>OU342740.1:261526914-262761289 GCA_910589775.1 Avena eriantha
TGGGGCTGAGCACAATTAAGATTAAGCCGTTAAGACAAAACATGGCACCAAAGTTGTCGATGGACACTTTGTCTTGTTCTACAAGTTTGGAATTTAATCCAAAGAGTGGTTTTTCAAACTGATATTAATTGTCGAAATTCCTAACCAAGAGGTGACAAAAACCTTTGAGCTCAAGTTCTAAAAGATAACAAACTAAGCGTGGAGTCGAACTCAAGTGTAACCGAACGGACATAAAATGTTCATGAATAAGCTTACCGGAAGAATAAAATAGGAATGTGGTACCTCCTCTTGCTTGTTCGTCTTCTACTTGAGCCAACACTTTGTGTTCGTCTCCATAGCTCGATTACTAGAAGTGAGCAACCTGCAGAAAGAATCAACCAGAGCCGAGAGAAAATTGCACAAATAAAACTAGAAACTAGTCTAATATTTTTGGTTTTTCTTTATCAAATGCAAAACTAAAGTAAACATGCATTGAAACAAAAATAAATAAAAATAAGAAAGAAAAATATGAATACAACATGGTGGGAGGAGTTTTACCTCCCCAAGCTTAGGCTTTTGCCTAACTGGAATCAGTTGTCGCTACCGTCAGGTGGCGGCTCCTGGTATGGGAAGTTCGGGTAGCGATTTTGAAAGTCAGTCATGAAAGATTGAAGTCTTGAGTGAGGTTGACTATGTGTGCGTTCGCATCATACAACGTGTTTTCTATGTTGTCAATGCGATGCACCCCACCTGGTCGAAATCACTCCTCGGGACATAGTTGAATCTCGGCTGTGGTGGAGGCATACTTGTTGTTGGTGGTGGTGGAAATGCTATGGTGATGGTGTTGTTGACTGTAGTCGTCCCATCCTGCACCATGCCAATCTTCTTCTCCTGATCTTGCTGTTGTTGGCCAGCTGCGGCATTTTCCCAGTTGGGTTGGCCACCTGGGTGGCGTAGTCCTTCCTGAGAGGATCAGTGGCCTACTGGAACTTCTCCCTAGTGAAGACCCAACTTTGTTTACCTGGTAAACCAAAAAGCTTGTACAAAAGGAAGCAAGATTTGGTGGAGATCATCGTTAAGTTCAAAAAAAATTGGTAAGCATAGAGGGCACGTTCGGGTCTATAGACCCCCATGAACTTAGTGCTAGCCATATGAATGTCATCTAGGACCTTACTTTCAGCCATAGCTCTTTCCTGTGGGAAGACAAGGTCATGTGCGTAGGTAATCTGTGGGATCAACCTGCCACAACGAATGTCCCTCGTGGAAGCCGACCTTCGGCGGTGAAAGTGCTGGATGAGAAAGGGACCCCAAGTTTATCTTGTGCTTCCATCTGTGGATGAAAGGCCATATGAATCATACTCATTTCGGGGCATGCCATTGCTCAGCATCCACCTTTCCCAAATAAAGAATTAACAAGGAAGGTACGAAAATAACGTATAGTAGGAATTCTGGATGGTGGCGCTCTTCTTGCACAAGTAATCATTGTTCCTTTGGATAGAAATTTCCCCCCAAATTGCATTGCCTCTATGTGCACATTGTCATTAATATAGAGTTCCCCTCATGGGAGAATCCGAAACTATAACAAAATTCATAGAAGGCCAGGTTGTGGGAGTTGACCATTGAGCACAAAACTTACAGTGCAATTTTGCTCCTGGGTCTTGAGATCATCGTGGAATGATTGAAAGGAACTCGAACATGGGAGCTTGTAGGTGTCGATAGAGAGGTCGGAGAAGTCGAACATGCCAGCATGCACAGTCATCTGCTCAAAGTCTTCCAGAAGACCTTGGCGGGAGAGGAACTGACGGTTTACCCACTTGGTGGGCAAAACCTTGCGGTTTCTCACCCTCTCGTAGTCTCGGCTCATGGCAGCCCTCAAGTTGTCCACCTCCAAGCATCTCTTCTTCGATCCCGGCGGCTTGGCGGAGCTCGAGGCTCCTTCCGTACCTGATCCCTTGCCCAAGCGTAAAATCCTTCCAATATTATGCATTGTGCTGCCAAATTTTTGAAGAAAACTATAGGCATCAAGTTTCTATCACATAAACAAACGATTACATGTAGAAGTTACAAATCCTAAAGTGAGGAATCAATAATAATCTCAAAATATGGTGAACTCATCTAAATAGCCAATATGATGAATTCAACCATGGATTTCAGAAAATAGAGTATGGATCAGATGAGAAACTTAACAATGTGGAGATTCCCCAACTCAAAAACACAAATCAATGAGGAATCAAAGGTTTAGGAGGGCTAGGGATTGAGGTGGAGAGAGAAATAAGCAAGGAAGAAAGAGGAGGAAGAAGAAGGAGGCTGGCTAGGAGCTAGCCTCCGTCGGCCTTTACCCAGCCACGCACTCGGTACGGGCGAGAAGTATGGGCGGCGCCGCCCGTACTGGTGGTCGTCACCGTTAGATCAATATTAGGGTTCGGATCAAACCTGATCGACCTGGTACGGTGCACGGTACGGGCATACCCCGCCCGTACCAGTGTCGTTATCTATCGGGAACCTTGGTCGATTTCAACGATGTTCGGTATGGGCGCGGGGTATGGGCGTACCCCGGACGTACACTGGTTGTCACCGGAACTGTTCCTGTTGATGATTTTGTCAAGATTCAGTATGGGCGCACGGGGGCATACCGTGGCTCGTTATCTATGTTGAGCCCTTTTATTTTCTTCATTTTTCCTTACTTCTCAACTTCGCTAAGGTAAATTCTCTGAATGAACTCAAAAGTCAAAACAAACTTATTAGATCGTACAAATAATAAAGTAGTAAGCATAAATAAAATTTAAAATTAATTTATTTAGAATGGGTGAAACTCCCATTAAGTGCTTTATTCTAGAGTTTTTGACTATCAAACTCCATGTCATCGGGTGTTCATCTCAAGCTGCACTTTTCTTTAGTTTTTGCTGCTTGATCATGCTTAGGTGGCGGAACATATTTTCCATTGTGTTCTTGTTTCTTAGGAAAGTATCGAACAATCTGATCATATATATTGAAGACAATCTTACCACTGGAGCAATCTACATTAGCTCCAACTGTACTAAGAAAAGGTCTTCCAAGGATGATAGATAGTTTGTCATACTTAGGAACATCAAGAATAATAAATCAGTAGGTATAACATGTTTGATCTATTCTAAGTAAAACGTCTTCGATCATTCTGACAGGTTATTTAGTCGTCTTATCCGCCATTTGTAATGTTATTGAAGTAGGAGAACATTCTCCAAGATTCAGTTTCTTAAATAAGGAATAAGGCATAACACTACACCTGCTCCTAAATCACAAAGAGCTTTGAATATATTAATTTTCCCTATTGCACAGAAGATGGTTGGTATCCCTAGGTCCCCAAGCTTAGCAGAAAGTTTATCGCCAAAGCTTGTCATAACTACTACAGTCTTAGTTACCTTCTTTTTTCTATTAAGGATGTCTCGCATAAAATATTTATAAGTAGGAACTTGAATAGCATCAGTTAAAGGAAGTTCTAAATGCAAGCTGCCCAGTGCCTCAGCAAAAGAGTCATAAATAGCTTTATTTGGTTCATAATGAACTCGGTTAGGATAAGGAATTTTCTTTTTGGTAGGTATTACCTTCTCTTTTACCTTTGTCACCGGTTCAACATTCTTTTTATTTTCCTTGCATCTGGTTTTTATTATCGGTGTCTTCTTCACGCGGGATGATAACTTGCTCTCTTGTTCCTTTATGAGATCGGTTTCTTCCCTTGAATCGATCGTCTCAGCATCTGAATCATATGCTTTATGCTTATCCCCTGCTTCCTCTTCTCCTTGAGTTTTGGAAGCTTCATTTTCCCTTTTCTGGTCCTCATAATCAATGTCGTCCGGGGGATCGACTAGATCCTCTTCTTCTTGACTCATCTCCTGAGTCTCTCTTGCTTTTCGAGCTTGCTCTTCTTGATACCAAGGTGGCCCTTGTGGTTCCTGAGTGTCTGTACCACGCCTAGTAACAATGTTCATAGAAACAATATTGAAATTTCCTTGGTTCAAAATCAAAGTTTGGGTTTCATTATTTACTCACACTGAGTTTTAACCATACTTAGATATATATATATCTAGATGTTTTGTGGCTTGACCCAAGTCATCAAAGACATCTGTTAGGGCCTCTTATATTATTTTCTTGTGTCATAAGACGTTTATAGTTTTTCTCATGGAATTGATTCTGTTGATATTTAAACTTTTGCATTACAAGATTTATATCATCTTCTATTACATAGTTTGAAGAATGTCAACTTTGTTTTCTTTGACAAGTTCCGAAGCTATACCTTTTTCTTCCATGGACTTTTGACTTCAGATATAAGATCTGGTGGTATGTGAGTCATACCTTTTCGTGGTTCAATATCCTCAACTGGGTTATATTGTTCGTCATTAAAGGATCTTACCTCGAAAAGCTTTACACATTCCGACAGTGTCAGGTTGCATATTGCTCCTCCTGTAGATAGATCAATCATCTCTTTTGTCTTGTCATTAAGCCCATTATAAAAATATTGGATAACTAAACTCTTGTGAAAACCGTGATTTGGCACTTTCATAATCATTGCATAAAATATATTCCATGCTTGATAAAAGGTTTCTCCAATTGTTTGAAGAAAATTTGTTATATCATTTGATCTGCATGATTTTAGTAAATGAACAATATTTATGCATGAATTATCGGATGCAATCTTCCGAGTTTTTTATAGTATGATTTGGAAGTGATTGTAACTAAGCAAAAGCATTATATTTCAAAGACCAACAAAAGAGTTTAAGAAGTACAAACTCTATTGGTAAACTTGCTAGTTTAAGAGTAGCACAAAGGTCATAGACCCTCGTCAAGTGGTCACTAGGGTCTTCCTCTTCTTTTCCTGCAAAAGCAATTTCTTTCATCATATATATTAGCTCAGGATATATTTCAAATTCCTAGCCCTCAAGTTCAGGACAAAGAATAGGCATTTTCCTCAAGTGCTTAGATGGATTCCCATATTCTCCCAAAGGTAGCTCAAGTTCGGCCCCTCGGGTGATGGTCAAATCTGCCATCAATGCAATCAAGTTTTTCACGTCTACAGTAAGTGAATTAGTAAATATTTTAATAAATTATAATTGTCTCTCGATCAGAACACGATCAATATATGGAGGTAAGTAGGTTTTTCCTGATCGCAAATGGTGTCAATAGTTGCTGTTGTCAAGAAACAACACTTAGCGCTTAGCTCCCCGGCAACGGCACCAGAAAATATCTTGATGGCCTGCAAGTGCACAGGTTTGTCAGAGAATGTTTTTGCGGAAGTATTAATTCCAGTTTTTATATCGATCCCAATAAGGAGCCTAGGAAAGTGTTTTTATGCGATGTTTCTGTCGCAGCCAAGGTGTCACAGATCTTGAGTGAATTTATTGAAAAAGTTGACGGTGGAAGTGTGAGTAAAAGATAGAGGAACTTGGTTAGGATAAGTAAATTGCATAAAAGTAAAGATGCGAAAGGTGTGTAAAGGTCCGACAGATGAGAAGTTAGGCATGTAGATAAATAGTTCATGGTAATAGTGAAAGTACCAATGGAATAAGTGGAATAAGTGATAGTGATATTTCTTATTTATAAGTGAGTAGGAAAGCATCCCATATACCGACTAGGAGTCCTCATGGCCAATTCTTCCCAATCCCAATGATCCATCTGCCTATTACCACGGCCATAGTCAGCGCATTAATTAAGGTCTTACGACCGGATCAAGGCTTTAATCATGATGGTTCCTTGTTGTCCTCGAGTGGTGCTAGCTCTTCTTTGATATCGGCCGTGTCACTCGGGGGTCGCCGAATTACTGGAATACAAGTCCATACCTATGAGATCTTTGGATCATGTTACCTGGGCCCTTAAATTACATAACAAGCATTAGGCAAACATAGATCTTCATTCTTACTATTTAAATAAAACATTACAACAATCACAAATAGATGGAATTAAAGGAGGCACAACACATCTCACTAATCCCCTACATCTCCCACGCTTATGGGGGTTTACTCAGACATGAGAGGAAGATGAATCAAAGGCATAATTGTATTGCAAATAAAAATCATCTCAAAGTTATCATAGCAAACCACAATAGCGATTAAAGATCCAATCAAATACAAACCGGAGGTAGATCAAAGTATCAAACCTTAACCTTACAAGTGTCAATCTCTCTCTCTCTAGGTAATGATGGAATGATGGTGGAGTGTGTGGTTTAGGGGCTGGAGATCGTTGATGGACGAGGTGAAGTTCTTCCCCTCTTGCAGATCTGATCTCTCCCTCTAGATGGCTTGTCACGACTATAACTCTTGTTCTATGGTTCTTCTCGTCTCTCCGCTTTTATGAAAGTTGCTTGTATTAATATAAGGAAGGCGCTAGTGGGTAGTACGGGCGCGCCCTGACCGTACCAGTGGTCATTAAGCATTCATGACGCCTCCAATGAAAGTTGCTCCAATTGGGGATTTGCTTATTCTGGTGTAATTAGCCCATAATGCTATTAGATCTTCAATAAATGTTTATTGCCTGAAAACCATCACGAGAAACCAAGGGTTTGGCTAATTGCGACATTAACATTAGTGGAAAGGGGCAATCTTCAGTGAAACCTGGAAATAAACAAGAGGAAAACCAATGGTAAAAAGTGATGAAGTTTGGAGCTATAAGCCATGTTTATATTTCACAGGATGTTGTCTTTGATGAGAATATTTTTTCCTTTGCCTCTCTTCATCCAAATGTCGATCATCGTCTTCTGAAAAAAATCTTCGCCTTCCCACGGATCTAGTATCTTCAGTTGATGATAGGGGTGTGCATACTAATGATCACTATTTGCATATTGTTCCTATTGTTGATCCTCCCTAGGTAACAGCTAAAGAAACTAGGCAAAATTGTGAGTCTACTGATACAAATAGCACAACAAATGATACAATTGAGCCCTGTTTTGCCACAGTCCAAGAAAATGCGGATTCTGAGGCTGATTCCAAACAAAATCCAGCCTTGGTGTGTACGACCTCGTCTCCACATCCGGCTTCACCTATCACACCCTCCTCTCCATGTGACCAGTACGCCGACGACACATCTTCCCGCCAACGGTCTCTGTCCCTGACAGGATGAGACGCATCGGGGGAGGGGTCCCCATCTCCGATCGAACGCGTAGCATGTCGACCTGTGCCAGGAGACCGGTCTCCATCCGGGACCTCATCCCCACCAGCTTCTCCCACGTGCCCAGACTCTTTGTACAATGCCTCGTCTCCGCTTGGGTCCCATGCTCGATGCGATGCGATGCGGCCTGCAGCATAGGACATGAGCAGGATTCTGCATCGGGTCCAGATCTTCTATGGCAAGTGAATCTGCACCATCTCCTGCTGCTGCACCGTGTACTCGATTGCAACAACGTACAAAACAACCTAAAACACGTACCGATGGCACAATTCGCTGGTGTTTGTTAACTTCTATAGGAGAACCAACAAATTTTGACCGAGGCTTTCAATGATCAAAATTGGAAGAGTGTCACGCAAGAAGAATATGATTCCCTTCTTGCCAACCACACTTGGTATCTTGTCCCACCAAGCTCAAATAAAAATGTTGTTGACTGCAAATGGGTATATCGCATCAAGAAAAATGCTGATGGTACCATTGACAGGTATAAAGCTCATCTTATTGCTAAAGGATTTAAACAAAGGTAGGCATAGATTATGAAGATACCTTCAGTCTAGTCGTTGAGATTGTAACTGTTAGACTTGTAGCAATTTCTAGAGGTTGGAGTTTAACGCAGCTAGATGTAAAGAACGCGTTCTTACATGGTGTTATGGAAGAAGAGGTTTACATGGAACAACCTCCTGGTTTTGAGTCTTCCGCTGCTCCACACTATATTTGCAAGCTGGATAAAGCTCTTTATGGACTAAAATAGGCTCCCAGAGTGTAACATCCCAGCATTAGAGCTTAGAAATAAGCTGAGATGAGGTGTGTGCATTGCATTCATGCATAGAAAATCTAGATAATTTTCGTGCTTTTAAATAAAACTTGTCAAAGTGATTGAAGGTTCTTTTAACTTGGTGGAACTGAAGTAGATCATCAAGTTGACTGCGATAAGTTTCAAGATGACCTTTGCTAAAACCTTATCTTTGGGTAATATAATTTGATCTAAGGGTATATCAAATGTAATAAAACTAAGTCACAACACACTACTTAATAAGGAGTACTTGATCTTCTAGAGATCAATACATGGTATTCCATACAACAACTCAAGGATGAATACTTAATATTCCAAAGATGATATCAAGGTATTACCTACCACAAACCCTGAATACCAAGTTAGTATATAACCTAAGTAAAGAAACTCTATAACTAAATCTGGATACACTTGCTTACCATAAGTTATTCCTACCATGGGTATCATGGTAGTTCTTAAACATTAACTCTTATCACAAATAGAGTAGAAAATGAAGTCAAGCCAGGACCATCCATCACATAGCTTTGATGTCATATTGGTAGATGACATTCCTACTCAACCAAGTCTTAGTGTCAATTGCTCATCAATGATTTAGTGATCATTAATAACCTTCCAAAGACCTTAAGTAAACTTAATAAGAAGGAGGAACCAGATATGGTAGAGTGTGCCATCATCAATGGAATGTGATCCTTAGTGGAGATCAAACCATCTAAGGTTGGAGGTGATAACTCACTCATGAGTTAACTAGAAGAAGTGTCTAAGCCTAAGAGCTAAGCTAGTGATTGAGAAGCTATGTGAAAGCTAGTAGTATTAGGGTATCCAATGATAATCTTGTTAAGATAAGTAGATATAAACATGGAGTAAGCTTCCTTAACAAGATAAGCCTATAGAGAGACTAGTACAAGTCTACTGCTTAGTGTTAATAGATCTTGATCTGACAATTAGAAGTCTAAGCTTAGTATGATCAAAGGATGGTGGTCATTATTCTCAAGTCAGTTGAGGATATATGACTAGGTGTTGAAGTAGAGTTGTGAGTATACCAAATTAGGCAAGCCTAGCAAGATGAATCATTGTAGCATCCCAATTGTCTAACAATTGCAATGCTACTAGCCTAGTCTATATATATGCTACTTCCTACATATAATTGTTGCATCATAATTATATCATGCTCATGTCATCATGCCACCTTGCATCTGAGCATCATATAAAACCCTTTTCTTTTGGTTCTTCTCTCATATGCATTACTATTTGTATTTGGCTCTTGATATATTGTATTTGGTTCTTGATAAATGCTTGATGCCCAAATTGAGTTGGGGGCATATCTTTTATTCCACTCCACCATCTTTCTTTGTCACCACCTTATAATTCCACCACCCTAATTACTGTGGGCTTTTATTTTTATTTTGGCATTTACTCTAGCTCATGTGGGTTGGGATGGATTCAATTCTAATTTCTTTTGCTTGGCCTTTATTCCACCTTTTGGTAATGCATGGGAATCATGCCATGTTATGTTATTATTGTTTTCACAAAATAAAACATGGCATTTAATTATTTTGCATGGGCCATGCAACCTTCTCCACTATTTGATCTCCCTTGCTTTCTTTGGAATTTTTGATTGTCTTCTTTTATTTTGTTGAACTCCAACCTTTCCCTCCCAATCCTCACCTTGTTCCTTCTCTCCTTGCCATGTGTGCCACGAGCCTCATCTCACCACCATCTCCTCCATCTATTGCATGAGCTAGATGGTTCATCACAAAGCCCTCACCACCTTCTTCTCTTCTCTCTTCACCATGTCACCTTGCCATCCTCATACTCAAGCCCATGTGGATCAATCTTAAAACCCTACCCTAAGACCATGCCACCCTCTTCTTCCACCCTCTCTCCCAAAACCCTAATACTAAACTAAACCCTAACCCCTTTTCTAACCTCTCCCTCTTTAAACCTAGCTCTAGTCTAAACCCTACCTTACCCTAACACTCACCTCTCTCTCTCTTTCTCTCTCTACCATGCTGGCCCCACCCCAGCTACCTCCTACCCCAACCCTAGCACCAGCCCTAACCCGAGCCACTACTCCCTTCTAACCTAGCTCTACCCGAGCGCTCCTCTCTCCACTCTATTTCTCTCCCTGCCATGCTGGCCCAGCCGAGCCTGCCCTGCCTAGAGCTCTTCCTGGCCCACCTACCATGTCCCTACCCTGCCCAAGCCGAGCCCTAGCTCGAGCACGTGAAGGAGAGGAGGAAAAAGGTGGCCGAAGCCACCTTTATCCCTAACCCGCTCCCCCACGGCATCCTCCTCTCTCTCCCTCGCTTTAACCACCACCCCACGCCTCTGCATCGCCAGATCTACCCCAGGCCTCGCCCTTCTCCTCGCACCACCGCTGCTACCTCCTCTCTCCGCCGTGCCGTTCACCGTCGGCCTTACCTTCCCCTCCTTGTTACAAGCCGGTGGCGCAGAGCTGTGGTTGTCAGGGAAGCCCAGTGTGCACCCGTGCATCGCCCAGTACACGGAACCGAGGAGGAGACGGTCCCCAGCCGCCGCGGCACGCCGACGTCCCGACGAAACCCTAAGTCGCCGGCTGCCAGCCTCGTCGTCGATCTGCTGCTTCCCACTCCGATCCGAGCCCTCCGTCGAGCCCGCGGTGAGTCCCTGTACCTCCCAGACACCCCCATCTTCGCCGTCGTCGTCTGGCCGCGCCGGACCATACACCAAACACCCTCTGCGCGCCGGCGGTCTCTGTGTTCGCTCGTCGCAGCGCCTTGCAGACGGCATATCTAGCCCCCATCCACCTTGTTGTCATCATCCCTCAACCAGCCGCACTGGTTACCGCATCCGCGCGCGAGCCCCAGGTCCCCGGATCGAGTCCCCCTCGCGCCGCGCTCCGCCTGTCGCGCACGAAACTGACCGCGGTTCAGAGAGAGAAGAACAACAGTACGGGCATGTGGACAAATTACAAATAGCCCCCCTTTTACCTCTCGCTCAACCCGCGGTACTCGCGAGCCCACCTGTCAGCCCCTGTGGAAATTTTACAAAAACGCACCCGCAGTTTTGTACGCTTAACCCGTGCTCCAGCACGAACCCACCTGTCAGCCCCTGCGGATTTCAGCCACTAGCACATGGGCCATAGCCGCTGACCCCACCTATCAATTGCAGAGGCTAGGTACGACCGCGGTGAGAAAAATCTTTCTATGCGCGTGTGTCCCAGCCAGCAGCTGGCCCACCCGTCAGCAACTGGGGCTGGGTCTAACTGAGTATAAAATGTTTTCTGCTTTTCTGTTTTTAATTAAACTTTTCCAGAAATTGTTTAAATTCAAATCTGTTTTTAAATAACTTTTAAATTATAAATCCAAATAATACAAATGTTATATGTTTTTGAATCAGAAAAATGTGAGAATTTCAAATATGCCATTCAAAATGTTGTTTGACAACTTTAAAATTTCGAGATAATTAAAATTACAATAAAATGCCTCTTTTTTTAATAAATTAATAACTTTAAATCTATAACTCCAAATTTGACAAATAATATGTCTAAATCGATCAGCGCGACGAGCCCGTTCTATCTATGCATTCCTTGTTCTGAATTGAAGCATGCATCATATCATTATTAAAAAATCATAACTATTTATGGCAATAAAACATGACTACATAATTAATAAAATGCTTTATTCTTGTACCACACCTCACCCTTGCCATGCTACTCTAATGCCATGTAAAATTGTGCACCATTCATCATGGCATGCTTGTTTGCTTGTCGCATTTTAATTCATATGCTTGTGCACTTTATTTATGTTGGCCCTTGTCTGTTTGGTTCTTCTTCGAATAGATGCCCAGCAGGAGAATTACCAGGAATCACAGGAGTACTACACAGATCCATCTCTCGCTTTAACTGAGCTGCCAGGCAAGCACTACCACATGCTTGCATACATATAGTACCTATTGCCTCTATCTTATTCTTGCATCATTGAGTCGCGATTGCATTAAATTGAATCCCAAGTATTGCATAGCCTTTATTTTTAAACCCCACCGAAGCTTGTTCCTCCATCCCATGGGCCATTACTATAGGAGTTGTTTGAGCCATGCGAGTCGTAGAAAAGCATGTGTAGGGTATGTGAGTGTCTGATGGATTACGAGGTACCTAAACAACTTAACTTGAGTAGTAATGGGATAACTAATGAAAGAGGCACCGGTGAGCAATATCTGCTATTTAGTTTTTCATGCTCACTTGTGTCCCGTAGGACCCCGAGTACTTGATTCCTGTTCCTTGACTATTCGCACTATCCACATCCGGGAGGCCTTATGGACCCCCCTGAGCCAGAGCTTGATTCATTCTTATTTCTTGGGGCCACAATTAGTTTGTATTACTATCCTATACTTATGCCATGTTACTGCTTTATTTAAGATTATGCGAGGAGCACCTGTACTGTTTTGGATCGTGACATGTTTTCGCTGTATCGACAAGCCCAGTCATATTTTCAGGTTCCCAGTCGTTTACCGCCGTCCACACAAACCTTGAGTCTGTCTCGGAGTCAGCTAGCTTCGTCGCGGGTAGCTTAATGGGGTGGCCCCCTGAAATATTTCTAAATCCTGTGATCGCTTTGTCGTGAATGCCTCGTTGGGTTTTGAGTTGGTTTTTCCGAGGTTGATCGAGTGTGTGTTGCTATTCGTGCATCCCTGCAGGGTAAATCTTTCTGAAAGCCGTGTCCGCGGTTATGGACGACTTGGAGCACAGTTTCTCGATCATAGACAAGTATAACTAAAGTACCGCTTTTAATCTGACTAAGCACCTGATTAGTAAATAGTGCAACACTCATGGAATGGTTAATAAAACTGCCAACGGATGGGGGTTATTCGTCCGCTTCCTCGTTGGTAAGCGAGGAGGAGGATGGATCTGTTAATTATACCGTTATAACTATTGTTCTTAATTCACGGGCATCCGTCTATCATTGGTTAGGCAGATGGTTAGCGAGTATCTATAGACTTGTTAGATATTCTCTTTTGCTGCTATTGCGTCACCCCAGGTTGTGTCCCCTTTAGAGGCATAAAGACTTGCTGAGTACCCCTAGGGTCTCACACGATAAATTGTTTGATTCAGATGAACAGGTGTACTCGCAAGAAGGATACTGGGTGGAGGAGACGGATGATGTTGGCAACGACCACTCGGTGTAGAGATTCCGGGAACGGGGATCCGTGAGATCTGTGGGCAGGATGTGTTTATTTATGTGGCATCTTATGCCGATTTGCTTCTTATCCGTACTCGGATCTTGTTTTCCGCTTCCGCCTGATACTCTGATGTTTGATGTATGAGAAGCTGTCCTAAAATATTATCTCTATCTAGGATATTTTAATCTTGCCGTATAGCGTTGCAATATTTCTATTTCTTTTAGATGGAATGGCTCTGAGGACTGTTGTATGTGGCTTGCATACATACTCATTTGTGTATGTAGTTGATCCCTTCGCCTGCCGATTACGCCGCTCGTTCTTGTCCTGATGCTCTGAAAGTGGTTAGGACGGCCGAAAGGTCTACCGTGAGTGGCCCCGGGCCCCACCGTACTATTTTAACCACTTTCGCTCATCCAGGCATGTAACTAAGAGCGTAATTCACCGAGGTAGTTACAATCATCTAGCTTGATCATGAGTGTTCAAGCTAGAGTATGAGGAAGTATATAACATGAGTGTATGGAGTAGTTGGAGGCATAGTAGTTTAACCAAGCCAATACAAAAACATACTTGTATTATGGGAGTAGTACCATACCATCCCAGAGGATTGATATCACATGTGATATAGAGAGAACTGTAATCTTGCAAGTCTTGGAAGTAGTTGCAAGATGGATTTAAAGGAGTTAATGGATGGAGTTAGAAGTAGCTACATTGATGGATTCATTAAGGGTAGTTTACAAATGGAAATTGTATATATATATATACTAGGAGAAGAGTGAATGAGAATTGTTGAAGTGGCATGACCATGCCATCATATGATGATGGATATGGTAGAGTCAGATGATTGGCTTATTCAGGAAGATGTGATCTTTATGAATAAGATAAGAGAGGTTTAAATAGAGTATATTTAGGAAAGGAATTCCTTATCTCAAGATAACCTTAGTGAGGTATTAAGGATTGGAATTCTTTAGAAGCCTTAACCAACATTATATCAAGCCATGACAAAACCCATGTCTACCTCTTAGTTGTAAGTTATAGAATAAAGAAGGTAGTTAAACCAGTTTATGTTTTTAGGCAACAAGTGGATAGTATCTCTTAGTCAAATGAAATGTCTAAGAGATAAGTAGAATACCAGTTGAGTGTTTATTGATGAAAGCCTTATCTATTTTATTATCTTAACTCCTAATATAAACCTAGACCATGGACTAACAAGATTGCTCTAGGAAGTAATTCAAATATCTCACTCTAAAAGATTTAGAATCAGTGTCTTTAAACCTTAATCTTCATCCATAGACATAATAGAATTTGAGTCTGCTCAATGTTCTCCAAACCCGGGATAACTACTTGTAAAATGGATATCTTCATTCCTACATCTATGATGTTCATTCATACATAATGATTTAACCAAGATTGTTTTATAGTAGTTCTAAACCCCACAAACTAAGTAGGGTTGGAATGGGAGAAACCAGCAAATATAGAGAACCATGGAATTCAAATCACAAGCTTCCAACCCTAGATCAAATACGATTAGTCCGGTGATTCACGTTTATCAAACTGCATTACATTACTTATGCATAATTGCATCTTGCTTCTTTAAACATTAGTCCTTACCGGACCAATGATGTTGTTTACAGAATTTGGATCTTCTATTGTCTTGCAGACCGTGAGTGCATAATCTTGCAATCACAAAAGGCAAGTTCACAACTTTCTCATGTCCTTTGATTATTTTCTATCAAATGCTTGTAACTCAAATGTTGTCATCGTGCATTTCAAAAAGGTCAGAAAATACTATTTTCATAATAATATGATTATGGATTATTTACCAGATGGTAATAATCTACTGATACAGTTCTAGTGGTAAAGGAACATAATATCTTGAACTTAACAACCAATGTCGCTAATGATTCTAGCGTCGTATATTACGCGTTAACCATGAGATTCGGAATGGGACGGAGAAGTCAGTTGTATCTTCTTCCTCTCGCATGCATCCAGATGGCCAGGTCGTGGCTGTTATCCTCGTAGTGTGCATTTATTGGTAATTCATAGAGGATATGCAGCATATGGGTGGGAGCCCTCAACGTCCCACGATAGTTCTGGCATCTGACGGTCAGTACTAGCCGTAATTCAAGATGTGGGCATGGCGTACACCAAGGGGACATGCGGGGCCGTGAAGGGGGCAGTTATTGGCTTGGATCTTCGGTTGGGCCTCAAACCATGGAAGTTTGAACGGGGATATACTCCCGGTCGTGCAACAAAGCTTAAGGTCTCTTGTGGGAAAAGTGACGCACCTCTGCAGAGTGTAAGAATTGTGATATGTTACCCTATTCCGGGAAGGAGCTACGAATGCGGCAGGAAAGGAACCCCACGAAGGTTCTGGTCAACCTGTAAAGGCTGTCGGACATAGTTTTTAGAATAAAAGCAACCTTTGAAGAAATGTTTACGAAAACCTGCATTGCCCACGACCTATGGTCTATGGCTGTAGAGATAGTGCATCAAACACTCCTTTTTAGTGAACTTGTTGAGTACGCTCGTACTCAACCGTACCTTCTTAACCCTTGCTAGGTTTTAAGCTATTGAAGATGACGTCAACATCAATTTATGCTCAAGAAACCATCATCGATAGCTCAAGTTCTTCAATAAAGTCAATGAAGTCAACATATACATCAACTGAAGCAAAGACAAAGTTCTTGATTAGATAGGAGTAGTTACTCTAGCCATAACACCTACTTCTGTAGAGCATTGCAATAGCAGCAATGGCAAGCCAAATAGTTTAGATACTAGTGTTGGTTACTAGAAAGTTCTGAGTTAGAATTCTGGTTCTTCTTTGTAAAAAGTTCTTTCTCTCTCTTTAACCTAGAGTGTTCTCTGGATCTTTTGTAAAGAGTCGAGTTGTAATCTATAGTCATATCTTGGACCTGCTGTGTTTCTGTTGTACCACTCTGAGGGATGTAATACTAGTGAACGGGGTTTCATTGGTGTTATGTCAACGACTATAGTGTACTACATCATGCAGTGGTATGTTGGGTCACCGCACAGAGCATGGTACTCCGTCTCAATTCCAAACTCTGCACTCTTGGTTTTATTCCTTCCAAGGCTGATACATCCATGTTTCTGTTTAACAAGTCAGATATTAAGGTGTTTCTTCTTATTTATGTTGATGATATTATTGTCGCCAGTTCCTCAGATATAGCCATCACAGCCTTGTTACAGAATTTAAGCATTGAGTTTGCTATTAAAGATCTTGGAGATCTCACTATTTTTGGGACTTGAAATTCACGGATAGTCCAGTGGTTTGCTTCTAAATCAAGATAAATATGTTGCTGATTTACTCACCCGTGTTGGTATGACTACTTGTACACCTTGTCCTACACCTTTGTCCAACACTGATACATTGTCTTTTCATGATGGTTCATTGCTTGGTCCTGAGGATATTACTCGCTACAGAAGTGTTGTGGGTGCTCTTCAGAATCTGACTTTGACATGACCCGATCTATCCTATTCTGTTAATAAGGTGTGTCAATTTCTTCATACTCCTACTACAACTCATTGGACTGCTATTAAATGGATATTACATTATATTCATGGTACACGTACAGTTGGTCTCACTTTTCAACAATCCAATTCCACACTACTTAGTGCTTTCTTAGATGCTGATTGAGCTAGAGATTTAGATGACAGACGTTCTACTGGCGGGTTTGCTATTTTCTTTGGTCCCAATCTCATATCTTGGAGTGCTCGAAAACAACCCACCGTGTCATGCTCAAGTACTGAGGCTGAATACAAAGCTCTTGCCAATGCTACAGCTGATTTGATTTGGGTTGAGCCACTTACACGAGAACTAGGCATTTCTCTCAAGGAAAAACCCTGCTTATGGTGTGATAATCTTGGTGCTACTTTTCTGTCAGCTAATCCAGTCTTTCATGCTCGTACTAAACATATTGAGGTTGACTTTTATTTTGTTCGAGAAAGAGTTGCTACCAAACAACTTGAGGTTAGATTCATATCCAGTAAGAACCAGATTGCAGATGGTTTTACAAAGTCTCTATGTACCAAGAAACTTGATGAGTTCAAATGTAATCTAAATCTTTCTAAGCTTTAAATTAAGGGGATGTTAAATGTATTTCTTGTACTATACGTAACGGGTATGGAGCAGTACTCCAACCCAAACACGTACATGTAATTGCCATTGTGGGGCTCTTCCCATGCATATATTAACACACACCCGACGACCCTAAGGGGTACGATCGTTTCTCCTAAACCTAACACGTTTGACGTGCCCGACGCAAAGAACTACGGGAGGAGAACGCCGCGTTGTGCGAACATGCCATACTCCATCGCTCGGAGGCAGACTCCGCACACTCCTGCTCCTCCTCGCCCTTGCGCGTGGTCTTGGTGGGCACATGATGCTGCCCGGTGCCTCGCCATTTCCTTCGTGTTTCAACTCTATGTCCACAGCGCAGACGTTGTGCCAGCCGATTCCTTCCGCGAGCAGGAGGAGGGAGGCGAGACAGAGCTCCGGGGCAAAGTCCATGGCATCGGGTGGCTTCATGCATTCGTTTGAAACTTCCATGCGACAGTTGGAGTTTCAGGTAGCCTTTTTTGTGCGCGCACTAAAAAAATTGGGCGCACGGTATTTTATAGCGTCTGTTATTGACATGGGTATACCCTGCAGGTACTCGAGCTTGGTATATACGGTATAAATACGTATAGGCCCACGGTGTCGCCAAGGCTCAGACGAAAGGATTCGAGTGATCTGCGGACTGTCGATTGCTTGAGAAACAAGAAGAAGCTAAAGATAGAAAGTTTGAAGGAGAAAATCCTAACTTGTAACCGACTCGACCTGCTACCTGAGACCTAGCCTATCTATATAAAGGCTAGGAGGGGGCGGCGAGGAGGACACACGCAATCCTAGTTTCCACAACCCTCGCCAGATTGCATCTGCGCACCATTGTAACTTTCGACTCCTTCGATAATTCCACGAGCAGACAAGCAGGAGTAGGGACCTCTACGATGCCTGAACCTGGGTAAATCCTTTGTCCCCTGTGTGCTTGTTTGCTAGCCGATAGATGTCTCCAGCGCTCCCTCCTTCTCCAAAACCCAAGCCCATAACAATGGGCATTGATGAGTTAAACCCTCGTCAGTTATAAATGAGATATGCCCTAGAGAAAAATAATAAAGAGGTTTATTATCATATCTCATTAGTTCATAATAGTTTTATATCATGCTATAACTATTCCGGGTCTGGCGCTGTCGATGACTGCTAGGTGATCGTCCTCGACGACTAGGCGAGCTCTCCCCTAGCTCCGGGGAGCGATTCCGAACTCGATTTAGGTCCAACCGCGGGACGCGTCGGCGTCCCCCGGCGAGCTCTCCCCTACTATGTTGTTCTTTTCTGTAATTTTCTGTGTAATATGTATGAACTATGCTACCTACGATCAACGCGTGGGTGCTATTTCCCGGAATTTTTAAATATATAAGGGTCGAAATTGCGAATTCCGATCTTCGCCGAATAGCACCAACCTGCCCGTGTGCTCGTGATTTAAAGGTTGCCTATTTATGAGTCCCATCAGAGATGCTCTTATGCGGTGGAAATAAGGGTCGCCGTTTGGAGATTGCCAAACAAAAGGTATACACCGCGAAACCATACTCGCTGATTTATCGTTTCTTTTTTTCGGGATACTCGTGGCATTTTATAACAGCGTTAGAAAAAAGTCCGTCGAAAAGAAATGGCGGTACGTCACTGCGCGCACGATCCGGGACGCGTAGATATGTGCCGTCCTAGCATAGATCTATCTATAGATCGATCGAGGCCAGCAATAAGAGCGTAAGATATAGTCTAGGATATAATTGGTTGGATCTGCCTTTGTTTGGAATGTATATACATGCAAATTGTTTGAATCCGGTACAGTGACGCAACGCATAGAATATTTCCGGTCAAGTTGCAAATTAACTTCTCAACGAACGAATACCTCATCTTCTCGGCCAGAGAATCCGGCCGAAACTCGCCAGAATATCCCTTTTTCCGTTCTCCACCTCACCCGAACGAACTCGTTCCAGATCCCAACCCAATGGCCAAGTCAAACCCCAATCGGAGAAGAAAAACACAATAGAACTAGTCCGGAAAACAAAAACAAACGCGAAAGTCCCAAGACGAGTGCAGATCCTAACCGCCATACTGCTGCTAATCCTCATCTGAACCCAGTTCGGCCCTCCGTGGCCGCAACCGCAACCGGCAACAGCCACGCGCGCCGCGCGCGCCCGACCTGACCTCCCCTTCCTTCTCCCGAAAGCAAACACCGCGCCCCTCCCGGCTAAGGCAGAGCGGGCGGCCCACCCAGCCCCACGCGAGGTCGGTCACGTCTCCACGGGTCCGGCTCGTTCGTTCGGGTAAACGGAGACGAGACGGAAACGTCCTGCGCGTCGTACGTACAGTACTCCGTCTACCGCCAGGTCACCAACCAAACCTCGCTCGCACGGCTATAAAAAGCATCGCCCCCCGTCCTCCTCCTCCTCCTCCCTCGGCATCCATCGCGTCATCAGAACAAAGAAGAAGAATCACCATGTCCAACGTCCCCACCTCCCTCCGCGACTCCTCCCTCACCGTGTTCCGCCTCGCCATCTCCAGCTCCGACCCCTGGCCCTTCTCTTCCTAACCCCCTAGCCTAGCTCCCTCCCTCCCTCCCTCCACCTCTTCGATCGATCTTCTCCTTCGCCACATCCAGCAAAGCCAAGAGAGTCCCCGCTCCCCTTCCGATGCCGCACAGGGCCGAGATGGTGGCGCCCAAGGGGTGCGTGACGGTCCGGGTCGGCGCCGAGGGCGAGGAGCAGCGGCGCTTCGCCGTGCCGCTGGGCCACCTCAAGCACCCGCTCTTTGGGGACCTCCTCGAGGAGGCGGAGCGCGAGTACGGCTTCAGGCACCAGGGCGCCATCACCATCCCCTGCCGCGTCGACCGATTCGTCCACGTCGAGAGCCTAATCGACCGCGACCTCGGCGACCACCAGCACCTCGTCGACCTGGACAACTGCGGCGCCACCTCCACCGGCGGACACAACCACAGCCACCTGCCGCGCTACGTCGGCTGCTTCCGCGCCTGATGCATGGCAACACGGATCGATCGACCGGCGTCGGTCGAGGTGCTCCATGGTTCGGATTCTTCATGTTTGTTTAGGGTTGGTTAATCGAGTGCTTCTTCCGTGCTGGTTGGTTTCCGATCGTTCTCTCCCGTTGGTTTGTTACGGTTGTTTCCATTAGAATTGGTTTCGTACGGGCACAAGCCGGAGGAAGATTTCGATGTTGATGATGATGATGAAAAATTATGATCTCAAGTGTAAACAGAGAATATTATTTGTTAGCTTTATACGATTATTAGTACTAGTCCTTTTGTCCCCTTTGTCCAGATACTTTGATTTGATGCCCTATGCAGAAATAAAGGGCTTTTTAATTAATTTGGGCGAGTTGTTTGTTTGCAAGATTGGCATCGATTAATTAGCAAGACGAATTGAATCAGCGTTAACTATTGGGTATAAGCTCGATCCAGCCTTTAACTTGAAATTACCATGGAAACTTCATGAAAAATGTTGCTGATTCTCCTATGCGCATAGAATTTAGTTCTCGAAGAGACGAAGGAAAGCTGAAAAGCTCTTTTCGAAAAAAGAAGTAAAGCTGAAAAATAAACAAACGTATATATATCTTTGTTCTTACATGAGAAATTTATGTGTAAATTACATAACAAATACCTTGGTGCTGAAAAATGTCACAATTTTATCTAGATTCGAATGTATGTAGACACTAATTAATATATAGATTCATCTAAATTTAGATAACTTTGGCTAAAATTGACGTGCATATTCCCTTTTCCGCCTTGTTCAGCATATTCTTGTACTAGTATATTAATACCGAATTGGCTTATCTATTAGTTTTGGGTGCTAGGAGGAGCTAGAGAGGAGAGCGATGTGGTTCGGGGGCTGCGAATTCAAATTCGCGCGCTGACACCCTCGCCGGCGAGCGGCGGCCCACGGCCTCTGCCTAGCGGCCCGAGGCGCTCCTCCCCCGCCCTTGTTCCCCCACCCCTACATCACCCTCATGCTGTGGCCAGCGACGGACGCCGCGCCGCCGCTCAGATGGAGGGCGTAGGCCTTGTCTGCCTTCCCCGGCTGTAGATGGGCCGCAATCCTGGTGTTCCTCCTCCTCAGGCCAACGGCCCATCGCCTTGTCATCCTGGATCACCGTGAGGTGGTGATCGACGCCCGGCCACTCCACCGTTGCGAACTGGTCCGGGAGGGCGGCAACGTCTCGATGCCGGTGCACCAGGTTCGGGTCGGAGTCACCATTCGCGCTCCGGCAGTCAGAAGGGCGTCCCCTTCCACCCCAGCCCGAATGGCTCCACCCCATACTCCCCCAGCGCTGGTGTGTTAGCGTCCACTTGGCCCAGCCCAGCACTCGGCCTACGTTCTGGACGTTTATGCGCACACAACCCAACAATAAGAAGAGAGTCCACTCATCCCAAAAGCCCGGACTGAAGGGAGGAAGGAATCTCTCCCTTATAAGCTGGGTGTGGCCTCCTCCCGTAGGCGAGGTGGGACTAAACTCAAGCAGCTTCACCAGTCAATAGGCCCCTAACATCCCATCCCCCTGAGAAGCCCCTCAGGAAGGCATGGCGATGCTGGCTCTGATACCAGATGTTAGTGTGAACACCCGGATTTTTAATCCCAGATGCCTGTTATGTCATTCATCACAATCCCAGGATTACCATTTTTGCGAGACATAACAGATTGGATATCACAGTACATCATCCATTACAAACCATACATAAGGTCTTACACAAATAAGGATCTCATGATCTAGTCTTAATACAACAAGCAGTGGAAATAAAAGATAAGCATAGCGGTGGGGTCCATCTTCAGGGGCATAGGCAATGCTGACGAAGGCAGATAGTCCTAGTTATCATAGTCGTCCTGCTGGCCATCATCTTGGTAGTCTCCTTCATAGTCTGGCCATGAGAATAACCAGGGACAAAAGCCATGAGTACTCTTTAAGTACTCGCAAACTACCACTAACAAGTAGTATAGTTCTAAGTTAAAGTGCTAACTCTAAGTTTACTATAAAGTTTAGTTTGAAACCTAAGCTGAGTTCTGAAGCAAAGAAAGATAAAATAAAGTTCTAGAATCACTTAAGTTGGGAAGCTAGTGTCATAAACACAACCCTGTTGTAGTCAAGTCAAGATTCATCATTCATTTCATAAGTTATTTTGAAAACATCTGACAACAAAACAGTATGGCCATTCCAACTGTCCATAACCGCGGACACGACTATTCGAATAGTTTGACACTCTGCAGAGGTGGTACACTTTCACCACAAGATTCGATACATCTGTCAGGGATAACCCTGAATCATCATACTCAGTATGCAGATAATCAAACATAACCTTTCCTTTACACACCTAGTATAAGCACCTCTCCTATGAGCATGGCCTCCCAACCATGACCATCTGTCATCTTGGGCACTGCATAGGTGGACAACATTGAGAGGTAGCCTCAGCTCAAACCTCCCCCGCGAGGGAACTAATGCATATAAACTTCTGGCTAAGCCTTACCCAATTCAGGTATTGTGGTTGTACGGTAAATTTGGAATGGTATCGCATCCGAATCCAACCATCAGTTTTGTAAAAGGGTTAAGGCTCATGCCTCAACATTTTCACCATCATAAACCATTTTTGTTTCTCAACACATGTCAAAACATCTCAATAGAATGACTCATCATTCCAAGGTTTTCATAATTCATTTTCACCAAGTGTTTCCATCTAAAGTGACTCAAGTTTTTATCTACTCTAAACTACTAAGTTAAGAGTGTTCACTAAGGTGGAAAGATGGGATCAATCTCATGCCATAGAATGACATCTAAAGTTTATCTAAATAGGCCAAGTTTTATACTCTTTATGCTACCTTCAAAACAAGTAAAGAACTATGGGTAAAGTAAAGGAAGTAAAGCTTAAATATAATACTTGGGGTAAATGCTAGTCAAGGTAGTGTAACCAAAGCATGCCTAAAGCATCTTTGCTTGGGTTATCTAAATTGCAAGGGTTAGCTTGCATTGTTAATGGTGGCTTGCAAGTACAACTTGCAAGGGTTAACTTGGATAGTGCTAGCTTGCCTTGGTTCGTGCAGTGGTTGAAGTTTTCTTCCTCCTCTTGATAAAACTCCTCCTCCTCGAAAGCTTGGTCGGTATCGGTACTATCGTCTATAAATACATACATAGTACACAATCACCAAACAATACATAACTAGTCTACTTAGCACTCTAAGGCACACATTTGATGATCTATTATCATCATAAGCATCACCAGTTTTATTCAATAGTTTCATCCTTTTTATTTTAGAAAAGTAATTTCTACTCATTGAAAATTAACTAAGATTTAATATTCACTACTTAAAATATGGGATCATGTGGACACATGTCATCACCACATATTCTAACATGTGGGAATGTGATTTAAGGGTTGGATCACAATTACTTTGGTTTAAGTTCATTATTTAATGATTTAAAGTGACTAGAAATGCCTATATAGCATTATTTTGGTACTAGTCCAAAGTCACTGCATGTAAACCTTAATATTATTACATATTCAGATTGGTATGGTGAAATGTGATTTTTGAGAGTTGGAATCAACTCAAAAGCTCACATGGTTGATTTTATAAAAATGTTGCAAAGTGCAAATGCTTCTGTCTTATTATTTTTACTAGGAGATATCTCCAACTCTAATTGAATTAAATCCAACGGGCTTGGGTAGATCTTTTCAGTAGCTTTCTAACAAAATTGGAATCACTTCGTTTGGGTTTGTAAATCTCTTTGAATTGAATTTCAAACTAGGGGACAAAACTAGGTTTAAACTAAAATGGAAAAATCCTAATTCAAACTAAATGGGTCGCGCGGGAAAGCTAACGGGCCGGCCCAGTGACACTACGCGGCGCGGGGCACAACTGACAAGGGGGTCCACCGGTCAGTGGCTTATAACACGCGAAGCGGTACAGGGCGATGTGGGCCGTTAGATTAGAAATAGGATCAGTGGCTGGGGCTCGTCGTCGACGACGAACAGGTCGCCGATGAGGTTTAACCCTAGCGGCTCGGTGGGGGTGCTCAGGGGGCATACCAGGGCTCCAGCGATGACGGCGAGGCGGGCAAACGGACTGGTAGATGATGGCGAACTCAGGGGTGGTCGAGGCAGCTTCGGGGGTGGTCGCAATCAGCGGGGCCCTTCTCCTCCAGAGGCGGCAAGCTCCGATGAAATTCCGGCGACTGCAAGCTCGAGCACCTCCGGGGAGAAGTGGGGACTGATCAGTTGCAAGAGGGGAGGTGAGTGGTGTGCAGAAAATGGCTGGGGGTGGCCTCTATTTATAGCTCGACGGTGCGACCGAGAGTGATGGGCGGACGGCTCTGACGAGGGCTGCACAGCGTGCTAGCAGCGTGGATCGAGGTAGGGGACGGTGGATGGTCTCCTTGCGGTGCTCTAGGGCTTAAATGCGGGCTTAGGGACGGTGGCAATTGGTCTGGCGGTGCGCACGCTCTGAGCGGAAGAGGCGGCGGTCTTCACGGCGAGCAGTGGCTATGGTGCAATGGGCGGCGAACGGGCATGTCTGCGGTGTTCCTGGGGTCGTGGAGACGCGGTGGGCGCGGGCAGTGGTCGAGGGGCGGTGTGTGTGCGCATGTCGTGCACGGTGCTCTAGCGCGTGCTCGGCATGGCGCAGACACACTGGGTGCGACACGCTGCTGGTGGTCCATGGCTTGGCCTGGCTCGGGGAGGGGACAGAGAGTGGCGGTGAGGTCCGAGCTAGCTACTAGACATGGTGAGAGGGAGAGGGGTGGTCTGCTGCGGCGGTGGCATGGTCGGCAGGCAAGCATCATGCTCGGCATGGCATGGCAATGCCACTAGGGCATAGGGGATGGGGTGTAAATGGCCTGGTTTGATCATTTGGAGACAGAGGGAGTGTTTTGAGGACAATTGGGTGCAAAACCCTATACAAAACAGTGAGCTATGTTTAGAGTGTAAACCCTGCCTGCCATGTGTTTGTAAAAATGGCCGCAAGAAAATTACTTTGGAATTTTGAAAAGATTTTTGGTGGGTGTGCTAGTATTAAGCTTGAGATTCTGTGGTTGCTTGGGTTTTGAAAATTGAGCTTGTTTGAGTGGTTTTTGAAATAGTGGGATCTTCCCATATGAAATAGGTTCAATTTTCAACTGCCATTTAAATTTAGTGTTTGAATGTTTTTGGCAGATCACAAAGTGGGCCTTGGTACATCATTATGTGTACTAGCAAGGGTTGCAAAGATCCATAATTGTTTCTGTTAGGTTTTGAGTACTAGGAATAGCCAAAGTAGGCATGTTGATTAAAATGGCACAAATGACCATTCTCTTCTTTTATTCATTTTGATTTGTTTTTCTTTGGGATTTGTTTGGTAATGATCTAGATGATGCTTATTTCACCTAAGAGTCATTTTACAAGCAATGGATTACTTAATCATGGCCATTCAAATCAACTCCTATTTTAAATGCACACACATATGAATGCTTTAATAATTTTAATTGGAAAAGTTTTTGTTAACCCTAATTTTGATGATTTAGATCTTAATAACCTTGGATTAAAGTTTTGGGATGTTACAGTTAGCGTCCACTTGGCCCAGCCCAGCACTCAGCCTATGTTCTGGACGTTTATGCACACACAACCCAACAATAAGAAGAGAGCCCACTCAATCCCAAAAGCCCGGACTAAAAGGAGGAAGAAATCTCTCCATTATAAGGTGGGTGTGGCCTTCTTCCATAGGCGAGGTGGAACTAAACTAGTGTATCCTCCACCGGTCAATAGCAACCTAACATCCCATCCCCCCGAGAAGCCCCTCAGAAAGGCATGGCGGTCGCTAGCTCTGATACCAGATGTTAGCATCCACTTGGCCCAGCCTAGCACTCGGCCTACATTCTGGACGTTTACGCGCACACAACCCAACAATAAGTAGAGAGCCCACTCCATCCCAAAAGCCCGAACTAAAAGGGAGGAAGGAATCTCTCCCTTATAAGTTGGGTGTGGCCTCCTTCCATAGGCGAGGTGGGACTAAACTAGTGTAACATCCACCAGACCGTCCCTAGCCGTGCCACCCGTTCGAGTGTTGACATCCCATCCTCCTAAACAGGAGCGATGCAGATCTCCACAAACCTAATAGCGGTGCGCATGCTGGCTCTAATACTAGATGTTAGCGTTCACTTGGCCCAGCCCAGCACTCAGCCTACGTTCTGGATATTTATGCGCACACGGCCCAACAAATAAGAAGATAACCCACTCCATCCCAAAAGCCCGGACTGAAAGGAGGAAGGATTCTCTCCCTTATAAGATGGGTGTGGCGTCCTTTCGTAGGCGAGGTGGGACTAAACTTCGTGTAGCCTCACCGGTCAACAGCAGCCTAACATCCCATCCCCTGAGAAGCCCCTCAGGAAGGCATGTCAATATCTAGCTCTGATACCAGATGTTAGTGTCCACTTGGCCCAGCCCAGCACTCGGTCTATGTTCTGAACATTTATGCTGGCTCCGATACCACTCTTCTTCTTTTAGTCTGGGCTTTTGGGATGGAGTGGGCTCTCTTCTTATTGTTGGGTTGTGTGCGCATAAATGTACAGAACGTAGGATGAGTGTTGGGCTGGTCCAAGTGGACGCTAACATCTGGTATCAGAGCCAGCATCGCCATGCCTTCCTGAGGGGCTTCTCGGGGGATGGGATGTTAGGGGCTTGTTGACTGGTGAAGCTTCTTGAGTTTAGTCCCACCTCGCCCACGGGAGGAGGCCACACCCAGCTTATAAGGGAGATATTCTTTCTTCCTTTCAGTCCGGGCTTTTGGGATGGAGTGGGATATCTTCTTATTTGTTGGGCCATGTGTGTATAAATGTCCAGAACATAGGCTGAGTGCTGGGCTGGGACAAGTGGATGCTAACATGGTGGCCTCGACCCTTCCTCCTCTCTTGGACGTGGAGCTAGTCTCCATTGCAGATTTCTTGGGCAGGTGCTGGGCGGACATCGAGGACGAACCTGCATCCTTGCCGCCGGTGGAACCCTTGGTCAGCACGGGTGGTGATGGCGACGACTCCAGTAACAACTGTGACGCGCATGAGGAGGGGGTTGAGACGAACCAGGAGACTGCTGCCCTACAATGCCATACACTAGGATAGTTCCTTCTCCTAGCTAGGCCTGACCAGCGGCAGAGATCTCCAGGTAGCCTCGATGCACCTTCCCCCGCCCCACTGCGGCCACGGCCGGCGCGTGGGGTTGCCGGCCTATCTCGGCTTGTAGCGCGGCGTTAGATCCCCAGAACCGTGGCGTGCTCGTGGACGCTACTGCCCTCACCGTTGGGAGGGACCAGGGCTCCTAGAGACCCAACGGCGGCGGCGCTTCGTGCGGGGGCGAGGAAGACGCCGTGTGGGGCAGTGGGCATCAACCGAGCCATGGGCTAACAAAGCTGGCCTAAACAGGAGATCTGTAGTGGACCCCTAGTTAGGCGGTCGGATCATACGGCCCAATACCACTTCATTTGGGTCCATTACTGTTCGCCCTGGCCAAAGCCTATGCAAAAGCGCATCCCGTCCCTAGCCTGATGCATACCATCCTACGGACATCCCTGTGGCATGCTCTTCAAGCGACTTGCTATAGACAAGGATATCATCAAAGTAAACTACTACACTTTTTCCAATGAGAGATCTCAAAATATGATTCATAAGGCGCACGAAGGTGGATGAGGCATTAGATAGGCCAAATGGCATGACCAACCATTCATAGACACCGAGTTTAGTCTTGAAGGCGGTTTTCCACTCATCACCTTCCGTCATGCGTATTTGATGGTAACCACTACGAAGAACAATTTTAGAGAAAATAGTGTCTCCACTCAATTCATCAAGCATGTCATCAAGACGTGGTATTGGATGTCAATAATGCATGGTGATAGCATTGATTGGATGACAGTCCATGCACAACCGTAACGAATCATCTGTTTTCGGGACTACAATCACGGGTACCACACTTGGGCTCATGCTTTCTTGGATCAAACCTTTGGATATGAGGTGGTGAATTTTGCGTTCGATCTCCTTCGTCTCCTTCGGGTTCATGCGATATGTGGCACAGTTTGGTAGAGGTGCACCGGGGATGAGGCCAATGCGATGCTCTACTCCATGAAGAGGAGTTAGTCCATGAGGTAGTTCTTGAGGAATACATCCTTGAATTCCTGCAAAATAGCCATCAAAGAGGGAGGAACATTTGTTAAGTTGTTAGTTCCTTGCGCTAGTCCCTTGCAAACAAGGACATAGTGCAAGATAGATGAGTTATTTCTCACTTCTCTCATCTCACTTTTGGTGGAAAAAATAACACTCTTAGTTTTTCCAATTGAGTTTGCCTTTTTTCTCTCACTCTCTATATGGTGGTTCTCTCGCTCACCACTCTGCGAACAAGAAGTTTTTGTGGCTTACACCCTCGATAAAGCCTATGCATTGTCCGCAATTACTTTGCTAGGAGTCATTAGTTGCAAAACACGCATCTTGTCAAGGCACTTGAAGGTATATATATTTGTGCGGCCATCATGGAGGGCACCTTTGTAGTATTGCCACAGGCCCACCGAGCAACATATGGCACACGGTCATTGGGACTACATCACACTCCACCGTGTCTTTGTATGGTCCAATTGAGAATGTTACCAAGACAGTGTGCTTGATATTCACAGACCCTTGGTCACTTAGCCATTGCACATGGTAGGGGTGCTAAATTGTGGAACTTGCTTCCATTGATGATGACTTAGATGGATTTCCCATTGATGTCGGCACGTGTTTGGAAGATGTTGGATATTTGATCTTCATGCTCTTGGGATCAAGTAGTCAAAACTCTTGTGACCACAAATGAAGGACTTGTGTCATGCTCACACATGAGAAGCTCTTCATCATCTTCAACATGTTGTCTTGCGAGTGCTTACTTGACTCTTGCATGCATTCTTATTCACTCAAGTATTACTCTTCACCATTGTCATGAATGAACAAGACCTTGGTATTGCCACATTTCAATGACTTGTGTCATAGCATTATCCTTCGAACGATGGGACATCTAATGGTTTCTTGCCACTAGGGGTGGTTTCCCTTGAGGAGTTATGGGCTTGAGAGGAGGCTTGGAAGTACTTGAGGAGATTCCTTTGATGTTTGTTGGTGTAGTGGTTGGAGCTTGCTTGTAGGTGAAGTACGTCTTCGGCTTGTTGTACTTGATGTCCTCTTGCACTTGTAGTTCGTCCTTTGTTGCATTATGCATAAGCTCCACCATGTTGTTGTACTATTGGAACTTGGCGATCTGCTTGATTGGATGGTTCAAGCCAATAAGGAAGCGTGTCATTGTTTGCTCTCCATGCTCTTTGATGTTGGTGTGGATCATGTTGAGATCCATTTTCTTGAAGTACTCTTCCACGGTTTATCCCTTGGTTAAGCATTTGAAGCTTGTTTAAGAGGTCGCACGTGTAGTGTGAAGGGACAAAACTTGAGCGCATGTGAGCCTTCATATCTTGCCAAGTGTTGATTGGAGGCTCTCCTCTTGCTTCTCGAGCAACTTGGATATTTTCCCACCAAAGGTTGGCATAATCATCAAAGTCAAGAGAAGCCAAGGTAACCATCTTCTCATTGCTATAATTGTACAAGCAGAAGATCTCGTCGACTTTGAGTGCCCATGAAAGATATTCTTTGGGATCATTGGAACTGGTGAACTTGAGCTTGCCAAATGTTTCTTCTTCATGGCGGTCACGATGATGATGGTTTCCATGATAACGGTGGTGGTTGTTCTCATCATCCGAGCAATCATTGCGATGAGCTTGGTGATGATGTTGTTGCTCTTGCAGAGGTTGTGCCACACTTGGAGGAGGAGGAACTTGGTCCTCACGACATTGTTGATGTGCTTGGGCCTCTTGGCGCGGTTGAGGCGGTTCTTGTCGCTGTGTGGACAAGGTTGAGTCACTTGGGACTCATGATGAAGGTGTGGAGCCTCTTGACATGGTTGTGGTTGTGAAGGCTCATTCCTTGGGTATTGACGAGGGTTAGGCACTATGGCCTCTTGATGAAGGTCATGGTTTTTGAGTCTCTTGATGTGGTTGTGGTTGTTGAGGAGGCTCTCCATGGTGACCATGTTGTCTGTGTTGATGGTCATGATAGCGATCACGACGAGGAGGGTCTTCAAGAGCTTCACGTTGACGTCGAGCTTCTTCTTCCAAATCAGAGTCATCACTTGTTGTTGAGTGAATGTCTTGCGGTTGTTGACAAGTTGTTGACAATGTACTTGAGGTTCCACTCTAGGTTCTTCACGTGGTGGCGCTTGTAGGATCACTAGTTCCCTTGCGTGATGACGATGTTCTTCTCGCCAGTTGCTTGTGGCCTTGAGGAGAAATCACCATCATTGCTCGATGTTGCGGCGTGTCATGGAGAAGGTACATATTGAGATGAGCTCACGGGTTCAACCATGGGGGCTTCTGAAATGGATCGTATGGGCACCTAGAGGGGGGGGGTGAATAGGTGCTACACCAAATTTTAATTCTTTTTAAATTTTAGGCCTAGCACAAAGGGTAAATTCTCTAGATAAACTATTAGGTGGAAATTCCCTATATGCAAACCTATCTACTAGCGAGTAAAGAGCGAGTGGAAGAGAAGCGGGTAAACCGAAGTGAAGCACGTGGAGACACAAGATTTGTTTGACCGCAGCTCCTTCCTTGTTAAGGGAAGTACGTCTGCGCTGGAGGGGTGGGCGGTACTAAGACCACCACGCCACAATAGGCCTCACCCTGTTCTCCGATGGATCCCGCTACCAAAGGCCTGATCCACTTTTCCACTATAGGTACCCTTCAAGGCGGGCACCGGTGCCTTTACACAACTAGCGCGGCAACAACTCCACAAACAACTTGGAGGCTCCCGAAATGACAACAAGCTGCCACAAGAACAAAGTTATCAAATACAATGAACAAGATCTAGGTATTGACAAGAATACTAGATTAGGGATTTCTCCAAGTGAATGGAGAGGAGTTGAAGCGCTTGATTCGTGATGATGATGAACTTCTCCTCCTTCAATTCCCCCAAAGACCAAGACCTTCGGGTGGTTGAAGTAGGAGATCGAGAATGAGAGCTCTTGCACAATGTCTAGACAATTTCGAATGAATCAAGAGTTCTGAACGTTGGGGAAGAAGGGGTATTTATACCCCCTTCAGAAACCAGCCGTTGGACACTTTGGGGGCCGGATTATCTGGCCCAAGTGAGGGCCAGATTATCCGGCCTAGGGAAAACACCGCCCCAGACTCGGAATATCCGGCAGATAATCCGCCCCCTATCAGAGCGTCGCGCCGAGCTTGCCCTTGATCAACTTCTGGGGGGGGGCGGATTATCCGGTCCTATGTGAAGACCAGATTATCCGGCCTGGGGAGGAAAAACGCCCTAGTTCGGATTTTCCGGGAGAAAATCCGACCGGATACCGAGCGACGTGCCTTGGCTCCCTTTGCTCAAAAACTGGGGGCCGGATTATCCGGCCCATGCGACAGCCGGATTATCCGGCCTGGGGAGGAAAAACCGCCCCAGTTCCGATTTTCCGGGAGAAAATCCGACCGGATACCAAGCGACGCGGCTTGGCTCCCTTTGAGCAATGAGGTAGGCCGGATTATCCGGCCCTTGGTGGGGCGGATAATCCGCCCCCCTTAAAGCTTCCTACACACTTAGCGCACATGAATAATCTCCACAATATTGTTATATAACACGCAAAACATAGGAAAACATGAAATGTTCTTTCAATCTACCCCTTTTTGGTGTTAGACGACAATACCAGGATTTGTAGGAGAAAGTCACAAGACAAACAGCAATAACCATGAAAGAGACTCCCCCTCAATGTGTGCATAATAGAATTTTGCATTGGAATACAAATGCACACAAATAGGTGAATCTATTCCATAGACATATGAGCAACATAAACATACCACCCAGGTAGAGGGAAGGCATCCTTGACATAAGCCACAATTATTACCGGATAACCAATATGAGCGCCTTTCGTGATGAAAACCTCCAGCAATAGGATATGAATAGATAGATCCATAAGCATAATGCATGAGATGAAATCCATAGGCATAATATAGACAACCACATAGAGTCTCAAGCAACCACAAACCACAAATTTAAAGTTCAACGCTAAATGGGCATAAGCAAGAAAACGACGAATAGAAAAATGCAAGTGCTTATGCCCGACCCATGCAAATCCACGAACATCCTAATAGAACTACTTCTCCCCCTTTGGCATCGAGACACCAAAAAGGGAGAAGAGCGATGCTAGCGCCCCACGGGATCACTCGTAGTCCTCGTCCTCGTCCTCATCTTCATTCTCATCCTCATCCTCATCTTCAAGCTCCTCGGTGTCACCTTCCTCATCCTCATCATCATCAGCAGGCGCAGAGGGGAAAAAGTGACGCTCCATGTCACCATAGTTCGACCCGGAGGAAGAGTTCCACCGGGCATACGGTGTGGGAGGTGTAGGAGACGGAGGATCACCTGAAGCACCAGACACATGGTGGAGGATGAGCTGTTGGGAGTGAGCCAACTCATGGCGCTGCTTGTATGCCTCGTACTGACCCTTGCGTGTGTCCACCCCCATGCACAGTATGTTACGCTGAAACCAGTTCAGCTACTTGATCTCACGGGCAACAGGAGGCACTGGGGGCCAGGAAGCATCCCTCATGAGGCCCTTGATACATTGCAAATGTATCTATAATTTTTGATCTTCCATGCTTGGTTTTATCTACTTTCTTATGTTTTGTCCACACTTTGGAGTACTTTTCATATGATTTCTTGGACTAACCTATTAACAAGTGCCACAGTGCCAGTTGCCTGTTTTCTGCTGTTTCTGGTTCCAGGAAAGTCAGAAAATCAATATTCTCGGAATTGGACCAGACAAAAGCCAAAGTCGATATTTTCTCGGAAGACTCATGGAGCCAGAAGACGAGACAGAGCGGGGCTACAGGGCGGCCACACCATGTGGTGGCGCGAGCTAGCCCTAGCCGCGCCACCAGGTGGTGTGGGCCCCCTGGCCGCCCACCGACCTTGCCCTCTGGCCTATAAGAAGCCTCCCGAGGCATAAACCCTAAAAAGACAAGCCTCCAGCCACGAAAAGTTCCGCAGCGCCACCGCCACCGAAAAGGAGATTTGGGGGATAGAAAGTCTCTGTCCTGGCACCCTGCTGGGACGGGGAAGTGCCCCCAGAGCCATCTCCATCAATCTCCACCACCATCTCCATCACCATTGCTGATTCCCATGATGAGGAGGGAGTAGTTCTCTCTCGAGGCTAAGTGTTCTACCGGTAGCTATGTGTTCATCTCTCTCTCTCTCTATGCATGATCTTATTGAGATCATGAGCTTGTAATCTATAGATCTACCTTGCTACTCAAGTGCTTTAATGAATCTCTGCTCTCCCCATATGTGTGAAAGTGACAGCGTGCTCACCATGGTGGCACTTAGGCTAGAGATTACAAATACTTGTTACGAGTTATATTTGGAGTTGGATATGTTTATGAAATTGTGCTGTTTGTTGGACTCATCTAGTACTCAAGGTGACAGTGTGGGGTTTTCTAGATGGGAAAGGCTTACTTTGAGGTGTGCTGTTATAGCCCTACCATGGATTAGAGTGTTCAACCGGAGAGTAGTTAAGAGTAGTATCATAAAGAGAAGATATTTATATGAGAGTGTTCACTAGTGAAAGTATGATCCCTAGGCCTTGTTTCTAAGCATTGAAACACCGTTTGTAGTTAGATCTGTTACATGTTTGCTTGCTTCCATCTTTATTTCAGTTTGCCTTTAGTCTCTTCCACGCCATCAAGTTATTTGCTATCACCGTTACCACTTATAATTATCCATACCACTTGTATTTCACTATAACTTCACCGAAATAGTGCACCTATACACCTGACAAGTGTATTGGGTGTGTTGGGGACACAAGAGACTTCTTGTATCTTGATTGCAGGGTTGCTTGAGAGGGAATACCTTTGACCACTTCCTCCCTGAGTTCGATAAACCTTGCGTGATCCACTTAAGGGAAAACTTGCTGCTGTTCTACAAACCTCTGCACTTGGAGTCCCAACAACTGTCTGCAAGAATAGAAGTGCGTAGACATCAAGCTATTTTCTGGCGCCGTTGCCGGGGAGGTAAGGTAAAAGGTATTCACACTAGAGGATTAAAGAAGAAGAACCTCCCACGGCAAACGCCTATTTTCTGGTGTGAGTGCTCGAAGTTATTTCCTTTAGATTCTACAATTTTGTCTGTTTGTTTCTTGTTTTCACTAGTTAGGCTTAATGGAAAACAACAAAAAAATTAGAGAGCTTTATAGTATCTATCTTGAGTTAGGACATGAAGTCTTTGAAGAGAAAATTAAAAAACCTATGGAACTTTATTTGCATGCTCATAGCAATGTTGTTAGTATGAATTCTTTGGACACCATTATTGCTAATGCCATGGAAAAGTCTAAGCTTGGGGAAGCTAGTTTTTATGAAAATGATCTTTTTAGTTCCCCAACTTTGGAAGATAGCTATTCTATTGCTTATGATGATACAAAACCTCCAATATATGATGATTACAATGATGAATATGATATTTTCAGTACACCTACTATTGTGGAGGAAAGTAATTATGATTACAATATGCCTCCTATATTTGATGATTATGGTGATGAGAATAATAATGATAGCTATTTTGTTGAATTTGCTCCCACTACAATTAATAAGAATAACTATGCTTATATGGGGAGTATTAATTGTTTTATGGATGTGGCTCATGATAAGAATGTTTTATGTGCAGTTATATTGTTAATTTTATTCATGATGCTACTGAAAGTTATTATGAGAGAGGGTATGCGTCTCAATAATATTAGGTTTCCCCTCTTTATGTTGAAAGTCTTGAAGTTGCACTTATTTTTCTTTACTATGCTTGTTGCTTTGTGCTTTCATGACCTATTTCTTTACAAGATTCCTATGCATAGGAAGTGGGTTAGACTTAAATGTGCTTTGAATTTGCTTCTTTATGCTCTCTTTTACTTCAATTCATATTTCTTATGTGAGCATCTTCTCAAAAACTATCATGCCTAACTTAAAGGCGTTAAAGAAAAGTACTTATTGGGAGATAACCCAAAAGTTTTAGTTGAGTCTTGGAAGTTATTAACTCTGTAATAACCGTTCCTTATAATTTTTATGTGGCTTTTGTGCCAAGAGTAACCTCTAATGAGAGAGAAGTAATGATTGGGAAAGTTGCTGTCCCGAAACAGATTTCTATGGTTCACCGTAAAACTTCATGTAAAATCTCTGAACATCTTTTTGAGGCGTGAATTTTTGTGCTTCTGACTCAGGTTGTTATCTAACTTTTGTTAGTTCAAAACTTTTCGATTTGAGCAACAGAAGGTCTTCGAAAAAATTCATCTTTACCTGCTGGTCTGTTTTGACAGATTTCTGCCATTATTTGCATTTGCTTCTTGTTGGTTCCTTTTTGAGTTCTTTTGGGTAATTGAGCTTTCTGAGGGAAGTGCTACAGTAGCTTGTGTTTTATTGGAAGTTTATTGGTGTTAAAACTGAACCTAAAGACCTATTATCTTGAGTGCACTAATGTTGCTAATAAAGATTGTTTGAAGTTTTGTATGAAGGAAAAATTTCAGGTGTATAGAAGGAATGAGTAATGAGATGAAGGACGGACTAAAGCTCAAGCTTGGGGATGCCATGCGTGTCACCCCAACAAATATCCAAGAAGTACAAGAGTCAAAGCTTGGGGATGCCCAAGGCATCCCCTTCTTCATCAATAAAAATCCCAGGTTTCTTCCAAACGCTTCATTTTTATTGTTTCATGCATAATTGTGTTTTCTTGGAGCGTCTTCTTTTTCATTTTTGTTTTGGATTTTCGTTTGCTTGGTTTGATTAGTTTTTTGAATAACTTGGTTGGACCCCCTCTTTCATACGTTGGTTTGCAAATAGTTTGGTTTGGTTTGGAAAAGAGTAGGAAAGTTCATACTTATGTGGTAAAAAGAGCTCGTTTTTGGCTGTGCCCTATGCTTTGTCATGCCATGCTTGATATTGTTTTGGCTTTATGCTTAGTATTCTTTGCTGTAGCATGACTTGTTATAAACAATTGAGATTGCTTAATGTGCCTTGGATGAATCATGCGTTGTTTTAGCATATTAAAGCATAGTATAGTGGTATTCTCCTTTGATGCTTTATTTGGGTTGACTTGGCACATGCTCACACCATGTTATGACTATCTCAAGTCACCATAGCCTTTATGATCCTTTAGTTTTCGACTTGTACTATCACTTTATGCTTTGATCAATGATGTTTTGTCGCTCTGCATGATTATGGCCATTATTGCTCTCTTAGTTTGTCGCTCCCAGTCTTTTGCCAGCCTCCACAACCAAGTATGAGTTCCACTCATGCATCCAACTCCCTAAACCAAGTTTTTCCAAAGAGTCCACCATACCTACCTATTAGCTTATGCTATTCCAAGTATATTCATGCTTTTGTTTACCTTCCAAATTAAACTTGTTATGAGAAAACTAGTGATTAAAGCTCTCACGAACTTGATGGCACACTTTACTTTACTTGCCTCTAATAAACTTGAACCATTGGGTCCTTCTTTGTTGCGTATATGCTTGCGCTTTATAAGTTGAAATTAGCAGAACCATGTTTCATGGGGAACGCTTTCAACATTGCACTTGTACTTTGTACCCTGTTGATATCACGTTCTTTTGCTTATGGATCCCGGCGCTGTGAAATAAAAGTGGAGCTTGTAAGATCATGGAGTTTGTATGTGTGTTAGAAAAATGCCTGGGCCGCTAGCCTAAGCCATGCCTAATCATGGTGGAAACTTGCAGCATCACCATAATGAGCACTCTATGAAGCATCCTCAATAAAAACCTATGCAAATAGCAAATAAAAAGGTTGCTGAGATGCTCATTGTCTGCTTGCCTTGTCATTTTGATTATGGGAAAGCTCCCGTATCATGTGCAAGGGGTACCCCGTTGGCGGTTCTTTATGATACACATCTACTTACAATGACAAGAGCTTACTCGTGACTGAAGTTGAGTAGCATGAGGATCGGTCTTCGTAAGTAAGGGGCATGAGATTTCGGTTTATAACTTGTCAAGCATATCCTCTTAGTTGTGTCACTTTAACCTTAATCACCTTCAAGATGCTTATGATAGGGGAAATGAGAGCTGAAAGCTAATAAGTACCATAATTTTTGGAAGCTCTTTATGAGACTTGAATCCCTACTTCCTTCTATGAAGGCCTTTCTTCCACCATTACATTGAGTCTCCACCTTCTATCTTTATGCACTTACTTTGAGAGCATAGTGGCCATTCTTAGTTCTATGTGCATTGTCCCAAGACTTGTTGATTGATGCATACCTTGATATTGGTTGTTTTAAACTATTGTATCTAGTCACTCTTATGAACTTTGAAGGTGTCCTATGCATTTATATTTGCTACTCTATTGAGGGACAAACTGAATACTATTATGCTATGTTTTCTTTATGTGAAACAAACAAACGTCTTGCAAAGCATTGGTATTCATGAATCTTTTGTTTGTGCCTTTTCATGTTGCATCATAGTTTTGTCTTATTGCTAGAACTTTGTCTTTCATGTTATGATTGAAGTACTATAATCCCAGCTTTTAATGTTTTACAAATACTTTGATCAAGTGTATGATGGTGCATGTCACCTCAAAAATTATTCTTTCGTTTTATCACTTACCTACTCGAGGACGAGCAGGAGTTAAGCTTGGGGATGTTGATACATTGCAAATGTATCTATAATTTTTGATGTTCCATGCTTGGTTTTATCTACTTTCTTATGTTTTGTCCACACTTTGGAGTAAATTTTCATATGATTTCTTGGACTAACCTATGAACAAGTGCCAAAGTGCCAGTTGCCTGTTTCTGTTGTTTTTGGTTCTAGGAAAGTCAGAAAATCAATATTCTCAGAATTGGACCGGACAAAAGCCAAAGTCGATATTTACAGGAAGACTCATGGAGCCAGAAGACGAGACGGAGAGGGGCCATAGGCTGGCCACACCATGTGGTGGCGCGGGCTAGCCCTGGCCGCGCCACCAGGTGGTGTGGGCCCCCTGGCCGCCCACCGACCTTGCCCTCTGGCCTATAAGAAGCCTCCCGAGGCATAAACCCTAAAAAGACAAGCCTCCAGCCACGAAAAGTTCCGGAGCGCCACCGCCACCGAAAAGGAGATTCGGGGGACAGAAAGTCTCTGTTCTGGCACCCTGCCGGGACGGGGAAGTGCCCCCGGAGCCATCTCCATCAATCTCCACCACCATCTCCATCACCATTGCTGATTCTCATGATGAGGAGGGAGTAGTTCTCTCTCGAGGCTAAGGGTTCTACCGGTAGCTATGTGTTTATCTCTCTCTATGCATGATCTTATTGAGATCATGAGCTTGTAATCTATAGATCTACCTTGCTACTCAAGTGCTTTAATGAATCTCTGCTCTCCCCATGTGTGTGAAAGTGACAACGTGCTCACCATGGTGGCACTTAGGCTAGAGATTACAAATACTTGTCATGAGTTATATTTGGAGTTGGATATCTTTATGAAATTGTGGTGTTTGTTGGACTCATCTAGTACTCAAGGTGACAGTGTGGGGTTTTCTAGATGGGAAAGGCTTACTTTGAGGTGTGCTGTTATAGCCCTACCATGGATTAGAGTGTTCAACCGGAGAGTAGTTAAGAGTAGTATGATAAAGAGAAGATATTTATATGAGAGTGTTCACTAGTGAAAGTATGATCCCTAGGCCTTGTTTCTAAGCATTGAAACACCGTTTGTAGTTAGATCTGTTACATGTTTGCTTGCTTCCATCTTTATTTCAGTTTTCCTTTAGTCTCTTACACGCCATCAAGTTATTTTCTATCACCGTTACCACTTAAAATTATCCATACCACTTGTATTTCACTATCTCTTCGCCGAACTAGTGCACCTATACACCTGACAAGTGTATTGGGTGTGTTGGGGACACAAGAGACTTCTTGTATCTTGATTGTAGGGTTGCTTGAGAGGGAATACCTTTGACCACTTCCTCCCTAAGTTCGATAAACCTTGGGTGATCCACTTAAGGGAAAACTTGCTGCTGTTCTACAAATCTCTGCACTTGGAGGCCCAACAACTGTCTGCAAGAATAGAAGTGCGTAGACATCAGCCCTCAGGAGCAGAGGAGGGGTGAGAGGTCTTCCGAACCTTGGTGTAGATCTTCTTGGCCTTATGCACCGAGTCTATGTGGAACTCCTCAGCAGGAAGCAGGTGCCTGATGAGCATCATAATGTAGGGTGCATAGGGAATGGACAGACGGTTGAACATAGCATCAGTCAATTCATGGTAAATTAAGTCCATGACATCCAGCCTGTACTTCACCGACTCGTCCTCACAAGAGGCAACCTCATGAGAAAATTGAAGTAGCTGAACAAGGTGACCACAGATGCTATCATTGTTTCCCCACTCGGAGTAATGGAGTCACGAAAGGGACCCACTACTGCAGCATAGATGGGAGCAAGTCCAGCCAGAGTGCCCACAATGCCATTGTCCACAGTGCAAGGAGAGACAGCTGCATCTTTGTTGGGCTTCAGCTGGGTGATGATGCGGTGGCCACTGGCTCTATCCCTGCTGTGGAAAGAGTATCCAAGAACCTCAGCAAACACGTGAAAATCAGCAGTCATAGGCCTTTTATGAGTCATCCACTTCATAGTGCGACGCTCATCCCCACAAATAACCAAAGTGGAGAAGAATTGCTTCACCACCTCAGAGTCAAAGGAGCACTGGAGAGACATGAGATGGTGCAGCCCCATCCTCTCAGCCACAAACATTGCATCCACAAGATGAGCCTTATCCAAAGCATCAGCAAGTACCAGTGGGTGCATAGGCCTAATGTTCAGCCTGGCATACACATCTTCATAGATACCTTTCTGTTCGGCACACCAAAAACGAGTATCCCCCAGCTCATCATCACGAGGCAGCTCAGCAAACAAGTCACGGTGACGGATGGAGGAATAGGTGACCGCATCCAAAGTTCGGTAGTTGATCTTGGGCTCCTTGCCCTTCCTCTTGGACACCCCCTTCCTAGTCCTCTTTGCTTGTTCAGCCATGCGCTTCTCTTCGTTCTTTCTTCTCCTCAACTCAACTTCAGTCCACTAAGTTACCCTGTCCGTCGTCCCGAAAGTATTTGGCGCGAGGGCGGCGCTTGTAGGTCTTGGGAACACTAGAACCACCTGTGAGGAGAATAAGGGCGATGGCAAGGGGATAAGCATACACACAAGTCCAGAAGAGAGCATGGAAAAAGTAGTAAAAAAATTCATAGGACAAATCTACTCAATGCATACTCCATAGTGAAACTGAACCATAATCGAATCTATCAGGCCGGATTATCCGGCCTGGCCAGGGGCAGATAATCCGGCCCTGGCAGAAAATTTCGATTTCACCTAGATTGACTGCAAAAAAAGTAGACCGGGCCTAGAAACTGCAAGACTACGATTTGTATGCGAAAATACATCCTTCTAGACAACGTTCCACCCAACAAGTAACACATCTAGCCAAAGATGGGGAGAGAGGGAGTTACCCTCACTCATTGGAGGAAGAACGCGGAGGAGAAGGTACCCGGAGGCGCGGAGAAGAAGATCCGGGGAGGCCCGGAAAATCTGGTGGCCGGAGAGGCTCCGGGGAGGGTGGGGGACGGCAGGCGGTGGCTAAGGAGGAGGAGAGGGTTGGGGGGCAAGTGCTGCTCGTTATGAGCCCTTCCCCCCGATCCCTGCCCTTTAAGACGAGATCCGCCAGGGCCGGATTATCCGGCCTACACTTGGGCCGGATTATCCGGCCTCAAATCTGGAATTCTGTTGCACACAGAACCAGACCCGCGCGTCCCCAAAGAACACCCCCACAAGGTGTACAAGGGACTTTTGTGCTAGAATAGATGGCATAGGGGTAGGGAAAGGCTTAGGATTAAGAGAGCCAAACTGAGATGGTACTAGACACTCAAAATTGCAAGATCCAAATCAAATAAAAGCGAAGATTGAGTGTGATTCCCATAAGAACATGAGATAGCAAAGAACAGCCAAAAAGATCCAATTCTCCTCAAGGGAGAGGGCGGTGGTAGAAGCCACCGTTGTGGAGTGTTTGGTGTGACACCGCGAAGATATATCTTGGGTTCACGACCAGTACTCATCAATAAGCTCACATATCACAAAATGATATTAAGAGAAATGATTTATCTTGCTTTTGGCATTATGGGGGGAGGGTTAGCCCAATGAGTTAAGACCACACTCCCCCTATATCCATGCCCACACCTAGACCAATGAAGGATTGAGATGTACGAGTGAGTGCCAGGGTAATCAAGACAGGCTCCTAGAATCAATGATATTTAGCTCATTCCTCAAGTAGCAGAATCTTGCTTCATCAAGTGGCTTTGTAAAGATATCCACAAGTTGGTTCTTCGTGCTCACAAAGGAGAGATCAATATCGCCGCGAGCAACATGGTCTCGAATAAAATGATTCCGTATCTCAATATGCTTCGTCCTTGTGTGTTGAACAGGATTGTACGCAATTTTGATTGCACTTTCATTATCACATAAAAGAGGCACTTTGTCACAATTGACACCGTATTCCTTTAAAGTTTGCCTCATCCAGAATAATTGGGTGCAAGCGCTGGCAGCAACAACATATTCAGCTTCGGCGGTGGAGAGAGATATACAATTCTGCTCTTTAGATAACCAACATACAAGAGATCTTCCCAAGAATTGACAAGCTCCAGAAGTGGATTCCGATCATCCTTATCACCAGCCCAATCTGAGTCAGTATAACCACATAAAGAGAAATTGGAGCCCTTGGGATACCAGAGACCAAAGTTAGGGGAATGAACCAAATATCGAAAGATTGTCTTGACCGCCACTAAGTGGCTTTCTTTAGGAGCTGCTTGATACCTTGCACACACTCCCACTCAACACGATATCGGGTCTAGATGCGCAGAGGTAAAGAAGAGAGCCGATCATGGACCGGTATACCTTTTGGTCCACATCTTTACCATGTGGGTTAAGTTCAAGATGACATTTTGTTTGCATCGGAGTGGCGACCCTATTTAGATCCGTCATCTTGAATCTCTTGAGCATGTCTTGGATGTACTTTGCTTGATTTATAAAAGTTCCTTCTCTAAGTTGCTTGATCTCGAATCCAAGAAAGAACCATAATTCCCCCATCATAGACATCTCAAACCTGCCAGTCATAAGCTTTGAAAATTCATCATTAAAAGCTTTATTAGTAGAACCAAAGATGATATCGTCTACATATAGTTGGCATACGAAGATCCCCCTTAACCTTCTTAGTAAAAAGAGTGGGATCAATTTGCCCAACTTCGAAGCCACGATCTAACAAAAGCTCTTTAAGGTGCTCATACCACGCACGTGGGGCTTGTTTAAGGCCATAGAGTGCCTTATCGAGTTTGTAGACATGGTTCAGAAAGTTAGGATCCTCAAAACCCAGGGGTTGCTTTACATATACCAACTCATGTAGAGGACCGTTAAGGAAGGCACTCTTGACGTCCATTTGCTGCAACTTAAAATTGTTATGGGGAGCATAAGCAAGAAGGATACGGATGGACTCAAGGCGAGCCACTAGAGCATAGGTCTCCCCGAAGTCAATGCCCTCAACTTGAGAGTAACCTTGTGCCACAAGTCTTTCCTTGTTCCTCACAACAATGCCATTCTCATCTTGCTTGTTTTTAAATATCCACTTGGTGCCGATAACATTGCGGCAATCTTTGGGTTTCTCCACGAGTTTCTAGACTTTGTTGTGCTCGAAATTATTCAATTCTTCATGCATAGCAACAACCCAGTCTGGATCTTCAAGAGATTCAAAGACCTGATTAGGTTCCACCATAGAGATATGAGCTTGATGCTCACCAAAACTGGCTTGTAGAAACCCTTCGTCGAAGATCACCAACAACCTTGTCGAGGGTGTGACCCCTCAACTCAAGGTTTCGATCAGATCGAGCCTTGCGACGAAGTTCAATAAGTTTGTTGTCTCTTGAAGGAGTAGATTCATCACTTGAATCCTCATTGGAAGCATTTACTCGACCTTGATCAGGAACTGGAATATCAGCAGCAGGTGGTGGTGACGCGTGCCCTTGAGGTGATTTATTAGCCGTAACAGGAGGCTGCTAAACTGGTGAGACGGGGCCGGATAATCCGGCCGATGGAGAGGCCGGATAATCCGGCCTGGGAGTACTTGTATCAGCTTCATCAGGATGCCTGGGGCTTGCTTGAACTGGCGAGGGGCCGGATAATCCGGGGTTTGCCGGAAAATCCGTCCTGGAGCTTGCATTGATATCTTCACCACCAGGAGCAAAATGGTCAGTTGGAGCGGGGTGGCCGGATAATCCGGCCTGGAGTTTTCTGGAACGCCTTGACCTTCAGCAGTTGATGGAGATGGTGCAGAATTTGCTCCCGTGGTGGGAACATGTTGTGCATGTGTAGATGAGGGCTCTTCATGGGAAGAGCATTGTCCTTCCCGATCCGCCACAAGGGGTTCCTCAATGGGGCGGAGAAATCCCACGCCCATTCTTCTTATGGCATCTTGGGGTATTTCAACATCTGCATCACAAACACCAACTTGCTCCGCACGGGAACCGTCATTTTCGTCGAACACCACACTACAAGATTCTACAACAGTTCTGGAGAGATTATTGTAGACTCTATAAGTGTGGGATTCGGCACCATAACCAACAGAAATACCTTCTAAAGCCTTAGATTCAAACTTAGATAAACGAACTCCTTTGATAAGAAAGAAACACTTACACCCGAATACAAGAAAGTATGAGATGTTTGGCTTGTTACCGGTAAGTATTTCATACGTAGTCTTGTCCAAGATCTTGCGGAGGTATAATCGGTTGGATGAATGACAAGCAGTAGAGATTGATTCAGCCCAGAAGTTATATGGATATTTAAATTCGGCTAACATTGATCTTGCCATATCCATTAGAGTTCGATTCTTCCTCTCGGCTACACCATTTTGTTGAGGGGTGTAAGCAGCGGAATATTGATGTCTTATCCCCTCTTCACTTAGGGACTCATTTAAGGTGTAGTTCTTGAACTCAGAGCCGTTATCACTTCTTATAGCCAGAATGGGGACGTTGTGTTGACGTTGAACCTCGTTGGCGAAGTCGATGACTATTTGTTGAGTTTCACTCTTCAACTTGAAGAAATAAACCCAAGTGTATCTTGAGTAATCATCAACAATCACTAGACAATACTTCTTCCCACCGAGGCTTGCATGAGATGGAGGTCCAAAGAGGTCGACATGAAGGAGCTCCAAAATCCTTTTTGATGAGATAATAGTTTTCCTTCGATGAGGTGAGTCATGCATTTTCCCTTCAACACACGCCCTGCAAACACGATCTTTGGCAAAGGAGACATTTTCTTTTAGACCAAGGATGTGGCCACCCTTGTGGAGACTTTGCAAAGTTCTCATATTGACGTGGGCTAGTCGGTGATGCCATAGCCAACCCGCGTTAGCCTTTCCGAAAAGACACATCGGGCCTGTAGTGGTTTTCCCCGGAAAGTCCACCACGTACAGGTCATTTTCGACATATCCCATGAAAGCGACTTTTAGAGACTTGCTCCACAAGAGTACCACCAAATCGGCATCAATATAAACTGCAAAGCCCATCTTACCAAGGGCGCAAACTGAAAGTAAGTTGTACCCGAGGGTCTCAACAAGCATGACGTCCACGAGAGAGATATCGTGAGCCACCACAACTTTGCCGAGACCCAATACCTCAGATTTTGACTTGTCACCATAGGAGATGGTTATGTGATCAAGGTTTGGCCGCATCTCCATGATGATCTCCTTGATTCTGGTCATATGACTCGTGCAACCATTATCGAGTACCCATTTAGAACTACCGGAAGCATAGCCCTGCAAGAAAATTACTTCTTGGTTTTAGGTACCCATTTTTCAATGGGTCCTCTCATGTTAGTAACAAGGGTCTTGGGAACCCAAATAGACCAAGGAATGTAACAATCATAAGGGCCTGCACAACTAGCATAAACATCACCATAATAATCGCAACATAGTTCAAAGTTAGGATTGTTGACCCCTGCAAAACCATCATAATTAGTCTTGTCATTGGTAATGTTGCTAGTCTTTGGTTGAGTAGTCTTGCTCTTCTTCTTCTTCTTCTTCTTCTTGTTTTTCTTGTTCTTTGTCTTGGGGATGTAACCAAGACCTTCTTTACTATTGTTTGTCCTTTGCTTGCTCAGTATCTCATCAATAACTTCTTTACCTTTGTGTTGAGAACTTCTTGCAAGGTCTTCTTTTCCAGAGGATGAAGTGGAGGTACTTGGCACATCATACCGCTTCAATTGAGTTTGGAGCTGGTCATGAGACTCATTTAAAGTAGAATGATCACTCTTCAATGCCTTATGAGCACTTTCAAGATTATCAAACTTCTCCAAAAGTCTAGCATGAACAGCCCCAAAGTCAATCTTTTCTTTCTTTAGTTTCTTTACCTTGGCAAGAGCATGGTCACGTTCTTTGATGAGCTGAGCCACAGCTTCTTCCTGTGACTCCTCAATGGATTCGAGTCTCTCTTCCAAAGATACTCGAGCTTCCTCTTCCTCTTCCAAGGCATTCTTCAAAGAAGCTATCTCCAAGGCATCTTCTCTTTCAATTCTGCCCTTTTCTTCAAGAAGATCTTCGGCTTGAGCAACTTGACTCATAAGAGCATCAAAATGGAGTTTGTGCTCACCTTGCAGGTTAGTGAAAAAGGTATCCAAAGCAATAACTTCTTCTTTCATTTTAAGACTGTCATGATCATTCATATCCAAAATTATGTTAGTCTTAGGAAATGAAGAGCTAGAAGTTGATACCTCAGACCCTCTTGCCATTAGGCAAGTGGCGTTGTTGTTGATGACGTTCTCGTTTGGCGAGTCGAAGAGAGATGAAGGAGTCGATGTGGTGGCTATAGTAGCCACCTCGCGGGAACTATCCTCATCCTCTTCATCTTCACTTGCAGAGGAGTATTCCTCTTGTGCTACCAAGACAATCTTGGGTTGCTTCTTGAAGGGGCCATTCTTCTTAGTAAATGGCTTCTTCTTAGGAGCTTTAGATTTCTCTTTAAGAATGAGCCTGCCACCATTGTCTTCTCTATTTTGATACGGACACTCGGCTACAAAGTGCATTCTATCTCCATAGTTGTAGCAAGTTCTCAATCTTGGGCCACTTTCTCTTCTTCCATTTGACCCAGTCTTGCGCTCAAGTTCCGAATTGGCTTTGGCAGGGTCCTTCCAAAATTTCCTTGCATAAAACGCCATGTACTCACCATGAGCACATTTGACTTCATCGGGGCAGTCCATGGAGGCCCCCTCAAAAGCTCTTTCATCTTCCTCTTGCTCAACAACATTGGCTTTGAGAGCCACATTGACACCCTTTTGCATTCCAATGGCCCGAGCATGGGCATCTTCAGCATTCTTTGCTGCCACTTTGAATGACGCCATTTCTTGCATGACTTCATTGGATGTCATTTGATGATAGTTATGTCTACCTTGCAGACTCTTCAAGTCCGTTGGCTCGAAAGGCATTAAGGCACTCACACATTTCCTTTTTATCCATGCATCATCAATGTGAGTGGCTCCATGCTTTAGAAATGTTGTTGCGATGCCCTTGAGTCTTCTATACATGTCCTCATGGTTTTCACCATCCAACATGTAGAATTCCTCAGCTTCATTACTAAGGGCATCATACCTGTTCCTTCTCATGCTTTCATTTCCATCAAAGAGATCCGTAAGAGCATCCCAAGGTTCTTTAGCTGTGTTGAGATGTTCAATGTGTGGCATGTCCTTGGGACCCACACCCAGCTGTATCATGTGGAGAGCGGTGGCATTCAACTGGTTGTCCACAACTTCTCTTCTCGTTAGGTTGGTTTGATCTCCAATATGAAGACCCTCTTCAATAATCCTCCAAAGTTCAATAGAGAAGCTGCAAACATGAGATTTCATTAAGAATTGCCATTGATTGAAAGAGGATGTAGTGAGCTTGGGTGGATCACCCGTATTTTTTATATGAGGATGAAGGATAGGTGGGTCGGGGGAATATACGTGGAGAACCTCACTATATTCCTCCTTACCACTTTCCTTCTTGGAGGTGGAACCACTAAGTTTTTCACCTTCCGGATCATCATCCTTGGATCCAGTGTTACCCTTTTCCTTAGATGATGGTGTGGCAGCCTCAGAGGAGGATGGAGATGGGGCTATGGATGATGTGAGGCAAGCAATCATTTGATTCATCTCCTCCATCTTGGCCTCAAAGGATTTCAACAAGGTTGTTTCCAACGACTTGAGATCATCCATTGTGACCTTATCCACAGCCTCATTCCCATCATCCTTGGTACCCATACTACTCTTAGGCGGTTAAGCCCGAATTAAGAGCCAGGGCTCTGATACCAATTGAAATGGATCGTATGGGCACCTAGAGGGGGGGGTGAATAGGTGCTACACCAAATTTTAATTCTTTTTCAATTTTAGGCTTAGCACAAAGGGTAAATTCTTTAGATAAACTATTAGGTGGAAATTCCCTATATGCAAACCTATCTACTAGTGAGTAAAGAGCGAGTGGAAGAGGAGCGGGTAAACCAAAGTGAAGCACGCGGAGACACATGATTTGTTTGACCGCAGTTCCTTCCTTGTCAAGGGAAGTACGTCTGCGTTGGAGGGGTGGGCGGTACTAAGACCACCACGCCACAATAGGCCTCACCCTGTTCTCCGATGGATCCCGCCACCAATGGCCTGGTCTACCTTTCCACTATAGGTACCCTTCAAGGCGGGCACCGTCGCCTTTACACAACTAGCGGGGCAACAATGCCGCAAACAACTTGGAGGCTCCCGAAATGACAACGAGCTGCCACAAGAACAAAGTTATCAAATACAATGAACAAGATCTAGGTATTGACAAGAATACTAGATCAGGGATTTCTCCAAGTGAATGGAGAGGAGTTGAAGCGCTTGATTCGTGATGATGATGAACTTCTCCTCCTTCAATTACCCCAAAGACCAAGACCTTTGGGTGGTTGAAGTGGGAGATCGAGAATGAGAGCTCTTGCACAATGTCTGGACAATTTCGAATGAATTAACAGTTCTGAATGTTGGGGAAGAAGGGGTATTTATACCCCCTTCAGAAACCAGCCGTTGGACACTTTGGTGGACAGATTATCCGGCCCATGTGAGGGCCGGATTATCCGTCCTGGGGAAAACACTGCCCCAGACTCGGAATATCCGGCAGATAATCTGCCCCCTATCAGAGCGTCGCGCCGAGCTTGCCCTTGATCAACTTCTGGGGGGCCGGATTATCCAGTCTTATGTGAAGGCCGGATTATCTCGCCGGGGGAGGAAAACTGCCCCAGTTTGGATTTTCTGGGAGAAAATCCGACCGGATACCGAGCGACGCGCCTTGGCTCCCTTTGCTCAAAAACTGGGGGCCGGATTATCCGGCCCATGCAAGAGCCGGATTATCCGGCCCATGCGAGAGCCGGATTATCTGGCCTGGGGAGGAATAACCGCCCCGGTTTGGATTTTCCAGGAGAAAATCCGACCGGATACCGAGCGACGCACCTTGGATCCCTTTGAGCAATGAGGTGGGCTGGATTATCCGGCCCTTGGTGGGGCTGATAATCCGCCCCCCTCAAAGCTTCCTGCACACTTAGCGCACATGAATAATCTCCACAGTATTGTTATCTAACACGCAAAACATAGGAAAACATGAAATGTTCTTTCAGCTTCATCGCGTCTTGGAGCACTTGCATGAGGATCTTGTCGATGAGGAGAACGATGTCGTGAAGAGTTGATGCACCCGAGTGGTTCCTTAAAGAGCTTGATGCGCGAGAACACGGCCTTGTGTTTCACGCGAGCTTGGCCATCAAACACCAGAGTGCTTCGTTTTTATTGGTGAAGTTGTGCTGCATGGCCCTCATCTCTTGAGAAAGTCTCTTGAAGTTGTTGCCGATCCTCTTGAACTCCATTTGATTTTCTCCAAAATTTTCATCTTGGCACGTCTCATGGGCATTGCAACGTTCACGGAAATCATGTCGAATGATGAAGTGGCTTGTTGCATCATGTATGGTTGATACGTTGTAAACGTATCTATAATTTTGATGTTCCATGCTTGGTTTATATCTACTTTCTTATGTTTTGTCCACACTTTTGAGTATTTTTACACATTTTCTGAAACTAACCTATTAACAAGATGCTACAATGCTAGTTGCCTGTTTTCTGCTGTTTTTGGTTCCAGAAAAGCCAGAAAATGAATATTCTGAGAATTGGACGGGATAAAAGCCAAAGTCAATATTTCACTGAGGGGAACACATAGCCAGAAAATGAGACGGAGAAGGGCCTCGAGGGGGCTGATGTCTACGCATTTCTATTCTTGTAGACAATTGTTGGGCCTCCAAGTGCAGAGGTTTGTAGAACAGCAGCAAGTTTTCTCTTAAGTGGATTACACAAGGTTTATCGAACTCAGGGAGGAAGTGGTCAAAGGTATTCCCTCTCAAGCAATCCTGCAATCAAGATACAAGAAGTCTCTTGTGTCCCCAACGCACCCAATACACTTGTCAGGTGTATAGGTGCACTAGTTCGGCAAAGAGATAGTGAAATACAAGTGATATGGATATAAGACAATGGTGCCAGCAAATAGCTTGATGGCGTGGAAGAGACTAAAGGAAAACTGAAATAAAGATGGAAGCAAGCAAACATGTAACAGATCTAATTGCAAACGGTGTTTCAATGCTTAGAAACAAGGCATAGGGATCATACTTTCACTAGTGAACACTCTCATATAAATATCTTCTCTTTATGATACTACTCTAAACTACTCTCCGGTTAGACACTCTAATCCATGGTAGGGCTATAACAACACACCTCAAAGTTCACTTTCCACATATAGATAACCCCACACTGTCACCTTGAGCACTAGATGGTTCCAACAAACACCACAATTTCATAGAGACATCCAACTCCAAATATAACTCATAACAAGTATTTGTAATCTCTAGCCTAAGTGCCACCATGGTGTGCACGCTGTCACTTTCACACACATGGGGAGAGTAGAGATCTATTAAAGCACTTGAGTAGCAAGGTAGATCTACTTGATTACAAAGCTCATGATCACAATATGATCATGCATAGAGAGAGAGATGAACACATAGCTACCGGTAGAACCCTTACCCTCGAGGAAGAACTACTCCCTCCTCATCTTGGGAATCAGCAACGGCGATGGAGATGGTGGTGGAGATCGATGGAGATGGCTCCGGGGTCACTTCCCCGTCCCAGTAGGGTGCTGGAACATAGACTTTTTGTCCCCCGAATCTCCCCTTCGGTGGCGGCGGCGCTGTGGTACTTTTCATGGCTGGAGGCTGTTCTCTTTAGGGTTTTTGCATCGGAGGCTTCTTATAGGCGAAAGGGGAGGCCGAGGGGGTGCCCTAGGTGGCCGCACCATCCCCTGGCGCGGGCCAGGCTTGGCCGCGTGGCCAGGTGGTGTGGCCGCCCCCTAGACCGTCTCCGTCTTGTATTCTGGCTCCGTGTCCCCCTCAGTGAAAAAATGACTTTGGCTTTTGTCCCGTCCAATTCCGAGAATATTCATTTTCTAACTTCGTGGAACCAAAAACAGCAGAAATCAGCCAGCTGGCACTGTGGGATCTTGTTAATAGGTTAGTCCAAGAAAGTGTATGAAAAGACTCCAAAGTTGGAACAAAACATAAGAAAGTAGATAAAAACCAAGCATGGAACATCAAAAATTATGGATTCGTTAGCAACGTATCAACATCCCCAAGCTTAACTCCTACTCGTCCTCGAGTAGGTAAGTGATAAAAATAAAGAATAATTTTTGAGGTGGCATGCACTATCATAAACTTGATCAAAGTATTTGTAAAACATTGATAGCTGGGATCATAGTACTTCAACATAGGATGAAAGATAAGGTTCTAACAATAAGACAAAGTAACTACGTTGCAACATGAAAAGGCACAAACAAAAGATTCATGCATAACAATGCTTTGCAAGACGTTTTTTTGTTTCACATAAATAAAACATAGCATAGTGGCATTCAACTTGTCCCTTATAGGGTAGCAAACATAATTGCATAGGACACCTCAAAAGTTCATAAGAGTGACTAGATACAAGTAGTTTAAAAACAAGCAATATCAAGTTATGCATCAATCAACAAGTCTTGGGATAATGCACATATAACTAAGAATGGCCACTATGCTCTCAAAGTAGGTGCATAAAGATAGAAGGTGGAGACTCAACAAAAAAGTAAAAGAAAGGCCTTCATAGAAGGAAGTAGAGATTCAAGTTTCATAAAGAGCTTCCAAAAATTATGGTACTTGTTAGCTTTCAGCTCTCATTGCCCCTATCATAAGCATCTTTAAGTGATTAAGGTTAAAGTGACACAACTAAGAGGATATGCTTGACAAGTTATAAGCTGAAATCTCATGCCCCTTACTTACGAAGACCGAACCTCGTGCTACTCAAATTTAGTCACAAGTAAGCTCTTGTCATTGTAAGTACATATGTATCATAAAGAACCGCCAACGGGGTACCCCTTGCACATGATACAGGAGTTATCCCATAATCAAAATGACAAGACAAGCAGACAATGAGCATCTCAGCGATATTTTTATTTGCTATTTGCATAGGTTTTTATTGAGGATGCGTAACATCCCAAAAAATTTCTAAAAATCTTCATCATAGCATTCATATCATCATGGCATGTACTACTTTGCGTTGGATTTGACCTCCAAAAATTTGGTGAAATTTAGAGGCTTTTTGGAGCACTTATGCTAAATTCAAAGAAAACTAGAAAAGAAATTCAAAAAGAAAAAGAAAAGGAGGGAAAGGATTTTCAAACCGCAGCAGCAGTTCTGGCCTTTTGGCCCAAACCGGCCCAGCTAGCCCACCCGGCGTCCCTCTCCCCCTCTCTGATTTTTCGCACACCTCCTCAACTCACCCCCACTCACTTACCACTGGGCCCCATGCCACGTCCATGCCAGCTCAGCATCTTCCACGTGAACGGCCGGCGCCCTCTCTCCTCCTCTGCCGTTTCCATCGCTGATTGATTGCGAGCGTTTACACGAGTAATTCTCCACCGCTTCGGCCCCTTCTTAATCCCCTCTGCCTCCCGACCAATTCCCCCAGACACAGCCCCTGGAGAGCCCCCAGGCTCCCCAATTTCCACCTCACACCGCCGCAGACCGAAGCAACTCCGACGAGAATTCCGGTGAGCCCCGGCCACACCATGCCCTCCTCTCTGCTCTGTAATGCTGGCGGCGACCTAGCGCACGTTTTAACCTCAGCCACGTGCCTTCTTTTGCACCAGGTCGACGACGCGGTTCAACTCCGGCGAACCCTCTCTGCCGCCGCCGTCCATTGCTTTTTCTGGTCAGGTTAAGGTTCTCGCCGCCCCCTTTTGGCCTTTGCAGGGTCGTGCAGATCCTTGCGCATCTCGCTGACCCCTTTGCTGTCTGGTTCGAGCCCCAAGTCGCAGCCTCCGACACCGAGCCGCGAGCTCCGCCGCCTGCTCAACTCCGGCGAGGGATCAAGGCCAAGCCAGAGCACCCCCGCACCGCAAAGACCTCCGTCGAGACCGCCATGACCTCCACGACCTCTGGTATGTGTCCGTGGTCTCCCTGCCCCTGTAGAATCGCCGGACTGCCATCGGCCGACGCTCCGCCGCCGCGCGCAACCGGTCAGCGCCGCCCATCTCCGGCCAGGCCATCTGGAACCGTTACATAGTTTGTCTGCGGCTAGAATTAGATCGTGGACGAACCGGTACAGGCTTATCTGATCCGTCTGTCACCACTTAAGATCCAACGGCCCACAGCGGTCGATCCGACCGAACCGGTACGGGCCAATTAGATTGCGCCACGTCGCCCAGGATAATCTGTTTAAATAGAAATTAGACAGATTTTGTATTAAACTTAGAAAATCCATAACTTTTGTTCCACAATTCAGAAAAATGCAAATTTGGTGTCTATAGATTCAGAAAAATAAGACCTTTATTATATAAGCGTTGTTTCACAGTTTTGCCTCTGAAAAATTGGAATTATAGACAGAAACTTTTTAGGAGTATTTTGCTCATAAAAACATGCTATAAATTGCTTTGGAGTTTTTCTTATGCATTTAGATGAGGTATTTTACCATCTGTACTGTAGACTCTGTAAATTATAGAGTTGTGATCATACCATTGCATTTTGCATGCATTCATATTTTTGTAATGTTTTATTGATTGAATTATTGTTGTTGTATTGTTCTTTGTGTAGATTGTGAAGTTTGTTGCTGTGAGGATTGTACATATTCCCCTAGCTACCAAGGCAAGTGATATTTCATCTAATGTCCTATTATTTTCACTATTGTACTAGTGTTATTTTGGTAAATCTTAGCATGATAGGATTATTTACATGTTACTATACTATGCTATGCTACCCTATAGATTATATCTTGGTAGTATCTCATAGTTGAAAGCCTTCGTATGCTATAGTTCTTAGCCATGCTATTAGAATTCGTGGGTTGAATATACACATAAGATAGTATGGATAGATATTATTTTTGTTTGACTAAGAAAACAACTAATATTAATGAAACACCTGGGTGGAATGGGACTTGCTTGGATTATGTTGAGTGGTTACTCAGGGGCCATGTCTATGGTCAGCTGTTGTATCACACTTGTGGATGGCCACCCAGGAACAAAGAGATTGGAGACATTCTTGTCATGAAGCTTCTAGTGCAGCCACATGGCATATGGGCTCTGCCTTGACCAACTAAGTTGCAAGAACTCAGCCAGACGGACAGAAGGTGGTAGATGTGGTAGGATGGAACGCATCCGTGGTGGTATGAGGGATTGCTTCTGAAAGGTCTTGTCTCGATGCATGTCGAGTCTTGTGGGGAAAGTGCACCACCTCTCGAGAGGGTAAAACTAAGTACTTAGCCGTGTCCCCGGTTATGGACAATTTATGAGCCTCAAGACAGTGAAGCAGTTCAATAATCTCCTCATCCAAATTTCTCTAAGTTAAAACTTGTGGGTGAACATGGGTAGAGGTTCATTGATGTCTGTCATTGATACCTTAGTGTTTTGAATGAGAAAACTTACTCTTCAAAAACTATAAGTTAAACCACCTTTTAGCAAAGCCAGCCATAACCCCACTTAGCCATATATTCATGTAGTTGTTGGATTATACTAAGTATCTATGGTATCACTTGCCAATACAATTCCAAATGTATTGACCCTTGTGGCTGTAACTTATTATGTTGCAGGATACTCTGATGATGAGTAGGGTTGCGGGTCTACACTCGACATGCTTGCCTGTGGCACATGAAGACTAAAGACTCTATTATTATTATGCTATGTAATGTGAACTTTAAGTGTCTTAGCCTTGGGCTAAGTGAGTTGTAAGAACCATTATATTCCTAGATATGCGATGCAATAATGACCTTTGTTTCTGTGTACTTCATCTTAAACTGTGGGTGCTAGCATTTTCGATCCAGGGACTAGCACTGCAATCACAGGGATCTTACCTTATTATGGTGAGATCTTACAGATGGTATCAGAGCACTGTGTTGCCTGTAGGTTCGTGACCCTAGAATGGATTAGACTAAGGAAAACCCTTAGGAAAAATAACTCTGTATTCCAACTTTACACTTGTCTTTTCATCTTGTAAAGCTTTCCCTAATCATCCTTCTCATCTATTTTTGTAGATGTCCACCATCAATGAATCTGTCAAGAAGGGACCACTGATGACTATGACCCTAGAGTGTGAGACAGAATTTCCCAATGCACTCAAGAAAATCATGCTCGGCTTGGGGATGAATGGTGAAGCCGTGTACAAGGGATTTCCTATGATAGATGAAGGACAAGAGCATTGGTGGGTGCAACTCCATTTGTACAAGAACAAGGAAGATGATCCCAAGAGTACAGTATTCTGCATGTTCACCAACTCTGAAATGCACACGTCATTCTTTGACTCTGCAAGGAATGCTGCATGGAAAGCTATTGAGGAACTTGGGGAGAGACTCCAGTATAGAATGCTCAATACTCAGGAGGATCTCAAGGAGGAGAAACGTCTTGTCCAAGACTCAACGGCCACTGTGAAACGCCTAAGTAAGGATATCATAGGCCTAGCTTTGGAGCTATGTGACCAGGACAAGCAGATTGCTGCCAAGGATGCCCAGATTGCCACCTTGGTTAAGGAGGAGTGAGATATTAGTTGGGCCACCACCCTTGGCGTTTTATCACGTTAGTATTTTGATCATACCAACCTATGTGGTATGGAAAAAATAAGTTATGTCTGGAACCTTGATTGCTTGAGTTGAATAATGCATTGCCACCTGGAATGTTTTGTTGGTTGATTTTTATTTTGTGACTTGTGTTTTCTTTCTCTATTGTGTGTTACTAATTTTCTCCATGCTATGCAAAAGATGCCAAATTTTGTCTACAGCACGGCCGAGGATTTCAAGGGGACTTGCTTTGGGACTCGTATGTTGGAGCTAGTTCAATTGCTCGCTCTTCCAATCCCTACCATTCAGGGACTTCAACTGAGGAAGTTTCAGAGGAAGGACTTATGGGGATTCAAAGTTACCCAGCCAGGACGGGAGATAGAGCCCCAATTTGGGGAGATCGCCTTCAAGATAGTCCATGATGACATGGAGAGGGGCCTCGACGTCGCTATGCAGGAACTCTTGGGACGCCTATGTGGACGTCACTCTTCTGAGATAAGGTGCCACTACTTCCACTTTTGGGAGGCGCGATGAGGATGGAGAGCCTATTGTGTTGGACGAGGCCACTAAGGAGTCTATCAAGCCCGTGTGTGACTACCTCGAGGACTTAGAGAGCCTTATCAGACACCTTGATACTGATAGGACTAATGTGATGCTTAGCAACGATGAACTACGAGTCCAACTTAAGGAGAAGGACAAGGCTTTCCAGGAACAGGAAAATCGAATCAAGAAAATGGAGAAGAAGTTTGAAGACCAAGAGAAGAAATTCAAGAGCCAAGAGAAGAGAGTTCAGGAGAAGAACAAGAAGATGAGAGACTTGGAGACCGAGTTAGAACTTGAAGACATTGAGCTGGAAGCGGATCATGAGGTGATAGAGAGGCTACGCACACATAAGAGAGAGTTACAGACAAAGATAGATGCTTTAACTACAAGCTTGGAGGAATACAAGGCAGGATTCGCAGCTGCAGGACTTGCACTAGTGGAGGAGGAAGTTGACATGGAGGAGTAGTGATACTGTTCCATCTACCTATCATTCTATTATTATTGAGTTGCATAGGTCATACCGACTTGTGGGTGACTATGCTAGTATGTCTATTTTCGCAACTATGTCATTGCTGTGATGTTGAACTTGCGTGTGCTTGTTTTTCTGATTGTGGTTTTTAGGTGGGTTGTCTATCATTACTTACCCTTATTAAACCCACAGATGCCTCCCCGACGCAACAACGAAGATAACAATGACAATGGCAATGGAATGCAGCAAATGATGGCTGCACATACACAATTGATGCAAATGATGACTCAATTCATGGCAAACCAGAATCAGAACAACAATAATAACAATAACAACAACCAGAACAATCCACCACCTCTGGATATGCTGACCAGATTTCTAAGGATGAGACCTGCTAAGTTCTCGGGTACTACTGACCCCATGGTAGCAAATGATTGGCTACGTTCTATGGATAAGGACCTAGTCACGGTTGGGTGCACGGATGCAGAAAAGGTCAGATTCGCAGCACACTTATTGGAAGGTCATGCAGCTGCTTGGTGGGACAATTTCCAAATTACTCACCCTATTGAGGAAGTGACTTGGGCAATGTCTGAGGATGGGTTTCCAACCACTCACATCTCTTCTGGAATAATGGGGTTGAAGAAAAAGGAGTTTCATAACCTCAAGCAACGCCACCACAGTATTTCTGAATACATCGAAGAGTTCAATAATTTGTCACGTTATGCACCCGATGATGTTGACACTGATGCAAAGAGAAAGGAGAAGTTCCTAGATGGGCTGAATGATGAAATTTCTATGCAACTATCTGTTGCATATGTTCCAACTTATCAATCCTTGTGTGATAAAGCTATCATCTTGGAAACAAGATGAAGCAAGTGGAGGGTAGAAAGACGAAGCACCATTTTGATAAGTTTGGATCGGGATCTCCTCACAAGCGCTCTCATGGTGAAGGAAGTGGGAGTTCAGGATTCCACAAAAATGGGAATCATAATAACCATCGTAAGAGCAACCACCACCATGATGGAAACAATCATCATAGACATAACAAAAGTGGATTCAGGAACAACCACAATGGTCATGGCCATGGAAACCAAAATGGTCAGAATCGTCACAGTCAGCCAGCAAAGAAAGACATCGGTCAGGTGGAATGTTTCAAGTGCAATAAGACATGACACTATGCTAATGAATGCCCAGAAAAGAAGACTGATGGGGCTAAACCAAACCCATTCCAAAAGGGTCATGTGAATCACATCAATGTGGAGGAAATTCAAGAAGGATCTGATGGCATGATCGGTAAGTTCAAGATTAATTCCTTTCCTGCACTTATCCTTTTCAATACTAGCGCATCTCATTCATTCATTTCAAGAGCTTTTGTAATCAAAAACGAACTCCCCACAGAAACCATTGGATGTCCCATTAAAGTAAGCTCCCCGGGCGGAGAAATGATAGTAAATTCTGGGTGCTGATAGATAATCCTAGAAATTGGAAAGAACAAGTTTCCGGTTAGTTTAATAATCCTAGAGTCCCAAGGATTAGATGTAATATTAGGGATGGACTGGATGACCCGTTATGAAGGGGTGATTGATTGTGCCAAGCGAACTGTTATGCTCACCATCCTAGAAAAGAAAAGGATTAGGTTCAAGTCTAACTTTGAACCCAAGGGGAGCAAGGTTAATTCTCTTAAGGGGGTTAGCCTAGACAGTGTGCCAATAGTGAAGGATTACCCAGATGTGTTCCCCGAAGAATTACCTGGCATGCCACCAGATAGGGATGTGGAGTTTCTGATAGACCTACTGCCAGGAACTGGGCCTATAGCAAAGAGACCTTATAAGATGTCGGTGGACGAGTTAAAAGAACTCAAGAAACAGCTGGGAGAACAGTTGAAAAAGGGATTTATCCAACCAAGTTCGTTGTCTTGGGGAGCACCAGTCTTGTTTGTTGAGAAGAAGGACCGAAGTCAAAGTCTATGCATAGATTATCGTTCACTTAATGAAGTAACCATAAAGAATAAATATCCCCTGCCTAGAATAAATGATCTCTTCGATCAGCTAGAGGGAGCATGTGTGTTCTCAAAAATTGATCTTCGATCAGGATACTTCCAACTAAAGGTTAGAGAACATGACATACCCAAGACTGCATTCACCAGTAGATATGGGTTGTATGAATATACAGTGATGCCGTTTGGATTGACTAATGCACCAGCCTATTTCATGAACATGATGAATAAGGTATTCATGGAATTCCTTGACAATTTCGTAGTGGTATTCATCGATGACATATTGGTATATTCCAAGAGCAACAAAGAACATGAAGAACATCTACGCCTGATTCTAGAGAAACTCATGGAACACAAACTTTATGCCAAGTTCAGCAAATGTGAATTTTGGCTGAATGAAGTGGGTTTTCTTTGGCACATAGTATCTGGAAATGGTATAGCTGTTGATCCAGCAAAAGTGGCAGCTGTGATAGAATGGGAACCTCCTAAATCGGTTAAACAAATCCGTAGTTTCCTTGGCCTAGCAGGGTACTACTGGAGGTTCATTGAAAATTTCTCTAAGCTAGCAAAACCCATGACTGATCTGCTAAAGAAGGAGAAGAAGTTTAATTGGACAGAAGCTTGTGAAACCAGCTTTCAGGAATTGAAAAAGAGACTAGTGTCAGCACTAGTGTTATGTCTGCCAGACCTTGAGAAAGACTTCCAAGTATATTGTGATGCATCTCACCAAGGATTAGGAGGTGTACTGATGCAGGAAGGTAGAGTTGTAGCTGATGCATCAAGGCAACTCAAAAATCATGAAGTGAACTATCCTACTCATGATCTAGAGTTGGCATCTGTTGTACATGCCTTAAAAACATGGAGGCATTACCTCATGGGAAAACGTTGTGAAATGTTCACATATCACAAGAGTCTGAAATACATTTTTACACAGAAAGAACTCAACATGAGACAAAGAAGATGGCTAGAACTTATCAAAGATTACGACTTAAGTTTGGAATACCACCCTGGAAAGGCAAACGTCGTAGCCGATGCATTAAGCCGCAAGGTTTATGTAAATGGCCTCAATAAAGGAGAATTGCCGGAGGAGTTATGTGCCCAATTTAGAGAGCTGAGACTCGAAATTGTGCCTGAAGGGTACCTTGCATCCTTGGAAGTGCAACCCACACTAATGGACAGAATTCAAGAAGCCCAAAAGTTGGACAAAGAAATAGAAGAAATCAAAAGTAAGGTTAGTGAAGGCAAGGCAAAAGGATTCCATGTAGATGAATAAGGAATCTTATGGTACGAAAAACGTATCTGTGTTCCGCAGGATCTTGAGCTTAAGAAGTTGATCTTACAAGAAGCGCACAACTCACCATATTCAATTCATCCTGGCAACACCAAGATGTATATGGATGTTAAGGAGAGGTTTTGGTGGAATAATTTAAAGAAGGACATAGCAGAGCACATTGCCTTGTGCGACGTGTGCAGTCGTGTAAAGGCGGAACATCAGAAACCGGCAGGATTATTACAACCACTGCCAATACCTGATTGGAAATGGGATAAAATTGGTATGTATTTTACCACCGGACCGCCCAGGACTAAATCTGGATACGATTCTATATGGGTTATCGTTGACCGCTTGACAAAAGTGGCCCATTTCATACCAGTGAAAACTACTTATACAAGTGCAAAGCTATCCAAGACATACATGAATAGAATTGTATGTTTGCATGGGGTACCTAAGAATATCGTGTCTGATAGAGGAACTCAATTCACTTCGCACTTTTGGCGACAACTTCACGAGTCATTGGGAACTCGACTGGAATTCAGCACTGCATTTCATCCACAAACTGATGGAGAAACAGAAAGAACCAATCAAATATTGGAAGATATGCTAAGAGCGTGTGCGTTAGATTATGGATCCAGTTGGGATGAAAGTCTACCATACGCAGAGTTTTCCTACAATAACAACTATCAATCAAGCATAGAAATGGCTCCGTTTGAATTCCTTTATGGAAGGAAGTGTACTACACCGTTGCTATGAACGGAGTAGGAGAAAGAAATTTATTCGGGCCAGACCTAATCAAGGAGGCTGAAGAGAAAGTCAAGATGGTAAGGGATAGGCTAAAAGTAGCTCAATCTCGGCAAAAGAGCTATGCCGATCCAAAACATAGAGAGGTTACCTATGAAGTTGGTGATAGAGCTTATCTCAGGGTATGACCACTTCGTGGTTTGAAGAGATTTGGAATCAAAGGAAAATTAGCACCACGCTATGTAGGACCTTTCAAGATTTTGAGCCGCAAAGGAGAAGTGGCATATGAAATAGAATTAGCAGAATCTCTGTCAGTAGTTCATAATGTATTCCATGTCAGTCAGCTGAAAAAGTGTCACGCAGAGATGGAAGAAACTTTGTTGAAAGACACTATACCATTAGAGGAAGTTCAGCTAGAGAATGATCTCACTTATGAAGAGAAACCTATTAAGATTCTAGAAACAGCAGAGCGAATTACCCGTACCAAGACCATCAAATTCTGCAAAGTGCAGTGGAACCATCACACTGAATCAGAAGCAACATGGGAGCGAGAGGATGAACTTCGGAGAGATCACCCTCACCTATTTGCTAGCCAACCCGAATCTCGAGGGCGAGATTCATCTTAAGGGGGTTAGATTTGTAACATCCCAAATTTTTTCTAAAAATCTTCATCATAGCATTCATATCATCATGGCATGTACTACTTTGCATTCGATTTGACCTCCAAAAATTTGGTGAAATTTAGAGGCTTTTTGGAGCACTTATGCTAAATTCAAAGAAAACTATAAAAGAAATTCAAAAAGAAAAAGAAAAGGAGGGAAAGGATTTTCAAACCGCAGCAGCAGTTCTGGCCTTTTGGCCCAAACCGGCCCAGCTAGCCCACACGACATCCCTCTCCCCCTCTCTGATTTTTCGCACACCTCCTCAACTCACCCCCACTCACTTACCACTGGGCCCCATGCCATGTCCACGCCAGCTCAGCATCTTCCACGCGAAAGGTCGGCGCCCTCTCTCCTCCTCTACCGTTTCCATCGCCGATTAATTGCGAGCGTTTCCGCGAGTAAATCGCCACCGCTTCGGCCCCTTATTAATCCCCTCCTCCTCCCCGACCAATTCCCCTAGAGACAGCTCCTGGAGAGCCCCCAGGCTCCCCAATTTCCACCTCACACCACCGCAGACCGAAGCAACTCCGGCGAGAATTCCGGTGAGCCCCGGCCATGCTGTGCCCTCCTCTCTGCTCTGTAATGCTTGCAGCAACCTAGCACACGTTTTAACCTCGACCACGTGCCTTCTTTTGCACCAGGTCGACGACGCGGTTCAACTCCGGCGAACCCTCTCTGCCGCCGCCGTCCATTGCTTTTTCCGGTCAGGTTAAGGTTCCCGCCGCCCCCTTTTGGCCTTTGCTGGGTCGTGCAGATCCTTGCACATCTCGCTGACCCCTTTGTTGTCTGGTTCGAGCCCTAGGTCGCCGTCTCCGACACCGAGCCGCGAGCTCCGCCGCCTGCTCAACTCCGGCGAGGGATCAAGGCCAACCAGAGCACCCCCGCGCCGCAGAGACCTCTGTCGAGACCGCCACGACCTCCTCGACCTCTGGTACGTGTCCACGGTCTCCCCGCCCCTGTAGAATCGCCGGACCAACATCGGCCGACGCTCCGCCGCCGCGCGCAACCGGTCAGCGCCGCCCATCTCCGGCCAGGCCATCTGGAACCGTTAGATAGTTTGTCTGCGGGTAGGATTAGATCGTGGACGAACCGGTACGGGCTAATCTGATCCGTCTGTCACCACTTAAGATCCAACGGCCCATAGTGGTCGATCCGACCGAACCGGTACGGGCGAATTAGATTGCGCCACGTCGCCCAGGATAATCTGTTTAAATAGAAATTAGACAGATTTTGTACTAAACTTAGAAAATCCATAACTTTTGTTCCACAATTCAGAAAAATGCAAATTTGGTGTCTATAGATTCAGAAAAATAAGTCCTTTATTACAGAGGCCTTGTTTCACAGTTTTGCCTCTAAAAAATTGGAATTATAGACATAACCTTTTTAGGAGTACTTTGCTCATTAAAATTGTTCTATAAATTGTTTTGGAGATTTTCTTATGCATTTAGATGAGGTATTTTACCATCTGTACTGTAGACTCTGTAAATTATAGAGTTGTGATCATATCATTGCATTTTGCATGCATTCATATTTTTGTAATGTTTTATTGATTGAATTATTGTTGTTGTATTGTTCTTTGTGTAGATTGTGTGGATTGTGAAGTTTGTTGCTGTGAGGATTGTACCTATTCCTCTAGCTACCAAGGCAAGTGATATTTCATCTAATGTCCTACTATTTTCACTATTGCACCAGTGTTATTTTGGTAAATCTTAGCATGATAGGATTATTTACATGTTACTATAGTATGCTATGCTACCCTATAGATTATATCTTTGTAGTATCTCCTAGTTGAAAGCCTTCGTATGCTAGAGTGCTTAGCCATGCTATTAGAATTCGTGGGTGGAATATACACATAAGATAGTATGGAAATATATTATTTTTGTTTGACTAAGAAAACAACTAATATTAATGAAACACCTGGGTGGAATGGGACTTGCTTGGATTATGTTGAGTGGTTACTCAGGGGCCATGTCTATGGTCAGCTGGTGTATCACACTTGTGGATGGCCACCCAGGAACAAAGAGATTGGAGACATTCTTGTCATGAAGCTTCTAGTGCAGCCACATGGCATATGGGCTCTGCCTTGACCAACTAACTTGCAAGAACTCAGCCATACGGACAGAAGGTGGTAGATGTGGTAGGATGGAACGCGTCTGTGGTGGTCTGAGGGATTGCTTCTGAAAGGTCTTGTCTTGATGCATGTCGAGTCTTGTGGGGAAAGTGCACCACCTCTCGAGAGGGTAAAACTAAGTACTTAGCCGTGTCCCCGGTTATGGACAATTTCTGAGCCTCAAGAGAGTGAAGCAGTTCAATAATCTCCTCATCCAAATTTCTCTAAGTTAAAACTTGTGGGTGAACATGGGTAGAGGTTCATTGATGTCTATCATTGATACCTTAGTGTTTTGAATGAGAAAACTTACTCTTCAAAAACTATAAGTTAAACCAACTTTTACCAAAGCCAGCCATAACCCCACTTAGCCATATATTCATGTAGTTGTTAGATTATACTAAGTATCTATGGTATCACTTGCCAATACAATTCCAAATGTATTGACCCTTGTGGCTGTAACTTATTATGTTGCAGCATACTCTGATGATGAGTAGGGTTGCGGGTCTACACTCGACATGCTTGCCTGTGGCACATGAAGACTAAAGACTCTATTATTATTATGCTATGTAATGTGAACTTTAAGTGTCTTAGCCTTGGGCTAAGTGAGTTGTAAGAACCATTATATTCCTGGATATGCGATGCAATAATGACCTTTGTTTCTGTGTACTTCATCTTAAACTGTGGGTGCTAGCATTTTCGATCCAGGGACTAGCACTGCAATCACAGGGATCTTACCTTATTATGGTGAGATCTTACAGATGGTATCAGAGCACTGTGTTGCCTGTAGGTTCGTGACCCTAGAATGGATTAGACTAAGGAAAACCCTTAGGAAAAATAACTCTGTATTCCAACTTTACACTTGTCTTTTCATCTTGTAAAGCTTTCCCTAATCATCCTTCTCATCTATTTTTGTAGATGTCCACCATCAATGAATCTGTCAAGAAGGGACCACTGATGACTATGACCCTAGAGTGTGAGACAGAATTTCCCAATGCACTCAAGAAAATCATGCTCGGCTTGGGGATGAATGGTGAAGCCGTGTACAAGGGATTTCCTATGATAGATGAAGGACAAGAGCATTGGTGGGTGCAACTCCATTTGTACAAGAACAAGGAAGATGATCCCAAGAGTACAGTATTCTGCATGTTCACCAACTCTGAAATGCACACGTCATTCTTTGACTCTGCAAGGAATGCTGCATGGAAAGCTATTGAGGAAATTGGGGAGAGACTCCAGTATAGAATGCTCAATACTCAGGAGGATCTCAAGGAGGAGAAACGTCTTGTCCAAGACTCAACGGCCACTGTGAAACGCCTAAGTAAGGATATCATAGGCCTAGCTTTGGAGCTATGTGACCAGGACAAGCAGATTGCTGCCAAGGATGCCCAGATTGCCACCTTGGTTAAGGAGGAGTGAGATATTAGTTGGGCCACCACCCTTGGCGTTTTATCACGTTAGTATTTTGATCATACCAACCTATGTGGTATGGAAAAAATAAGTTATGTCTGGAACCTTGATTGCTTGAGTTGAATAATGCATTGCCACCTGGAATGTTTTGTTGGTTGATTTTTATTTTGTGACTTGTGTTTTCTTTCTCTATTGTGTGTTACTAATTTTCTCCATGCTATGCAAAAGATGCCAAATTTTGTCTACAGCACGGCCGAGGATTTCAAGGGGACTTGCTTTGGGACTCGTATGTTGGAGCTAGTTCAATTGCTCGCTCTTCCAATCCCTACCATTCAGGGACTTCAACTGAGGAAGTTTCAGAGGAAGGACTTATGGGGATTCAAAGTTACCCAGCCAGGACAGGAGATAGAGCCCCAATTTGGGGAGATCGCCTTCAAGATAGTCCATGATGACATGGAGAGGGGCCTCGACGTCGCTATGCAGGAACTCTTGGGACGCCTATGTGGACGTCACTCTTCTGAGATAAGGTGCCACTACTTCCACTTTTGGGAGGCGCGATGAGGATGGAGAGCCTATTGTGTTGGACGAGGCCACTAAGGAGTCTATCAAGCCCGTGTGTGACTACCTCGAGGACTTAGAGAGCCTTATCAGACACCTTGATACTGATAGGACTAATGTGATGCTTAGCAACGATGAACTACGAGTCCAACTTAAGGAGAAGGACAAGGCTTTCCAGGAACAGGAAAATCGAATCAAGAAAATGGAGAAGAAGTTTGAAGACCAAGAGAAGAAATTCAAGAGCCAAGAGAAGAGAGTTCAGGAGAAGAACAAGAAGATGAGAGACTTGGAGACCGAGTTAGAACTTGAAGACATTGAGCTGGAAGCGGATCACGAGGTGATAGAGAGGCTACGCACACATAAGAGAGAGTTACAGACAAAGATAGATGCTTTGACTACAAGCTTGGAGGAATACAAGGCAGGATTCGCAGCTGCAGGACTTGCACTAGTGGAGGAGGAAGTTGACATGGAGGAGTAGTGATACTGTTCCATCTACCTATCATTCTATTATTATTGAGTTGCATAGGTCATACCGACTTGTGGGTGACTATGCTAGTATGTCTATTTTCGCAACTATGTCATTGCTGTGATGTTGAACTTGCGTGTGCTTGTTTTTCTGATTGTTGTTTTTAGGTGGGTTGTCTATCATTACTTACCCTTATTAAACCCACAGATGCCTCCCCGACGCAACAACGAAGATAACAATGACAATGGCAATGGAATGCAGCAAATGATGGCTGCACATACACAATTGATGCAAATGATGACTCAATTCATGGCAAACCAGAATCAGAACAACAATAATAACAATAACAACAACCAGAACAATCCACCACCTCTGGATATGCTGACGAGATTTCTAAGGATGAGACCTGCTAAGTTCTCGGGTACTACTGACCCCATGGTAGCAAATGATTGGCTACGTTCTATGGATAAGGACCTAGTCACGGTTGGGTGCACGGATGCAGAAAAGGTCAGATTCGCAGCACACTTATTGGAAGGTTATGCAGCTGCTTGGTGGGACAATTTCCAAATTACTCACCCTATTGAGGAAGTGACTTGGGCAATGTTTGAGGATGGGTTTCCAACCACTCACATCTCTTCTGGAATAATGGGGTTGAAGAAAAAGGAGTTTCATAACCTCAAGCAACGCCACCATAGTATTTCTGAATACATCGAAGAGTTCAATAATTTGTCACGTTATGCACCGATGATGTTGACACTGATGCAAAGAGAAAGGAGAAGTTCCTAGATGGGCTGAATGATGAAATTTCTATGCAACTATCTGTTGCATATGTTCCAACTTATCAATCCTTGTGTGATAAAGCTACCATCCTAGAAAACAAGATGAAGCAAGTGGAGGGTAGAAAGAGGAAGCACCATTTTGATAAGTTTGGATCGGGATCTCCTCACAAGCGCTCTCATGGTGAAGGAAGTGGGAGTTCAGGATTCCACAAAAATGGGAATCATAATAACCATCGTAAAAGCAACCACCACCATGATGGAAACAATCATCATGGACATAACAGAAGTGGATTCAGGAACAACCACAATGGTCATGGCCATGGAAACCAAAATGGTCAGAATCGTCACAGTCAGCCATCAAAGAAAGACATCGGTCAGGTGGAATGTTTCAAGTGCAAGAAGACATGACACTATGCTAATGAATGCCCAGAAAAGAAGACTGATGGGGCTAAACCAAACCCATTCCAAAAGGGTCATGTGAATCACATCAATGTGGAGGAAATTCAAGAAGGATCTGATGGCGTGATCGGTAAGTTCAAGATTAATTCCTTTCCTGCACTTATCCTTTTTGATACTAGCGCATCCCATTCATTCATTTCAAGAGCTTTTGTAATCAAAAACGAACTCCCCACAGAAACCATTGGATGTCCCATTAAAGTAAGCTCCCCGGGCGGAGAAATGATAGTAAATTCTGGGTGCCGACAGATAATCCTAGAAATTTGAAAGAACAAGTTTCCGGTTAGTTTAATAATCCTAGAGTCCCAAGGATTAGATGTAATATTAGGGATGGACTGGATGACCCGTTATGAAGGGGTGATTGATTGTGCCAAGCGAACTGTTATGCTCACCATCCTAGAAAAGAAAAGGATCAGGTTCAAGTCTAACTTTGAACCCAAGGGGAGCAAGGTTAATTCTCTTAAGGGGGTTAGCCTAGACAGTGTGCCAATAGTGAAGGAGTACCCAGATGTGTTCCCCGAAGAATTACCTGGCATGCCACCAGATAGGGATGTGGAGTTTCTGATAGACCTACTGCCAGGAACTGGGCCTATAGCAAAGAGACCTTATAAGATGTCGGTGGACGAGTTAAAAGAACTCAAGAAACAGCTGGGAGAACAGGTGAAAAAGGGATTTATCCAACCAAGTTCGTCGTCTTGTGGAGCACCAGTCTTGTTTGTTGAGAAGAAGGACCGAAGTCAAAGGCTATGCATAGATTATCGTTCACTTAATGAAGCAACCATAAAGAATAAATATCCCCTGCCTAGAATAAATGATCTCTTCGATCAGCTAGAGGGAGCATGTGTGTTCTCAAAAATTGATCTTCGATCAGGATACTTCCAACTAAAGGTTAGAGAACATGACATACCCAAGACTGCATTCACCGGTAGATATGGGTTGTATGAATATACAATGTTGTCGTTTGGATTGACTAATGCACCAGCCTATTTCATGAACATGATGAATAAGGTATTCATGGAATTCCTTGACAAGTTTGTAGTGGTATTCATCGATGACATATTGGTATATTCCAAGAGCAACAAAGAACATGAAGAACATCTACGCCTGATTCTAGAGAAACTCATGGAACACAAACTTTATGCCAAGTTCAGCAAATGTGAATTTTGGCTGAATGAAGTGGGTTTTCTTGGGCACATAGTATCTGGAAATGGCATAGCTGTTGATCCAGCAAAAGTGGCAGCAGTGACAGAATGGGAACCTCCTAAATCGGTTAAAGAAATCCGTAGTTTCCTTGGCGTAGCAGGGTACTACTGGAGGTTCATTGAAAATTTCTCTAAGATAGCAAAACCCATGACTGATCTGCTAAAGAAGGAGAAGAAGTTTAATTGGACAGAAGCTTGTGAAACCAGCTTTCAGGAATTGAAAAAGAGACTAGTGTCAGCACTAGTGTTATGTCTGCCAGACCTTGAGAAAGACTTTCAAGTATATTGTGATGCATCTCACCAAGGATTAGGAGGTGTACTGATGCAGGAAGGTAGAGTTGTAGCTTATGCATCAAGGCAACTCAAAAATCATGAAGTGAACTATCCTACTCATGATCTAGAGTTGGCATCTGTTGTACATGCCTTAAAAACATGGAGGCATTACCTCATGGGAAAACGTTGTGAAATGTTCACATATCACAAGAGTCTGAAATACATTTTTACACAGAAAGAACTCAACATGAGACAAAGGAGATGGCTAGAACTTATCAAAGATTACGACTTAAGTTTGGAATACCACCCTGGAAAGGCAAACGTCGTAGCCGATGCATTAAGCCGCAAGGTTTATGTAAATGGCCTCAATAAAGGAGAATTGCCGGAGGAGTTATGTGCCCAATTTAGAGAGCTGAGACTCGAAATTGTGCCTGAAGGGTACCTTGCATCCTTGGAAGTGCAACCCACACTAATGGACAGAATTCAAGAAGCCCAAAAGTTGGACAAAGAAATAGAAGAAATCAAAAGTAAGGTTAGTGAAGGCAAGGCAAAAGGATTCCATGTAGATGAATAAGGAATCTTATGGTACGAAAAACGTATCTGTGTTCCGCAGGATCTTGAGCTTAAGAAGTTGATCTTACAAGAAGCGCACAACTCACCATATTCAATTCATCCTGGCAACACCAAGATGTATATGGATGTTAAGGAGAGGTTTTGGTGGAATAATTTAAAGAAGGACATAGCAGAGCACATTGCCTTGTGCGACGTGTGCAGTCGTGTAAAGGCGGAACATCAGAAACCGGCAGGATTATTACAACCACTGCCAATACCTGATTGGAAATGGGATAAAATTGGTATGGATTTTACCACCGGACCACCCAGGACTAAATCTGGATACGATTCTATATGGGTTATCGTTGACCGCTTGACAAAAGTGGCCCATTTGATACCAGTGAAAACCACTTATACAAGTGTAAAGCTATCCAAAACATACATGAATAGAATTGTATGTTTGCATGGGGTACCTAAGAATATCGTGTCTGATAGAGGAACTCAATTCACTTCGCACTTTTGGCGACAACTTCACGAGTCATTGGGAACTCGACTGGAATTCAGCACTGCATTTCATCCACAAACTGATGGAGAAACAGAAAGAACCAATCAAATATTGGAAGATATGCTAAGAGCGTGTGCGTTAGATTATGGATCCAGTTGGGATGAAAGTCTACCATACGCAGAGTTTTCCTACAATAACAACTATCAATCAAGCATAGAAATGGCTCCGTTTGAATTCCTTTATGGAAGGAAGTGTACTACACCGTTGCTATGAACGGAGTAGGAGAAAGAAATTTATTCGGGCCAGACCTAATCAAGGAGGCTGAAGAGAAAGTCAAGATGGTAAGGGATAGGCTAAAAGTAGCTCAATCTCGGCAAAAGAGCTATGCCGATCCAAAACATAGAGAGGTTACCTATGAAGTTGGTGATAGAGCTTATCTCAGGGTATGACCACTTCGTGGTTTGAAGAGATTTGGAATCAAAGGAAAATTAGCACCACGCTATGTAGGACCTTTCAAGATTTTGAGCCGCAAAGGAGAAGTGGCATATGAAATAGAATTAGCAGAATCTCTGTCAGTAGTTCATAATGTATTCCATGTCAGTCAGCTGAAAAAGTGTCACCCAGAGATGGAAGAAACTTTGTTGAAAGACACTATACCATTAGAGGAAGTTCAGCTAGGGATCTCACTTATGAAGAGAAACCTATTAAGATTCTAGAAACATCAGAGCGAATTACCCGTACCAAGATCATCAAATTCTGCAAAGTGCAATGGAACCATCACACTGAATCAGAAGCAACATGGGAGCGAGAGGATGAACTTCGGAGAGATCACCCTCACCTATTTTCTAGCCAACCCGAATCTCGAGGGCGAGATTCATCTTAAGGGGGTTAGATTTGTAACATCCCAAAATTTTTCTAAAAATCTTCATCATAGCATTCATATCATCATGGCATGTACTACTTTGCATTCGATTAGACGTCTAAAAATTTGGTGAAATTTAGAGGCTTTTTGGAGCACTTATGCTAAATTCAAAGAAATATAGAAAAGAAATTCAAAAAGAAAAAGAAAAGGAGGGAAAGGATTTTCAAACCGCAGCAGCAGTTCTGGCCTTTTGGCCCAAACCGGCCCAGCTAGCCCACCCGGCCTCCCTCTCCCCCTCTCTGATTTTTCGCACACCTCCTCAACTCACCCCCACTCACTTACCACTGGGCCCCATGCCACGTCCACGCCAGCTCAGCATCTTCCACGCAAACGGCCAGCGCCCTCTCTCCTCCTCTGCCGTTTCCATCGCCGATTGATTCCGAGCGTTTCCACGAGTAATTCGCCACCGCTTCGGCCCCTTCTTAATCCTCTCCTCCTCCCCGACCAATTCCCCCAGACGCAGCCCCTGGAGAGCCCCCAGGCTCCCCAATTTCCACCTCACACCGCCGCAGACTGAAGCAACTCCGGCGAGAATTCCGGTGAGCCCCGGCCACGCCGTGCCCTCCTCTCTGCTATATAATGCTTGCAGCGACCTAGCGCACGTTTTAACCTCAGCCACGTGCCTTCTTTTGCACCAGGTCAACGACGCGGTTCAACTCCGGTGAACCCTCTCTGCTGCCGCCGTCCATTGCTTTTTCCGGTCAGGTTAAGGTTCTCGCCGCCCCCTTTTGGCCTTTGCTGGTCGTGTAGATGCTTGCGCATCTCAGTGACCCCTTTGCTGTCTGGTTTGAGCCCCAGGTCGCCGCCTGCTCAACTCCGCTGAGGGATCAAGGCCAAGCCAGAGGACCCCCGCGCCGTAGAGACCTCCGTCGAGACCGCCACGACCTCCTTGACCTCTGGTACGTGTCCATGGTCTCCCTGCCCCTGTAGAATCGCCGGACCGCCAACGGCCGACGCTCCGCTGCCGCGCGCAACCGGTCAGCGCCGTCCATCTCCGGCCAGGCCATCTGGAACCGTTAGATAGTTTGTCTGCGGCTAGGATTAGATCGTGGACGAACCGGTACGGGCTAATCTGATCTGTCTGTCACCACTTAAGATCTAACAGCCCACAGTGGTCGATCCGACCGAACCGGTACGGGCCAATTAGATTGCGTCACGTCGCCCAGGATAATCTGTTTAAATAGAAATTAGACAGATTTTATATTAAATTTAGAAAATCCATAACTTTTCTTCCACAATTCAGAAAATGCAAATTTGGTGTCTATAGATTCAGAAAAATAAGACCTTTATTATAGAGGCCTTGTTTCACACTTTTGACTCTGAAAAATTGTAATTATGGACATAAACTTTTTAGGAGTATTTTGCTCATAAAAAATTGTTCTATAAATTGTTTTGGAGTTTTTTTATGCATTCAGATGAGGTATTTTACCATCTGTACTGTAGACTCTGTAAATTATAGAGTTGTGATCATATCATTGCATTTTGCATGCATTCATATTTTTGTAATGTTTTATTGATTGAATTATTGTTGTTGTATTGTTCTTTGTGTAGATTGTGTGGATTGTGAAGTTTGTTATTGTGAGGATTGTACCTATTCCCCTAGCTACCAAGGCAAGTGATATTTCATCTCATGTCCTATTATTTTCACTATTGCACTAGTGTTATTTTGGTAAATCTTAGCATGATAGGATTATTTACATGTTACTATACTATGCTATGCTACCTTATAGATTATATCTTGGTAGTATCTCCTAGTTGAAAGCCTTCGTATGCTAGAGTGCTTAGCCATGCTATTAGAATTCGTGGGTGGAATATACACATAAGATAGTATGGAAATATATTATTTTTGTTTGACTAAGAAAACAACTAATATTAATGAAACACCTAGGTGAAATGGGACTTGCTTGGATTATGTTGAGTGGTTACTCAAGGGCCATGTCTATGGTCAGCTGGTGTAACACACTTGTGGATGGCCACCCAGGAACAAAGAGATTGGAGACATTCTTGTCATGAAGCTTCTAGTGCAGCCACATGGCATATGGGCTCTGCCTTGACCAATTAAGTTGCAAGAACTCAGCCAGACGGACAGAAGGTGGTAGATGTGGTAGGATGGAACGCGTCCGTGGTGGTCTGAGGGATTGCTTCTGAAAGGTCTTGTCTCGATGCATGTAGAGTCTTGTGGGGAAAGTGCACCACCTCTCGAGAGGGTAAAACTAAGTACTTAGCCGTGTCCCCGGTTATGGACAATTTTTGAGACTCAAGACAGTGAAGCAGTTTAATAATCTCCTCATCCAATTTTCTCTAAGTTAAAACTTGTGGGTGAACATGGGTAGAGGTTCATTGATGTCTATCATTGATACCTTAGTGTTTTGAATGAGAAAACTTACTCTTCAAAAACTATAAGTTAAACCAGCTTTTAGCAAAGCCAGCCATAACCCCACTTAGCCATATATTCATGTAGTTGTTGGATTATACTAAGTATCTATGGTATCACTTGCCAATACAATTCCAAATGTATTGACCCTTGTGGCTGTAACTTATTAAGTTGCAGGATACTTTGATGATGAGTAGGGTTGCGGGTCTACACTCGACATGCTTGACTGTGGCACATGAAGACTAAAGACCCTATTATTATTATGCTATGTAATGTGAACTTTAAGTGTCTTAGCCTTGGGCTAAGTGAGTTGTAAGAACCATTATATTCCTGGATATGCGATGTAATAATGACCTTTGTTTCTGTGTACTTCATCTTAAACTGTGGGTGCTAGCATTTTTGATCTAGGGACTAGCACTGCAATCACAGGGATCTTACCTTATTATGGTGAGATCTTACAGGATGCTTCATAGAGTGCTCATTATGGTTATGCTATAAGTTTCCACCATGATTAGGCATGGCTTAGGCTAGCGGCCCAGGTGTTTCTATAACACACATACAAACTCCATGATCTTACAAGTTCCCCTTTTATTTCACACCGCTGGGATCCATAAGCAAAAAAACATGATATCAACGGGGTACAATGTACAAGTGCAATGTTGAAAGCGTTCCCCATGATACATGGTTCTGCTAATTTCAACTTATAAAGCGCGAGCATATACGCAACAACGATGGACACAATGGTTCAAGTTTATTAGTTGCAAGAAAGTAAAGTGTGCCATCAAGTTCGTGAGAGCTTTAATCACTAATTTTCACATAACAAGTTTAATTCGGAAGGTAGATAAAAACATGAATATACTTGGAATAGCAAATGCTAATAGGTAGGTATGGTGGACTCTTTGGAATAACTTGGTTTAAGGAGTTGGATGCATGAGTGGGACTCATACTTGATAACGGAGGCTAGCAAAAGACTGGGAGCGACAAACTAAGAGAGCAATAATGACCATAATCATGCAGAGCGACAAAACATCATTGATCAAAGCATAAAGTGATTTTACAAGTTGAAAAATAAAGGATCATCAAAGCTATGGTGACTTGGGATAGTCATAACTTGGTGTGAGCATGTGCCAAGTCAACCCAAAATAAAGCATCAAAGGAGAATACCACAATACTATGTTTTAATGTACTAAAACAAAGCATGATTTTTCCAAGGCACATTAAGCAATCTCAATTGTTTATAACATGTCATGCTACATAAAAGAATACTAAGAATAAAGCCAAAACAATATCAAACATGGCATGACAAAGGATAGGCCACAGTCAAAAACAAGTTCTCTTTACCACTTAAGCATGAAGTTTCCTACTCTTTTCCAATCCAAACCAAACTATTTGAAAAACAATGTATGAAAGAGGGGGTACAACCAATTTATTCAGCAAACGAAACAAACCATGCAAACAAAAAAAACAAAACGAAAACAAAAAAGAAGATGCTCCAAGAACAATACAATTGTGCATGAAACAATAAAAATGAAGTGTTTGCAAGAAACCTGGGATATTTATTGATGAAGAAGGGGATGCCTTGGGCATCCCCATGCTTTGACGCTTGTACTTCTTGGATATTTCTTGGGGTGAAACGCGTGGCATCCCCAAGCTTGAGCTTTAGTCCATTCTTCATCTCATTATATCATTCTCTCCATACACCCGATTTTTTTTCTTCATACAAAACTTCACATAATCTTTATTAGCACCATTAGTGCACTCAAGATAATAGGTCTTAAGGTTCAGTTATAACACCAATAAACTTCCATTAGAACACTAACTATTGAATCACTTCCCTCAAAAAGCTCAATTCCCCAAAAGAACTAAAAAAGGAACCAACAAGAAGTAAATGCAAATAATGGCAGAAATCTGTCAAAACAGACCAGCAGATATAGACGAATTTTTTCGAAGACCTTCTGTTGCTCCAATCAAAAAGTGTTGAACGAACGAAAGTTAGATAATAACCTGGGGCAGAAGCACAAAAATTCACGCCTCAAAAGGACGTACAGAGATTTTACAGAAATTTTTACGGTGAAGCACATAAATCTGTTTCGGGACAACAACTTTCCCAATCATTATTTCTCTCTCATTAGAGGTTACTCTTGGTACAAAAAGCAAATAAAAAGGATAAGAAGCGGTTATTACAGAGGTAATAACTTCCAAGACTCATCTAAAACTTTTGGGTTATCTCCCAATAAGTACTTTTCTTTAACGCCTTTAAGTTAGGCATGATAGTTTGAGAAGATGCTCACATAAGAAATATGAATTGAAGTAAAAGAGAGCATCAAGAAGCAAATTCAAAGCACATTTAAGGCTAACTCACTTCCTATGCATAGGAATCTTGTAAATAAACAAGTCATGGAAGCACAAAGCAACAAGCATAGGAAAGCAAAACAAGTGCAGCTTCAAAACTTTCAACATAAAGAGGGGAAACCTAATATTATTGAGATACATAAAACTGTGTTTCCCTCTCTCATAATAACTTGTAGTAGCATCATGAATAAAATTAACAATATAACTATAACATAAAACATTCTTATCACGAGCCACATACTTAAAATAATTAATACTCCCCACATAAACATAGTCATTCTTATTAATTGTAGTGGGAGCAAATTCAAGAAAATAGCTATCATTATTATTCTCATCACCATAATCATCAAATATAGGAGGCATATTATAATCATAATTAATTTCCTCCTCTATAGTAGGTGGACTAAAAATATCATATTCATGATTGCAATCATCATATATTGGAGGTATAGTATCATCATAAGCATTAGAATAGTTATCTTCCAAAGTGTGTTCATTTGTAAACGTATCATTATTGGAAGGGACATGGATAGCACTAATAGTACATAAATTATCATTTTCAGAATTGGTACTGAAGAGATTTTCAATATCTAAAGTAGTGTGATTTTCCCAATCATGATCACTACTATAGGTAATAGGCATAGGAACATCATCGAGTTCAGACTCATCAAAAACTATAATCGGAGGAACATGCTTAGGGGAAAATACCGTTTCCTCTCTCCTTTTATTCCTCCTCTTCTTCTTTTTCTTCTTCTCTTTAGGAGGGAGAGGCTTGAAAGGAAGCTTCTCCGTATACCCTGGTTTATTGTTAGAGACAATAGAAGAAACTTTGGAGGACTCCTTCTTTTCATTAATAAGATGAAAACACATATTAGTCCTATCATATTTTGGTAAAATCTCATCTTCTATAATATTTTGTATGTAGGTATTTGTGTGGCAATTATCAACACAATTAAGATGACAACCATGTAGGACACTATTCGTATCAAAAGCACCCATATCTACCAAAGAGGTTTTTCTTGATAACTCTTCACAACCCAAAAATAATGTAAGTTCATCATGCTGAGTAGGAGTGATCATGTCATCACAATACAAACTTGCAGTACGCATTGGATTAGAAGAGCTATTATTATGGCCTGAACATTGAAAATTGAAATGACCCACTTCAAAGCAAAGTTCACAAATAAAAGGATAGAGGGCACACACTTTTTTACCAAGATCATTTACAGCCCTGTACCATGTTCTAGTTTTTTCATTCCTGTGTGTGATACAATATTCTTCTTAAATTTGATTATTCTCACAAGGTCTATGTATTCCACAAAAATTAACATGCTTATAAGAAATAGTACTTTCAGAGGTTTGAACATGTTTATTGTTATCATTAATAACAATTTCATTTTCCATGCAAGTGTCTTTAAAAGGATCATGATACATGTCCCATTTTTCTTTAGGAGCATTAATATGAGAAGAAAAGGCTCTAAAACAACCAATAAGAATTTGAGGATCAAGACCATATTTAGCACTAAGCTCTTGAAAATCAGCAATTTCAGCGAAAGACTTAATGCAATCATACTCATAGTTCATACCTGGTTCTTTACCTTTGTTGTTATCCCACTCGGTATTGCTTTGAATTGTTTCAAGAAGATCCCACTTAGCTTTGACCTCCTTACTTGTGAAGGATCCCTCTAAACAAGTCTCTAGATAGTCCTTGTAATGTCCTGAAAGCCTTGCATAGAAATTATTAATAACAATATTACTAGGGAGCTCATGAATGGGAAAATTGAGCATTAGTGACTTCAATCTCCCCCATGCTTGGGCAATACTTTCTCCATCATGTGGATGAAAATTATAAATGTAATTCCTATCTTTATGAATTTCATGAGGAGGATAAAATTTAGAGTAAAAGAGAGATTCAAGTTCCTTCCACTCCAAATGATGAGGATCATCTAGTATCTCATACCACTCCCTTGCTTTTCCCTTAAGTGAAAAAGGGAATATCTTCCTCTTAACTTGGTTCATTAAAACACCTGCACACTTGAACAACTCGCATAATTCATGTATAAAGAGTAAATGATCACCAGGATGGACAGTTCCATCTCCCAAATAACAGTTGTTCATAACACGTTCAACCATTTTTTATAGGTATTTTAAAAGATATGCTTTCAGTATGTGGATTTAAAATATCACAAGTATCATTAGAATTACCACATATGGGAGATAAAGTATCATCAGAGCAAATTTTCTTCTTTAAAGCTGGGGAACTAAAAAGATCATTTTCACAGAAACTAACTTCCCCAAGCTTAGACAGTTTCCATAGCATTAGTAACAAAGGTGTTCAAAAGATTCATACTAATAACATTGGTATTAGCATGCAAAGAAACTTCCATGGGTTTTTTAATTTTCTTTTCAGACAATTCAAGTTCTAACTTAGGAAAAATAATAAAAAATTCTCTAATTTTGTTGTTGTTTTCCATTAAGCCTAACTAGTGAAAATAAGAAACAAAAAGATATAATTACAGAATCTAAAGGAAATAACTTCGAGCACTCACACACCAGCAACCGTACGAGAAGATAGCTTAGTAGCCAAAGGATGTGAGTACGTTTTACCTTACCTCCCTGGCAACGGTGCCAGAAAATAGCTTGATGTCTACGCACTTCTATTCTTGTAGACAGTTGTTGGGCCTCCAATTTCAGAGGTTTGTAGAACAGCAGCAAGTTTTCCCTTAAGTGGATTACCCAAGGTTTATCGAACTCAGGGAGGAAGTGGTCAAATGTATTCCCTCTCAAGAAATCCTGCAATCAAGATACAAGAAGTCGCTTGTGTCCCCAACACACCCAATACACTTGTCAGGTGTATAGGTGCACTAGTTCGGCAAAGGGATAGTGAAATACAAGTGGTATGGATATAAGACAACGATGCCGGCAAATAGCTTGATGGCGTGGAAGAGACTAAAGGCAAACTGAAATAAAGATGGAAGCAAGCAAACATGTAATAGATCTAATTGCAAACGGTGTTTCAATGCTTAGAAATAAGGCATATGGATCATACTTTCACTAGTGAACACTCTCATATAAATATCTTCTCTTTATGATACTACTCTAAACTACTCTCCGGTTAGACACTCTAATCCATGGTAGGGCTATAACAACACACCTCAAAGTTCACTTTCCGCATCTGGATAACCCCACACTATCACCTTGAGCACTAGATGGTTCCAACAAACACCACAATTTCATAGAGACATCCAACTCCAAATATAATTCATAACAAGTATTTGTAATCTCTAGCCTAAGTGCCACCATGGTGTGCACGCTGTCACTTTCACACACATGGGGAGAGCAGAGATCTATTAAAGCACTTGAGTAGCAAGGTAGATCTACTTGATTACAAAGCTCATGATCACAATATGATCATGCATAGAGAGAGATGACCACATAGCTACCGGTAGAACCCTTACCCTCGAGGAAGAACTACTCCCTCCTCATCATGGGAATCAGCAACGGCGATGGAGATGGTGATGGAGATCGATGGAGATGGCTCCAGGGGCACTTCCCCGTCCCAGCAGGGTGCCGGAACATAGACTTTCTGTCCCCCGAATCTCCCCTTCGGTGGCGGCGGCGCTGCGGAACTTTTCGTGGCTGGAGGCTGTTCTCTTTAGGGTTTTTGCATCAGAGGCTTCTTATAGGAGAAAGGTGAGGACGAGGGGGTGCCCCGGGTGGTCGCACCACCACCTGGCACAGGCCAGGTTTGGCCGCGCGGCCAGGTGGTGTGGCCACCCCGTGGCCCCTCTCCGTCTTGCATTCTGGCACTTTGGCATCTTGTTAATAGGTTAGTCCAAGAAAGTGTATGAAAAGACTCCAAAGTTGGAACAAAACATAAGGAAGTAGATTAAAACCAAGCATGGAACATCAAAAATTATGGATACGTTAGCAACGTATCAGGGGCCACACCCCTGGCCGTGCGGCCATGCCTGGCCTGCGCCTAGGCGGGTGCAGCCACCTCGGGCACCCCCTCGGCCTCCCCTTTTGCCTATAAGAAGCCTCTGACATAGAAACCCTAAGGACCCGATCAAAATCCAACGAAAGAGTCTGTAGCCACCATCATCTCCATCCCTAGATCGGGAGGGATCTGAAGCTCTTCCTGACACCCTGCCGGAGGGGAGAATTCACGCTGGAGGCCTGCTTCATCACCATGCCTGCCTCCGGTGTGATGCGTGAGTAGTTCATCCCTGGACTACGGGTCCATGTAGTAGCTAGATGGTTGCTTCTCCTCCTTTGTGCTACTATGTTTAGATCTTGTGAGCTCCGTTCATGATCAAGTCATCTATTTGTAATCCTACATGTCGTGTTTGCGGGGATCCGATGGATATTGAGATGCTATTTTAGATTGATTATCGATTCTATCATGTCTTTGTTATTTGTGGTCTTGCATGCTTTCTGTTGTTAGTAGCTATCTTGGCCAAGTAGATGCTAGCAACTCCAAGAGGGAGTATTTATGCTCGATAGTGGGTTCATGCCTCTAGGAATGTGGGCAAGTGACATAAATCTCTAAGGTACTAGATGTGTTGTTGCTACTAGGGAGAAAACAACAATCCTTTGTTCATAGAACAATCGTATTGTGTACTTTACACATTTTGTTTAATGCAATATCTGTGCTTGCAACTTAATACTGGAGGTGGTTCGGATGATAACCTGAAGGTGGATTATTAGTCATAGATGCAGTTGGATTATGGTCTATGTATAATGTTGTAATTCCCAATCAAATCTAAAAGGAGTCAAGATGATTAGTATATGCATGTATGCTTTCTCGATGTTTGTCAATTGCCCCGCTGTAATTTGTTCACCCAACATGTCATCTATCTTAAGGAGAATCACCACTAGTGAACTATGGACCCCGGTCCATTCTTTTACCATGAATCTACAACTATTTACTATTTTCTGTTTACTTTCTACAAGCTATTACTATCTTCCACACAATACGTTTAATCCTTTGTTTTCAGCAAAACCGGTGAGATTGACAACCTCAATATAAGTTGGGGGCAAAGTTCTGTGGATGTGTTGTGCAGGATTCCAAGTTGGAAACAACACCTTGGAGGTGTTTCCTTATTCCTACTGGTTCGATAACCTTGGTTTCATAACTGAGGGGAAACTTGCTGCTGTGCTCATCATACCTTCCTCTTAGGGTTCCCCAATGAGCTCGAATATATTTTGGGTCATCAAGCACTTTTTCTGGCGCCGTTGCCGGGGAGTCAAGGCCATCTTCACAAGGGGAGTCCCTCATAACCAAACTCTTTACTCTGTTGTTTTTGTTTTGCTTAGTTTATTTCTGCTTTGTTTGCTTGTTTCTTTATCAAAAACACAAAAAAATTAGTTGTAATAGTTTGCATTCTTCATTAAAAACACACAAAAGATGACTACTCTTGAAAACACTAAGTTGTGTGACTTCACTAGCACCAACAACAATTATTTCATGTGCACACCTATTGCTCCACCTGTTCCTGAAGCTACTTTCTTTGAAATTAAACCTGATTTGCTCAATCTTGTTATGAGAGAACAATTTTCTAGAATTGGTACTGAAGATGCTGCTGCTCATATTAATAACTTTGTTGAACTTTGTGAGATGCAAAAACATAGGGATATAGATGGAGATATTATTAAGCTTAAATTGTTTCCTTTCTTTTTGACAGGAAAAGCTAAAGAATGGTTGCAATCCCTAACTAGAAATATTATTGATTCTTGGACTAAATGCAAAGATTCTTTTATTGGAAAATACTATCCTCCTGCTAAGATTATATCTATGAGAAGTGAAATTACGAAATTTAAACAATCTGATAATGAACATGTTGCTCAAGCTTGGGAAATAATGAAATCTTTGGTATAGAATTGTCCCACTCATGGACTGACGGCTTGGATGATTATCCAAACCTTTTATGCAGGATTGAATTATTCTTCAAGAAATCTACTGGATTCTGCTGCTGGAGGTACCTTTATGATCATTACTTTGGGTGCTGCAACAAAGCTTCTGGATAATATGATGGTTAACTATTCTGAATGGCACACTGAGAGAGCTCCACAAGGTAAGAAGGTAAATTCTGTTGAGGAAACCTCCTCCTTGAGTGATAACATTGATGTTATTATGTCTATGCTTATTAATGGGAAAGCCCATATTGATCCAAATCATGTCCCCTTAGCCTCTTTGGTTGCTCAAGAAGAGCAAGTTTGTGTAAACTTTGTAAGAAATAATAATTTTAGCAAGAATGCCTACAGGAATAATTTTCGTAATAATAACTATAGGCCATATCCCCCCAACAATGTTAATGCTTATGGAAATTCCTACAAGAATAATACAAGTGCACCCTCTAAACTTGAAGTGCTTAAAGATTTTATTAGTAAACAAACTGTTTTCAATAAAACTATTGAGGAAAAACTCTCTAATGCTGAAATAAATATAGCATTATTGTCTAAAGCACAATCTTCTTTGAATAAAATGGCTGCTAAACCTGAAACTATTGAAAATCCTTTTGCTGCTACTAATGCCATACAAGTTAGAATTGATGAACATGTTAGACTATTAGCTGAATTGCATGCTAAGTGGGAAAGAGAAGATGAAATTGCTAGAAATATTAGTATTTGTACTATCACTACCACTAATGTTGACGCTAGTAAACCCAATGGAACCTTTTCTAATAAAAATGCTGAAATCATTCAAAATATGGGAAACAATAGCTCTACTACTTTAGATAATAATTATGATTTTGATCTTGAAGGTTGCAATATCTCTGAAGTAATTATGTTCCTACAAAAGCTTGCTAAAAGTCCTAATGCTAGTGCTATGAATATGGCCTTTACAAAACACATTACTGATGCTCTCATAAAAATTAAAGAAGAAAAGATGAAACATAAGGCTTCTATTCCAATGAAACTAGAAGATGGTTGGGAACCCATCATTAATATGAAAGTGAATGATTTTGATCTCAAAGCTCTATGTGATCTTGATAGTAGTGTTTCCATTATGCCTAGAGAGATTTATGAAATGCTTGATTTGCCAGCATTAGAAGATTGTTATTTAAATGTTCCACTTGATGATAATGCTAAAATAAACTCATGGGGAGTATTAATGATGTTCTTATTATGGTTAACAAATGTCTCCATTGATTTCTATTGTTTGGATGTTGAATGTAGTGCTTCTTGTCATATTATTTTGGGAAGATCTTTTCTTAGAACTGTTGGTGCCATTATTGATATGAAAGAAGGCACAATTAACTATCAATTTACACTAAAGAAAGGTATGGAACACTTCCCCAATAAGAGAGAGAAGATCCCTTTTTCCTCTCCTACTAAAACAAAATTTGCTCTTAATGCTTATTCATTTGAGAATACTTGATTCTTTTCTTGCTTCTTATGCCTAACTTAAAGGCGTTAAAGAAATGTATTTATTGGGAGATAACCAAAAAGTTTTAGTTGAGTCTTGGAACTTATTACCTCTATAATAACCGCTCCTTATCATTTTTGTGTGGTTTTTGTGCCAAGAGTAACCTCTAATGAGAGAGAAGTAATGCTTGGGAAAGTTGCTGTCCCAAAACAGATTTTTGTGCTTCGCTGTAAAAATTTGTGAAAAATCTCTATACGTCGGGTTGAGCTTTAAATTTTTGTGCTTCTGCCCCTAGTTGTTATCCAACTTTCATTAGTTCAACACTTTTCGATTTGAGCAACAGAAGGTGTTCGAAAAAATTGGTTACCTGCTGGTCTGTTTTGACAGATTTCTGCCATTATTTGCATTTGCCTCTTAACCTCTTTCTCTTTGAGTTCTCCTTGATCATTTAAACTTTTTAAAGGAATTGATACTGTAGCTTGTGTTTTAATGGAAGTTTTACTTGTGTTGAAGCTGAACCAAAAGACTTATTATCTTGAGTGCACTAATGTTGCTAATGAAGATTGTGTGAAGTTTTGTATGAAGGAAATTTTTAAGTGTAGGGAAGAATAATGTGATGAGATGAAGTATGGACAAAAGCTCAAGCTTGGGGATGCCACCCCGTGTCACCCCAAGAAATATCCAAGAAGTACAATCGTCAAAGCTTGGGGATGCCCAAGGCATCCCCTTCTTCATCAATAAATTTTTTAGGTTTCTTCCAAACACTTCATTTTTATTGTTTCATGCACATTTGTGTTGTTCTTGGAGCGTCTTCGTTTTAGTTTTTAGTTTTCAGTTGCTTAGTTTGCTTGAATAAATTGGTTGGACCCCCTCATCCATACAATAGTTTTCAAATAAGTTGGTTTGGATTGGAAAGGAGTAGGAAAAGTTCATGCTTAAGTGGTAAAAAGGAGTTTGTTTTTGACTGTGGACTATGCTTTGTCATGTCATGCTTGATATTGTTTTGGCTTTATGCTTAGTGATTTTGATGTAGCATGACATGTGATAAACAATTGAGATTGCTTAATGTGCCTTGAAAGAATCATGCGTTGTTTTAGCATATTAAAGCATAGTATTATGGTATTCTCCTTTGATGCTTTATTTGGGTTGACTTGGCGGATGCTCACACCATGTTAAGACTATCCCAAGTGACCATACCCTCTATGATCATTTATTTTTTGACTTGTGATATCACTTTATGCTTTAATTAATGATGTTTTGTCGATTTTCATGATTATGGCCATTATTGCTCTTTTAGTTGGTCGCTCCTAGTCTTTTGCTAGCCTCCATACCAAGTATGAGTTCCAGTCATGCATCCAACTCCAAATAAAACCAAGTTATTCCAAAGAGTCCAACATACCTACCTATTAGCATTTGCTATTCCAAGTATATTCATGTTTTTATCTACCTTCCGAATTAAACTTGTTATGTGAAAATTAGTGATTAAAGCTCTCACGAACTTGATGGCACACTTTACTTTCTTGCACTTAATAATCTTGAACCATTGTGGCCATCTTTGTTGCGTATATGGTTGCGCTTTATAAGTTGAAGTTAGAAGAACCATGTATCATGGGGAATACTTTCAACATTGCACTTATTATTCCGTTGATATCATGATTCTTTTGCTTATGGATCCCGGCGGTTTGAAATAAAAGGGGAACTTGTAAGATCAAGGAGTTTGTATGTGTGTTAGAGAAACGAATGGGCCGCTAGCCTAAGCCATGCCTAATCATGGTGGAAACTTGAAGCATAACCATAATGAGCATTCTATGAAGCATCCTCGATAAAAACCTATGAAAATAGCTAATAAAAAGATCGCTGAGATGCTCATTGTCTGTTGCCTTGTCATTTTGATATGGGATAGCTCCTGTGTCATGGGGCAAGGGGTACCCCATTGGCGGTTCTCTATGATACATATGTACTTACAATGACAAGAGCTTACTTGTGACTGAAGTTGAGTAGCATGAGGTTCGGTACTCGTAAGCAAGGGGCATGAGATTTCAACTTATAACTTGTCAAGCATATCCTTTTAGTTGTGTCACTTTAACCTTAATCACTTGAAGATGCCTATGATAGGGGCAATGCAAGCTGAAAGTTAATAAGTACCATATTTTTTGGAAGCTCTTTGTGAGACTTGAATCCCTGCTTCCTTCTATGAAGCCCTTGCTTTTACTTTTATGTTGAGTCTCCATCTTCTATCTTTATGCACCTATTGAGAGAGCATAATGGCCATTCTTTGTTTAATGTGCATTGTACCAAGACTTATTGATTGATTCATAACTTTGATATTGATTGTTCTTAAACTATTTGTATCTAGTCACCCTTATGAACTTTGAAGGTGTCCTATGCATTTATGTTTTGCTACACTATGAGGGGCAAGCTGAATACCATTATTATTATTATGCTTTCTCAATGTGGAATAAACAAACGTCTTTCAAAGCATTGTCATTCATGAATCTTTTGTTTGTACCTTTTCATGCTACAACATAGTTGCTATTTCTTATTGTTAGAACTATATCTTCCATGCTATTTAAAGTCACCTCAAAAATATGATCCTAGCTATAAATGTTTTATAAATACCTTGATCAAGATTGTGATGGTGCATGTCACCTCAAAAATAATTCTTTTCTTTTTATCACTTACCTACTCGAGGATGAGAAGGAGTTAAGCTTGGGGATGTTGATACGTTGCAAACGTATCTATAATTTTGGATGTCCCATGCTTGTTTTATATCTACTTTCTTATGTTTTGTCCACACTTTTAAGTATTTTTACACATTTTCTGGAACTAACCTATTAAACCGATGCCACGGTGCTAGTTGCCTGTTTTATGCTATTTTTGGTTCCAGAAAAGCCAGAAAATAAATATTTTCAAAATTGGATGGGACAAAAGCCAAAGTCAATATTTCACCGAGGGGAACACGGAGAAAGAAGACGAGACGGAGAAGGGCCTTGAGGGGGGCACACCCCCTGGCCTCGTGACCAGGCCTGGCCCACGCCTGGGTGGGGGGGGGGGGGGTGCAGCCGCCTCGGGCACCCCCTCGGCCTCCCGTTTCGCCTATAAGAAGCCTCCGATACAGAAACCCTAAGGACCCGATTAAAATTCCATGAAAGAGTCTGTAGCCGCCGGCATCTCCATCCCTAGATCGGGAGGGATCTGAAGCTCTTCCTGACACCCTGCCGGAGGGGAGAATTCACCCTGGAGGCCTGCTTCATCACCATGCCCACCTCCGATGTGATGCGTGAGTAGTTCATCCCTGGACTACGGGTCCATGTAGTAGCTAGATGGTTGGTTCTCCTCCTTTGTGCTACCATGTTTAGATCTTGTGAGCTCAGTTCATAGTCAAGATCATCTATTTGTAATCCTGCATGTTGTGTTTGCGGGGATCCTATGGATATTGAGATGCTATTTCAGATTGATTATTGATTCTGTCATGTCTTTGTTATTTGTGATCTTACATTCTTCCCATTGTTAGTAGCTATCTTGGCCAAGTAGATGCTAGCAACTCCAAGAGGGAGTATTTACGCTCGATAGTGGGTTCATGCCTCTAGGAATCTAGGGAAGTGACAAAAATCTCTAAGGTACTAGATGTGTTGTTGCTACTAGGGAGAAAACAGCAATCCTTTTTTCATAGAACACGCGTATTGTTTACTTTACACACTTTGCTTAATGCAATTATCTGTTGCTTGCAACTTAATACTAGAGGGGGTTCGGATGATAACCTTAAGGTGGATTATTAGTCATAGATGCACTTGGATTACGGTCTATGTATAATGTTGTAATGCCTAATCAAATCTCAAAGGAGTCAAGATGATTAGTATATGCATGTATGCTTTCTCGATGTTTGTCAATTGCCCCGCTGTAATTTGTGCACCCAACATGTCATCTATCTTAAGGAGAATCACCACTAGTGAACTATGGACTTCGATCCATTCTTTTACCATCAATCTACAACTATTTACTATTTTCTGTTACTTTCTGCAAGCTATTACTATCTTCCACACAATACATTTAATCCTTTGTTTTCAGAAAAATCGGTGAGATTGACAACCTCACTGTAAGTTGGGGGCAAAGTTCTGTGGTTGTGTTGTGCAGGATTCCAAGTTGGAAACAACACCTTGGAGGTGTTTCCTTGCTCCTACTGGTTCGATAACCTTGGTTTCATAACTGAGGGAAAACATGCTGTTGTGCTCATCATACCTTCCTCTTGGGGTTCCCCAACGAGCTTGAATATATTTTGGGACATCAATGGTCCTTCTTCTTCTTGGGGAGGTTGTTGGCTCATCTCACCGTTCCTATCCATGATGCAACACAAACACAGAATGTATATGGAAAGGTAATATGTGGTGGGGGTTAGCCTTTCACCTCACCTTTAAGATTGTATCAACTAGTGTCCACACTTGAGAACTACAAACTTGCAAAGTAAAATGGCAAAGAAAGCTCACAATAAAGAAGAACTAAAACTCTCAAAAGCTTTTGGTGGAAGGTTAGGATGGTGGATGTCCAAAGAAACGACTAAACAAAGAGGATAGTAAAAAGTGGGGTAAATTAAACAAAACTCAAGTCAAAGGAAAAGTTCAACTCCAAGCGTGACGGGAACCTACGACTATACACACATGAAGATTATTGGGATTATCACGACTAGGAAAATGAGCAAAGAAAATGTCCTATCGAAGACTATGCTCGGTTGTCATGCCAATACGAAAAGAGATGGTGGCTCGTTTGCAAAGAGAAAATGAGCAACGGATTTGTGCACTTACCTTACAAGCTTGAAACTCTCGTATGATATGGGAGACTATTTTTTTATTTGTATCTTTTCTTTTTCTATTTTCTTTTGTCTTTTTTTTATTTTTTTCTCTACCTTTGATGCTACCGAGTCAATCTTGTTTTTCTCTCACACTCTCATTATCCAGGGACAAGTGCACAGTGCTAAAGTAAACACAAGATAAGCCACTCTCGGTGGGATAGGTACACACAAAGGAAGACATGGAGTTAACAAGGTGACGCAAGTTATACCTTAGTTGGCAATGGTGTAATTGCAGTCGGTGGTGCGGGAGGAGGTTGAGTTCCATGGTGTCGAAGAGCCCAGATGATGTTGTAGAAGCTTGCTGTTGGTTTTTGACACGCACACGAAACATAAACAACAAAGGAAAAATTAGCCAAAATGGAGAGGAGGCAAAACTATCAAAATGAGGCGTCGGTCTGGAGACTCCTAGCTTTGGTAGCCAGAAACTCCGGTTGGCTAGAGACTCTGGTGTTCGGCGGCGGAGATTCTTTTGTCTCGCTGGTGGAGACTCTGGTTGCTGTGGGGCGGAGACTCTGGGGTTGGGCTGTATGAACAGCTCATGTTCTTGACGGAAATCCACACCTTGGGGCCTTAAATCCGCATTTTTTTGGCCAAAATTGGGAAAGGAAATGCAGGCAAAAGCTATACCAACACCTTAGACAATATTTGGTTGTATCAAAACCACAAATAACACTCTAAAACGAGTGATCGATCCAAAGGCAAAATTTGGGCTCTTTTTGGGGAATTTTGAATTTATGGTGGAAAGAAGAAAAATTGGGGGATAAATCCGTGACGAACGAGTCTCTTGATACCAATATGTTAGGGGTGACCCCGTAGGATTTCCCGATCTTATACGAATCTCCAGGAACCGTGATGAAATCGTGAGGGGGAGAGGGGGAGGATGAAATCCACGCGAACTCACACTCAGAGAACACGATGAACACAATGCACACGCGATACACAAAGCAACCTATAGCTCACGCTGACGGCTACCGGTCCGACACAATCCCTAGGATCGGTGGTGGGAAAGAACACACACTCTCTCTCTCTCTAACCAGCACCACGAGCGGGAGGCTTGGTATGATCTTGAAAACTTGGAGAAGGAACACCAGCTGAAAGGCCTTGTACAACTTGAACACACTATGGCAAAATCCAAGAGGTTGGTGATGATAGTCGGTCCCCTTGATTAAAGGGATGAGGCAAAACTAGAGATTCCACAAGGGGTTGTATTTAGTGTATCATCTATGAGTAGGGTCACATAAGGAGGTGGGGGACTATATATAGGCCAGCCACATAAAAATGGGTAATTTAGGGATAAAGGAAAGCTCTGGATGGATTGGAGGGTACATGGGCCGAAGGCCCAACTGTTGGCGTGCATGCCCTAACTTAAGCCAGAGACAACGGAGTTAGTGGGCTGGAGACTCTGGCCGGGGCTTAGCCTCCGGTGAGTGGGCGGAGACTCCGGATGCGTTCCAGGGGCTCGCCGACTCTGTCGGTTGAGGTAGAGCCAGAGACTCTAGATGCGGTCGAGCGGAGACTCCAGGGTCGGTCAGAGACTCTGGGTTTGAGGAGGAGACTTTGGGAGGCTTCTAGGGGCTTGCAGCCTAGCGTTGTGCGTGAGTAGGCCGGAGACTCTGGGTCATCGCGAGCGAAGACTCTGAACCTGGAGCTAACTTCTCATGTCCCTCTTTTGAGGTTTCTTGATGGCACGTCGGGGCTTCATACATGAGTATGCATAGTGTAGTGGCATGAGGTAGCAAGCTATTCAAGAGTGTATCAAAGTCACACAAAGATAGGAGCAAGTTAACCTTGTCATGGAGTAACTTGGATCGGGAACGAGTCATGGGTCCACTTGGGGGACTTGGTGGTGTAGATGTAGGGACATCCATAGGACCGGCTGCATCACATCCACCTCTCCCCAATGCCACAATGACCCCCGCCGCCGTCGCGGCCACCCCCGCCACGTCCCCTTCGACAGCGAGAACCTACCTAGGGGCCCTCAAGAAGAACAATAAGAACAAAGTCAATAATAAGAAGAAGGCCACCGTCGTGGTTCCACTAGGACAGCCTGTGGCCCTAGATGTCGCTACCCCGACGACATCCGGGGCCCCTGCCACCATCCTCTTCCCGACCGCACCCTGCCGTGGGAAGGAGTGTCTCGTGTACTATGGGCACGCTATCGATGGGTGGGGGTGTCAGGATGATGGTCCTGGATACGCTCGCAATGGTGATGCTGCTCCCGGACCAGGACCCTCCCCTGTCCGTGGAGGTCATGGAGTCCCTGATCCACTCGGAGCTATGTGAGGTTCTGCCAGGCCATGAGTGGCCAGTCCGGAGGGTCTCGCCAATGGAGTTTGCAGTGTCATTCCCCTCAGTGGCAATCATGTGCATGTGCACCTACGAATCCTCATTCACCTTGCCGATCCACCAGCTGAAGGTCTCCATCAGGCCTTCCTTGACAGATCAGGAGTCATCGCCACCCTTTCCTTGGTGTGGGTACGACTGCTGGGGGTTCTAGCGGAGGCCAAGATCAAGGGGATTATCGCCCTCATCTCCTAGACTATGGGAAAGTTCTAGGAGGTCGACACTAGATCCCTCTTGGACCACGACACACTTCGCCTTGGGATCCTCTATCCGGACACCACGGTGTTCCAGGTGTCCCTTCCATGCTTCTTCTTTGATAGGAAGAATAGGGATCTTCTTGTGGAGCTGGACGAGGATGCTCCTAGACCTAGTGCTCGGTCATTGTTCCCCTCTCTGTAGCATCCCAATGTTCTAAACCTTGTAATCCTACATGGTTTAATAAATATAATGCTACCATATACATGTCATTATTGCATCGTCATTATATCATGCTCATGTCAGCATGCCACATTGCATTGGAGCATCATATAAACCCCTTTTCATTTGGTTCTTTCTTCATATGCATTGCTTTATTAATTACATCTGCCTCTTGATATATTGTAGTTGGTTCTTGATATTTTGCTTGATGCCCAAGTTGAGTTGGGGTATATCTTTTATTCTTTCCACCACCTTTATTTGTCTCCATATAAACTCCACCATCCTAATTATATTTGGTATTTAAATCTATCTCATATGTGTTGGGATGGATCCACTTCTATTTCTACATGCTCCCATATATGATACATGTTGTTTTCACAATATTAAATATGTGGAGCAACATGGCCACCTTTGCATGCTATGTGAGTAGAAATCATTGTAAATCTTCCATATGGTTGTTACATGGAAATATGATCATGAATGAATGTATTTTTGGCTACATGTTGTCTAGTGGGTCACACACACTAGCTTGGCCAATTATCTTGATGCATGCTTATATCTTCATCTATTCCATATGAGAGAGCAAGCTTCCTTTCTTTTGTGGCCTTTCTTCCATTTTTGAATGCATGTATGAATAAATGCCATATGTATCCTAGTTTTTCTCACATCTAGTGGTGTCATTTAATGCACATGCATGGGCATGCAAGGCTTGCCACCACGTACCTCTATTTTGAATTCTTTTGGATTTTTAAGAGGAAGCTTGTTTGATTTGAACTCATACAAGTGGTCCCATTGCAAGTAAATCCCAATAGACCACCTTCTTGTCCATATTGGTTTCTTCTTCGTTTTTATTTGATCATGTGGTTTTATTTGGTAGCTTATATAAATAAGCTTGTTTTGAAATAAATAAAAACAACTAAATGGAAAGAGAGAACGAAACTACTTATCTAACCTAATCTTCCATCTATCTAACCTAAGACGTCCTTATGGTTTGGTTAAACCAAACCACCACACCATCACCACACCACCACCCCTTTGAGATAACCCTAGCCTCTAACCCGAGACACACCCCCATGTGGTGCCATGGTCATGACCATGTGGCGACCTAACCAAGCTACCTCCCCAAGCTAACCTCCTAGCTTTCCTTGTTGTCCAAGATGATCAGCACCTCCCTGCTACCTAACCCGAGAGAGAGAAAGGGAAGCCAAGGTAACTCGAGTTACTTTTGCTAAACCTAACATGAGACCATGTGCAACCCTCCCTGTCCGTATCTACCTCATCAGCACCCCTGGCTCGCCCAGATCTCTCCAGGGCGCTGCCCAACACCACCCCTCTCTCCCCATCTCTCACCCTGCTAAGCCACCTACCCACCATAGCCTAGCTCAGGCTAGTGTTTGTTCCCGGCGAAGAGGTGTGGATGAGAGGAGTTGGGGGCATAGAGGAGAACCACTGCCGCCCGAGGACGTTGCATGTACCTGGCATTGAGGAAGGAGAAGGCCAGAACCCACAGAACAAGGACGAGCCGAAGCAAACCCTAGAAGATCCTGACCCGAGCTCCGTCGCAGATTGTTGCTGCCCCGGACAAGATCGACCACACCATCAAAACCGCGGTGAGGAGCTCTACCTCTCAGACATGCCCCTGTGTTTTTCCGCTTCCTAAATCGCCGGAGAGTTTCGTCGAACGCCTGCCGTGCACTGCCGCCCGACACCACCTAGCCCACGTGTTGCCGCTGCTGGGCACCCTGCTATCATGCGCTAGCACTACCAGACTCGCCTTGCTGCGCCATGTCGCCTAGCCCTAGTGTCGTGCCCTAGTTCCCTATCTGGCTGCCGCCGTGACAAGATCATGCCGGCCATGTCGCCGCCCATCTATGGTCGTCAGAGTCAAGCTCTTGTAGCTTTTTCCATGTCGTGTCCCTAACCAGACACCAGCCCCACTCTTCCGCAGTGGTTCCATCCTGCCAGCATGAGCCCCAGGTCGCAGGATCGACTCCCGCGTCTCTGAATTTTTGTCTGACGACACGGTGTTCGACAGATACAGAGAGAAGACAAATAGTATTCTATTAACTTGTGGGTGCATGTTTCGCACTTAACCCCTGTTAGTTTTCAGCATCAACCCGACGTCCCCTGGATACCCCACCTGCCAGCCTCTCTAACAGAAATCGGCTAGAACATTTTATAAAAAGGTACCCGTTGTTTTACAAAATTAGCCCGCACTCCTCAGACAGAACATGTGTCACCACCCCGCCGGGTCACGCGCGGTGTGGCCCCTTGGCCCCTCTTGCTTCACCTGTCACTGCCTGGGTGCAGATTTGCCCTGAGTAGAGAAAACCCTAAGGCATTTCTAAAACAAATAAAAATTCTAGAAAACGATTTGTATCAAATTAATTCATATCTTTTAAATTGTTTTAAATTTGAACAAACTTATAAAGTGAAATATGAATTCAAACATATTTTCAAATTTGACCATAGTTGACTGCAGCTAGTCAAACCTTTCACTTTTGACCATAATTGAATTGTTTTGCATTTAATGATGTTTTAAATTCATAAATTCAAATAATATAAATAATATATGTTTTCTTATCAGACAAATGCCAGGAATATGAATATGATATTTAAAATATTTTCTAGGCATTTAAAATTTTCGAATTAATAATTACCATTAAATGCCATTTTTCTTAATAAAATCATGACTTTAACTTCGTAACTCCGAATTCGGTAAATGATATGTCTAATCGATCAGCGCAACGAGCCCTTTCTAACTATGCTTTCCATGGTATCAATTGAAGCATGAATCATATAAATATTAAATAGGTAGCAAGGTTTATGGGAGTAAAACATGACTAAATAATTAATTAAAATGTTTTATTATTGTTCTTACACCTCACCCATGTCATGCTATGCTATACCATGCAATTGTGCATCATTCCATCATGGCATACCTTGTTTTCCTTGTTGCATATGTTCATATGCTTGTGCACTTTATTTATTATGGCCCTTTGTGTGTTTGGTTTTTATTCTGAATAGACGCCGAGCAATGGGAGTTATCAGGTGAACCAAGAGTACTACCCGGATCCCAGTTATTCTACTGCTGAGCTAATAGGTAAGCATTTCCCCATGATTGCATTACATATAACACCTATGCCTCTATCTTTATTCTTGCATCATTGTGTCGTGATTCGAATTAAATTGCAATCCCAAGTACTGCACAACCTTTACTTTTAAACCCCAATAAAGCTTGTACCTCCATCCTATCAGACCTTACTACAGGAGTTGTTTGAGCCATGCGAGTCATAAAATTGCATGTGTAGGGTTTGTGCGAGTCTATTGTGGATAACAAGGTACCTAAACAACTTAAACTGTGTAGTAATGGGATAACTAAAGAAAGAGGTACCAGTGAGCAATAGCTGTTATTTGGTTTTTAACCGCTCACTTGTGTCCCGTTGACCCGAGTACTTGATGCCTATTCCTTGACTATCGCACTATCCACATGTGGGAGACTTTATGGATCCCCCTTGCCTGAGCTTGATTCACATCTTATTTCTTGGGGCCACAATTTGTTTGGGGCTTTACTACTATCCTATACTATGCCATGCTTCATTGCTTTATTTTATAATTTTGCATGTGGAGCACTTACCTGTACTTTTTTGGAACATGGAATGTTTTCGCGGTATCGATAAGTCCAGTCACACTTTCAGGTTCCCAGTTGTTGACAGCTATTGACACAAACCCTGAGTCCACCTCGAAGCCCGACCGACTTTGTTGCGGGTAGCTTAGTGGGGTGGCCTCCTGAAATTATTTTTGAATCTTGTGAATGACTTGTTGTGATGCCTCATTGCTTTTCATTTGGTTGTTCTCGGGGTTGATCGTGAGTGTGTTGCTATTTGGGCACCCCTGCAGGGTAAATCTTTGTAAAAGCCATGTCCGTGGTTATGGACGACTTGGAGCACAGTTTCTCGATCATAGACAAATGTAACCAAAGTACCATGCTTAATTTGAATAAAACATGACTAGTAAATAGTGCAACACTCATGGAATGGTTAATAAAATTGCCAACAGATGGGATGTTCTTCCGCCTTCTCGTTCGGTAAGCGAGAAGGAGGATGAGTGATGTTTACTTATGTTGCTTATATAACTGCTACTTTAATTAACGAGCGTTTGTCCATATATAGTTGGGCAGATGTTGTAGCGTGTCTCTATAGAAATATTTAGCTATTTATCTTTTGCCGCAATTGCGTCACCCTAGGTTAATCCCTTTATATGCATAAAGACTTGCTGAGAACCCCTAGGGTCTCACACCAATTATTGATTAGGTTATTAGGTACATCCATATGGAGGCTACTGTGCCGATGATGCCGATGATGGAGGTAGCGACCCTCTTGCGTAGAGATTCCGGGGATGGAGATCTCTGAGATATGTGGGCATGAATGTGCTTGCTTCCGTGGCATCTTATGCTGATTTGACTCTTAATCCGTACTCGGATCTGTGTTTCCGCTTTCTCTTGATGATTTGTTGAGTAATGTATGAGGATATAATCCTAAAATATTATTACTACTATCTATATAATTTGGTTCTTGTCGTAATGGCATTGCAATATATTTCTATTTCTTTTAGATGGAATAATTCTGATGTACTCTTGTATGTCTCTGGCCTATATACTCACTTGTGTATGTGAGAATCGTAGCCAGCTGGTCATGTTGCTCGCACTCGAAGCTATAACCATGAAATTTTGGGTGGATGGTTGGCCGGTACCATGCCCTTCCATGACGACCTGCTTGTGGGCAGCCTCACGGCCTCCATAGGTGTAATTCCTCCCCAGATTTGGGCTATACCGGCTTGTGATTTAGAAACGTGAGGTCCGGGGATTACACCCTCCCCCTCCGGAGGACGGTGGCCGGGGACAGGTAGAGGAACTTCTGAGGACGAGTCCTCGGAGGATAGTTCTCCGCCCTGAGCTATTATCTCTCCACCTTCCCCCAATCGTCCGAGGGCAGGGTGGGGTTATGCCGCTGGCCTATGAAGGGGTAGGCATGTTCTTCCGGGGAGGAAGCCCCTCTCTCCGAGCACGTTGCCAAGCTAGCCCTAGTAGAACCTACCTCGGTGCTACCGCCCCGACTCTCTAACACTCATTGAGTTCTCCATCGCCTAATACGGATCCAACCTCGACAGTCCCCACCTCCCCTGGAGCTCATGAAGTCCAGGGCGGACCTTCCCCCACCGAACTCTTCCCATTCGCTATCTCCGGAGGATACCTTAGGGAATGTGGGCGTAGACGTGTTCTCTACAGACTCCCCGCACACCCCAGGGATGGTGTGCTACTCGCTGGCACCTGACACACCTGACCCTAGTGCTCTAGGGCCAACCACGGACTCTACCGACCCTACCATGCCTGGACCTAAGTCCTGTTGTCCCCTCCAGTTGCCCCCTCCCTACTCACACCACAGTGTGTGCATTGCTGGTGCGAGGACAGGGATCCTAGGACTAGAGTCAACGATCACCGAGTGGGCCTCCCAGCGCGCCTCGGCACGCAACGAGTTATTATGTATGACCAGGATCCATCCACATCCATGAGCCCTCCTATTATTTCTAGCTCTAGGTACTCGGTCCTAGCTCCGGTCCTCTAGGAGCACTTAGGCATGGTTGCAGATGATTGTGGAATAGTGTTTCACGGTGAGAAGGGCCCGCATATTCAACATTCGGCAACCAATAAGGCTATAGAGGCTTGCGAGGGGGCCATTGTTGTTGCTCGACCCCGAGATTAGCAGGAGCGAGCAAGGGCACTGATGCCCGATGGACCCAGGTCCACCGACCTGGGACCGAGTATAATGCCTCCTCTCAGGCCTGATGGCAGGGAGGATTCCCCCAACAGGGAGACCTCCCAAGTCTAGTGAGATCGGTATGACTTATCGGGTTCCCACTATTGGTATACCTGGTACGTGTTTTAACTAAGGCCCATAAAGCCCACAAGAAACAAAGAGTCCTAGTAGCATCCGAAGCCTAGGAACCATATGTGATGACCAAGGGAAAAGCCCAAAGATGTAAACCGACATAGTCATAGAGATTGTATTCGAGTTGTTATCTGACCCGTGAAGGACTCTGGGACCCAACCCCTCATATAAGGGCTAGGAGGATCCGACGGGGAGGATACCATTTTCCTATCATAACAATCCACTGTGGATACATGCATCTTGTCTTGCGGGTCCCACCATAAGCTCAAGTAGCTATATTCAGTAGTGAACCCAGGCCATGCATGGCAATATTGGATTCTGCTGCATGCAAAGGGCACATACACTATTTCTAGCTTCGAAGTGTCATTCATGATGTCTGCTGGCGAAGTAGATCTCAACTCATGAAGCTCTGGTCATACCCATTTGGCCCTGCATACGTGGTATAGGAGGCAGTGGTTGTGCATGGATAGCTTCCGGAGCACCTCCTCTTCCTATCACCGGTATACTCTAGGTTAAGGCCGACGATCTTGTACTTGTCCATCGTCTCCAATAGCCACCGCTCATACATTGCGAGGACCTTGGCCACCTCCATTGACGCATTGATGTGGAAGACCGTAAGCTCGGTGGTACCATGGGCAATGACGATGTATTGTCAGTGAAGTCTCTCCCATCGTCGAACACGTTATACTCTGCATCCATGGCAGCAACTACTGTGGTGATGGTGCCCTAGCATCGCTGGCTATGGCTGGGACTAGGTGTTGCAGTGGCTAGGACTAGGTGTGGTGTATGCCGTAGTGGCTGTGGTGGAGGCGGTGGCATTGAGCGTTCTTGCGGTGGCGGCGGCAAGAGGCGTTGGCGATTTTTGCACACTATTCTGATGTGGGGGCGGCGGCGTCAATTGTTCTTATGTTGGCTACGGTAGCGGCGGAAGGCGTTAGGGATTTTGGCACAGTGTTGTGCTACGGGGGCGGGAGGCATTGCCTAAAAGCAGGAGGGGATGTGGGTCAGGAGTCGTAAATTGCATTTACCATTACTTCGGTATTACCCATGTTTGACCGGGTGAGCACTATCGGTTTCCAATCATAGGGCTGTGATGTCTGGGTTCCTGCGATCAACAACAGGGTTATTGTAGTACAATTAGCAGCAACTATTTATTAGAAAGATTGATCCCAAGGGAGCTTTGCAGGATGGAAAACACACAACCCCGTAGCCACGTTGTTAGTGCGTCCATGTTCGCACCCTAAATGGTGTTTGAAATAGTCTACTCTATAGGTTACTATAATGGCAATGATTTGAGGGAGGTTTGAAGTAACTAATAACAAGGAGCTAAACAAGAACAACGTAAATTAAAACTAAAAGTAACCGAAAAGGGGTTGTACTTGTAGAATTGAATGGAATGAGAGTGAGGGTTTCTAGGCTTCGGTCTCACTAGTACTAGATGGGCGAATATATGTGTGATCCATTGTCTACAAGAGATTCCTTGGACAAATAAATGTTCGCCACTTGCTTATTGGGTTGTCACACTGTGTGTACTATGCATGATTCCCGCGTGTCACTCTCAAGGCAAACATACACTTTCGGACCAAGGGATCCCATGAACTCATCTTCGACTCATGTAATTGAATACTTGGATCATAAACACATTCTAACTTAGCACACTAGATCAAACCTGAACCAAGCACCTAATCAATCAATCACACATGGATGAATAGAAATACAAATAGTAATTCATGGAAATCATAATGTTCAATCTTACAAATAATTCAAAATCTAAAACAAGGGAGAGAGAGGTGGAGACGCCATTGGGGATGATGGCGATGAATGGTGCGCGCGGTGAAGATGGAGGCATCTCATTCTACTTCTCTTTCTTGGATCTTGTGCAGGTTATCAACACCCGGATTTTTAATCCTAGATGCCCGTTATGTCATACATCGCAATCCCAGGATTACCATTTTTGCAAGACATAACAAATTGGATATCACAGTACATCATCCATTACAAACCAATATAAGGTCTTACACGAATAAAGGATCTCATGATCCAGTCTTAATACAACAAGCAGCGGAATAAATAATAAGAGTAGCGGTGGGGTCCATCTTCAGTGGCACATGCAATGCTAACGATGGAAGATAGTCCTAGTTATCATAGTCGTCCAGCTGTCCATCATCTTGGTAGTCTCCTTCATAGTCTGGCCATAGGAATAGCCAGGGAAAAAAGCCATGAGTACTCTTTGAGTACTCGCAAACTATCACTAACAAGTAAGGTAGGGCTAGTGGGAAGAGCTAACTCTATGTTTATTTGTAAAGTTAAGTTTGAAACCTAAGCTGAGTTCATAAACAAAGAAAGATAAAATAAAGTTCTAGAATCACTTAAGTTGGGAAGCTAGTGTCATAGTCACAACCCTGTTGTGGTCAAGTCAAGGTTCATCATTCATTTCATAAGTCATTTTGAAAACATTTGACAACGAAACAGTATGACCACTCCAACTGTCCATAACCGCAGACTCGGCTATTCGAATAGTTTGACACTCTGCAGAGGTGGTACACTTTCACCACAAGATTCGATAAATATGTCAGGGATAACCCTGAATCATCATACTTAGTATGAAGATAATCAAACATAACCTTTCCTTTACACACCCTAGTAAAAGCACCTCTCCTATAAGCATGGCCTCCCAACCATGACCATCTGTCATCTTGGGCACTGCATAGGTGGATAACATTGAGAGGTAGTGATACATTGCAAATGTATCTATAATTTTTGATGTTCCATGCTTGGTTTATCCACTTTCTTGTGTTTTGTTCTAACTTTGGAGTACTTTTCATATGATTTCTTGGACTAACCTATTAACAAGAGCCACAGTGCCAGCTGCCTGTTTTCTGCTATTTTTGGTTCCAGGAAAGTCAGAAAATGAATATTCTCTAAATTGGACGGGACAAAAGCCAAAGTGCCTATTTTCCGGATGTCATTAAGTGCCAGAATACGACACGAAGAGGGGCTAGGGGGCCACCACACCACCTGGCCGCACGGCCAGGCCTGGCCCGTGCCAGGGGGTGGTGTGGCCAGCCCTGGCACCCCTCGGTCTCCCCTTCTGCCTATATATTGTCCTCGAGACAAAAACCCTAAGGGCCCGATAAAAAAAATCCACGAAAGAGTCTGTAGCCGCCGTCATCTCCATCCCTAGATCGGGAGGGATCTGAAGCTCTTCCCGGCACCCTGCCGGAGAGGGGAATTCACCCTGGAGGCCTTCTTCATCACCATGCAAGCCTCCGGTGTGATGCGTGAGTAGTTCATCCTTGGACTACGGATCCATGTAGTAGCTAGATGGCTGGTTCTCCTCCTTTGTGCTTTCATGTTTAGATCTTGTGAGCTCCGATGGATATTGAGATGCTATTTCAGATTGATTATTGATTCTATCATGTCTTTGTTATTTGTGATCTTGCATGCTTTCCGTTGTTAGTAGCTATCTTGGCCAAGTAGATGCTAGCAACTCCAAGAGTTAGTATTTATGCTCGATAGTGGGTTCATGCCTCTGGTAATCTGGGGAAGTGACATAAATCTCTAAGGTACTAGATGTGCTGTTGCTACTAGGGAGAAAACAACAATCATTTGTTCATAGAACAATCATATTGTTTACTTTACACGCAGTTCGTAAAGCAATAATCTGTTGCTTGCAACTTAATACCGGAGGGGGTTTAGATGATAACCTGAAGGTGGATTATTAGTCATAGATGCAGTTGGATGGCGGTCTATGTATAATGTTGTAATGCCCAATCAAGTCTCAAAGGAGTCAAGATGATTAGTATATGCATGTATTGCTTTCTCGGTGTTTGTCAATTGCGCCACTGTAATTTGTTCACCCAGCATGTTATCTATCTTAAGGAGAGCCACCTCTCATGAACTATGGATCCCGGTCCTTTTACTTTACATACAATCTATAAACTTTTACTACTTTGTGTTTACTTTCTGCAAACTTTTACTTCTTTCCATTCGATACGTTTAATCCTTTGTTTACCGCAAAACATGGTGAGATTGACAACCTCATTGCAAGTTGGGGACAAAGTTATGTGGTTGTGTTGTGCAGGTCTCCACATTGCTACTAGCACCGGTAGTGCGCCCTGCCAAAGCTCAGCTAGTAACACCTTTGGGGTGTTTCCATGCTCCTACTAGTTCGATTAAACCTTGGTTTCATAACTGAGGGAAACTTGCTGCTATGCTCATCATACCTTCCTCTTGAGGTTCCTAACGAGTTCTACATCAACCACGCACCAAGAAATTTTTCTGGGCGCCGTGCATTGAGCCATCAAGCGATTTTTCTGGCGCCCTTGCCGGGGAACGAAGAAGAAGAAACTCCCACGTCAACTACACGCCATTAAAGATTTTTTGGCGCCGTTGCCAGGGAGTGAAGGACATCTTCATAAGGGGAGTCCCTCATAACCAATCTCTTTACTTTGTTGTTTTTGTTTTGCTTAGTTTTCTTTTTTCTTTGTTTGCTTGTTTTGTTCTTCAAAAACACAAAAAAATTAGTTTTACAAGTTTGCTTCCTTATTTGAAAACCCAAAAAAATGACTACTCTTGAAAACACTAAGTTGTGTGACTTCACTAGCACCAACAACAATGATTTTATGAGCACACCAATTGCTCCAACTGTGGATGAAATTACTTTCTTTGAGATAAAACCTGCTTTGCTCAATCTTATTATGAGAGAACAATTTTCTGGTATTGGTAATGAAGATGCTGCTTCCCATCTAAAAAACTTTGTTGAACTTTGTGAGATGCAAAAGCATAGGGATATAGATGGTGATATTATTAAGCTGAAATTGTTTCCTTTCTCTTTGAGAGGAAAAGCTAAAGAATGGTTGAATTCCTTAACTAGGAATAGTATTGATTCTTGGACTAAGTGCAAAGATGATTTTATTGGAAAATACTATCCTCCTGCTAAGATTATATCCATGAGAAGTGAAATAATGAAGTTTAAACAACTTGATAATGAGCATGTTGCTCAAGCTTGGGAAAGAATGAAATCTTTGGTAAAGAATTGTCCCACTCATGGACTGACTACTTGGATGATCATCCAAACTTTTTATGCAGGATTGAACTATTCTTCAAGGAACCTATTGGATTCTGCTGCTAGAGGTACCTTTATGACCATCACTTTGGGTGCTGCAACAAAACTTCTGGACAATATGATGGTTAATTATTCTGAATGGCATACTGAGAGAGCTCCATAAGGTAGGAAGGTAAATTCTGTTGAGGAAACTTCCTCCTTGAGTGATAAGATTGATATTATTATGTCTATGCTTGTTAATGGGAAAGCCCATATTGATCTAAATAATGTTCCTTTAGCTTCTTTGATTGCTCAAGAAGATCAAGTTGATATGAACTTCATAAGAAACATCAATTTTGGCAACAATGCTTATGGTAATAATGCTTATAGGAACAATTTTGGTAACAACAATTATAAGCCATATCCTCCCAACAATGGTAATGCTTATGGAAACTCTTACAACAATATTAAGAGTGCTCCCTCTGAACTTGAAGTTATGTTTAAAGAGTTTAGTAGTAAACAAACTGCTTTCAATAAAACTATTGAGGAAAAACTCTCTAATGCTGAAAGAAATATAGCATCTTTGCTGAAGCTCAATCTTATTTGAATAAAATGGCTACTAAACCTGAAACTAATGAGAATCCCTGTGCAGCTATTAATGCCATACAAGTAAGAATTGATGAAAATGTTAGATTATTAGCTGAATTACATGCTAAGTGGGAAAGAGAAGATGAAATTGCTAGACACATTAGTGTTTCTACTATTACCACCACTAGTGTTGAGGCTAGTAATAGTTCTACTACTTTAAATGATAAATTTGATTTTGATCTTGATGGTTGCAATATCTCTAAAGTTATTAAGTTCCTACAAAACCTTGCTAAAAGTCCTAATGCTAGTGCTATGAACATGGCCTTTACAAAACACATTACTGATGCTCTCATAAAGATTAAAGAAGAAAAGATGAAACATAAAGCTTCTATTCCTATAAAACAAGAAGATGGATGGGAACCCATCATTAATATGAAAGTGAATGACTTTGACTTCAAAGATTTATGTGATCTTAATAGTAGTGTTTCTATTATGCCTAGAAAGATTTATGATATGCTTGATTTGCCTCCACTTGAAGATTGTTATTTGAATGTCCCACTTGATGATAATGCTAAAAAGAAACTCATGGGGAGTCTTAATGATGTTCTTATTATGGTTAACAATTCCTATGTCTCCATTGATTTCTATGTTTGGGATGTTGAATACAATGCTTCTTGTCCTATTACTTTGGGAAGACCTTTTCTTAGAACTGTTGGTGCCATCATTGATATGAAAGAAGGCACCATTAAATATCAACTCCCACTCAAGAAAGGTATAGAACACTTCCCTAAAAAGAGAGAAAAGATTTCTTTTGCTTCTCCTATGAAAACAAAATTTGGTCTTAATGCTTCTTCATTTGAGAACACTCGATTCATTCTTAGCTTCTTATGCCTAACTTAAAGGCGTTAAAGAAAAGTACATATTGGGAGATAACCCAAAAGTTTTAGATGAGTCTTGGAAGTTATTACCTCTGTAATAACCGCTCCTTATCCTTTTTATTTTCTTTTTGTGCCAAGAGTAACCTCTAATGAGAGAGAAGTAATGATTGGGAAAGTTGCTGTCCCGAAACAGATTTCTGTACTTCACCGTAAAAATTCGCGTAAAATCTCTGAACGTCTTTTTGAGGCGTGAATGTTTGTGCTTCTGCCCCAGGTTGTTATCTAACTTTCGTTAGTTCAACACTTTTTGATTTGAGAAACAGAAGGTCTTCGAAAAAATTCGTCTTTACCTGCTGGTCTGTTTTGACAGATTTCTGCCATTTTCTGCATTTGCTTCTTGTTGGTTCCTTTTTGAGTTCTTTTGGGGAATTGAGCTTTTTTAGGTAAGTGCTACAGTAGCTAGTGTTCTAATGGAAGTTTATTTGGTATTAGAACTGAACCTTAAGACTTATTTATCTTGAGTGCACTAATGTTGCTAATAAAGATTGTGTGAAGTTTTGTATGAAGGAAAATTTTCAGGTGTATGGAAGGAATGAGTAATGAGATGAAGGATGGACTAAAGCTCAAGCTTGGGGATGCCACGCGTGTCACCCCAATAAATATCCAAGAAGTACAAGCGTCAAAGCTTGGGGATGCCCAAGGCATCCCCTTCTTCATCAATAAAAATCCTAGGTTTCTTCCAAACACTTCATTTTTATTATTTCATGCACAGTTGTGTTTTTCTTGGAGCATCTTCTTTTTCGTTTTCGTTTTGGTTTTTCGTTTGCTTTGGTTTTCTTAGTTTGCTGAATAAATTGGTTGGACCCCCTCTTTCATATATTGGTTCGCAAATAGTTTGGTTTGGTTTGGAAAAGAGTAGGAAAGTAATGCTTATGTGGTAAAAAGAGCTTGTTTTTTACTGTGGCCTATGCTTTGTCATGCCATGCTTGATATTATTTTGGCTTTATGCTTAGTATTCTTTGCTATAGCATGACTTGTTATAAACAATTGAGATTGCTTAATGTGCCTTGGATGAATCATGCGTTGTTTTAGCATATTAAAGCATAGTATAGTGGTATTCTCCTTTGATGCTTTATTTGGGTTGACTTGGCACATGCTCACACCATGTATGACTATCTCAAGTCACCATAGCCTTTATGATCCTTTAGTTTTCAACTTGTAGTATCACTTTATGCTTTGATCAATGATGTTTTGTCACTCTGCATGATTATGGCCATTATTGCTCTCTTAGTTTGTCGCTCCCAGTCTTTTGCTAGCTTCCACAACAAAGTATGAGTTCCACTCATGCATCCAACTCCCTAAACCAAGTTATTCCAAAGAGTCCACCATACCTACCTACTAGCTTATGCTATTCCAAGTATATTCATGCTTTTGTTTACCTTCCAAATTAAACTTATTATGAGAAAACTAGTGATTAAAGCTCTCACGAACTTGATGGCACACTTTACTTTACTTGCCCTTAATAAACTTGAACCATTGTGTCTTCTATGTTGTATATGCTTGCACTTATTTGTCAGGAATTAGCAGAACCATGCTTTCATGAGGAACTCTTTCAACATTGCACTTGGTACTTGTACCCAGTTGATATCATGCTCTTTTGTATATGGATGTCGTCGGTGTGAAATGAAAGGGGAGCTTGTAAGTCCATGGAGTTATGTATATGTGTTAGAGAAACGCCTGGGCCGCTGGTCTAATCCATGCTGACATGGTGGAAACCTGCAGCGTAACCATAATGAGCTGTCTATGGAGCATTCTTCTTATTAAAAAGAGTCCTATATTGAGAAAAAAAGAGACAATAAGAAAAAAAAGATACTATGAAAAGAGGAAAGTGAAAAAAAAAGCACCATATTCCCATGGTAAATAAGAAGAATGCTGAGATGCTCGTTGTCTGCTTGCCTTGTCATTTTGATATGGGGATTCTTCCGTATCATCGGGCAAGGGGTACCCCGTTGGCGGTTCTCAATGATACACATGTACTTACAATGACAAGAACTTACCGGTGACTAAACTTGAGTAGCATGAGGAGCGACCCTCGTATACAAGGAACATGAGATTTCTGACTTATACTTCGTCAAGCATGTACACCATAGTTTGTTCACTTTAACCTTAATCACTTCAAGATGCTTATGATAGGGGCATTGAGAGCTGAAAGCTATAAGTACCATAATTTTTGGAAGCTCTTTATGAGACTTGAATCCCTACTTCCTTTTATAAAAAGTCCTTTCTTCCACCATTATATTGAGTCTCCACCTTCTACCTTTATGCACCTACTTTGAGAGCATAGTGGCCATTCTTAGTTCTATGTGCATTGTCCCAAGACTAGTTGATTGATGCATACTTTGATATTGCTTGTTTTAAACTATTGTATCTAGTCACTCTTATGAACTTTGAAGGTGTCCTATGCATTTATATTTGCTACTCTATTGAGGGACAAGCTGAATACTAGTATGCTATGTTTTTTATGTGAAACAAACAAACGTCTTGCAAAGCATTGTTATTCATGAATCTTTTGTTTGTGCCTTTTCATGTTGCATCATAGTTTCTTTGTCTTATTGCTAGAACCTTGTCTTTCATGTTATGATTGAAGTACTATGATCCCAGCTTTGAATGTTTTGTAAATACTTTGATCAAGTCTTTGATGGTGCATGTCACCTCAAAAATTATTTTTTCTTTTTTATCACTTACCTACTCGAGGACGAGCAGGAGTTAAGCTTGGGGACATTGATACATTGCAAATGTATCTATAATTTTTGATGTTCCATGCTTGGTTTTATCCACTTTCTTGTGTTTTGTTCCAACTTTGGAGTACTTTTCATATAATTTCTTGGACAAACCTATTAACAAGAGCCACAATGCCAACTGCCCGTTTTCTGCTGTTTTTGGTTCGAGGAAAGTCAGAAAATGAATATTCTCGGAATTGGACGGGACAAAAGCCAAAGTGCCTATTTTTCCGGATGTCATCAAGTGCCAGAATACGAGACGGAGAGGGGCTAGGGGGCCACCACACCACCTGGCCGCGCGGCCAGGCCTGGCCCGTGCTAGGGGGTGGTGTGGCCAGCCCAGGCACCCCGTCGGTCTCCCCTTCCGCGTATATATTGCCCTCGAGACAAAAACCCTAAGGGCCCGATCAAAAAAATCCACGAAAGAGTCTGCAGCCGCCGTCATCTCCATCCCTAGATTGGGAGGGATCTGAAGCTCTTCCCGGCACCCTGCCGGAGAGGGGAATTCACCCTAGGGGCCTTCTTCATCACCATGCAAGCCTCCGGTGTGATGCGTGAGTAGTTCATCCTTAGACTACGGATCCATGTAGTAGCTAGATGGCTGGTTCTCCTTCTTTGTGCTTTCATGTTTAGATCTTGTGAGCTCCGTTCATGATCAAGATCATCTATTTGTAATTCTGCATGTTGTGTTTGTGGGGATCCGATGGATATTGAGATGCTATTTTAGATTGATTATTGATTCTATCATGTCTTTGTTATTTGTGATCTTGCATGCTTTCCGTTGTTAGTAGCTATCTTGGCCAAGTAGATGCTAGCAACTCCAAGAGTTAGTATTTATGCTCGATAGTGGGTTCATGCCTCTGGTAATCTGGGGAAGTGACAGAAATCTCTAAGTTCTGTGGTTGTGTTGTGCAGGTCTCCACGTTGCTACTAGCACCGGTAGTGCGCCCTGCCAAAGCTCAGCTAGTAAAACCTTTGGGGTGTTTCCTTCCTCCTACTGGTTCGATTAAACCTTGGTTTCATAACTGGGGGAAACTTGCTGCTGTGCTTGATGTCTACGCACTTCTATTCTTGTAGGCAGTTTTTGGGCCTCCAAGTGCAGAGGTTTGTAGAACAGCAGCAAGTTTTCCCTTAAGTGGATCACCCAAGGTTTATCGAACTCAGGGAGGAAGTGGTCAAAGGTATTCCCTCTCAAGCAACCCTGCAATCAAGATACAAGAAGTCTCTTGTGTCCCCAACACACCCAATACACTTTTCAGGTGTATAGGTGCACTAGTTCGGCGAAGAGATAGTGAAATACAAGTGGTATGGATACTTATAAGTGGTAACGGTGCTAGAAAATAACTTGATGGCGTGGAAAAGACTAAAGGCAAACTGAAATAAAGATGGAAGCAAGCAAACATGTAATAGATCTAATAGCAAACGGTGTATCGATGCTTACAAACAAGGCCTAGGGATCATACTTTCACTAGTGAACACTCTCATATAAATATATTCTTCTTTATGATACTACTCTTAACTACTCTCTAGTTGGACACTCTAATCAACGGTAGGGCTATAACATCACACCTCAAAGTTCATCTTTCCCATCTAGAAAACCCCACACTGTCACCTTGAGTACTAGATGAGTCCAACAAACACCACAATTTCATAAAGACAACCAAATCCAAATATAACTCATAACAAGTATTTGTAATCTCTAGCCTAAGTGCCACCATGGTGAGCATACTGTCACTTTCACACACATGGGGAGAGCAGAGATTCATTAAAGCACTTGAGTAGCAGAATAGATCTATAGATTACAAGCTCATGATCACAATATGATCATGCATAGAGAGAGAGATGAACACATAGCTACCGGTAGAACCCTTAGCCTCGAGAGAGAACTACTCCCTCCTCATCATGGGAATCAACAACGGTGATGGAGATGGTGGTGGAAATCGATGGAGATGGCTCCGGGGGCACTTCCCCGTCCCGGCAGGGTGCCGGAACAGAGACTTTTTGTCCCCCAAATCTCCCCTTCGGTGGCGGCGGTGCTGTGGAACATTTCGTGGCTAGAGGCTTGATGATTTAGGGTTTTGGTATCGGGAGGCTTCTTATAGGCGAAGAGGCAAGGTCGGTGGAGTACTAGGGTGCCCACACCACCTGGTGGCGCGGCCAGGGCTAGCCCGCGCCACCATATGGTGTGGCCGCCCTGTGGCCCCTCTCTGTCTCGCCTTCTGGCTCCGTGAGTCTTCCGGTAAAATAGGAACTTTGGCTTTTGTCCCGTCCAATTCCGAGAATATTGATTTTCTGACTTTCCTGGAACCAAAAATAGCAGAAAACAGGCAACTGGCACTGTGGCTCTTGTTAATAGGTTAGTCCAAGAAATCATATGAAAACTACTCCAAAGTGTGGACAAAACACAAGAAAGTAGATAAAACCAAGCATGGAACATCAAAATTATAGATACATTTGCAATGTATGAGTGCTCATCATACCTTCCTCTTGGGGTTCCCAACGAGCTCTACACCAACCACGCACCAAGCAATTTTTCTGGGTGCCGTGCATTGAGCCACCAGGTAGCCTCAGCTCAAACCTCTCCCGCGAGGGAACTAATACTAATGCATATAAACTTCTGGCTAAGCCTTACCCAATTCATGTATTACGGTTGTACGGTAAAATTGGAATGGTATCGCATCTTAATCCAACCATCAATTTTTGTAAAAGGGCTAAGGCTCATGCGTCAACATTTTCATCATCATAAACCATTGTGTTTCCCAGCACATGTCAAAACATCTCAATAGAATGACTCATCATTCCAAGGTTTTCACAATTCATTTTCACCAAGTGTTCCCATCTAAAGTGACTCAAGGTTTGATATAGCTCTAAGCTACTAAGTTAAGAGTGTTCACTAAGATAGGGTGCTAATCTCAATTGCATGCCATAGAATGACATCTCAGGTTATCTAGATAGGTCAAGTTTTATACTTTTTATGCTACCTTAATAAGTAATGACTTTGGTAAAGTAAAGAAAGTAAAAGCATGAAAATAAAACTTGGGGTAAGTACTACTCAAAGTGGTATAACCAAAGCATGCCTAAGGCACCTTTCTTAGATTATCTAGTTTAATTCTAGCTTGCTAACAATAGCTTGCAAGTGTTAGCTTGCATTGTTAATGATGGCTTGCCTTGTGTAGTGCAGTGGTTGAAGTTTTCTTCCTCCTCCTCTTGGTAGAACTCGTCCTCCTCGAAAGCTTGGTCGGTACTATCGTCTATAAATACATCCAGTATACACAATCACTAAACAATACTTAACTAGTCTACTTAGTACACTAAGGCACACATTTGATGATCTATTATCATCACAAGCATCACAAGTTTTATTAACTAGCTTCATTCTTTTTATTTAAGAAAAGTAATTTCTACTCATTAAAAATAACTAAGATTTAATATTCTCCACTTAAAATATGGGATCATGTGGACACATGTCATCACCACATATTCTAACATATGGGAATGTGATTTAAAGGTTAGATCACATTTTACTAAGTTTAAGTTTAAAATTTAATGATTTAAAGTGACTAGAAATGCCTATATAGCATTATTTTGGTACTAGTCCAAAGTCACAACATGTAAACCTTAATATTATTACGTATTCAGATAGGTATGGTTAAATGTGATTTTTGAGAGTTGGGATCATCTCAAAAGCTATTATGGTTGATTTTATAAAAATGTTTGAATGTGCAAAAGCTTCTGTCTTGTTATTTTTACTAGGAGAGATCTATACCTCTAAATGAATTAAATCCAATGGGCTTGGATGGACCTTTTTAGAAGCTTTGCAACAAAATTGGAATCACTCAATTTGGTTCAGTAAATCTTCCTGAATGGATTTTTGAACTAAGGGACAGAATTGGATTTAAACTTAAATAGAAAAACACTTATTTGAATTTGTGGGCTAGCGCGGGAAAGGAAATGGGCCGGCCCAGTGGCGCTCAGTGGCGTAGATGGTGGCTGATAGATTGGTCCCGCTTATAACGTGGCTGATAGATTGGCGGTATCTAGCGATCTGGGCCACACGATTATAACGTGGATCAACGGCTCATAGTCGTCGTCGACGACGGACTCGTCGCCGGCGAGACCGAACCCTAAACGGCCGGTGAGGGTCTACTGGGGACGTGCTAGGGCTCCAGCTAGTGCGGCGAGGAGGGCGATCGAACTGGACGGCGACGGCGAGCTTAAGCGAAGTCACGGCAGGGGCTGCGGTGGATGGAATCCACGGCATCGTCTCCTCTTGTGCAGCGGGCTCCTCCGGTGCAATTCCGGCGAACTACGGTTCGAGCGGCTCCGGCGAGAGAGGGGAAATGCTCAGGAGAGAGAGGGGAGTGGAATGGTGTGAGGACTTCGTACTGAGGAGGCCTGCTTATATAGGCGCGACGGTGAGACCGAGAGGTCTAGGCAGAGCTCGTCGGTGACGACGGCACAGGGGGCTATCGACGTGGGTGAGGTAGGCGGACGATGGGCGGTTCCCTGGCGGTCAGCTACGGTGCAATGGCGCGGCTAGGGGCGGTGGCATTTGGTCGGAGCGTTGCGCGCTCTGGGAGACAGAGGCGATGCTCGACGCGGCGCTCGGCGACTGTGGGTCATGCGGCGGTGCACGGCCGTGTCTGGCGGGGTGCTGGGGTCGATGTGGAGCGGCGTGCGCGGTATGGCATCAAGGTGCGGTCTGCTGCATGCTGGCGGCTATCGCGCGTTGGCGTGCTCTGGCGAGCTCGCAGAGAGAAAGGGCGGCGACGCTGGGGTGTGGTACAGGGGCTGAGTTTGATCGAGGGGTGGACCATGGGTGGCGGTAGGATTGGGCGGAGCTAGGGGACGTGCTGGTTTGGTGCCGCGATGTCCCTGGCGCGTTGCCCGCTTCTGGCCTGCGGTGACCACAAAGTGGCGGCGCTCCACTGCTGCTCTAGGCCGGTTAGTAGCTTAGTTATGTGCTGGTTAGAGTTAGGGGAGACAAGGGGACCAAATGGAGGCCAAACACTCGATAAGGCATTGATCAAGCAATAGTGTTTGTTAGGCAGAAAAATGGTGCATGCCACCTGTTCGATCAAATGGCCGCAAGAACAAAGGTTTTAAATTTTGGGTTGATTTTTGGTGGAGTGTTTCATCTCATGCTTAAGCATCTAGGTTTGTTTGGGATTTGAAAATGGAGTTCATTTGAGTGGTTTTTGAATAAGTGTGATCTTGATACCTACACTAGATTCAATTTTCAAATGTCATTTCAATTTAGTGTTTGAAAGTTTTTGGGATGGAACAAAGTGGGCCTTGGTACATCACTACTTGTACTAGCAAGGGGTGCCAGGAACCACAATTGTTTCTATTAAGATTTGAGTTCTAGTAATAGCCAAAGTAGGCATGGTGATTAAAATGGCACAAATGACCATTTGCTCATTTTATTCTTTTTGATTTGTTTTTCTTTGGGATTTTCTTGGGAATGATCTAGATGATGTTTAATTCACCTTAGAATCATTTTACAACCAATGGATCACTCAAACATGGCAATTCAAATCAACTCCTAAATTAAATGCACACACATATGAATACTTAATGAATTTTAAAAGGAAAAGTTTTTGTTAACCCTAAATTTGATGATTTGGATCTTAATGACCTTGGATTAGAGTTTTGGGATGTTACAAACCTTCCCCCCTTAAACAAAACCTCGTCCCGAGATTTACGAAAGAAAACTAGGAACTAAAGAGATCTGGAACTCTGTCCTAATGTAATCTTCTTGCTCCCATGTGGCTTCTTCTTCGGTATGGTTGCTCCATTGTATCTTGAGAAATTTGATACTTCTGGTCCTGGTGGTTCTGTAAGCTTACTCCAAGATACAGATGGGCACTTCACGATATGTCAGGTCCTTGTTGATATCAATAACTCGGTGATCGATGTTCTTGAAAACTTCGGTCTTCTCCGGCACTTCTAGGCATTTGCGAAGTAACGCGATATGGAACACATTGTGGATGGCTGACATCTCTTCAGGTAGTTCCAGTTGATACGATACTTCTCCTCGACGGTTCAGAATCTTGAAGGGCCCGATATATCTAGGGGCTAACTTTCCTTTCAGATTAAAACGTTGGGTTCCCTTCAATGGCGAAACCTTGAGATATACAAAATCCCCGACATTGAAAGTCAGGTCTCTCCTTCTCCTGTCAGCATAACTCTTCTGTCTGGATTGGGCGGTCTTGAGGTGTTCATGGACTTTATGCACCTTCTCTTCGACTTCTTGGAGAATTTCGGGTCCAAAGATCTGACTCTCTCCCACTTGCGACCAATTCAAAGGGGTCTAACACTTTCTTCTGTATAGGAACTCAAATGGTGCCATTTGCAAACTGGCTTGATAAATGTTGTTATATGATAATTCTGCGAAAGGCAGGTAGTCTTCCCATTTTGATCCATACTCTAACACACAAGCTGTCAACATATCTTGTAGGATTTGGTTGACTCTCTCAGTCTGTCCATCCGTTTGCGGGTGATAAGCGGTGCTAAAATTCAACTTGGTTCCCAATCCTTCCTGGACTTTCTGCCAAAATCTCGAGATAAACTGGGTTCCTCGATCTGATACTATGGTCTTGGGGGTTCCATGCAGACTATACAACTCTTCTAGCTTCAAACTCTGGTAGGTTGTTTTGACAGGTATAAAATGAGCTACCTTGGACAGTCTATCTACGATGACCCAGATTGAGTCATTTCCCCTACTAGAAGTAGGCAAACCCGTGATAAAGTCCATTCCGATGGAATCCCATTTCCATTCTAGAATCTGCAATGGTTGCAACAGTCATGCGGGTCTCTGATGCTCTGCTTTGACTCTTTGACAGATGTCACACTTGGCGATGTAGCTTCCGATTTATCTCTTCATCTTGTGCCACTAAAATTGCTCCTTCAAATCTTGATACATCTATGTTCTTCCGGGGTGGATAGAATAAAGAGTATCATGAGCTTCCTGCATGATAACTTGCTTCAACTCCGAATCTGCTGGCACACAGATACGGCCTTTGTACCACAAAACTCCTTCTTCGTCTTCGGTGAATCCAGGTGCCTTTCTCGTACCAATACGACGTTTGATTCCATCGATACTTTCATTTCCCTTCTGGGCTTCCTTGATTTAGCTAATCAAAGTGGGTTGAAGTTCAATGCTAGCTAAAAATCCTTTGCTAACTATCTCAGTTCTAAACTGCTCCAACTCTTCATACAAACTTGGTTGCTTCTCCTTGATCATGGTGTTTAGCCTACAAGGCAATCTGCTAAGAGCATCCGCTACCACATTGTCTTTGCCTGGGTGATAGTGGATGTCAAGGTCATAATCCTTGATTAACTCTATCCATCTCCTCTACCTCATATTCAGCTCCTTCTGAGTGAAAATATACTTCAAGCTCTTGTGATCTGAGTAAATCTCACAGCGATTACCCATAAGATAATAATGCCATGTCTTCAATGCCAAAACTACGGCTGCTAACTCAAGATCATGGGTTGGATAGTTCTGCTCATGCTGTTTCAGTTGCCGAGACAGATATGCGATAACTTTGCCTTCTTGCGTCAATACACATCCGAGACCAATCTTGGATGCATCACAATACACATCAAACGGCTTCTTGATGTCTAGCATGATCAATATTGGGGCTGCAATCAATCTCTTCTTCAGCTCTTAGAAACTGGCTTCATATTTGTCAGTCCATTCAAACTTCTTGTCCTTCTTCAACAATTGGGTCATGGGTCTAGCGATACTCGAGAATCCTTCTACGAACTTGCGGTAATATCCCGCCAATCCGAGAAATGCACGAACTTGGGTTTGAGTGGTTAATCCAAAAGACATGACCGTATACTCATATAAACCATAACGAGTAGTAAAGACGGTCTTCGGAATATCTGTTGCATGAATCTTAAGTTGGTGATAACCAGTCCTAAGATCAATCTTCGAGAATACCTGGGCTCCAGTCAACTGATCAAATAGATCCTCTATTTTTGGCATAGGGTACTTGTTTTTGATGGTGACGTCGTTCAACTTCCTGTAATCTATGCATAAACGGTTGCCTCCATCTTTCTTGTCGACGAATAACACTGGTGATCTCCATGGCGATGCGCTTGGTTGAATCAAGCATGTTGCTAACATAGCATCCAACTGCTTCTTCAACTCTACTAACTCTGAGGGGTTCATGCTATAGGGTCTCTAGGCTATGGGTCCGGTTCCGGGGATTAGTTCGATAATGAACTCGATATCCCTATCCGGGGGCATACCTGGCAATTCATCTGGGAATACGTCAGGGTATTCAGAGACTACTCGGACTTGGTCTATGGTGGGTAGGGCTAGACTCTTGTTGCACTTGAATTGACGGGGTAAGGTTTCAGATATATGCTCTACTGTTACTCCAGAGCTACTAGTCATGGTGATGGCTTTCTTAGCACAGTCTATCAGTCCTTTATGCTTTAACATCCAATCCATACCTAGTACTACTTCCAATCCTTTGGTTCCAAGTACTATTAGGTTGGCATAAAAATCTATCCCATGTATTCTGATAGGCACAGCTTTGCAAATTTTTCTAGCTTTTGTAGTTGAACCGGGGATTTGAAGTATCTTGGCATGCTTCAAGTTGGTTGGGTGGATCTTACTAATGCATGCAAATTCTTCGGTGACAAATGAATGTGATGCTCCCAAATCAAACAACACTCTTGCTAAAACTGAGTTGACAGAAAACATACCCAGCACTACATCTGGTGCTTCTTGGGCTTCTTCGGCGTTCATGTGGAAGAGACGACCGTTGCGGTTGTGAGGGTTCCCTGGGGCAAATCTTCTCCCTGGTTGAACACTATGCTGTTGTTGAGCTGGGGCATTCACATTGGCAGTGGCGGCAGTCTTCTTGGAACACTCATTGGAATAGTGACCCTTCACTCCACACTCGAAACAAGTTATCTGGGAGTTGTCTTTAGCTGCGACATGCACAGCATTGCTTCCTGTTCTAGGTGTAGTGTTGTTGTTGTTGTTGCTCTTGGGAGGTGCACGGTTGAAATTGCTGGTGTTGCCGGAGTGATTGTTGTTTCCTCCGGGCTTCACATTTCCCCCGCTACGGTTGGGGTAGCTTAGGCGAGACATTGGGGGTCGGTTGTTCCTTGGTGCATATCCTAGTGAGCGGTTGGGACGGTACTCCTGGTGAATGTTGGATCCAGTTTGGTGCATCATACGATGTTTGCGGTTGTCGTTTGCCTGGTTAATCTTCCCTTCCATCTGAATGGCAGTGTCGACTAGCTCTTCGAGATCCTCGAAGCGGATGTTGACGAGGACAATCTGCATCTCATCATGCAGTCCGTTTAGGAATCTCGCCTTCTTCTTGGCCTTCATGTTGATCTCATCAGGTCATACCTGGCAAGCGACAGGAATCTGTCATGGTACTCCGCTACAGTCATTCTGCCCTGCTTCAACTCTCTGAATTCATCCCTCATTCTGGTGACTAGGCCCTACGGCACGTGGGTGCGACTGAACTTGATTTTGAAGGCTTCCCATGTCATCACTTGACCATGGTTCATCAGTCGGATGCTTTTCCACTAGGATCTTACGTCTCCTGCCAAGTAGTGGGTGGCAAAGAGAACTTTCTCGTTGTCATCAACTCTGGCTACTTACAAATTGTTCTCCATCATCTGCAACCAGTCATTAGCATCTAATAGGTTCTCTGAAGTACTAAAGATTGGGGGATTGGTATTCTGGAAGTTTTTTAGCTTGGATCCTTGATGATCTTGATTTCCATGCCCTTGGTTGTTTTGGGCCATATGGGCAATCTGCTGCAGTGTTGCTAAGTTGGCCTGGCGTTCTGTCCTGCTTGCTTCACGGTCTGCAACTAACATCTGCATAATCTGCAGCATTGGGTCTTGCGATGAGCTGCTCCCTCCGGGGTTTCCACGAGTCATCTGAAGATTGAGGTAGATAAAGGGGTAAGAGGGAAAGTTCTAAGGTTCATGGGTTTTGGTTTAAAAGCTAAAACTTTGAGTTTCACTCAGGTTTTGCAACTAACTTCATTTCATTCATTCAAGCAAGGCACACAATACAAACACACACCACAACAACAAAGGGGAACAGATGGTTTTAAGAACCATTCTCTAAGCTACGATACAACGGGATCGATACATCTCATGCTACGATAGTGCTCTAGTGCATCTACTCATCATCTATGAAGTCAGAGTCCTCATCGTCGGTGTGGAAGTCCACGGTATCTTCCTCCAGAAAGTCATCATCATTGCTGAGGTAAGAATCCATATCTCCCTAGATGTCTTCACCCTCCTCTTCTTCGTCCTTTGCTGCAAGCTGAGCTTCTTGCTCCTTGATGGTCTTCTTGAGGTCAGCCACCTTCTTGCGAAGACGGACGATGGTGCGATCCTTATTTTCGCGCTGGCGGCGAAGAGACTGATGGTCCTTGACAAGCAGTGAGAAAGTCTGGGCCTTCTGGGCGGCAATGGCATGGTTGTGGTTGGCAAACTCCCTAGCATTGTCCAATTCCTTCTGGCGATCGTACAATAGGAAGTCAAGGTTCTCCACTTGACGCTTCAACTTCGGGTGACCTGGCATCTCCATTGGCATTCCCATGAAGTCACGCCTTGTATAGTGCGCAAAGCGGGTTCCTTGGATTTGGATGACACTGAGGGCACATAGACGTGAGAGAGCTTCATGCATTGCCCTGGCTAATCCATCTAGCCAGTTGTTCTCTCTAACGGAGAACTGGAGGACGTTGGTGCTTCTATGCTTCCTCGAAGATTAGCGGTGACTATCCATTGTAATTCTCCTCCTGGGGGTCCAGGAAGTTGAGCTCCAAGAAACTCCGGATGTGGGCGTCCCAATAGCTCAGACAGTGAATCTAGATCCCTCTCGAAGATCAGTTGGCCTCCGTTGCCCAACTGGTAGAACTTGCTGAACTGAGTCTCCATCTACAAGAATTAAGGATGAGGAAGTTAGTGAAGTGATCAAGTGTGTCAAATTTTATGTAGTAATGTAAGAATTGGAGGAACATGAATTTTTGAGAAAGAATGAATTCCCAAGGGTAAGAGAGGAAATAGTTTTTCATAAATACTCACATTGGTTTTGAAATTAAGTTTTTGTTCTGACATCTAGTCTAACTAGGGTCTCCTATGGTCAGGATGGCTCTGATACCAACTTGTCAACACGGTGATTTTGAATCCCAGATGCCTGTTATGTCATGCATCGCAATCCCAGGATTACCATTTTTACGAGACATAACAGGTTGGATATCACAGTACATCATCCATTACAAACCAATATAAGGTCTTACACGAATAAAGGATCTCATGATCCAGTCTTAATACAACAAGCAGCAGAATAAATAATAAGTGTAGCGGTGGGGTCCATCTTCAGTGGCACAGGTAATGCTGCGATGGAAGATAGTCCTAGTTATCATAGCCGTCCTTCTCTCCGTCATCTTGGTAGACTCCTTCATAGTCTGGCCATAGGAATAGCCAGGGACGAAAGCCATGAGTACTCTTTAAGTACTCGCAAACTATCACTAACAAGTAAGGTAGGGCTAGTGAGAAGATCTAACTCTATGTTTATTTGTAAAGTTAAGTTTGAAACCTAAGCTAAGTTCATAAACAAAGGAAGATAAAATAAAGTTCTAGAATCACTTAAGTTGGGAAGCTAGTGTCATAGTCACAACCCTGTTGTGGTCAAGTCAAGATTCATCATTCATTTCATAAGTCATTTTGAAAACATCTGACAACGAAACAGTATGGCCACTCCAACTGTCCATAACCGCGGACGCGGCTATTCGAATAGTTTGACACTCTGCAGAGGTGGTACACTTTCACCACAAGATTTGATACATCTGTCAGGGATAACCCTGAATCATCATACTTAGTATGCAGATAATCTTTCCTTTACACACCCTAGTATACGCACCTCTCCTATGAGCATGGCCCCCCAACCATGACCATCTGTCATCTTGGGCACTACATAGGTGGACAACATTCAGAGTTAGCCTCAGCTCAAACCTCTCCCACGAGGTAAGTAATACTAATGCATATAAACTTCCGGCTAAGCCTTACCCAATTCAGGTATTGTGGTTGTACGGTAAAATTGGAATGGTATCACATCCGAATCCAACCATCAATTTTTGTAAAAGGGCTAAGGCTCATGCCTCAACATTTTCATCATCATAAACCATTGTGTTTCCCAACACATGTCAAAACATCTCAATAGAATGACTCATCATTCCAAGGTTTTCACAATTCATTTTCACCAAGTGTTCCCATCTAAAGTGACTCAAGTTTTGATTTAGCTCTAAGCTACTAAGTTAAGAGTGTTCACTAAGATGGGGTGCTAATCTCAATCTCATAACATAGAATGACATCTAAGGTTCTCTAGATAGGTCAAGTTTTATACTTTTTATGCTACCTTCAACAAGTAAGGACTTTGGTAAAATAAAGAAAGTAAAAGCTTGAAAATAAAGAAAGTACTAGTCAAAGTGGTATAACCAAAGCATGCCTAAGGCACCTTGCTTAGGAGAATATCATTTTGCGGCCCGAAAGTTGGGGTGGACAGACAACACGGTACCCAAGTTGATTTTTATCACCACGATTCGAAAAGTTGCGGCGCCAATTGCTAAGAGGGGTCTTTCGAGTGAATGATGGCCAAACCAAATATTTTCAAATCGCGCCCGTTAAGTCAGGATATTCCGTTACACTAGTTCTTGCTGTGCCCCTCCTTCGCCGATCACTCTTCTTAGCCACCCTGCACGTGTCGTAGAGGAAAAACCATTACTGTACTTTCCTAACTCTCGGCACTGGATCTTGCTGCGGCGCGGTGGTCCCTTTTCTTCCGTTCCCCGATCATAAATCTGCCGGCGGCGAAGGACCTTTTTTCTCCCTCCCCCGACACTGAATCCGGCGGCGGCGGCCCAGCATGTCTTGCAAGGCGAAGGTTCTAGCTACGTCACCGACTGAAAAGGGTCCGTCGGGGCCCAAGTCTGGGGCTCAACGCGTAGCTGCGGCGAGGTCTTCAGCCCCGGTTAGCGAGGAGGCCAACAAGGATTCTGCTCCCAAGGTACCTACGAGCAGCGTGTTGAAGAGAAAAGCAAGGCCGGCGGCGGATTGTTCGGCTCCGGTGGGCGGATGCAGCACTCAGATCTCAAAGAAAAAAACCCGGGAGAAGAGCGAGAGGTGAATTTTTCTTATCTGTGCCTTATCTTGCAAGTAGATTAGTTACGGCATAATAGAGTCAAATGAACTGAAATGTTCCCCTTTTTAATCAAATTAGGCACAGTTTTGATACAAGTGACCTATATGAGTTCATAGTTCATGTTCGGCAGTACACTGCAAAGCTTGATTTTGGTTGCGAGAGGGTTGTGTTCGGGCAAGATGTGCATCTGCTTGTGAATTGCAAAGAGGTTGTGTCTGTTTCACAGCTGGTAGATATGCTTGCCGCTAGAATTCCCTAGGGTTCTAGACAGAGGATAAAATTGGTGTGGCGCAACATGAATGATACCTATCAGCAAATTGAGCACTCCCATGAGCTTCAGATGGTTTGGGAGTGTTGTGCAGCTAATTGTAAGGTGAAAGTTGAAACGATGATTGATGATATGTATGCAGATGCTAGAGATCTTGCTGCCAGAGCTTCTGCTCCTAGAGAATACGGACCAATAGATGCTGATTTGGATAAGTTCAGTATACGCATAGAGGTGGATTCATACATGGCAAACCTTGATGAGGGAGTTAATAAGCCAGTTTCGTCATGTACTGTGGAGATCACTGTCGATTCCAAAAACATAACTCTTGATGAAATGAGAGAGATGATCGGTAAGGAAATCACTATTGGCCCTAAGCAGATGGCAAAAATCCGGTGGTGGCATCATAAGAAGTAGCAATTCATAGATGTTTTGGATCCTGAAGATATTGTGCAGATTATGTGGCGAAAGAAGCGAACCAGGAAGGTGTTCTTCCTTGGTACCATTTCTGATGTTGTTGAACAGGTTATAGTGGATGTAGATGCCCCTGTGGTGGCTGAACAGAATGAGGTGGTTGACGTTGATGAGATCTGATGAGAGCTGCTACCCTGGGCTTGTCATATGGACCGCGGGGTTCCCCTGCCTGTATTTGTAGTATTGACTGCTGTTGCATTTAGAGCGTGCTTCTGTGATTATGTTTGTTGAGAGATTGCGATATAATGCTGTGCGAGCTATTGAGATTTTCGGACATGTCACTCACTGAAACCATCGTTGTTGTAATAAGACATAAGTACATTGTAGTTGACATGATTATGTTTCTTAAGATGATGTACCGTACTTGTTTCAGTTATTATGTTTGTTGGGACATTGTAATGTAATGTTTTGTGAAACCATGACTGGACTAGTGATGCATAAATACATTGTAGTTGACTTGATTATCTTTCTTGAGATGATGTACTGTACTTGTTTCTGATATTTTGTTTGTTGAGAGACTATAATGTAATGTTTTGCGTAACCTTGACAGGACAAGTGATGTGTAAGTACCTTGTAGTCGACATGATTTTGTTTCTTGAGTTGATGTAATATACTTGTTTCTCTGATTACGTTTGTTGAGAGATTGTAATGTGATGTTTTGTGAAACCATGTTGTGGTTATGTTTGTTGGGAGATTATAATGTAATGTTTTGTGAAACCATGACTGAAGAAGTGATGCATAAGTACCTTGTAGTTGACATGATTTTGTTTCTTTGGATGATGTAATATACTGGTATGTTTTCGTTAGGCAATGAAATTAGGATGGAGGGAGTGCAGGTTTAATATTTGAAGTGAGAATGTGTGAAGAGAATCCATATCAGACAGGAGACAGTAATCCAGGGAAAGGGCATGGTATCCATTAAACTATTGTAACATGCCAATTTAGTCATCATTGCAGCGGTAGAAGGGTTGCTTTCTCTCTCTCTCTCTCGCTCTTGCCGTTGCCGTCACCGTCGCCATCGCCGTCGCCGTCGCATTCGCCATGCTATCCTTGAACAGCGAGGACGACCAGTCGAGCAGCGACAGCCTTCTCTCCGACATCGAGTATTCCTTCCATGATGTGAGTTCCTCTGTTTTCTCGGGCTAGGGTTAGGCAATGGTAAATCACTCGATCCGAGCCCGACCAGATGTGCATGCAATCGTGTTCGATTTCAGCTTTGCGTTTACCTATAGGTACCAAGGACGATCTACGACTCCGAATGGGAGGGCCTAGATCTCGATGGAGAAGTGCCATGTGACCATGGGCTAAAACTAAGGAGATATGTTGCATTCGAAGGCAGTAACAGTGGGAGAAGGTTTTTGGGCTATACAAATCAGGTTTGTTTACATTATGTGCAACTGTGACATGAAGTAAATTGTATCGTGCATGTTCATAACACTATAGTGTGTGTGTTTTTAGGTTGGCCCGGTGTGTAAAGCAGTAGAGTGGGTGGATCTTGAGTGGCCAGATGCACTTAAGAAATGTTTGGCACAGTTATGGGAGATGTATGAGTTGGAAAGGTCGGGGAGATTTACTGATGTAAGTGATGCAGCTGAAAAAAATTATAAGCCGTCGGTACGAAATAAGGAGCTGGAACAAGAAATCGAGAATTTGCAGTCAAAGCTAACTGACGGAATCGATGGGAGCTTTGTTGTTGGAACTGCAAAGAATCTTCAGGATAGTCATAGGTTGCTGATTCATAATGCAGAAAGGGAGAGGGATCAGCTCAGGGAAGACAAGAAGAAGCTAAAGTGCTGCATTGCGGATCTGTTGAAGGAACTGAAGAAGGCGCAAGAGGGTGAACAAGGACAAACTATAGAGGATAAAGGAAATTCGAGATGAATAATTTATGTTGTACCAATGCCTGAAACTAGTTAACTGTAAGACTTGCAGTTGCGCTTTCCGAACTAAGCCAAACTCAATCCTCGAGCAAACTAATTTCGGACGAACACACATATCGTGCATAGAGTTAAGTTCACGCTTACAAAATCACCACTACAGAGGATAAACCAGGCAGTTCAGTACTAAATAGACATATGTTGTGTTCAAGCGAGCCTGGCCCAGAGCTGCCTGTTTTCCTCCCTAAGATTGGCCAGCTCCTTCAGTACTATGTCCAGCTTCAGCTGTAGGTTCCAGCGCTCCATCACATGGCGGAGAATTTTGTCCATAGCCATACGATTTTCCTTCAAGATCCCTTTCATGATCTCCGTCTGCTTCCTAGCCGAGGCGTGACCTTCACTGTGTAGCTTCACCCAGTCGGCGTTTAACTCCTTTAGTTTCTGGCACTTGTCAGAAAGGACCGCGAATTCAGCGCGCAGTTGGTCAAAGGCCAGTTTCTGGGAATTCCGCTTGTCCCTTTGGATTGCTATCTTTTCATTTAGCCAGGTTGCCAGGTCCTGGTCGATCTTTCGCCTCTTTCCCTACAACAAAAATACATGGTATGGTTTGTTCGGTTCACCAGGAGAAGCTGGTTAGTTTCCATAATTAACTGAATCGACTAGTGGCACTGTCATAATTTCAAGGAAGAAGCAATCTAGGACTAATCAACATTTTATGAATCGACTAGTGGCACTGTCATAATTTCAATTTCGAAGACAAATAAGATTTATCAACAGTTTAGTGTGCTGTGGGTTTTTCCCAATATCACCAAATAGTAGTGGGAGAGTGGCAAACTCATAATGCAGAAACCCATGTCCAGATATATATGGAGACAGAACATGGTGTCCATTCATGAACATGAACACCAACACATGTCCAGATAGATAAGGAGTTGCCCTAGGATTCTTATTGCACCCTATAATGGGAAGCAGACATGGGCATTGCTCCCTGAACCCTAAACATTACAAAAGGAGAGGAGGACGAACTGGTATTCGTGTCCCCGCTAACGGGAATCAGACTTGGGCATTGCTCCGGTACGCCTCCAGACATGCCCTTAGCTCCTCGTTCTCTTTCCGAACACCCTCGGGTACGGTGATCCCTCTACTCATGTCCGCCTTCATCTCCTTGACTGCATCCAGGCAACGGTTCCTGTCATGGTAGGCTCGGATGGTAGCCTTGGTTTCCTCGACGCGTCCTCTGAGTGCCTTGCTGACTTCATCCTGCAGGAGAATGCACGTTTCCACGAGATTCTTCTTCTCCTCCGTGAGCTCGTTGATTATCTTGATGGCCTGTTCTTGCCTGATCAAGTTACGGTCGAGCACTTGCTGCAGCCTAATGACGTCACGTGCAAAATCTAGCGAGATCTCCTTCTGCATAGATAATTGCTTGCGTAGGCTCTCATTAGCTTGGGTGAGGGAGCGTGCAAGCTCATGTTGGTTGGCAATCTTGGAACTGATCGCGGCCACCTTCTCACAGTACTCGGCCTTCGATCGCTGCATCGTTCATGTTAATTGAAATAGGAATTCTAGAATTACACTCTAGGTCCCAGGTGAATACTAATACAGATCAAAAAAATCCCCGTTGAATCTATTGGCCACAGTGTTAAAAAATGGACCTGGAGATCTATTTATGACCCCGATAAACTAATTCTAATCGCAAAAAATCCATAGTGAATCTATGAACAACAGTATTAAGGAAAGACCAAGAGATCCAGGCATATTCATGAAAACAAATATAACTCGGAGAAATAACAGCGTGGAGATTTTCTACCTCGCTGAGACATGGAACGGGGCCGAACGGGTCCTGCAACGCCTCCGTCGTGGTGGATTTGGGCTCCACGGCCAACCTGTAATACATAGAAGAGGAAGAGCCAGAAGAAGAAGAAAAAGAAGAAGAAGCTGATTAAGATCATGATGGAGAGGGAGATGGAGAAGAAGTAGAATAAGGAGACCGTACCGGCAGGAGCCCTCACCTGCTAGAACATTCAGCGCCATTGCCGGGGGAGATTGGGCCTCGGTAAGAGGGTGGGCTTGAGCGGCTGGTAGAGCAAGAAGTGCCTCGGCGATTTCTCTCCCTTTTCTCCGCGAGGATCATCGACTGGCCTCTCCCCCTCCTCAGTGGAGCCATGGCTTGCAGGGTGAGTGTGGCGGAGGCAGGAGGAAGGAGATAGTGATTATTAGTGTGGGAGAAGAGTAAAGAGTATAGGCCGTGGTCCAGTAATACTAGTACTAATATACAAGACCACCGTGTACGGTCTACCTTCTCAAAGAAGCCAGGGAGGCAGGGGTAGGGAGTCGATGGGACTTGTCTTTATTGCGATGGACACTTCAATGGTCTTTGGCGCCGCCCAAAATCCAATATATAATAAGGGGAGTGCGAGCCGGGTGGTCGTCACGGGAATCGGCGCGCACATCCCGCGTGCGTGTGTCACGTGTTGATGGGGCAATGACGCACACAACTGCTGCACGATCACGTCGGCATGTCCAACTCCGTCGAACTCCATGTGACAGGCACGCACGGGATATTTACGAGTCTAGAATACGCTGTGCCACTTTAGTTGTGATCAAATTATGTTCAGTACGCGAGATATTACTTTTTTTTTGATAATCGACAAATGCACGCGTGGACAGGACGCACGAAACCGCTGCTCGTCCTTGATCATATCGGCACCCCACTCTATACTGCCATCGACCATTTAGAGCAACTACCTCGAGCACGATGCCCCCTCGTTGTGGCAATGGCAGGTCCAAGCCGTCCACTGACCGTCCTGCGTCCCCGGCTCTTCGCTGCATCGTCCACGCTCGCGAGTCTCCTGCTGAGGCAGCATGTCGTGTCCGACCGCGCCAGGATCCATCGACATCGGCACTCGAGGACACCGCGACGTCGAAGCTCGTACCGGTCGCGCAGGAGGAGCGTGGGGTACCTGCAGTGTCGGACGAGCGCAAAGTAGCAGCCAGGACGGGGGCGCGTGTTGCACCGGCGAGTACGGACAAGAAGAGGAACGAGAAGAAGACTAGGAAGAAGAGAGGAGATAGCTATTTGGACGAGTCTGACTCGGACAATGAGGAGGCGTTCATTGATCAGTTGGAGGCAGGAGCGAAGGAGAGTGACGTGGACCCGTGGGACTACGAAGAGGAGGAGGAGGACTCTGACGAGGAGATAGCGCGCATATTCGAGGAAGGGGGCGGTGTCGAGTCGTCAGAGGAGGGCACCGATGGCGGGGACCATGGCGTTGACAAAGACGAGGACGAACCGGAACACGAAGACGATGGCTTCTTCGAAATATGATCATTTATTTTATTTATTTTAGTTCGACAAATGGATTTTCACTTGTTTATGGGGGTTGAGTATCGGTGGCACGGATAGAGAGGTGGCACGGATTGACCATGCATAAAAAAAGTGGAGAAGGAAGAGGTTATCCTGCCCGTTGGATCACATGGGATCAACAGTTGGTGGAGACGATCCGCGTGACATCTCTGTCAGCCAATCAAGGCATAGAACCCAGAGTGAGCACATGTTTGGGATGTCAACACGTTTGGGATTTTGTGAGATTTGTGAGAGAGAGAGAGGGGAAATCTCTTTTCACAATCCGCCTATGGATCCACCCGTACCATTCAAATGTCATTGCATTTGTGCTCTTTTCACAATCCACCCATGGATCCACGAGTGTCAGTTTGCATGTTTGTTCTTTTTAGTAACAACAACCAGGGTCATTTTGCATGTGTGATCTCTTCACATACCACCTATGGATCCACCAATGTCATTGCATGTGTGTTCTTTTCACTAACAACAACCAGAGTCATTGCATCTGTGTTCTTTTCACATACCACATATGGATCACCAGTGTCATTGCATCTGTGTTCTCTTCACAATCCACCTATGGATCCGCCAGTGTCATTGCATATGTGTTCTTTTTATTAAGAACAACCAGAGTCATTTTGCATGTGTGTTCTTTTCACAAACGACCTATGGATCCACCAGTGTCATTGCATGTGTGTTGTTTTCACAATCCACCCATGGATCCACTAGTGTCATTGCATGTTTGTTCCTTTTAGTAACAACAACCAGAGTCATTTTGCATGTGTGTTCTTTTTACTAACAACAACAAGAGTCATTGAAATGTGTGCTCTCTTCAGAGACCACACATGGATCCACCAGTGTCATTACATGTGTGTTCTTTTCACTAACAACAACAAGAGTCATTGCATGTGTGTTCTTTTCACATACCACATATGGATCCACTGGTGTCATTACATGTGTGTTATTTTCACAATCCACCCATGGATCCACCAGTGTCATTGCATGTGTGTTCTTTTTAGTAACAACCAGAGTCATTTTGCATGTGTGTTCTTTTCACATACCACCTATGGATCCACCCGTGTCATTGCATGTGTTTTATTTTCACAATCCACCCATGGATCCCACTAGTGTCATTTTGCATGTGTGTTCTTTTTAGTAACAACAACCAGAGTCATTTTGCATGTGTGATCTCTTCACATACCACCTATGGATCCACCAGTGTCATTGCATGTGTGTTCTTTTTAGTAACAACAACCAGTTTCATTGCATGTGTGCTCTCTTCAGAGACCACACATGGATCCACTAGTGTCATTGCATGTGTGTTCATTTCACAATCCACCTATGGATCCACCAGTTTCATTGCATGTGTGTTATTTTTAGTAACAACAACCAAAGTCATTTTGCATGTGTGTTCTTCTCACATACCACCTATGGATCCACCAGTGTCATTGCATGTGTGTTTTTTCACTAACAACAACCAGAGTCATTGCATGTGTGTTCTTTTCACATACCACATATGGATCCACTAGTGTGATTGGAATGTGTGTTCTCTACAGAGACCACACATGGATCCACCAGTGTCATTGCATGTGTGTTCTTTTTAGTAACAACCAGAGTCATTTTGCATGTGTGTCCTTATCACATACCACCTATGGATTCACCAGTGTCATTGCATGTGTGTTCTCTTCACAATCCACCTATGGATCCACCAGTGTCATTGCATGTGTGTTCTTTTTAGTAACAACAACCAGTGTCATTGCATGTGTGTTCTCTTCAGAGACCACACATGGATCCTCCAGTGTCATTGCATGTGTGTTCTTTTTACTAACAACAACAAGAGTCATTGAAATGTGTGCTCTCTTCAGAGACCACACATGGATCCACCAGTGTCATTGCATGTGTGTTCTTTTCACTAATAACAACCAGAGTCATTGCATGTGTGTTCTTTTCACTAATAACAACCAGAGTCATTGCATGTGTGTTCTTTTCACATACCACATATGGATCCACCAGTGTCATTGCATGTGTGTTCTTTTCACAATCCAGCCATGGATCCACCAGTGTCATTGCATGTGTGTTCTTTTTAGTAACAACAACCAGAGTCATTTTGCATGTGTGTTCTTTTCACATACCACCTATGAATCCACCAGTGTCATTGAAATGTGTGTTCATTTCACAATCCACCCATGGATCCACCAGTGTCATTGCATGTGTGTTCTTTTTGGTAACAATAACCAGAGTCATTTTGCATGTGTGATCTCTTCACATACCACCTATGGATCCACCAGTGTCATTGCATGTGTGGTGTTATTTTTAGTAACAACAACCAGAGTCATTGAAATGTGTGTTTTTCTCACATACCACCTATGGATCCACCAGTGTCATTGCATGTGTGTTCATTTCACTAACAACAACCAGAGTCATTGCATGTGTGTCCTTCTCACATACCACCTATTGATCCACCAGTGTGATTGCATGTGTGTTCTCTTCACAATCCACCTATGGATCCACCAGTGTCATTGCATATGTGTTGTTTTTAGTAACAACAACCACTATCATTGCATGTGTGTTCTCTTTAGAGACCACACATGGATCCACCAGTGTTGTTGCATGTGTGTTCATTTTACTAACAACAACAAGAGTCATTGAAATGTGTGCTCTCTTCAGAGACCACACATGGATCAACCAGTGTCATTGCATGTGTGTTCTTTTCAGTAAAAACAACCAGAGTCATTGTATGTGTGTTCTTTTCAGATACCACATATGGATCCACCAGTGTCATTGCATGTGTGCTCTTTTCACAATCCACCCATGGATCCACCAGTGTCATTGCATGTGTGTTCTTTTTAGTAACAACAACCAGAGTCATTTTGCATGTGTGTTCTTTTCACATACCACCTATGAATCCACCAGTGTCATTGAAATGTGTGTTCATTTCACAATCCACCCATGGATCCACCAGTGTCATTGCATGTGTATCCTTTTTACTAACAACAACCAGTGTCATTTTGCATGTGTGTTCTTTTTAGTAACAACAACCAGGGTCATTTTGCATGTGTGATCTCTTCACATACCACCTATGGATCCACCAATGTCATTGCATGTGTGTTCTTTTCACTAAAAACAACCAGTGTCATTGCATGTGTGTTCTCTTCACAATCCACCTATGGATCCACCAGTGTCATTGAAATGCGTGTTCTCTACAGAGACCACACATGGATCCACCAGTGTCATTGCATGTGTGTTCTTTTTAGTAACAACAACCAGAGTCATTTTGCATGTGTGTTCTTTTCACATACCACCTATGAATCCACCAGTGTCATTGAAATGTGTGTTCATTTCACAATCCACCCATGGATCCACCAGTGTCATTGCATGTGTATCCTTTTTACTAACAACAACCAGTGTCATTTTGCATGTGTGTTCTTTTTAGTAACAACAACCAGGGTCATTTTGCATGTGTGATCTCTTCACATACCACCTATGGATCCACCAATGTCATTGCATGTGTGTTCTTTTCACTAACAACAACCAGAGTCATTGCATCTGTGTTCTTTTCACATACCACATATGGATCACCAGTGTCATTGCATGTGTGTTATCTTCACAATCCACCTATGGATCCGCCAGTGTCATTGCATATGTGTTCTTTTTAGTAAGAACAACCAGAGTCATTTTGCATGTGTGTTCTTTTCACAAACCACCTATGGATCCACCAGTGTCATTGCATGTGTGTTCTTTTCACATACCACATATGGATCCACCAGTGTCATTGCATGTGTGTTCTTTTCACAATCCAGCCATGGATCCACCAGTGTCATTGCATGTGTGTTCTTTTTAGTAACAACAACCAGAGTCATTTTGCATGTGTGTTCTTTTCACATACCACCTATGAATCCACCAGTGTCATTGAAATGTGTGTTCATTTCACAATCCACCCATGGATCCACCAGTGTCATTGCATGTGTGTTCTTTTTGGTAACAATAACCAGAGTCATTTTGCATGTGTGATCTCTTCACATACCACCTATGGATCCACCAGTGTCATTGCATGTGTGGTGTTATTTTTAGTAACAACAACCAGAGTCATTGAAATGTGTGTTTTTCTCACATACCACCTATGGATCCACCAGTGTCATTGCATGTGTGTTCATTTCACTAACAACAACCAGAGTCATTGCATGTGTGTCCTTCTCACATACCACCTATTGATCCACCAGTGTGATTGCATGTGTGTTCTCTTCACAATCCACCTATGGATCCACCAGTGTCATTGCATTTGTGTTCTTTTTAGTAACAACAACCACTATCATTGCATGTGTGTTCTCTTCAGAGACCACACATGGATCCACCAGTGTTGTTGCATGTGTGTTCTTTTTACTAACAACAACAAGAGTCATTGAAATGTGTGCTCTCTTCAGAGACCACACATGGATCAACCAGTGTCATTGCATGTGTGTTCTTTTCAGTAAAAACAACCAGAGTCATTGCATGTGTGTTCTTTTCACATACCACATATGGATCCACCAGTGTCATTGCATGTGTGCTCTTTTCACAATCCACCCATGGATCCACCAGTGTCATTGCATGTGTGTTCTTTTTAGTAACAACAACCAGAGTCATTTTGCATGTGTGTTCTTTCCACATACCACCTATGAATCCACCAGTGTCATTGAAATGTGTGTTCATTTCACAATCCACCCATGGATCCACCAGTGTCATTGCATGTGTATCCTTTTTACTAACAACAACCAGAGTCATTTTGCATGTGTGATCTCTTCACATACCACCTATGGATCCACCAGTGTCATTGCATGTGTGTTCTTTTTAGTAACAACAACCAGAGTCATTGCATGTATTTTCTTTTCACAATCCACCCATGGATCCCACCAGTGTCATTGCATGTGTGTTCATTTCACAATCCACCTATGGATCCACCAGTGTCATTGCATGTGCGTTCTTTTTAGTAACAACCAGAGTCATTTTGTATGTGTGTTCTTTTCACATACCACCTATGGATCCACCAATGTCATTGCATGTGTGTTCTCTTCACAATCAGCCTATGGGTCCACCAGTGTCATTGCATGTGTTCTTTTTAGTAACAACAACCAGTGTCATTGCATGTGTTCTCTCTTCAGAGACCAGACATGGATCCACCAGTGTCATTGCATGTGTGTTCTTTTTACTAACAAGAACAAGAGTCATTGAAATGTGTGCTCTCTTCAGAGACCACACATGGATCCACCAGTGTCATTGCATGTGTGTTCTTTTCACTAACAACAACAAGAGTCATCGCATGTGTGTTCTTTTCACATACCATATATGGATCCACCAGTGTCATTGCATGTGTGTTCTTTTCACAATCCACCCATGGATCCACCAGTGTCATTGCATGTGTGTTCTTTTTAGTAACAACCAGAGTCATTTTGCATGTGTGTTCTTTTCACATACCACCTATGGATCCACCAGTGTCATTGCATGTGTTTTATTTTCACAATCCACCCATGGATCCCACCATTGTTATTTTGCATGTGTGTTCTTTTTAGTAACAACAACTAGAGTCATTTTGCATGTGTGATCTCTTCACATACCACCTATGGATCCACCATTGTCATTGCATGTGTGTTCTTTTTAGTAACAACAACCAGAGTCATTGAAATGTGTGCTCTCTTAAGAGACCACACATGGATCCACCAGTGTCATTGCATGTGTGTTCATTTCACAATCCACCTATGGATCCACCAGTGTCATTGCATGTGTGTTATTTTTAGTAACAACAACCCGAGTCATTTTGCATGTGTGTTCTTCTCACATACCACCTATGGATCCACTAGTATCATTTCATGTGTGTTCTTTTCACTAACAACAACCTGAGTCATTGCATGTGTGTTCTTTTCACATACCACATATGGATCCACCAATGTGATTGAAATGTGTGTTCTCTACAGAGACCACACATGTATCCACCAGTGTCATTGCATGTGTGTTCTTGTTATTAACAACAACAAGAGTCATTGAAACGTGTGCTCTCTTCAGAGACCACACATGGATCCACCAGTGTGATTGCATGTGTGTTCTTTTCAGTAACAACAACAAGAGTCATTGAAATGTGTGCTCTCTTCAGAGACCACATATGGATCCACCAGTGTCATTGCATGTGTGTTCTTTTCACAATCCACCCATGGATCCACCAGTGTCATTGCATGTGTGTTCTTTTTAGTAACAACCAGAGTCATTTTGCATGTGTGTTCTTTTCACATACCACCTATGGATCCACCAGTGTCATTGCATGTGTTTTCTTTTCACAATCCACCCATGGATCCCACTAGTGTCATTTTGCATGTGTGTTCTTTTTAGTAACAACAACCAGAGTCATTTGGATGTTGATCCGTTCACATACTACCTATGGATCCACCAGTGTCATTGCATGTGTGTTATTTTTAGTAACAACAACCAGAGTCATTGAAATGTGTGCTCTCTTCAGAGACCACACATGGATCCACCAGTGTCATTGCATGTGTGTTCATTTCACAATCCACCTCTGGATCCACCAGTGTCATTGCATGTGCGTTCTTCTTAGTAACAACAACCAGAGTCATTTTGCATGTGTGTTCTTCTCACATACCACCTATGGATCTACCAGTGTCATTTCATGTGTGTTCTTTTCACTAACATTAACCAGAGTCATTGCATGTGTGTTCTTTTCACATACCACATATGGATCCACCAGTGTGATTGAAATGTGTGTTCTCTACAGAGACCACACATGGATCCACCAGTGTCATTGCATGTGTGTTCTTTTTAGTAACAACAACCAGTCATTTTGCATGTGTGTTCTTTTCACATACCACATATGGATCCACCAGTGTCATTGCATGTGTGTTCTCTTCACAATCCACCTATAGATCCACCAATGTCATTGCATGTGTGTTCTTTTTAGTAACAACAACCAGTGTCATTGCATGTGTGTTCTCTTCACAATCCACCTATAGATCCACCAATGTCATTGCATGTGTGTTCTTTTTAGTAACAACAACAAGTGTCATTGCATGTGTGTTCTCTTCAGAGACCACACATGGATCCACCAGTGTCATTGCATGTGTGTTCTTTTTACTAACAACAACAAGAGTCATTGAAATGTGTGCTCTCTTCAGAGACCACACATGGATCAACCAGTGTCATTGCATGTGTGTTCTTTTCACTAACAACAACTAGAGTGATTTTGCATGTGTGTTCTTTTCACATACCACCTATGAATCCACCAGTGTCATTGAAATGTGTGTTCATTTCACAATCCACCCATGGATCCACCAATGTCATTGCATGCGTGTTCTTTTTAGTAACAACAACCAGAGTCATTTTGGATGTGTGATCTCTTCACATACCACCTATGGATCCACCAGTGTCATTGCATGTATGTTCTTTTTAGTAACAGCAACAATCCAGCATGCTGAGTGTAGACGCTTGGTCGCCGCCATGGTACGGCCTTCGACGGTGTGTAGGATGGAGCGTCTCTGCCGCAGACGGCGTGCTCCCAGCCTACCCCACTGAGGTAAGGTAGTCCGCGTCGAAGCGTGGACGCGAGAGTTCCTAGACCTTGGCGCTGCCCTGTTTGAGGGTGTGTACCCTCGGCGGCGGCATGCTCTCATGAACGATTTGATACATACCTTGTTCCCATTGCCTAGAGCATGCCGCAATGCCGCCGCGCAATTTCTCCACATCGCTCTCTCGGCCCTGCTTGCCGCATCTGGCGCCGATGACGGCGTAGTCGCCGCCGCGGCCAATTCGGCACATTCGGGGAAATCATCCCCCTGGCAGGGCAATGGGAGACCGGCCTTGAAGTAGAGCTTCGTAGCCTGCCTTAGAGGGGCTAAATACCCTAGTTTCGGCGGCTGTCGCGGCGGTGGCTTAGGCGGGGCCATGTTACCCTAGTTGGTGCGGCATGGAGGAGCTGCGCAAGGTGAACTGTAGTTAGTCGGAGAAGGGGAGTGAAAGACTAACAGTAGGTTTGGACTACGGGCACGCGTGAAAATAACCATTTCCCATTTCCTTAGAGGGTAATAATTCGACACTCGATGTATTAACAGCTCAATCTTTATTTCCCTTCTCAGCATAAGAGTGCGAACGTATTAAAAAGATCGGTCATGGCTATCCACCTCATCGGGCAATGTACCAGGACAGGTAGGAGATGGGACCGGGTTTCATTTTAGAAATGTTGACGACTGTGCCCTTATGTTTATACGATATTATTTATATGCCACCATGTACCGTCGAGTGTAGCAACACCATCAGAAACAAGGGATAACGACGTGGCGTGTTTTATTTTTTTAAAGGGCATCAGAAACAGGGGATGCCGACGTGGCATGTTTTCTGACTGGCGGGCCCGCCCGCTCCACCTTCGACGGCGCGCATCCCAGGTTCGAGGGGTGGTGCCGCCCACCAACACATTATTGTGCAATTTTCCATGTGGGACCTGAATTCCGGCGCTGAGCTGATGCCCGTGTCGAACACAGAGAATTCTAAAAGAACTACTAAAAATAAATACTTTGAATTCTAGAAGTACTAAAATTAAATACATTACAATTTTGTTTGAAAGGTAATACGCATTCTGATCATCGAAATAATATAAATATAGTACAAATTTCTACTTCGAGAAATAGACCTGAAAATGCTAGCAAATAACCTAGGATGAATATATGATTCATTCTCCCCTATATATTTCGTCGTCGGCGGCTCTCGCGTGCTGCAACACATGTTCAGAGAACTCTCTCCGTCTGTAGTGTGCTGCCAGTATCTCATACAGAGGGTAAGGCCTGGGTGTATGTTCTAGACTTAAGCCATACATTACCATTGTTGGTTCCTCTTCCTAGGCTTGAACCTCATGATCATACAGTCTGATAAAATTCCTGTAGTATATGCAACCGGGTTTGACTGTGGGGTGTAACCTGGTGTCAATGGAGATAGATCGATTGCAACCAACGAAGAGGGCATGACTTCCAATGTCGCCGATGGCCTCGAGAGAGCGATTCTCCGTGTCCACCCGGTACAACACCAGTTGCCCTTTGGCGAAATCCCCGTTCAACACAAGAAGCAGATCACCATCTGACCCCACAAGGTAAAATTTGTAGGTTCCGCGTACCTGTTCAAAGACTGGGGCCAAAATTATTTTGGCCATCGTGACAGTGCTCACGCGCTGCTCTAACTAGATGTTGGTCGACAAGATGTCTCCATTCTCAAGTAATGCATATACTTCCCCTCGGAATGCCGTCATGCAGACCAGAAGCATATCAGGAGGTGGCGAATACAATCCTTCTCCAAATGATCCATTGATTTGCCCCATTGGGGTGCTCTCATCGGCCCATGCAATATGATCTGGATAACCAGTGCAAACGAACACCATCGTCGGGGACTTCGTCACGATGACATATTGCAGAAGATCAGATGGTATGTGTGCTTGAAACTCAGTGTTAGACTTGTCAGTGATTGGGTTCAGAAGCCAAATCTGGTACGGCTCCACCCTCTGAGCAAGCACGATGACGCCACGAGAAACACCGACGAAGTAGAATGTTTTGGAAGACGAGGGCATCAGTTAGCACTAAGATGTTTACAATGGAAAATACCAATAAATATCGGATGTGAATGTGAACCTGCGATGGACGTCCATTAGATTTGTCCTGAAGCAACGACCAGTGGCGAGGTTGAGGAAGGTGAAGTCGCCAACATCTGGAAATGTGTTATCTATCATGATCCACTTGTTGAGATGGAATTCGGGAACCTTTAAAGTGTGGCGCCAATCGGTGCAGACTTCCCGACAAGCAGCATAGGTGTCGACGTACTCCTCTTTCTCTAGCAAATAGTCGGCGATCTTGCGAAGTGGGTCGGCCGGGAGATCGGCCCAGTTCCTCTTCATTCGGCTACTGGCCATGGCTTACGTGCGGGAATGTTTTGATCGAGGTAGAAAGAAGAACTACCACCGTGAGGAGAAGAAGAAGAGGATAACAGACGAGGGATACGAAGCGGACCTGCCACTACGAGGAGACGATGAGACGGGGGAGAAGTGGAACTACCAATTCAAGTTTAGATCAACGGGCTTTTTTTCGGAACTAGTGCGTGGACCAGCCATGCAGTGCATGCAAGTTTTGATCAAATAGATTGACATGTGGGACCTTCTAAAAATTCCGTGAAGCGCTCCCCGTGCATAGTGCGCTGACAGGTGGCATGTTTTCTGACAGGTGGGCCCGCCTCCTCCACCCACAATGGCTCGGGTCCCAGGTTCGAGGGCTGGTGCCGCCCACCAACACATTATTGTGCAATTTTCCACGCTTTGTCGCAACCAGCTCCGCTCCGCTCCTCTCCTCTCCTCCTGCCGCCGCCACTCCGCTTAGTCTTGCACCACTCTCGTCGTCCCCTTGGGCCGTCGTCCTCCAGCCCTCCCCTCCCTGCCATCCCCTTACGTCCCCTCCCCTCCCCTCCCTGCCCGGTCTCCTTGCCGCCGCCCACCGCCCAGGCGCGTCTAGAAACGAAAACCGAGAGTCGGCCGTTTGGTTAAGGGCCCAACGATGCCGGTGATCCGGATCCTGCGAGGCTTGAGAGCACGGATATGGGTCCTGCACGGCTGGAGAGCACGGAATCTCCTTCAAGTCTAGAGAGCACAGAGGACAACGAAACGGGGGGAGAGGTAGCGGTGTGCAGAGCTTTGGAGGTATGGAGCACGGAGAAGGTGCCGTGCGTCCACATTGAAATGTAAGAACTGTGATTCCTTATCTGCATACCCCAATTAGCGTTTATAGTCCCATGGTGATGCCAAGGATATGGGTTGGTAACCACAGGACGTCTGTACACCTTGTCCTTGAGCATAATGCTTTGTCAAGCGAGCATGAAGGCACTGAAACGTGTGGCGGTGTGGATGATGATGAGAAAGCATATCCAGATGTGGTTGCTGACCCTGATAGGATGGAGAGTAGGGAATATTTGGTTGATTCGAACTTTGAGCCTGACTATGGGACTGATGAGGAAGAGGAATGTGAAGATGTGGAAATGGGATGTAGATACGACGACGAAGACGTGGACATGCCAGTGATACACTTTGACATGGACAATCCTACAATTGATGAGGGGATTGTCTTTGATAATGTGGAGGACTGCAGATATGCAGTTGCAACCTATGCAATCAGAGTTGGGTTCGAATTTATCATTTAAAAGAGCGACCAAAAGAGATTTAGGGTGCACTGTAGGGAAAATAATGTGTGTAAATGGAGATTACATGCATCTCCAATGCGGGGTGGACACCCATTTCAGGTTGCAATAGCTACATTTAGTTTCAGTCTTTCTCATATTTATTCTGCTGATAACTAGCTCTGAATTATTTGGATTCTTATCAAATGCAGATCAAAGTAAAGACGAAGGAACATAACTGCCCTAATACTTCTTTAAGTGGTAAAATTAGACCGGTGACTACCAAGTGGATTGCTGCTACTGTACTTGACTAGGTGAGGCAGGATCATAACATTGGACCAGCTGAACTCAGAGCAAAGATTAGCAAAAATTTTAACATTCTGATTCCTTATCACAGAGTCTTTGATGGGAAGGAGATGGCTCTAGACTTCATTCAAGGCAAGTGGAATGACAGTTTTCATATGTTGTATAGTTTCAAAGCTCAGGTAGAGAAAACATCACCTGGTAGTGTTGTTGACATCGATTACGAGGTTGTGAAAGGGAGAGAGAAGATCTCGAGGGGGGTTAGGTATAAGCAGGCAGATAAGATATGCTTCAGGAGATGTTTTGTCTGTCTGAAGGCATGCTGGAAGGGGTTCCTAGACGGCTGCAAGCCATACTTGGCAATAGGCGCAACCTCTTTAACAGGGAAGTTTAGGGGACATGTTGCTTCTGCTTGTGCTTTGGACGCGCATAATTGGCTTCTACCCGTAGCTTATGTTGTTCTTGAGGGTGAATCAAATGAAAGTTGGACATGGTTCATGCAGAGACTACGGGAAGTAATTGGTCACCCTGAAGGCTTGGTGATACACACCGGTGCATCCGAGGGTCTTGAGAATGCTGTTGATGCTGTGTTTCCTGGGGTTGAGCATAGGGAATGCATGCGGCACCACGCTACTAACTTCACGAAGAAGTTCGAAGGAAAGATCTTTGAAGAGGACTTGTGGCGATCAGCATACACATACATCCCAAGCACGCATGCTACTTACTTGCAGAACATATATGTAGTTCCAAAGGTGAAAAAATACCTTGAGGAACATCACACCAAGCTATGGGCCAGAAGCAAGTTTGGTGAGTTAAGCAAGGTGGATTTTGTATGCAATACTTTGACAGAGAGTTTCAATGATAAGATTTCGGGCATGAAGACACTTGGAATTGTTATTTTGTTGGATGCAATAAGACAGTGCATAATGGTGAAGACAGATTTAAGGCAAAGAATTTGTGCAAGAATTTTTTTAGGCCATAAAATAGTTCCAAAGGTGGTTATGTTACTGAATGCAAGAACCAGGGCAATGAGAACGATAAAGATGAGGGTGGTCAGAAGTTCCAGAACATTGGTTGAGGTTTATACAGAATATAAGCGTGGAAGTGAACAGAGGTACACTGTAGACATTGCAGACAGTGGCAGATTACTGGTTTTCCATGTCACCATGCAATTTACTTCATCTTAAAGCTTAGAGGTAACGGAGCTGAAATAGAGAACTATGTCGACAACTATTTCTCCGTGGACAAGTTTGCTCCAACTTATGCAGAAAATGTACCACCTATGGCCGATGAAAATGATTGGGAGATTGTCGATCCAGGGTTCAAACTTCAACCACCAGTTCTTAGGAGGCCACCTGGCAGGCCTGGAAAGCTAAGGATCATAGCCTCCACCTGGCAGGCCTGGAAAGGTCCAAGGCTTGGTGCTAGGAAAAGGAAATGCGGACGTTGTGGCGGATTCGGCCATATCAAGAGGTTGTGCAAAAACCCAGTTACACATGCTATTGTCCCTGTTCACACCCCGGTGGCAGAAAATGAGGCTTCTCAACCAGAACTAGCGGAAGAACAGCGCGAAGACGGTGATGAACACTTGGAGGAAAACATACGTAAGCAGCTAATTTATGAAGAAGTGGAGGTGCCGGCGAGAAAAGGGTGTGAAAAGAAACAAAAGGGTAAGCGGAACGGGCAGGAAAGGGCAAATAATGGAGGTGTATTAGAATATGAAGAAGTTGCAGGGGTGATTGAGGATGTTCTTGAGGATCTTTCGGCTAACTACAGGAGAAATGATAAATCCCTGCCAATTTCATCTTTGTACGATTCTCCGGATGAAAGGTAAGCTTAAAAAATGTTTTATTTGCGATTTTATCATTTTTTATCCTCATCAACTGAAGCTTAATGCAGCGTGGGCTAGCAGACTAATAAGAGGAGCAGAAAGATGCGGGCACAGTAACGTCCTATGTTGAATTGTATCATTGAAACTAAACTAGCTGTGTCGTCTTTATTTATATCTGGCGCGTGCAATGTGTCTGTGATGGGGTCATGTGGACCAGATTACATTTTTTTTAAATATTATTACATTAATATTTTACCTGCGTTTGGATGCGGCGACTAGTTCCCATCTCCCTTGCATTCCCATCTCCTCTGGCGCACTCCAGAATTATGGCTGTGCCATCAAGTAGCAGAGTCAGCGTATTGTCCCATCAGGTGTGAACGCAATGACTTTGTTTGTTTAGAATTTGACGACTTTTGATTAGTTTGAAAGACAGAGAAACCTAAAACATGTATCTAGACATATTTTGGGTATAGACACATTTATTAAATATCTAAAAAAACTAAGTGAGTTATATCTGGACAGGAGTAGTACACTATTACAACACGCTCGATCCCTTCTCCTCAGGCGCACTCCAAATTACGGTTGTGCCATCAAGTGCTGGGAGCAGAGTCAGCGTATTGTCCCATCAGATATGCCAGGGAACACGCGAAGTTTATTTTCAGGATTGGACGAGTTTCGATCGACTAGTTTCAAAGACAAAGACAACTAAAACATGGCCAACATATATAGATTATGACGATAATCGACCATGACTCAGGTGACCCAGATCCAAAGAGTGCATTAAGATACGGTACATAGATTTAATTTATGTTTAAGTGGCCCTAATCGACTATGACGCTCCTGCAGTCTCCATTATTGACGACGTTGTCCGCGTCGCCTCCAGCCTCCTCCGTGTCGGAATCGATGCCGACGTTCCCGGCAGCGTTCCTCCTCCTCATGGATTCTTCACGGCGTGCTGCATCAATAACGGTGGAGGTCGTACGCCCAGGCACTGCCCAGAAGCGCTACCTCCCTTCGAGGTTGCGCAGATCTGGGTGGATCTCCCGCCGGTGGGTTCCGCACAGCTCCATCAACGCAGCTCGCTCCTTCTTGAACAGCTTTCGCCAGTACACGCTCGTACGCGAGTAACACGCCATTGCGCTCTTCCGCTCTGACAGCTGGCGGCGGCGCTCCTAGATCTGCCTTGCCAACGCATTATCGCGCAAAAGCGGCACGACAGGAACCCCGGCGTAGCTGAGCTCGAAGCCGGCCGAAAGTCTCGCTAACAGCGGCGTGAGTATGCTGTAGTGGGCGAACATCTGAGCCTCGTGCAAGCTAAGTTTGGGCCTCTCCCTCTCCATGGCGATGAAGGAACACGATCTGATTTTCGGCCCCGAGGTTAAGGGGATAAAGGCAAGGACGTAGGCCTAGCGTAGTGGCCACAGCCAATCAGTTCGCAGAACAGACTTCTCGCGGATCGCCCTCGCCAAGGACATCACTATCGTCCATGCACCCCGATCCAACATCGCCTAACAATCGGGGATCGGGTCTTCTAGAAGCCCAGAGTGGTTGCTGGTTAGTTCTGCGTCCCGATTGTTTGTGGCCAACGGCGGTAGTTGAAAATAATACACATTTCAATGACACTGGTGGATCCATAGGTGGTATGTGAAAAGAACACACATGCAAAATGACTCTGGTTGTTGTTACTAAAAATAACACACATGGAATGACACTGGTGGATCCATGGGTGGATTGTGAAAAGAGCACACATCCAATGACACTAGTGGATCCATATGTGGTATGTGAAAAGAACACACATGCAATGACAATGGTGGATCCATGTGTGGTCTCTGAAGAGAGCACACATTTCAATGACTCTTGTTGTTGTTAGTAAAAAGAACACACATGCAATGACACTGGTGGGTCCATGTGTGGTCTCTGAAGAGAACACACATTTCAATCACACTGGTTGTTGTTACTAAAAAGAACACACATCCAATGACACTTGTGGATCCATAGGTGGATTGTGAAGAGAACACACATGCAATGACACTGGTGGATCCATAGGTGGTATGTGAAAAGAACACACATGCAAAATGACTGGTTGTTGTTACTAAAAAGAACACACATGCAATGACACTGGTGGATCCATGTGTGGTCTCTGTAGAGAACACGCATTTCAATGACACTGGTGGATCCATAGGTGGATTGTGAAGAGAACACACATGCAATGACACTGGTTGTTGTTAGTGAAGAGAACACACATGCAATGACATTGTTGGATCCATAGGTGGTATGTGAAAAGAACACACATGCAAAATGACTCTGGTCGTTACTAAAAAGAACACACATGCAATGACACTGGTGGATCCATAGGTGGATTGTGAAATGAACACACATGCAATGACACTGGTGGGAACCACGGGTGGATTGTGAGAAGAAAACACATGCAATGACTCTGGTTCGACAGCCGGAGCCGGCGGCGGGCATCAGCTCAGCCCCGGAATTCAGGTTCGAGTTCACACGGACCTACGATCCCGAGAAGGAGATGTCGAATTTCAGTTTTGAAGAAATCGTTGCGGCTGCGCGGATGGTCCAACTGAACCGGGACTGGCGCACGCAAATCGCTCGTGCATGAGCGATGCAGATTTCTTGTAGTTTGGCGGGAAGGCAATAGATCAGTTTGGGTTAAATGATCAAAGAACTTATGTCCTCTCAAGGCAATTGGCCAGCCAACTTTTCTGGTGGGGATCTATAGTTTCTTCAGTGCAGAATAGTTAAGTTCAGACAGAAGAATGGCTTTTGTAGATGAAATGCTGACGAATTGTTCTATAAACTAGTAGGAAGTTTAGCCCACTTTTGTGCAGGTATAAGACCCTTTTGTATGGAAGTACTACTGTTGTAAGCAAATACTATCAAGTACCTATTTCCTTCAGTTACTAGTCGTGGTTCAATCCAGTTAACTGGCATCATTTTATCCCAGAGTACAGATTTTGCGTCTGTTGTCTGTGCTGTAAACCATTTTTTCCTTTGTCTTGTTTTGCTTGCAAAATGGTCCTGCATTTCAACGTGTTACAAATGTAGCTACCTTGTACTCCCTCCGTTTCAAAATATAAGATGTTTTAGCTTTGTGAATGAAGTGTATCTAGTCCCCTTTTAGTATGTAGGTTCATCTAGGTTTAAAAGCACCATCACTAAAAGATGTCTAGATACGCTCCATTCACAAAGCTAAAACATCTTATATTTTGAAACGGAGGGAGTACTTGAAGAGGAGATGGACTACATTTTCCTGGCATCCACAGAATTGACATTGCTCATTGCCAGACCACCCTCTTTTCATGAGGTTGTCCTTGGTTATTCACAGAAATTATAAAGCATGGTGTTCAACTACATCGATTCAAACTATTACACGCACACAAACTACATCAAATTCATTACCCACACATACTACATCGATTCAAACTATTACACACACATACTAATTCAAACTATTACACACACGTACTACATCGATTCAAACTATTACACATTTTTAGTCGATGCTAACTTCCTGCTACGCTCTCCATACTACAAATTCATTAGCCACACCTACCACGGCAATTCACTAGAGCTCTGTCTTCACTCGAGGGAAATCAGAACCACCAGCTCGTCCAAGCCCGGTCCCCCCACCGAAACTGTGTGCCCCGTCTCGAAACAGTGGCGGTCCTGTGCCATCGATCCTTCTAGGCCAAAACTACAGGAGACGAGGGCGCTTTCTAGCAGCCTCTTCGAGGCCCTGAATACCATGTACCGAGTCCAGAACCTCCTCCAGGTGGATGATGACCGGGTGCTTCCAGCAAAGTTGTCGCCCTGCCTTGCTTGGAATCTGCACCTCATACATCTTAGGAACGGCATCAGGATCTTTCAGCCACGCCTTTACCTCGATGACCCATCTGTCGCTCGGTGGCATGATTTCCACCAGTCGCCACCAAGGCTACTGACGACCTGCTTGAGGGCCTCCGGCTCCCAAGCATCCAATGGGAGGCCATCAAAGCCGAGTTTGGAGAAGAAACGAAGCTACCCCAAGCGATCGTCCCACCCACAGGCGCGATGCCAACACATGAAGCTCATTTTATCCCCGCAGCACTCGAAAGAATGGGAAGAATGCAGAACGCGCTCGGTGTCTTAGCTGTGCTTGAACCGGACAAAAAAATCGAATGGCAGCGCGCATACCTCAATGTTGACCTCATTTCATCTGATCCCAAAATGAGACCTGAAAGCCGACAGTAACACTGCCGGCGACACGGCGGGACGAACGCCCAGCACGGTGGCCATGAGAGCGTGGTCGTCGAACTGTTGTGCCAGGGCTACCATGCCTGGGGTGCGCGGCAGAACGCAACTTCCCGAGGCCGGTCGCCGGCCTGGATCGCTCGACGGGACGCGCTCCGCCGTGCGAGAAGGACTAGCCAGAGGTGAGATATTAGTCCGGGGACGCGAAGCTCCGATACGGCGGACGATGCAACAGCGACGGCTGCGAGCTTTGATTAGAGGCGTGGGAGGTTGACCAGACATGGCGGAGACACAAATTAGAGCAAGTGCGAGCTCCGATCTGAGACGAGCATCCGGAGCTGAGCAAATGTTATGGGGAGGGGAGCAGGGGAGAAGACCAGAGCAAAGCAAAGAAATAGATCTCGTCCGCTTAGGGATCTGGTCCATGCAGGGGTAACCTAGTCCACGACCGCAAAAGATAACGGGGAATACTGAAATGGCGGGCCAAGAAGAGTTGACCTAACGGCGGTATTTGAGTTCAACTTTTTTCGTCTGGTTCAAATGACCGTTTGGCCGTTAGATTTGTATTCACCCCCATTTGGCCCTTCTGGACAATTGGCGAAGCTACTATTGCCCCTCCGCGCGATTGATGGCAACTTGGGTACCGCGGTGCGCTCACCCACCAACTTTGGTACCGCAGACGAACATTGCTCTTGCTTAGATTATCTAGTTTAATTCTAGCTTGCTAACAATAGCTTGCAAGTATTAGCTTGCATTGTTAATCATGGCTTGCCTTGTATAGTGCAGTGGTTGAAGTTTTCTTCCTCCTCCTCTTGGTAGAACTCGTCCTCCTCGAAAGCTTGGTCAGTACTATCGTCTATAAATACATACGGTATACACAATAACTAAACAATACTTAACTAGTCTACTTAGCACAATAGTGCACACATTTGATGATCTATTATCATCATAAGCATCACAAGGTTTTATTAACTAGCTTCATTCTTTTTATTTAAGAAAAGTAATTTCTACTCATTAAAAATAACTAAGATTTAATATTCTCCACTTAAAATATGGGATCATGTAGACACATGTCATCACCACATATTCTAACATATGGGAATGTGATTTAAAGGTTGGATCACATTTTAATAAGTTCAAGTTTAAAATTTAATGATTTAAAGTGACTAGAAATGCCTATATAGTATTATTTTGGTACTAGTCCAAAGTCACTACACGTAAACCTTAATATTATTACATATTCAGATAGGTATGGTTAAATGTGATTTTTGAGAGTTGGAATCAACTCAAAAGCTATTATGGTTGATTTTATAAAAATGTTTGAATGTGCAGAAGCTTCTGTCTTGTTATTTTTACTACGAGAGATCGCTAACTCTAAATGAATTAAATCCAACCGGCTTGGATACATCTTTTCAGAAGCTTTCCAACAAAATTGGAATCACTCAATTTGGTTCAGTAAATCTTCCTAAATTGATTTTTGAACTAAGGGACAGAATTAGATTTAAACTTAAATAGAAAAACACTTATTTGAATTCGTGGGCTATCGTGGGAAAGGAAATGGGACGGCCCAGTGGCGCTCAGTGGCGCAGAGGGCGGCTGACAGGTTGGTCCCACTTGTCAGCGAGTCTTAAAATCCGAAACGATATCTAGCGATCTGGGCCACACGATTATATCGTGGATCAACGGCTCACAGTCGTCGTCGATGACGGACTCGTTGCCGGCGAGACCGAACCCTAAACGACCGGTGAGGGTCTACTGGGGACGTAACAGGGCTCTAGCTAGTGCGGCGAGGCGGGTGATCGAACTGGATGGCGACGGTGAGCTCAAGCGAAGTCACGGAAGGGGCTGCGGTGGACGGAATCGACGACAGCGTCTCCTCCTCTTCAGCGGGCTCCTCCGGTGCAATTCCGGCGAACTACAGCTCGAGCGGCTCCGGCGAGAGAGGGGAAATGCTCAGGGGAGAGAGGGGAGTGGAATGGTGTGAGGAATTCTTGCTGGGGAGGCCTGCTTATATAGGCGCAACGGTGAGACCGAGAGGTGTGGGCGGAGCTCGTCGGTGATGACGATAGAGGGGGCTATCAGTGTGGGTGAGGTAGGCAGACGGTGGGTGGTTCCCTGGCGGTCAGCTACGGTGCAATGGCGAGGCTAGGGGCGGTGGCATTTGGTCGGGAGCGTGCCACGCTCTAGGAGACAGAGGCGATGCTCGACGCAACGCTCGGCGACTGTGGGTCGCGCGGCGGTGCACGGCCATGTCTGGCAGGGTGCTAGGGTCGATGCGGAGCGGCGTGCGCGGTATGGCGTCAAGGCGCGGTCTGCTGCGTGCTGGTGGCTATCACGCGCTGGTGCGCTCTAGCGAGCTCGCAGAGAGAAAGGGCGGCGACGCTAGGGTGTGGTCCAGGGGCTGAGGTTGATCGAGGGGTGGACCATGGGTGGCGGTAGGATTGGGCGGATCTAGGGGACATGCTGGTTTGGCACGGCGCTGTCCCTGGCGCATTGCCCGCTTCTGGCTGGCGGTGACCACAAAGTGGCAGCGCTCCACTGCTGCTCTAGGCCAGTTAGTAGCTTAGTTATGTGATGGTTAGAGTTAGGGGAGACAAGGGGACCAAATGGAGGCCAAACACTCGACAAGGCATTGATCAAGCAATAGTGTTTTTTAGGCAGAAAAATGGTACATGCCACCTGTTCGATCAAATGGCCGCAAGAACAAAAGTTTTGAATTTTGGGCTGATTTTTGGTGGAGTGTTTCATATCATGCTTAAGCATCTAGGTTTGCTTGGGATTTGAAAATGGAGTTCATTTGAGTGGTTTTTGAATAAGTGTGATCTTGATACCTACACTAGATTCAATTTTCAAATGTCATTTAAATTTAATGTTTGAAAGTTTTTGGGATGGAACAAAGTGGGCCTTGGTACATCACTACTTGTACTAGCAAGGGGTGCAAGGAACCACAATTGTTTCTATTAAGGTTTGAGTTCTAGGAATAGCAAAAGTAGGCATGGTGATTAAAATGGCACAAATGACCATTTGCTCATTTTAGTCTTTTTGATTTGTTTTTCTTTGGGATTTGCTTGGGAATGATCTAGATGATGTTTAATTCACCTTAGAATCATTTTACAACCAATGGATCACTCAAACATGGCAATTCAAATCAACTCCTAAATTAAATGCACACACATATGAATACTTAATGAATTTTAAAAGGAAAAGTTTTTGTTAACCCTAAATTTGATGATTTGGATCTTAATGACCTTGGATTAGAGTTTTGGGATATTACACAGGTGTTGGAGGAGAACTCGATCTTGGAGGTGTGCGACGGCTATGGAGAGGCAGCAGAATGGCAGGGCTCCGCCCCTGAGGCGTAGATTGATGATGATGGAGGCGGCTAGGGTTTCCCTCCTTAAATAGGCATTATGGAGGTCGGTTTTGTGAACCGACGGAGCTCTAGGCCAAATATGCCCATTCGGCCTGCACAAATGTTGTTCCGTTTGACGAAACTAAGCCATCGGAGGGGGTACGACTGTACGGTACGAATAAGCTCCACCTGTACGAGTGGTCGTTAAACCCTTAGATGTCTACAGTGTTTGGGCCACCATTTTTTCATACGGACTCTGATTGAGGTATTCTTTGGATCGTTGGATTCGCATGGATGAGGGCTACAACACCTTTGTCTTGGATACGAAATATGAGATGATAAAAAAATATGACTTTGCCACATCCCATATGGCTAAGTCTGGTGCCTGTAACTTCTCCATATTGAATCTTCTTGGCTCCTTTTGTCCATAATTGTCCATAGCACCTACACACGAGTCAAAGATAAGGAAAAAATAATAAAGTCCTACTAAAAATACTAGTTGTCCAAAGTCCATATGAAAATGAATGAGAACTAGTAAACATACATAATAGATAAAGTTTTAGCTAGATATAGCATGCGATGAGTGACAATATGAATAATTGGTATCATTAAATATGCATCATATTTGCACTCATCAGGCTACAATTGGGTCATGCCTTGCACGCGTTGGGAAGGGTGTGCGATGTGGCGATGGTGTGGGGATGGCATGGTGGAGACTAGTCACAGGGTCCACCGTCCCATTGTAGCTATGTAGCGGGTGTCCAGTGCTAACGCGGCGTAACATGACAGGACAAAATGTAGTGGTAAAATATTTGTGATCATTACACCCAACGAATTTAAGGTACGTGTAAGAAAGCACAATCAAACAAGGTTGCAACACACAAATGATAACATAGTATCAGGTTTAACACACCACATAGTTTTAGGGTCTAGCAACGACAGGATAACAAAAAATTATTACGGGCCTGGGAAGAACAGTCACTTCTTGTCAACTTGAAGCTGCCGATCCCAATCCCGAAGTAAGGGGACACCAGGTCGGTCTTGACATAATCCCAGAGGAATTTTCTGTACGCAGCTTGCTTAGCCTTGGTGGCTGCCTTGTGTTTACTCGTGGGGCTTTTACCAATGCCCATCGCATATTGAATCAAGTTGTCAATCCTTGGGTTGACTCCTTTGTTACAAAAAGGGCACATGAGCTCCCTAAGTCGAGTGTCGAAAGGGATTCCCCCACTATTGAGCTTCTTTATGATGTGGCAGCTCTTGTGGTCCCTGTCCTCCTTGTCAGAGTTCACATCAAGAATCTACCTGTAATGTATAAAGTGCAAAAGAAATAAGCAAAATAATGTATAGATATTCGAACAACCATTCCAAGTTACTTTGAAAACAACAATATATTTATACATATTTATTATGGATGTATCGCTAGCTTGCTCCTAAATTAAGACTGTTTGTGTTCTTGATAAATTAATAAATCTAGAATATGGATTATTTCAGAACAGACTAAATCTCTACATAGACCGGTTTGTATGGTACATCTGATCAATAGGACTAGATTAAGTTGTACATGAACATATTAAGGAGTACATCTACATCTCGAGCAGAAAATATGAACCATAAACTAGAAACATGGAGAAATAGATGTACCTCCAAGTACACGAGCGAAGCGTGCTCGTCGAACTCCTCGCCCATATTGGGGGCTCCGAAGTCATATGCACCGGCAAGAAGAAGTCCTCATAAGGGTCGAACTGTATGTCCTCCTCACCATGGGATGCATGTTTCTCCTCCAGATCCGCGACGAGAGGCACCACACCGCCCGTAAAAGGCATAAGCACCCGACGACGATGCACGCAAACTCGCCTCCTCGCACGTGCTTCATGGCGTCGGAATGGACAAGGTTGGTGGCTATATGATGAGGTTTGTGGGGTTTTTATGGACCAGGGAGAGGGTGTGGATGACTGCGAGGGAGACGATGCAGACAACTGGATTTTAAAGGCGGGGATGTTAGGTCTCCTCGAGGGCCCCTCCTCCTAGAGGCCCAATTGGTGGTGTAGTAGGAATCTCTTTGGCCTCTGGCTGACGCATGGACGGTTCATGTGGTGGGGCCCAGTCGGAAATGAGATCGTAGGAACGCTGCATAAAATGGGATAGGGCTTAGTAAAATCTAGTGACAATAAATTGTAGCACCCACTTGGCAGCAGGGGCGCATGGGGAGGCGACGCAACATGCTAGAAAGACCATGGATGACCGCACACGGTGAGGCCCGTTGCCATGTGCATGTGTTGTGGAGTAATAGGCTTTTCAGACAAGATTAAATGTGACTTGATCACTCGACGAATTCTTTAATGTACGGGGGCTCGATTGTGTTCCTTCTCATAGATGTGACACCAAGAGAGATGCCTAAAAACCCAACAAATAAATCAGGGGAGGGGTAGCTAGGCCAGATGGCAAGTGGACATCCGTGCGTTGTCACACTGTAGTGTGAAGGGCATGACGCGTGCAACGGATTCTTCCTTCGACCCCGACTGACATAACATTAGGGTGCATCGTACGTGTGCCATGGTGCACGCGTTGCAACCGGATAGATGGGTGCTCCGCCACGTGGAGCTGAGCACCGTTGGATGCGCTCCTGGCTTCAACCGACACACACAAAGCACATACAGTGCACAGTCACCCCCTCACTGCCCAAAACATGGCACCATTTCATGGATTGAGCCCAAACCCAGCTGACATGGGTATACCCTAAAGGTACTCGAGCTTGGTATATATGTCCTAAATACATAAAGGCCCACAGTGTCGCCAAGGTCCAAATGAAGAACTCGAGTAACCTACGGACTCTCGATTGCTTGAAGAACAAGAAGAAGCTAGAGATAGAAAGTTCAAAGGGGAAAACCCTAACCTGTAACTGACTCGACCTGTCACCCAAGACCTAGCCTATCTATATAAAGGCTAGGAGGGGGCGGCGAGGAGGACACACACAACCCTAGTTTCCATGACTCTCGCCAGATTGCATCTGCGCACCATTGTAATCCTCGATTCCTTTGATAATTCCACGGGAAGACAAGCAGGAGTAGGGACCTCTACGAGGCCTGAACCTAGGTAAATCTTTGAGTCCCCTGTGTGCTTGTTTGCTAGCCGATAGATGTCTCCAGCGCTCCCTCCTTCTCCAAAACCCAAGTCCATAACAAATGGAATTGATGAGTTAAACCCTCGTCAATTGGCGCTGTCTGTGGGAATTGGGAGTGCTGATGTTGCGGCTTCTTTGGCCCCATCAACCACGATCTACAACTCCGCAACAGCGGAGATTCGCCAGCTCTTCGGCGCGTTCGACTTCACCATCCACACGCCAGCCACTCACCCGGCTTTCGAGTCCATGGGCGACAGAATCAGCCTGGCGATCGGGAGCTTCTGCTTCCAAGTTGGTCAGATGGGCACTCTTCGCATGCCTGACCAGCCGAAGGTGTTGTCGATTGCGGTAGCATCATGGTTCCCTCCATCGATCAGCACCCTCAGTGAGCTCAACACCCCGACAACAGTCGAGAACACGGTCAGCGACAGCAGTCGCGAATCGGATCTGAGCGATTTGGCAACTGAAGATGGAGCCTACGGCTCAAGATCTGAGAGTTGCGGGAGCAGCAGCTTCCCCAATCACTTCATGTGCGTCGTCATCAACGCGGGCGACACTTCCACCAATCGCGACAACACGGGAAACCGTGGCAACGAAACTGACCCACCTAACGGCGGCAACGGTGGCAATGGTGGCAATCGCACCCTTGTCAACAATGGAGGAGCAATCGAACCTCCCACCATAATAAACGAGCAAACCGACGAACGCGTCGTGATCAAGCTCAACGAGCAAGAGTGGGCTCACTGCCGTGACGCCTTACGAGGCAACCCTCTACCCTTTGGATCTCCGCAAGAACTGCTAATGGGCTACCATTGGCTCCTGAAGGAGGAATTCAAGCACCAAGTGCAAACAATCGCGCAACTCGAGGCGCGCAAAAAGGCGGCAGATGAGTCGAGCCTTCGACATGCTGGGCTCTCCTCCCACGGAGGATCCTCCTCAAAGGGCAACGAGTACCTCGCAAACAAGAGACGATCACGGATGGCCCACCTTACCGAGCAAGAGCGCATAGAAGCTACAAACGTCCTCGACTTCAGCTCTATGACAGTCGATACACGGGGCAACATGGTCCCCAAGACGTCGCAGGCCGCGATGACAGCAGCCACCATGTACCTCCTCAACAACCAGCCGCCAGCTGGAGATCCGCGAGCCACCATGCACCGATCTATGATCGCGGGCTTGGGACTAATCGAGGCGGCCCTCGACAAGGAGCCAACACCAGAGCCGAAAAAAGGCAAAGCGCTAGCAAAGCGCTACTCCTCGCCCTCATCCAGCGACGACAGTCCCGACCTGTCTCGACGCCGCCACTCACGGCGATACGACGACGACTATGATGCGCGCGATGACCTCACGCAGCGCAAGATCGACAAATCAAGGGCGCGACGTGCTCGGTCGACTGACTCGGAAGAGGAAGATATGGAGCTCTGTGGCGCCAGATGCTTCAGCAGGGCCATCAGGAAAAAGCGAATGCCCAAGGGGTTTAAACTCCCGTCAGAGAACCCAAAGTTTGACGGCCTGCAGGACCCGAAGATCTGGCTGAAGGACCACATCTCCTCCGTCAGGCTCCATGGCGGCAGTCGAAGCACGGCCATGCAATGCTTACAGCTACAGCTGTAAGGCGCCGCCCGAGCATGGCTCAACAACCTCCCACGTGGATCCATTTGCAGTTGGGATGAGCTAGTTTACAGCTTCGTGCGCAATTTCAAGGGCACATACAAATGACCCGCATCAATCGAAGAGCTGAGATGCTGCCAGCAAAAATTGGGTGAATCGCTACGCTCCTACATCCAAAGGTGGTCCATCATCAAGAACTCTGCAGAGAATATCTCGGAGGATCACGATTGATGCATCCAACGGCGGTGTGCGCCTCATAGAGCTCAGGGATGAGCTGGGCCGCTCAAAGCCCAAAACCATCGACCACCTGATGTAAATCGCGAATCGGTGGGCCGATGGAGAAGATTTGGTGAAGAATCGCGTTCACTCCGACGAGGAGGCAGAACTCAAGCGTAGACGTGACTGCCGAGGCAAACGCCGCATGCGCATCTACGATGACCGCGACGACGTCAACATGGTCGCAGCTGGCTACGCCGACAGACGCGACGATAACCGCAACAGAAGGGATACCGTAGCGGTGGATACCGTGACTCTGGGAAAACCACGCAAGTGTGGCAACGCCGCAATCGTGATGAGGCACCCGCGACGTCCATTGAAGACAAACTGTCCGGGCCATGTACGGTGCACTTCTACATCGACAAGCATGATGGAAAGAAGAAGTCCAGCCACCTCCTCAAGGACTGCCGCGAGTTCCTCAAACTACACGAGGGATTGGTTCGGATGAATCGCAACGCAGTCGAAAGAGGCTACGGAGCCACTCCAGGCGCCATGGCACATGGCGCTCCGCCACCACCACCTAGACTACCTCCAAACGCAGCTGCGCCGGACCAGCACCAGGGAGGCGAACCATACCCACGAGCCATGGGTACCATGATGATCCAAAAAGGACGCCCCTCTAACAGGGTGTAGAAGGCCATCACTCGCCAAGTCAACTTGGCCACAAACTCGCCACCATCTACCACTGAGTACCTCAGCGAAAGCGAGTCCTGCATCACCTTCGACAAACACGATCATCTGCCCCAGGTACCTCGTCCAGGCCATTGTCCCCTTGTGCTCGAGGCGCAAATCGGAGGTTTCGACATGAGCCGCATCTTCATGGATGGCGGAAACGGCATCAACCTTATATTCGCGAGTACCTTGCGAGCAATGAGGATCCCTCTGACTTGCTTAGAAGCCTCGGACACAACATTCCATGGCATCGTCCCAGGAAAATGCGTGTATCCCCTGGGCAAAATCAACCTCGACGTCATCTTCGGCACACCGAAAAAATTTCGGCGCGAGCGCATCGACTTTGAGGTCGTCGACTGGCCCTCACAGTACCACTGCATCCTCAGGCGTGTCGTGTTCGCTAGGTTCATGGCAGTGCCACATTACGCCTACCTGCAGATGAAAATGCCAGGTCCCGTGTCATCACAGTCAACGGGAACTTCAAGAGATCCGACAGTTGCGACAGGGAATTGAACAGAATTTCCTAGTCCTTCGACATGCAGGAAGAACTCGTGAGACTAAAGGAGTCGACAGACAACAGTCTGCCTCCCCTAAGTCTGCCAAGTTTGCCCGATCTACCCTTCGACTCATCGGTGCACACAAAGAGAGTGTAGGTCCACCCATCGGATCCCGCCAAGACGGCCCTCATCGCCAACAACTTGAGTCCCGCATAGGAACTCGCACTCGTTGAATTCCTCTGTGAGCACTGGGAAATCTTCGCCTGGTGTCCAGCAGACATGCCAGGAGTTCCTGGGGAATTCACCGAGCACGCACTCAACGCCAACCTAGACGCAAGGCCAGTCAAGCAAACAATCCGGCGATTAACTGAGCCAAGAGCAAAGGCAGTCGGAATGGAGATCAACAGAATCCTCAACGCCAAATTCATACGCGAGATCAAGGAAAGCACTTGGCTCGCCAACACGGTGCTAGTACCAAAAAAGGATACGGATATCCTACGGATGTGCGTGGACTTCACCTCTTTGAATAACCACTGTCCAAAGGATCACTTCCCGTTACCACGAATCGACCAGATCATTGACTCCACCTCGGGATGTGAGCGCCTCTGCTTCCTCGACGCCTACTCAGGCTATTATCAGATTCGAATGAAGGAGGAAGATCAAGAAAAAACAGCGTTTACAACGCCCTTCGGTGTGTTCTGCTAGAACACAATGCCCTTCGGGCTAAAAAACGTAGGAGCCACCTACCAGTGGTGCACGCAGGCTTCCCTCAAGGATCAACTTGGTCGCAACATTCAAGTCTATGTCGACGACATAGTAATCAAGACCAAGGAGGAAGCCTCCCTAATCAACGATTTACGCGAAACCTTCGCCAACCTCGATCGCTACCGGATCAAGCTCCATCCGGACAAATGCGCCTTTGGTGTACCATCTGGGCAACTACTCGGGTATCTCATCTCCACGAGAGGAATCAAAGCAAACCCGAAGAAAATAAAAGCCATACTGGCCATGGAGAAGCCGAAAAACATAAGGGGCATCCAACAGCTGGCTGGGCGAATCGCGGCCCTCAGTCGATTTATCAGTCGGATGGGTGAAAAGGCATTGCCCTTCTACCAACTCCTCCGCAAAGCTGAAAAGTTCGAGTGGACCAACGAAGCACAGGAAGCATCGAAGACCTCAAGCGCCTGCTATCCACTTCGCCAGTACTGGTGACCCCATGAGAAAGGGAACCGTTGTTGCTATATATCTCCGCCACCAACCAGGTGGTCAGCACAGTGCTCGTGGTCAAACGAGCCGAGGAAAACAAGGTCCACGGGGTACAGCGCCCAGTCTACTACCTCAGCGAGGTCCTCACGCCAACAAAACAGAGGTACCCGCACTACCAGAAGCTGGTGTACGGCGTCTTCATGACTGCCTGACGACTGCGCCACTACTTCTAGGAACACCCAATCGTGGTGGTCAACGACGCCCCGCTGGGGCATATCCTCAATAACCCCGACGCCACGGGGTGAGTCACGCTATGGCGAATCGAATTGTCTCCACGAGACATCACATACGAAAAGCACGACGCAATCAAATCGCAAGTTCTCCCTGACTTCCTCGTGCACTAGATGGAGAACCAGCTCCCCGAAAAACCAGATATGTCCTACCTCTGGACATGGCACTTCGATGGATCCAAGCGGAAGGATGGAGCAGGTGCATGTGTCATACTGACATCGCCCCAAGGGGACAAGCTGAAATATATCCTGCGAATGTAGTTCACCGCCTTGAACAAAGAAGCTGAATATGAGGCCTTGCTACATGGGATGAGGATGGCAAAAGCCTGCGGTGCCAGGAGGCTCATTATATATGGCGACTCCAACTTGGTCGTCAACCAAACAATGCATGAGTGCGACGCACTGAACGACAACATGATCGCGTACCGCGACCTCTATGACACACTCGAAGGGGACTTCAACGGCTGTGAGCTACGACACGTAGGTCGCGAAAGCAATGAAGAGGCAGACGTACTCGCCAACATAGGCTCTACCTGTGCCCCCATAACACCTGGGGTATTTCTCGAGCGCATCTGCGAGCGCTCCATCAAGCCAAAGGCAGCAGAGAAGAAAACAAGCGCAGCAGCGGACTCGGGGGCTACGCCACCGAATGAGCCAATGGCACTCGATGACCTAGAGCTGGATACAGGACTCGAAGGACCAATGAGTGTCATGATGATCGAGTCATCCTGGACTCAGCCGTACATCACGTACCTCCTCAGCAAAAGGCTACCGGACGATCCGACTAATGCACAGCACATCGCGTGGCGATCCAAGGAATTTGCTGTTATCAACAGCGAACTATACAAGCGCAGCATCACAGGAGTACTCCAACGATGCGTCTGCATGGCCGATGGAAGAGCTGTTCTCCTCGACATCCATGAGGGAACCTGCGGACACCATGCTGGAAGTCGCGCCCTCGTGGCCAAAGCTCTACGAGCTGGATTCTACTGGCCTAAGGCCATGTGCAACGCCAAGGACATCGTCCAGAAATACAACGCGTCCCAGCAATTCGCGGACAAGCCACACGCACCTGGCACAGAGCTTCGGCCAATTCCATTGGCCTGGCCCTTTGCGCAATGGGGACTCGACATGGTCGGCAAACTCCCAAGGTCCTCACGAGGAGGCTACGTCTACCTCTTGGTCGCAGTCGACAAATTCACCAAGTGGATTGAAGCCATGCCGGTGACCAACCAGTCAGGGGCCAGCGCAGTCAAATTCTTTGAATCCATCGTCTACCGCTTCGGAGTGCCACACAGCATCATCACGGACAACGGGACGAACTTCACATCTAAGGAGTTCCAAGAATTCTGCGAGAATCTAGGAATCAACATTAGCTATGCCTCGGTAGCACATCCACAGACCAACGGTCTGGTCGAAAAGGCGAACGGGCTCGTCTGCCACGCCATCAAGAAGCGACTCCTCCGGCCACTCGAACAAGCCGCGGGCTGCTGGCCAGAAAAACTACAATCAGTACTCTGGAGCCTACGCATAACTCCAAACAGTGCTACAGGCTACACCCCGTTCTTTATGGTGCACGGGGCTGAAGTGGTGCTACCCGCCGAGGTACGATACAAAGCACCACGCGTGGTTGCTTACAGCGAGCAGGAGTCAACCCTTGCACTCGAAGACTCCGTCGACCTCCTTGACGAGGCAAGGGAAATCGCTACGAAAAGATCAACGATCTACCAGCAGAACCTGCGCAACTACCACAGTAGGAGGCTACGCCCCAGATCCTTCATCGAAGGCGACCTGGTCCTGCGACTGAAGCAGCAAGGACATCTCAAGCTCGAGTCCCCCTGGGAGGGACCATACGTGATTACAGAAGTAATCCCAGGTGGCGCCTATCGCCTTCAAGATTTAGAGACAGGAGTTGCATACTCCAACCCCTGGAACGTCGCGCAGCTGCGATGCTTCTACCCTTAGTCGTTTTTACTTTTACATTGCAAATAAGGCCACTCAGCCAAGGCTACTTAGCCACACATTGTACTTCGTACTGTCCCACGAATAAATAAAGCTAAGTGCCCCAAAACTCTATGTTCTCCTTTATTTTTCCACAACTTATCCACTCGGGGGCTGTGCCACCCTATACACATCTGTTCTACGAACTAAAACTCGATATCCTAAATAGCTGGCACATCAATCGAAACCCTTGACACACATCAACCCAGTTGCAACGCACCTGACAGGTTGACAAGAGACTCAGATAAGCGCATGGCCAGGCTAACGAAAAGGAGTCGCATAGTGCAACGCACTCACAAAACATACACGCTAACAAGCTCTTTATACATCATCAATAATCAATTATGCACATCATTACATACGAACTTTACAACATTGGTGCGCTTATGTGCAGGATACAAACTAACCTACTATTGCAACAAGAGAACGTTGGTTTGCTCCTCGAAGAAGTCGACGATCTCCTCTACTGGGTGATCCACCGCCTGATAGTGCAGCACCATATTCCAAGCAGAACCCGCTGGTGGCGCAGGTTGACCAGCCGCAATTGCCGCAACGTCTACATCAGGCCGATGCAGTCGCACTAGCGACAGAGCGGCCTTGGCACCAGCGACCAGCTGCTGTCTTACACACTCGCGAACCGCAACCAAGTCTTGGAACTTTGCAAGGAGGGCCAGCAGGCTCGATGGCGCAACATCCAGAGGAAACATCGTCCGATAAATGTTCTTCAAGCATGACTGCGACTTCTTCAGAAAGTGCAGCACTCGCGACGCACAATCCTGCAGGGTCGCCAGTGCGATCGCACGATCATGATCCACCCAGAAGTATCCACTCTCCTGAAGTTGCTCTTGGGTCAGGTCATGCATGCGAATGGCAATCCTATCTTTCTCATCCTGCGGATGGCGCGCGCTAACAACTATACAAAACAACAACGGAAGTGTGAGGACAGCACACCATTGCGAGTGACTACAAAAAGATAACAGTCAGCAAACTAACATTTAAATTGGTCGCCCAGCTGCGTCATCTCCCCCAACAGATATTATTCTCGGGCGGCGGCTTTCTCTGCCTTCGATTTCCATACAACCACATTACCGCGGAGTACGGGCAATTCACGCTCCAACTGCTTCACGCGATCACGAAGTCGCGAGAGCAGAGACAGCTCATCCACCCTTGAGCGCGGCGGCGCCAAAGTATCATCAAGGGGTGGCGAATCCTAAGGTTCCCTCAAAGGATCACTTGATGTGCCCTATCACAAGCCAAGCAAGAAGCAATAAGAAGACCAAATCGATGAACAAACAAAAGATTCGAGTGTATTCAAAGATTAGCAAAAGTATCAGTACATACACTCGCCAAAAAGGGATGTTCTTGACAGAAGGCATAAGCTACTTCAACTATTACAAAGCTACTGAGGAGCAACTGGTTTCTTCGACTTGGATGGCTTTGGGGGCCTCATCGAGTCAGGGGCAGTATCAGATGCCACTGACTTTCCGCCAGCCCCTGACGCCGCAGCCTTTGTCGCCTTCTTGGCCCGCTGCAGCTCCTCAGAGTACTTTGCAACTGTGTTAATCAGCTGCGACCCATACTTGCCACAGGTAGTCGCGAAGGGAGCAAAGACTACCTGCTGGCCATCCGTGCTAACGGGCATCACCCTTGAGACCGCTGCAGGATCAACTTCGACTCCGTGGGTCTACACCATAGCAAGTGACATTGACGTGCCAGCCGCACGGAGCTATTTCTTGAAGCTTGCTGGGACACCCCCGGCGAGATTCTCCACCAGCTCATCCATGTTCTCGATCAGCTCAGCCTTGGGCATCAACTCTTCCCAAAGGCGACTGAGCACGCCCTTGGCCTTGGAGAGCATATCTTGAACGGCAGTGCTGCGGTCCTCGACTGCTGAAAGAGCACCTGCCAAGGCATTGTCACGACGGAGGGCCTAAGCGTCAAAGCTCAAATCGCCAGCATCTATACATAAACCCACACATGGGCACGAAATTCAGCGCCAACGACAAATTCGAACAGAGAACGATAATCATATCCAAGCAAGGTACCTGAGAGGGCCTTGGCAATCGAGAAAAGCTGTTCTTTGAACAACTTCTACCTAGCTGTGATGGAGGCACGCAGATCCTCTTCACGCTTTTGCACCTCGTCACGCGCCGCGATCGCCTCATCGCGACTCTTCACAGCCGCAGCGAGTGTATTTTCCATGGTGGCGGCGTCCCGAAGAAGAGCATTATGTTCAGCTGCAAAATGGAACAACAGGGATAGACTATCAGTCGACTACACAACAGCGAGGCAGTAGAAGAAGAAGTAAATGGCACTTACTTTCCACCATGCGATAGCACATATCCATCATGGCATGCTGGTGACCCATGGCAAGAACTTTCTCCGCCAGATGAGCGGCTTCCTTCACAAGGAGCTGTCGAAAAAAGGAAAAACACCAGAAGATCAGGAGATGACATAGATAAAACCAACGGCAATATCAGAAGAAGAGATGCTACACTCACATGATCCTCCAATGACTCCGAAGTCGATTGATGAGCAGTAATCCGAGCAACCATCCGATGCTCCCCATCGTGTAGAGAGCTGGATGAGTTATGCCCGGAGTTGGCCGCCAATGGAGGGGAAGGAGCACGCTCTACCTCTTTCTTGGCCCTCGAGGTTGCGACTCCCGATTCTTTCAAAAATTGGACATCGTCGGAAGATGACGACGCCTTCTGACTGCAAGACAAAACCAGCATCAAGAAAGGGCCAACCCAAAAGAAGAACCAAAAAGGACAACTCAAATACTTACCAATCAAATTTATCAAAGTCGAAGGTTGGCTCCCCCGACTCTGACGATGACTCCTTTGGCAATCGCATCTTCTTGCGAGAAGATGGCACCACGGCACACACAGGAATGGCAGGGATTGGCGATTCCGCACCAACGCCTGCACCTTCCGGAGTCAAGGGAGACGACGCATCAGAATCCTCGCTACGCGAACGCTTGCGAGTATCCGGACTACCCGACTCGGGGGCTTCCTCCGCCACATCTGTCGTGGAAATGGCCACGGCAGTCGCTGCCACTGGCAGCGATTGAGTGTTTCGTGAGGAAGAGTTGGCGGCCATCTGCGGTGCGAGATGGGGCGGATGCACATGGGTTTATCTAGGTTCAGCCCCCGGAGGGTAAAGACCTACTCCTGCTAGATTAGATTATGAGAGAGCAAGTTGCAGGGGTGGCGAGCTCGGCGGCTAGGCAGCGAGTCGCTTCAGGGGGTGTATGAGGGAACGTAAGGTCCCAGGATACCCTAGGGAGGTTTATATATGAGGCACCTCGCTAGGGTTTACAAGCTGTCCCCGAACAAGATAAGGATCCGAAGACTTTTGACCTAATCCGACTGGGCTTCTGCTATGCTTCTGGGCTTCCAGTCGCCAGTCGATGGGCCTTTCCTTTCTTCATAGTTCAGTCATTGTCTTTCAGACGCATTTGTAGGCCTTTTTGGCCCACTCGGAACGTTCTGCTAGGAATACCCCCTTTGGCATACCCCATCAGTAGTCCCTGAGGCCATCGTTGATGTAGGCGTGGGCGTCCTTTTGGCGTTCGGAGTAGGCGAGCCCAATTTGGGTGTCCAGTCAAGTCGGCGATGGACTCTATTAGAACCGAGGAAGATTTCCCCAGGTTTCCACTCGTCATTTCAATGAACATCACTGCCGCCCAGTCGTCGCTTCGGCGAGAGGAAAGACTGGCGGGTGGCGGGTAGACCAAAGTAGTTGGACCGTCGAACCCGGTCAAACTATCCGTTGGAATTTCCAACGGTAACTACGGCGCAATTACCATGAGTAACGGCTATCCCAATTTTGGCGGGTGACGTTTCCCATATAAGGGGAGTGATGTCTTCAGCTCCGCAATCCTTCTTCGCATTCTTCATCCTTCCTCATTTGCACTTTCTTCCTGCGTCCTCCTGACTTGTTCTCCCCGCGTCGCGCAACTCCACATCTTACTCGATGGCGCCTCGAAAGGGCTCATGGGGGAAATCCAAGTGCACCACGGCCCAACATAGATCCTTCAAGGACGCCGGGGTGCTCCGCAAAGGGAATTGGTGGGTTCCTCCCTCCTTTGAGACCGAGCCGAGGCCGCGACCTGACAAATTCATATGCTTCACCAGCCATCTTGAGAGGGGTTTGGGGTTCCCCACCTCACTCTTCTTTCGCCGCTTCTGCGCGTATTACGTGATCAAGCCCTCAGATCTTGGTCCACATAGCATCGAGCAGCTGGCGATGTTCGTCGCCTTCTGTGAATGCTATCTTGGCTGCAGGCCATATTTCCCGCTGTGGCTGGAGCTTTTTCACGGCCGCATCGGGCGCGAGGCGTCCAGTGGCTTGATGCTGGCCGCAGGCGGGGTCACCTTTCAATTGAAGCCAAAGGCCAACTTCGTCAAGCTCCTCCTGCTGAAGAAGGCCGCCCGCGGGTGGAAGAAGAGCTGGTTCTACGTCAAGGAAGCCACTCCCTCCGGCGAGGTGTCTCTTCGCGAGTTCGTCGCCAAGAGGAGCGAGCCCCGTCGGTTGGCACCGAAGAATCTTCCCGAAGATCAGCGGATGGCCGTCGCGGAAATGATGGATTAGATCTAGAAGCTGAAGGACCAGGGGTTGATTCCGATCAACCTCTGCAACTACTGGCTCGGGCGGCGCCTGGTTCCGCTGGTGGCTCGACCGGACTAGATGTACAAATACAGCAGGAAGCATGACCCATCTCGTACCAGCAAGGAGTCATGGGAGGCCGAGGACTACAAGGCCGCCCTGAAGAACATCACCGACGCAGAGTTCACCGGCGTGGCGGTCGAGGTCGCCCCGTACACTCCTGGGAAGAATGAAGCCCCCACAGTAAGTTCTCTTTCCAATCGCTGCGTCCGTATCTCAATTTCATTCTTCTCGCTTGGTGTTTTTTGACTCGTGGCGGTTCTCCGCTTTTTCAGGTATTGGAGGGTTGGCTCCCTCCGCTTGATGAAGAGGTTCCCCAGGAGCTGGAGGAAGACTCCGTGGGGGATGCTTCCGACAACAACGGGGAGGAAGAAGAGGTCCCTCCCCCAGCACCTATGGCTCGCAAGACCTGGATGTAGAGACAACGAGAAGCCGAAGCGAGCCGCAACCTGGACGAGCTCGAAGAAGGTGACGAGGTCGCCCAGGAGAAAACGTCCCGGCGCACCGCTACGTGGTGGAAGCCCCCGCGCCGGCCCAAGTTGCCAGCGAAAAGGACTGTGTCACTGGCTAGGTCATCGGTGGTGTTCGAGTCGGATGATGATTTCGACAGTGAAGGATCTCCCGAAGTCTCGCACAAGGCCCCAAGGGACACAGTCCCGGCGAAGGGGTTGGAGGGCGAGGACACGGAGGTGGTGGTAGAGGTTCCCCTGGCGGCGATTGCGCTGGCAACCTCGGGGGTTCCAAGCCAAGAAGCAGCCGAGGAAATGGCGCCCAAGTCGCCATAGTCGTCAAAGGCGGCCGCATCGGAGCCGGAGATCCCGGCGACTACAGCTTCATCATCAAGGAAGCCCTCGGTCTCGTGGGCTTCAGACGTCTTCGAGAGGGGGCTCAGCCGCAAGCTGGGTCCTGAGTTGGACAAGCCCGCCCATATTAGCACCGGGCTTCGCGTCCTTCCGGTCGCTAAGTAAGTAGCACTTCCTCGTCCCAGTTTGCCTTGCTCCTTTTGTGTTGCGTTTGTGTTGATTGAAGGGGCTCGTGCAGGCCGGGGGCTGCGGTCGCCCTTCAGTGGCTAGGTTTCCACCGGCCGCCGACATGGGAGAGGGTGACCTACCCAAGAAGAGGAAGGCCTCCAAATATGTGGTGACCGCCGAGGTCGCGAAGAAGCAGAAGGGGGGCGTCGACGACACTGTGACTAGGGGAAGCGCCATGGAGCCAGTTGCCCCGCCAGTCGCCAAAGAGGTTGCAGCGACGCGATCAGAGCCAACCTTGGCTGCGTCCGAGCCGGAGGCACCGGTCCCGGCAACTAGCGCCCCCGCCAGGGCGTCGGCGATGTTCCCACATTTTATGGCGAAGGGGTTTCTAGGTGTGGCGGACACGCAGTCTTCGCAGAGTCCGGAAATCGTGGACGCGGATATTGGGTCCCGCCGCGAGCGTACCTCCTTCACGATCCCATCAACTGACGCCGGGGAACTTCACAAGATGCTCGGCGCTGCTATTCAGGTATGTCCAGTCCCCGAATTCTTAGCCGCTGAATTTCAGTGGCTGGGAATTGGTTTTCTTTTTCTTCCTTCTCCAGTCCCCGAGTTCCTAGTCGCTGAATTTTAGTGGCTGGGAACTGGGTTTTGCTCCTTTCCATTCCCCGAATTCCTAGTCGCTGAATTTCAGCGGCTAGGAATTGGTTTTCTTTTTCTTCCTTCTCCAGTCCCCGAGTTCCTAGTCGCTGAATTTCAGCGGCTGGGAACTGGGTTTTGTTTTGTCAAATGCTTATGTGAGTTCTTTGTTTGCAGGGATTACAAAGGGAGTCGACTGATCGGCAGGCTGCAAGAGAGCGCTTGGAGCGTGACTTGCGCGAAGCATAGGAGATAAACCGGCGGCTTCAGGAAACTATTGGTGAGTGTCTGCATCGTCTTTTTTCTCCTCTTTCAGGTTTGAGCTGGTCGTGTATAGAATTCTGATGTATTCTCGTGCAGATGCTTTCCCGGCTGAGATCTCCAAGGCCCGTGAGGGTTATGTTCCGGTCGCCGAGCTGGACACGGCGAATGAGCGAGTAGCCTCTTTGGTCAAGGATTTGGAGGAGGCGAGAGCAGCCTCGATTTCTTTGGAGGAGCTAGCGAAGGCTACCGTTGCCACGGCTGAGGAAGAATGCAAAGCCACGGATTCCATCATCGTGGGGTTGCACAACGAGCATACTGCCTTGGAGAAGCACGTCAAGGAGAACTACCGCACAACGAGCAGACCCTTTCGTCTAGTCCCTGCTTTCGGGATTTCATAGTTTCACCGACGCCTGACTTTGCAGCTGTGGTAGGCCAAAGGGACCCGGTTGTGCAGACTTACAATGCCTCCTGGTGCGTGACTGCCCTAGTGAATGCAGCCACGACCTCGGCGTTGTGCGTCCAAGCGGCTCTCCAGGGCATGTCTCCCACCGAGGTTATCCCTGGGGGGCTGACGGAGGTGTGGAGCTATCTGGAGGAGGTGCCCGCCGTTGTGGAGTGGATGACGCGCTCGGCGTTCAGACGTGGGGCCGCCACGGCGTTGAGCTTGGGTCTCGCCCATTTCCCCGATGAATTTGATCTTGACGATGTGACGAGTGGCTATCCGTCGGCGACCGACACGGTAGAGATGTCGGAGGTGCTGAAGCTGACCGTGAAGGCCACTCCTTACGCCGATCGTGTCTTGGCGGTGGGGGATCTGCTGCCATATCAGGAGATGGTGTTGGCACCTAGCGACCCCGAGCCGGAGTACCGCGACATGAAGTCGGAGCAGCCCTTTCGGTCGTCGTTGTCGAAGTCGCTAACGACGTACCCGACGAACCCGTGGCAGCCTTTCGTGCACGTCAAGGGGGGTGGTACTGCTTCGTCATAAGGGCTTGTAAAGTAGGCAATGTAATTTTCCAAATTGTGATGAATGCCAAGTGGCGAATGATGTAAGATATTTTTGCAATATATGCCACGGGGGGTCGATTGACTCGTGTTTTGATGAGTAATGTATGTTGTGTTTTTGCTTATGCATTGTTTTGATTGAGCGAGTCCCTGGGCGTGTCCGCCTTTTAATGGGGTATAAGTCGATTGTATACTTTTGTGTGTTTGTTTTGTTTACATGTTGTTTTTATCCCTCACGTCTTCTGAGTAGCGAGTCCCCGAGCGCGAGTAGGACTGACTTAAGAGCGAGTCCCCGAGCGTAGTGCCCGACCATATTGGTCATGATCCTTTTGCAGGTTGTGAGTGTGTTGTTTGTAACGCGTCTCCTCCCCTGGCCCGGAGAGCCAGTCGCTCGGCAAGCCCTAGGCAGCTCTCTTACTTGGTGTGTTGCCGAGCCGTGTGGGGTTCCCATTTTGCGGAGTCCCCGTGCGTGGTACTTAACCGTTCGAGTCGCTTTGCGCGAGGGTGGGAGGGACAGGTCGCTGTGAGAAGTGTGTGTCGGATGTCTTGGCCCGGCGGGCCAGTCGTGCGAGGCGACTCCAATGGCGGCTCCGGGTTGGCGTTTTTCGTGGATGACCCAAGGCCCGGATATTTCTGGTGCCCTTGTGCCGCACTACTTGGCCGTGCTGGTCGCTCGACCAGAGGTTGACTTCCGTAAGTAGCGTATTTCTGGTATGTACGAGTGCGAGTGGCACAAGAATATGGCGAGTGGACACAATTTGTGCGATCCGAATGAATTTCATTATATATTCCGATGGAGTACAGTGTGAGGTTCTAAGTATAGAACTTTTTGAGAAGGTTTACATTCCATGGCCTCCCGACCTCCAATTGGCCATCACCCCGTATGTCGATGAGGTAGTAGGCGTTGTTGCCAAGGACTCGGCCTATGGCGAATGGCCCCTCCCATGGGGGAGAGCTTGTGCATGCCCTTTCTGTCTTGGACTAGTCGTAGGACCAGGTCGCCTTCCTGGAAGGTGCGAGTTCGCACTCGGCGGCTGTGATAGCGGCGGAGTCCTTGCTGGTATATGCTGTGATAGCCAGGTCGCGTGCCTCGTCGAGTTGATCGATGTTGTCTTGGCGGGCGATCTCGTTGGCCGCCTGGACGTAGTTGGCGACTCGAGGTGAGTCATGCTCCAGGTCGGTTGGCATTACGGCCTCGGCACCATACACCAGGAAGAAGGGCATGAACCCGGTTGATCGGTTGACGGAGGTGCAAATCCCCCATATCACAGAGGGGAGCTCATTGACCCAGCATCCTGGGATGCGCTCGAGGGGCACCTGCAGTCGCGGCTTGAGCCTGTGGAGGACGCTCTGGTTGGCGCGCTCTGCTTGGCCGTTTGATTCCGGGTGGGCGACTGATGCGAGGTCAAGTCGGATGCCGTGTTCCTCACAGAATTCCGCCATGGCCCCCTTGGCGAAGTTGGTGCCATTGTCTATTATGATGCTATGCGGGTAGCCGTTCCGGTAGATGAGTTCGCGTAGGAACTTGGTGGTTGTCTTGCCGTCGCACTTTTTTATCTGCTTGGCCTCTACCCATTTGGTAAACTTGTCGACTGCGACCAGGAGGTGAGTGAAACCAGACGGGGCCTTCTTGAATGGGCCTACCATGTCCATGCCCCATACAGCGAATGGCCACGTGATGGGGTTTGTCTTGAGTGCCAAGCCAGGGAGGTATGTCTGGTTGGCATACTTTTGGCACCCGACGCATCGTTGGACGATGTTGGTGACATCGGCGTGTGCGGTGAGCCAGTAGAAACCGTGCCGCATGGCCTTGGCGACTAGCGACTTGGCGCCAGCATGAATGTCCTGGAGGATCTTGCGGCCTTCTTCTGGCTGTACGCAGGGCTGGAACACACCGGTCACGCTACGCTTGTGGAGCTCGCCGTTGATGATGACGGAGGATTTGCAGCGGTGCATGATCATTCGCGCCTCCGTTTCGTTGTTTGGTAGGATTTTATGCTCCAAGAAGGCGACGTATGGTGCAGTCCAGTCGCTAGGCTCCACAACCATGGTGACTAAGGCCGGCTCTGGTTGCAGTGGGTATCCCAACATCGATCTCTTTTGGTGGGCTGACCGACGGTTTGTGGATGATGTCGAGGAAGACGCCTACTGGTGGCGCCTGTCGGGTTGATCCGATGCGGGAAAGTGCGTCTGCCTCCTCATTTTTGTGCCTGTCGATCCACTCGACAGAATAGCCATCAAAGTGTCCTCCCAACTGGTCGACAGCTTGGCGGTACGCGATCATTGTTGGGGAGACAGCATCGCACGTCCCGGTGACTTGGCCGGCTACTAGGTCGGAGTCGCCGTAGCATCGTAGACGGTTGACGTTCATCTCCTTGGCAGCTCTCATGCCGTGAAGGAGGGCCTCATATTCTGCCATGTTGTTGGTGCAGGGCTTGAAGTTGAGGTGGAGCACGTAGCGGAGGTTGTCTCCTTTGGGGGAGCTTGTCTCTTGGAGCCGTCGAAGTGGAGCGACCAGTAGTGGAGGTATGGGAGCTTCTCTGGATGCTGTGCTTCTTCCCAGTCTGCAAGGAAATCAGCCAGGGCTTGTGACTTGATCATTTTTCGAGGCTCGTACATGATGTTGTGGACGCCGATCTCGATGGCCCACTTGGCGACTCGCCCGGTTGCCTCGCGATTGCGTATGATGTCCTGCAGGGGCACGGAGGAGACCACCGTGATTGGGTGCTCCTGGAAGTAGTGTGGGAGTCGCCGCTGTGCTCGGAATACCGCGTACACCAATTTTTGGTATTGCGGGTAGCGCTGTCGTGAGTCTATTAGGACTTCACTGGTTTAGTATACGGGGCACTGTATGGGGTGCTCCTTGCCCTCTTCTGGTCGTTCGACGACCATCACGGCGCTGACGACTCGATTGGAGGCCGCGACGTAAACGAGCATTGGCTCTTTGTCGAGTGGCGCGGCGAGTAGTGGTGCCGCGAGTAGCACTTCTTTGAGCGCTTTGAGTGCATCGTCTGCCTCCGCGTCCCATTGGAACGTTGGGTTCTTCCGCATCAGGCGGTAGAGGGGCATTGCCTTCTCGCCTAGTCGGGGAATGAAGCGACTGAGGGCCGCGAATCGCCCTGCCAACTTTTGCACGTCACGCGGGCACTCGGGTTTCCGAGTCGTGCGATGGTGTCTATCTTGGTGGGGTTGGCTTCAATGCCTCGCTTGGAGACTACGTATCCCAGAAGCTGTCCGGTGGGTACGCCGAAGGTGCATTTTCCAGGATTCATCTTGATGTTGTACCTCCACAAGTTAGCGAAGGTTTCAGCTAGATCGGCAAGTAGATCGTCCTGGTGGGTGGATTTTACCACCACGTCGTCGATGTAGACGTGAATGTTACGGCCAATTTGGCTCGCTAGACACTCCTGCATGCACCTCTAGTATGCGCCTGCGTTCTTGAGGCCGAACGTCATGGCCGTGTAGCAGAATGCACCGAATGGCGTAATGAACGCTGTCTTCTCCTCGTCTTCGACCGCCATCTTGATCTGGTTGTAACCAGAGTAAGCGTCGAGAAAACACAGCGACTCCGATCCCGCGGTCGAGTCGATGATCTGATCGATGCGCGGTAGGACGAACTCCTCCTTTGGGCAGGCGCTGTTGAGTTTGGTGTAGTCAATGCACATTCTCCAGGTGTTGTTCTTTTTGAGAACCAGGACTGGGTTTTCCAGCCACTTGGAGTATTTGATTGGCCGGATGAAGCCTGCGGCTAGCAGGCGCTGGACTTCCTCGGCGATTGCTCGGCGGCGCTCTTCATTGAAGGATCGTAGCGACTGCTTTACTGGTCACACTTTGGGGACGACATTAAGTTTGTGCTCAGCGAGTTCCCTCGGGACACCTGGCATGTCAGATGGCTTCGATGCGAAGATGTCGCGGTTCTCATGGAGGAACCCAATGAGCGCGCTTTCCTATGCGGGGCTCATGTGCTCCCCGATGGTGACCGTCTGGCTCGAGTCGCCTAGGACGAGCTCGACGGTGCGGGTGTGCGTGGTTGCCTCGAACATGGAGTTCAAGGCGATCGGTTTCTTCAGGATGGTGGGATCGTCCTTGTTGATATTGCCCGCGTATTTCACGAGCTCCTCCGTGTGGTCGGTCTCCACGGCGATGACGGCGTCTGCGAGCTCGGTGCCTTTTTCCTCGCATTCCACGGCCATGTCGGGGTCGCCGTGGACGGTGATGATGCCGCTTGGCCCGGGGAGTTTCATCATGTTGTAGGCGTAGTGTGGGGTCGCCATGAACTTTGCGAATGCCTGGCGGACCAGGACGCAGTGGTAGGGGCTGCGGAAGTTTACCAGCTCGAAGACGATCCTCTCCGTGCGGTAGTTCGCTAGAGTTTCGAAGGTGACTGGCAGCGTCACTTTCCTGATCGGGTACGCCTTCCGACCGGGGACGATGCCGTGGATGGTCATCAGTGTTGGCTCGATGGCTGTTTCTGGGAGCTGGAGCCTTTTGAATGTGTCGAGGTACAAGATATTGATGGAGCTCCCGCCGTCCATCAGCATCTTGGGTAGCCAGTAGTCGACCACCTTGGGCATGACTACCAGGGCGACTCGCCTGGGTACTCTATTCTTAGCGCGTGGTCCTGGCGACTCTAGGTGATGCTCTGCTCGGACCTGTTTAGGAAGCGAGGGATGTCGACTTGCGTCACCGCATTGACAGCGACCGCGCGGGCGAGCACCTTCTTCTCACGCTTGGTGCCGAGTCCGGTGAAGGTATGTAGCGACCCGATGGCGGTTCCGAAGCCGCTACCGTTCCCGTTGTCCCGAGGTGGGTTGTTGTTGGGGTCCTCCCTTGCACGTCTCGCCTTCTCAATCTCTTTGAGAGAGTGGCAATCGGCAGTGGTGTGGGTGGCGGGTTTTCCCTCCCTGCTATGGTAGATGTAGGTCTGATTGAGCAGGGCGGCAGGGTCGAATTTTGGCCTCGTCGCGTTGTTGGCGCAGTAGTTACTGCTGTCGCGGTAGTTTCCTCCGTCGCGGCGATAATTCTTGGAGTCGCGCTGGCCGTAGCCGGCGTTGGCGACGAAATCGACTCGCCCGTCCGTGCGGCGCTTGCAGGTGATGCGGGTGTTGCGGTAGCGCATGTCGCGTAGGCGCCCACTATCGTGGATGCTAGTGCGGCGTCTTCCTCCCGACTCGTTGTTGGAGTCTTGGTTGGGGTCCTCCTCCACGTAGCGCTTGCAGATCTCGAGGAGGTCGGGGATGTTATCGAGCGTCTAGTAGACCCTCTTGATCTTGGCGACCAGGGGTTCGTACCGGCACGTGTTCTTGAAGCTGTGTATCGCCGTGTCTGGGTGGATGCTGGAGGCATTTGTCCATAGTTCTTGCCACCTTTGGATCCACCGGCGGGTCGACTCGCGTTGTCCCTGGATGCATCGCTCCAGGTCTTCTATGGTGGTGGCGCGGGTGTAGGAGCCCTCGAAGTGCCTGACGAATGCATCCCGCATTTCTTCCCAGGAATCAATGCTATCGGGAGGGAGCGTGTTGATCCACTGCCGGGTCGCACCCTCCATCATCAGGGGGAGGTAGCAAGTGGTGAGCAGGTCGGTGTGGCCTGCAATCCCCATTGCCATGAGGTATGTGTCCAACCCGACAGTAGGGTCGTACGTTGGGTCGTACTTCTCGATCTCCTTAGGGGCCTTGAAGTTGGCGGGGTATTTTTCCTCGCGAATCATTGGTCCAAAACATTGCGGCCCGACTCGGCTGAGCGAGCCTCTTGGCTCCGGTTCGCCGCGGTTGGTGAGGGTATGCCGTAGGTCGTAGGACTGGCGCGACCGCCATGTCTAATTTTTGATGATGTTCGTTCGGACGTCGAGGGGCTGCCCGTTGGCAGCGACCGTGTTGGCGTATTGGATCTATAGCGCGCCATCGCCTTGGTAATCGAGGTTGGCGATCGCAGCATCAGCCGCGACGACATTGTCCATCGGGGTGGAGTATAGTGGTAGCCCGTTGGCGTCACGGGCTTGAGGCGAGATGACGATCCGGGGTTGGTCCGGTGGGGGCGCGCGGCCCATGGGTGGTGGAGCCCCAGTCGCCGGCGCTCCAGGTGGTGGTCTTGCATGGTTGCTCCCGCCTGGCGGCACGTTCTCGCAGTATTCGCGCTCGGCGGCGCTTGTGGGGTCGCCCTCATCATTGAAATTCAGGATGCGGCCCTAAAGGTTGGGGTTTAGGTGGGTCATGATGCGGCGCTGGTGGTAGAGTGACAGCTCCCGCGCCGCTCGAGGCAGTATTTTTCGCGCTCAGCGAGTTCGTTGTGTTGCGCCTCCGCGAGCCGCAGGCGAGATTGCTCCACCTCCTGGCCCTTGCGGTCGGCCGGATCGGCGTGGAGAATAGATCTGGCAGGGCGGCCGTGCTACCCGCCATGTAGATCGCGTTGAAGCGATTGGATCTGGCGCAAAAATCCTCGGGGGATTCCGAGCCGGAATCGGAGTCGAAGATCCCCAGGATGGAGGAATCCTCGAAATCCTCGGGGTTGGAGACTCGCGTGATGGAGTCCTCCCATGACGCGGCGGTGATGGATTCGCTGACAATGCAGGGGTCGCGGAGTCGGCGTCGTCGTTGGTGGCGACGTTAGTCTCGACCACGCCGCTAGCGGCCGAGTCGTACTTGGTGACGAGGCTCCTGATGGAGCGGACCTGCTCCTCCGAAAGAAGGTCGCGGTGTGGCGGCGATCCGCCAACGATCACCGTCGCAGCTGGGTCGATCGTGCCGGTGAAGCCGACGAAGAGGTTGATGGAGCCGACCGGCATCACCGCGGCATGGGTGACCGGGCGTGACACCGGGATGTAACTGTTGGGCAGGATCTGTAAGATCCCGCCGATGGCAATCATGCGACCGGTGGCGATCGGCCGATCGATCGGCGAGTAGGGTCTCGCCGCAGAACTCAGGCCAGTCCCGCTATGCCCCACGGTGGGCACCACTGTCGTGGAAATGGCCACGGCAGTCGCTGCCACTGGCAGCGATTGAGTGTTTCGTGAGGAAGAGTTCGCGGCCATCTGCGGTGCGAGATGGGGGCGGATGCACATGGGTTTATCCAGGTTCGCCCCCCCCGGAGGGTAAAGACCTACTCCTGCTAGATTAGATTATGAGAGAGCGAGTTACAGGGGTGGCGAGCTCGGCGGCTAGGCAGCGAGTCGCTTGAGGGGGTGTATGATGGAACATAAGGTCCCAGGATACCCTAGGGAGGTTTATATATGAGGCACCTCGCTAGGGTTTACAAGCTGTCCCCGAACAAGATAAGGATCCAGAGACTTTTGACCTAATCCGATTGGGCTTCTGCTACGCTTCTGGGCTTCCAGTCGCCAGTTGATGGGCCTTTCCTTTCTTCATAGTTCAGTCGCTGTCTTTCAGACGCACTCGCAGGCCTTTTCGGCCCACTCAGAACGTTCTGCTGGGCATACCCCCTTTGGCATACCCCATCAACATCAGATGGGACGGTCGATTCCGACTCGTCCTCTTCCAAGGCTTCACGAGGAATACCCCCCTCAGGAAGAGGGGCATACAGGGTGACACCGCCAAATCCTGCATACAGACCACAATTTAGCACAAAGTTAAGAAACAGCAAAGAAGCAATCAACATACTAGCTACTGCGTAGCACAACTATACCTCAGGAGGAGGGTTAGCAGCATCGAACGGAGGAACAACTGGTTCACTAGAGAGCACATCCTTGACGGTGTACTTGGTGACCAGTCGAACCCTTTTATCTACCTCACTCACGGACATGCCATCGGCAGACATGCGAGTGACATTGTCAGCGCCAGCCCACTGAAACATGGGGTGGACTCTGGCCTGCAGGGGCTGGACGCGACGACGCAGCCATGTGCGAATGAGGGCGCAGCCTCCCTCCTCTTTGCCCATGCGACTCTCGAGGTCGTAGACGCGCTCGTATAGCACATCTGTCTCCGCGGACTCGCTGGGCATAATCACATTCTTCCAGGAGCGCCTCCTCTTGCATGGCATCGAGGGGTCGAAGGGCGCTCGTACAGCACATCTGTATCCGCGGATTCGGCCTTCTGGTCATGAACGTAGAACCACTTGTCCCTCCACCCTTGGATGGACATCATTAGCTTGATGTCAAAGTATGTGGCGGATGGATCGACGTGGATTCCGCAGCCGCGTACATCGTAGACTATGGAGCCAGATGCCGATTGGCGTTTCAATTTGAAGAGGCGCTTGAAGAGGCCGAAATGTGGCTCGATTCCGAGCCAGCACTCGCAGAGGGTAATGTAGCAAGCTACATGGAGGATGGAATTGGGGGACAGCTGATGGATCTGGAGCCCGTAAAAACAAAGAAGGCCCATGAAAAAAGGATGCAGGGGCAGCCGCCGGGGATGCGTGCGTCGGCCACTGTGGAGGACAAAACTCCGTCTTGGCGAAGAAGACGAAGCTCTGAGGATTTGATCACAGAGCGACGCCACACGCCATTCGTGACGCGAGTCCCACGCCTTTCTTCTTTCTGCCGGTGGCGGTGCTGGTGCCTGCAGCGGCGGAGCCGCCCTTCTTCTTCATCGTAGCAGTGGAAGCAGCGGAATCGGCCGCGGCACCTCCTTTTTTCTACCCTATTCCGTGGCGGCGATGTGACTGGAGGAAGTAGCTGGGAAATACACGGAGCTGGTCCAGCGCCGTGGAGGAAAAGGAGCGCAAAGAAGCAGAGAAGCAGCGGCAATGGCGATGGGAGCAAGGGATGAAAATAAGTAGATGTGAATTCTACCGTCCCTGCATCGCTACTTAACCCCCTGGAATAAGCAATCCAACGGCTTAGAAAAACCCTACCACACGTGTGGCGTTCATCGCGCTTGACACATGGAGGAGCTGAAGCACGAACCGTCCACCACTACTCCCAATTACGCGCGGAAATCGAGGAGGCGCGGTTAAAATAAAGATTACGCACACCCGGTCAAATCAGAGTCAGGGAATGGGACCTACCGCTCGTCACGTCCCGTGAAACTCGCTCACGCATGCAACTGAGGTCATGAAATTGTTAGCACTGACGTCATCAAAACTACGCAACATAAGATTTCAACTACTTTAGTCCTTGCTCGAGTCTTCGACTCCACCAAGCACTCAGGGGCTACTCCCATAGGGACTGTTGGTCGCGCACCCTACGATTTTTTCTTCTTCTTTTGCAGGAAGATGGACAATCAAAGCAAACCCAACCACTCGAAACACGGTTCAACTATGGACATAGGTTACTCCCATAGGGAGCGGCGGAAAGTTCTTTAGTCCCTAGATGTCTCCAGCGCTTGTTTGCTAGCCGATAGATGTCTCCTAGCACTCCCTCCTTCTCCAAAACCCATGTCCATAACAATGGGCATTGATGAGTTAAACCCTTGTCACCAGCACTTAGCTCTCTCTACATTCCAAGAAACTTCTCCAACTAGAGATTTCTGAGTTACTTGAAGAAATCTTGACTTTCCATTTTTTGAACCCGAAAAACCGGTGTTTTTCCAAAGGAGGTGCAAGATTTGGGTGCGCCCAAGGCACCGAGGCAATTTTCACGCATGCTACACCATGAAGGATGGCCACTCCTGGGAGGTGGGTATTAATCTCGTGGTGCAAGCATATACCATATTTTTCTTGAGTTACGCCCCAGTAATGGCAGCCCTCATGTTTGACCCAGGAGATTGTACCACAAGACGGTGTAATAAAGGAACCATAGCCAGATCTTGCTCATGAGCAAACTTGTGAGAAACAAAAGAATGCGAAGCACCAGAATCAAACAAAACTCGTGCAGGAACTGAGTTAACAGGAAGCATACCCATCACAACTCTAGGAGCATGCTCAGCTTGAGCGGCGTTGACACAGTTGGCACGAGCAACCGTAGACCCAGGCTTAGTGTTGATGTTGAGAGCCCGAGGTGGAGGTGCACGAATCATAGGAGCACTTGCCGCAGGTCTTGGAGGTGGTGGTGGAAGAGCTTTGTTGTTCAATGGACAATTCCATTGCTGATGCCCAGTGTTTCCACAAGTATAACAAGCACCAGGTGGACGTGGAGCAACGTAGCCAGGGACTCCGCCAGGCGCTCCAGGGTAGTTGTGGTTGTAGCCCCTGGGAGCCGCAGTGAAGGAGTTTGGTGGCCTTGGTGCGTAGCTTGAAGGTCTTGATGGAGCAGGGAGCGACGGTGGGGTGTTAGGAACCCAGACACGACGCTTAGAAGGAGCTGTCATAGCAGAAGAGCTTGCTGTATCACGGCTGTGTTTCTTTGACTCCTCAAACACTTGCCTACTTGCTTCTTCCTGCAGAGCTGTGTGCTGAAGTTCTAGAAAAGATGCTGGCCTTGCATGAGTGATTGCATATTTGATGGAAGCATTGAGGCCTTGCCGAAACCTCTTTTGCTTCTTCTTGTCATCAGAGATCTCATCGCCACCATAACGAGACAGGTTCATGAAGTTCCTGATGTAGGTGTTGACATTCTCAGTGCCCTGCTTGAGGTTGAGAAACACTTCCTTCATCCTTTCCATGACAATTTCTGACAGATATTGCTCTTTGAAAGCAGTAGTGAACCGCTCCCAAGTAGGCTGAAAACCAGAAAGATCTGCCTTGAGGTAATTTTCCCACCAGAGAGCTGCATCTCCCTTCAGAAGGTGAGTAGCACACTTGACCCATTCTTGCTCGGGAACATCTGCAGTCATCAGCAACCTTGACACCTCACGAAGCCAATCATCCGCATCAAGTGGTTGATCAGACACTTCGAATTGACGTGGGTTGAACTTGAGAAAACTCTTGATGTCTCCTCGCTTGGGAGGTGGAGGTAGCGGAGCAAACTCATTCCTCCTCACACTTTCCTCGAAGCGCTGCTGGTTCTACTGCATAGTGCCCAAAGCATTTGCAATACTTGCCAAAGCAGCCCCGAGTTCAGATGGTATATCGTCCTCAGAACGGCGTGGTGGTGCCATCCTGTGATTGATATAAAACACAAGTCAGTACTATAATGGAGAATGATAATAATAATCCAAAATAGTACCAAAATGGAATTAATCAAGATTAAAGAATGCAATACACTGAGGTGATATTAAAATATCAACAAAGTTCAAGGCAACTAGAAGATATAAAGCATAACGCACACGACTGAACAAGGAGTGTGGTACACAACTAACAAAGAAAAAATTTCCGCAATTTTTGGCATTAAAATACCACTAAATGCGCAAAACCACTTAATGAATCAAGATTAGTAACTCTACTATTTCAATATACAAAAGCAAATGACAAAAGTAGTGGTATGGTCGCGACTCCATCCCGCACTCAAATCATTACTCCGCACATGAATCAGTAAAACACATATCCCAACAACTTCTTCTTAAGGTGAACCTAAAGATTGGTAACTACGGAAAAGAACACCCCAAACAAGATAACGTCGGATAACAAAGAGTAAGATAGATCGCATCGGTGTACAACGAATCAGAATAGATCGCGTCGGTTTACAAAGGACTGTCGGTAGGGAATGTACCAACAGTTGATAACCAAAAGGCAGATAGTAATAACATTTGGATGCAACAGATAGACAAGGAATTCACACACACACACACACAAACATAACCTATGGTACTACGGAACCCAGAACACGTGAATCCTAGTTTGAAGTTTAGAAGAGGATTGAAAACGTTACACTTACCTACCAGAACAAGGGTGGGTGGGTGGGTAAGAAGAAAAATGGAAGCAATCTTACTCTCACGTTTGTTTTTTCCTAATATACATAACTACCAAAATATTTGCTAGACAGACAACGACCATTTTGGCTGAGACCCTGAAGGGCGGGATGGCTCTGATACCAATTGTAACTACCTCGGTGAATTACGCTCTTAGTTAATGCCTTGATGAACGAAAGTGGTTAAAATAGTACGGTGGGGCCCAGGGCCACTCACGGTAGACCTTTCGGCCGTCCTAACCACTTTCAGACAACGGGACAAGAACGAGCGGCGTAATCGGCAGGCGAAGGGATCAACTACATACACAAGTGAGTATGTATGCAAGCCACATACAACAGTACATCAGAGCCATTCCATCTAAAAAAAATAGAAATAGTGCAACGCCATACGGCAAGATCCAAACATCCTAGATAGATATGATAATTTAGGATAGCTCCTCATAAATCACACATCAGGGTATCAGGCGGAAGCGGAAAACAAGATCCGAGTACGGATAAGAAGCAAATTGGCATAAGATGCCCCATAAATAAACACATCCCGCCCACAGATCACACGGATCCCCGTTCCCGGAATCTCTACACCGAATGATCGTTTCCAACATCATCTGTCTCTTCCACCCAGTATCCATCTTGCGGGTACACCTGTTCATCTGAATCAAACAATTTATTGTGTGAGACCCTAGGGGTACTCAGCAAGTCTTAATGCCACTAAAGGGGACACAACCTGGGGTGACGCAATTGCAGCTAAAGATAATACCTAACAATTCTATAGAGACTCGCTAACCTTCCGCCTAACCAATGATAGACGGAAGTCCGTGAATTAAGAACAACAGTTATAACAGTATAATTAACAGATCCATCCTCCTCCTCGCTTACCAACGAGGAAGCGGACGAACAACCCCCATCATCCGTTGGCAGTTTTATTAACCATTCCATGAGGGTTGCTCTATTTACTAGTCAAGTACTTAGTCGATTTAAAAGAGGTACTTTAGTTAAACTTGTCTATGATCGAGAAACTGTGCTCCAAGTCGTCCATAACCGCGGACACGGCTTCCAGAAAGATTTACCCTGCAGGGGTGCACGAATAGCAACACACACTCGATCAACCTCGGAAAAACCAAATCAAAACCCAACGAGGCATTCACGACAAAGCAATCACAGGATTCAGAAATGTTTCAGGGGGCCACCCCATTAAGCTACCCGCCACGAAGTTGGCCAGCTCCGAGACGAACCCAAGGTTTGTGTGGACGGCGGTAAACAACTGGGAACCCGAAAATGTGACTGGGCTTGTCGATACAGCGAAAACGTGTCACGATCCAAAACAGTACAGGTGCTCCTCGCACAATCTTAAATAAAGCAGTAACATGGCATAAGTACAGAATAGTAATAAAGCCCCAAACTAATTGTGGCCCCAAGAAATAAGAATGAATCAAGCTCTGGCTCAGGGGGGTCCATAAGGCCTCCCGGATGTGGATAGTGCGAATAGTCAAGGAACAGGAATCAAGTACTCGGGGTCCTACGGGACACGAGTGAGCATGAAAAACCAAATAGCAGATATTGCTCACCGGTGCCTCTTTCATTAGTTATCCCATTACTACTTAGGTTATGTTGTTTAGGTACCTCGTTATCCATCAGACACTCACATACCCTACTCATGCTTTTCTACGACTCGCATGGCTCAAACAACTCCTGTAGTAATGGCTCATGGGACCGGAACAGGCTTAATGTGGTTTAAACGTGTAGGCTATGCAGTACTTGGGATTCAATTTAATGCAATCGCGACTCAATGATGCAAGAATAAGATAGAGGCAATAGGTACTGTATGTATGCAAGCATGTGGTAGTGCTTGCCTGGCAGCTCAGTTGAAGCGAGAGATGGATCTGGGTAATACTCCTGTGATTCCTGGTAAACCTCCTGCTGGGCGTCTATTCGAAGAAGAACCAAACAAACAAGGGCCAACATAAATAAAGTGCGCAAGCATATAAATTGAAATGCAACAAGCAACCAAGCATGCCATGATGAATGATGCACAATTTACATGGCATTAAAGTAGCATGGCAAAGGTGAGGTGTGGATACAAGAAATCAAGCACTTTATTATTTATTTGCCCAAGTTTTATTGTCATAAATGGTTCAGATTTTAGATGACAACATGATGCATGCTTCAATTCAGAACAAGGATTGCATAAATAGAACGGGCTCGTCGTGCTGATCGATTTAGACATCTTATTTGTCAAATTTGGAGTTATAAAACAAAAGTTATTAATTAAATAAGGAAAGGGGCATTTTTATTGTAATTTTAATCATCTCGAAAATTAAAGTGTTCAAAATATATTTTGAAGAGCATATTTGGATTCCTCACATTTTTCTGATTCCAAAACATATATTATTTGGATTTGTATTTTAAAAATTATTTGAATCTGAAAAGAATTTGAATTTAAATTAATTGAAAAAGATTTGAATAAAAACAGACTCAGGGAATTACTTTTTATACCCAGGCAAAATTGACCCCAGACAATGACAGGTGGGGACACCGCGGACTGGGACACGCGCGCGAGAAAACACGTTATGCACGCGGACTGGGCTAGCCGCGGACGCTGACATGCGGGCCAGCGCGGAAGGGGCCACGTGCCAGTGGGGAAAGGCCCCAGCGGCTGACTGGTGGGGCACCAGCTGGACCGCGGGTTACAGCCAGGAAAACTGGGGGTGGTTTTTGCAAGAAGGCCAGGGCGACGGACAGGTGGGGCCGTTTGGAGCGCGGGCTGCAGTAATTAAAAAGGGGAGGGGCTTTTTGCAAAACGACCACGGGTGGCTACTATTTATCGTCTTCGCGCGTCTGGCGCTAATCCGATGCGCGGCGCGGGGCGGGGACTCGAACCTGGGACGCGGGCGTTCGCGCTGGGGGTGCGAGCCGGTGCGGTAGTGCTAGGGGAGCTGTCTGGGAGGAGGGCGCGGGCTAGTTAGGGCTTGCGCGGCGCGGGGAGGCTGCAGACTACAACGGACGGCGTGCCCTGAGAGTGCTCGACAAAACGCTCGGCGGCGCTAGGGCGGCACGGCGAGGCGGAGGTTGTCAGGGAGGGGAAGATGCTCATCGCGGGCTCGCTGGTGGGCTTGGATCGGCGCGAGGAGCAGCGAAGCGTCGGGGAGGCAGACGCTCCGTCGGCTAGGGTTCCCTGCAGGGCGGCAAGGCACGGGGTTGCTGGGGAGCTTCTCCTTCGCGTAGGCGCGGTCGGGGTTGTGCCGGGGGTTGTCCTGGATCTCCTCAGCCACCGCACGGTCGCGCTGCGGGGCTGGTTCGTCGGGGCGGGGTGGTTGCTGGCGGCGACCGGCGTCGGCTGCTGGTGGACGGAGAGAAAGGAGGGAAGAAGGGGCGTCTCGGGGTGGATCTGGGCGAGCCCTGAGAGCCGTGGGGAGGGAGGAAAGAAGGGAGAGGGAGGAGGAGAGGGAGGCGTGCACGGCAAGGAAAAGGAGCTTGGGCTTTGCCCTTTTTCCTCCTCGAGCACGTGCTCGGCCGGCTGGGCTGGCTAGGGCTGGTCCAGGGCGAGGCAGGGAGGCTGCAGGTGGGGGCTGGCATGAGGGAGAGAAGAGAGGGAGGGACCAGCTCGAGTTAGGTTGGATGGTGGCCTCGGGTTAGGTTTAGCTAGGGTTAGGGTTTGGGTTAGCTAGGGTTAGAGAGAGGTGAGGCTAGGGTGGTGGGTCAGGTAGAGAGAGGGTGGCCAGGTGGAGAGAGGGGCTTGGCATGGAGGCCAAGCTAGAGAGAGAGAGAGAGAGGGTTATTAGGAATTAGGGTTATGAGAAGAAAATAGATTAAATAGGTTTGATTATTTTTAAGTAGTTAGATTGTAAATTTTGTGTAAGAGGCCAACACAAGAAGAACTAGAAAGGCTTGACCTTGCATGGACTAATGTGGAAGAGAGACAAGAAAGAAAGAAAGTGGAAGAAAAGAATTAGGTGGAGAGGTTCTCATATGATCATACATGTAGAAATAAATAAAATAAAAATAAAAGAAAAGAAGGTGGATAAGATCATCCCAAGTGGACATGGAGAGGGCTTGAGCTAACAAGAGGTGGAGGTGGAAAGAAGTCCAAGAAAAGAAAAAGAAAGAATTGTGAAAAAAAGGCCTCATGTGGTTCATGCATGAGAGAACAATAAAATAAAAGAAATAGATATAGATGAGGATTTGGAATGGTGGAAGGAAAAGAGATGACCCATGAAGTAAAGATCCACTTAAAATATAGGAAAACCAAAAGAGCAAAAAGGTGGTGGAGAGATGTGCATGGCCCATGCAAAATAATAATGCCATTAATTATTTTGTGAAAACAATAATATTATGATGGCATTAATCTTATGCATTTCCAAGAAGTGGAATAAAACCATGCAAAAGAATTAAGGGACTAGATCCACCCTATTGCCCATGAGCTAAATGAAACCCCAAATAAAAACAAACAAGCTCATGATCTAGTAGGATGGTGGAATTATAAAGTGATAGAAAGAAAAGTGGTGGAATGGAAATAAAAGATATGCCCCCAACTCAACTTGGGCATTTAAACAATATATCAATAACCAAATACAATATCAAGAGGCAAATACAATTAATAGTGCATGTGATGGAAGAACCAAAAGAAAAGGAGTTTTATATGATGCTCAAATACAAGGTGGCATGATGACATGAGCATGATATAATTATGATGCAATAATAATATCTATGAAGTAGCCAATATCTTACTAGGACAAGTAGCATTACAATTGTTAGACAATTGGGGTGCTACAACTTGGCGCATGCTCACACCATGTTATGACTATCTCAAGTCACCATAGCCTGTATGATCCTTTAGTTTTCAACTTGTAGTATCACTTTATGCTTTGATCAATGTTTTGTCGCTCTGCATGATTATGGCCATTATTGCTCTCTTAGTTTGTCGCTCCCAGTCTTTTGCTAGCCTCCACAACAATGTATGAGTTCCACTCATGCATCCAACTCCCTAAACCAAGTTATTCTCAAGAGTCCACCATACCTACCTACTAGCTTATGCTATTCCAGGTATATTCATGCTTTTTTTTACCTTCCACTTGTTATGATAAAACTAGTGATTAAAGCTCTCACGAACTTGATGGCACACTTTACTTTATTGCCTCTAATAAACTTGAAGCATTGGGTCCTTATTTGTTGCGTATATGCTTGCACTTTATAAGTTGAAATTAGCAGAACCATGTACCATGGGGAACGCTTTCAACATTGCACTTGTACTTTGTACCCCATATATATCATGTTCTTTTGCTTACGGATCCCGGCGGTATGAAATAAAAGTGGAACTTGTAAGATCATGGAGTTTGTATGTGTGTTAGATAAACGCTTGGGCCGCTAGCCTAAGCCATGCCTAATCATGGTGGAAACTTGCAACATCACCATAGTTAGCACTCTATGAAGCATCCTCAATAAAAACCTATGAAAATAGCGAATAAAAAGATCGCTGAGATGCTCATTGTCTTCTTGCCTTGTCATTTTGATTATGGGAAAGCTCTCGTATCATGTGCAAGGGGTACCCCGTTGGCGGTTCTTAATGATACACACATACTTACAATGACAAGAGCTTACTCGTGACTGAAGTTGAGTAGCATGAGGATCGGTCTTCGTAAGTAAGGGGCATGAGATTTCGGTTTATAACTTGTCAAGCATATCCTCTTAGTTGTGTCACTTTAACCTTAATCACCTTCAAGATGCTTATGCTAGGGGGAATGAGAGCTGAAAACTACAAGTACCATAATTTTTGGAAGGTCTTTATGAGACTTGAATCCCTACTTCCTTTTACAAAAGGCCTTTCTTCCACCATTATATTGAGTCTCCACCATCTATCTTTATGCACCTACTTTGAGAGCATAGTGGCCATTCTTAGTTCTATGTGCATTGTCCCAAGACTAGTTGATTGATGCATAACTTGATATTGCTTGTTTTAAACTATTGTATCTAGTCACTCTTATGAACTTTGAAGGTGCCCTCTGCATTTATATTTGCTACTCTATTGAGGGACAAGCTGAATACTATTATGCTATATTTCCTTTATGTGAAACAAACAAACGTCTTGCAAAGCATTATTATTCATGAATCTTTTGTTTGTGCGTTTTCATGTTGCATCATAGTTTCTTTGCTTATTGCTAGAACTTTGTCTTTCATGTTATGATTGAAGTACTATGATCCCAGCTTTGAATGTTTTGCAAATACTTTGATCAAGTCTTTGATGGTGCATGTCACCTCAAAAATTATTCTTTCTTTTTATCACTTACCTACTCGAGGACGAGCAGGAGTTAAGCTTGGGGATGTTGATACATTTCAAATGTATCTATAATTTTTGATGTTCCATGCTTGGATTTATCCACTTTCTTGTGTTTTGTTCCAACTTTGGTGTACTTTTCTTATGATTTCTTGGACTAACCTATTAACAAGAGCCACAGTGCCAGCTGCCTGTTTTCTGCTGTTTTGGGTTCCAGGAAAGTCAGAAAATGAATATTCTCAGAATTGGACGGGACAAAAGCCAAAGTGCCTATTTTTCTGGAAGGGATCAATTGCCAGAATACGATACGGAGAAGGTCCAGGGGGTGGTGTGGTGGCTCCCGGCACCCCCTCGGCCTCTCCTTCCGCCTATATATTGCCCTCGGGACGAAAACCCTAAGTACCCGATCAAAAATCCACGAAAGAGTCTGTAGCCGCTGTCATCTCCATCCCTAGATCGGGAGGGATCTGAAGCTCTACTCGACACCCTAGCGGAGAGGGGAATTCACCCTGGAGGCCTTCTTCATCACCATGCAATCCTCCAGTGTGATGCGTGAGTAGTTCATCCTTGGACTACGGATCCATGTAGTAGCTAGATGGCTGGTTCTCCTCCTTTGTGCTTTCATGTTTAGATCTTGTGAGCTCCGTTCATGATCAAGATCATCTATTTGTAATTCATACATGTTGTGTTTGTGGGGATCCGATGGATATTGAGATGCTATTTCAGATTGATTATTTATTCTATCATGTCTTTGTTATTTGAGATCTTGCATGCTTTCTGTTGTTAGTAGCTATCTTGGCCAAGTAGATGCTAGCAACTCCAAGAGTTAGTATTTATGCTCGATAGTGGGTTCATGCCTCTGGTAATCTGGGGAAGTGACAGAAATCTCTAAGGTACTAGATGTGCTGTTGCTACTAGGGAGAAAACAACAATCCTTTGTTCATAGAACAATCGTATTGTTTACTTTACACACAGTTCGTAAAGCAATAATCTGTTGCTTGCAACTTAATACTGGAGGGGGTTCGGATGATGACCTGAAGGTGGATTATTAGTCATAGATGCAGTTGGATGGTGGTCTATGTATTATGTTGTAATGCCCAATCAAGTCTCAAAGGAGTCAAGATGATTAGTATATGCATGTATTGCTTTCTCAGTGTTATTCAATTGCCCCGCTGTAATTTGTTCACCTAGCATGTTATCTATCTAAGGAGAGCCACCTCTAGTGAACTATGGATCCCAGTTCTTTTTCTTTTACATACAATCTACAAACTGTTTACTGCTTTGTGTTTACTTTCTGCAAACTTTTACTTCTTTCCATTCGATACGTTTAATCCTTTGTTTTCCGCAAAACACTGTGAGATTGACAACCTCATCGCAAGTTGGGGACAAAGTTCTATGGTTGTGTTGTGCAGGTCTCTAGATTGTTACTAGCATCGGTAGTGCGCCCTGCCAAAGCTCAGCTAGCAACACCTTTGGGGTGTTTCCTTGCTCCTACTGGTTCGATTAAACCTTGGTTTCATAACTGAGGGAAAACTTACTGCTGTGCTCATCATACCTTCCTCTTGGGGTTCCCAACGAGCTCTACGTCGAACGTCGAGCACATCAAGATATTTTTCTAGCGCCGTTGCCGGGGAACGACGAAGAAGAAACTGCCACGTCAACACCGCACCAGATATTTTCTGGCGCCGTTGTCGGGGAGTCAAGGACTTCTTCACAAGGGGAGTCCGTCATAACCAATCTCTTTACTTTGTTGTTTTTTTTTGCTTAGTTTTCTTTTTTGCTTTGTTTGCTTGTTTTGTTATTCAAAAATACAAAAAAAATTAGTTTTGCAAGTTTGCTTTCTTATTTGAAAAACACAAAAAAAATTAGTTCCTATCCTAAGTTGTCACTATGTCTAGCCTTGCTCCAATCACTATGTCACCCGAGGAAATGATTTTCACTTTTAAACAAGGAATTGAGGAAAGTTTTAAGGAAGCTTGGTCTAGAATCTCCGATCTACATGAAAAAACTGAGCCTAAAATGACTCAAAGCTTGTTCCTTAGCAGTTTTTACCTTGGAATTGCTCTTTTCTATAGATATGCTTTAGATGATGTTGTGGGAGGAGATTTCCTCCATTGTAATGAGGATGATGCTATTAATGCTATAAATAAATTGATCCTCACCTACAACTTGCCTAGCCAAACTGATACTTCTTTCGCAAAAATATTTGCTAGGTTGGACACTCTTGAGGCTAGCATTACTAGATTAGAAAGTTGCTATAATACGCTTAGGGAGCATCACGATTATGTTCCAATAAACTCTGAACCATCAAAGTGGTTCCCTACAGTAAAGATTGAGATGAACACTGAAATTTTTCAAGCTCGCTGTGATATCATGTCTGAATTTTGCCTTATGCCCAAAGATATTTATAAATCTCTGAATACTTGGGGGCTCATTGAGGGAGGAAAAGAAACATCTCTTACTAATAATACTACCATATTTCCTCTGGCAATAGCTGAAGGAGTGTTTACAAAGATCCTTGGGAAAATGATTTCTATTGATTACCTTGTTATTGAATGTGCAGGAAAAGGACAAATTCCACTTGGAAGGTCCCTATTAGAACTCCTTGGAGCAATAATAGATGTGGGAAAGTGGACCATGCACCTTTCTTCTCCACCAAACAATCATATTTTTCCCAAGGTTAAGAATAAAAGTAAGAGAGGTAAGGGCAAGAAAGTTGGTTTTAATGCTTCTTCATTTGAGAACACTTGATTCTTTCTTTGCTTCTTATGCCTAACTTAAAGGCGTTAAAGAAAAGTACTTATTGGGAGATAACCCACAAGTTTTAGATGAGTCTTGGAAGTTATTACCTCTGTAATAACCGCTCCTTATCCTTTTTATTTGCTTTTTGTGCCAAGAGTAACCTCTAATGAGAGAGAAGTAATGATTGGGAAAGTTGCTGTCCCGAAACAGATTTCTGTGCTTCACCGTAAAAATTCTTGAGAGAGCTCTGTATGTTGGATTGAGATGTAATGTTTTGTGCTTCTGCCCCAGGTTGTTATCTAACTTTCGTTAGTTCAACACTTTTTGATTTGAGCAACATAAGGTCTTCAAAAAAATTCGTCTTTACCTACTGGTCTGTTTTGACAGATTTCTGCCATTTTCTGCATTTGCTTCTTGTTGGTTCCTTCTTGAGTTCTTTTGGGGAATTGAGATTTTTTAGGGAAGTTCTACAGTAGCTAGTGTTCTAATGGAAGTTTATTTGGTGTTAGAACTGAACCTTGAGACTTATTTATCTTGAGTGCACTAATGTTGCTAATAAAGATTGTGTGAAGTTTTGTATGAAGGAAAAATTTCAGGTGTATGGAAGGAATGAGTAATGAGATGAAGGATGGACAAAAGCTCAAGCTTGGGGATGCCACGCGTGTCACCCCAAGAAATATCCAACAAGTACAAGCGTCAAAGCTTGGGGATGCCCAAGGCATCCCCTTCTTCATCAATAAAAATCCTAGGTTTCTTCCGAACGCTTCATTTTTATTGTTTCATGCACAGTTGTGTTGTTCTTGGAGCATCTTCTTTTTCGTTTTCGTTTTGGTTTTCGTTTGCTTGGTTTGTTTAGTTTTCTTAATAAATTGGTTGGACCCCCTCTTTCATACATTGGTTTGCAAATATTTTGGTTTGGTTTGGAAAAGAGTAAGAAAGTTCATACTTATGTGGTAAAAAGAGCTCGTTTTTGACTGTGGCCTATGCTTTGTCATGCCATGCTTGATATTGTTTTGGATTTATGCTTAGTATTATTTTCTGTAGCATGACTTGTTATAAACAATTGAGATTGCTTAATGTGCCTTGGATGAATCATGCGTTGTTTTAGTATATTAAAGCATAGTATAGTGGTATTCTCCTTTGATGCTTTATTTGGGTTGACTTGGCGCATGCTCACACCATGTTATGACTATATCAAGTCACCATAGCCTGTATGATCCTTTAGTTTTCAACTTGTAGTATCACTTTATGCTTTGATCAATGATGTTTTGTCGCTCTGCATGATTATGGCCATTATTGCTCTCTTAGTTTGTCGCTCCCAGTCTTTTGCTAGCCTCCACAACAATGTATGAGTTCCACTCATGCATCCAACTCCCTAAACCAAGTTATTCCCAAGAGTCCACCATACCTACCTACTAGCTTATGCTATTCCAGGTATATTCATGCTTTTGTTTACCTTCCACTTGTTATGAGAAAACTAGTGATTAAAGCTCTCACGAACTTGATGGCACACTTTACTTTATTGCCTCTAATAAACTTGAAGCATTGGGTCCTTATTTGTTGCGTATATGCTTGCACTTTATAAGTTGAAATTAGCAGAACCATGTACCATGGGGAACGCTTTCAACATTGCACTTGTACTTTGTACCCTATATATATCATGTTCTTTTGCTTACGGATCCCGGCGGTTTGAAATAAAAGTGGAACTTGTAAGATCATGGAGTTTGTATGTGCATTAGAGAAACGCTTGGGCCGCTAGCCTAAGCCATGCCTAATCATGGTGGAAACTTGCAGCATCACCATAATGAGCACTCTATGAAGCATCCTCAATAAAAACCTATGAAAATAGCGAATAAAAAGACCGCTGAGATGCTCATTGTCTGCTTGCCTTGTCATTTTGATTATGGGAAAGCTCTCGTATCATGTGCAAGGGGTACCCCGTTGGCGGTTCTTAATGATACACACACACTTACAATGACAAGAGCTTACTCGTGACTGAAGTTGAGTAGCATGAGGATCGGTCTTCGTAAGTAAGGGCCATGAGATTTCGGTTTATAACTTGTCAAGCATATCCTCTTAGTTGTGTCACTTTAACCTTAATCACCTTCAAGATGCTTATGATAGGGGGAATGAGATCTGAAAACTACAAGTACCATAATTTTTGGAAGCTCTTTATGAGACTTGAATCCCTACTTCCTTTTACAAAAGGCCTTTCTTCCACCATTATATTGAGTCTCCACCTTCTATCTTTATGCACCTACTTTGAGAGCATAGTGGCCATTCTTAGTTCTATGTGCATTGTCCCAAGACTAGTTGATTGATGCATCACTTGATATTGCTTGTTTTAAACTATTGTATCTAGTCACTCTTATGAACTTTGAAGGTGTCCTATGCATTTATATTTGCTACTCTATTGAGGGACAAGCTGAATACTATTATGCTATGTTTTCTTTATGTGAAACAAACAAATGTCTTCATGTTGCATCATAGTTTCTTTGCTTATTGCTAGAACTTTGTCTTTCATGTTATGATTGAAGTACTATGATCCCAGCTTTGAATGTTTTGCAAATATTTTGATCAAGTCTTTGATGGTGCATGTCACCTCAAAAATTATTCTTTCTTTTTATCACTTACCTACTCGAGGACGAGCAGGAGTTAAGCTTGGGGATGTTGATACATTGCAAATGTATCTATAATTTTTGATGTTCCATGCTTGGTTTTATCCACTTTCTTGTGTTTTGTTCCAACTTTGGAGTACTTTTCTTATGATTTCTTGGACTAACCTATTAACAAGAGCCACAGTGCCATCTGCCTGTTTTCTGCTGTTTTTGGTTCCAGGAAAGTCAGAAAATGAATATTCTCAGAATTGGACGGGACAAAAGCCAAAGTGCCTATTTTTCCGGAAGCGATCAAGTGCCAGAATACGAGACGGAGAAGGGCCAGGGGCCGGCCGCACCACCTGGCCGCGTGGCCAGGCCTGGCCCGCGCCAGGGGGTGGTGTGGTGGCTCCTGGCACCCCCTCGGCCTCTCCTTCCGCCTATATATTGCCCTCGGGACGAAAACCCTAAGTACCCGATCAAAAATCCACGAAAGAGTCTGTAGCCACCATCATCTCCATCCCAAGATCGGGACGGATCTGAAGCTCTTCTCGACACCCTGCCGGAGAGGGGAATTCACCCTGGAGGCCTTCTTCATCACCATGCAAGCCTCTGGTGTGATGCGTGAGTAGTTCATCCTTGGACTACGGATCCATGTAGTAGCTAGATGGCTGGTTCTCCTCCTTTGTGCTTTCATGTTTAGATCTTGTGAGCTCCGTTCATGATCAAGATCATCTATTTGTAATTCATACATGTTGTGTTTGTGGGGATCCGATGGATATTGAGATGCTATTTCAGATTGATTATTGACTCTATCATGTCTTTGTTATTTGGGATCTTGCATGCTTTCCGTTGTTAGTAGCTATCTTGGCCAAGTAGATGCTAGCAACTCCAAGAGTTAGTATTTATGCTCGATAGTGGGTTCATGCCTCTGGTAATCCGGGGAAGTGACAGAAATCTCTAAGGTACTAGATCTACTTTTGCTACTAGGGAGAAAACAACAATCCTTTGTCCATAGAACAATCGTATTGTTTACTTTACATGCAGTTCGTAAAGCAATAATCTGTTGCTTGCAACTTAATACTGCAGGTGGTTCGGATGATAACCTGAAGGTGGATTATTAGTCATAGATGCAGTTGGATGGCGGTCTATGTATTATGTTGTAATGCCCAATCAAGTCTCAAAGGAGTCAAGATGATTAGTATATGCATGTATTGCTTTCTCGGTGTTTGTCAATTGCCTCGCTGTAATTTGTTCACCCAGCATGTTATCTATCTAAGGAGAGCCACCTCTAGTGAACTATGGATCCCAGTCCTTTTTCTTTTACATACAATCTACAAACGGTTTACTCCTTTGTGTTTATTTCTGCAAACTTTTACTTATTTCCATTCGATACGTTTAATCCTTTGTTTTCCGCAAAACACGGTGAGATTGACAACCTCGTCGCAAGTTGGGGACAAAGTTCTGTGGTTGTGTTGTGCAGGTCTCCACATTGCTACTAGCACCGGTAGTGCGCCCTGCCAAAGCTCAGCTAGCAACAACTTTGGGGTGTTTCCTTGCTCCTACTGCTTCGATTAAACCTTGGTTTCATAACTGAGGGAAAACTTACTGCTGTGCTCATCATACCTTCCTCTTGGGGTTCCCAACGAGCTCTATGTCGAACATCGAGCACATCAGATAGCCACTAACTTGAACCTTCAGGTAAGAAATCATTTAAGTAGCATTATAATGTATCTTACATATTCCTGCTATCAACTTAACTAACTGCATATCTTTTCTCCGATTTCTCGACGAACTTTAGATGTGACAGCCATTGAACTAGGAGTATGGGTTGCTGCACCCAAAGAATCTAGAGATCAATGGCTTGCACATATGAGATCAACATCACAACGACGTACCCACTCATGTGCTCCCACCCATGATGGTTTTGTTGTTTCTGCTATTACGAGCTCCCCAGCCATGAGGTCGCGTGCCCACACGGCGCGTGAACCTGCATGGAGCCCGGCTGTAACTACATTGGCCTGCCAGCAGACGTCATGGTCCACCTTACAAAGGATCACATGTACGAAGTGATTTGGTTCTCGTACGACCACACCCAACTTCTCCAATAGCAGGTGATGTTCCCTGACTCGACATGCCGCGGGCTCATTTGCAAGGGGGAGGACGGCTCTGTTTTTGTGTTGACCATCACCGCTGGTGTTCCGAGAACCGTCTCTGGGCCCACCTTCATGTGTGCGGTATGCATGAAGTCGGTCTCGACCGCCTAGCCCATGTACACGGTGAGCATGTGGGTGCATGCCCAGCCGCCATCATCCGATACCATGCATGTGACAGCCGAGGCACCAAGCTGCGCGATGCCGGGCGAGGTGGAGTTTGCGGACCTGAGGTCAGTCCTTTGTTTTCCATCTAATATCATTTGTACTCGTCCCCCCATACGGTGTTTGGCGCGGCCTGATTTTGGGCCGTATGGGGAGGCGCCGGATTGGTTAACAATTTGGGCGAACGCTGGCTCCCAGTCATATGCCCATAGTCATAATAGTGAAATATATTATTCGGTGATTTATTATTACATGGAAACTGAAACTAGTCATAATCCTTCCTAGTCCTATAGTACACGTCTTGGGGTCGTCAGCGTCATCGTCGTCGCTGTCGCTTGGCACGCACGACTGAACCTATGGCCTTCCACGGGTTGATGCGGGTAGGGTAGACCGTTGATCAGCGCAGGCTGCGGGGGCCGGCGACCGTGGCTGCAGTAGCAGCCCACTGCGACGTCCTCGGCACGGTACAAAGAGGCACGCATGGCCGCGTGCTTCCCCGGTAACTCCTCTGGGTCGCAGGTACGCCCAAGATGGTGTGCCACCGTAGCGTATTTCGGTAGCACCTACCATTCCTCGAAGGCTGGCTACCCGGAGGTGGGGTGCGCCGGCTAGCAACGTCACCACACCCGCGGCTAATGCCGCCCTTGCTTGGGCTTCCCGGAGGCTTAAAGTGCGGGTACCGCAGGCGAGGGTGGTCTCCTCTGGTGATGTGGTGCATCACATTGGCGAGTGTCTGGTTTGCCCATCACAGCCGTCGTCCAGCTTCATTGTGGTTGATCGGAGGAGGGTCATTTCCCTCATACATGGCGATCTCTCTTTCTCGTCGATTGGCGAAGAAGGCGGTCCATGTCGTGTTGTTGTTAGGGCACCAATTGGGATCCATCCGCTGCTCCAGCATGAGCTCAAGGTAGTAGTGTCTCATAATGGCCGCTCAGTAGGCAGAACCACAAGGCACATGAGGGATAGGCACCCCTCCGGCGCTCGGCATCCAGTCGGGGGTAGCCGGTACCCCGGTGGACATTGGTAGCTGGAGGCGCACAACATCCACTACAAGAAAGTTGGCTTTTACCATAGATGATTTTCGTGGTTGAAGGCCCATTTTTCGTGGCTAAAAAGTCTTCCGCGACAGATGGCCTTCGTGGTAAAAGCCCCGTCACAAATGAATCAATCATGTTTTTTTACCGTGGCGGACGCACTCTTCGGCTACGAAAACTTGTTCCATCGTAGATCTATTCGCCAACGGCGCTAACTGCTGACGTCATGCAAACTGCCACGTGGCAGCCACCGTTAACGGTCACATAAACCATGGTAGAAGCCAGACCCAGCCAAGGTCTGCTAATTATTAAATGGGCCGGCCCATGAGGAAAGCCCAATAGGAACACAACCCTTTACTGTTTTGTCCTGCACTGTCTGGAATCAGCCCAGTACTGCAGCCAGCAGCGACCTGTACACTTTCAGGCCCAATACTGTTTCGGCCTACATGAGGCCCAAGTTAGCCCAACACTTTGCTCCCACTTGAGTCTTGCACCAAGACGGCTAGGTACTGTTCATTCCTGGTGCCAATCTAGTCGTTTACAGTTCAGGCCTGTCATTGTTCTAGCCTTTTAGGATTATCGCCCCATTACTGTTTAGGCCCTTTAGAGTTTGGGCTTTTGCCTACTCAGGCCAGTACTATTTGGCATGTTACTGTAGTGGCATGCCATTGTACTGGTCTTTCAATGTTCTGGCCTTTTACTGTTCTAGCCTTTTACTACTTTGGCCTTTAAAAGTTCCAGCCTTTTGCTATTCCAGCCATTTACTGTTGAGGCCAGTCATGGTTCTAGCCTTCCACTATTCAGGTCTTTCATTGTTCCGGCTTTCTAATATTTAGCATAGTTTTGGTCTTCTACTGTTCTGGCCTTTCACTGTCCCGGCCTTTCACTATTTTGGCCCTCTACTGTTTTGGCATTTTACTGTTCTTGCCTTCTACCATTCTGGCCTTTTACTGTTTTGGCCTTCTAAGATTTTGGCGTTTTACTTTTATAGCCTTTTACTGTTCTGGCCTTTTACTATTGGCCTTCTACTATTCTCCCCTTTAAATTTTCGTTTTGGGTCGTCCATGTGCAAGTTTTGGGCCTTCGACTGGCCTTCTACTCCTATTGATGTTACTGCTCTGGCCTGTTACTGTTTCGTCCTTTTTTGCTAGCGCTTACTTTTTGGTAGAACAAAGGAATATCAAGACAACAATTAATAAACATGCAAAAATTAAAACTTCTTATTACACAACAATAAAAGTTTATCACAACAGATTTATACAATAAGATGGAAATTCTGAAAGATTACAAAGTGTTGGTATCATCAATAAAAGATCGGTACATGGCGATTTGCTTCAATGTATCATCTGTCCTCTTCTTCAACATTTCAACCACAAATATAAGAGCAACTACACCATTTCTTTCTGCATGCAATACAGCCTTTATATATTTATCACATGCAGGAGTTGTATTATGTGGACTATTAAGTAAGTTGTTTTCTTCAGAAATGCAATGGGAGGATGAATGGGAAGAGGGATCACAACTTTTAGTCCTGCCTTTCGAGGACTCCTACTTGGTATGAACTATAGCCTACTAAAATATGGTGAAAGAGGTTAAAACAAAGAACAAGGGAAACAAGTAGTATTATATAAAGTAGTAATCATTTAAATTAAGTATGAGCTTATAGTAGCAATTTTAGACTAACAGTAGCTCCTTCTCGAGTGGGTGCGACTCCTGGCCAATCTGCCACAAGAATCTGAGCCGAGCAGCTAGAACTCTGGTCTTTGTACTCCATTGTCATTTCTCTACATTAAGGCGTGACATTTAAAACCCAGTTAGCTGGTTTGGAAGGATGAATCAAAAACGCCAAAAACAGAGCATTAAAAATTACCAGATGTATGATTCAAACTAGATAGCTGGTTTGGAAGGATGAAAGCATGTGAAAACACCAAAATATAGCATTAAATATAACCAGATATATGATTCAAATTAGATGGACATTTTCTGAATTAAGCATCCGTAGATGGAAACACAATAGAACATGAATGCAATGTCATGGCAAGGATTTAGGTAGACTGACTTATTAACTTATTGGGCATGCATGTTATATAACTTATTAACATGACAAGAATCTGGCCTAAGTAACACACGGAAACCTTGCACTTCAGCCTTGCTTGGCATTAGATTGTTAGTGTTGGATCCTCATTGAGCTGTTTGCATGACCCGTGCAAGCACTCGGAAAGAATAGCATCTATGATTTGGTGTTGAAGGATTATACCGATAGCTTGAGAATGTAAGAAAGGCAATAAAATTGAGAAGCTAATGATGTGGATAGGACCTGGCAAGAGTGGGTGCAAACGAACTGGCAATAGCATGCAGGACATTCTAACGATTTTGTAGCTTACGAGTACCCCAAAAATAGCAAACGAGCAAGAGAAATTACCAATGCGCGGTGAGGACGGGTGGGACGGGCAAGAAGGTGGCAGGGGCGGCGGATCAGCATTTCGGGGACAGCGACGAGTGATTCAGTGAAGCGCCCCCATAGGGTAGACGGCAACATTGGTGAAGCAGATCCGGTGTGGCGAGGGAATCAGTGAAATAGTTCTGGTGAGGAAGAGAGCACCGATAGTGAAGGAGCTCCAGTGTGGAAGTGAGGGTCGGTGGTGAAGCAGCTAGAGGAAGGTCGAGGTTGGAGGGGTGTGGGCGGTTAAGAGTCGATGGTGGTATATAGGTGGGATGACGCACATTTACCACATATACCCCTCTATTATTGTAGTACTCCTCCGATCCTTGTTTCTGGACCAGGGATAGAAGAGGAATTTTGCATTTTGCACCCTTTGTCTCGCGATATATTACATGTCAGAGATTTGATCATCGGTATAAGCATACCTAGTTTGATCTTGCTACCGACAAGTACTCTTTTCTCGTTCCCATGATATAACATTCTAGTGATCTTTTCACTTGCATGCAAGCTATATCAATGTGATATCACCGAGAGGGCCCAGAGTATATCTCTCCATCATTGGGATGGAATATCCCACTCTTGAGCCATGAGCCTAGACATAACACTTTCGGAGTATCTGAACCCACCTTTATTGTCACCCTGTTACGGTGTGATGTTTGATGTTGTCAAGTTACTCTTCTGGTGTTAGTGATTGACATGATCTCATGGTATAAGGACTAAAGTTACTTTGCATGATGTTACAGTAATTTAAACATACTGACCTTGATTGTATTACTATACTTCAGATGAATGTTCATCACATCATTCCACCAATGTTGTGACTTTGTTATTAATAACATCCAATGTCCATGATCAGGAACCCTTGAATCATCTTGTTAATCAACGAGCTAGTTTGTATGAGAGTCATAACTAGGAACTCTATATTTGTTTATTAAACACACATGTATTAACGTTTCCAATTAACACAATTATAGCATGCAAAATAAACATCTACCATATACTTGGAATAAGATAATAACAACTTTATTATTGCCTCTCGGGCATATTCCCTTCAAAGACCACATCACATCATATGCCTCCTGTAAAATAAAGTTAGATGCCTCTAATTTATCTTTTGCAAGTTTTACGTGGTTTTTAGGCCTTCGCGACAGAAATGTTTCTACCTACGAACTTCCAACCACAACATGGATCCAATAACTGTCTCTACTACACCCCTTTCGAGGCCCTCCATTGCAAACTCTATATCAAGTACTAAAAGAGAGATAAACACCCACTAGCCAATTATACGGTATAAGCCATATGTTGAGCATGCAACCAGTATCTTGTAAGGTTACGCATAAGTTCGTTCCATGCCGCTTCATCAAATAGTGTCGCGATATAAACAAGTACATGTGGGAGGGTAACAACCAGAGGATCAATGGCCACACTTCAATGTGTGATATAACCATACAAGAATTACCATGCATAGATCAGTTCTGATACCACTAAAGGGGTTTTAGTAGCAGAAAACACACTTTTTTCTTAACTAGGGCAACACCAATTGCTAGGATCTAACTACGAGTAATATTGTAGCGGAGAAGGTTTCAGTAACATACCCTTAAAGACTAAAAGATCTAAACGTTTCGAGGGGAACATGGATGAAGTAGTCGAAACCGTAGCTGACCTCAAGGTCGCGAAGCTCCTCGCAAGTCACCCTAGGTCCTTGCACGATAGCCTATGTGCTACTAGTGGCAACACCTCCGTGGTTTCGCACATGTTCCGCAATGAATCACTCCCTTGCATGTGAAGCCCTGACTCGGGGTTGTAGTTGCAAGAGAGAAGAGAGAGACAGGAGAGAGAAATTCTCTAAGGAAAATGCTTTAGAAAATCTATCAAATATTGTGTGTTATTTCCTCTTATAGGAACCTCCTATATATAGAGGAAAAGGGAGATCCCATCCTCCTCAAGTCTCGGGTCGGACTAAGCCTTGAGGAGGGGAGGCGCGATGGGAGGAGGAGGCTGGTCGGCCAGACGGGTGGGCCCCATGCGCGCGTGGGGACCACCCCGCCGGCAACTGGGGTGGTCCCCATCTGCGTGGTGGCCAAGGCCCGGCGATGGCTGCCCCTTTGCCTCCTTGAGGGGAGGTTTCCCTTTTAAATTTTAATAATAAATATTTGTTTAATATTAATTTCATTAATTAATACATAAACATATCATTAGTAAATAATAGCGCTAGATTGTTTCGGCTCAAACTGCTATCCACGTCGCCCTAATTCTTTTCGACTGTGGGATGGATGCCGAGGAGGACACACGACAATGTTGCAATGGAGCCCTGTTATGCCGTGAGGCAGGTCCCGCTACGGTCTAGGGCAAAAGATTCTGGATCATGGACGGGTGTACCATGCGCCATTGTACCCGTAGTCGCTAGACGGTGGACCGTGCACGTGCTATGGGCCCACCGTCAGCGTACGCGGGCATGAATGGGATATGTGAGAGGCATTCCCTGCGTGAAACGCTTCTGCACCCGCCGGGTGGTGGGGCCCGTTGACATCCAACATGGCATCGTTAGCCCATACCGCTTGCGGAGTCTCACGGTCATGGGGCCCGTTCGTACACGACGTGGCAGCGTAGACTTTAGGCGGCCACGGTTTCTCGCGGTCGTGGGGCTCGACCATACTCAAGTTGGTGATGTAGAGAGTACACATCTGCGGGTTAGCGCGGTTGTAGGCCCCGTTAGGAGCCGGCATGGCATCGAGAGGTATTGGAGGATGTGGTTTCTTAAGGTGAGGAGGCGACGTGGTATCATGTATAGTACGCGTGTGTGCTTTCTTGTTGTGCCTCTGTAGACGTGTGCGGGTTCTCTCGGCGGACAGGTGAGAAAATGTGGCAGTTTAGGCTACAGGAGTCTGCGGGTTCTTGCGGCGGGGAACCGACCTGGCAGTGTAGACTATAGGCGCGCACGGGTTCTCACGTCAGTGGCAGCAAATGCGCTATAAACAATTTTCTCTAGGCGAAACGTTTCATGGTCTATCTCCTCTAACACTTACGCCTTCGCTTATATTCCTCCCCTCACCAGTCGCGTGCAATAGCCCGATGAACTCACCCAGTGCCGGCGAGGCGTCTGGCTGTGGGTGTGAGCTGAAAGGAGGCGGATGCTCACCGGCGTGACACACGACAGTCCCCTGGCATCCCGCACTTCGGTGCGATCGTAGGACAGGCCTGCCGCACATGAATTTATCAACGAGCGCATTGGGCATCATTGGGGTGAGAAAGTAGCAATGAGGTACGCGTTTGGCGCTTACTCTTCCGACGGTACACTCTTCTGACGGTACACTCTCCCTTGATTAAGACGCATAGTTTTTCGTAGCAGTAATCCATGGAAGTTTGTGCGTTTTGTTGACCTCTGGGTCAGCGGTGCAAGTAGTGCGGCTTTCTATGTGAAAAAACACCATGGCGACGCTTGGGACGTCCTATTCCAGCAGTGTGGATGAGGCCGTCTCCTCTATTTACAACTTTCCTCTTCCTCTATTTCCGTTCTAATGCCTCTTAATCTCTTTTTCTGTGGTGTTGTTTTCGCGAGCGGACCAGTTCGAGTGCAACAAAGGAGTTGCAGAGTCCATCAAGAGGAACCAACACTGCGAGAAAAGGCATAGGTTCACCTGTTACCTTCCTCCCTATTTCTCTCTCCCATTGGCAGCAACACAGCGCATCTTTCATCTTTTATTTTGGTGCGATCTAGCAGCATCTCACGGTGGACTCGCGAGCAGCAGTGAAATAGGACATGGGCCATATTATAAAGCAGCAACACTAGCGTACTCTCACAGTCGCCCTTCCCATCCTCAAGAATTTGCGGCCATGCAGGTAAGCGCGGCAGCCTTGATCCATTTTTCTGGAACTCACATCGTCTGACTACAACTCCGCTCTCTTATTAGTAGCCTCACGACTCCTCTCCTTTTCTTTGTCTAGCAGTGGTGACGACAAGGATGAAGAAGGTAGCAGCAAGCACGAGCAGCAGCCTCGCTATAGTACTTTCTATTGGATTCAATCTCATATCGCTTACCCCTTTGTGTTTGCAGGATACGACGTGTTAGCATCCATACCATGGTCTCTCTAGGCATGTGGACGCATATCCTGTAGCTCATCCCTGTGTCCTCTATGATATCAGAAAGCGTTCTCGCCGAGCGTGACTGGTGCGGAACCTGCTCTAGAAGATGAGCTGCGGACGCGTACCATGGAGTTTGGCACCATCGGCCGGCATGTCAAGTTCAGTCCACCATGGAGTTTGACACCATCTACCAACACGTCGACTTCAGGCCCCTCAAGTTCTCGTGACTTGCGTTCTTGGTGGATGGCTTCACTATGAAGATCAAAATGCAGACGTTCAGAAGGGTCGAGAAAGCGGATGTTTTGGACGCCATGTAGAATAGCTAGATATTAGTACAACGTTGTGGTGTATGTTTTAACGTATTTAGAGTTGTCCAGATGTGTTTACACATAGTATTGGATCGTATAGAATGAAGACGGAATTAGTACACTATTCATTACTTCGGTTTTAATATGCCAGTCTATATGTCTAGGGTTGTACAATTATAACAAAGACAAGTTTATCTTCGTGAATTGTGTTAAATCGTTTTGTAATCTGGTCGGAGGAGTGCATCTATAAGCAACATGTACCTTCCGCGATGGACGTCCTATAATAAAATCTATCCGGACGATATTCTAAACAATAAAGCCTACTTATCACTCGCGTGCTCACTGCATAATCAAAAGTATACCTCTGACGCCATGTAAAAACTCCGCCCGACTTATCCTTTAACTTAGCACCAGGCAAAAAATCAGAGCGGTACGCCGTCTCTCATCGTTTGGTGCGATCCACAGAATGATCGACATAGAAAGAACGGGCCGCGTATATCACATGCTTCCGGAAATGCACGTATGACTTAACAGTGTGAGGCCAGTTCGTGCGCATTCAGGACCCATGACATCTTCTTTTGCGTTTACGTATCAAGTGTTTGGTCTACCAGCTACGCCTAGAGGGGGTGCAAAGAGAGCTTCATTATTTTTTTGCTTCATGTCAAATAGAACTTTTCTATATTCAACACTTCTTGTAACTTTATGTATGATAGTTGCGACCCAGGGGCACAAAGATAAGCCTAGTATTATTAAATCCTTTTGACCCTAAATGCCTCTCGGTTTATTCTAAACGACTTTGGATCCTCCCGAAATGATTACGGTTCTCTCTCAGAAAAGTTCCAGTGTTCTCTCTTTCTTACTCCAATGATTCCGTTATATCTAGAATGATCTCCGATTATCCTCACACCCTTAAGTGTGTTACCCTACGGTTCGAGAATGTCACAAACATGATCAATACCTTTCTCATCTCAAATATCAATAGCAGGACTAGGATGCCCATAATGACCATGTGCATTCCACGATGTCTATTGTCATTTGAATTGTAAACGTTGAGTCCAATTTCCTTTATTACTTCGATACTCGACCTGTCTAAGACCTAACTATTGGTAATGTACCTTGTTCAATTCATTACCAATAAGTGTTGTTTTACTCATTCTTTGATACTCCATCCCCGTGACAAAGTCACATGTTGCATAACATTTATGGATGTAATCTCTTGAGTGGGACATGTGTATCTTCCCGTCATGCAGGAGAACATATACCGAACTTGATACATGCGCCCCAATGTGCCCCTCTGGAATACCCAACATACACCTTTATGATCACCCTGCTAAGGTGTGATGGTTGATGTAGTCAAAGCAGCCGTGGATGACAGTGATTAAACAAGATTTCATGGTCTAAGGATTATGATACTTTGTTTCTAATTATTGCAACATGAACTTTGTGACTTGATTGTGTTGCAATACTTATATGGGTAATGTCCGTCACATCATTCACTAATGATATGACTTCATTATCAACTGGCATAAATGCACCATGATCGGAAAACCTTGATCATCAGTTGCCCAATGAACTATTTGTATAGAGGCTACTAGGGATTGTTAGTTTGTTTACATACCACACGTGTATTAATGTTTCCGATTGATATAGTTATAGCACGGTACGAAACTACTATGAACTAGTGAGATATGATAATAAACACCATTTATTATTTTCCTCTAGGGTATATCTCCATCATAGATTACATTAGAGCTTCTTACCATAAGACAAGTCCCCGCAACCTTCTCCTCATCATCATCCTCCAAACTAACCATTGCCTTGGAGCCCCTTGCCATAAGGCAATGTTGGAAATATGCCCTAGAGACAAATAGTAGTAAGGACTATTATGATATTTCATATAGTTTATGATTAAGTTTTATATCATGTTATAACTGTATTGAGTGGAAACATCAATACATGTGTGACATACAAACAACTAGGGGTTCCCAGTGAAACTCTAGTCACTGGTTCATTGTTCAACAGATGATCATGTTTCCTGATCATGTGGCATTTATGCCAGTTGGAAATGGAGTCATCTCATTCTGAGAATGAGATGATGAACCAATACCCAATATAAACATCATGACCCGATCATGTCATGAATTTCAAGTTACGATGATTAGAAAAGGATCCTCGTAGACTATTCCTTAGACCGTGAGGCTATATCAATAACTGTCTCCCGAGAGTGCTTAGATAGCATCAAACGCCATCTGGTAAAATGGTGGTTATAAAGGTGTGTTCAAGTATTCAGAGGAAACCGTAGAGGCAATATATGTCAAGAGCGGGATTTGTCCGTCCACGTGATGGGAAGATACTAAGGGCCCACTCGGAGAAGTTATATCCAATAGCTACGCGGCGTGTGATTTGATCACGGGGATATCACTTGTCAGAACGAGTCAAATAGCATTGTTCAGTAACGAGATTGAACACGACATGGTGATGTCATTGATCGGATGTCAGGCAATGCAAGTATCGAGACACAAAGGGAATAAGACACGATTGTCCCGGTTCAAACGACGAAAGACCTTCGTGGAACGCATAGGGGTCACATGGCCATCCAGGTCCCTCTATCGATCATTGGTGCGGGAGTGTCTCGACCATGTCTGGAGTGTTCCCGAACCGTGGGGTATCATGCTTAAGGGCTTGATGATGCTTAGAGAGTGTTTATAGGATCGGTGGAATCACCGAAGATTAATAGGGAGAAAACCGGAAGGGTTTCGTTAAGTCCAGAGGATGTCCGGAGTGGAGGTGGAAGGTGTTCCATAACAATGGAGGTTGAATAATATGTGAATGAATGTTAAATGTTGATTTAATCATTTATCCATAATTATTTAATAAAGAGAAAATCAATTAAAGGTCAAAAAGGCTTAATGGGCCAATTTCCAGAGGGAGAGGGCCCATTAGGGGAAAGGAGAGAGGGAGAAGGGGCAAGGAGGAGGCAGGCTGGGCCTAGCCTCCCCCCCCCCAGTGCGGGGCCCACTAGGTGGCCGGCGGCCATCTCCTCCCATCCTCTCCTTTAGTTCCACCCCGGGACTTTGAGGGAGGTAGTACCTCCCCTCCCCCTATATATAGTGGGGTATTTGGCCTAGAAAAATACACCAATAATCAATAAAGGTCTCCCCACTTTTGGGAGGACCTCTAATTGATATTTTCTCTCTCCCCCTCTCTCTGTCATGACCATGGTCCCAAGTCTGGACTGCACGAGCGAGAGACATATTCACCGCGGAGCGCCGTCGCGCTGCGGGATTCGGTTCCGGGAGTTCTACTTCCGCAACTGCTGCTGGATCGGGGAAGCGGTAGTCATCGTCAGGCACCGGACGTGTGTAACTCCCCACGAGGTGTCGCACTTGAGGCACTCAAGTCGTTGGAGCCAGAAGGAGCACAAGGACTTAATCATGACCTTGAGGTCGGCTTCGGCTCGTCTACATCAACCACGCTCTCCTGAGCATTGACAATGCTTTTAGGTCTTCAAGGGTAAGTTCGCGAAAAGCCCCTCCCGTTATTGTATTACTAATAGATAGGTCCTGGCAGCTTCAGGGGTTTAGGGGCATAGGGTAAAATTTTATTGTTTTCATACACGGAACCCCTACAGTGGTATCAGAGCTAGATCTATGCATAGTAATGCTAGTACGGGTAGAACACACGAGATGTAGCGTGTGGGCGTTGATATTTTAGTTGTTACCCTCCCACATGTACTTGTGTATACCGTAGTAATGCTTGATGAAGCGGCCCCCAACTGACTTTACGCGTTCATTCGTGAGACTGGTCCACGCTTTACATACGGCTTGTACCGTATAAAGTGGCTTAGGGGGTTGTCTGTCTCTCTCGCATTAGTTGGTATACCATTTGCAATGGAGGGCCCCGAAAGGGGTGTAGTATAGACAACTACTTGATCAGCGTTATGCTGAAAGTTCATAGGTAAGAACGGTTCTTGTGCGAAAGCCCATTCAGCCACGTAAAACATGCAAAGATAAAGTAGAGGCATCTAACTTTGTTTTGCAGGGGGCATTGCTTTGTGATATGGTTGTGGCAAAGATAAAGTGATTACCTTTTGGTACGTAGTAGTAGATAGTCACGGAGTCGAAAAACTACCACGCCGGAATGACACCGGTACCCTGGTGTCTACAGCGCCGGAACCCGGTGACGGCGGATGGAGATCACGACGTGAAGGACCATATCACATAGCATTTACATTCAATGTTATTGTTTGTATATCTTATTGTGTGCTAGTATTAGATACTCGACGGTAGCCTAATAAGATGATCCCTGTTAAAATTACCAACAATTGTGTGCCCCCTTAGTGTGCACCGCCAAGAAAGTTCTTCGGTATGAGGCGATTCAGGGTTACAGGCATGGGTGTCAGACATATCGACGTTTGCATACAGTGGGTGTAAGCCATGTTACACAGCGAATACACTAAGGTTGAGTTGGTGAGACTAGCACGCCAGAGAAGTGTGGCCTCGGAACATGGATTGTCGAAAGATCAAGCACGAGTCGCATGAATGATCTGACCGACGTTTAGCGTCCACCCTTGAACCCACATTGATGGCCGTGACGATCAGGGGAGATGTGGCTGATAGGGGTCGTGTTATCACTAGGAACCCTCACTGGGGATAGGTGTTTCTGAGTGGAGTTATTATTAACTCATTTAATTATAAACTTAGTCTAAATTCCTTTTGCAATTATAAATGTATATGGCTCACCGTGAAGCTTACTTTGTGATTGAGGATTGGGTAAAGGGTGAGAAACTTAGACTTGATGGATCCAACTACCCTAGTTGGATGGTGCGCCTGAATGATCTCCTTACTAGGAATCATGTGGTAGACTACATACGCCGCACGATGGATTTGACTAAGCCAGACTACTACGAGACCCCACAAGACCTAGCAGACCGCTACTATCGTCAAGAGATGTCCACCTACATTCATATAATAATGCGTTATGGGATGGTGGATGAACTACATCCGCTCATGGGTGATCTTGATCCATATTCGATGGTGGATCAAATGAGAGCAGAGTTCATAGGCCATGTGCGCATGTGGAAGCATGAGCTGATGGGAGACTTCCTCTCCATTAAGATGGAGGAGAACTCATCACTGGACGACCACTTGGAGCACATGCATGATGTGTACATGAGGCCTGCATACTTCCTGGAAGTCTGGATTACGGGCTCTTTTGCAAACGCTGATGTGCTGCGGTCACTACCACCAAGCTACCAAGCACAAGTCAGGACTTGTGTAATGAGGGGCGACACAGAAACAATGGAGTTCCACCGGTTCCTGACACATCTCAGGAATGTGTTGGTTGAACCAGATGTCGCTCAGGTCGTCAACGACAAAGGTATATATTTGATATACAGGTTTATAAATGTTATAATCTTGCAAACACATTTGAAGTGTTAAGTATATCTGATACTTGTTATGTTTTGCTGAAAATAGGTCCTTCTGCATGAGAGGTGCTTGCTGGAGAGGAGGTGACGTTGCGTGTTGATGGCGAGCATGATGATGATGGCTAATGACACTCTCCCTCGACATTTATCATTTAGTTTGTGTTTTAGGATGATTAATGTAATCAAGAGATTGTGAACTTCTTTAGTGTGTCTCACACTTCGTGAGACGGTTATTTATATGAGTTTGTAACAAATAGTTGTTCCACTTTTATGAATGATTTCTATTCGTGTTCATATCTTGTTTGATTATGTGTGAATTATCCTTGTTGTTTGAAACTAATTGATAATGCATGAACATTTGTAAAACATTAAAATGCCTTGTTTAAAATACCCAACTTAATGATATGTTCATTAATGAATGAAAAACCATTGTTTAAATTCAAAGTTATGTGATAATATGTGAACATCATTCGATTTCTTGTCACATATAAATCATGCCTAAGTTCGGTAAAATAACTTGAACACCGTGCATTACTTGAATACAAAGTGTTTAAAGAATTGTTAAAAGTAAATACATATTCAATGTATTGTGTTTTAACGAAAATGGTAATTATCATTAAATGATTGTTTAAATGTGAAAGAAGTTTACCAAAGGAAACATGAATATGAAACTATTTGATTTGGTCAAAAAAATTTATCAACGGAGGGTATAAATATAAAAGAGAATTCAATTACTACGATTTGATCAATAATAATGAAATTCAAGTTTATAAGAATGGCATAAAAGTAATTATGGAATGCAAAGTGTTTTGAAGCGTCAAAATGCAAAGCATCACAATGTGATATTAGATATCAAAGGGGTTGAATAGTAGGCACCAAATAAATCGTTGTAGTGTAGATGTAGAGACCATTAGCTTTTAAATAGTTAGCACTCAATTAGAATTTGTAGTGAACCATTTGAATTGGTGAACGTTTTGGGGTTATTCGATATAACCAAAACAATAGCGAATAAGTCCTTATAGAGTATTCATTGGAAACTTTGAATACGAAATCCATAGCTGAAACCAAAAGAGAAGAAAAAGTGGAATTGCTTGGATTTTGGTGCATTCTTGAGAAAGCTCACTTCTAGTGATGTTTCTCAATTATGAAGAAAATGGAAATTGGTGAAAAACATGATGAGGATTCAAAACCCTGCATCATAGTGTTGAGAAGCACAATGGACAATGTTCCTGAATGATTGTCCTCACAGAAGGAGAGAATCAATGATATTGATCATTGTGTTTCCCCACTGGTGTTTTCACTACATTAAGTAGGATTCAAAATGTAAATCCATATCTAGTATGGAGACATTTGTGAATCATTTGTCATGAATTCTTGGAATATGACATACCTACGAACTACTAAGGAAATAATGGTGAACTAGAATTATGAAAAATCCTAAAAGCAAAATTCACTTGAGATTAGAAAGAAATTCGTTGCTGAATCTCACAAGTAAAAGGAGTTACTTGAATTTTCCCAAATGACTGCAAAGTCATAGTAGGAAAAAGGGGTGAATGACAAAAGCACAATTTGTCAAGTATTGGACAAATTCAAATGAATTTAATTCAAATGTGCTAAATGTCTACTAGATTTAAAACTAGTAAATTACTAGTATCTCATAGTAAATCTCCAAGTTTGATATTTGATCAAAGGATTTTGATGTTATTAAAAATAGTAAGGAGATATGCAATTTGCATAAAATTGAGTGGGAGCTATGAAAGTCTTCCTAAAACAATATGTGATTGACATATTTTTAAGTGGGAGCAATATAAGTCTCAAATTCAAATATGTGGGAACATATTCTAACTGGGAGCTTATAGGAGTAATTCTTAAGTACATTAAGGATGAAAGCGCAAATACTTATAAATAATGATTTATAAGATGTAGAAGTTGATAATAACCGTATTATGGTATTATGTAGTATTCCTTAAGGGATTTTGAAAGGGGTTTCAGAATAGAAGTTAATTATGGAACTAGTCCTTAATGACCCAAATTAGGAATAGTATTAAGTTTAACATCAATGGTTAAAAGAAAGAAAAGGATGATCGTCATCCACTATGTTGAGACATAGGTTCTGTATTAGTAAACTATTATGATAACTTAGCATAATATATGATCCCAATAAGGAACGTTTGAAAGTGATTAAGTTCGAATCACAAAACGTTGATCTAAGTTTTGTCCGCAGTGTCTAGTAGAGAACTATGGACATATTTTCCAAATCCGTAAAGGATAACATATCTTAAAGCATAAAGAGTTATGTTATAAGGGAATATGTTGGAAACTCCCGTATATACCAATTAAAGTCAAGTAGGAAGCGAGGTGAACAAAACATCGAAAGTTGCACAGAGTGCATTAGTGTTTCGATGAATACATTTATAATAATAGATAAGGGTACCATCTAAAGTGTTGTATAAAGTTATGGCGGGGCTAGTTCGCTTTTAACGTAGAATGATGTATCCCAGGGCACAGTGCCCATGAGAAATCCGTCGAAGTTGATCTAACGTCACTGTAGGCTCCTAGAATCAGACCTTGTTCTGCTGCGATAGCAACGATGCATACACACAGATGCTATCATGTGATGATAGAGTATTAATGTCAATACATGTGACATTAGTAAGTTGCAAAGGATTTGGTACTGTAAAGTACAGACCCAAGACTCAACCTATCCCATGAGCAAGCATGTTCAGGGTACCAGGTATATGGTGCCAATGATTGAGAACAAATGCAGCTAGTGTATTTGTACTCTAGTGAAAGTGGGAGACTGTTGGAAATATGCCCTAGAGACAAATAGTAGTAAGGACTATTATCATATTTCATATAGTTTATGATTAAGTTTTATATCATGCTATAACTGTATTGAGTGGAAACATCAATACACGTGTGATATACAAACAACCATGGGTTCCCAGTGAAACTCTAGTCACTGGTTCATTGGTCAACAGATGATCATGTTTCCTGATCATGTGGCATTTATGCCAGTTGGAAATGGAGTCATCTCATTCTGATAATGAGATGATGAACCAATACCCAATCTAGACATCGGGACCCGATAATGTCACGAAGTTCAAGTTACGATGATTAGAAAAGGATCCTCGTAGACTATTCCTTAGACCGTGAGGCTATATCAATCACTGTCTCCCAAGAGTGCTTAGATAGCATCAAACGCCATCTGGTAAAACCGTGGTTATAAAGGTGTGTTTAGGTATTCGGAGGAAACCGTAGAGGCAATGTATGTCAAGAGCGGGATTTGTCCGTCCATGTGACGGGAAGATACTCAAGGGCCCACTTAGAGAAGTTATATCCAATAGCTGCATAGCACGTGATTTGATCACGGGGATATCACTTGTCAGAACGAGTCAAATAGCATTGTTCAGTAACGAGATTGAACACGACATGGTGATGTCATTGATCAGATCTCAGGCAATGCAAGTATCGAGAGACAAAGGGAATAAGACACGACTGTCCCGGTTCAAACGACGAAAGATCTTCATGGAACGCACAGGGGTCACATGGCCATCCAAGTCCCTCTATCGATCATTGGTGCGGGAGTGTCTCGACCATGTCTGGAGTGTTCCTAAACCGTGGGGTATCACGCTTAAGGGCTTGATGATGCTTAGAGAGTGTTTATAGGATCGGTGGAATCACCGAAGAATAGTAGAGAGAAAACCGGAAGGGTTTCGGTAAGTCCGGAGGATGTCCGAAGTGGAGGTGGAAGGTGTTCCATAGCCATGGAGGTTGAATAATATGTGAATGAATGTTAAATATTTATTTAATCATTTATTCATAATCATTTAATAAAGAGAAAATCAATGAAAGGTCAAAAAGGCTTAATGGGCCAATTTCCAGAGGGAGATGGCCCATTAGGGGAAAGGAGAGAGGGAGAAGGGGCAAGGGGAGGCCGGCTGGGCCTAGCCCCCCCCCCCTTGTGCGGGGCCCACTATGTGGCCGGTGGCCACCTCCTCCCCCCTCCTCTCCTTTAGTCCCATCCCTGGACTTTGAGGGAGGTAGTACCTCCCCTCCCCCTATATATAGTGGGGTATTTGGCCTAGAAAAATACACCAATAATCAATAAAGGTCTCCCCACTTTTGGGAGGACCTCTAATTGATATTTTCTCTCTCCCCTCTCTCTCTCTCTCATGATCGTGGTCCAAAGTCTGGACCGCGCGAGTGAGAGACATCTTCACCGCGGAGCGCCGTCGCACTGCGGGATTCAGATTCGGGATCTCTACTTCCGCAACTGTTGCTGGATCGGGGAAGCGGGAGTCATCGTTAGGCACCGGACATGTGTAACTCCCCGCGAGGTGTCGCACTTGAGGCACTCAAGTCGTTGGAGCCAGAAGGAGCGCAAGGACTTCATCATGACCTTGAGGTCGGCTTCGGCTCGTCTACATCAACCACGCTCTCCTGAGCGTTGACAACGCTTTTAGGTCTTCAAGGGTAAGTTCGCGAAAAGCCCCCCCCCCCCCCCCCCCGTTACTTTATTACTAATAGATAGGTCTTGGCAGCTTCAGGGGTTCAGGGGCATAGGTAAAATTTTATTGTTTTCATACGCGTAACCCCTACAGGCAAGTCCCGACAACCTTAGGAGTACGAGAGTCATCGGAGTAGTTCTTGGTGTAGTCGTAGGGGAAGAGTGACCCGGGTTCGACATAAGCCAAACTAGCCACACCAACAACCCTCTCCTCATCCTTGCTCTTTGCACCGGATAAGTATTCTTGACCTAGGAAACCTTTGCCATCACACTTCTTGTTCCTCATGTATCTTTCGTTGATGGGTTTTGGCTTCATTGTTGGCTTGGCACATTCCTCATACTTGGGCTTATCAAGTCTCTTCTCAGATGGGCACTTTTCAACAAAGTGATCTGCTTGATCACAGTTGTACCAAGTTCTCTCTTCTCACTTGTTCCGGTTGAGCTTCTCCTTCTATGAAACTTCAAGTTCTTGGTAGAGTGCAAGTTGAGAGATCATCTCATCAACTTCACCCATCTGATCACTATCATTCTCTTGTTCACTTTATTCATCCACTTGCACATGCTTGGCCTTCAATGCTAGGGTATGGGAAGATCCAATAGCACGGTTGATCTCCTTGGTATTTTGTCCCTCATTTGCCATATTATCCATGGCAACAAGATATGATACTAGATCACCGGGAGAGAATTGATTCTTAGAATCAAGAAGTTGCAAATTTGGGGAAAGTTGATTGTCACTTACAGCGATCATGGAGACAATCTTGGAATTGATGAGCTCATCATTCAAATTGAATCCATCATCATACTTTTCACAACCAAGATGATTGATCTTCACATGGAGAGCAACAAGTCCTGTGTATACTTCGGCGATGGACTCACCATCACGGTTCATGAACAAGTTCATCTATGACTTGGTGGCTTCATACTTGGAATTTTAGATGAGAGATGCTCCTTCTTTGAGAACAATGATCCTATCCCAAATCTCTTTGCAGTGTTAATGTCACTAACTTGATCATGGAGAGTGCGGTTGACTGCACTTCGTATCTTGTCACAAGCCATAGCATTTAGTTGACGATCATAGTACTCTCCCGGGGTTAGATTTTTGGGATCTTTAGGGTTGAAGCCTTTGCAAACAATCTCCCATAGCTCCACACTACAGCTGCAAAGATGAGATTCCATAGTAGCTTTCTAATGAGAGAAGTTAGTTCCATTAAATTGGGGTGCTGGACTGATATGTTGCTAACGTATCTATAATTTTTGATGTTCCATTCTTGGTTTTTATCTACTTTCTTATGTTTTGTCCACACTTTGGAGTATTTTTATACACTTTCTTGGACTAACCTATTAACAAGATGCCACAGTGCCAGCTGCATGTTTTCTGCTGTTTTTGGTTCAAGGAAAGTCAGAAAATGAATATTCTCGGAATTGGACAGGACAAAAGCCAAAGTTAGATTTTCACCGAGGGGGACATAGATCCAGAATACGATACGGAGAGGGTCTAGAGGGCCGCCACACCACCCCCAGGCGCGGGCCAGGCCTCGCCGCGTGGCCAGGTGGTGGCCACCTAGGGCACCCCCTCGCCCCCCCCTTCCGACTATAAGATGCCTCCGATACAGAAACCCTAACTACCCGATCAAAATTCCACGAAAGAGTATGTAGCCACCGTCATCTCCATCCCTAGATCGGGAGGGATCTGAAGCTCTTCTCGGCACCCTGCCGGAGGGGAGAATTCACCCTGGAGGCCTTCTTCATCACCATGCAAGCCTCCGGTGTGATGCGTGAGTAGTTCATTCTTGGACTACGGGTCCATGTAGTAGCTAGATGGTTGGTTCTTCTCCTTTATGTTGTCATGTTTAGATCTTGTGAGCTCCGTTCATGATCAAGATCATCTATTTGTAATCCTACATGTTGTGTTTGCGAGGATCCGATGGATATTGAAATGCTATTTCAGATTGATTATTGATTCTATCAGGTCTTTGTTATTTGTGATCTTGCATGCTATCCATTGTTAGTAGCTATCTTGCCCAAGTAGATGCTAGCAACTCCAAGAGTTAGTATTTATGCTCGATAGTGGGTTCATGCCTCTAGTAATCTGGGGAAGTGACAGAAATCTCTAAGGTACTAGATGTGCTGTTGCTACTAGGGAGAAAACAGCAATCCTTTGTTCATAGAACAATCGTATTGTTTACTTTACATGCAATGCGTAATGCAATTATCTATTGCTTGCAACTTAATACTGGAGGGGGTTCGGATGATAACCTGCAGGTGGATTATTAGTCATAGATGCAAATGGATTACGGTCTATGTATAATGTTGTAATGCCCAATCAAATCTCAAAGGAGTCAAGATGATTAGTATATGCTTGTATGCTTTCTCGATGTTTGTCAATTGCCCCGCTGTAATTTGTTCACCCAACATGTTATCTATCTTAAGGAGAACCACCACTAGTGAACTATGGACCCCGGTCCTTTCTTTTATCATCAATCTACAACAGTTTACTATTTTCTGTTTACTTTCTACAAGCTTTTACTTTCTTCCACACAATACGTTTAATCCTTTGTTTTTAGCAAAACCGGTGAGATTGACAACCTCAACGTAAGTTGGGGGCAAAGTTCTGTGGTTGTGTTGTGCAGGATTCCAAGTTGGCAACAACACCTTGGAGGTGTTTCCTTCCTCCTACTGGTTCGATAACCTTGGTTTCATAACTGAGGGAAACTTGCTGCTGTGCTCATCATACCTTCCTCTTAGGGTTCCCCAACGAGCTCGAGATATCTTGGGCCAACATGGACCCAAACCATTAGTATGAGGCATGATGTTATTTTTTGTTTAGGATATATATAAGGAAATTAATTTTGAAGGGTCACTCTCTAGAGAGGAGTTGGCAACATTATCCCTTTCGGTGTCCAATGGCCCCGATGAGGTACTATCGAAGGACCACCGTGAAGAACCCTCTCACCAATCCCCTTAAAACATCCTTCAATGTAACTTATTAGAGCAAGGAGGTAGGAACACACCTTAGACTTTTGACGGATGTCCTTGGCAAGTATTTCACGAAGCTCCTTTAGTGAATAAGTCTTTCCCTCCTCATCATTGGAGAAACCCATCTTTTCTCTTAGACGGTAAATCACTTAAAAGAGCCCAATGCTCTTATACCAATTGAAAGCGTAAGATGGTTAACCTATAGGGGGTCAATTGGTTTCTACAGATTTCTTTATAAACTTTTGCAACTTTTAGGATTTACGGAATATAAGTGTGACTAATTGCACACTAGGTGAGACTATCTGCATGATGATCCAAGGTACTTCGAGCACGAAGTCTATCACAAGGTAAATAACACGAGTAAGAGATTAGGGTTAGGAATAACCGAAGCACGCGGTGACAAAGATGTATTCATGGGTTCACTCCCTTGGGAGGGAGTTGCGTCACGTTGGAGAGGTGTGAGGTCCCACAAAGGATTCCTCAACTTAATGAAGCCTCACCTTCTTCTCTGAGCCTATCCCACGAAGGAATAACCCACTCTCTTGTGGTAGACTTTAGGTTAGCCTCCAAACCCTCACAAATTTTCCACGGGGAAAATCACAATCCAAATGCCTCTGAGCGACCCTAGTCACCTAAGATTTCCCATGAACCCAAGAGTAACAAGCAAACTCGGTGAACTCAAGGGTGGAATAACTTTGGCTTGGTGGAAACGTAGATCGGTACCTCCTCTTGCTTTCTACCAAAGGGACTTGGCTTTGGTTCGGTAGAATGGAAGATCCTCAAGCTTTTGGTGTTTCAATAATGGAGAGGGATAGAGAGCTCAAAGAATGAATATGAATGATTGACCTAACCTCTTAGTGGATAAGAAAGGGGTATATATAATCCGTAGTGGAAAACTAGCCATTTAGGGTTTCCTATGCCAGAGTCGGCTATAAGTTTGGCGGCACCGGATAGATTGGCGACACGACCGGTGGGCCGACACCCACACCGGAAGGTCTGGGGCAAGGTTTGGTGGGAAGCCCTGGCCGGATGAGCTGGCGACCGATGGAAAGTTCGGCACACTACTAAACCTCTACGGCAAGGGCAATCCCAATGGGGGACAGAATGGTTGGCGACCGCCAAACATTTCGGCGTCTAGGCCAGTCATGTCGGTGATCCCGTCAATTTCATAGAGACCCAACATGCTCTTTTTCAATGATGGCTATGGATCAACTTAGCTGGCTGTGGATTTGATTTGTGTTAAGATGTGTATATAGTGTAAAACATCCCTAAAGAGCTCATCGAGACCGCCCCTCTTAATATTGTGTTGTTTCCTACTAGACTCAAAAAATCAAGAGAGAAAACAAGCAACAAAAACACTGGCTCAATTCTTGAGTAGCGAATGGGGGGTCTCCCACCATCTTCATCATCACTTGCGGACTAAAACCTGTGTATACACTCGTAGATAATGTTAGTCCGCACTTTCTCTCTAGTGTCATCATTAACCAAAATAATGGATAAGGGCATTTGCCCTTTCTACTTTACTAAGTGTTATCGCATATTTGCAAAGAGGGTGACAGTCGGGAGCTACACATTGCATCTATGGACCTTCCACCACACATGTCCATGTATGTTAGGGCCATATGCGCGATTTTGAGGTATTTCGACACTCGGCCAACCTTTCTCTAGCAAAACCCTAGTCCATGGGACCCGGTGGTCTACCCCTCTAGATTTCTCTGTATGAGGGTTTGTACAGTGGACTTTTGTCTCCGTTCTTGTCTATTTAGGCCATAGGAACATGGAAAACCAAGGTTGGGCCCATTGTACCACATGGTTCACTCCGATTTGCCTGTAGCAGGAGTATTCCACCTACAGGTCTAGCACTTCACTAAGTATTATCGCATGTATGTGAAGATGGTGACACCCAGGAGCTAGACATTGCATATATGGACCTTGTACCACACTCTTGCACATATGCCAGGGCCACATGAAAGTTTCCAAGGGATTCTGAAGCTCCGATGATCTTTTCCTTGCGAAACCCTATTTCGTCTGTCCCATAGGTCTACCACTCTAGCTTTCCCCATGAGAGACTTGTCCAGTGCACTTTTCTCTCTTTCCTTGTTTATTTAGGCCATAGCAACATGGAAATGATGGTATGGCCCATTGTACCATAAGGTTCACTCTGGTTTACTCGTAGGGAGAGTATTCCACCCATAGTTCAAGCACTTCACTAAGTGTTATTTCATGTATGCGAAGATGGTGACACTCGGGAGATGGACATTGCATCTATGGATGTTCCACCACACTTCTGGACATATGCTAGGGTCACATGCAAGGCTTTGATGGATTCCGGCGCTCCGACGGTCTTTTTCTAGTGAAACCCTAGTCCGTGGGCCACGCAGGTCTACCCCTCTAGCTTTCTTCGTTCGAGATTTATCTAGTGAAATTTGGTCTCTGTTGTAGTTTGTTTAGACTACAGAAACATGGAAAACCCCGGTTGGCCCATTATACCACAAGCTTCACTCTAGTTTGCGCGTAGCGAGAGTATTCCACCTACACTTCTAGCACTTCACTAAGGGTTATCGCATGTATGCAAAGATGGTGACAACGGGGATCTAGCCCTACATTTATGGACCTTGAACCACACATTTTCACGTATTCTAAGGAAACATGCAAGTTTTTGACAGATTTCGGTACTTGCTGACTCGTAGTTGATGTAGAGCTCGTTGGGAACCCCAAGAGGAAGGTATGATGAGCACAGCAGTAAGTTTTCCCTCAGTTATGAAACCAAGGTTTAATCGAACCAGTAGGAGCAAGGAAACACTCCAAAGGTGTTACTAGCTGAGCTTTGGCAGCGCGCACTACCGTTGCTAGTAGCAACGTGGAGACCTGCACAACACAACCACAGAACTTTGTCCCCAACTTGCGATGAGGTTGTCAATCTCACCATGTTTTGCGGAAAACAAAGGATTAAACGTATCGAATGGAAAGAAGTAAAAGTTTGCATAAAGTAAACACAAAGTAGTAAAAGATTGTAGATTGTATGTAAAGAAAAAGGACCGGGATCCATAGTTCACTAGAGGTGGCTCTCCTTAGATAGACAACATGCTGGGTGAACAAATTACAGCGGGGCAATTGACAAACACCGAGAAAGCAATACATGCATATACTAATCATCTTGACTCCTCTGAGACTTGATTGGGTATTACAACATATTACATAGACCGCCATCCAACTGCATCTATGACTAATAATCCACCTTCAGGTTATCATCCGAACACCCTCCAGTATTAAGTTGCAACCAACAGATTATTGCTTTACGAACTGCGTGTAAAGTAAACAATACGATTGTTCTATGAACAAAGGATTGTTGTTTTCTCCCTAGTAGTAACAACACATCTAGTACCTTAGAGATTTCTGTCACTTCCCCAGATTACTAGAGGCATGAACCCACTATCGAGCATAAATGCTAACTCTTGGAGTTGCTAGCATCTACTTGGCCAAGATAGCTACTAACAACGGAAAGCATGCAAGATCTCAAATAACAAAGACATGATAGAATCAATAATCAATCTGAAATAGCATCTCACTATCCATCGGATCCCCGCAAACACAACATGTATGAATTACAAATAGATGATCTTGATCATGAACGGAGCTCACAAGATCTAAATATGAAAGCACAAAGGAGGAGAAACCAGCCATCTAGCTACTACATGGATCCGTAGTCCAAGGATGAACTACTCACGCATCACACTGGAGGCTTGCATGGTGATGAAGAAGGCCTCCAGGGTGAATTCCCCTCTCCGGCAGGGTGCCGGGAAGAGCTTCAGATCCCTCCCGATCTAGGGATGGAGATGACGGCGGCTACAGACTCTTTCGTGGATTTTTGATCGGGTCCTTAGGGTTTTCGTCCCGAGGGCAACTTATAGGCGGAAGGAGAGGCCGAGGGGGTGCCGGGAGCGGCCACACCACCCCCTATCGCGGGCCAGGCCTGGCCGCGCGGCCAGGTGGTGTGGTGGCTCCCTGTCCCTTCTCCGTCTTGTATTCTGGCACTTGATCCCTTCCAGAAAAATAGGCACTTTGGCTTTTGTCCCATCCAATTCCGAGAATATTCATTTTTTGACTTTCCTGGAACCAAAAACAACAGAAAACAGGCAGCTGGCACTGTGGCTCTTGTTAATAGGTTAGTCCAAAAATCATATGAAAAGTACTCCAAAGTTGGAACAAAACACAAGAAAGTGGATAAAACCAAGGATGGAACATCAAAAATTATAGATACATTTGCAATGTATCAACATCCCCAAGCTTAACTCCTGCTCGTCCTCGAGTAGGTAAGTGATAAAAAGAAATAATTTTTAGGTGACATGCACCATCAAAGACTTGATCAAAGTAAAGCTGGGATCATAGTACTTCAATCATAACATGAAAGACAAAGTTCTAGCAATAGGCAAAGAAACTGTGATGCAACATAAAAAGGCACAAACAAAAGCTTCATGAATAACATGCCTTGCAAGACGTTTGTTTGTTTCACATAAAGAAAACATAGCATAATAGTATTCAGCTTGTCCCTCAATAGAGTAGCAAATATAAATGCATAGGAAACCTTCAAAGTTCATAAGAGTGACTAGATACAATAGTTTAAAACAAGCAATAACAAGTTATGCATCAATCAACTAGTCTTGGGACAATGCACATAGAACTAAGAATGGCCACTATGCTCTCAAAGTAGGTGCATAAAGATAGAAGGTGGAGACTCAATATAATGGTGGAAGAAAAGCCTTTTGTAAAAGGAAGTAGGGATTCAAGTCTCATAAAGAGCTTCCAAAAATTATGGTACTTATAGCTTTCAGCTCTCATTTCCCCTATCATAAGCATCTTGAAGGTGATTAAGGTTAAAGTGACACAACTAAGAGGATATTCTTGACAAGTTATAAAGCGAAATCTCATGCCCCTTACTTACGAAGACCGATCCTCATGCTACTCAACTTTAGTCACGAGTAAGCTCTTGTCATTGTAAGTATATGTGTATCATTAAGAACCGCCAACGGGGTACCCCTTGGACATGATACGGGAGCTTTCCCATAATCAAAATGACAAGGCAAGCAGACAATGAGCATCTCAGCGATCTTTTTATTTGCTATTTGCATAGGTTTTTATTGAGGATGCTTCATAGAGTGCTCATTATGGTGATGCTGCAAGTTTCCACCATGATTAGGCATGGCTTAGGCTAGCGGCCCAAGCGTTTCTCTAACACACATACAAACTCCATGATCTTACAAGTTCCACATTTATTTCACACCGCCGGGATTCGTAAGCAAAAGAACATGATATCAACAGAGTACAAAGTACAAGTGCGATGTTGAAAGCGTTCCCCATGAAACATGGTTCTGCTAATTTCAACTTATAAAGAGCATGCATATACGCAACAAACAAGGACCCAATGTTTCAAGTTTATTAGAGCCAATAAAGTAAAGTGTGCCATCAAGTTCGTGAGAGCTTTAATCACTATTCACTAGTTTTCTCATAACAAGTGAAAGGTAAACAAAAGCATGAATATATTTGGAATAGCATAAGCTAGTAGGTAGGTATGGTGGACTCTTTGGAATAACTTGGTTTAGGGAGTTGGATGCATGAGTGCAACTCATACTTGGTGGTGGAGGCTAGCAAAAGACTGGGAGCGACAAACTAAGAGAGCAATAATGGCCATAATCATGGAGAGCGACAAAACATCATTGATCAAAGCATAAAGTGATACTAAAATTTGAAAACTAAAGGATAATAAAGGCTATGGTGACTTGAGATAGTCATAACATGGTGTGAGCATGTGCCAAGTCAACCCAAATAAAGCATCGAGAATACCACTATACTATGCTTTAATATGCTAAAACAACGCATGATTCATCCAAGGCACATTAAGCAATCTCAATTGTTTATAACAATTCATGCTACAGCAAAGAATACTAAGCATAAATCCAAAACAATATCAAGCATGGCATGACAAAGCATAGGCCACAGTCAAAAACGAACTCTTTTTACCACATAAGCATGAACTTTCCTACTCTTTTCCAAACCAAACCAAACTATTTGCAAACCAAAGTATGAAAGAGGGGGTCCAACCAATTTATTCAGAATACTAAGAAAACCAAGAAAACTAAAAACCAAAACAAAAACGAAAAAGAAGACGCTCCAAGAAAAACACAACTGTGCATGAAACAATAAAAATGAAGCGTTTGGAAGAAACCTAGAATTTTTATTGATGAAGAAGGGGATGCCTTGGGCATCTCCAAGCTTTGACGCTTGTACTTCTTGGATATTTCTTGGGGTGACACGCGTGGCATCCCCAAGCTTGAGCTTTAGTCCATCCTTCATCTCATTACTCATTCCTTCCATACACCTGAAATTTTTCCTTCATACAAAACTTCACACAATCTCATTAGCAACATTAGTGTACTTAAGATAAATAAGTCTCGAGATTCAGTTCTAACACCAAATAAACTTCCATTAGAACACTAGATACTGTAGCACTTCCCTCAAAAAGCTCAATTCCCCAAAGGAACTAAAGAAGGAACTAACAAGAAGCAAATGCAGAAAATGGCAGAAATCTGTCAAAACAGACCAGCAGGTAAATACGAATATTTTCGAAGACCTTATGTTGCTCAAATCAAAAAGTGTTGAACTTACGAAAGTTAGATAACAACCTGGGGCAGAAGCACAAACAATTACAGCTCAATGCGACATACAGAGCTCTCTCAGGAATGTTTACGGTGAAGCACAAAAATCTGTTTCGGGGCAGCAACTTTCCCAATCATTACTTCTCTCTCGTTAGAGGTTACTCTTGGCACAAAAAGAAAATAAAAAGGATAAGGAGAGGTTATTACATAGTTAATAACTTCCAAGACTCAACTAAAACTCTTGGGTTATCTCCCAACAAGTACTTTTCTTTAACGCCTTTAAGTTAGGCATAAGAAGCAAAGAAAGAATCAAGTGTTCTCAAATGAAGAAGCATTAAGACCAAATTTTGTTTTCATAGGAGAAGCAAAAGAAATATTTTCTCTATTTTTAGGGAAGTTTTCTATACCTTTCTTGAGTGGGAGTTGATATTTAATGGTGCCTTCTTTCATATCAATGATGGCACTAACAGTTCTAAGAAAAGGTCTTCCCAAAGTAATAGGACAAAAAGCGTTGTATTCAACATCCAAAACATAGAAATCAACAGGGACGAAGGAATCGTTAACCATAATAAGAACATCATTAAGAATCCCCATGAGTTTCTTTTTAGCATTGGCATCAAGTGGGACATTCAAATAACAATCTTCAAGAGGAGGCAAATCAAGCATATCATAAATCCTTCTAGGCATAATAGAAACACTACTATCAAGATCACACAAAGCTTTGAAATCAAAGTCATTCACTTTCATATTAATGATGGGTTCCCAACCATCTTCTTGATTTATAGGAATAGAAGCTTTATGTTTCATCTTTTCTTATTTAATCTTTATGAGAGCATCAGTAATGTGTTTTGTAAAAGCCATGTTCATAGCACTAGCACTAGGAGTTTTAGCAAGCTTTTGTAGGAACTTAATAACTTCAGAGATATTGCAACCCTCAAGATCAAAATCAACTTTATCATCTAAAGTGGTAGAACTATTACTAGCCTCAACACTCGTGGTGGTAATAGTAGAAACACTAATGTTTCTGGCAATTTCATCTTCTCTTTCCCACTTAGCATGTAATTCAGCTAATAGTCTAAAATTTTCATCAATTCTTACTTGTATAGCATTAGTAGCTGCAAAGGGATTCTCATTAGTTTCGGGTTTAGCAGCCATTTTATTCAAAGTAGATTGAGCTTCAGCCAAAGATGCTATATTTCTTTCAGCATTATAGAGTTTTTCCTCAATAGTTTTATTGAAAGCAGTTTGTTTACTAATAAACTCTTTAAGCATAACTTCAAGTTCAGAGGGAGCACTCTTAATATTGTTGTAAGAATTTCCATAAGCATACCATTGTTGGGAGGATATGGCTTATAATTGTTGTTACCAAAATTGTTCCTATAAGCATTATTACCATAAGCATTTTTGCCAAAGTTGTTATTTCTTATGAAGTTCACATCAACTTGCTCTTCTTGAGCAACCAAAGAGGCTGAAGGAACATTATTTGGATCAATATGGGCTTTTCCGTTAACAAGCATAGACATAATAATATCAATCTTATCACTCAGGGAGGAGGTTTATTCAACAGAATTTACCTTCTTACCTTGTGGAGCTCTCTCAGTGTGCCATTCAGAATAATTAACCATCATATTATCCAAAAGTTTTGTTGCAGCACCCAAAGTGATGGTCATAAAGGTACCTCCAGCTGCTGAATCCAATAGGTTCCTTGAAGAATAGTTCAATCCTGCATAAAAAGTTTGGATGATCATCCAAGCAGTCAGTCCATGAGTGGGACAATTCTTTACCAAAGATTTCATTCTTTCCCAAGCTTGAGCAACATGCTCATTATCAAGTTGTTTCACTTCTCATGGATATAATCTTAGCAGGAGGATAGTATTTTCCAATAAAAGCATCTTTACACTTAGTCCAAGAATCAATACTATTCCTAGTTAAGGAATTCAACCATTCTTTAGCTTTTCCTCTCAAAGAGAAAGGAAACAATTTCAGTTTAATAATATCACCATCTATATCCCTATGCTTTTGCATCTCACAAAGTTCAACAAAGTTATTTAGATGGGAAGCAGCATCTTCATTACCAATACCAGAAATTTTTTCTCTCATAACAAGATTGAGCAAAGCAGGTTTTATCTCAAAGAAAGTATTCTCAGCCACAGGTGGAGCAATAGGTGTGCTCATAAAATCATTGTTGTTGGTGCTAGTGAAGTCACACAACTTAGTGTTTTCAAGAGTAGTCATTTTTTTGGGTTTTCAAATAAGAAAGCAAACAAGCAAAACTAATTTTTTTGTGTTTTTAAAGAACCAAAACAAGCAAACAAAGCAAAAAGAAACTAAGCAAAATAAAAACAACAAAGTAAAGAGATTGGTCATGAGGGACTCCCCTTGTGAAGATGTCCTTGACTCCCCGGCAACGGCGCCAGAAAAAATCTTGTTGACTCGTAGTTGATGTAGAGCTCGTTGGGAACCCCAAGAGGAAGGTATGATGGGCACAGCAGTAAGTTTTCCCTCAGTTATGAAACCAAGGTTTAATCGAACCAGTAGGAGCAAGGAAACACTCCAAAGGTGTTACTATCTGAGCTTTGGTAGGGTGCACTACCGGTGCTAGTAGCAACGTGGAAACCTGCACAACACAACCACAGAACTTTGTCCCCAACTTGCGATGAGGTTGTCAATCTCACCGTGTTTTGCAGAAAACAAAGGATTAAACGTATTGAATGGAAAGAAGTAAAAGTTTGTAGAAAGTAAACACAAAGTAGTAAAAGATTGTAGATTGTATGTAAAGAAAAAGGACCGGGATCCATAGTTCACTAGAGGTGGCTCTCCTTAGATAGACAACATGCTGGGTGAACAAATTACAGCGGGGCAATTGACAAACACCGAGAAAGCAATACATGCATATACTAATCATCTTGACTCCTCTAAGACTTGATTGGGCATTACAACATAATACATAGAACACCATCCAACCGCATCTATGACTAATAATCCACCTTCAGGTTATCATCTGAACCCCCTCCAGTATTAAGTTGCAAGCAACAGATTATTGCTTTACGAACTGCGTGTAAAGTAAACAATACGATTGTTCTATGAACAAAGGATTGTTGTTTTCTCCCTAGTAGCAACAGCACATCTAGTACCTTAGAGATTTCTGTCACTTCCCCAGATTACCAGAGGCATGAACCCACTATCGAGCATAAATGCTAACTCTTGGAGTTGCTAGCATCTACTTGGCCAAGATAGCTACTAACAACGGAAAGCATGCAAGATCTCAAATAACAAAGACATGATAGAATCAATAATCAATCTGAAATAGCATCTCACTATCCATCGGATCCCCGCAAACACAACATGTATGAATTACAAATAGATGATCTTGATCATGAACGGAGCTCACAAGATCTAAATATGAAAGCACAAAGGAGGAGAAACCAGCCATCTAGCTACTACATGGATCCGTAGTCCAAGGATGAACTACTCACGCATCACACTGGAGGCTTGCATGGTGATGAAGAAGGCCTCCAGGGTGAATTCCCCTCTCTGGCAGGGTGACGGGAAGAGCTTCAGATCCCTCCCGATCTAGGGATGGAGATGACGGCGGCTACAAACTCTTTCGTGGATTTTTGATCGGGTCCTTAGGGTTTTCGTCCCGAGGGCAACTTATAGGCGGAAGGAGAGGCTGAGGGGGTGCCGGGAGCTGCCACACCACCCCCTGGCGCGGGCCAGGCCTGGCCGCGCGGCCAGGTGGTGTGGTGGCTCCCTGGCCCTTCTCCGTCTCGTATTCTGGCACTTGATCCCTTCTAGAAAAATAGACACTTTGGCTTTTGTCCCGTCCAATTCCGAGAATATTCATTTTCTGAGTTTCCTGGAACCAAAAACAACAGAAAACAGGCAGCTGGCACTATGGCTCTTGTTAGTAGGTTAGTCCAAGAAATCATATGAAAAGTACTCCAAAGTTGGAACAAAACACAAGAAAGTGGATAAAACCAAGCATGGAACATCAAAAATTATAGATATATTTGCAATGTATCAGTGCTCCAGCGATATTTTTGCAGTGAAACCCCACTTCATGGGACCCGCAGGCCTACCCCTCTAGCTTTATCTGTACGAGGGTTGTCCAATGGACATTTTCTCTATTATTGTTTGTTTAGGCCATATAAACATGGAAAACCTTGGTTGGGACCATTGTACCACAATGTTCACTCGGGTTTGCCCATAGCTGGAGTATTCCACTAACAGATCCAGTAGTCCAATAAGTGTTATAGCATGTATGCAAACATGGTGACACCACGGAAGTAGAAATTGCATCTATGGCCTTGAACCACACTTGTGCACATATGCTAGGGCCAGATGCAAGTTTTTGAGGGAATCCAGCGCACCAGTGGTCATTTTCCCATGAAACCGTATGGACTAGAAAGTTGGGTCCACTGTACCACAAGATTCACTCCGATATACCCATAGCAGGAGTGTTCCACTTACAAGTCCAATACTCCACTAAGTTTTATTGCATGCATGCAAAGATGGTGACACCCTGGAGCTAGCCATTGCATCTATGGACCTTCCACCACACTTGTGCACATATGCTAGGTGCAAATGCAAGTTTTTGAGGGATTCTGGCACTTCGGCGGTCTTTTTCATGCGAAACCCTAGTCTATGGGACCCTTAGGTCCATCCCTCTATCTTTCTCCGTATGAGACTTGTCCAATGGATTTTTGTCTCTATTCTTGTTTGTTAAGGCCATAGCAACATGGATAAGCAAGGTTGCATTGTACCAAAAGGTTAACTTTGGTTTGCCCATAGCGGGAGTATTCTACCTATGGGCCCAACACTTCATTAAGTGTTATCGCATGTATGCAAAGATGGTGATATGTGGGAGCTAGGAATTTCATCTATGGACCTTACACCACACTTTTGCACATCTCCTAGGGCTACATTAAAGGTTTAGAGGGATTCGGACGCTCGGATGGTCTTTTTCCGGCGAAAACCTAGCCCGTGGGCCTCATAGGTCTATCCTTTTAGATTTTTCTGTACGAGATTTTTCTAGTGGAATTTTATCTTTGTTCTTATTTGCTTAGGCCATAGCAACATGGAAAACTAAGGTTGGGCCCATTGTACCCCAACATTCACTCTAGTTTTCCCGTAGCAGAAGTATTCCACCTATATGTCTAGCACTTCACTATGTATTATCACATGTTGATATGTGCATTTTGTATCATCACAATACCCACATATATAACTAGTGTATATTCTTATTTGCAATTTTTATCAATGTTTATGCATTTTTAGATGATTTGCGGGACTTTACTACAAAGTCCCTTGCATTGGTATTTAATTTCTAGGAGTCAGAAAACTTCCTTTTTGGTATTTTATTATTTCACAGACTTTCTAGATGTCAATTGATTCGAGGAAAAATAACATGGACGTTTTTTACCAGGAGATGATAATGGGCTTTGGAAGCACACGAGGAGAGCCACGAGGCCTGAACAAGGACAGGTGGCGCGGGCCCACCTATAGGCCACGCCACCAGGGCCCGTCCGGGCTTTGAGTGTCTCCTCAGTTTCTTGTTTAACAAACGCCTCTATTTCGCCAGAAAACCTATGCCATATTTTTCCCACGTTTTACAAAGGCCGCGGAGGAGGAAACGGTCCTCTCCTACTCTAAGAGGGCAGATTTTGCTGCTCTGAGGCCTTTAGTGAGGGGTAAATCGAAGCCATCATCAAAGCCACTCCTCCTTGGCGTTGGAGGGAGTCTCTCCTTCACCATATCCATCATCCCCAACATCAGCACCATCTCTATCAAGGTTTAAACTTTTATGTGGTTTGATGTCTATGCACTTCTATTCTTGTAGACAGTTGTTGGGCCTCCAAGTGCAGAGGTTTGTAGAACAGCAACAAGTTTTCCCTTAAGTGGATCACCCAAGGTTTATCGAACTCAGGGAGGAAGTGGTCAAAGGTATCCCCTCTCAAGCAACCCTGCAATCAAGATACAAGAAGTCTCTTGTGTCCCCAACACACCCAATACACTTGTCAGGTGTATAGGTGCACTAGTTCCGTGAAGAGATAGTGAAATACAAGTGGTATAGATAATTATAAGTAGTAACGGTGCTAGGAAATAGCTTTCTGGCGTGGAAAAGACTAAAGTAAAAATGAAATAAAGATAGAAGCAAGCAAACATGTAACGGATCTAATAGCAAATGGTGTTTCAGTGCTTAGAAACAAGGCCTAGGGATCATACTTTCACTAGTGAACACTCTCATATAAATATATTATCTTCATGATACTACGCTGAACTACTCTCCGGTTGGACACTCTAATCGATGGTAGGGCTATAACAGCACACCTCAAAGTAAGCCTTTCCCATCTAGATAACCCCACACTGTCACCTTGAGTACTAGATGGTTCCAACAAACACCACAATTTCATAAAGACATCCAACTCCAAATATAACTCATAACAAGTATTTGTAATCTCTAGCCTAAGTGCCACCATGGTGTGCACGCTGTCACTTTCACACACATAGGGAGAGCAGAGATCTAATAAAGCACTTGAGTAGCAAGGTAGATCTATAGACTACAAGCTCATGATCACAATATGATCATGCATAGAGAGAGATGAACACATAGCTACCGGTAGAACCCTTAGCCTCGAGAGAGACCTACTCCCTCCTCATCATGGGAATTACCAACTGTGATGGAGATGGCAGTGGAGATCGATGGAGATGGCTCCGGGGGCACTTTCCCGTCCCGGCAGGGTGCCGGAATAGATACTTTCTCTCCCCCGAATCTCCCCTTCGGTGGCGGCAGCGCTGCGGAACTTTTCGTGGATTTCTGATTGACGATCTAGGGTTTTTGCCTCGAGGGGAATATATAGGCGAAGGAGGCAAGGTCGGTGGCCAGCCAGGGGGCCCACACCATGCCCTGGCGTGGCCTAGGGGTGCCCGCGCCTAGGGGGTGGCCACCCTGTGGCCCCTCTCAGAGTCTCCTTCTGGCTCCATGAGTCTTCCTGGAAAATAAGCACTTTGGCTTTTGTCCCGTCCAATTCCGAGAATATTCATTTTCTGGCTTTCCTGGAACCAAAAACAACAGAAAACAGGCAACTAGCACTGTGGCTCTTGTTAATAGGTTATTCCAAGAAATTATATGAAAAGTACTCCAAAGTATGGACAAAACACAAGAAAGTAGATAAAACCAAGCATGGAGCATCAAAAATTATAGATACATTTGCAATGTATCAACATCCCCAAGCTTAACTCCTGGTCGTCCTCGAGTAGGTAAGTGATAAAAAGAAAGAATAATTTTTGAGGTGACATGCACCATCATAAACTTGATCAAAGTATTTGTAAAACATTCAAAGCTGGGATCATAGTACTTCAATTATAACATGAAAGACAAAGTTCTAGCAATAAGACAAAGCACCTATGTTGCAACATGAAAAGGCACAAACAAAAGATTCATGAATAACAATGCTTTGCAAGACGTTTGTTTGTTTCGTATAAAGAAAACATAGCATAATGGCATTCAGCTTGTCCCTCATAGAGTAGAAAACATAAATGCATAGGACACCTTCAAAGTTTATAAGAGTGACTATATACAAATAGTTTAAAACAAGCAATATCAAGGTATGCATCGATCAACAAGTCTTGGGACAATGCACATAGAACTAAGAATGGCCACTATGCTCTCAAAGTAGGTGCATAAAGATAGAAGGTCGAGACTCAATATAATGGTGGAAGAAAGGCCTTCATAGAAGGAAGCAGGGATTCAAGTTTCATAAAGAGCTTCAAAAATTATGGTACTTATAGCTTTCAGTTCTCATTGCCTCTATCATAAGCATCTTGAAGTGATTAAGATTAAAGTGAACAAACTATGGTGTACATGCTTGACGAAGTATAAGTTAGAAATCTCATGTCCCTTGAATACGAGGGCCGCTCCTCATGCTACTCAAGTTTAGTCACCGGTAAGTTCTTGTCATCGTAAGTACATGTGTATCATAGAGAACCACCAACGGGGTACCCCTTGCCCGATGATACGGAAGAATCCTCATATCAAAATGACAAGGCAAGCAGACAACGAGCATCTTAGCAATCTTCTTATTTACCATGGGAATATGGTGCTTTTTTCTCTCTTTCCTCTTTTCATGTCTCTTTTTTTCTTTTTTTCTCAATATCGGACTCTTTTTTTATAAGAAGAATGCTTCATAGACAGCTCATTATGGTTACGCTGCAGGTATCCACCATGTCAGCATGGATTAGACCAGCGGCCTAGGCTTTTCTCTAACACATATACATAACTCCAAGGACTTACAAGCTCCCCTTTCATTTCATACCAACGACATCCATAGACAAAAGAGCATGATATCAACTAGGTACAAAGTACCCGTGCAATGTTGAAAGCGTTCCCCATGACAGCATGGTTCTGCTAATCCCCAACATATAAGTGCAAGCATATACGACATAGATGACACAATGGTTCAAGTTTATTAAGGGCAAGAAAAGTAAAGTGTGCCATCAAGTTTGTGAGAGCTTTAATCACTAATTTTCACATAACAAGTTTAATTTGGAAGGTAGATAAAAACATGAATATACTTGGAATAGCAATTGCTAATAGGTAGGTTTGGTGGACTCTTTGGAATAAGTTGGTTTAGGGAGTTGGATGCATGAGTGGAACTCATACTTGGTTGTGGAGGCTAGCAAAAGACTCGGAGCGACAAACTAAGAGAGCAATAATGGCCATAATCATCCAGAGTGACAAAACATCATTGATCAAAGCATAAAGTGATACTACAAGGTTAAAACTAAAGGATCAGAAAGGCTAATGGTGACTTGGGATAGTCATAACATTGTGTGAGCATGCGCCAAGTCAACCCAAATAAAGCATTAAAGGAGAATACCACAATATTATGCTTTAATATGCTAAAAAACGCATGATTCATCCAAGGCACATTAAGCAATCTCAATTGTTTATAACAAGTCATGCTATAGCAAAGAATACTAAGCATAAAGCCAAAACAATATCAAGCATGGCATGACAAAGCATAGGCCACAGTCAAAAACAAGCTCTCTTTACCACTTAAGCATGAACTTTCCTACTATTTTCCAATCCAAACCAAACTATTTGAAAAACAAAGTATGAAAGAGGGGGTCCAACCAATTTATTCCGCAAACTAAACAAACCAAGCAAACGAAAAACCAAAACGAAAACGAAAAAGAAGACGCTCCAAGAACAACACAACTGTGCATAAAACAATAAAAATGAAGTGTTTGGAAGAAACCTGGGATTTTTATTGATGAAGAAGGGGATGCCTTGGGCATCCCCGAGCTTTGACGCTTGTACTTCTTGGATATTTCTTGGGGTGAAACGGGTGGCATCCCCAAGCTTGAGCTTTAGTCCATTCTTCATCTCATTATATCATTCTCTCCATACACCTGATTTTTTTCCTTCATACAAAACTTCACATAATCTTTATTAGCACCATTAGTGCACTCAAGATAATAGGTCTTAAGGTTCAGTTCTAACACCAATAAACTTCCATTAGAACACTAGCTAATGAAGCACTTCCCTCAAAAAGCTCAATTCCCCAAAAGAACTCAAAAAGGAACCAACAAGAAGCAAATGCAAATAATGGCATAAATCTGTCAAAACAGACCAGCAGGTAAAGACGAATTTTTTCGAAGACCTTATGTTGCTGAAATCAAAAAGTGTTGAACTAATGAAAGTTGTATAACAACCTGGTGCGGAAGAACAAAAATTCACGCCTCAAAAATACGTACAGAGATTTTACACGAATTTTTATGGTTAACCAGAGAAATCTGTTTCGGGACAGCAACTTTCCCAATCATTACTTCTCTCTCATTAGAGGTTACTCTTGGCACAAAAAGCAAATAAAAAGCATAAGGAGCGGTTATTACAGAGGTAATAACTTCCAAGACTCATCTAAAACTTTTGGGTTTTCTCCCAATAAGTACTTTTCTTTAACGCCTTTAAGTTAGGCATGATAGTTTGAGAAGATGTTCGCATAAGAAATATGAATTGATGTAAAAGAGAGCATCAATAAGCAAATTAAAAACACATTTAAGTCTAACACACTTCCTATGCATAGGAATCTTGTAAAGAAACAAGTCATGAAAGCACAAAGCAACAAGCATAGTAAAGCAAAACAAGTGCAACTTCAAGACTTTCAATATAAAGAGGGTAAACTTAATATTATTGAGATGCATAAAACCATGTTTCCCTCTCTCATAATAACTTTCAGTAGCATCATGAATAAAATTAACAATATAACTATCACATAAAACATTCTTATCATGAGCCACATGCATAAAACAATTATTACTCTCCCTATAAGAATAGTCATTCTTATTAATCGTAGTGGGAGCAAATTCGATAAAATAGCTATCATTATTATTCTCATCACCATAATCATCAAATATAGGAGGCATATTGTAATCATAATTAATTTTATCCTCAATAGTAGGTGGACTGAAAATATCATACTTGTCATTGTAATCATCATATATTGGATGCATAGTATCATCAAAGTAAATTTTCTCCTCCATGCTTGGGGGACTAAAATATCATGATCATCAAAACCAACTTCCCCAAGCTTAGACTTTTCCATAGCATTAGCAATTTTGGTGTCTAAAGAATTCATACTAACAGCAGTGCTATTAGCATGCAAATAAAGTTCCATAGGTTTTTTAATTTTTTATTCAAACACTTCATGTCCTAACTCAAGATAAATACTATAAAGCTCTCTAATTTTGTTGTTGTTTTCCATTAAGCCTAACTAGTGAAAATAAAAACAAGAAATAAAAAGATAAAATTGTAGAATCTAAAGGAAATAACTTCCAGCACTCACACCGGAGGATGTGAGTACCTTTTTCCTTACCTCCTGGCAACGGTGCCAGAAAATAGGTGTTTGCCATGGGAGGTTCTTCTTCTTTAATCCTTCGGTGTGAAATACCTTTTACCTTACCTCCCCGGCAACGGTGCCAGAAAATAGCTTGATGTCTACGCCCTTCTATTCTTGTAGACAGTTGTTGGGCCTCCAAGTGCAGAGGTTTGTAGAACAGCAGCAAGTTTTGCCTTAAGTGGATCACCCAAGGTTTATCGAACTCAGGGAGGAAGTGGTCAAAGGTATCCCCTCTCAGGCAACCCTGCAATCAAGATACAAGAAGTCTCTTGTGTCCCCAACACACCCAATACACTTGTCAGGTGTATAGGTGCACTAGTTCGGCGAAGAGATAGTGAAATACAAGTGGTATAGATAATTATAAGTAGTAACGGTGCCAGGAAATAGCTTTCTGGCGTGGAAAAGACTAAAGTAAAACTGAAATAAAGATAGAAGCAAGCAAACATGTAACATATCTAATAGAAAATAGTGTTTCGGTGCTTAGAAACAAGGCCTAGGGATCATACTTTCACTAGTGAACACTCTCATATAAATATATTATCTTCATGATACTACGCTAAACTACTCTCCGGTTGGACACTCTAATCGATGGTAGGGCTATAACAGCACACCTCAAAGTAAGCCTTTCCCATCTAGATAACCCCACACTGTCACCTTGAGTACTAGATGGTTCCAACAAACACCACCATTTCATAAAGACATCCAACTCCAAATATAACTCATAAAAAGTATTTGTAATCTCTAGCCTAATGTGGCGCCCCGCAAAAACCACTACTAGAAAATCGCGTTGTTTTTGTGCATTGCATCATCATGACCGCATGCTCATGTCATCATGCCACATTGCATTTGAGCATCGTCATCATCTTGCATGGATTTGTCTAAAACTATTTTCGAAACGCCTAGTTTTGTTTTCCAATATTCCCGTCTTTATTCAAATTAAAACCCGGGTCTCCGGAATATTTTGTTTCGTCTACCAACGGATTTCAAAAGCCCCGTTTTAATAAAACAAAATTTATATTATTTTTATAGGAGGCAGCCAGCCAGGCCCGAAAGCCTAACCGGCCACCTCCAAATTAAAACCCTAATATGTCTAACCCCAAACCCTTTTCTACCCAAACTTAGTCTACCCAGCCCCCCTCCACCTCACCCCATCCAATCCCTCCCTCCACCTCACACCTCCACCTCACTCCAGCCAACCACCACTCGCCACCTCACTCCTGGCCCCTGCCCCGCCACCTACCCCACCTAGTCGCCACCTCCTCCCTCTCTCTCCACTCCACCGACGCGACCTACCTGCCCGGTCCCACCCGACGCGCCCGGCCCGAGAGCACCCCACCTGCCCCCGTTCCTCTCCTCGTCCCGCAACCACCGCCACAGAGAACCCCGCTTCCTTCCCATGGACGCCGCTGCGCGACCCCCTCGCGAGACCACCTGCCCCTGACCGCTCGCGGCCTTCCCCGCCGCCTCCACCCGCTTCTCCTGCCGCCCGCCTCCCGGCGACTCTGCTCCGCCTCTGCATCGCGACCCCGCCAAGCTCCAGCGCCGCTCCCGCCTCTTCTCTGTCCAGGTCGTCACCGCCATCAGCCACGGCCACCCCGCCTCCACCTCGTCGCCTCCTCGACCCTCCACCGACACGGGCGACCCCTTACCCCTGCTCGCTTCCCCCGCCTCCGCCCTACCTCGACCCCAAGCAGGCCGCTCCCCCGTCGTCGTGGCCGTCCCCGGCGAAGCTTCCCCGCCCGGGCCGAGCCCCATCTTCGCTCCTCCCGCCGCCACCGCGGGCCGTTCTGCTGCCCCGGCCTCAGCCGCCGCCAGCGTCGCCGAAGTCCGGTCCGACGCCGCCGCCCGCCTCTCCTCCTCGTGCTACCGGCCCCGCAGCACCGACCCGACGCAAGCTCGCCCCGCACGCCTCTGACCGCCCGCGCGTCGGCCACCGCTGCCGTGTTGGTCGTGCCGCCCTCCGCCTTCATGCCGCCCGCGCAAAGCCCTGCAAGCTAGCTCGCTTGATAGATTTTTATATCTAGCTGCATAGCCTGCTCTCAAATTGAGGGCCCGCTTGTGTTTGCTATCAGTGGTGCAGCTACTACTTGCTGTTGCTGATGTGCTTTGGTGTTGTGCTAATGTATTTGACATTAGGCTCCCTGTTGGCACATGCAACAGCTGGAACTTTCGCAATGCAGCTGCCAAGTTTTCGCCGTTGATGCATGCAGAACACATGAAATGGGAGTCTGATGCCCATTCCGCCGGACAAGACGGTACTTGTTTGTGATGATGGCGTGGCTATCCAAGATCTACAGCGGACAAGTATGGCGACCACCGGAGCAAGTTTGACATCGAACAAGGTCGGAACCACAAGATCGCCGACCCTGGAACCGAAGAGCAGGCCCCGAAGACGGGACCTGGACCTCCTGGATTGCCAAGACCTTCCTCGGAACCCTGAAACCCTGATTTGAAGACAGGACCCTAGCACGCCAAGTTCTCCTACCTGAACGCCAAGGTCGCCGAACACCAAGGTCTTCTTCTCGGACCTGATGACCGCAAAGATCGACACGGAACGCCAAGCCCTTCTGCACGGATGCGACAAGTTCTCCTACACGGATATCAAGATCTTCCGGCTCCGATACCCACGACCGGCACCGTCACCCGTGGACTACGACAAGATCGTCCCAACCCGCCAAGTTCGCCTACCCGGACACCGTGCGACAAGATCTACTTCTCGGATCCGAAGACCCCCGGTACCCGATCCACTCAAGTTCGCCATCGACGACAAGATCGACCGCTTGGCACCCAAGTTCTTCGTCGCAACATGAAAAGTTCTCCATCTTGCATCCGAACCTCGCTGTCCCCGTCAAACCCTGAGACCGGACCCCGAACCCCCCGAAAACCCAAGATCTTCCGAACCCAGATGTGTGAACCTTTCCCAAGCCCCTATTTTATAAATGCTATATATAAAACTTGTTGCATATTAATTGTTCATGTCGCATACATATCATGTGGTTTGGGAACATTATGTCGATTCATCTAATAATTACATATGGAGACTATATGCCGGCTATTCTAGTCATATACCGGACTCCATTTAAATTGGTGTAGCGAACCGATGCCATGTTTTGCCCTGTTAATACAACAGTTAAATTGCGGGGGTTCTAAATAACTTGAACCGTGTAAATAATTATCGGGACCCCGGTTCCGCTTAATATTGCCTAGCTGCACCGCATCTGCATCATATCATGATCATGCCGGATCTTCTGTCGTAGTATTAAATATTGCATCTGGTGTTTCTTCTAGTGTTTGCTTCTTCGCAGACTAGGCCATTGAGTGGATGCGAGTATCGACAAGTTCTCCGGATATGATCCTTCGGCAGTGTTTCCCAGGCGAGCATCTCTTCCCCTTCCACCTATTTTGCATTTATAGTCTTGATTTCCACCTGTTGATCTATTGCTATCCATGTCGTGATGCTTTAGTTTCCGTGCACCAGTTATATCCCATGCAGCCTCTATATTGCCATGGACACCTCCTAATACCTGTTGTTTGGTAGATAGCTGGCCTTGCGAGTCGTAGTTGCTTGCTCAGGTGCGATCTTGTGTAGTTGTTGGAATGCTGGCAGATGTTAATGGTGGAGATGCTTAATGGTGGAGATGATCATGACTTTAGATACAACTATTAAAAAGCTAGATATAACTAATGCAGAGGCATCGGTGGGCAATAGATGTTATTTGGTTCTTCCACGCTCACTTGTGTCCCATAGGACCCCGAGTACTTGATACATGTTCCTTGATTTTTCGCACTATCCACATCCGGGAGGCCTTATGGACCCCCCCTGAGCCAGAGCTTAATTCATTTCTATTTCTTGGGGCCACAAAGTAGTTTGGGGCTTTATTACTATCCTGTACTTATGCCATGTTTACTGCTTTATTTAAGATTGTGCGTGGAGCACCTGTACTATTTTGGATCGTGGAATTTTTTCACGGTATCGACAAGCCCAGTCACACTTTCGGGTTCCCAGTCGTTTACAGCCATTGTCACAAACCCTGGGTCTATTCCGGAGACGGCCAACTTCCTTGCGGGTAGCTTAGTGGGGTGGCCCCCTGAAATATTTCTGAATCCTGTGATCGCTTTGTCGTGAATGCCTCGTTGGGTTTTGAGTTGGTTTTTCTGCAGGGTAAAACTTTTTGAAAGCCGTGTCCACGGTTATGGACGACTTGGAGCACAGTATCTCGATCATAGACAAGCATAACTAAAGTAGTGCTATAAACTCGACTTAATAAGTGACTAGTAATCAGCTGCAACTATAACGGAATGGTTATTAAAAATTCCAACAACTGATGGATCTGGGTTGTTTCGTGAGATGCTATACCTTCCTAGTAAGTATTGCAACTCAAATGGAATGTGATAAAAGTGTCAACAACTGCTGGGTTTTGGGGTTCCTCAGGACAACTATATCAGACTAGTAAATGTTCCAACTACAACGGAATGGTGATTAAAACTGCCCACTACTTATGCTATCAGGACGGCCCACGCTATCTATATCTGATTAGTAAGTGCTTCAATTATAATGGAATGAATAAAACTGCCAACTGTGTGAGTTCCTTGGTCCGACTTCCTCGTTTGGTCTCGAGGGGAGAATACTAGGATGGGTTTGTTTGGTGTTAGTTTCAGGTTGGATCCGAATAGGTCTATCTTACCCCTCTCTAATAGCCGCCAGTGATACCGAGTCTCTATAGGTTGATTAATGCCGCTGCGCTGCCGCTCGAGCCCACCATACCTATGTAGGCGAGAGCCGCCGAATTCTAGCCTTGCCGTGTACTGGCCTCAGTACTGACGCTCCTCTTTTTCCTTTTGCCCTTTGTCGGCACCCCTTTTGTTTTAGCAGGTTTGAGATCGATGTCGTTAGCAGGGTTACCCTTCTGGCTTGGCCTGGGCAGGGTTATGGACGCCATTGGTTATTCTTCGGGGCTCTTAGCCCCATTTGCATTTTGTCCGTAGACGGACGCTCTATCGTTTGATTGGATCTTTGTATTGTATATCTGTATTCTTGACTCAGGGAGTCGCTGTTGTATATATATTTGTTCTGTGGGTCCCATCGAGGACTGTTGTGTAACGTTATTACTTCGTTTTCCACCCGCACGAAAGTGCCTGGTGGGCGTCCTTGAATCGTTTCTATGCGGATTTGGCAGAAAGGGCTAAAACTTGCATAGGGACGATTTGAGGGTGTTACAGAGTGGTATCAAAGCCCAGCAGTTGCGATACCCCACAAGTCTAGCCTAGAGGATAACCTAGCTAACGGCCGAAGTAGAGTGTCAAAACTATTTTGAAAAATCAGTTGGATAGATCTGGTTAGGTCTGCTTTTACTCCTTACCCCCTGTTGTTCTCCTCTTACCTCTGCGTGTTTTGAATCTGCTCTCTTATCTTTTCTTCAAGTCCAGGAAATTCTCGTGGTTGGGTTTCCGTCGTACCTTCAGGGTTTCTCTTCCTCCTTTGATAACAGTGCTTCTACCTCCAGACTTCATGCTATCTGAGTGATCCTTTATCTTTGGGGCTTCTCTCTGTTTCTTCTTGTGCCCTCTGGTGTTTTCCGACACGATGACATCATCCTACGCCAGATCCGATGCAGAGTCTGCATCACTCCTTTGTTCCGAACCTCGTTTGTCGAGATCTTCAATCTAATTCCGAGGGTAGGTTGCATAATTCACCTATTCGTGTGCAGAGTAATGGTTTGAGTGCGTGATGGACTGATCACCATCCGACTACTCTTATCATTCGCTTTTGTATATTGAATCGGTGGATCCAACAATTTTACTCCGTCCACGGAAGCTAGAGGTGGCTGTATTTGTTGATACCTCTACCTTCGCCCTTTGTTCCCGGAGTGTTCTCTCGACGATCATGGACAACACCCTCTTGTTAGTGGTGTCGCGAGCATCTACACGAAGCGAGAAGATTCAGATCGCCAGCCTTCTTCCCGGTACCATGAGGCGGATCTCGAGGGCGAGATCCATTGTTAGTGGTGTCGAATTGTGGCGCCCCGCAAAAACCACTACTAGAAAATCGCGTTGTTTTTGTGCATTGAATCATCATGACCGCATGCTCATGTCATCATGCCACATTGCATTTGAGCATCGTCATCATCTTGCATGGATTTGTCTGAAACTATTTTCAAAACGCCTAGTTTTGTTTTCCAATATTCCCGTCTTTATTCAAATTAAAACCCGGGTCTCCGGAATATTTTGTTTCGTCTACCAACGGATTTCAAAAGCCCCGTTTTAAATAAACAAAATTTATATTATTTTTATAGGAGGCAGCCAGCCAGGCCCGAAAGCCTAGCCGGCCACCTCCAAATTAAAACCCTAATATGTCTAACCCCAAACCCTTTTTTACCCAAACTTAGTCTACCCAGCGCCCCCCCCCCCCTCCACCTCAACCTATCCAATCCCCTCCCTCCACCTCACACCTCCACCTCACTCCAGCCAACCACCACTCGCCACCTCACCCCTGGCCCCTGCCCCGCCACCTACCCCACCTGGTCACCACCTCCTCCCTCTCTCTCCCCCCCCACCGACACGACCCACCTGCCTGGTCACACCCGACGCGCCCTGCCCGAGAGCACCCCACCTGCCCCTGTTCCTTTCCTCGTCCCGCAACCACCACCATGGAGAACCCCGCTTCCTTCCCATGGACGCCGCCGCGCGATCCCCTCGCGAGACCGCCTGCCGCCGACCGCTCGCGGCCTTCCCCGCCGCCTCCACCCGCTTCTCCCGCCGCCCGCCTCCCGGCGACTCTGCTCCGCCTTTGCATCGCGACCCCGCCAAGCTCCAGCGCCGCTCCCGCCTCTTCTCTGTCCAGGTCGTCGCCGCCATCAGCCACGGCCGCCCCACCTCCACCTCGTCGCCTCCCCGGCCCTCCACCGACACGGGCGACCCCTTAACCCTGCTCGCTTCCCCCGCCTCCGCCCTACCTCAACCCCAAGCCGGCCGCCTCCCCCGTCGTCGTGGCCGTCCCCGGTGACGCTTCCCTGCCCGGGCCGAGCCCCATCTCCGCTCCTCCCACCGCCACCGCGGGCCATTTTGCCGCCCCGGCCTCAGCCGCCGCCGAAGTCCGGTCCGACGCCGTCGCCCGCCTCTCCTCCTCGTGATACAGGCCCTGCAGCACCGACCCGTCCGCAAGATCGCCCCGCGCGCCTCTGACTGCCCGCGCTTCGGCCGCCGCTACCGTGTTGGCCGTGCCTCCCTCTGCCTTCATGCCGCCCGCGTGAAGCCCTCCAAGCTAGCTCGCTTGATAGATTTTTCTATCTAGCTGCATAGCCTGCTCTCAAATTGAGGGACCGCTTGTGTTTGCTATCAGTGGTGCAGCTACTGCTTGCTGTTGCTGATGTGCTTTGGTGTTGTGCTAATGTATTTGACATTAGGCTCCCTATTGGCACATGCAACAGCTGGAACTTTCGCAATGCAGCTGCCAAGTTTTCGCCGTTGATGCATGCAGAACACATGAAATGGGAGTCTGATGCTCGTTCCGCCGGACAAGACGCTACTTGTTTGTGATGATGGCGTGGCTTTCCAAGATCTACAATGGACAAGTACGACGACCAGCGGAGCAAGTTCGACATCGAACAAGGTCGGAACCACAAGATCGCCGACCCTGGAACCGAAGAGCAGGCCTCGAAGACGGGACCTGGACCTCCTGGATCGCCAAGACCTTCCTCGGAACCCTGAAACCCTGATTTGAAGATAGGACCCTGGCACGCCAAGTTCTCCTTCCCGAACGCCAAGGTCGCCGAACACCAAGGTCTTCTTCTCGGACCTGATGACCGCCAAGATCGACACGGAACGACAAGCCCTTCTGCATGGATGCGATAAGTTCTCCTACACGGATATCAAGATCTTCCGGCGCCGATACCCAAGACCGACACCGTCACCCGTGGACTACGACAAGATCGTCCCAACCCGCCAAGTTCACCTACCTGGACACTTTGCGACAATATCTACTTCCCAGATCCGAAGACCCCTGGTACCCGATCCACTCATGTTCGCCATTGACGACAAGATCGACCGCTTGGCACCCAAGTTCTCCGTCGCGACACGACAAGTTCTCCATCTTGCATCCGAACCTCTCCGTCCCCGTCGAACCCTGAGACCGGACCCCGAACCCCCCGAAAACCCAAGATCTTTCGAACCCAGATGTGTGAACCTTTCCCGAGCCCCTATTTTATAAATGCTATATATAAAACTTGTTGCATATTAATTGTTCATGTCGCATACATATCATGTGGTTTGGGAACATTATGTCGATTCATCTACTAATTACATATGGAGACTATATGACGGCTATTCTAGTCATATACCGGACTCCATTTAAATTGGTGTAGCGAACCGATGCCATGTTTCGCCCTGTTAATACAACATTTAAATTGCGGGGGTTCTAAATAACTTGAACCGTGTAAATAATTATCGGGACCCCGGTTCCGCTTAATATTGCCTAACTGCACCGCATCTGCATCATATCATGATCATGCCGGATCTTCTGTCGTAGTATTAAATATTGCATCCGGTGTTTCTTCTAGTGTTTGCTTCTTCGCGGACTAGGCCGTTGAGTGGATGCGAGTATCGACAAGTTCTCCGGATATGATCCTTCGGCAGTGGTTCCCAGGCGAGCATCTCTTCCCCTTCCACCTATTTTGCATTTATAGTCTTTATTTCCTCCTGTTGATCTATTGCTATCCGTGTCGCGATGCTTTAGTTTCCGTGCACCAGTTATATCCCGTGCAGCCTCTATATTGCCATGGACACCTCCTAATACCCGTTGTTTGGTAGATAGCTGGCCTTGTGAGTCGTAGTTGCCTGCTTAGGTGCGATCTCGTGTTGTCGAGTACCACAGTTGTTGGAACGTTGGCAGATGTTAATTGTGGAGATGCTTAATGGTGGAGATGACCATGACTTTAAATACAACTATAAAAAAGCTAGATATAACTAATGCAGAGGCATCGGTGGGCAATAGATGTTATTTGGTTCTCCCACGCACACTTGTGTCCCGTAGGACCCCGAGTACTTGATACATATTCCTTGATTTTTCGCACTATCCACATCCGGGAGGCCTTATGGACCCCCCCTGAGCCAGATCTTGATTCATTTCTATTTCTTGGGGCCACAAAGTAGTTTGGGGATTTATTACTATCCTGTACTTATGCCATGTTTACTGCTTTATTTAAGATTGTGCGTGGAGCACCTGTACTGTTTTGGATCGTGGAATGTTTTCGCGGTATCGACAAGCCCAGTCACACTTTCGGGTTCCCAGTCGTTTACAGCCATTGTCACAAACCCTGGGTCTGTTCCGGAGCTGGCTAACTTCCTTGCGGGTAGCTTAGTAGGGTGGCCCCCTAAAAAATTTCTGAATCCTGTAATCGCTTTGTCGTGAATGCCTCGTTGGGTTTTGAGTTGGTTTTTCCGAGGTTGATCGAGTGTGTGTTGCTATTTGTGCACCCCTGCAGGGTAAAACTTTCTGAAAGCCGTGTCCGCGGTTATGGACGACTTGGAGCACAATATCTCGATCATAGATAAGCATTACTAAATTAGTGCTATAAACTCGACTTAATATGTGACTAGTAATCAGCTGCAACTATAACGGAATGGTTATTAAAAATGCCAACAATTGATGGATCTGGGTTGTTTCGTGACATGCTGTACCTGCCTAGTAAGTATTGCAACTCAAATGGAATGTGATAAAAGTGTCAACAACTGCTGGGTTTGGGGTTCCTCAGGACAACTATATTGGACTAGTAAATGTTCCAACTACAACGGAATGGTGATTAAAACTACCCACTACTTATGCTATCAGGACGGCCCATGCTATCTATATCTGACTAGTAAGTGCTTCAATTATAATGGAATGAATAAAACTGCCAACTGTGTGAGTTCCTTGGTCCGATTTCCTCGTTTGGTCTCGAGGGGAGAATACCAGGATGGGTTTGTTTGGTGTTTGTTTCAGGTTGGATCCGAATAGGTCTTTCTTACCCCTCCCTAATAGCCGCCAGTGATACCGAGTCTATATAGGTTGATTAGTGCCGCTGCGCTGCCGCTCCAGCCCACCATACCTATGTAGGCGAGAGCCGCCGAATTCTAGCCTCGCCGTGTACTGGCCTCAGTACTGACGCTCCTCTTTTTCCTTTTGCCCTTTGTCGGCACCCCTTTTGTTTTAGCAGGTTTGAGATCGACGTCGTTAGCAGGGTTACCCTTCTAGCTTGGCTTGGGCAGGGTTATGGACGCCATTGGTTATTCTTCAGGGCTATTAGCCCCATTTGCATTTTTTCCGTAGACGGACGCTCTATCGTTTTCATGGTGATTGGATCTTTGTATTGTATATTTGTATTCTTGACTCAGGGAGTCGCTGTTGTATATATATCTGTTCTGTGGGTCCCATCGAGGATTGTTGTGTAACGTTATTACTTCGTTTTCCACCCGCACAAAAGTGCCTGGTGGGCATCCTTGAATCGTTTCTATGCGGGTTTGGCAGAAAGGGCTAAAACTTGCATAGGGACGATTTGAGGGTGTTACACCTAAGTGCCACCATGGTGCGCACGCTGTCACTTTCACACACATGCGGAGAGCAGAGATCTAATAAAGCACTTGAGTAGCAAGGTAGATCTATAGATTACAAGCTCATGATCACAATATGATCATGCATAGAAAGACATGAACACATAGCTACCGGTAGAACCCTTAGCCTTGAGAGAGAACTACTCCCTCCTCATCATGGGAATCAACAATGGTGATGGAGATGGCGGTGGAGATCGATGGAGATGGCTCCGGGGGCATTTCCCCGTCCTGGCAGCGTGCCGGAACAGAGACTTTCTGTCCCCCGAATCTCCCCTTCGATGGCGGTGGCGCTACGGAACTTTTCTTGGATTTCTAATTGACGATCTAGGGTTTTTGCCTCGGGGAGAATATATAGGCGCAGGAGGCAAGGTCGGTGGCCAGCCAGGGGGCCCACACCATGCCCTGGCGCAGCCTAGGGGTGCCCGCGCCTGGGGGTGTGGCCACCCTATGGCCCCTCTCAGAGTCTCCTTCTGGCTCCATGAGTCTTTCGGGAAAATAGGCACTTTGGCCTTTGTCTCGTTCAATTCCCAGAATATTCATTTTCTGACTTTCCTAGAACCAAAAACAGGAGAAAACAGGCAACTGGCACTGTGGCTCTTGTTAATAGTTTAGTCCAAGAAATCATATGAAAAGTACTCCAAAGTGTGGACAAAACACAAGAAAGTAGATAAAACCAAGCATGGAGCATCAAAAATTATAGATACATTTGCAATGTATCATGGTTCCGTTATGGTGATATGGAATGTCGACTGCATATTAGCTCACCTATATGGAATCATAGGGATATACCTTAGTGTAATGAAGAGAGTAGGGAGGGATGGAATGATAGAAACCGTGTCTTGAGACTTTGTGTGGCATTAGGGTTTTTTAGATCGGGGACCCTAGAACTTATTGATATGGTTAGACATTTATGTCTTAATGAATCCTTTGTTTGCACATGCAAATGACCTTAGAACCAATCATTAGGGGTGCACGTGCTCATGTATATAGTTGCCCCTACTTTAGGCTCTATCCAATGAGAATTAAACTTGAAAATACATACCATGATGTTTAGAAATCCTTATGCTAAGTAAATTCATGCCTGGCTCAGAAACGCTTGTCACATATAAGTACACACTTGAGCTTGTCCTCTTGTTGCATAGAGGATTGGGCTTTCTATAAAAATAGCATTTACTTTATTACAATTTACTTTCTTTCAAACTATAACTCAAAACACAAAACCTTTGCATCTTTCATTGTATTACTTGTCAAAGTTTCTAACAAATACCTTCAACTACTCATGGGTTTGACAACCTTTTCTTATTGAAAGGTGCTACAATAGATCTCTTGCAGTTGGGAGACATCCCATGTATGCAAATATGGTGACAACTAGGAGCTAGAGATTGCATCCATGGACCTTGAACCATACGTGTTCACGTATGCTAGGGCCACATGCAAATTTTTCGGGGATTCCGGCACTCCGATAGTCTTTTTCCAATGAAATCCTAGTCTGTGGACCCCACATGTCTACCCCTCTATCCTTCTCCATACGAGGGTTATCTAGTGGACTTTTGTCTCTGTTCTTGTTTCTTGAGGCCATAGCAAAATGGAAAACCAAGGTTGGGCCTTGTACCACAAGGTTCAATCTAGTTTTCCTGTAGCGGGAATATTCCACCTATAGGTACAACACTTCACTAAGTTTAGTGGGTATATGCTAGAGACACTAGGGAGCTAGACATTTCATCTATGGACCTTGAACCACACTTGTGCACATATGTTAGGGCCACATGCAAGTTTTCTAGGGCTCCTACCACACCGCGGTCTTTTTCTTGCGAAACCCTAGATTGTGGGCCCCATAGGTTTACCCATGTAGCTTTCTCCATACAATCGTTGTCTAGTTGACTTTTCTTTATGTTGTTGTTTGTTTATTCCATAGTGACATGGAAAACCAAGGTTTGTCGCATTGTACCACAAGGTTCACTCCGGTTTGTCTGTAGTGAGAGTATTCCACCTATAGGTCTAACACTTCACTAAGTGTTATCACATGTATGCGAAGATGGTTACACCAGGGAGCTAGACATTGCATATATGGATCTTAAAGCACACTTGTGCACATACGCTAGGGCCATATTCAAGTTTTCGAGCGATTCCGGCGCACCAACGGTCTTTTGCCAACAAAACCCTAGTATGTGGGCCCCGCATGTCTACCCCTATAGTTTTGACCATACGAGGGTTGTCTAGTGGACTTTTGTCTCTGTTCTTGATTATTGAGGCCATACCAAAATGGAAACCAAGGTTGGTCCCATTGTACCACAAGGTTCACTCCAATTTTCCCATAGAAGGAGTATTCCACCTATAGGTCCAATACTTCACTAAGTGTTATCACATGTATGCGAAGATGGTTACACCTAGGATCTAGACATTGTATCTATAGACTTTTCACCACAATTCTACACATTTGCTAGGGCCACATGCAAGTTTTCGAGGGATTCTCGCGCTCTGATAGTCTTTTTCGGTGAAATCCTAGTTTATTGGCCCCACATGTCTACCCCTCTAGATTTCTCCATACGAGGGTTGCCTAGTGGAATTTTATATCTTTCTTGTTTCTTTAGGCCATAAAAACATGGAAAACTAAGGTTGTGTCCATTGTGCCACAAGGTTCACTCTGGTTTGCCCGTAGTGGTAGTATTCCACCTATAGGTCCAGCACTTAACTAAGTGTTATCCCATGTATGCGAAGATGGGGACACAAGGGAGATATACCATTACATATATGGACCTTCCACCACACTTGTGCACATATGCTAAGGCCATGTGCAAGATTTTGAGTGATTCCGGCACTCTGGCGGTCTTTCTCCAGCAAAACCTTAGTCTGTGCGCCCCATAGGTCCACCCCTCTAGCTTTCTTCATACGAGTGTTGTCCATTTGACATTGGTCTTCGTTCTTTTTTGGTTTAGGACATACAAACATGGAAAACTAAGGTTGGGCCCATTGTACCACAAGGTTAACTATGGTTTGCCCATAGCGAGAGTATTCCACCTACACGTCCATCACTTCACTAAGTGTTATCACATGTATGCGAAGATGGTGACATCGGGGAGCTATAAATTACGTCCATTGACATTGAACCACACTTGTTCACATATTCTAGGGCTACATGCAAGTTTTTGAGGCATTCCGGTGCACCGCCAATCTTTTTCCAACGAAACCCTAGATTGTGGGCCCCGTATGTCTACCCCTCTAGCTTTCTTCGTGTGAGGTTTGTCTAGTGGAATTTTGTCTTTTTTCTTGTTTGTATAGGCTATAGTGACATGTAAAACCAAGGTTAGTCCCATTTTACCACAAGGTGCATTCATGTTTTCCCGCGACGGGAGTATTCCACCTACAGGTCCAACACTTCACTAAGTGTTATCGCGTGTATGCGAAGATGGTGCCACCTGGGAAATTGACATTGCATTTATGTATGGACTTTCAACCCCAAAAAATCATGTATGCTAAGGCCATATGAAAGTTTGCGAAGGATTTCAGCGCTCTGACATTCTTTTTCCTGTGAAACCCTAGTTCGGAGCCCTGAAAGTCTACTGCTAGATTTCTCCTTCCAAGGGTTGTCTAGTGGATATTTGTGTCTGCTCTTGTTTGTTTAGGACATAGAAACATGGAAAACCATGGTTTGGCCCATTGTACCAGAAGGTTGACTCCGGTTTTCCCATAGCGTCTTGGTTCTGAGAATCAACGTAGAGATTTCTTGATTAGTCTCGCATCTAGACAACGTTGAGTGCATGCTAGGCGAATTCCCTGGGAACACCTAGCATGTCAGCTGGACACCAGGCGAAGATCTCCCATTGCTCAAGGAGGAATTCTATGAGCACGAGTTCCTATGAGGAACTCATGTTGGTTGATATGTGGGTGGTCTTCTTGGGGTCCGTTGTGTGGACCTAGACCTCCATTGTGTCGCTACTAGAGTTGAATTCCAGTTTGGGTGCGCTTTGCTACGTCATAGGGGGAAGTGTTGGGAATATTCCCTAGAGGCAATCATGAATGGTGTAATTCCCAATGTATTCATAGAGATAATAGTTTGTCCTAGTATGAACATTTGATATGTATCATTGAATATGTGATTCGATTGTGGAACTATATATTTATGTTGTTCATACTAGATGTCCTTGGTCATTGAGGTTGTGCTAGACACACACTTGTCATGGGCATGGTGATGCTATTCCGACTTACATGGACTCGACTAAAGAGTTTTGCGAGTTGGACTGGCCCATAGTTGATATGCAATGAGCATGTTGTCATTTGCAGTCTTAAGAAATGGAATCCTTTGACCTTAGGTGATCGCATGATCTGAGTTGTGGATCTGTGGCTTAGGTTCTACCAAATGATTTTCCGTTATTGGGCATATATAAAGGTAGAGTTCGGGTTGGATGTGAATCAAGCCGCGTGACATGGATTACCAAGATGAGATTTGCCCCTTCGTTATGGAGAGATATTGTCTAGGCCCTCTCACGTGATATGATTCGGAAGCATGTCCATGCACGATTTGGTTAAGTGTTAACTAAGGAGTCGAACTAAGTATTAGTTAAGTGATACGTCCATTTTGCATCACTATTCTATATCATAATTTACTATTATTCATTGATATATTTCATATTAAGAGATGATACTTATGTAATTTCATTAGTTTTTGCATGGTTGATGACTTTTGGAGCATGGACCACTGCAGTCCGGATTTTGATGGAAAAGGTGTTATTTGGAGGTGAAATCGCGAAGATCAGAAAATCAGGAAAATACATGGAAATTATTCCAGAAGACGAAGGTTGCCAGAAGGGGGAGTGGAGATGGGCCACAGGGGCCCCACACCACCCCCTAGCGTGGGCCACTCCAGGCAGCACCACCGGGTGGTGTGGCCGCCCTGGTCCACTCCTGTATCTCCCCTCTGGCGTATATTATCCTCCCGAAACCCTAAGACTCGGGGAGCAACCATAGAAAGATTCCTCCGCCCCTCCGGGACGGAAAACACCGAGAGAGAAAGATCTCTCCAGTAGACAGAATTTTGTCGGGGGAATTCCTTCCCGGAGAGGGGAGATCGTCGCCATCAACACCACCATCAAGCTGGACTTCATCAGGATCATCATCATCATCACCACCATCATCTCCACCAGCACCATCATCACCACTTCATACCGCTGTAAGAATTGGGTTGAATCTTGCATAGTTCTTAGGGGAAACCTTCCCGGCGTTGATTACTCCTTGTAGTTGATGCTATTGAGTGGAACCATTGAATTATTGTTATGTTCATATTGTTACATATCATTATTTCATCTCTGATCTTGATCCATATGATGTCTTGTCAATAGTTCGTTTAGTTCTTGAGGACATGGGAGAAGTCATGTTGTTAGTAGTGGAATTGTGTTGAGAAAGATTCAATGGTTTGTTAATTAATTTGTGGTGTACTTCTTCTAGTGGTGTCATGTGAACGTCGACTACATGACACTTCACCTATATGGGCCTAGGGGAATGCATTGTGTATTTGGCTACTAATCGTAGGGGTTGCCGGAGTGACAGAAATCTGAACCCCCGTTAGGAAACCATTACACAAGGGGCGTCAGGGTCTTAGAGTTTAAAGCTGTGGTTAGGTTTCTACCTGAATTACTTTCTTGTACTTACGGATGTTTGCAAGGGGTATAATCACAAGTATGTATTAGTCCTAGGAAGGTCGGTACATTAGCACAGGTTCATCCACACAACACTTAGCAAGCTAAAGAAGATTAATCAACTATATGAAGCGAAAGCACTTGATGATATTCCCATGTGTCCTCGAGAATGTTTGGTCATATTAAGTAATACAACCGGATTGTCCTTTGCTGCATAAAGGATTGGGCCACTTGCTGCATTTATTCTTACTGTCTTTTATTTACTTGTACTTTATTTACTTGCATTATCAAAAACCCCTAAAATCCGTTTGCTAACTATTTACAGAGAATTCCTGCTCCAAGCCACTAGCCAGCACCTTCTGCTCCTCATTGGGTTTGACACTCTTACTTATCAAAAATACTGCGATACACCCCCTATACTTGTGGGTCATCATGACTATTTTCTGGCGCTGTTGCCGGGGGAGTGAAGTGCTATTGGAGAGTGGAACTGGTAAAGGAAACTTCTACTATGAGTATTATTTATTTCTGTTAGTTGCTTTATTTTCATTATGTTTAATTCGCTGAGTTCCTTATTTCGTAATGCTACTACCACTTCTAAGGCAGTAGATGAACCACCACCTGCTGAGAATGATACTTTCAAAATACCTACAAGAATTATTGATCGTGTTATGGATAACTATTATGTTGGAGACGGAACTGTCCATCCCGGTGATCATTTGCTCTTTATACACGAATTATGCGGGTTGTTCAAGTGTGCAGGTATTACAACAGATCAAGTCAAGAATATGTTATTCTCATTATCTTTGAAAGGAAGAGCCGAAGAATGGTACAAGCTGCTGAAGAATGGTCAAGCTCTTGAATGGGAGGAAGTAGTACCTCTCTTTTATTCAAAGTTTTATCCACCTAGTGAGATTCATAAAGATCGGAATCAAATATACAACTTTTGGCCTCTAGATGGAGAGAGTACAGCTCAGGCTTGGGGGAGATTGAAGTTACTAATGCTCAAATGTCCCATTCATGAGCTCCCCAACAATATTATTATCAATAACTTTATGCAAGGCGTTCTCTTCATGATAAGGATTTATTGGATGCTTCTTGTGCTGGATCATTCACTCGCATGGAAGAAGAAGCTAAATGGGATCTTCTATACCGTATTAAAGACAATGCTGAAGCATGGGAGAATGATAAAGGAAGAAAGTCAGGTATAAATTATGATTATGAATGCATTGAATCTTTTATGGGAACTGATGACTTTCAAAATATTAAAAATGCTTATGGTCTAGACTCTCAAGCTATTGCAAGTGGAATAAGTATCATGAACCTTATAAAGATATTGTTAACAATGTTCCTGCTAAAAATACTAAAGTTTATACTACTAATCTTGTTTTACCTGAACCTTACATTGAAAAAATGCCTTTCCTAGTCAAGGTAAAGGAACATTCTATGATAGCTAGTATGGTTAATGAAAGTACAAATAAAGCTATTGAACCTGATAAACAAATGGATGATGAACCTGTAATAGAAAATGTGAAAAATTTTGTCACTAAATATGTAGAAGAGGGACACACAATCCTTTGTAAGGATACCTCTAATATTGTTTCACAGAGTAGTGTTATAAGAACTAGTATTCCTGTGTTTTCTATTACAATAAGTGATCATTGCTACGATGGTCCTTGTGATAGTTATACTATTAAGTTTATGCATGATACTGAAAGTTATTATGAGAGAGGGAAAAGTGTTCTTATGCATATTAATAATATTAAGTTTCCTCACTTTATGCTAAAAATCTTTATGTTGCACTTGTTTTGCCTTCCTATGCTAGTAGCCTCTGGTTTCAACAACTTGTTTGCTTACAAAACTCCCTTGCATAGGAAGTGGGTTAGACTTAAACATATGCATTTTCGCTTACTAATGCTCTTTTTCACTTTAAATCATATTCTTTTGTGAGCACCATTGAAATTATCATGCCCATCTTAATGGCTATAAAGAAACATGCACCAGTTATTACTTCGGTAATAACCTCTCCTTATCCCTTTTGTTTGGTTTTTCTGTCAAGATAAACCTCTAATGAAAGAGAAGCAAGATTTGGGGAAGTTGTTGTCCCGAAACAGATTTTTGTGCTTCACCGTAAAAATTTGTAAGGGATTTCTGTACATCGGATTGAGCTGTAATTTTTTGTGCTTCTGCCCCAGGTTGTTATTTCACTTTCGTTAGTTTTACACTTTTTGAGTTGAGAAACAGAAGATTTTCGAAAAAATTTGATATTGTCTTGCTGGTCTGTTTTGACAGATTTTGACCACTCTTACATTTGCCTCTTAAATCGGTTTCCTTTTTGAATTCTTTTGGACTTTCGGAAGGAGTTGTTTCATTAGCTTATGTTTTGATGGATTTCAGTTGAAATTGAACTTAAAAGGTTTATTACCTCGCTTATACTAATGTTGCTAATGAGAATTGTGTGAAGTTTTGTGTGAAAGAAATTTCCAGGTTAGTGGAGGAAATGGTGTAATAAGAAAGCGAAAGGTTTCATGACTCAAGCAATATGTGTATGAATATGAAGATATTGATGCTATTCAAGTGGTAACTCCGGAAAAAATCATTAAATACCAAGTTCAGAGACCTGCAGAGTTCGTTTTCGAATAGGTAATAGTTCTGGTAAGAAAAGTTCCGCGAAAAATCTGTCTAGTTATATTTTTGCAGTTTTTATCCAACAAGGAAAACAACGAAGAGAAAGAGGGACGGAAGCGGAGCCTGGGTGGCTCACACCACCCTGTGGCACGGGCCCACCCCTGGCCGCGCCACCAGGTGGTGTGGCCGCCCCGGACTCCGTCTTCGACACGTTTTCTCCCAGTACCTTCCTTTTGTTGTAAAACTTCGTAATATATAATCCCCCTGGATCCCCAGAGGATCGTATATCGCGTTCTCGTTGTGTTTTCGTTTTGATCTGTTTCTGACAGGTAGAATCTCAGTTTTGGAGCCACAATGTCCTCCTCTGGATCATCCAAGGAAGATTCCTCCGCGGTCATCATCAACCCATACATGCGCGAGTTGAAGATTCATCCCAAGGAGTTGTTGCTCGAAGATGGGAAGATATAGATGAAAGAGGTTCAAGGCCCTAAAGGTGAAGGAAGTCTGAAGGACAGGATGTAAGCATTGGAGCAAGAGGTCTTTAGGTACAAGAAGATGGCGGAACGCAAAGTGGATATCATCCATAAGATTTGTTCTGAACTCATCGCCGAGCACCAAAAGGAGGCCGCTGAGCTTAAAGATGAAATTCTCTCACTCCACCGAACAACCAACCAACTGCAAGCACAGCTCTATGATGTTCAAAATCAAAACTGTGAGTATGAGGTTAGGTTTAAACGCATAAGTGTTGCTGCTAGTTTCAGGATGATGGAGACCAGGATGTCTTTCGTTGATGGGGAGCCTTTACCTTGGAAGTCGGACAATGATGAGAGAACACCACCACCAACGAAGGAGTAATTGGTCATCAGGTTTTGACATCCCCTTGGTTTGTTCCAAGCTTGGGGGAGTGTCGCGGTATCACATCACTGTCTTCTATCTTTTTACCTTTTTAGTAGAGTCATATCATGAATAGAGAAGTTATCGTATAGGATGGTTTGCATTATGGAAGTGTCCCCTCTCTCGTTTGATATCTATGTATCCCTTGGTGTGAGTTGCAGTTATGGAATATTAATGAGAAGTTCTATCATTTACTCGTTTGCATATCTTATATTAGTTTTCAATCGCTATTATATGATTGATCTTGTTGTTAGTATTGGTATCACTTTGGGATCATTGAGTTAATTTAGTTGGTTTTGGCAAACCTGGCTTGGTCAGTAGCAACACTATTTTGAGAATTGAAGGAAAAATATAAAAGTACTCTTAAGGAAATATAATTTCATCATCTTTCTTTCTTGATTTTCTCATAAGCTTAGTATTCTCTGGTTAATATCTTTTGTGCTTCCAAGGAATATTGCATGTTTGTTTTTATCACATGTATGTTTGTTTATTTCCATCAACTCTTATACTTGCTACCCAGCCTTGCTAGCCAAAAACCTGTACTGAGAGGGAATGCTTCTCGTGCATCCAATCCTTAAACAAAAACCGATGCCATTTGTGTCCACCATAACTACTACTAGCACTATTGCTATTCCAAGTAAATTCATGTTTTTATCTACCTTCCGAATTAAACTTGTTATGTGAAAATTAGTGATTAAATCTCTCACGAACTTGATGGCACACTTTACTTTCTTGCATTTAATAATCTTGAACCATTGTGTCCATCTTTGTTGCGTATATGCTTGCACTTTATAAGTTGAAGTTAGCAGAACCATGCTATCATGGGGAACGCTTCCAACATTACATTGGTACTTTGTACCTAGTTGATATCATGTTCTTTTGATTATGGATCCCGACAGTGTGAAATAAAAGGGGAACTTGTAAGATCATGGAGTTTGTATGTGTGTTAGAGAAACGCCTGGGCCGCTAGCCTAAGACATGCCTAATCATGGTGGAAACTTGCAGCATAACCATAATGAGCATTCTATGAAGCATCCTCAATAAAAACCAATGCAAATAGCAAACAAAAAGATCAATGAGATGCTCATTGTCTGCTTGCCTTGTCATTTTGATTATGGGATAGCTCCTGTATCATGTGCAAGGGGTACCCCGTTGGCGGTTCTCTATGATACATATGTACTTACAATGACAAGAGCTTACTTGTGACTGAAGTTGAGTAGCATGAGGTTTGGTACTCGTAAGTAAGGGGCATGAGATTTCAACTTATAACTTGTCAAACATATCCTCTTAGTTGTGTCACTTTAACCTTAATCACCTAAAGATGCTTATGATAGGGGCAATGAGAGCTGAAAGCTAATAAGTACCATAATCTTTGGAAGCTCTTTATGAAACTTGAGATCCCTGCTTCCCTCTGCGAAAGGCCTATCTTTTACTTTTTAGTTGAGTCAGTAAACCTATTCCCTTCTATCTCAGCAAGTATTTTGAGTTGTTGTGTTTCATTCATTCATATGATGATTTATTCAATCATGTTTCTTATGTTCCTTGTTTTGCACTTTGCTCTTATCTTAGTGTTTATTACTTTGAAAGCTATCATTGAAAACCCTTTATGTGTGAACTCCTGCAAATTGTCAACTATTCTTCGACCAAGAGCTAAGTTTGCCATTACCAATTATGATTTACTTCATGTATCTTTAGTTGTGTTTCCTTTACCTATTGCAAGTTAAGTTATATAATAGTGAGTTGTCTTCTATTATGATTTATGTATTGATGAATGTGATGCTTCTTGTCCGTATTCTTTTATCGACTCTTCACTCCATAAACCTGTGGTCATGTTTATTGATCTCAGTTTCTCTTGGGGACAAGCGAAGTCTAAGCTTGGGGGGAGTTGATACGTCCATTTTGCATCACTATTCTATATCATAATTTACTGTTATTCATTAATATATTTCATATTAAGAGATGATACTTATGTAATTTCATCTGTTTTTGCATGGTTGATGACTTTTGGAGCATGGACCGCTACAGTCAGGATTCTGATGGAAAAGGTGCTGTTTGGAGGCGAAATTCGTGAAGATCAGAAAATCCGGGAAAATACATGGAAAATTCTATTTTTCCAGAAGACGAAGGTTGCCAGAAGGGGGAGTGGAGATGGGCCACAGGGGTCCACACCACCCTTGGCGCGAGGCACCCTAGGCCGCGCCACTAGGTGGTGTGGCCGCCCTGGTCCACTCCTGGCTTTCCCCTCTGGCGTATATTATCCTCCCAAAACCCTAAGACTCGGGGAGCGACCACAGAAAGATTCCGCCGCCTCTGCGGGGTGGAAAACACCGAGAGAGAAAGATCTCCCCGACGGACAGAATTCTGCTGGGGGAATTCCTTCTTGGAGAGGGAAGATCGTCGCCATCAACACCACCATCAAGCTGGACTTCATAGGGATCATCATCATCACCACCATCATATCCACTAGAACCATCATCACCACTTCATACCGTTGTAACAATTGGGTTGAATCTTGCATAGTTCTTAGGGGAAACCTTCCCGGTGTTGATTACTCCTTGTAGTTGATGCTATTGAGTGGAACCATTGAATTATTGTTATGTTCAGATTGTTACATATCATTATTTCATCTCTGATCTTGATCCATATGATGTCTTGTCAGTAGTTTGTTTACTTCTTGAGGACATGGGAGAAGTCATGTTGTTAGTAGTGGAATTGTGTTGAGAAAGATTCAATGGTTTGATAATTAATTTGTGGTGTACTTCGTCTAGTGGTGTGATGTGAACGTCAAATACATGACACTTCACCTATATGGGCCTAGGGGAATGCATTGTGTATTTGTCTACTAATCGTAGGGGTTACCAGAGTGATAGAAACCTGAACCCCCGTTAGGAAACCTTTACACAAGGGTTGTCAGGGTCTTAGAGTTTAAAGCTGTGGTTAGGTTTCTACCTTAATTACTTTCTTGTACTTGCGGATGCTTGCAAGGGGTATAATCACAAGTATGTATTAGTCCTAGGAAGGTCGGTACATTAGCACAGGTTCACCCACACAACACTTAACAAACTAAAGAAGATTAATTAACTATATGAAGCAAAAGCACTTGACGATATTCCCATGTGTCCTTGAGAACGTTTGGTCATCTTAAGTAATACAACCGGCTTGTCCTTTCCTAAAGAAAGGATTGGGCCACTTGCTGCATTTATTCTTACTGTCTTTTATTCACTCGTATTTTATTTACTTCCATTATCAAAAATCCCTAAAAAATACCTTTGCTAAGTATTTACAGAGAATTCCTACTCCAAGCCACTAGCCAGCACCTTCTGCTCCTCGTTGGGTTCGACACTCTTACTTATCGAAAATATTGCGATACACGCCCTATACTTGTGGGTCATCATTAAGTCATTAGTATAACACAAAACGAGAAGAGAGTTGAGCTATTGAAGGGATGGCAACCAATCTCCTATAGCTCAACAGGTATATTGTAAGGGAAAGGGACTTGGACGAAAGTCACATTGGAAAGGTTTCTCTTCTAAATTTACGACACTTGGGAGTTGGCACATCTTTCTAGAGGCTGCTGCCAGCTATCGGCTCGGAGTGGTCACTTGAGGAAATCTCCCCCCACAACAACATCTAAAGCATATCTATAGCAAAGAGCAATCCCAAGGTAAAAACTGCTAAGGAACAAGCTTTGAGTCATTTTAGGTTTAGTTTTTTCATGTAGATCAGAGATTCTAGACCAAGCTTCGTTAAAACTTTCCACAATTCCTTGTTTAAAAGTGAAAATCATATCCTCGGGTGACATAGTGACAACTAAAGGAGACTTAATTTTTTTGTGTTGTTGGATAAGAAAGCAAACTAGTAAAACTAAATTTTTTTGTGTGTTTTTAAAGAACCAAAACAAGCAAACAAAGCAAAACAAAAACAACAAAGTAAAGAGACTGGTTATGAGGGCCTCCCCTTGTGAAGATGTCCTTGACTCCCCGGCAACGGCGCTAGAAAAAATCTTGCTGACTCGTAGTTGATGTAGAGCTCGTTGAGAACCCCAAGAGGAAGGTATGGTGAGCACAACAGTAAGTTTTCCCTTAGTTATGAAACCAAGGTTTAATCGAACCAGTAGGAGCAAAGAAACACCCCAAAGGTGTTACTAGCTGAGCTTTGGCAGGGCGCACTACCGGTGCTAGTAGCAACGTGGAGACCTACACAACACAACCACAGAACTTTGTCCCCAACTTGCGATGAGGTTGTCAATCTCACCGTGTTTTGCGGAAAACAAAGGATTAAACGTATCGAATGGAAAGAAGTAAAAGTTTGCAGAAAGTAAACACAAAGTAGTAAAAGATTGTAGATTGTATGTAAAGTAAAAGGACCGGGATCCATAGTTCACTAGAGGTGGCTCTCCTTAGATAGATAACATGTTGGGTGAACAAATTACAGCGGGGCAATTGACAAACACCAAGAAAGCAATACATGCATATACTAATCATCTTGACTCCTCTGAGACTTGATTGGGCATTACAACATAATACATAGACCTCCATCCAACTGCATCTATGACTAATAATCCACCTCCAGGTTATCATCCGAACCCCCTCCAGTATTAAGTTGCAAGCAACAGATTATTGCTTTACGAACTTGGTGTAAAGTAAACAATACGATTGTTCTATGAACAAAGGATTGTTGTTTTCTCCCTAGTACCTTAGAGATTTCTGTCACTTCCCTAGATTACCAGAGGCATGAACCCACTATCGAGCATAAATACTAACTCTTGGAGTTGCTAGCATCTACTTGGCCAAGATAGCTACTAACAACGGAAAGCATGCAAGATCTCAAATAACAAAGACATGATAGAATCAATAATCAATCTGAAATAGCATCTCAATATCCATCGGATCCCCGCAAACACAACATGTATGAATTACAAATAGATGATCTTGATCATGAACGGAGCTCACAAGATCTAAACATGAAAGCACAAAGGAGGAGAAACCAGCCATCTAGCTACTACATGGATCCGTAGTCCAAGGATGAACTACTCACGCATCACACTGGAGGCTTGCATGGTGATGAAGAAGGCCTCTAGGGTGAATTCCCCTCTTCGACAGGGTGCCGGGAAGAGCTTCAGATCCCTCCCGATCTAGGGATGGAGATGACGGCGGCTACAGACTCTTTCGTGGATTTTTTGATCGGGTACTTAGGGTTTTCGTCCCGAGGGAAACTTATAGGCGGAAGGAGAGGCGGAGGGGGTGCCGGGAGCGGCCACACCACCCCTTGGCGCGGGCCAGGCCTGGCTGCACGGCCAGGTGGTGTGGTGGCTCCCTGGCCTTTCTCTGTCTAGTATTCTGGCACTTGATCCCTTCCGGAAAAATAGGCACTTTGGCTTTTGTCCCGTCCAATTCCAAGAATATTCATTTTCCGACTTTCCTGGAACCAAAAACAGCAGAAAACAGGCAGCTGGCACTATGGCTCTTGTTAATCGGTTAGTCCAAGAAATCATATGAAAAGTACTCCAAAGTTGGAACAAAACACAAGAAAGTGGATAAAACCAAGCATGGGACATAAAAAATTATAGATACATTTGCAATGTATCAGTATCCACTATTGCTATTGTTTTCATCGCGTTTGTCGGCGTAACCAGCCGCGACCATGTCGACTTCCTCGCAGTCCTTGTACCTACGCATCCGACGTTTTCCTCGGCGATCGTATCTGCGAGTGAGGTCATCGTCATCATTGGAGTGGACACGGTTTTTAACCGAGTCCTCTCCATCGGCCCACCTGTTCGCGATCTCCATCAGGTGGTTGATTGTTTTGGGTTTCGAGTGGCCCAGCTCCTCTCTAAGTTCTCTACGGCGCACGCCGCCATTGAATGTGTCGATTGCGCAGTCTTCAGAAATGTCTTTTGCAGAGTTTTTTATGATGGACCATCTCTAGATGTATGAGCATAGCAACTTGCCAGTCTTCTGGTAGCAACCTCCTAATTCTTTGATTGATGCGGGCCTTTTATAAGTACCCTTGAAGTTTCTCACGAAGCTGTAGACCAGCTCTTCCCAACTGCAAATCGATCCGCGTGGGAGGTTCTTGAGCCACGCACGAGCGGCACCTTGCAGTTGTAGCTAGAGGCCTTGCATTGTTGTGCTCGTGGTTCCACCGTGCAGCCTGACAGAGGAAATGTGATCCTCCAGCCAGATCTTCGGGTCCTGGAGGCCATCGAATTTTGGGTTTACCGATAGGAGTTTGAACCCTTTTGGCATTCGTTTTTGCCGTATGGCTCTGCTGAAGCAGTTGGCGCCACAGAGTTCTATCCCGTCATCTTCCGTGTCAGTCGAGCGGGCACGCCTCGCGCGCATCTTGTCGACTTTGTGTTGCGTGATGTCATCACGCGCGTCGTAGTCGTAGTCGTGCCGCCGTGAGCGGCGTCGTGACGAAAAGTCGTGGCTATCATTGCTGGAGGAGGGGGAAGAGTAGTGCTTGGCCAGAGCCTTGTTCTTCTTTGGCTCCGATGCTGGATCCTTGATGAGGGCAGCTTCGACTAGCCCTAGGCCTGCGATCGTGGATCGGTGCATGGTGGCACGCGGGTCCCTAGCCGGTGGCTGGTTGTTTAGCAGGTACATGGTGGCCGCTGTTACCGCTGCCTGTGGTGTTTTTGGGAGTACATTGCCCTGCGTATCCACCGTCATAGATGAGAAGTCGAGGACTCGCGCGGCCTCTTCTCGCTCCTTATCGGTGAGGTGAGCCAGTCAAGAACGTCTCTTGGCAGCTGTATGATCATTACCCTTGGAGGAGGATCCTCCAATGGAAGAGAGCTGAGCTCGCCAAAGGCTCGACTCATCCGCCGCCTTCCTGCGCGCATCGAGCTGGGCAATTACTTGTTGCTGGTGCTTTAATTATTCCTTGAGCAGCCAGTGATAACCCATCAACATGTCTTGCGATGAGTTTGGTGGCAGGGGGTTGCCCCATAGGGCTTCTCGGCAGCGAGCCCATTTGGCGTCGTTGAGTTTGATCAGCACGCGCTCTTGGGTATGTTCATTCGCAGTAAGATGCGGATGACCTTCCGGCATGTTGTTGGTGGGTGCTTTGTTGGAGGGACCACCGTTCGCGACTGGGATACCACCACCAGTACCGGTGTTGTCCCGAGTGCCGCCGGTGTCACCTATGTTGACGACGGTGCACATGTAATGGTTGGGAAGCTGTTGCGTCCGGAACTTTCAGATCTGGAGCCGTAGGCTCCATCCTCTGTGGCCAGATCGCCCAGATCAGACTCACGACTACTGTCACTGTTCGTATTCCCGACTGTTGTCGGGGCGTTGAGTTTGCTCAGGGTGCCGATCGGCAGTGGAAACCACGATGCTGGAGTAATCGTGGGGACCTTCGGCTAGTTAGGGAGGCGAAGTGTGCCCAGCCGACCAACTTGGAAGCGTAAGCTCCCGATCGCCAGGATGATCCCATCGCCCACGGACTTCAAATCCGGGATAGTGGCCGACGCGTGGATGGTGAAGTCGAAGGCACCGAAAAGGAGGCGAATCTCCGCTGCTGCGGAGTCGTAGATCGCGGTTGATGGGGCCGAGGAAGCCACAACATCAGCACTCCCTTTTCCCACAGACAACGCCTTTTGACAAGGGGTTAACTCATCAATGCCCATCGCAGATGGACTTAGGTTCGAGGAAGTGGGGAGCACTGGAAGCATCAATCGGCTAGCAAACAAGCACAGAGGGACGCAAGGTTTACCCAGGTTCAGGCCTCGTAGAGGACCCTACTCCTGCTTGTCTGCTCTTGGAATTATCAAGGAGTCGAAAGTTACAAGGGGTGCGCTAATGCAATCCGGCGATGGTGCAGAAACTAGGGTTGTATGTTTTTTCCTAGCCTTTATATAGATAGGCTAGGTCTCAGGATAGCATGCTGAGTCAGTTACAAATTAGAGTTTTCCCTTTAAACTTCTATCTTAAGTTTGTCGTGTGCTACAAGAAGTCGAAGTCTCCTGGCCATTCGGGGCTTGGCTGGCCCTTAGAAATGTTGTGGGCTTCTTCTAAGCTGGATTGTATATACCAAGCTCGAGTACCTATGAGGTATGCCCATGTCACTCGCGCACCTTTTGATGTGGGCTGCAGCGATGTCATGGTGAATTGTCGTCTCGCGGTGGCGAGCGATTGGTCCTTCGAGTCACGACTGCCTTTTCCGCACTTTTCTTCGGATCCGTTGTAAGTGTAGCCCCCACCAGGCAGAGGTCAGCGATGGCAGATTTGTGGATGGCCGCTAGCGGATCGCCCGCTGGAGGCTAGTTGGATAACGGATATGTGGTAGACACAATGATGACAACTTGCGGTGTCTTGGGTATCATGTTACCGGAAGAGTCCACGATCATGAAGGAAGAGTCAAGGCTTCGGGAAAACTTGCGCCTTTCACTGTCTTACATATGACGTGTCCAGGAATGTCGCTTGTGCACCCCGGTGTCGTAGTTTTGCCTAGATGAGGAGCTGCCAATGGAGGATAGTTGTGCTCATCATATGCTCAACTCATTGGTTATCCACATGCGTTCATCGAGCCTGATCCACTGCTCCCACTGGTGATTTCCTTGTTGTTGCGGGATATGGTGATAGACCATCAACTCATGTATAGCATTAGGTCCGAGGGGGATGCCCCTTAGGGCTTGTCTCATCCTCTCCATTGTTCGGTTGTGAGGTTGATAGTTTCCCGGACGCCCTTGTTGGTCCTGTCGCCACCGTTGTCATCCTTGGGTTCGTTAGGATTGACGACAACACATAGATAGCGGGTTAGGTAGATGTTGCTTCCGCAGATCTTGAGGTCGGAGTCGACGCGGTTGTTTCCTGTGAGCAAGTTGCTCAGTTCGGAGCCGCGTCGGGTGTCGCTGTCGGTGCAGTAGATCGGCGATGAGGTGGAGTTCAACTCGCTAAGGGAGCCAAGGGGTGGTGGGATCCACTATGCAAGCGCAATCGACGATGATATCGGTTGCGAGGGAGCTGAACGGATCAGATCCAGGAGACGAAGAGTGTCCGTCTCGCCAACATGGAAGTACAGATCACCATCATCAAATTCGTTCCAGCATCGACGGAGTCGAAAGCTGGACATGTGGCCGGCGAGTGCACAGTGAAGTTGAGGCTAGAACCTGCGAATCGTAGATTGTCGGTGATGGAACCGCCAAAGTCACAACATCAGCATACGAGATTCCCACAGACGACACCAATTGACGGATTAGTTTGTTGAGGTGTGGTTTGCGGTGGAGTACCGGCGCAAGCAGGCCGAGCGCGCACGCCGCCTTGGCCTCTTCTTCGAACTGGAGGGCGACTTCGACTCCGACAGTAGACTATGCCGTGTCGATGTACCGTCGCCTAGGCCTAGGCCATCACGGCCGCCAGTAGATCGCATCGCCAATTTCTTTTGTTTTTTATATTTTGTAAAATATGTTCGAACTATCATTGAGCTCGTCATTTGTGTCCGAATATAATGAATTTCGAGTAGTTTTAAATATTTTAAACTTTTTATAGGGGGCACAGCTGGGAGAGCCAGCCCCCATACGGCCCAAAAAAAGACGTCGGATGCAGGGACGCGTGGAGATGCTCTTACCGATCAAGTTTGAAGAAGGTGCAAATCATGCAAGATATCTCCAAGTGTCAACACCCCTTGGGGAGGGGATGCCTTGTACAGTATCCTCGAACAACCACGGAGCACAATTTTTTTTTGAATGGAGGCAAAGTTTGCCTCCTTCTATTAAATAAGGAGAAATAAAGTTTGTTCGGTTTACAAGCACCACAAATTTTACCGCATGCGGATTACTCTCCCAATATTACAAAACTCAAAGGTTTAGCTTCCGCTAGTACCCAAAGTCTAGCATCTCCTTTAATTATACCTAGTAGAAAATGCGGTGGCGCAAATTTTTTGTTGAAAACCCTTGCATTTCTTTTTTTCTTACGAGCATGGTGATGGATGCCATAGCCTTGGCCTTACAGGCGAGCTTCGTCCATCAAACTTGGATGGAAAGATCCTCCGTCCAATCATCCACATTGAGGTTCGGTAAGCCTAGTCATGTCTTGACCAATCTTTAAAGCCTTTTAGTGAATCTACAGTATGAGAAAAGGTGCGCCGCCTTCTCTTGGGTTTGCTTACATAGAGGACAAAGTCCACAGTTTGTTCATCCTCGTTTTTCCAATCTATCAGCCGTCCAAAGTCTATTTTAGATGGTCAACCAAGCGAAGAATTTAATCTTTAGCGGCGCTCAAAGCCTTCCAAACTAACTTGTTTATGTTTGTAAGTGTTGATCCAAAGAATTAGGCATTGTAGGCTGAGTTTGTAGAATAATTCACCATTTTTTGTGAGGTTCCAAACTATTTGGTCGTCCTCCTTCCCAAGCTCCACATTCCGTAGCTCCATCCAAAGACGAATGTACTCGTGGATGTGGTGGATGATAAAATTTGCGTCAAGCTTTATCTTGGAAATCCAAGCTTGCTCGACGGAGCACAAATAATGAAGTGAGTGTCGGTCCATTGTTCTATTCGAAGCAAATTGCCCCACTATATATGTCCTGCGCCATGTGCATTCTGTCCCTTTGGAAAAACGTAGCCCATACATGATAACAGTTCAGGATGCGTACTCAGTACATGACAAGCTTGCTTGCTGGAGATATTGTGCGTGCGTGTGCCGCTGTGTGCGTTGCCAGACGTCCGGGGCGGCGAGCATGCGTCGTGCGCGCTACCTCTCACCCGCAAAATGCCCATGCATCCTCCTCGAAGCCAAGCGGCACCGGCCGGCAAGGCGTGCGTCGGTCACGCGCTCCTGCCTGCTAGCCAGCCTTCGCCTGATCCTGCCGCCCCTTCCCAGTTTCCAGGCGACGCCAGGACAGCCCAACCTTACGCAATGCGTACTATGTACAGTAGAGTAGGAGTCCCCTGGACTGCACTCCTGCCATCCGGCTTCGCACGCACGAGACGTGTCCAAACCTCGCCTCGAAGCCACGTCTTGTTGATACGTTTCATACGGTCGAGCGAGGGAGTTTACATGTTTACACCCAGCGATCGGGCGATCGGGCGACAAGCTTGGTATAGCAAAGCTGGAAAGAAATTAGGGGCCCTGCAGCCCGGCGACGCACCAACCGACCGCATTCGTCTCGCGTCACCGGCCAGGTACCCGGTTCCAAGGGAAGAATTGAGAAGAGTTTTCCACGCGCCGCTAGCTAGCTAGCTGTACCCAGCCGTCCGTACGTAGTGCCATTTGCCAGCAAGTACGCATATGATGCGTGTCAATGACGACCCTCGATTCCCTCGTAGGCAAACGATAGATTCGCGCAGGCCGCACTCGCCTCCCCGATCGACCCGGGATCGATGGTGCGGTCCGTGTTGTACATATATTCTCGTTCTAGAATGCATGGCCGTGTCTTCCATGTGGGAACAGTCCGGACAGACGGTGGTGGCCCTCCAGCCAGTTCAGTGGGAAGATATAAAGTACAGTATATGGTGCGCCGTGAACCGTGATGCACGGTGCAGCGAGCCGTCCGTCCGTCCGGTCCTTCCGTGGGCTCGACGCGGTCAAGTCTCGCTAGATTATCTGACCGTTCCGTGGAGCCGCACGGACACGAACGTGAGGGGAATGGTCCTCTACCTGGGGGGAATTGTCAACTCATGATGTGAAAGTGATTATTGCACAAATTTGGGCGCACTTGTCTCGTGCAACCAAACGCACTAGTCGAGACCAGCTGAATTGTTGGGTCACGTTGACCAAAACGAGAGGAGCGAGAGAGACGGTGATTACTTGGTTGGTGCCCTATTTTTCCCACTGAACACATCACCTTACCGCACATGGAATAATATTCTTCTTCCTAGTATATGACCCTAAAATAACTTATTATTCGTGTTTCATCTCAAGGGTTAGGTGGCCGGTGTACGTAGCAGCAGCAAGCGTTTCCACGTCGTAGAGATCGGTGATGAACATGACCAGAGGGACACACTCCACAAATTAAACCTTGCCGTCTTTGCCACGGCTGACAGCTCCGGCGCCATCGATCTCAGGTAGTGAGGTAGCCCTGTTGGTTGGCGACAGATCATGATGGGACACACGAAATGATCTGTTTGATGAGTATGCCGTTGTGCATATACAGTAATCTTGTTCACTGCTGGGACAGAGAGCGAAGGATCAGTGAGAAGACCATCACCATTCTTCTCAACCATACGTTGCGAGACAAGATGAGAATCCAAACCAGGATCCTCCGAAACTCATGCATGCCCTCGAAACAAAACAAAGCCTTTATCGTGGTGCGCAGGCCACGACGCTCGCCGCACACACGTTCCTAATTCCCAAATAGTACATCGTGTGGTGCCTCTGACCCCTTCACCAAAAAAATCTTTCGCAGCTCCCAGAGAATCTGGACCTCCCTAGCCGCAGACACTTCTGAGCGGGCCCCGCGCCAGGTGGTGAACTTGTGATCGCCGTGGAAGAAGACGAACGAGTTGTCGTCGCGTGGGTTACGGCGGCGATAGGGCGAAGGGGTCAGCCACACATCCAGTGGATATGTGAACGCCGCGAGACAAACTCTGGAACTATAGATCGATACTATCGGGAAGGATCTTGTACGTGCATGTACCTATTCAGCATGCAGAGCTAGTCAATCTCGGTGCACCGGAGAAGTCATGGTCTTCTCTGAATTAACTTTGAAGAAGATCGTCGTCAATCATAGCCAAAACGTACTAAGAATCGTCTCGTACGAGGTTACATGTGTAATGGCCCTTCAACCTTCGACCCCATTATCAGCCTAAATTTATGCTAAAAATGTGCGCCGCCGACCACGGATAGTCCACGTGTCCGTGTGTTTCCTCCTTGGACCCATCCGTCGGTGACTGAAGGAAGGGAACCGTTGCCAACACCTACCATCCAGGTCCAATTTAACGGGGAACATATCATCCCAGTCATAAGGAAAATGATACGGTTCACCCCGGGGATAGTGCGACTCGCGTCCCTGCTCCGGGTGGAGCGTATCATTTTTCCAACACCGTCGTCATCTGCTCCACCCAGACACACTACCGTCATCTACAAAGCGTGCCCGAGTGTAGCAGATGACGACAACATTCCGTTAGATGTATTTCTTGTACTATACGTAACGGGTATGAAGTAGTACTCCAACCTGGACACGTACATGTAATTGCCACTGTGGGGGCTCTTCCAACGCATATATTAACACGCACCAGACGACCCTAAGGGGTACGATCGTCTCTCCTAAACCTAACATGGTATCACGAGCAAATCTTCTTCCTCTCATCTAGCGCCGCCGCCCCTCCCAAGGTCGCCGTCGGCTTCCCCTTTGCCCTCCCTCCCCTTCTCCAAAAAATTCCTAGATCATCTTGATCAACTCCTACAAACCTCACGAACCAATTCCCACCTCCAAAAAACCCCGATTCCCACCCTCCCTATCTTCCTTTTTCCTTCATGTCGACATCCACGACCACGACTCCGGCTGTGTGCACCATCGGTGTACCCCCGACAACGAAGCTCACTCCCGAGAATTTCTTGCACTGGCAGGATGATGGCTCTAAAATTAGCCATCTTCCACTGCGTTTAAGCATTCTTTTTGATCAAGCAGTTGCCAAGAAACTCTCAATCCTTGCCACTAATGACTAATAATTGCAAAGTTATGCAAAACCACTCTTTGAATTATGTTGTGCGGGAAATCACAGTTTTTAATACGAAATAAGGAGTCATAATGAAGGTTTTTGAGGAAGTCGCTATTGCGGGGCGTCAACACGCTTAACGACCGCTGGTACGGGCAGGACTCGCATGTCCGTCCGCCCGTACCAGGTGGTGACGGCTTCGTCTCGTCAAACCCTATAACTTTTGTGAAGACGTTTATATATTTTGAGGCTTCAGCCGCCGACCAGAGAGTCGCCATTCTCAGATTCAATCACAACACCACCAAAGGAGATTCACACCATTGTTCATCCATTGTTCATCACTTCCACCATCCATCCATCCACTAGCCATAGCCATTGCTTTGTACTTTAGATGTCTTTGTGATTTAGCGACCATTATAAGAATATTTGATTTCAATCTAAGTATTTATATAATGTTTCTATCTCCGATGTATTTGTTATGAGTGAGTAGTCCTCACGGGCTGTGGGTTGGGGAGAAACCTCGCAACGATTATGTGCATCTAGATCATATGAGAATTGTGTTTTGTTTGCAACTGTGATTTGTATCTTTTGTTTCTTCATCTCTTGTCTCGATCTGTGGACTTGTAGGTACCCAAGATCCCATAGATTGATAAAGGCTTGAGGTGGGATACTCGGCTAGCGGCGATCTCATAGGAACCTCAGTGACAGAAAGGGTAGTACAGTCTTCTCTTAGCGACCCATTCTGGATCACAACAATATCACCACTTAAAGCTTTGATATGTGTTTTACACTTAATAATCGTTTGTAACATGTTGCTTCGATGTGCACTCGGTTGGATTAAAAGACTATTGATATGCCCGCTGCATCGCGATACGTCCAAAATGTATCTACTTTCCCGAACACTTTTGCTATTGTTTCTCCTCTAAACTTGTGTGATTTGGATGCAACTAACATGGACTGATGTTTTTTTCAGCAGAATTGCCTTGGTGTCTAGTTTTCGTGCAGAAAATCAACTATCAGGAAAAATCCCGGAAAATATGCCAAAAATCCTATTTCACCAGAAGACTCCCGGAGCCAGAATAGAGACGGAGTGGGACTGGGGCCCAGCCACACCACCTGGCTGCGCGGGCTGGCCCTGGCCGCGCCAGGGGGTGGTATGGCCGCCCCAGATACCCCCTCGGTATCTCTCTTCGCTTATAAGATGCCTTTTGACCTAAAAACTCAGGGGGGTTTGACGTTTTTCCAGAAGGAGTTCCACTCCGCCGCCACCACTAGATTCCACGAAACAGCACCGGAAACTCCGTTCTGGCACCCTGCCAGGATGGGGAATTGGAGGAGATCATCGCCATCATCATCACCATCGCTTCTCCATCGACCATCCATGTTTCCCACGTCTATGAGTGAGTAATCCCCTGTTGTAGGCTATGGAGATGGTACGGATTGGATGAGATCGTTCATGTAATGGCATCAAATTGTTAGGGCATAGTGCCTAGTATCTTCTATTAGTGCTTTATGACTTTGTTGCGACTTGTTATGCTTAATGCTTGTCACTAGGGCCCGAGTGCCATGATTTCAGATCTGAACATGTTATTGATTCATTATGATAGTATTGTTTTGGTCTTACCTGCAAGTTGTATACACATGTTGTTGTCCGGAACCAATGGCCCCGAAGTGACAGAAATCGGGATAACCGGAGGGAATGGCTTTGATGTAAGGATCACATGTGTTTACGGAGTGTTAATGCTTTGCTCTGGTGCTCTATTAAAAGGAGCACCTTAATTGCCAGTAGTTCCCTTGAGGCCCCACCGCAAACGGGCTGGTAGGACAAAAGATGTTGTGCAAGTTCTCATTGCGAGCACGTATGACTATATATGGAACACATGCCTAGGATTATCTAGTACTTGGATGCTTTATCTTATTTATCTGCAATTGCCCTATGTTCTGATTGCTATGTGAATTCTCTTGTCCATGCAACACCCGTCCATCCATCCCTATGCCTACTACACTCAAATCCTACTGTTTACTGCTATTGTTACTATCGTCTTTGCTTTCCTACTGCTGCTACTTTACTATTCCTACTGCAAAACTGTTGCTACTGATAAACTGCTATGAGCAAGATTGTTTCCAGGTGCAGCTGAATTGACAACTCAAATGTTAAGGCTTATAAATATTCTTTGGCTCCCCTTGTGTCGAATCAATAAATTGGGTTTCACTTCCCTCGAAAATACTGCGATACACCCCCTATACTTGTGGGTCATCAAGACTATTTTCTGGCACCATTGCCGGGGAGTGTAGCTTTATTTATTAAGTTCTTGGATTCTATATTGTTTGTTGTTATCCATCCATCATGGGTAAGTCTCATGATGGCAAGGTTCCTATTTTACCATCCACTACAAGAAGAGGTACGGTTCTGAACACCTATGTTGTTCTTGATCCACCATCTGTTATGAGTAAGCTCGTTACACCACCACATACACATGCTACACACACTGCTACTACTGCTAAATCTCAAACTTCTGATACTTATGATGCTGCTTCTACTGTGCTTGATAAGAGTGGTTCATTAGGTCATGTCCTAGATGCTACGATTGCTAGAACTATAGCTAGAAATACTGAAACTCCTAATGGAGACTGATGAGGACATCCCTACAATTACACCTACCCCAATGACTACTGAAGATGCTACAACCGTTGCAAGAAAGGATCAGTCCAATGAGATTAGAATTGGACCTATTACAAGAGCTCATGCTAAGCTACTAGAACAACAGGTGAATTTACTCCTAAACGAATCTGATACTTTGATTGATGAGAACTTTATACTGCCTAAGTCTATGCATTTATGTATGATCAGGTTCATTGAAGAAACAAGCATGGTGCGAGGAGGAGAAGGGCTACAAGAGAAGCCCAACATGATGATCGCCCAAGGATGCGCGAGGGAGGAGCGGGAGGAAGGCGCAAGAGAAGATCATCAAGATGGAGGCTAAAAGATCTGCCACGACCGGAGTGTCCGGCCGGATCCACCCGGACTGTCCGGCCTGGTCGAGAGGCGAACTGGCGTGGACAATCAGAATATCAAATCGGACACTGCCCGGACACCATCCGGAAACTTTGAAGTTTCTGGCCAGACCGGACTGTCCGGCACGCTCCACCCGGAGTGTCCGGCCTGACCGGACTGTCTGGCCGATTTCGACCGGAGTGTCCGCCCGCCGACCGAATCTGGTCCGAGTCGGTTTGTATCATTTTGAGTCGTTTGCATGTCGTTTCGGTTTCTGGCCGCCCCAACTGCCCTTATAAGCCCTGGGACGACCCCTAGTTAGGTTTTAGACCATGTTAAAATATTTTGGAGTTGTTTCTTTCATAGAACCTCTGGAATTACCCTGTGTTCGAATCTACCAACTATAATTGAGTGTGATCTGTTGTTCCATTGGGAATTAGTAGATTGCATACTACCGTTCGTGGTCACGACTGCGTGCGCAAGAGCGTGGTGTTGTGAATATCCTACAAGGTTCGAGAGCTGTTGCATTGGCATCAGGGTTCGAGCGGGAGAGTTCATAGCTACAGGCTAGTTATCTATCATCCACCATCATCACTGCCATCCGCTTACTGAGAAGATCGGGCCACCCCATATCATCTTGGTATCAGATTTCCAGTGTTGCCTCGGTAAGCATCCACAAATCCATCCATAGATTAGAGAGTGTTTTTTGTCCTATACAGAAAAAGCCTTTACAAAAAGATTTGCCATAGACTAGATTGCATCGTTTTCTAGTTTTAGTTGCTGATTGTATCTTCTCGTAGATCCGACCTGTAGGTTTTTCCTCGTAGGAGTCTAGTCTCTATTTGTGTCTAGGTTTAGGGTTTGATCTTGTTTTCCGCTGTTTCCACCGTTACCGTTTCCGCAAGTCTTTATCATTTTTTCCGAGTCCACATAGCATACTTTTGTTTGCATACCATAGACACAGCCTATCTACAGCATCTGTGCCTAGGAACATCCCCACGAGACTAGTTGCTTTGCTCCGATAGGCTGCTCATTAGGTTTTTGAAGTGCAGAAATTTTCGACAGACGAAACCGGACTATCCGGCCGAATCACACCGGACTATCTGGCTCAACCGGAGTCTCCGGCGCATATCAACCGGACTATCCGGCCCAGTCCTGTTATAAGTTGTTGTACTCGTTTGCATGTGATTAATATAGTTGAAAAATCAAAAAAAAAGAGAAAAGAAAAAAAGAATCAGTATAAAAAAAAGAAGAGAAAGAGCGAAAAGAGCAACAAGCCTGACAAAAAGAGATATCAAAGTGTGCAATATTGGAGGCCTTGTTGTGTATAGCACTAGTAGATTGAGAAATCTTGTGCCTGTTCTATTTGAGCTATTACTAGTGTCTCTCTTGTGCATTGCAATATTCCTTTTCATAAGTTGCTTTGCCACGTTTATCTCCACTGTGTGTGTTTCTTGGGTATTTGTACGATCAGCACTAGGACTTGTTTGCGGTGTAGATAGGATACCATACCTATAGCTCCACCTTACATAACCTGTGTGCCCTGTGATCGTTCTCTATACCTTTGATATTCACTTCATCACATCAAGTGCATCAGTCTTTGATTTCGTTTGGTAGAGCATCTCTATTCACTTTGGAACGGTAAGATCTCCTTTCTTATTAGTTGTGAGTGAGTTGTGAGAGTTTCCACCATACAAATTCTGATCTTTGCACTAACCTACTAATCATGTCTACTAGTGATGATGATGTTGTGTTGCAGAAAAGAAGGATGAGGAACTCGTCAATTGGCGTGAATATGAGGCTTTGAAATCCCACTTGACACGTGTGTTTACTACCACGACAGATGCCATTTACAAGAATCTCCAAGACATGAATATGCGATTGGATCAGCATGTTGGGACGGTTGATACTATCCAAACGCAAGTGGCTACGCTCAATGTCAATGTCACCACTTTGCAGCAGTCCATTGAGGGTTTGACAGCCGCTTTACATAGAAGGGAAGATCCTCAACATGATGATGCCTTTGATGATTTCAATGAGGGTAGCACTGTTGATGCTGCTCCACATGTTGGTAGGGGACGTGCCATTCCCCCTGCCCATGCACCTGCCCCTGCACCTGTCCATGCACCTGCCCATGCACCTGCTCATGGTCGTGGGTATGCTCCTCTTGGGCGTGCTCAACGTGTTCCTAACCAAGCTGCTGATGATGGTTTGGGCAAGCCAAAATTCTCAATTCCTAAGTTTGATGGTTCCATTGATCCTGAAGACTACCTTACATGGGAGTTGAAGATTGAGAAACTCTGGCGCTTATTTGACTATCCAGAAGATAAGAAGGTCAAACTTGCAGCATCTGAATTTGATGGTTATGCTTTACGTTGGTGGGATGCTCTTGTGCAACATAGGAGGGAGGACAATGAACTTCTGTGAGGGATTGGCGCGAGATGAAGCAAATCATGAAAGCTTGTTTCGTACCAACCAACTACTTGCGATCAGTTTTTGATAAATTGACGCAACTGAAGCAAGGCACCATGACAGTTGATGAGTACTACATGGAGATGGAGATGCTTATGCAGCGTGCTAGAATTCGTGAGTCCATTGAAATGACCATGCAGTGATTCCTAAACAATTTGAAGTTACCGATCAAGAGCATTGTTCGTCATCACAAGTATGAGACCATGAATGAGTTGTTGCATCATGCTCGAGAGGCCGAATCCCAGTTGGCAGAAGAGGCGAAGTCACGTGCTCGTTTTCCATCCTCCAGCAGATTTTCGGCCAGACTTACTCCTCCTACAGCTGCGTCACCAGCTGCTGCTCCCTTTACACCATCGGCCAAGCCAGCAAGTACACCTTCGTTTGGTTCTAATGCTCGGAAACCCGCTGCTCCTGCTACTAGCTCGGGTTCCAACATGTCTACTGCACGTACTCGTGATGTGGTGTGCCATACTTGTGGAGGTAGAGGTCACTACAAGAAAGATTGTCCAAACAGCAAGGTTATGTTTGTTAATGAACAAGGTGAAGTAGAAAGTGGAGATGAAGCTTCTGATGATGAAATTGATGATGGCGAGGTTGGTACTGATGCTTATGCTGAGCGTGCTCCAACTATTGTCGTATCTTCACGTGTACTTAGTGTGCAACCGGTTGAGGAATCCTAGCGTTGCAACTTGTTCCAAACAAAAGCTTTAGTTGGACCAAATAAAGCTTGCAAGGTCATTATTGATGGAGGTAGCTGCAGAAATCTTGCAAGTAAGGAACTATGTGCCAAACTGAATTTGACATACTTACCTCATCCCAAGCCATACTACATACAATGGTTGAGCAACAATGGTGAGATGAAGATAAATCACGTGGTACGAGTGAATTTTCAAATAGGGCCATACAAAGATTCTATTGATTTTGATGTGGTTCCTATGACTGTTTGTCACCTACTATTGGGTCGGCCTTGGCTCTATGATCGCCATGTGCAACACAATGGCCGAGCCAATACATATCACTTGGAATTTAAAGGAAATAAGATTACTATGCAGCCAATGACACCACAAGAAATTGTGAATGACTCTCGCCAGAAGATAGAGGTGAATTTGAAGGAAGATACTACCACTAGGCGAGATTGTGTGATAGCTGTTCCTGATGTAATTGAGCCTAAATTGAGTGATATAACGAAAAGTGAGAGAGTTCCTGGGTTATTGATATTATCCACCAAGGAGGATATGAGAGAGTTTCGTGAGGATCCTACAGCCATGCCACTTGTACTCATGTATAAGGGCGAGGTATTGGTTTCTAACGACATGAACCCTATTTCTCTTGGTGTCTCTTTTGTTTTGCAGGATTTTGGGGATGTGTTTCCAGAAGACGTACCTGCAGTTTTGCCCCCATTGCGTGGTATAGAACATCAAGTGGACCTGATTCCTGGCGCCACACTTCCCAACCGTGCACCTTACAGGACTAATCCCGAAGAAACTAAGGAAATTCAGAAGCAAGTACAAGCGTTGCTGGATAAAGGGTACATCCGTGTCTCTCTTAGCCCTTGTGCTATTCCTGTTATTTTAGTTCCTAAGAAAGATGGTACTTGGCGCATGTGTGTTGATTGTAGAGCGATTAATAACATCACTATTCGATATCGTCATCCTATTCCACGCTTAGAGGATATGCTAGATGAATTGAGTGGTGCTGATGTTTTCTCTAAAATTGACTTGCGTAGTGGTTATCATCAAATTAGGATGAAAGAAGGGGATGAATGGAAAACTGCTTTCAAAACTAAATTCGGTTTGTATGAGTGGTTAGTCATGCCGTTTGTTCTTACTAATGCACCTAGTACTTTTATGCATTTGATGAATCATGTTTTGAGAGAGTTTATTGGTCGTTTTGTGGTTGTTTACTTTGATGATATACTTATATACAGTCACACCGAATCTGAACATTGCACTCATATTAGACAAGTTTTGCAAGTGTTACGTGATAATAAACTGTATGCTAATCTTGAGAAGTGTACATTTGCAAAAGATAAGGTCATATTCCTAGGATTTGTTGTTTCTAAGCATGGAGTAGAGGTAGATCAATCTAAAATTGAATCAATTCAGAATTGGCCTACTCCAATGAATGTAAGTCAAGTGCGTATTTTCCACGGTCTCGCTGGTTTCTATAGGCGCTTTGTGAAAGATTTTAGCACCATTGCTGCACCATTAAATGATTTGACAAAGAAAGGTGTTCCTTTTGTGTGGGGCGCGGCCCAAGACATTGCTTTTGATACAATAAAACGTTTGCTTACTTCTGCACCATTACTTGCATTACCTGATTTTTCAAAGCAATTTGAAGTCGAATGTGATGCTAGTGGTATAGGCATAGGTGGCGTTTTGATGCAAGAGGGTCGGCCTATAGCTTATTTTTCTGAGAAATTGACTGGTGCTCGTTTGAATTATTATATCTATGATAAAGAATTGTATGCGCTTGTGAGAGTACTTGAAGTTTGGCAACATTATTTGTGGCCAAAGGAATTCATCATACATTCTGATCATGAAGCATTGAAATACTTGAAAGCTCAATCAAACTTGCATAGAAGATTAGCTAAATGGGTTGAGTTCATTGAGTCTTTTCCTTACATCATTAACTATAAGAAGGGAAAAGAGAACATTGTTGCTGATGCTCTATCTAGGAAGAACATGCTATTAATCAATCTTGATGTTAAAATTCCTGGATTAGAAGCTATTTGTGCACTTTATGCAACTGACCATGATTTTGCTGAACCATATCGTTTGTGTGCTCTTAGAAACGCATGGGATAAGTATCATATACATGATGGATATTTGTTTAGAGCTAATAAACTATGTATTCCAGAATCGTCGTTGCGTTTGTTTCTAGTGCAGGAATCACATGCCGGTGGTTTGATGGGTCACTTTGGGTGTGAGAAGACGTTGCTCATGCTTGCTGATCACTTTTATTGGCCCAAGATGAGGCGTGATGTGTACAGATTCGTGAGCCGATGTATTACATGCCACAAGTCGAAATCTAAGTTGAAGCCTCACGGTTTGTATACACCTCTCTCTGCACCTACTACTCCATGGGAAGACATTAGTATGGATTTTGTGCTAGGTCTACCTAAAACACAGAGAGGTCATGATTCTATATTTGTGATAGTGGATAGGTTCTCTAAGATGGCTCATTTTATTGCCTGCCACAAAAGCGACGATGCGTCGCATATTGCTAACCTGTTTTTCAGGGACATCGTGAGATTACATGGAGTACCAAAGACGATTGTTTCTGACCGTGACGTGAAGTTCATGAGATACTTTTGGAAGACCTTATGGGGGGAGCTAGGAACGAAGCAGCTGTTTAGTACTACATGTCATCCCCAAACAGATGGTCAAACGGAGGTGGTGAACCGAACATTGTCACAGCTGCTAAGGACCATGATTAAAAAGAATCTGCAGGAGTGGGAAGAGTGTTTGCCACATGTTGAGTTTGCTTACAACAGGGTTGTGCATTCAACTACTCAGCTTTCTCCTTTTGAGGTGGTGTATGGTTTCAAGCCATTGACGCCACTTGATATGTTGCCTCTACCATTACATGAGAGAGTTGATATGGAGGCATCAAAACGTGCTGATTATGTGAAGAAAATACATGAGAAGACTCGAGAGGCTATTGAGAAGAAAGGCAAGAACATTGTTGCTGCAAGGAATCAAGCAAGGAAAGAAGTGTTGTTCGAGCCTAGAGATATGGTTTGGGTGCATCTACGCAAGGATAGGTTTCCACTACTTTGAAAGTCCAAATTAAAGCCACGTGGTGCTGGTCCTTACAAGGTGTTAGCCAAGATTAATGATAACGCCTACTCGGTTGATATACCTATTGAGGTGTTTGGTGGAGTTAGCAATAGCTTCAACGTTGCTGATTTGTCACCATATGCTGGAGAAGACCTTGGAGCGTCGAGGTCGACGCCTTTTGAAGGGGGGGAGATGATGAGGACATCCCTACAATTACACCTACCCCAATGACTACTGAAGATGCTACAACCGTTGCAAGAAAGGATCAGTCCAATGAGATTAGAATTGGACCTATTACAAGAGCTCGTGCTAAGCTACTAGAACAACAGGTGAATTTACTCCTAAACGAATCTGGTACTTTGATTGATGAGAACTTTATACTGCCTAAGTCTATGCATTTATGTATGATCAGGTTCGTTGAAGAAACAAGCATGGTGCGAGGAGGAGAAGGGCTACAAGAGAAGCCCAACATGATGATCGCCCAAGGATGCGCGAGGGAGGAGCGGGAGGAAGGCGCAAGAGAAGATCATCAAGACGAAGGCAAAAAGATCTGCCACGACCGGAGTGTCCGGCCGGATCCACCCGGACTGTCCGGCCTGGTCGAGAGGCGAACTGGCGTGGACAATCAGAATATCAAATCGAACACTGCCCAGGACACCATCCGGAAACTTTGAAGTTTCCGGCCAGACCGAACTGTCCGGCACGCTCCACCCGGAGTGTCCGGCCTGACCGGACTGTCTGGCCGATTTCGACCGGAGTGTCCGCCCGCCGGCCGAATCTGGTCCAAGTCAGTTTGTATCAGTTTGAGTCGTTTGCGTGTCGTTTCGGTTTCTGGCCGCCCCAGCTGCCCTTATAAGCCCTGGGATGACCCCTAGTTAGGTTTTAGACCACGTTAAAATATTTTGGAGTTGTTTCTTTCATGGAACCTCTGGAATTACCCTGTGTTCAAATCTACCAACTATAATTGAGTGTGATCTGTTGTTCCATTGGGAATTAGTAGATTGCATACTACCATTCATGGTCACGGCTGCGTGCGCAAGAGCGTGGTGTTGTGAATATCCTACAAGGTTCGAGAGCTGTTGCATTGGCATCAGAGTTCGAGCGGGAGAGTTCATAGCTATAGGCTAGTTATCTATCATCCACCATCATCACCGCCATCCGCTTACTGAGAAGACCGTGCCACCCCATATCAGAGACACTACTACACCTTTTAGTTCACCTGAGTCTAGTGAGAGTTATGATATTGAAGACGGTTATGTTGAGATGATCGATGAATTTATTAAAGAATGTAAAAACACCCATGATAGGAGCGCTGCTAAGAGTCTCCTTGAGAGGCGTACTATTAGACCCAAATTGTCTCCTATTGCTAAATTTGCTGGTTCTCCCATAAACATTAAAGATAAAGATTATGATTTCTCTCTCGATCTATCTTACATAGCTCTTGTTGAGAAAGAAACCTTTTGTGGGACTAAGAATGAAAGTGCGGTAGCACATATGAATGAGCTTTCTACCATGAGTGGCTTGTTTTCTGATGATATTAAGATGCGTACTTACTTTGTTGCTAAGATTTTCCCCCTTTCACTAAAAGGAGAAGCTAAAACTTGGTTTAGTAATTTACCTCCTGGATCTATTGATAGCCCTGATTGCTTGATTAGTACTTTCCTGCAGAAATATTTTCCTCCTTGTGCTAGACATGCTATTTTGCAGGAACTTTTTGATTTTAAACAGAGAGAAAAAGAGATATTTCCTGAACCATGGGCAAGGTTTTGTGCTTTGATTCATGCACAGGCTGGAAGTCCATTACCTAAGAATGAGCTTCTTGATATATTTTATAATGGACTAACTAAAGAATCTAGGACATACCTAGATAGTTGTGTTGATTGTGTTTTCAGGAATAGGACTCCAAAGGAAGCTGAGGAATTAATGGCTAAAATAAGAAAAAATTATGAAGATTGGACTCCTCCTGAACTAGCTATACCTGAAGCAATTATACCTGAACCAGCTATACCGGTGCCTATACCAATATCTAAGAGGAGGGGAGTTATTGAATTAAATGATGAAGTGATGAAGGAAGCTAAGAAATGCCTTAAGGAGAGGGGAATTAAAGCTGCAGATGTCAAAAATTTACCTCCTATAGAAGGATTATGTAAGCCTATCCCCTACTCTTCCACTATTGAGGTACAATCTCTCCAACACTTTGATGAAGGTGATATCCCTTACTCTAAACCTCATGATCAATGCTTAGAAGAATTCAATATCTTTATTGTTAAGCAGGATAATTTTAATAAAAGGGTGCAAAATCATCTAATGGAAAACACTAGAGCTATTGTTGAGTTAAAAGATATTGTGGAAAGAACCTCTAATGATGTTAAAATGATTGTTAAACACTTTCAAATGGTTCAAACTCAAATAGATCAACTCATTAAAGTGCAAAAAGACTTGCTAATTAACGCTGCTAAAGAAAAACATGCTTATGAAATTTGAACTAGAAGTGGTGTTGCTACCCAGGATCCTCTATATCCTGAGGGGCATCCCAAAAGAATTGAGCAGGATTCTCAACAAGCTAAAAATAGTGGCTCTACTCGTAAGAAAAGGAAAAAGAAACATAAAACTATTGTAGAACCCTCTGAACCTGCTATAGATCCTAATAGTATATCTATTTCTGATGCTGAAACTGAAAGCGGTAATGAAGAAAATGATGTTCTTGATAAAGAAAAAGTTGAAGAAGAACCTAAAAAGCACACAAAGAATACTAAATACAATAAAGAAGATTTTGGTGCTAAGAAACATGGTAGTGAAAGAGAGCCTTGGGTCCAAAAACCTATGCCTTTCCCTGATAAGAAACACAAGTCAAAGGAAGATGAACACTATAATAAGTTTTGTGAGTGGATGAAACCTTTATTCCTGCAAATTCCTTTGACTGATGCTATTAAACTGCCTCCTTACCCAAAGTATATGAAGGATATTGTCTCGAATAAAAGGAAGATCCCTAATGAAGAAATCTCTACTTTGCTTGCTAATTATTCCTTTAGTGGTAAGGTTCCAAAGAAACTTGGAGACCCAGGGATTCCAACTATCCCTTGCTCTGTTAAGAATAGTTACGTTATAACTGCTTTGTGTGATTTGGGAGCTGGAGTTAGTGTTATGCATTTCTCTCTCTATAAAAGACTTCAACTAGAAAAATTAATACCAACTGATATATCTTTGCAAATGGCTGATAAGTCTACCACTATTCCTGTTGGTATATGTGAGGATGTACCTGTTCAAGTGGCTCATAATTTCTTGATATTAACTGATTTTGTTGTGCTTGAAAAGCCTGAAGATGATAATATGTATATTATTCTTGGGAGACCTTTTCTTAATACTGCAGGAGCTGTTATTAATTGTAATCAAGGGAAGGTGACTTTCAATGTTAATGACAAGGAACATATTATCTATTTCCCCAAGAAGATTGATAGGACTTATGGTTTGAATTCAATGAACATGTTGAGGGCATTCAAGTTGGAGAGATATATTGTCCCATACCAAGAGAAAAATTTGAAACTATTATGATTGGGACCATTGCTATAAAAGTTGAGGTAACATAATCATTAGTGGAATACAAAGTTTTGTCTCATATGAAATTGTTTTGGTAACAAGACCTGATCAACCTTGTTAACAAAAGGATTTCATTGAACAAAACAATGTTTTCAGCGTGATTATCTCCGCTTACTTCTATTCTATCCTTTTATTTTTTGTTTTCGTTTAGTTTTCTTCTCTGTTGTTGGTTGCTTGCATGTTATAGTGTCTTAGAACTTCTGTAGTTCTAGCCTTGTTTTGTCATTGCATCATTCCAGGAAATCTTTTCTGTCAGAAAATCATTCATCTATGCCTAAAAATTGCTCCAAAATAAAGTGTCTCGAAAAATTCTAGAAAATTCATATTAAATTTTTACGTGAAAAAAGGGGCAGAGGAGTGCCTGGAAGGTACCAGAGGGGCCCACCAGGCAGACACACCACCTAGTGGCGCGGCCAGCCCTGGGGCGCGCCAGCCTATGGTGTGGGCCACCCCTAGCCCTCCACTCACTCTCTCACTTGCCACTTTCTTCTCTCTCCCGAGCAAACACCAGTTCATTGCTCAAAATCACGTTCTTCTTGTGCTTGCCCTCGATTTTTCGATCTCCTTGCTCATCCCATCTTTGCTATTGAAATTTGGAGCATTTGTTCTCCGCTATGTGACTCCTCCGCTTGTCCAAGTAGATTTGTGTTTAGTGGATTATATCTTGAGTATTTTGCTGCTGTAGGTGACAGGTTATGAGAGCTTGTAAGCTTGTTTGATGCTTAGAGATATAGTTTTGATGCATGTTTAGGCCTCTTACAAGTCCCTATGAGTAGTACCCTTCATTATATTCACTTTGCAATCACTTGTTTAATGGATGTTTAAATTTCAGAATAGAAGATGAATGGGCATCAACTAAACCAACATGAACTATGGGTGCGTGAGGTTATGAAGATTCACCGAGAGGAGGAAGTTTTTCCTTCCATTTATCCATGCTCTGAATTCATGAGAGCTGCGGGAATTCCCCAGGATTTCCATACTTTGGTTTCTAATGCAGGATTGGAGAACTTTTTGGAAGATGAACCTAGTCAATTCATGAAACTAACCATGTATGTGGTGCAGAACTTTCGATTTAGTCACTCTTTGCCTAACCCCATGGTCCACTACAAAATTTACAATATAGTTGTCGACCTTTCTCTTGATGATTTTTGTGCAGCTATTAAGGTACCTCAGTGGGGATCATGTGGAAGGATTAAGGAGCGACCTGCACCACTCGTGGACTTGTACGCAGAGATTTGCCAAGGGAGCAGCTTCTCGAAGGAGAGCGGAAAAATCCGTAACATTCATCTCCCCTCTATTCGCTACTTTGCCTACTTTATTGCCAAGTGTGTTCTTGCTAGGAAAACTACCAATAAGTTATCTTCATAAGATCTAGCATTCATCTCTTCTGCTCTTAAACGAGATAGGACTTATAACTTGGGTGCTTTGATAGCTTTTCGTCTTGCTACTAAGCGCGAGAAAGGTGGAATTTGTGGGGGCCTCATTGCTTCTCGTTTACTAGCATTGCACGATTTAGTGCCTCATCATCTAGACCTACAGTTTCCCATAGAAAGGCTTGATCTTAATTCCATGATTCAGCATAAATATGTTTCCTCGTGGGCTAGTTTGAGTGAGTTGTCTTATGAAATAACCTTTCTCAAAGCTGGTTGGAGAAGGAGCAAGTCCGAGCGTGTTGTTCTTTTTCCTGCACCAGTTTTGTTTAACCTTGATAACAGGGTAGGATGGTCCCTCACGGAGGAGGAGTTTGATGCGTACTTGGGAGAGCTCTCTCAACAGGAGTAGGATACTAGAAGGGAGGTCACGGATGATTCAGTCCAGCCCTCAAATGAGGGGGAGTCTTCATATCAGCAGCATGCTTATGATTGGGGAGCTTCTTCTTCCCACAGGCCTAACTACGACCATTCTTACAATGACCCACCTGCTTGGAACCTTACTCGTATCTGGATTGATACCCACTTAGGCCAAAAGCCTAAGCTTGGGGGTAGGTACGCCGACATCACACTCATCTCCTTATCATTTTGCATCGGTACTTTGTATATTCATGTTCCGTTCTCTTTTTAGTTCTTGTTCTTTCTTTGCTTTTGCTTTCTAAAACACAAAAAGACCAAAAATATTTTTGTTGTTTCTCTTTGGTTTTCCTTTTGCCTTGGTTTGTTTGCTTTGTTTGAACTATTCGAAAAACCCAAAAAGATTTTTTGCTTGTTCTTCCTTTTTGGTTCTTGCTTTAAAAAATCAAAAACACCAAAAATATTTGTTGTTCTTCTTTGGTTTTGTGAGTTTTGTTGCAGGGTTCAGCAGTCCTCAGTGGGATTTGGTTTCATATTATTATTCAAGCCACAGAAGTGAAGGGCAATAATGAAGATTAATGACAACTTGAGGTGTGGTAAGAGGCTGGTAACGAACTCTATTTGTTTTCATTTTTGTACATATACTCATCATTGTGGGCATGCTTAGTCTGTTCGTACAGGGTGTATGTTATTTATGGATGCTTAGTAGTTTTTGCTTTCTTATGATTAGTTCCAACTAGCTAATAGTTTGTAGCATGTCATATGAATGTTTGCTTGCATTACTCTATTCATAAATTGGTATGACATTGTGGTATCCTCCTCTGCATGTTTCACGTGAATTGACTTGGCACATGCTCACGCATGCATATGACTGTAATAACCAGTTAAGCCTCGATGAATTATTTGGCCTCAGGGGTCTTGTATCACTTTCATGCCATAATTAGTTATGTTTTGTTGCAAGCATGATTATGACAGTTATTGCTCTATCGTTTGTCGCTCCCTTACTATTGCTAGCCTTCACTTACATTGAGTTTGTTTTACTCATGTTTCCAACTCCCTAAAACCAAATATTGCGAAATGTGTCGACCATACCTACCTATTAGCATCATTTGCTGTTCCGTGCATATTTAATATGCCTTGTTTTCTTCCGAATAAAATGTCTGTTTGTTTTGGGAAAGCTAGTTAGTAAAGCTCTCACGAACTTGATGGCACACTTTATTTTCTTGCATTTAATAAACCTGAACCATTGCGTCCTTCTTTGTTGCATGTATGCTTGCGCTTTATAAGTTGAAGTTAGCAGAACCATGCATCATGGGGAACACTTTCAACATTCCACGGGTACTTTTGTACCCCGCTGATATCATGTTCTTTTGCTCATGGATCCCGGCGGTGTGAAAAAAAAGTGGAACTTGTAAGATCATGGAGTTTGTATATGTGTTAGGGAAACGGTCGGGCCGCTAGCCTTAACCATGCCTAATCATGGTGGAAACTTGCAGCATAACCATAATGAGCATTCTATGAAGCATCCTCAATAAAAATCTATGCACATAGTAAATAAAAAGATCGCTGAGATGCTCAATGTCTGCTTGCCTTGTCATTTTGATTTTGGGATAGCTCCTGTGTCATGTGAAAGGGGTACCCCGTTGGCGGTTCTCTGTGATACGTATATACTTACAATGACAAGAGCTTACTCGTGACTGAAGTTGAGTAGCATGAGGATCGGTCTTCGTAAGTAAGGGGCATGAGACTTCGATTTATAACTTGTCAAGCATATCCTCTTAGTTGTGTCACTTTAACTTTAACCACTTAAAGATGCTTATGATAGGGGCAATGAGAGCTCAAAGCTAACGAGTACCTTACTTTCAGCATTTGGAAGCCTTTCAAACTTTTAAAAAACCTTTTCATTTCCTTGTTGAGTCTCCACACATTCTTTGAGCACCTTCTTGAGAGCATAGTTGTCATTCTTAGTATAATATGCTTGTATCAAAACTTGATTATTTCTGTTATGACTTTGATGCTTGTATCTTTGATATCTTTACTTCTAGTCTTCACCTGAACTTTAGAGGTGCCTTGACATTCATAATCAAAGGCAAGCGAGATACCACTCTATCATACCTTGTTATGGGCATTGTAATGTTGCTTATATTTATACTTCATGCTACTTATTATTTTTAAGTTGGAATCTCTTCATAGCTCGCAATGCCTATTAAGTAAACTTAGTTGCATACTCTTTATTATGAATTGTCTAAGTAGTTGCTCACGTGCTGAGAATATATACATCATATGAAGCACATGTGTTCGTGAAAGTTTCTTTTATCGCACTCAGTTTTCGACTGAATTGCTTGATGACAAGAAATAAGCGAAGCTTGGGGGGAGTTGATACGTCCAAAATGTATCTACTTTCCCGAACACTTTTGATATTGTTTCTCCTCTAAACTTGTGTGATTTGGATGCAACTAACACGGACTGACGCTATTTTTAGCAGAATTGCCTTGGTGTCTAGTTTTTGTGCAGAAAATCAACTATCAGGAAAAATCCCGGAAAATATGCCAAAAATCCTATTTCACCAGAAGACTCCCGGAGCCAGAATACAAGACGGGGTGGGGCTGGGGCCCAGCCACACCACCTGGTCGCGTGGGCTGGCCCTGGCCGCGCCAGGGGGAGGTCTGGCCGCCCTAGACACCCCCTCGATCTCCCTCTTCACCTATAAGATGCCTTCTGACCTAAAAACTCAGGGGGGTTCGACGTTTTTCCAGAAGGAGTTCCGCTCCACCGCCACCACCAGATTCCATGAAACATCACCAGAAACTCCGTTCTGGCACCCTGCTGGGACGGGGAATTGGAGGAGATCATCGCCATCATCATCACCATCGCTTCTCCATCGACCATCCATGTTTCCCACATCTATGAGTGAGTAATCCCCCGCTATATGCTATGGGGATGGTAGGGATTGGATGAGATCGTTCATGTAATGGGATCGAATTGAGAGGGCATGGTGCCTAGTATCTTCTATTAGTGCTTTATGACTTTGTTGCGACTTGTTATGCTTAATGCTTGTCACTAGGGCCAGAGTGCCATGATTTCAGATCTGAACATGTTATTGATTCATTATGATAGTATTGTTTTTGTTCTTACCTACAAGTTGTATACACATGTTGTTGTCCGGAACCAATGGCCCCGAAGTGACAGAAATCGGGATAACCGGAGGGAATGGCTTTGATGTAAGGATCACATGTGTTCACGGAGTGTTAAAGCTTTGTTCCGGTGCTCTATTAAAAGGAGCACCTTAATTGCCAGTAGTTCCCTTGAGGCCCCACCACAAACGGGCTGGCAGGACAAAAGATGTTGTGCAACTTCTCATTGCGAGCACGTATGACTATATATAGAACACATGCCTAGGATTATCTAGTACTTGGATTCTTTATCTTATTTATCTGCAATTGCCCTATGTTCTGATTGCTATGTGAATTCTCTTGTCCATGCAACGCCCGTCCATCCATCCCTATGCCTACTACACTCGAATCCTACTGTTTACTGCTATTGTTACTACTGTCTTTGCTTTCCTACTGCTTCTAGTTTACTATTCCTACTGCAAAACTATTGCTACTGATAAACTACTGTGAGCAAGATTGTTTCCAGGTGCAGCTGAATTGACAACTCAAATGTTAAGGCTTATAAATATTCTTTGGCTCCCCTTGTGTCGAATCAATAAATTGGGTTTCACTTCCCTCGAAAATACTGCGATACACCCCCTATACTTGTGGGTCCTCACATCACAGGGGCTCTAGTATATTAGGATGTGTTGCCCGCAAGAGATTATCTCCGTTCAAACATTACACATGACTATGCTTATTATTATTATCTTTTATCCTATATGATGTGCAGTTGCAGGTGGATCTTCAACCCTGGCCTATCTCCATCTATTGATTCAACCCATTATAAAGTAAACTAGATTGGTCCGGTAAACTAAGGTAAAACAAACAAAGTCTTGTAGACATGTCCTTTTTGTTTCCTTTTAGCATTGCTTTCCGAGGTTCGATTAAACCTAGCTCTTCTAGGGAAAATGCTATTATACTACATCCATGAATCCAGATCGAAGGTATCACAGCCTCAACTGCTCCCCTCCCTTCACGACGCCTGGGTCATGGGTCTACTTGATGGATCTGATCCGGCGCCACCCGAACTCCTGGAAGCTGAAGATGCAAATCACAAGATCACTGTTCCAAATCCGGCGTATCATTCTTGGGTTACAAAGGATTAGCAGGTCGTTGGGTTTCTTGTCAACTCCCTCTCTGATTATTTTCTTGCTGAAGTCTTCGGTCTGGAACATGCTAAAAATGTATGGTGTGCTCCCAATGCCCTATACTCTACTCAATCCAAAGCTCGGGTCTCTACTCTTCGTGGTGCTCTCACCAATACCAAGAAACTCAACATGATAGCCACTCAATATATCACAAAGATGAAGAGTATGCATCTGAACTTGCTACAGCCGGGAAGAAAGTAGATAATGATGTCAATGAGTATATTCTTAATGGCCTCGATGGTACTATTAATCCTCTTGTTGCTTCTCTCAATGTTAATCCATGTACTTCTCTTCATGACATGTGTTCCCGGTTATTGTCCTACGCATATCGCGAGGATATGCTTGCTGCTACGGGCCAAAACACTGGTACTTTCACCTCCTCTGTCAATGCCACTCCTCGCGTCCCCCTCCTGCCTATGGGGGCGGCCTCCCACCACTCCTTCCCAACCTCATGCCGCTGAAGGGAATATGTCCTCAGAGGCAATAATAAAGTTGTTATTATCATATTCCAAGTATATGATAGATGTTTATTTTGCATGCTATAATTGTATTGATTGGAAACATTAATACATGTGTGTTTAATAAACAAATAAAGGGTTCCTAGTTATGCTTCTCTTATAAACTAGCTCATTGATTAATAAGACGATCAAGGTTTCCTGACCATGGACATTGGATGTTATTAATAAGGAGGTCACAGCATTGGTGGAATGATGTGATGAACATTCATCCGAAGTATAGCAATTCGATCAAAGTCATTGTGTTTAAATTTCTATAACATCATACGAAGTAATTCTAGTCCTTAGACCATGAGATCATGTCAATCACTAACACTAGAAGAGTAACTTGATAACATCAAACCTCACACCGTAATTGGGTGACTATAATGGTGGGTTCAGATACTCCGAAGGTGTTATGTAGAGGCTCATGGATCAAGAGTAGGATTTGTCCATCCCGATGACGGATATATATATACTCTGAGCCCTCTCGGTGATATAACATTGAGATAGCTTGCAAGCAAGTGATGTGATTACTAGAATGTTATATCACGGGAACGAGAAAAGAGTGCATGTCAGTAACGAGATCAAACTAGGTATGGAGATACCGATGATCGATTCTCGGACATGTAATATATCGCGAGACAAATGGATTTAGTTACTAACGTTAAAGGTTCTCATGATCACAAACATCATCATTGAATGTGTAGGAGTCAGTACGGATCTCCAGGTCCCGCTGCTGACTATTGATCAGAGAAGGGTCTCGATCATGTCTGCATTATTCGCGAATCATAGGGTGACACACTTAAGGGATATCGATACCATTTGGAGCAAATATGTTCTAGAGAAAAGAATTGCTAAGCGTTGGAATTATTTCAATGGACACCGAAATCGTTTCGGGTAATTTGCTGAAATTGGTTCTACATGTGATATTGAAATGTTGCAGGGATTTAATGTGAATGTTTGTTAACTAAAGTAATTAACAAAATTCTGAATAAAATAAATAAAATAGTTTTATTTAATGAGAGTTGCATTAATTTTGGCGGAAAATTAATGCATGTGAGTGGGAGTATGAGTGGAGGCATGTTTATGTGAGTGGAGCATCCACCCACATGAATGAAGGAAGAGGTGGGGGCACCTCCATGGCCGCCAGCCATGGGAGAGGGCTGCCCCCTCTCCCTATAAAAGCCCCCCTCTCATCCTCTCATATCACACCTAGTCATTAGGATCTCTCTCCCCCTCTAGAATTATTCCCCCATGGTCTCGGATTAGCGAGATACATGTTCCCAGTGGATTTTCATCTGGAAGGAGTTGCTGCTTCCGCTGCATCACTGGATAGAGGAGGCGAAGGTTGTTCGGTGGACCAGATGTGTGTGCGATCACGGATGCGCTGCGGATTTGCAACGCTGGACTTCCTCTCGGTCTTAAGATCGGCAAGCAAACGACGACATCATCCACGAGTCCAACCTTGTTACACTTTGTCGGTCTTGAAGGGTATGTTCTCTATGGATGTATATCCATCCGTTGTTTTTATCTAGGTAGATACATCTTGGTGCTTAGTAGTTCCCATCGTAGGATTTTTTTGTTTTCTATGCTAAGAACCTGATCCATGCGTAGATGCTTTGCACGGGTAGAACACATAAGTGTATGTGGGCGACGATGATCTTGTTATTGCATCTTATATGTATTTTGGATATTGGTGGCATAGTGGGATGAAGCGGTGATACGTCACAAACGTATCTATAATTTTTGATGCTCCATGCTTGTTTTGTATCAACTTTCTTATGTTTTGTTTACACTTTGACATATTTTTATACATTTTATGGAACTAACCTATTAACAAGATGTCACAGTGCCACTTGCCTGTTTTCTGCTGTTTTTGGTTTAAGAAAAGCTAGTAAGGAAATATTCTCGGAATTGGACAGGACAAAAGCCAAAGTCAATATTTTACCAGAAGGAACACGAAGTCCGGAGGGCATCCGAAGTGGGGCCACGAGGTGGCCACACATAGGTCTGGCGCGGCCACCCCTAGGCGCATCGCCCTATGGTGTGGGCCCCTCGAGTGCCCACCGACCTTGCCCTTCGCCTATAAAAGTACCCCGATGTAGAAACCCTAAGTACCCGATCAAAAATCCACAAAAGAGTATGTAGCCGCCGCCATCTCCATCTCTAGATCGGGGGATCCGAAGCTCTTCCCGGCACCCTACTGGAGGGGAGAGATAATCCTAGAGGCCTTCTTCATCACCATGCCAACCTCCGGAGTGATGCGTGAGTAGTTCACCCTTGGACTATGGGTCCATACAATAGGTAGATGGTTGGTTCTCCTCCTTTGTGCTATCATATTTAGATCTTGTGAGCTCCTTTCATGATCAAGATCATCTATTTGTAATCTTATATGTTGTGTTTGTGGGGATCCGATGGATATTGAGATACTATGTCAGAATGATTATTGATTCTATCATGTCTATGTTATTTGTGATCATGCATGCTCTCCGTAACTAGTAGCTATCTTGGCCAAGTAGATGCTTGCAACTCCAAGAGGGAGTATTTATGCTCGATAGTAGGTTCATGCCTCTAGTAATCTGGGGAAGTGATAGAAATCTCTAAGGTTGTAGATATGCTGTTGCTATTATGAAGAAAACAACAATCCTTTGTCCATGGTGCAATTGTATTGTTTACTTTACACACTTTGCTTAATGCAATTATCTGTTGCTTGCAACTTAATACTGGAAGGGGTTCGGATGATAACCGGAAGGTGGATTATTAGTCATAGATGCAGTTGGATTACGGTCTATGTATTATGTTGTAAAGCCCAATCAAATCTCATAGGAGTCAAGATGTCTAGTATATGCATTGTTATGCTTTCTCAATCTGTCAATTTCCCTGCTGTAATTTGTTCACCCAACATGCTATTTATCTTAAGGAGAAACACCGCTAGTGAACTATGGACCCTAGTCCATTCTTTTACCATTAATATATCATCTACTATTTACCGTTTACTGTTTACTTTCTGCAAGCAATTACTATCTTCCACACTATACATTTAATCCTTTGTTTTCAGCAAAACTAGTGAGATTGACAACCTTGGGGCAAAGTTTTGTGATTGTGTTGTGCAGGATTCCAAGTTCCTAGCAACACCTTGGAGTTGTTTCCTTACTCCTACTGGTTCGATAACCTTGGTTTCATAACTGAGGGAAACTTGCTACTGTGCTCATCATACCTTCCTCTTGGGGTTCCCAACAAGCTCTACATATCTTGATCCAACAAGCAGCTTTTTCTGGTGCCGTTGTTGGGGAGTTAAGGACAACTTCAATCTCTTCCTCCTCGTCAATCACTTTTCAGGGAGAAAGAAGATTCTTGCAAGGGGAGTCTCTCACAACTAATCTTTTTACTTTGTTATTGTTTTGCTTAGTTTGTCTACTTTATTTTGTTTGCTTCTTTTTATCAAAAATACAAAAAAAATAGTTCCTACTATATTTGTTATTTTTGTTGGTCTATTATTGTCTTTTTATCATGCTTTCTATCAATGGTTGGTTTCTTTGAAACTAGATCTTATTGGCAAGGTGGGTTCACGGAAGAACAAAAATATTATGAGGAACACCGCTTGTCACAAAAAGGGAAACACTTATGGGAACAAATTAATAAATTGTATACCATTGCTAGAAACGTGGTCTCTACTTATAATGTTACTTATTGCTTTGATAAATCTTGTTGCTGTAGGAGGTATAGACACCTCCCTTTTCAATGTGAGTATAATGATAATGTTACCATCTTCTTATGTTAGGGGAAATTATGACTTTTATGATGTAGAACAAATTTAAGAATTTATTGCTTGGAAGGGTGCATTCGAACTTGCTTATTTGCTTGAAAATACTGATGATGCACCTTATAAATATGAGGTTTATGATATACTTAAATTTTGCTTTGATAATTACAAGGAAGAAAATGGCTATATTCTTAAATATCTTAATAGATGCTCTCCACCAACGGAAGAAACTAATGCCTTGCAGGAGCCTATGGAAGAAGAAATTGCTGAAACTGGAAGCTCATTGGATGAAAAAGAGTAGGAGAGTGATGATCAAGAGGAGGAAGAATTGAGCAGCTACCCATGTCTACCTTTCAATAAGAGTAACTCTTTAACTAATACCTTATTTGATCACCCTCCATGCTTACCAAAGGAGGATGAGTGTGATATTTATATTGTTGAGTTTGTTCATGATGATACTGAAAATCATTATGAGAGAGGAAAATATGGTTGTTCGAATTCTCATGTTACTAAAACACCTCTCTTTATATTGAAAGATCCAAAGTTGCTCTTGTTTTATCTACCCATTCTTGTTACTATGTGTTTCTTTGATTTATTTTCTTACAAGATTCCTATGCATAGGAAGTGGGTTAGACTGAAATGTGTATAATATTTGCTCCTTGATGCTCTCTTTTGCTTCAATCATATTTCTTATGTGAGCATCTTCTCAAATTACTGAGCATATCTCAAAAGCGTTAAAGAAAAGCACTATTGGGAGATAACCCAAATTATTTTTACTTCAGTAAGTTTTTCTTTTGTTGAGTGTTGGAAGTTATTGCCTCAGTAATAACCTCTCCTTGCCCGTTTTGTGCGGTTTTTGTGCTAAGAATAATCTTTAATGAGAGAGAAATAAGACTTGGGAAAGTTGTTGTCCCGAAACAGATTTTTGTGCTTCACTGTAAAAATTCGTGAAAACTTCCTGTACGTCGGATTGAGCTGTAATTTTCTGTACTTATGCCACAGGTTATTATCTAACTTTCCTTAGATTAACACTTTTTGATTTGGGCAACAGAAGGTCTTGGAAAAAATCGGTTTTTACCTGCTGGTCTGTTTTGACAGATTTCTGCTATTATTTGCATTTGCCTCTTAATCTCTTTCTCTTTGAGTTCTCTTTGATCACTTGAGATTTTAGAAGGAATTGCTACAGTAGCTTGTGTTTTAATGGAAGTTTTACTTGTGTTGAAACTAAACCCAAAGACTTATTATCTTGAATACACTAATGTTGCTAATGAAGATTGTGTAAAATTTTGTATGAAGGAAATTTTCAAGTGTAGGGAAGAATAATGTGATGAGATGAAGTATGGACAAAAGCTCAAACTTGGGGATGCCACTCTTGTCACCCCAAGAAATATTCAAGAGGTACAAGCATCAAAGCTTGGGGATGCCCAAGGCACCCCCTTCTTCATCAATAAAAATCTCAGGTTCTCTTCCAAAACACTTCATTTTTATTGTTTCATGCACAATTGTGTTGTTCTTGGAGCGTCTTTGTTTTTTTAGTTTTATTTTGTTTGGTTTGTTTAAATAAATTGGTTGGACCCCGTATTCATATGTTGTTTCAAATAAGTTGATTGGTGTTGGAAAATATTAGGAAGCTTCATGCTTATAAGTGGTACGAAAGGAGTTTGTTTTGACTGTGGCCTAGACTTTATCATGTAATGTTTGATATTGCTTTGACCTTATGCTTAGTGATTATTGTTGTAGCATGACTTGTTTCAAACAATTGAGATTGCATAATGTGCCTTGAAAGAATCATGCGTTGTTTTAGCATACAAAAGCATAATATTGTGGAATTCTCCTTTGATGCTTTATTTGGGTTGACTTGGCACATGCTTACACCATGTTAAGACTATGAACTAGTCACCTTACCCTCTATGATCATTTAGTTTTTGACTTGTAATATCACTTTATACTTTAATTAATAATGTTCTATTGCTTTGCATGATTATGGCCATTATTGCTCTCTTAGTTGGTCGCTCCCAATCTTTTGCTAGCCTCCACATGTACAAAGTATGAGTTCCACTCATGCATCCAACACCCAAGAAAACCAAGTTATTCCAAAGAGTCCACTATAATTACTATGCATGGTGTGTTACACCATTCCAAGTATATTCATGTTTTTATCTACCTTCCAAATTAAACTTGTTATGTGAAAATTAGTGATTAAAGCTCTCACATACTTGATGGCACACTTTATTTTCTTGCACTTAATAAACTTGAACCATTGTGTCCATCTATGTTGCTTATATGCTTGAACTTTATAAGTTGTGAATTAGCAGAACCATGTTACCATGGGGAACGCTTTCAACATTGCACTTATTATTCAGTTGATATCATGTTCTTTTGTTTATGGATCCTAGCGGTGTGAAATAAAAGGGGAGCTTGTAATCTCATGGAGTTTGTATATGTGTTAGAGAAACTCCTGGGTGGCTAGCCTAAGCCATGCCTAATTATGGTGGAAACTTGCAGCATAACCATAGTGAGCATTCTGTGAAGCATCCTCAATAAAAACCTATGCAAATAGCAAATAAAAAGATCACTGAGATGCTCACTGTCTGCTGCCTTGTCATTTTGATATGGGATAGCCCTTTGTCATGGGGCAAGGGGTACCCCATTAGCGGTTCTCCATGATACACATGTACTTACAATGATAAGAACTTACTTGTGACTAAAGTTGAGTAGCATGACGTTCGGTACTCGTAAGCCAGGGGCATGAGATTTTCAACTTATAAATTGTCAAGCATATCTTCATATTTGTGTCACTTTAACCTTAATCACCTCAAGATGCTTATGATAGGGGAAATGAGAGCTGAAATCTAATAAGTACCATAATTTTTGGAAGCTCTTTATGAAACTTGAAATCCCTGCTTCCCTCTGTGAAGGGCCTTTATTTTTACATTTATGTTGAGTCTCCATCTTCTATATTTATGCACCAATTGAGAGAGCATAGTTGTCATTCTTAGTTTAATATGCATTATTGATGACCCACAAGTATAGGGGTGTATCGTAGTATTTTCTATAAGTAAGAGTGTCGAACCCAATGAGGAGCAGAAGGTGTTGACGAGTGTCTTGGATCAGGAATTCTCTGTAAATACTTAGCAAATGGATTTTTAGGGGTTTTTGATAATGCAAATAAATAAATTATGAGTAAATAAAACACAATAATAATAAATGCAGCAAGTGGCCCAATCCTTTCTTTAGCAAATGACAAGCTGGTTGTATTACTTAAGATGACCAAACATTTTCGAGGACACACGAGAATATCGTCAAGTGCTTTCGCTTCATATAGTTGATTAATCTTCTCTAGTTAAATAAGTGTTGTGTGGGTGAACCTATGCTAATGAACTGACCTTCCTATAACTAACACATACTTGTGATTATACCCCTTGCAAGCATCCGTAACTATAAGAAAGTAATTAAGATAAAAATCTAACCACGACCTTAAACTTTGAGATCCTACACTCCCTTGTGCAAAGGTTTCCTAACGGGTGTTCAGGTTGCTATCACTCTGGCAACCCCGCGATTAGTAGCCAAATATGCAATGCATTCCCCTAGGCCCTTAAAGGTGAAGTATCATGTAGTCGACGTTCACATGACACCACTAGAAGAATAACACCACAACTTAAATATCAAACCATTGAATCTTTCTCAACACAATTCCACTACTAATGACATGACTTCTCCTATGTCCTCAAGAACTAAACGAACTACTCACAAGACATCATATGGATCAATATCAGAGATGAAATAATGATAAGTAAAAATCTGAACATAAACAATAATTCAATGGTTCCACTCAATAGCATCAACTACAATAAGTAATCAACACCAGGAAAGTTTCCCCGAAGAACTATGCAAGATTCAACCCAATTGTTATAGCGGTATGGAGTGGTGGTGATGGTGCTGGTGGAGATGATGATGATGATGATCCCGATGAAGTCCGGCGTGATGACGGTGTTGATGGCGACGATCTCCCCTCTTCGGGAAGGAATTTCCCCGGCAGATTTCTGCCTGCCGGAGAGTTCTTTCTCTCTCTATAGTTTCCGCCCCGCAGAGGCGGCGGAACCTTTCTGTGACCGCTCCCCAAGTCTTAGGGTTTTGGGAGGATTATATACGCCAAAGAGCAGAGCTAGAGGTGGGCCAGGGTGGCCACACCACCTGGTGGCGCGACCTAGGGTGGCCCGCGTCAGGGGGTGGTGTGGGCCCCCTATGGCCCATCTCTGCTCCCCCTTCTGGCTTCCTTCGTCTTCTAGAAAAATACGATTTTCCATGTATTTTCTAGGATTTTCTGATCTTCGCGAATTTCGCCTCCAAACGGTGCCTTTTCTGTCAGAATCCTGGCTTCTGTGGTCCATCCTCCAAAAGTCATCAACCATGCAAAAATAGATGAAATAACATAAGTATCACCTCTTAATATGAAATATATCAATGAATAACAGTAAATTATGATATTGAATAGTGATGCAAAATGGACGTATCAATTGTCCCAAAACTTGTTGATTCATAACTTTCATATTGCTTGTTCTTAAATTATTTGTATCTAGTAACCCTTATGAACTTTGAAGGTGTCCTATGCATTTATGTTTTGCTATACCATGAAGGACAAGCTAAATACCACTCTTATTATGTTTTCTATATGCGAAACAAACAAACGTCTTTCAATGCATTGTTAGTCATGATCTTTTATTTGTACCTTTTCATGTTACAACATAGTTGCTATGTCTTATTGTTAGAACTCTATCTTTCATGCTCATGTTTAGAGTACTTTGATCCCAGCTATCAATGTTTTACAAATACCTTGATCAAGATTGTGATGGTGCATGTCACCTCAAAAATTATTCTTTTTATCACTTACCTACTCGAGGACGAGAAGGAGTTAAACTTGGGGATGCTTGATACGTCATAAACGTATCTATAATTTTTGATGCTCCATGCTTGTTTTGTATCAACTTTCTTATGTTTTGTTTACACTTTGAGGTATCTTTATACATTTTCTGGAACTAACCTATTAACAAGGTGCCACAGTGCTAGTTGCCTGTTTTATGTTATTTTTGGTTTCAGAAAAGCTAGTAAGGAAATCTTTTCGGAATTGGACGGGACAAAGCCAAAGTTAATATTTTACCAGAAGGAACACGGAGTCCAGAGGGCAGCCGAAGTGGGGCCACGAGGTGGCCACACCTACGGCTGGCACGGCCACCTCTAGGCGCGCCGCCCTATGGTGTGGGCCCCTCGGGCGCCCACCGACCTTGCCCCTTTGCCTATAAAAGTACCCCGATGCAGAAACCATAAGTACCCCATCAAAAATCAACGAAAGAGTCTGTAGCCGCTGCCATCTCCATCCCTAGATCGGGTGGGATCCAAAGCTCTTCCTGGCACCCTTCCGGAGGGGAGAGATCATCCTGGAGGCCTTCTTCATCACCATGCTAACCTCCGGAGTGATGTGTGAGTAGTTCACCCTTGGACTATGGTTCCATACAGTAGCTAGATGGTTGGTTCTCCTCCTTTATGCTAGCATGTTTAGATCTTGTGAGCTCCTTTTGTGATCAAGATCATCTATTTGTAATCCTATATGTTGTGTTTATGGGGATCCGATGGATATTGAGATACTATGTCAGAATGATTATTGATTCTATCATGTCTATGTTATTTGTGATCTTGCATGCTCTCCATAACTAGTAGCTATCTTGGCCAAGTAGATGCTTGCAACTCCAAGAGGGAGTATTTACGCTCGATAGTAGGTTCATGCCTCTAGTAATCTGGGGAAGTGATAGAAACCTCTAAGGTTGTAGATATGTTGTTGCTATTAGGGAGAAAACAACAATCCTTTGTCCATGGGGCAATTGTATTGTTTACTTTACACACTTTGCTTAAAGCAATTATCTGTTGCTTGCAACTTAATACTGGAAGGGGTTCGGATGATAACCGGAAGGTGGATTATTAGTCATAGATGCAGTTGGATTACGGTCTATGTATTATGTTGTAAAGCCCAATCAAATCTCATAGGAGTCAAGATGTCTAGTATATGCATTGTTATGCTTTCTCAATCTGTCAATTTCCCTGCTGTAATTTGTTCACCCAACATGCTATTTATCTTAAGGAGAAACACCTCTAGTGAACTATGGACCCTAGTCCATTCTTTTATCATTAATATACCATCTACTATTTACCGTTTACTGTTTACTTTCTGCAAGCAATTACTATCTTCCACACTATATGTTTAATCCTTTGTTTTCAGCAAAAGCAGTGAGATTGACAACCTCACTGCAAGTTGGGGCAAAGTTTTGTGGTTGTGTTGTGCAGGATTCCAAGTTGCTAGAAACACCTTGGAGTTGTTTCCTTACTCATATTGGTTCAATAACCTTGGTTTCATAACTGAGGGAAACTTGCTGGTGTGCTCATCATACCTTCCTCTTGGGGTTCCCAATGAGCTCTACATATCTTGAGCAAACAAGCAAGCTGCCCGGACTAACTTTACATGTCCTTGCACATCACTACAAGGAATGTGCTAACTGGTGACCCCAAATATTGGTCATAGAAAGGTCATAGTAATTAATCTATGACCTTTATATGACTGAAACCAGTAGGTCACATAGCGAGGGTCACTATAGATAGCTACCGGTCTTTTTTGAATTGTTCATAGACGATTATGACCAAAATAGATGGTCATAGTGTCTATGACCAAATAATTTGGTGACAAGCTATCTGCTCAGTCCACGTCAGCCAATCCTACGTGGAACCTGACATGGCAGCAAATTCAGCCCAGTCCAGTTTAGTGGTGTACATGGGCCAAGCCCAACAATTCTAGCCTTTGGGTTTAGAAGCCTGGCTTTTACTGTCCATTTATTTTGTCGGCCAAGCCAAAAACATTAGCCCAATATTTTTGGACCGTGGCATTTTGTTTGGCCCAGTATGTTCATATACCCATTTAAATTTAAAGTAGGTCATATTTTTGGACCGTGGCATTTTGTTTGGCCCAATATTTTCATATACCCATTTGAATTTAAAGTAGGCCCCGCATGTCAAATGGGCCCTACATATCAGTATTAGTTTCTTACTACTGGTCCCACATGTCAGGTATAATTTATATACATGCTTCACACGTCAGATTTCAATTCCACATAGATACAGTATCCACACAGATATACTGTCAAGTTTTAGCTACCCACGATTTGACAATGAACAACAATTATTTACAATGAACAACAATTATTTGCAATAAAAAAACAATTATTTGCAATAGATAAACACATTCAACATTTCAAATAACAGCAAAACAATCTCTATTACAATCATCCCATAGTTCTTATCAATCATGGAGGACTGCTTCTATCTATGAACTAACTCGAGAAACACAGTACATCCTATTTTCTGTGTTGTCCTATGGGATTTTCTTCTAACTTGATCCTGGAGCTCTTGTAAGAGAGGAACACCACTCAATATCTGGTAAAAACAAAAACAAGCGAGCAATGAATAAGCACAGATTACATGTACCAGTAGAATGGTACATAATATTGAAGTTCACAATGAAACATGGCTGAGTAACATCATATATTGAACCAGATCCTGCTACAATGATGCAAAAGTAGTCAATAGTATAGAACAAGAAAGCTGGCAGGAAGCAGAATGTTTTTATTTAAGCAACTTTGAATACTGGATCACGCATCATTGCAGAGTGTTAAATTAAGCTCTCATAAGAGCACGCATAAGCGCTCAGCAGAGGCTCGCTTAATGGAACGCTCGCTTAATAGAACCTTGATCACTACAATATTAAACCTACAGCAGTATATCTCAAAATTTCTCATTTATAAAGTACAGGACTTCTAAAGCGGTTTACATTGGTACTAGTAGTATATACAAGTAGTTTACATTGGTACTTTGTGGACATACAACCACATCCTATTTAACAGTATAAACTAGCTCTAAACTAAACTGATCTGAATGAGCAAATAGTCCTACACATTTTGCTTTTAATGACAGGAGCTCTATATTCTGAACCTATGACACAAGCAGGCAGCAACCATAGAGTATCATGGTGAGAGTCTGAGAGTGAACCTGGACACCTCCAAGGCTGGTGTCAATGGCGAGAAAGGAGCCTTTGTGCGTCAAGTGCATGGCGCAGACACTGTCCCTCGGCCCTAGATCGCCCAGCTAGTCCAAGCATCACAACACGTCAAGGAGTTCAAACTGACAAAGAGGAGAGCAGACCATTATTCACTAATCTTGAACAACTGAGAAACATGAAACATCAAACTACAACATAGGTATCTCTGCCGTGAGCAAATCATTAGCATAAAGCATATATTAGGAACAAAGCATGTAGAATACAAAACGTTCAGCACAGACTACAACATTTATCAATGCCTTATTTGATGTGTAATAACTGCAAGTAATCATTTCCCCTTATTCTCATGAACTAATTACTGATCTGATTGTCTTCTACATGTTATAGAGAGGGAGTGGTGGTGCAGACCTACTGGTGCCCGGCAGCAGGAGCAGCATCAAGTCGATGTGGTGGCATGTAGCTGAAGCTCAAGGAAGATGCCGACATCTACACTGTGTGGAAGCCAGCATCAGGTAGTGTAGACGCTGATTCATCGAGATGTTGACAACCATATTTTAGTTGGTACACGATCACCTCAAACAAAAGTACATAAAGACAGAGTTCAGTCTCATGAATTCTAAATAGAACACAACTACTCATGTGCTTGCAGCAGCGCCACATATTGTTCAGCATCACATAGATAGTAGCACAATGCTACAAGGAGCAATTAGCATAAACTAGAGCTTCTACCATACATAGTCAGCTATGAAAATTATTCCAAAAAAGATCTCAAGTTACAGAACAACCATGTATTGACAAAAAATAACTCACTAGCTATAGCAAGGTTCACAAGAAGAATATCAAGTCTTCCCATGGGAAACATAAGCCTATGCTAATTGATTAGAACTTGCAACCATTCATATACAGCAAAAGGAAGAACATGAAGGAAATGTGAGCGATTACATGAACAACACGAATCGAGGATCGACAGCATGAAGATGCATCCTACCTTAGATAGGATCAAACATTAACATAGCTCCCCGCACCACGACCTAAATCTAACCTAATCTAATCGACTTCAGTCTAATCTAATGAACTTCCACAACTAGCAAATCCTAAACCAATTAATTGAATTGAGCAAAAGGGGAAGTGGTGGAGGAGATGTAACTGTACCTCATCTGTGAGGTAGTGGAGAGGACGCAGCTGTCGCTGTTGAGTCCGCGAGGACGACAGTGGCGTGGTAGGTGACGCGGTAGATCGGCTGCTGCTTGGAGGAGTGATCGTTGGTGATGCCGATGACGGCGTGTGCGTCGGAGCGGAGGATGATACATTGCAAATGTATCTATAATTTTTGATGTTCCATGCTTGGTTTTATCTACTTCTTGTGTTTTGTCCACACTTTGGAGTACTTTTCATATGATTTCTTGGACTAACCTATTAACAAGAGCCAAAGTGCCAGCTGCTTGTTTTCTGCTGTTTTTGGTTCCTGGAAGTCAGAAAATAAATATTCTCAGAATTGGACGGGACAAAAGCCAAAGTTGCTATTTTACCGGAAGACATCTGGAGCCAGAATACGAGATGGAGAGGGGCTAGGGCCTGGCCACACCACCTGGCCACGCGGCTAGGACAGACCTGCGCCAGGGGGTGGTCTGGCCGACCCCAGCACCCCCTCGGCCTCTCCTTCCGCCTATATATTGCTTCTGATACGGAAACCCTAATGACCCGATCAAAATTCCACGAAAGAGTCTGTAGCCACTATCGTCTATGCCCCTAGATCAGGAGGGATCTGAAGCTCTTCCCGGCACCCTGCCGGAAAGGGGAATTCACCCTGGAGGCCTTCTTCATCACCATGCAAGCCTCCGGTGTGATGCGTGAGTAGTTCATCTCTGCACTACGGGTCCATCTAGTAGCTAGATGGTTGGTTCTCCTCCTTTGTGCTTTCATGTCTAGATCTTGTGAGCTCCGTTCATGATCAAGATCATCTATTTGTAATTCTGCATGTTGTGTTTGCGGGGATCCGATGGATACTGAGATGCTATTTTAGATTGATTATTGATTCTATCATGTCTTTCTTATTTGTGATCTTGCATGCTTTCCGTTGTTAGTAGCTATCTTGGCCAAGTAGATGCTAGCAACTCCAAGAGTTAGTATTTATTCTCGATAGGGTTTATGCCTCTGGTAATCTGGGGAAGTGACAGAAATCTCTAAGGTACTAGATGTGTTGTTGCTACTAGGGAGAAAACAACAATCCTTTGTTCATAGAACAATCGTATTGTTTAGTTTACACACAATTCATAAAGCAATAATCTATTGCTTGCAACTTAATACTGGAGGGGGTTCGGATGATAACCTGAAGGTGGATTATTAGTCATAGATGCAGTTGGATAACGGTCTATGTATAATGTTGTAATGCCCAATCGAATCTCAAAGGAGTCAAGATGATTGTTATATGCCTGTATGCTTTCTCGATGTTTGTCAATTTCCCCGTTGTAATTTGTTCACCCAGCATGTTATCTATCTTAAGGAGAGCCACCTCTAGTGAACTATGGACCCCGGTCCTTTCTTTTAAATACAAACTACAAACTATTTACTGCTTTGTGTTTACTTTCTGTAAACTATTACTTCCTTCCATCCGATACGTTTAATCCTTTGTTTTCAGCAAAACCGGTGAGATTGACAACCTCATTGCAAGTTGGGGACAGAGTTTTGTGGTTGTGTTGTGTAGGTCTCCACGTTGCTGCTGGCACCGGTAGTGCGCCCTGCCAACATTCAGCTAGCTACACCTTTGGGGTGTTTCCTTGCTCCTACTGGATTGATAACCTTTGTTTCATAACTGAGGGAAACTTACTGATGTGCTCATCATACCTTCCTCTTGGGGTTCCCCAACGAGCTCGACATTAACCACGAGCCAACAAGTATTTTTCTGGCGCCGTTGCCGGGGAGTCAAGGACATCTTCACAAGGGGAGTCCCTCATAACCAATCTCTTTACTTTGTTATTTTTGTTTTGCTTAGTTTACTTTTGTTTTGTTGCTTGTTTCCTTATCAAAAACACACAAAAATAGTTTTACAAGTTTCCTTTCTTTATTGAAAACACACAAAAATTAGTTCCTATCTTAAGTTGCCTTTATGTCTAGCCTTGCTCCAATCACTATGTCACCCGAGGAAATGATTTCCACTTTTAAACAAGGAATTGAGGAAAGTTTAAAGGAAGCCTGATCTAGAATCTCTGATCTACATGAAAAAACTAAGCCTAAAATGACTCAAAGCTTGTTCCTTAGCAGTTTTTACCTTGGAATTGCTCTTTGCTATAGATATGCTTTAGATGCTGTTGTGGGAGGAGATCTCCTCCAATGTAATGAGGATGATGCTATTAATGCTATAAAAAAATTGATCTTTACTTACAACTTGCCTAGCAAAACTGATATTTCATTCTCAAGCATATTTGCTAGATTGAACACTCTTGAGACCCGCACTACCAGCTTAAAAGATTGCTATAATCACTTAGGGAGCATCATAATTATGTTCCAATAAATTCTGAACCATCAAAGTGTCTCCCCAAAGTAAAGATTGATATAAATAATGAAACTTTTCAAGCTCGCTGTGATATGATGTCTGAATTTTGTCTTATGCCCAAACATATTTATGAATCTTTGAATCTTTGGGGGTTTTCTGAAGGGGGAAAAGAAATATATCTTGCTAATAATGCTACAATATTACCTATTGGAATAGCTGAAGGAGTGTTTACAAAGATCCTTGGGAAAATGATTTCTACTGATTATCTTGTTATTGGCTGTGCATGAAAAGGACAAATTACACTTGGAAGGTCCCTATTAGAACTCCTTGGAGTAATAATAGGTGTGGGAAAGGGGACCTTGCACCTTTCTTCTCCACCGAACAATCATATTTTCCCAAAGGATAAGAATAAAAGTAAGAGAGGTAAGGGCAAGAAATTTGGTTTTAATGCTTCTTCATTTGAGAACACTTGATTCTTTTTCTTGCTTCTTATGCCTAACTTAAAGGCGTTAAAGAAAAGTACTTATTGGGAGATAATCCAAAAGTTTTAGATGAGTCTTGGAAGTTATTAATTCAGTAATAACTGCTCCTTATCCTTTTTATTTGCTTTTTGTGCCAAGAGTAACCTCTAATGAGAGAGAAGTAATGATTGGGAAAGTTGCTGTCCCGAAACAGATTCCTGTGCTTCATTGTAAAAATTCGTGTAAAATCTCTGAACATCCTTTTGAGGCGTGAATTTTTGTGCTTCTGCCCCAGGTTGTTATCTAACTTTCGTTAGTTCAACACTTTTTGATATTGTTTTGGCTTTATTCTTAGTATTCTTTGTTGTAGCATGACTTGTTATAAACAATTGAGATTGCTTAATGTGCCTTGGAAGGATCATGCGTTGTTTTAGCATATTAAAGCATAGTATTGTGGTATTCTCCTTTGATGCTTTATTTGGGTTGACTTGGCACATGCTCACACCATGTTATGACTATCCAAAGTCACCATAAGCCTTTATGATCCTTTAGTTTTCAACTTGTAGTATCACTTTATGCTTTGATCAATGATGTTTTATCGCTCTGCATGATTATGGCCATTATTGCTCTCTTAGTTTGTCGCTCCGAGTCTTTTGCTAGCCTTCGTAACCAAGTATGAGTTCCACTCATGCATCCAACTCCTTAAACCAAGTTATTCCAAAGAGTCCACCATACCTACCTACTACCTTATGCTATTCCAAGTATATTCATGTTTTTGTTTACCTTCCAAATTAAACTTGTTATGTGAAAATTAGTGATTAAATCTCTCACGAACTTGATGGCACACTTTACTTTCTTGCATTTAATAAACTTGAACCATTGGGTCCTTCTTTGTTGCGTATATGCTTGTGCTTTATAAGTTGAAATTAGCAGAACCATGTATCATGGGGAACGCTTTCAACATTGCACCTGTACTTTCTACCCCGTTGATATCATGTTTGTTTTTGCTTATGGATCCCGGCGGTGTGAAATAAAAGTGGAACTTGTAAGATCATGGAGTTTGTATGTGTGTTAGAGAAACGCCTGGGCCACTAGCCTAAGCCTTGCCTAATCATGGTGGAAACTTGCAGCATCACCATAATGAGCACTCTATGAAGCATCCTCAATAAAAACCTATGCAAATAGCAAATAAAAAGATCGCTGAGATGCTCATTGTCTGCTTGCCTTGTCATTTTGATTATGGGATAGCTCCTGTATCATGTGCAAGGGGTACCCCGTTGGCGGTTCTTTATGATACACATGTACTTACAATGACAAGAGCTTACTTGTGAATAAAGTTGAGTAGCATGAGGTTCGGTCTTCGTAAGTAAGGGGCATGAGATTTCGGTTTATAACTTGTCAAGCATATCCTCTTAGTTGTGTCACTTTAACCTTAATCACCTTCAAGATGCTTATGACAGGGGCAATGAGAGCTGAAAGCTAATAAGTACCATAATTTTTGGAAGCTCTTTATGAGACTTGAATCCCTACTTCCTTCTATGAAGGCCTTTCTTTTACTTGTATGTTGAGTCTCCACCTTCTATCCTTATGCACCTACTTTGAGAGCATAGTGGCCATTCTTAGTTCTATGTGCATTGTCCCAAGACTAGTTGATTGATGCATAACTTGATATTGCTTGTTTTAAACTATTTGTATCTAGTCACTCTTATGAACTTTGAAGGTGTCCTATGGTTTATATTTGCTACTCTATGAGGGACAAGCTGAATACTATTATGCTATGTTTTCTTTATGTGAAACAAACAAACGTCTTGCAAAGCATTGTTATTCATGAATCTTTTGTTTGTGCCTTTTCATGTTGCATCATAGTTTCTTTGTCTTATTGCTAGAACTTTGTCTTTCATGTTATGATTGAAGTACTACGATCCGAGCTTTGAATGTTTTACAAATACTTTGATCAAGTTTATGATGGTGCATGTCACCTCAAAAATTATTCTTTCTTTTTATCACTTACCTACTCGAGGACGAGCAGGAGTTAAACTTGGGGATGTTGATACATTCCAAATGTATCTATAATTTTTGATGTTCCATGCTTGGTTTTATCGACTTTCTTGTGTTTTGTCCACACTTTGGAGTACTTTTCATATGATTTCTTGGACTAACCTATTAACAAGAGCCACAGTGCCAGCTACCTGTTTTCTATTGTTTTTGGTTCCAGGAAGTCAAACAATGAATATTCTCGGAATTGGACGGGACGAAAGCCATAGTTGCTATTTTACCGGAAGACATCTGGAGCCAGAATATGAGACAGAGAGGGACTGGGGCCTAGCCCGCGCCACGGGGCGGTCTGGCCGACCCCAACACCCCCTCGGCCTCTCCTTCCGCCTATATATTGCCTCTGATACGGAAACCCTAAGGACCCGATCAAAATTCCACGAAAGAGTCTGTAGCCGCCGCCGTCTCTGTCCCTAGATCGGGAGGGATTTGAAGCTCTTCCCGGCACCCTGCTGGAGAGGGGAATTCACCCTAGAGGCCTTCTTCATCACCATGCAAGCCTTTGGTGTGATGCGTGAGTAGTTCATCTGTGGACTACGGGTCCATGTAGTAGCTAGATGGTTGGTTCTCCTCCTTTGTGCTTTCATGTCTAGATCTTGTGAGCTCCGTTCATGATCAAGATCAACTATTTGTAATTCTGCATGTTGTGTTCGCGGGGATCTGATGGATATTGAGATGCTATTTCAGATTGATTATTGATTCTATCATGTCTTTGTTATTTGTGATCTTGCATGCTTTCCTTTGTTAGTAGCTATCTTGGCCAAGTAGATGCTAGCAACTCCAAGAGTTAATATTTATGCTTGATAGTGGATTCATGCCTTTGGTAATCTGGGGAAGTGACAGAAATCTCTAAGGTACTAGATGTGCTGTTGCTACAAGGGAGAAAACAACAATCCTTTGTTCATAGAACAATCGTATTGTTTACTTTACACGCAATTCGTAAAGCAATAATCTGTTGCTTGCAACTTAATACTGGAGGGGGTTCGGATGATAACCTGAAGCTGGATTATTAGTCATAGATGCAGTTGGATGATGGTCTTTGAATAATGTTGTAGTGCCCAATCGAATCTCAAAGGAGTCAAGATGATTAGTATATGCTTGTATGCTTTCTCGATGTTTGTCAATTGCCCCGCTGTAATTTGTTCACCCAACATGTTATCTATCTTCAGGAGAGCCACCTCTAGTGAACTATGGACCCCGGTCCTTTCTTTTACAGACAATCTACAAACTGTTTACTGCTTTGTGTTTACTTTCTGCAAACTATTACTTCCTTCCATTTGATACGTTTAATCCTTTGTTTTCAGAAAAACCGATGAGATTGACAACCTCATCGCAAGTTGGGGACAGAGTTCTGTGGTTGTGTTGTGCAGGTCTCCACATTGCTGCTGGAACCGGTAGTGCGCCCTGCCAACGTTCAGCTAGCTACACCTTTGGGGTGTTTCCTTGCTCCTACTGGACTGATAACCCTTGTTTCATATCTGAGAGAAACTTACTGCTGTGCTCATCATACCTTCCTCTTGGGGTTCCCCAACGAGCTCGACATCATCCACGAGCCAGCAGAGGACAACATAGGCGCGAGCCCTCCTTGACGGCCTCCATAGCGTGAGCCCTACTTGTGCCTCGGGTCTGCCAGGACTGAGGACGCGAGGCTGGCGATGGGCAGATCAACCATCGGCCCTGGATACCCTCCTTGCAGGACTTCATCGATGACTCGTATGCGATCTTGGGGTGGTTCGGGTCGATGGAAAATCGGGGGTAGGGGCGGTGCGTACGTGAGCTCGCGGCAGCTTGAGTCTATGGAGAACTAGGATGAGGAAAGAGGGAGGGGAGATGATGTGTGGCGGCGGAGGGAGATGTTAGGGTTTGGGAGAGAGAGGAAGCTCGGGTACTTGCACGCGGCGGCGGGTCTAGGAAGAGGAGAGAGCGGATTAGGGTTTGGGTGTCCTCTCGGTCATGATCTGGATCGATGATGATTTCACGGAACTGCCCCTGATCACATCAGTGGTGCCTGACTAGAGAGCACCAGGGCGCTTCGGTCACTTCATGTCCAAAGTATGTGGGAGGACGTGGAGGTGGGAGAAACTAAAATGAAATTTCCAACGCTGGATGGAGGCTTGCTGGATGGCTGAGATCTTCTTTGGCAGGGTGATCCGTGGTAGTCTGACAACCTGTTCTGATTGGTTGGGTCTATTTTGCACATATATGCATTTTCAGAGTGTAAAAACGGGGCGCTTTGTGAAGCAACCACCAAAGTTATAATTAAAAATGGTACAACCCTATTTTTCAAAAATACTAGAGCACCTCACATGGATATGTACCAAGTGGGTATCTGAAACCTTTCCGTCCACTCCTCGTGAAAAAAACAAATTTATGCCGAATCGGTGGGAAGTGTGTCCGATTTGAACTACAGGCAGAGCCGGTTCTGAGTTTTCAGGGACCCGGGGCGAAACTAAAATTTAGGCCCCCCACCTTGTATTTTTTATGATATAAATATATGAAACAATGAAAAAAATACTTCAAGTATACAAATTACAATATTCATATAAAATTAACAATGTTTACATATTGCCTTAAACTTCTGTCCGTGATTTTCTAGAAGAAAAAACCAGTGACATTGGAATCAATATCAATCTCATCCAATAACTTTTTCTCGATGCATAGAGTTGCTATACCATTTAACCCTCCTTGAGATATTACATATCTCAAATAGTTTTTCAATAGTTTCAACTTTGAAAAGTTGATGCCATAGTCATGGGCATATATGGGATAAGCGATAGAAATATTGGGATAACAATGCTTCTCTAACAAACTACAAAATATCCATAGCAGACATGGGTGTATCTGGCAAAGTCAATTTCATAATACTTAACTCAGAAATAAGACCATTTAACTCAATGTCACATGAACCAGATATTCGATACCAAAATCAGGCGCCATAACTAGTTACTCACACTAAAAATAAGAAGAACAATTACTAATCAAAAATTAAAACTAGAATTAGGACATAATCCACGTATGTACGCACTTAGAATTGGGGCTTGGGGACAAATATTTGATACCTTCCATGCAGACCGGACTAAACTGATCGAGATGGAACGTCCGAACAAGAATGAATTGCAGGGGATGGGTGAGCATGAGCCACAAGGACGACGGTCGAGGGCCGACAGGCGATGGCCTCCAGCCTGTGTAATTGAGATGGAACGGGCGAACCGCAAATGACTGAATGCGAGTTGCTAGCGATAGATGCCATCTGAATGTAACCTCCTACCAACAGGAAAAAAGGGCCCATGGGAAACTACTTCCATAACCTGATGAGCAGTTGGACGGACTAATCGTAATCTGCTGTCCATACCCTTTATTTTTTATATGGAATCTAATTATCTAAACTGGGCTAAGTACAAAGAACATATCTGGAAAGGGCCCTCGTATTTTTTGGGCCCGGGGCAGCCTCCCCTCCAGTCCCTCCCCAGGACCGGCCCTGACTACAGGTACATGATATAATGTCCATGAATTTTTGGAAAAAATATTTTATCAGAGATCTAATGCAAGTTTTATCAGAGATCTAATGCAAGTTTAGCGAGGCTCATTCCCTAGCTAAGAACCTCCATGCCCACCGTTTTGACCAAAGTTTGAAACGGCCATAAGAAATTAAAAAACAGTTCAAACGAGATAAATTCTTCGCGTAATTTCATATTATGTGACATAGTTGCAAGGAAAATTACCAAAGTTGGTATATTGATTGCATCTTGAAAAAAACTTCACAGAAATGACCTATCTTGTTTGAGGTTTTATGGCTTTCAGGTCAAACGACCAATGTTATGGCCAGAATCACGACATAGTTTGTGATAATGTGCTCATATTGCGCATGCATATGCATCTTGGGATAGAAAAAAATGTTGCAGGAGGAAGTTTTCCTTTTCGTCGCACAGAAAATGCAATTTCCATTTTCGAAATGCTAAAAACAAGACGTTTTGTGAAGCAACCACCAAATAAAAGTTTTAAAATAGTACAATCATATTTTTGAAAAATGATATACCACATTAGTTGGACAATGTACCAACTTGGTTATCTAAAAATCTTTTCGTCCACCCCTTACAAAAGAAAACAAATGTCTGTCGAATCTGTAGGAAGTAGGTCTGATTTGAACTACAAGTATAAGATCTGATGCTCCTGATTTTTTGAAAAAAACATTTTTAGGTTCACAATATGCTATTTTATTAGAGATCCACTAAAAGATTAACGAGGCTCAGCCCCTAGCTAAGAACCTTCGTGCTGGTCGTTTTGATCATAGTTTGAAACGGGCACAAGAAATTTAAAAAGGGTCCAAACAATGTAAATCCTTCGCGTGGTGTTATATTATGTGACATAGTTACAAGGAAAAATACCATAATTGTTATATCGATTGCATCTTGAAAAAACCTTCACAGAAATGCCCTATCATGTTCGACGTTTCATCGCTTTCAGGTCAAACGATCAATGTTACGGCTAGAATCGCAGCATAATTTGTAATAATGTGCCCATTTTGTGCCTGTATGTGCATATTGTGATAGAGAACAATGTTGCAGGAGGAAGTTTTCCTTTTCGTCGTACAGAAAATGTATTTTCCATTTTCGGAATGCCAAAAATACCACGTTTTGTGAAGCAACCACCAAATAAAAGTTTTAAAATGGTACAATCATATTTTTCAAAAATAATAGACCACCTTAGTTGGAAAATATATCAACTTGGGTATCTAAAAATCTTTCCGTCCACTTTTCGCAAAAAAGATAAATGTCTGCCGAATCGGTAGGAAGTGGGCCCGATTTGAACTATAGGTACAAGATCTAATGCTCCTGATTTTTTGAAAAAATCATTTTTAGGTTCACAATATGCTATTTTATCAGAGATCCACTAAAATATTAGCGAGGCTCAGCCCCTAGCTAAGAACCTTCAAGCTCGCCGTTTTGACCATAGTTTGAAATGAGCACAAGAAATTCAAAAAGGGTCCAAACAAGGTAAATCCTTCGCGTGATGTCATATTATGTGATATAGTTACAAGGAAAAATATCAGAATTGGTATATCGATTGTATCTCAAAAAACCCTCACAGAAATGACCTATCATGTTCGAGGTTTCACCGCTTTCAGGTCAAACGATCAATGTTATGGCTAGAATCGTGGCATAGTTTGTAATAATGTGCCAAAAATACCACGTTTTGTGAAGCAACCACCAAATAAAAGTTTTAAAATGGTACAATCAGATTTTTCAAAAATAATAGACCACCTTAGTTGGAAAATGTATCAACTTGGGTATCTAAAAATCTTTCCGTCCACTTTTCACAAAAAAGATAAATGTCTGCCGAATCGGTAGGAAGTGGGCCCAATTTGAACTATAGGTACAAGATCTAATGCTCCTGATTTTTTGAAAAAATCATTTTTAGGTTTACAATATGCTATTTTATTAGAGATCCATTGAAATATTAGCGAGGCTCAACCCCTAGCTAAGAACCTTCATGCTCGCCATTTTGACCATAGTTTGAAACGGGCACAAGAAATTCAAAAAGGGTCCAAACAAGGTAAATCCTCCGCGTGGTGTCATATTATGTAACATAGTTACAAGGAAAAATACCATAATTGGTATATCGATTGCATCTCGAAAAACCTTCACATAAATGACCTATCATTTTCGAGGTTTCATCGCTTTCAGGTCAAACTTTCAATGTTCTGGCTAGAATCGTGGCATAGTTTGTAATAATGTGCCAAAGTTGTGCATGCATGTGCATGAACAATGTTGCGGGAGGAAGTTTTCCTAATCGTTGCACAGAAAATGCATTTTCCATTTTTGGAATGCCAAAAACGGGGCATTTATTGAAGCAACCACCAAATAAAAGTTTTAAAATGGTACAATCATATTTTTCAAAAATAATAGACCACCTTATTTGGACAATGAACCAATTTGGGTATCTAAAAATCTTTGCGTCCATCCCTCGTGAAAACGACAAATGTCTACCAAATCGGTAGGAAGTGGGTCAGATTTGAACTACAGGTACAAGATCTAATGCTCCTGATTTAAAAAAAAATCATTTTTGGGTTCACAATATGTTATTTTATCAGAGATCCACTGAAATATTAATAAAGCTCAATGAAAATTTTCAGTTTCAAATCCAATTGTCAAAACCATGATTCAAAAATCTCTATTTACACCTATTAAGGTTTTATATGAAAAATATGTCATTATATTTTCCCTAAAAAGTAAAAGTGTTCCATAATATACTAAAAATATTCTATAGAGTTTTATAAGTTTTCTGAATTTTATTTGACCCAATTTGGAGTTATGATTAAAAAGATACAAAAGAATTTAGAAAAATATAAAGAGAAAAAAAGGGAGGGGCCCGACCGGGCTAGCCCGCTAGCTAGCCGGCCCAGCCCAGCAAGTCGTGCGAGCTAGTATAGCCCAAAGAGCATCAGGTCGGAGGCCACCTACGCTTGAGGCCCAAGCCCACCAGCCGACCAAGTAACCTCCACTTATACGTTCCGTGTGCTTTTGTTTCACCAACCGTGTAGTGGCATAGTGGTTAGAATCGGGAGGAAGGAAGGGAGGGACGAGGTTGAGGGCGTGGGTTCAAGTCCCGTTGCTTGTTGCCTCATCTTTTTGGATTAAATCCTGACGAGCCTGACTAGCAGGGCCTGCATGGGTCCCGCGTGGGGCCTAGGTGTCAGTCTGAATGTTCTTCCTGGTTAGCATGGATATGTGGGTCCCGTATATCATACTGACCTGGACATGACACGTAGACAAAAATTGACACATGGATATAATACGTAGGCAAAAATTGCCACATGGACATAACACATAGGGGAAACTGGTTACTTGATAGTCTGCTTATTTAAAAGACTCATGTATTACCACAAACGACCATTTAAATTAGTCATAGTCATCTAAAATGAAGGTCATAGACGAGTGCTGTCAATATTATGACCAATTGGTGTAATCAAGTTATGACCTTTCTAATAGAAAAGGTCGTTGTTTTTAAGGTTTGGACCCTCCTAAATGGCCTACGACCATTTGGTTTGCAATGCTCATAGTTCTACGACCAAAAAATCCATGGTCGTTAAGAAAAGGTTACTAGTTGACACATTTGTTATAGTGCATGAGACCTGTTCTACGCTTGACGTGCAACTAGTTTCGCATAAGTGGCTAGTGGGTGTTTGTCTCTCCTACTGACATGGGTATACCCTACAGGTACTCGAGCTTGGCATATACGGTCCAGATACAGTAGAAACCCACGGTGTTGCCAAGGCCCAATGCAGGATTCGGGTGACCCACGTACTCTTCGATTGCTCGCAACACAAGAAGAAGCTTAAGATAGAAAGTTCAAAGGGGAGAACCCTAATCTGTAACCGACTTGACCTGCTACCCGAGACCTAGCCTATCTATATAAAGTCTAGGAGGCGGCAGTGAGGAGGACAATCACAACCCTAGTTTCACCGCCATCGCCAGATTGTATCTGCGCACCCCCTGTAATCTTCGATTCCTTTGTTAATTCTAAGAGCAGACAAGCAGGAGTAGGGACCTCTACGAGGCCTCAACCTGGGTAAACCTTGCGTCCCCGTGTGCTTGTTTGCTGCCGACTGATACCTCCAGTGCTCCCTCCTTCTCCAAAACCCAAGTCTATAACAATGGGCATTGACGAGTTAAACCCTCGTCAATTGGCGCCGTCTGTGGAAATTGGGAGTGCTGATGTTGCGGCTTCTTCGGCCCCATCAACCACGATCTACAACTCTGCAACAGCGGAGATCCGCCAACTCTTCGGCGCATTCGACTTCACTGTCCACACGCCGGCCACTCGCCCGGCTTTCGATTCCGTGGGCGATGGGATCAGCATAGCAGTTGGGAGCCTCCGCTTCCAGGTCGGTCAACTGGGCACGCTTCGCATGCCTGACCAGCCGACAGCACCCGCGATTGCTCTAGCATCGTGGTTCCCTCCACCAATCGGCACCCTCAGCAAGCTCAACGCCCCGGCAACAGCTGGGAGCACGGACAACGGAAGCAGTCGCGGATCCGATCTGGGTGATCTACCCACAGAAGATGGAGCCTACGACTCCGGATCTGAAAGTTGTGGGAGCAATAGCTTCCCCAACCACTTCATGCCTGCGGTCATCAACACTGGTGATACCACCGCCAATCGCGAAAATGCCGGCTCTAGCACCAGACGGCCCAATGGCGGTATACCAAACGGTGTCCCTACCAACGACCCACCCATCAACAACGGGGCAGACAGGAACCCAAGCCTCACGGCGGATGAGTGCACCAAAGAATGCGTGCTGATCAAGCTCAACAACAACGAGTGGGCCCGCTGTCGAGAAGCTCTGCGGGGTAACCCTTTACCCCCGAACTCATCGCAGGACATGCTGATGGGCTACCATTGGCTACTCAAGGAGGAGTTCAAGCACCAGCAGCAAGTAATCGCGCAACTCGAAGCGCGGACAAAGGAGGCAGACGAGTCGAGTCTTCGGCGAGCTGGGCTCTCCTCCCACGGAGGATCCTCCTCCAAAGGCAACGAGTACGTGGCTAATGAAAGGCGATCTCGACTGGCCCACCTCACCGACCAAGAGCGCGTGGAAGCCGTGAAAGTCCTCGACTTTAGCTCCATGACAGTGGATACGAGGGGCAATGTGCTCCCAAAGACGCCACAAGCTGCGGTGACAGCGACCACCATGTTACTCCTCAACAACCAGCCACTAGCTGGAGACCCACGAGCTACCATGCACCAATCTACGATCATGGACCTGGGGCTAATCGAGGCCGCCCTCGACAAGGAACCGACACCAGAGCCGAAGAAAAGCAAGGCTCTAGACAAATACTACTACTCATACTCCTCCAGTGAAGACAATCACGATCTGTCGCGACTACGTCGCTCACGATCGCGATTACGACACACATGATGACATCACGCAGCGCAAGGTCGACAAGATGCGAGCAAGACGTGCTCGTTCGACTAACTCGGACGAAGACGAGACTGAGCTCTGCGGTGCCAGATGCTTCAGCAGGGCCATCAAGCAGAAGAGAATTCCTAAGGGGTTCAAAATCCTATCGGAGAACCCAAAATTTGATGGCCTGCAGGACCCGAAAATCTGGTTGGAGGACCACATCTCCTCCGTCAGGCTGCACGGTGGGAGTCGAAGCACGGCTATGCAATGCCTGTAGCTACAGCTACAGGGCGCCACTCGCGCATGGCTCAACAACCTCCCATGCGGATCCATTCACAGCTGGGAAGAGCTGGTCTACAGCTTCATGCGCAACTTCAAGGGCACTAACAAAAGCCACGCATCAATCAAAGAACTGAGAAGCTGCCAGCAAAGGTCTAGTGAGTCACTATGCTCGTACATCCAAAGGAGGTCTATCATCAAGAACTCCGCAGAAAACATCTTGGAGGACCGCGCAATCGACGCGTTCAATGGTGGCATTCGCCGTATAGAGCTCAGGGAGGAGCTGGGCCGCTCGAAGCCCAAAATGATCGACCACCTGATGGAAATCGCGAATCGATGGGCTGACAGAGAAGATTCGGTCAAAAACAACACCCACTCTGATGATGATGATGACCTTGGGCGCAGGCGCGACCGCCGGGGCAAACATCGAATGCGCATCTATGATGGCCGCGACGAAGTCAATATGGTCGCAGGCGGCTACGCCGACAAACACGATGACAACCCCAACAACGGCTATCGCAGCGGTGGATACCGCGATAGTGGAAATGCCACGCAGGTGTGGCAGCATCGCACTCGCGAAGAGGCACCCACAACATCTATCGAGGACAAACTGTCCGGACCATGAACCGTGCACTTCTACATCGAGAAGCAAGACGGCAAGAAGAAATCCAGACACCTTCTCAAGGACTATCGCGAGTTTCTCAAACTCCACGAGGGCCTGGCTCGGATGAATCGCGATGCAATCAACAGGGGCTACGGAGCTGCCCCAGGCGTTGTGGCACATGGAGCTCCTCCACCACCGCCCGGTCCACCACCACCCGCGGCCGCGCTAGTCCAGCACCACGGAGGCGAACCATACCTGTGACCCGTAGGCAACATGATGATCCAAAAAGGGTGTCCCTCAAATCGAGTACAGAAGGCCATCACTCGCCAAGTCAACTTGGCGATAAACTCCCCACCTTCCATCACTAAGTACCTCAGTGGAAATGACTCCTGCATCACCTTCAACAAGCGCGACCATCCGCATCAAGTGCCTCGTCCAGGCCAATGTCCCCTCGTACTCGAGGTGTAGATCGGAGGCTTCGATATGAGGCACGTCTTCATGGACGGCGGGAGCAGCATCAACCTCATGTTCGCGAGCACCTTGCGTGCGATGAGGATCCGTCTGACTTGTCTAGAAGTCTCGGACACGATGTTCCACAGCATCGTCCCAGGCAAGGGCATATATCCCCTGGGCAATATCCACCTCGACGTCATCTTCGGCACGCTGCAAAACTTTCGGCAAGAGCGCATCGACATTGATGTTGTCGACTGGCCCTTGCAATACCACTGCATCCTCGGACGTGTCACGTTCTCTAGGTTCATGGCGGTGCCGCACTATGCCTACTTGCAAATGAAAATGCTAGGCCCAAACGACGGCATCACAATCAATGGAAGCTTCGAAAGGTCCGATAGCTGTGACAGGGAATTCAACAGAATCTCCCAGTCCTTCGGCATGCAGGAGGAACTCGCAAGATTGAAGGATTCGACAGACAACACTCTGCCTCCCCTGAGCAGGCCAAGTTCACCTGATCTATCATTCGACTCGTCGGTGCACACGAAGAAAATCCAGGTCCACCCAATGGACCCGACCAAGATGGCCCTCATCGCCAACAACTTGAGTTCTGCATAGGAACTCACGCTCATCAAATTCCTCCATGAGCACTGGGAAATCTTCGTCTGGTGTCCAACGGACATGCCAGGGGTTCCCAGGGAATTCTCTGAGCACGCACTCAATGTGAATCGAGACGCAAGGTCAGTCAAGCAGACAATAAGGTGACTGTCTGAACCACGAGCAAAAGCCGTCGGTATGGAGATCAACAGACTCCTCGACACAAAATTCATACCCGAGATCAAGGAGAGTACCTGGCTCACAAATACAGTGCTTGTGCCTAAAAAGACACGGATATCCTACGGATGTGCGTGGAATTCACCTCTTTGAATAAGCACTTCCCAAAGGATCACTTCCCGCTACCCCGGATCGATCAAATAATCGACTCCACTATGGGATGCGAGCGCCTCTGCTTCCTCGACGCCTACTCAGGTTCGAATGAAGGAGGAAGACCAAGAGAAAACGGCATTTACAACGCCCTTTGGTGTGTTCTGTTACAACACGATGCCCTTCGGGCTAAAAAATGCAAGAGCCACCTATCAGCGGTGCATGCAGGATTCCTCAAGAATCAACTTGGTCGCAATATTCAAGTTTACATTGATGACATCGTCATCAAAACTAGGGAAGAAGCCTCGCTAATCGACGATCTCCTTGAGACCTTCGCTAACCTCAACGCTACTGGATCAAGCTCAATCCGAACAAGTGCGCCTTTGGCGTACCATCTGGGCAATTACTCGGTTATGTCATCTCTGTGAGAGGGATCAAAGCGAACCCGAAGAAAATAAAGGCCATACTGGCCATGGAGAAATCGAAGAACGTAAAAGGCGTCCAGCAGCAAGCCGGACGAATCGCAGCGCTCAGACAATTCATCGGTCGAATGGGGGAAAAGGCACTACCCGTCTACCAACTCCTTTGCAAAGCTGACAAGTTCGAGTGGACAGACGAAGCACAAGAAGCATTTGAAGACCTCAAGCGTCTACTATCCACTTCACTAGTACTGGTGACGCCTCGTGAAAAGGAGCCACTACTACTCTACATCTCCGCTACCAACCAGGTGGTCAGCACTATGCTCGTGGTGGAGCGAGCCGAAGAAACTAAAGTCCACGGGGTTCAGCGCCTAGTATACTACCTCAGCGAGGTGCTCATGCCAACAAAGCAGCGGTACCCGCACTACCAGAAGATGGCCTATGGCGTCTTCATGAAAGCCAGGCGACTGCGCCACTACTTTCAGGAGCACCCAATCGTGGTGGTAAATGATGCCCCACTCGGGCATATACTCAATAACCCTGACGCCACCGGATGAGTCGTGCTCTAGGGAAACGAACTGTCTCCACGAGACATCACATACGAGAAGTGCGACACGATCAAGTCGCAAGTTCTCCCGGATTTTCTTGTACACTAGATGGAGAACCAACTCCCTGAGAAGCCAGATATGTCCTACCTTTGGACAATGCACTTCGATGGGTCCAAGAAAAAGGACGGAGTTGGCGCAGGTGTCATACTGACATCGCCCCAAGGAGACAAGATGAAATACATTCTGCGAATGCAGTTCACTGCCTCCAATAATGAAGCCGAGTACGAGGCCTTAATTCATGGGATGCGGATGGCAAAACCCTGCGGCGCCAAAAGGCTAATCATCTACGGCGACTCCAAGCTAGTGGTCAACCAAACGATGCACGAGTGTGACGCGCTGAGCAACAACATGATCGCCTATCGTGACCTCTATGACACACTTGAGGGAGACTTCGACGGCTGCGAGCTGCAGCACGCAGGCCACAAAAGCAACGAAGAAGCAGACACACTCGCCAACATCGGCCCCACTTGCGCCCCTATACCACCTAGGGTATTCCTCGAGCGCATCTGCGAGCGCTCCATCAAGCCCAAGGCCCCAGAGAAGAAAGCAAGCATGTCAACAGTCTCAGGGGCTCCACCACCCAACAAGCCAATGTCACTCAACGACATGGAGCTCGATACATGACTCAAAGGGCCAATGGGCATAATGATGATCGAGCCATCTTAGACACAACCGTACATCGCATACCTGCTTAGCAAAAGGCTACCAGACGACCTGACTGATGCGCGACACATCGCGCGACGATCCAAGGCATTCGCCCTCATCAACGGCGAGTTATACAAGCGCATCATCATAAGAGTACTCCAACGGTGTGTCTCCAACATGGACAGAAGGGCCGTCCTCCTAGATATACACGAAGGCACCTGCGGGCATCATGTTGGCAGTCGCTTCCTTGTTGCCAAAGCTCTACGAGCTGGATTCTACTGGCCCACGACCATGCGCAACGCCAAGGACATCGTCTAGCGCTGCAATGCTTGCCAGCGCTTCGCGGACAAACCTCACACACCTGGCGCGGAACTCAGGCCAATACCATTGGCTTGGCCCTTTCCACAATGGGGACTCGACATGGTCGGCAAGCTCCCAAAGTCCTTGCGAGGAGGCTACGTCTACCTCTTAGTCGTGGTTGATAAATTTACCAAGTGGATCGAGGCCATGCTGGTGACAAATCAAGCAGGTGCCAGCGCTGTCAAATTCTTCGAGTCCATCGTCTACCGCTTTGAAGTGCCACATAGCATCATCACGGATAATGGGATGAACTTCACCTCCAAGGATTTCCAGGAATTCTACGAAAACCTAGGAATCAACATAAGCTATGCCTCGGTGGCTCACCCTCAGACCAACGGTCAAGTCGAAAAGGCCAACGGCCTCGTCTGTGGTGGAATCAAGAAACGACTCCTCCGGCCACTTGAACAAGCCGCTGGATGCTGGCCAGACGAGCTGCAATCTGTACTTTGGAGCCTACGCACAACCCATAACACTGCCACGAGATACACTCCATTCTTCATGGTTCACGGTGCTGAAGCAGTACTACCCGTTGAAGTACGCTACAAAGACCCACGGGTGGTCGCATATAGCGAGAAGGAGTCAACTCTCGCACTCGAAGACTCCGTCGACCTCCTTGACGAGGCACGCGAGATAGCAGCGGAGAGATCAACAATCTACCAGCAGAGCCGCAACAACTACCACAGCATAAGGCTACGCCCCAGATCCTTCGTCGAAGGAGACCTAGTCCTGTGATTGAAGCAACAAGGGCATCTCAAGCTCGAGTCCCCTTGGGAAGGACCTTATGTGATTACAGAAGTAATCCCAGGTGGCGCCTATCGCCTTAAATATTTCGAAACTGGAGTCACATACTCCAACCCCTAGAACGTCGCGCAGCTGCGTTGTTTCTACCCCTATTCGTTTTTACATTACAAATAAGGAAATTCAGCCAGGCTACTTAGCCACACATTGTACTTTGTACTATTCTACGAATAAATAAAGCTAAGTGCCCCAAAACTCTGTGTTTTTCTTATTTTCTCGCAATTTCATCACTCGGGGGCTGCGCCACCCTTCACATCTTTGTTCTATGAACAAATCGCTGTATCCTGAGTAGCTAACACAATCGAACCCTTGATAAACAACAACCCAGCTACAATGCACCTGACAGGTTGGAAAGGTGCTGAGATAAACACAAGTCAGGCTAATGAAAGGAACTGTAGAGTACAACACACTCGAACAATATATAAGCTAGCAATCTCTTCACAAATCAATGGGTATTACATACACCCAACACAATCATACGAACTTTACAACACTTATACAATTATGTGCAGGATACAAATAACGCTACTGCTGCAAGAGAAGAACGTTCGTCTGCTCCTCGAAGAAATTGACGATGTCCTCTGCTAGCCGATCAACCGCTTGATAATGCGGAACCATGTTCCAAGTAATTCCTTCTGGCGGAGACGGCAGCCCAGCGGCAACAGATGCAACATCTATGTCTGGCCTATGCAGTCGCACCAGCAAAAACGCAGCTTTAGCACCAGCTACCAACTGCTGACGTATGCACTTGCGGACCGCCCTCATATCCTGGAATTTTGCCAGAAGAGCCATCAAGCTTGAAGGCACCACGTCGAGAGGAAACATCGCTTCATAAATGTGCCTAAAGCACGACTGTGCCTTCTTCAGGCATTGGAGCACTCGAGAAGAACGATCCTGCAGGGTCGTCAAGGAAACTGCTTGGTTGTGGTCCACCCAAAAGTACCCACTTGCCTGTAACTGCTCCTGGGTTAGGTTGTTCATTCGAATGACCACCCGGTCCTTTTCATCCTGCGGATGATGAGCGCTAACAACTACACCAAGCAAGGAGCGAAGTGTAAGGATAAGGCATCACCGTGATGGACTAAAAGAAAAGATGAGAAGGCAGAAAGCTAACACTTAAATTGCTCATTCAACTGCGCCACTTCTTCCAAGAGATACTTCTCGTGGGTGGTAGCCTTCTCAGATTTTGACTTCAAACATCCGCTTCACCGTGGACGACGGGCAATTCACACTCCAACTGCTTGATGCAGTCGCGAAAGCAACGACAATTCCTCCACCTTTGAACGCGATTGCGCCATGGTTTCATCGGTGGGAGGAGAGTCACTCGAAGGACCACTTGACGTACCCTATCATAAGCAAGCAAGAGGCAAATAAGGAACCAATAATACATTGATAAAAGGATGCATGCATTCAAGCACAACAAAGTTTCGACAGGAACACTCCCACAAAAGCATCGTTTCGACAAAAGGCAACTACAACTATTACATATTGGCAACTAGGGCGTAATTTGCTTCTTCGACTTGGACTTTGACTTCGGGGCCTCATCAAATCCGTGGCCGCCTCTGATGCCATAGACTTTCCGATGGCAGCCCCTGATGTCGCAGTCTTCACCGCCTTCTTAGCTCGTTGCAGCTCCTCAGAATATTTTGCGACTGTATTGATGAGCTGTAGCCCATACTTACCACAGCCAGTAGCGAAGGGAGCAAACACTACCTGTTGGCCATCCGTGTCGATAGGCATCGCCTTGGAGATCGCGGTGGGGTCCATCTCAACACCATGGGCTTGCACCATCGCGAGTGCCATGGTGCCACCGACAGGCCACTGGGAGTTCCGGAAATCCATGGGAATACCTCCAGCGAGAGATTCTACCAGGCACAAAGTTGTCGATCAGCCCGACCTTCGGAGTTAAGTCCTCACGGATGCGACCAAGCACACCCTTAGCCTTCCCCAACGTCTCCTGGAGGGAAGCAGCGCGGTCCTCGACTGCGGAAACAGCGTCAGCAAGGGCATCCTCGTGACGCAAAGCTTGGGTGTTGAAGTGGAGGCCGGCAGCATCTGAAGAGCACGGAGGTGTCAACACAAGAACAAGATAACCAAGATGAGCAAAAACGGCACAAGTACCTGAGAGAGCCTTCGCAGTCGAAAAAAGCAGTTCCGCGAATAGCTTCTCCCTCTCAGCAGCAGCAGCGCAAAGATCTCCCTCACGCTTTCACGATTCCTCCAAGGCGGTGATTGCTTCATCACGATTCTTCACCATCACGGCAAGCCCCTTCTCGAGAGACGTAACACAGGGGAGAAGTTCATTATGCTCAACTACAAAATACATGGCATACCAACACTCGAGTTGACAAATTTTCCTAAAGGCAAAGATAAAGTCAAAAGCTCACCTTCGACTGCGCGATGGCGATTGTCCAGCAGGGCATGTTGTCGACCCATAGAAAGGACTTGCTCCGCAAGACGTGCAGCCTCCTTCACAATGAGCTATAGCAAGGAAAACGAAGACTTAGTGGCAACCCAAATTGCACATTTGACTATCAAATAGCAAAAACAATACTCACATGTTCCTCCAGGGACTCCAAGGATGTCTGTCGAGCAGGCGTTCGGGCCACCATCTGGTGTTCCCAGCATGTGGGGAACTCGAAGAATTGGCGCCAGAGTGGGCTGCCACTAGAGGAGAAGGAGACCATTCAGCCACCTCCTTGGCCTTGGAGTCTATGGCTCCGGACTCTTTCAGAAATTCGACGTCATCAGAAGACGCCGACGCCACTTGACTACAAAACACGTCAAGCACCACTTCAAAAAGACAACTTCAAAGAACAAACAATACAAACTTGGGGAAATTAAGACTTACCAGTCAAATTTGTCAAAATCAAAGGTGTCATCCGACGACTCCTTTGGCAGCCGCAGCTTTTCCCGGGCAGGAGGAGCCATAGTGCGCATGGGCAAGGCGGGAATCGGCTCCTCCGTAGCGGCAAGAGAACCCTCCGGTGCCGTTGGAGAAGAGGAGTCAGAACCCTCGCTGCGAGAACGCTTGCGAGTGCCGTGCCCGCTAGACTCGGGGGCTTCCTCCTCTTCTTCAACTGGGATGGTCGAATCCGACACGTCCTCTTCCACCGCTTGAAGCAGGATAACCCCTTCAGGAAGAGGAGGAAGGTTGGAGTCCATGCTCCAGTCCTGCAAATAGATGATACATCATTACATATCAAGTACTTGGTGGCAATCGACAAAGTAAACTACTTCGCAGAAAACTCTACCTCAGGTGGAGGATTGGTGGCATCGAAAGGGGGCACGACTGATTCGCCTGGGAGATCATCCTTGGCGGTGTACTTGGTCACCAGTCGCAACCTCCTATCTACTTCACCCGAAGAAATGCCCTCCACGGAAATGCGAGTGCTCGTCAGCACTAGCCCAGCGGTACATCGGGTGGACTCTAGCTTGAAGAGGCTGGATGCGGCGACGCAACCATGTGCGAATGAGAGCGGAACCGCCCTCTTCTTTTCCTATCCGGACTTTAAGGTCACAAACACACTGATACAGTACCTCCGTTTCCTCGGACTCACCAAGCATCACGACGTTCTTCCAGGAACCCTCCTCTTGCAAGTCACCACAGGATCAAAAGGGCGCGAGTCCAAAGTAATCTCCATCGGCCTTCTAGTCGCGGATGTAGAACCACTTGTCTCTCAACCCTTGGATAGACGCGGTGAGCTTGATGTCGAAATAAACGGTAGATGAGTCGACATGGATTCCTGATACGTTGCTAACGTATCCATAATTTTTGATGTTCCATGCTTGGTTTTATCTACTTTCTTATGTTTTGTTCCAACTTTGGAGTACTTTTCATATCATTTCTTGGACTAACCTATTAACAAGAGCCATAGTGCCAGCTGCCTTTCTGCTGTTTTTGGTTCTAGGAAAGTCAGAAAATCAATATTCTTGGAATTGGACCGGACAAAAGCCAAAGTCGTTATTTTCCCGGAAGCCTCACGGAGCTAGAAGGAGAGACGAAGGGGGGCCATAGGGTGGCCACACCACCCTTGGGTGCGGGTCCACCTAGGCCACGCTAGGGCAAGGTGTGGGCCCCCTGGCCGGCCACTGACCTTGCCTCTTTCGCCTATATATCTCCCCCGATGCAGAAACCCTAAATAGTCAATCAGAAATCCACGAAAAGTTCCAATGCACCGCCGCCACCGAAGGGGAGATTCGAGGGACATAAAGTCTCTGTTCCGGAACCCTACCGGGACGGAGAAGTGCCCCCGGAGCCATCTCCATCGATCCCCACCACCATCTCCATCACTGTTGCTGATTCCCATGATGATGAGGGATTAGTTCTCTCTCGAGGCTACGGGTTCTACCGGTAGCTATGTGTTCATCTCTCTCTCTATGCATGATCTTATTGTGATCATGAACTTTGTAATCAAGTAGATCTACCTTGCTACTCAAGTGATTTAATAGATCTCTGCTCTCCCCATGTGTGTGAAAGTGACAGCGTGCACACCATGGTGGCACTTAGGCTAGAGATTACAAATACTTGTTATGAGTTATATTTAGAGTTGGATGTCTTTATGAAATTTTGGTGTTTGTTGGAACCATCTAGTGCTCAAGGTGATAGTGTGGGGTTATCTAGATGGGAAAGGCTTACTTTGAGGTGTGCTGTTATAGCCCTACCATGGATTAGCGTGTCCAACCGGAGAGTAGTTAAGAGTAGTATCATAAAGAGAAGATATTTATATGAGAGTGTTCACTAGTGAAAGTATGATCCCTAGGCCTTGTTTATAAGCATTGAAACACCGTTTGCAATTAGATCTATTGTATGTTTGCTTGCTGCTATATTTATTTCAGTTTTCCTTTAGTCTCTTCCATGTCAATCACGCACCAGCAAGTTTTTTCTGGCACCGTTACCACTTATAATTATCCATACCACTTGTATTTCACTATCTCTTTGCCGAACTAGTGCACCTATACACTTGACAAGTGTATTGGGTGTGTTGAGGACACAAGAGACTTCTTGTATCTTGATTGCAGGGTTGCTTGAGAGGGGATACCTTTGACCACTTCCTCCCTGAGTTCGATAAACCTTGGGTGATCCACTTAAGTGGAAACTTGCTGCTGTTCAACAAACCTCTGCACTTGGAGGTCCAACAACTGTTTACAAGAATAGAAGTGTGTAGACATCAAGCTATTTTTTGGCGCCGTTGCCGGGGAGGTAAGGTAAAAGGTACTCACATCCTCCGGTGTGAGTGCTCGAAGTTATTTCCTTTAGATTCTGCAATTTTGGCTTTTTGTTTCTTGTTTTCACTAGTGAGGCTTAATGGAAAACAACAACAAAAATAGAGAGCTTTATAGTATTTATCTTGAGTTAGGACATGAAGTGTTTGAAGAGAAAATTAAAAAACCTATGGAACTTTATTTGCATGCTAATAGCAATGTTGTTAGTATGAATTCTGTGGACACCATTATTGCTAATGCTATGGAAAAGTCTAAGCTTGGGGAAGCTTGTTGTTATGAAGATGATCTTTTTAGTCCCCCAAGCATGGAGGAGAAAAATTACTTTGATGATACTATGCCTGCGATATATGATGATTACAATGATGAATATGTTATTTTCAATCCACCTACTATTGAGGAGAAAATTAATTATTGTCGTGGTGGTGGCACGGCAGATGCCATGGATAGGCTAAAGATGGGGTCAATGAGTGCTAGGGGAATCCAGGGAGGGAGAGCATGGTGATTCCACGCACGGAAGTCCCTGTATATTCTCTATCAATGGTGTTTACAAGTGCTCTTGAGGCTCCTAGCAGGAAGGAGACGATGTCTCTTACTCCCTACTATCTAGCCCTAGAGTTCTACCTTAGACAGAGAGTGATCGATCGATCCCCCGGCCGGCCCCTTCTATGGATGCCCCGGTGACCCTTATATAGTGAGGCCTGGGTTACAATTCTATGGCACAGGTGGCAGCATATTCTATGAATATGCTCCTTTCCTAAAGTAGATGCTTCTTTATTTCTCTTTAACGGCTCATCTAGGCTTTGGACGTAACCCGCAGCGTCATCCTTGTCTTTTGGCGTCACCAGACATGGGTTACGTCATTCGGCTTTGCCTGCGTCACGTTGGTCGCCCCTGACCTGCTGGTCCTCTTCTTTACTATACTTTGCTCATACTAGAGCTAATAAAGCCACCTTTTGACCAGCGCGGGATTCCTTCTCTTGGAAGCTAAGATAATCCGGCTAGCATATAGCTAATCCGGCTTACCCAGTTACCTGCAAAATAGATAGACATGGTCGACTTAAATCTTATGCTGGCCGAACCATAGTTAAGGAGGCGCCCCATGAACCGGGTCACACCGTGATTCGGCATGCCTTGAGGTGACCCGATCAGCACTTGCTTTGACCGTGTCGTACCCCAGCTAACTCGGCCCTTATACCCCGGTGTTACCCTACCCGGGGGTTCCCCCCAACATTAGTCCCCGAAGCTGGTGCGATCTTAGCAACCTTTAGTTGTTAAGGCCACAGCTGGTTCCCATATCCAGATCCTTTGCTCCTTAGGCCGAGTTACCTCGTAGCCCAGAGTTTCTCATCTTGCGACCCTTTGCTCTTTCCGAGTTATTCCTCGTTGGCCAGGTCTTTTGCTTTCTTATCCGGGTTATCTTTCCTTCTCTTGTACGCTTCTCCACATCCTATGTGGAGGGTAATCATCATTTTGCCTCATTTTAAGGGCCATGCGCATTTAATGTGCCGGTTACTGTCGCAATGTCAGGAATAACTGTTGTAAACGTCTCTTCACTACAGCTCCTCGTTACCCGTAACCTAACATCACATCGTGGGGTTATATGTGTTGGAAATATGCCTTAGAGACAAATAGTAGTAAGGACTATTATCATATTTCATATAGTTTATGATTAAGTTTTATATCATGCTATAACTGTATTGAGTGGAAACATCAATACACGTGTGATATACAAACAAACAGGGGTTCCCAGTGAAACTCTAGTCACTGGTTCATTGGTCAACAGATGATCATGTTTCCTGATCATGTGGCATGTATGCCAGTTGGAAATGAGGTCATCTCATTCGGAGAATGAGATGATGAACCAATACCCAACCTAAACATCGTGACCCGATCATGTCACGAAGTTCAGGTTACGATGGTTAGAAATGGATCCTCGTAGACTAGTCCTTAGACCGTGAGGCTATATCAATCACTATCTCCCGAGGGTGCTTAGATATCATCAAACGCCATCTGGTAAAACGGTGGTTATAAAGGTGTGTTCAGGTATTCGGAGGAAACCGTAGAGGCAATACATGTCGAGAGCGAGATTTGTCCGTCCATGTGACGGGAAGATACTCAAGGGCCCACTCGAAGAAGTTATATCCAATAGCTGCGCAGCATGTGATTGGATCACGGGGATATCACTTGTCAGGACGAGTTAAGTAGCATTCTTCAGTAACGAGATTGAACCCGACATGGTGATGTCAATGATCAGATCTCGGACAATGCAAGTATCGAATGACAAAGGGAATAAGACACGACTATCCCGGTTCAAACGGCAAAAGATCTTCGTGGAGCGCACAGGGGTCACATGGCCATCCAGGTCCCTCTGTTGATCATTGGTGCGGGAATGTCCCGACCATGTCTGGAGTGTTCCCGAACCGTAGGGTATCACGCTTAAGGGCTTGATGATGCTTAGAGAGTGTTTATAGGATCGGTAGAATCACCGAAGAAAAGAAGGGAGAAAGCCGGAAGGGTTTCGGTAAGTCCGGAGGATGTCCGGAGTGGAGGTGGAAGGTGTTCCATGGCCACGGAGATTAAATGACATGTGAATGAATGTTAAATATTGATTTAATCATTTATTCATAATTATTTAATAAAGAGAAAATCAATTAAAAGGTCAAAAGGCTTAATGGGCCAATTCCGGAGGGAGAGGGCCCATTAGGGAAAGGCAAGAGGGGAGAAGGGCCAAAGGGGGGCCGGCGGCCCTATTGGGCCAGCCCCCCACGTGGGGCCCATGAGGGGGTGGCCGGCGGCGCCTCCCCCCACCTCCTCCTCTCCTTTAGTCCCACCCCGGGACTTGAGGGGAGGTAGTACCTCCCCTCCCCCTATATAAAGTGGGGTATTTGGCCTAGAAAATACAACCCAATAATCAATAAAGGTCTCCCCACTTTTGGGAGGACCTCTAATTGATATTTTCTCTCTCCCCCTCTCTCTCTCGTGACTGTGGTCCCAAGTCTGGATTGCGCGAGTGAGAGACATCTTCACCGCGGAGCGCCATCGCGCTGCGGGATTCGGATTCGGGAGCTCTACTTCCGCAACTGTTGCTGGATCGGGGAAGCAGGAGTCATCGTCAGGCCCCAGACGTGTGTAACTCCCACGAGGTGTCACACTTGAGGCACTCAAGTCGTTGGAGCCAGAAGGAGCGCAGGGACTTCATCACGACCTTGAGGTTGGCTTCGGCTCGTCTACATCAACCACGCTCTCCTGAGCGTTGACAAGGCTTTTCGGTCTTCGAGGGTAAGTTCGCGAAAAGCCCCTCCCGTTACTGTATTACTAATAGATAGGTCTTGGCAGCTTCAGGGGTTCCGGGCGTAGAGTAAAATTTATTGTTTTATGCGCGGAACCCCTATAGTGGTATCAGAGCTAGATCTATGCGTAGTAATGCTAGTACGGGTAGAACACACGAGATGTAGCGTGTGGGCGTTGATCTTTTAGTTGTTACCCTCCCACGTGTAATTGTGTATACCGCAGTAATGCTTGATGAAGTGGCCCCCAACCTACTTTACGCGTTCATTCGCGACACTAGTCCACGCTTGACATACGGCTTGTACCGTATAAAGTGGCTTAGGGGGTGTCTGTCTCTCTCACATTAGTTGGTATACCACTTGCAACGGAGGGCCCCGAAAGGGGTGTAGTAGAGACAACTACTTGATCAGCGTTGTGCTGAAAGTTCGTACGTAAGTACGGTACTTGTACGAAAGCCCATTCAGCCACGTAAAACATGCCAAGATAAAGTAGAGGCGTCTAACTTTGTTTTGCAGGGAGGCGTTGCTTTGTGATATGGTTGTGGCAAAAGTAAAGTAATTACCTTTTGTTACATAGTAGTAGATAGTCACGGTAATGACAAACTACCACGCTGGAATGACACTGGTACCCTAGTGTCTACGGCGCCGAAACCCTGGCGCCGGAACCCGGTGACGGTGGATGGAGATCATGACGTGAAGGACCATATCACATAGCATTTACATTCAATGTTATTGTTTGTATGTCTTATTGTGTGCTAGTATTAGATACTCGACGGTAGCCTAATAAGATGATCCCTATTAAAATAACCAACGATTGTGTTCCCCCTTAGTGTGCACCACCAAGAAAGTTCTTCGGTATGAGGCAGACCGCGATGATCGGGTGTCAGACATATCTACGTTCGCATACAGTGGGTGCAAGCCATTTTGCACATCGAATACACTAAGGTTGAGTTGGCGAGCCTAGCACACTAGAGAAGCGTGGCCTCGGAACGCGGATGGTCGAAAGATCGAGCATGAGTCGCATGAATGATGTGACCGACGTTTAGCGTCCACCCTTGAACCCACATTGATGGCCGTGATGATCGGGGGAGATGTGGCTGATAGGGGTCGTGTTATCACTAGGAACCATCTTTGGGGATAGGTGTTTCTAAGTGGAGTTATTATTAACTCATTTAATTATAAACTTAGTCTAAATTCCTTTTGCAATTATAAATGTAGATGGGTTCTTTCGTGTTGAAAACTAAATGGTTAGAAGGAGAGAAGCTCAGATTAGATAGATCGAACTTCTCCACTTGGGTTGCCAGTCTCCATGTTCCCCATAGCGAAAACGACATGGTCGACTACATACTCGACGGGATGGATCAGGATCCGTCCACGAACCTTGAGACCCCAGAGGAGCGGAAAGACCGCTATCTCAGTCGCGAGATGGCCTCCTATATTTTAGTTGTGATGCGTTTCGGAATGGTGGACGAACTGTGGCCTTTCGTGGGTGATGTCGACCCTCGTTCGGTGATGCTACAGCTTAGGACACATTTCATGGATCAGACATGCATATGGGAGCATGAGTTGATGGGAGACTTCCTCGCCATTAATATGGAGGAGAACTCATCACTGGACAGCCACTTACAGCACATGCATGATGTGTACATGAGGCTAGCATACTTCCTAGACGTCTAGATTTCAGGCTCTTTCACAAATGCTGCTGTGCTGCGGTCACTGCCACCAAGCTACCAAGCACAAGTTAGGACTTGCGTAATGAGGGGCGACACGGAAATGGAGTTCATCGGTTCATGACACATCTCAGGAATGTGTTGGTTGAACCAGATGTCGCTCAGGTCATCGATGACAAAGGTATATATTTGATATACAGATTTATAAATGTTCTAATCTTGCAAACACATTGCAGTGTTAAGTATATCTGATACTTGTTCAGTTTTACTGAAAACAGGCCTTCTGCATAGAGGTGCTTGCTGGAGAGGAGGTGACGTTGTGTGTTGATGGCGAGCATGATGATGATGGCCGACGACACACTCCCTCGACATTTATCATTTAGTTTGTGTTTAGGATGATTTTTGTAATCAAGAGATTGTGAACTTCTTTAGTTTGTCTCACACTTCATGAGACAGTTATTCATATAAGTTTGTAACAAATAGTTGTTCTGCTTTTATGAATGATTTCTATTCGTGTTCATATCTTGTTTGATTATATGTGAATTATCCTTATAGTTTGCAACTAATTGATAATGTATGAACATTTGTAAAACATCAAAATGCCTTGTTTAAAATACCGAACTTAGTGATATTTCATTAATGAATGAAACCATTGTTTAAATTCAAAGTTATGTGATAATATGTGAAAGTCATTCGATTTCTTCTCACATATAAATCATGCCTAAGTTCGGCAAAATAACTTGAACATCGTGTATTACTTGAATACAAAGTGTTTAATGAATTGTTAAAAGTAAATACATATTCGCGGAAAATGGTAATTATCATTAAAAGATTGTTTAAATGTATAAAGTAAGTTTACCAAAGGAAACATGAATATGAAACTATTTGATTTGATCAAAATGTTTCATCAACAAAGGGTATAAATATAAAAGAGAATCCAATTGCTATGATTTGATCAATAGTAATGAAATTCACCTTTATAAGAATGGCATGAAAGAAATTGTGGAATGCAAAGTGTTTTGAAACATCAAAATACAAAGCATCACAATGTGATATTACTTATCAAAAGGGGTTAAATAGAAGGCACCGAATAAATCGTTGGAGTATATGTAGAGACCATTAGTTAGAAATAGTTAGCACTCAATTATAATTAGTGAACCATTTGAATTCGTGAAAGTTTTGGGGTTATTCGATATAACCAAAACAATAGCGAATAAGTCCTTATAGGGTATTCATTGGAAACTTTGAATACGAAATCCATAGCTAAACCAAAAGGAAAGCAAAACTTGTATTGCTTGGACTTTGGTGCATTCTTGAGAAAGCTAACTTCTAGTGATGTTTCTCAATTATGGAGCAAATGGAAATTAGTGTAAAACACGATGAGGATTCAAAACCCTGCGTTAGAGTGTTGAGAAGCGCAACGGACAACGTTCCTGGACGATTCTCTTCACAGAAGGAAAGAATAAATGATTTTGATCATTGTGTTTTTCCCTCCACTATTGTTATTCACTATATGAAGTAGGATTCAAAATGTAAATCCATATCTTGTATGGATACATTTGTGAATCGCTTGTCATGATTTTTGGAATATGACATACCTACGGACTACAAAGGAAATAATGGTAAACTAAATTATGAGAAATCCTAATAACAAAATTCCCTTGAGATTAGAAAGCAATATGTTGCTGAATCTCACAAGTAAAGGAGTTGCTTGGAATTTTCCCAAATGACTGCAAAGCCATAGTAGGAAAAGGGGCTAAATGACAAAAGCACAATTTATCAAGAATAGGATGAATTCAAAATGAATTTGATTCATGTGTGCTAAAATGTCTAGTGGATTTAAAACTAGTAAAGTACTAGTATCTCATAGTAAATCTCCAAGTTTGATATTTGATCAAAGGATTTTTGAAGTTATTCAAAATAGTAAAGGAGATATGCAAATTTCCATAAAATTGAGTGGGTGCTATGAAAGTCTTCCTGAAACAATATGTGATTGACATATTTTTAAGTGGGAGCAACATAATACTCAAATTCAAATATGTAGGAACATTGTTTGAGTAAGAGTACTGACTCATACCCAAATATGTTAGCAACATTGTTTGAGTGGGAGCTTATAGGATTAGTTCTTAAAGTAAGCTAAGGATGGAAGTGCAAATACTTATAAATGATGATTTATAAGATGTAGAAGTAGATAATAGGTGTATTATGATATTATGTAGTATTCCTTAAGGGATTCTGAAAAGTGTTTCAGAATAGAAGTTAATTAAGGAACTGGTCCTTAATAACTCAAATTAGGAATAGTATTAGATCAATGGTTGAAAGAAAGAAAAGGATGATCGCCATCCACTATGTTGAGACATAGGTTCTATCTTAGTAAACCATGATGATAACTTAGCATAATATGTGATCCAAAGTAAGGAACATTTGAAAGTGATTAAGTCCGAATCACGGAACGTTGAGCTAAGTTTGTCCGCAGTGTCTAGTAGAGAACTATGGATATATTTTCCAAATCCATAAAGGATAACATATCTTAAAACATAAAGGGTTATGTTATAAGGGAATATGTTAGAAACACCTGTAGATACCAATTAAAGTCAAATAGGAAGCGAGGTGAACAAAAACATCGAAAGTTGCACCATGTGCACTAGTGTTTCGATGAATACATTTATAATAATAAATAAGGGTATCATCTAAAGTGTTGTATAATGTTATGGCGGGGCTAATTCTCTTTTAACATAGAATGATGTGTCCCAGGGCACAGTGCCCATGAGAAAGCCCTCGAGGTTGATCTAACATCATTGTAAGCTCCTGGAATCAGGCCTCGTTCTGCTGCCATAGTGATGATGCATACACACAAATGCTATCATGTGATGATAGAGTATTAATGTCAATCAAGGTGACATTAGTAAGTTGCAAAGGATTTGGGACTTTAAAGTACAGAGCCAAGACTCAACCTCTTCCATGAGCAAGCATGTTTAGGGTACCGGATATATGGTGCCGATGATTGAGAACAAATGCAGCTAGCGTATTTGTACTCTAGTGCAAGTGGGAGACTGTTGGAAATATGCCCTAGAGACAAATAGTAGTAAGGACTATTATCATATTTCATATAGTTTATGATTAAGGTTTATATCATGCTATAACTGTATTGAGTGGAAACATCAATACACGTTTGATATACAAACAACCAGGGGTTCCCAGTGAAACTCTAGTCACTGGTTCATTGGTCAACATATGATCATGTTTCCTGATCATGTGGCATTTATGCCAGTTGGAAATGAGGTCATCTCATTCGGAGAATGAGATGATGAACCAATACCCAACCTAAACATCGTGACCCAATCATGTCACAAAGTTCAAGTTACGATGATTAGAAATGGATCCTTGTAGACTATTCCTTAGACCGTGAGGCTATATCAATCACTGTCTCCCGAGGGTGCTTAGATATCATCAAACGCCATCTGGTAAAACGATGGTTATAAAGGTGTGTTCAGGTATTCGGAGGAAACCGTAGAGGCAATATATGTTGAGAGCGGGATTTGTCCGTCCATGTGACGGGAAGATACTCAAGGGCCCACTCGGAGAAGTTATATCCAATAGCTGCGCAGCGTGTGATTGGATCACGGGGATATCACTTGTCGGGACGAGTTAAGTAGCATTGTTCAGTAACGAGATTGAAGCCGACATGGTGATGTCAATGATCATATCTCGGGCAATGCAACTATCGAATGAAAAAGGGAATAAGACACTACTGTCCTGGTTCAAACGACGAAATATCTTTGTGGAGCGCACAGGGGTCACATGGCCATCCAGGTCCCTCTGTTGATCATTGGTGCGGGAATGTCCCGACCATGTCTGGAGTGTTCCCGAACCGTAGGGTATCACGCTTAAGGGCTTGATGATGCTTAGAGAGTGTTTATAGGATCGGTAGAATCACCGAAGAAAAGAAGGGAGAAAATCGGAAGGGTTTCGGTAAGTTCGGAGGATGTCCGGAGTGGAGGTGGAAGGTGTTCCATGGCCACGGAGATTAAATGACATGTGAAGGAATGTTAAATATTGATTTAATCATTTATTCATAATTATTTAATAAAGAGAAAATCAATTAAAAGGTCAAAAGGCTTAATGGGCCAATTCCGGAGGGAGAGGGCCCATTAGGGAAAGGCAAGAGGGGAGAAGGGCCAAAGGGGGGCCGGCGGCGCCTCCCCCACCTCCTCCTCTCCTTTAGTCCCACCCCGGGACTTGAGGGGAGGTAGTACCTCCCCTCCCCCTATATAAAGTGGGGTATTTGGCCTAGAAAATACAACCCAATAATCAATAAAGGTCTCCCCATTTTTGGGAGGACCTCTAATTGATATTTTATCTCTCCCCCTCTCTCTCGTGACCGTGGTCCCAAGTCTGGACTGCACGAGTGAGAGACGTCTTCACCGCGGAGCACCATCGCGCTGCGGGATTCGGATCCGGGAGCTCTACTTCCGCAACAATTGCTGGATCGGGGAAGCGGGAGTCATCGCTAGGCACCAGATGTGTGTAACTCCCACGAGGTGTCACACTTGAGGCACTCAAGTCGTTGGAGCCAGAAGGAGCGCAAGGACTTCATCACGACCTTGAGGTCAGCTTCGGCTCGTCTTCATCAACCACGCTCTCTTGAGCATTGACAAGGCTTTTCGGTCTTCGAGGGTAAGTTCGCGAAAAGCACATCATGTTACTGTATTACTAATAGATAGGTCCTGGCTGCTTCAGGGGTTCAGGGGCGTAGAGTAAAATTTATTGTTTTTATGCGCGGAACCCCTATAATATGCTCATGTAGCCCTTCCTGTAGCCTTGCTCTGATTGGCTGTGCGGGCCGCGTACATGCTCGTTGCGCGCGGCGTGTCGCCCACAAAGGATCCCACGACGCGCGTGTAGCGCGGTTAAGTAGGAGGCGTGGGGCGTTTTCAGGGGAAGTTCCCCCATTTCCTCTGCGCTTCCCAGCCTCTCTCTCTTTCACAGCGACCTCGCCGCCGCCGCTAGTTTTCTGCTCCACGAGCGCCACCGCGACCGCGCTCAGGCAGGCACTCACATCTGCGCCGTCGTTCCCATTCACACTTTACATCATGGGGCCTTGCGCTTCCCGTTTCCCTTCTTCCGGCTACCTCTATTCTGACCACCCGGTCGAAAGCTTCGATCTTACCATGACTGAGGCGGAGGCATGGGTGGTGGTGCAGCAGGAGGAAGGGGCGGAGGGCCGCGAGCGCGGCTGCTGGGATGGCTCCACCGTCCGCGAGGAGAACCTGGCTTGGCTCCACGCCTTGCGCCGCTTCCCCGCCAGCGTCGCCTACCGCCTCGCCTCCGGTGAAGTCACTCCTTCCCCCAAATCTGGGGAGTACGTTGTTTTTCTATCACATTTCTAGTGTGCCTTCTGCCTTCCCACATCTGATTTTTTTCTTCGACTTCGTTTCTACATATAAGTTTCAACACCTCCCCGCAAATGCCATTACCTCTCTGTCATCCTTAGCCTCTGGCATTGAGGGGTACATCGGCCTCTGGCCAACAAAAGAACTTTGGATTAAGTTCTTTGGTCTATGGAGGAACGTGGTTCTGGATCCGGAGCTTGCCCCGGAGGATAAGCACTTGACCCAATGTGGCGCTCCCTCTATCTCTCCCCCCAAGCAATTCGTGTTCCCTCAGGTCACCGGACTCGAATCTTGCAAGGGTTGGGCCCGAACCTTCTTTTATGTCCGGAACACGACCAAGGAGGATTTGATCCGGCTGCTCCCTTTCAAACTTGGCCCTGCAGATGACTCTCTTTGGGAAAGCATTCCCAAGCGAGCCATGGCCCTGGCGAATCAAGTGGCGCGCCGGATCACGGAGCTGCTTAAGGAGCGTCTCCGGGGGGAGGATATCATGATTAATTTTATCCGCAGCCAGGTCTCCCCCCTCCAGAAGCGAGCCCACAAGATCTGCAACCTGAGCGGCCCTCTTGACCCTCACCGGACTTCTTCCTTCGAGCTGGATCACTCGGCGGTTTACCGCTGGGTTAAGTCCATATTCAATGTGGAGAAGGAGTTCTCCGAGGATTGGGAGTGGCGACTAGATCCCTTCACCCGTGTCAACCCCCCTCCAAAGGTAAATTAACCCTTCTCTGTTTTCCGAATCTTCTTTGTATGTTGGTTTCCTTTTGTAACTTGGCAATTATTGTCTCTCAGAAATTCCTCCAGCAACCACTGGAGGATGGCGAGGTGCTGGCGAGCAAATGGTTGCCGGATCGCACCGTGGAGGATGAGGAGGAGCCTGATCCGGAGACCTTCCTGCCTGCTTCGGACGTCGTCAGATGCATTGCTGGTAAGGCCTCTTCTCTAAGGGATTGGCCAGACGATGATGGCTCGGACGTTGAGGTCCTATAGGTATTTGATCCAGTTCCCATCTCTTACGCGCATCTAGTTATGTACGAATGTTCAGCTAACCCGGACGGTCAGGTCCACGAGGTTCCTCCCCTTTCCACTGGTGGCCCAGCCCCGACTCCATCCCAGAAGCGCGCAGCTACCTCGGCCACAGCTTCGGAGGCATCTCCGCCCAAGAAGAGGCAAAAGAAGTCCGGGGTTAAACCCTCGGCCAAGCCTGCCGCCAAGAGCACGGTTCGGAGGGTGCCCAAACCTCGGGCTCCTCCTACCGTGGATGAGTAAGTTCTTTAATACTACTTCTTGGGATTTTTTCCTTTGCTTGCCTTTGTTTCTTATTGACTCTTCTTTTTGACTTGGTGCTTTTCCTTTCTTAGAGCTCCTAGGGATATCCCTCAGAGCGGCTCCGGCATTGCCTCCCCACTCCGGAGCAGTCCCTCTCTCCCCTGCAACGACTTTTATCGTCCGCTCAACCCTATTCAGGAGGGCTCCGCGGTTGCGCCTGACCAGAGCCCATCTCGCCAAGAGAAGGGCAACATCGGTGCGGGGGGTAGTGGGGCGGATCTGGATACGGCAATGTCGGATCTCCCCGGTTCCTCGGCCTCAGCGCCAGATCCTGAGGTGCCAGCTTCATCAGCACCGCCCCCAACATCTTCTCTTGTTTCAGTACTAGCATTAGCAATACCAGCACCAACACCAGCAGCACCAGCAACATCAACAGCAGCAAGAGCCTCCAAGCCTCCCAAGGGAAAAGCTCCATCGGCTCCCTCTAGGTCTACCCCATCTGGCAAAGTCAAGAATACTTCCGGGTCAGCTAAATGTACTTCTTCCGGGTCTACCGCCTCTAGATCAGAGGGCAGCCAACAGCTGGTTTTGCATACCAGCCCTGCTGCAGCTCAATCCGCTAGGCGGGAGGCCCACATGAAGGGCCTTGTGGCAAGCTATTCTCTGAGCGGCGAAAGCTACAATCCACTACTCCTTTAGTATGTGAACAACTAGAATAACACATAATTAGTCGACCCTCAAGACGATCTGCCAGAGAAGTTTGGCCCAACCGAGTTCAGCGCCTAGATGAACTCCACTACCAAGGCTATCTCCCTGGCTGGCCGGATGATGGACGTAATTCTTTTTCTCTGTTGTTGATGCTTTACATAACTGAACAACACTTGTAGATATAGCCCCTAGTCCCCGAGCCTCCGAGGGAATAACTTGTTATTCGGTCGGATGCTTCTCGTAGAACTTAGCTTTGGTTCATAATGACATCAAATTTTAGTAGATTTTGAGCCGGGTCTAGTTCCCTTGGCCCGTATCTTATGTACTTCGAATATCCACACGTCTAGAGCCGGGTTAAGTTCCACTTGGCCCGGGTTTTGTAAACTTCAAATATCCACACACCTAGAGCCGGGTTAAGTACCACTTGGCCCAGATCATGTAGACTTAGAATATCCACACACCTAGAGCCGGGTTAAGTTCCACTTGGCCCGGATCTTGTAGACTTTGAATATCCACACACTTAGAGATGGGTTAAGTTCCACTTGGCCCGGGTTTTGTAAACTTCAAATATCCACACACCTAGGGCCGGGTTAAGTTCCACTTGGCCCAGATCTTGTAGACTTCGGATTGTTTTTACCCTGCCTTTGAACTTTTCCATTGCCTTGCTTGTTTCAGATTACCACTAACCGCCGAACCGCTGAGTTCCAGCGCCTGCTGGACTCCTACAAAGACATTCGCGCGCGTTATGGTAAAGTCCTGGTGGAGTACCAGAAGAGGGGTAATTTGCCATTCTTCCTCTTCCTTGTTCATTCAAACTTCTTAGGACCCATATGAATTTCTCGTCGGAATCATGCAGCCGAGGTTGAAGATGAGAACATAATCATGAGAAAAACCCATGCGGAAATCAAAGGTAAACTTATCCCCTTCACATGATCGTTGTACTTTCTTTGCCTTATCCGTGGACACTTATACTTTGGGTCTCCCGGATCATTGTGCTATTGTAGTTGCTCTCGAGGATAGTGTCCCCATGCCTAAAATGATCACTCACCTCCTCGAACAAGCAGGGAATCATGAGGCTGAGCTGAAAAAGAAAGATGCAGAGATAGCTTGGCTCCAACAGCAGGACTTGGAGATCACTCGGCTGAATGCCGAAATCCAGAGGCTTAAGAGCTCCCATCAGTCCGAGCTGGAGAAGGCCAACCAGGAGTTTGCCGAGGAGAAAGAGCGTTTAACCATGCAAATATCCAAGGACAAGAGCCTATTGGAGGAAGTCGATGTCAAGCTTATGTCGGTGACCACCGAATACGAGAAACTCCAGGCCCATAGTGCCAATGTTGATTCCGAGCTTCAGCGACTTCTCTTCCAGATCGCGCGTAAGTTTTTTTCCCTTGCTTGATCTTCTACGGTCCGAGTTTGGTTCTTTTGTTCACTATCTTTCTTCTTATCCTTAGGAAAATTTCCAGAGAGCGATACGCTCACTGCCTCTACCGTACGCCAGTCCCGCGAACAGCGTGGAATTCCTGCTGCCCCTGGTGCCGAGCCAATTCCTTATACCACAAAGGATCTCCTGGCGAGTCTCACCGCTCGTCTTGAGGTAGTAAAGAATCATGGTGCGGATATCATCCCGGAGGCAACACGGATGTTCAGCTGCCTCTGGCCCAGTGAAACCATTCCCAAGAAAGGCTCGGCTTTCATAGCCAAGTTAATGGAGTGTGACACGTAGCTGCATCTGTGGCACGAATCTGCCGCACGGGCTGGGGCCGACATTGCTCTGAAATTTGCGCTCTCCTGGTACAAAGGAATTGACTTGGCATTACTCACTCGCATGCGCACTAGGTCTAAGTGGTGCGAGGATCCGGAGTGGATCGCGCTCCGCCAAGCCTGCACCAACAAGCTCATCCAATACTCCTTCTGCCATGCTTGGAATGAGGGGTCGAGTTATATTGATGCTACTGACGAAGAAGTTGTCTCTAGAGCTGAAGAGGAAGGGAGTGAGAGCGAGGGCTCCGAACTAGGCGACGAGGCTGAAGACCCGGAGGATAGTGAGGTTAACCTGGAGGACGAAGCCGAAGCTAGCGCTCCTCCCCCGCACTACGGAGTACCTCCCTCCTCGACAGATGATTCGTCTGCTGCTCCTGCTCCTTGAAAAAACACTTGTCATATTTATCAGATCCCCGGAATGCCAGGCGTAGCTGTGTTTAAATACTTTGGTTTGGTTGTGCTACAATTTTATGTTCTGAACTAAGTTTTATTGCCGGATTATCGTGGGCGAAGTCCCCGAGTTTCATTTTCTTGTTCCCCCAATCATTGACTCGGCTCGCGTCTACCTTGATTCGGTTTTTCGACTTACGAGTCTGAGGTTCAAAAAATTGACTTAACAATACTTGAAACCTTGAGATTAGCTCAAAATGATTCGGCATTTTAGTGAATATAACAAAATAAGGGTTAGTCAAAAAACCTATGTTGGCCTGCTTAAGTTCTTTCACTTAGTTGTTTTTCATGTGCTTTGCCATTCCAAACTTGTTCTCTTGCTTGCCATGAAGCCAATTCTTGTTGGACAGCAGCAAAGTCGAAGAGTTAGGTTTTTGGTGTTCACATATTACTAATACAACTAAGATATAAGCGACTTAACCTAGCTGACACAAAAATACGAAAACGAAAGATAACTAAAATAGCAGTCCCCGAGTCTCTGCCCGGGGTGGTAAATTTTTTTATTGATTAACCCGCTTCCGACATATATACCGACGTAGGATTAGCTCGGATACATTCACCTCTTAGGTGTAGAAAGTACGAAGCAGTGCTATGTTCCATGGTCTTTTGGATTCTTCTCCGGACCTGTCCGCCTTGTTCTTTTCCTAGGGTTGTGCATCAATGAGATAATAGGAGTCACTGTGCAAGGCTTTGCTTACAATGAAAGGTCCTTCCCATGGCGGGGATAACTTATGCATGCCAGCAGTACGCTGTATCAACCGCAGTACTAAATCACCTTCCCGGAAAACTCGGGGGTTTACTTTCCGGCTATGATAGCGTCGGAGATTTTGCTGATATATGGCGGATCTAGACAAGGCCAGTTCTCTCGCTTCTTCCAGCAGATCAACATCATTCTTCCGGGCTTCGCACACTTTGGCTTCTATGTATTGGGTGACTCTTGGCGAATCATGCTCTCTGTCGGATGGTAATACAGCTTCTGCCCCATATACCAGAAAGAATGGCGTGTAGCCTGTTGATCGATTCGGAGTTGTTCTTAAACTCCGCAGTACCGCTGGTAGTTCTTCTATCTAGCACCCCGCTGATCTTTGCAGCGGCTCTATGAGCCGGGGTTTTATCCCGGACAATATCATCCCGTTGGATCTTTCCACTTGCCCGCTCGATGCGGGGTGGGCGACCGAGGCGACATCTAACCGGATCTTGTTTTCTCGGCAGAACCTCGCGAATGCTCCTTCGGCGAAATTTGTTCCATTATCAGTTATGATGCTATGGGGATAGCCATATCTTAGGATTATATCCTTGAGGAATTTTACTGTTGTTGCCCCATCACATTTTCGAATTGGTTTTACTTCAATCCATTTGGTGAACTTGTCAACCATGACCAGAATATGGGTCATCCCTCCTTTGGCCGGCTTAAATGGTCCTACCATGTCTAGGCACCATACCGCAAATGGCCATGTAATGGGGATAGTTTTCAGCTCCGACATTTGTAGGTGAGTTTTGTGGCGTATCTTTGACAACCATTGCATTTTATCACCAAGTCCTCTGCTTGTTACAAAGCATTAGGCCAATAAAATCCATGTCGGAAGGCTTTTGCCACCAATGCCCTTGAGGAAGCGTGGTGACCACACTCCCCTTGGTGAATATCCCAAAGTATGTCAAGTCCTTTCTCTGGACCAACACACTGTTGTAGTACTGTTGTCACACTCCTCTTGTATAGTTCGGCATTAATAATTGTATAGGCCTTTGCCCTTCGCTGGACCAGCCTTAAGCTTAACTCATCATCCGGTAGAATTCCTTCTTTCAAGAAATCAAATATTGGCTTGGCCCAAGATGGTATAGCCCGGACTAGAAACGGCTCCTCCTCAATTTCCATCGCATCTACCGACATAACTCCTACCAGATCAGGCTGATCGGTCCCCGGGTTTGCTGAGGCAGTCCCCGGGTTTGCAGAGGTATCTCCCCACTCTATCACCATAGGTGCAGCTCCTGATCCGAGAAGTGACGGGATATAAACTGAATCTGATTCGGGTGACGGTGTGATAGATGGTTTTCTCAAGTGCTCCAAAGCCACGTTTGGCGGAATTGGTTGCCGGGATGAGCCTAGCTTGGACAATGTATCTGCTGCCATGTTTTCAATCCGGGGTATGTGATGGAACTCACATCCTTCGAAGAACCCACTTATTTTCTGAACATGGAATCTATATATCGCCATGTTAGCATCCAGGGCATCCCAATTTCCAGACACTTGTTGTACCACCAAATACGAGCCTCCAAAGCATTGTATCCGATGTATTCCCACTTCTTTTGCTACTTTGAGACCATGTACTAACGCCTTGTACTCCGCCACATTATTCGTGGCATTGAAGTGGATCTGGAGGACATACTTCAGCTGATCCTTCTTGGGCGAGGTCAACACTACTCCGGCGCCCAACCCATCTTTGAGTTTTGATCCATCGAAATGCATTCTCCAGTAATTAGAGTCGGGCAGGGGTGGTTCGTATTGCATCTCGGTCCAATCCACAAAGAAATCCGCCACAGCTTGTGACTTGATTGCATCCCTTCTGTTGAATTGTGGTGCATAGGGAGCTAACTTGATTGCCCACTTTACTATTCAGCCACTTGCGTCTTTGTTACTCATAATATCCGAAATGGGTGCCTCACATATCACCATGATGGGGTGTTACTCAAAATAATGCTTGAGTTTCTTGGCTGACATATATACGCCGTATGCCATCTTTTGGTAGTGAGGGTAGTTCTGTTTCGAGGCTGATAATACCTCACTTAGATAGTACACTAGCCTTTGCACGGATTTTCCTTCCTCTTCGCGCTCCACTATGATTACTGCACTTACGACTCGGTTGGCCGCGGCTACGTAGAGCAACATTGGCTCCTTAGGTAGTGGTGCAACTAGGATTGGCGTGGTAGATAACATCTTTTTCAATTCTCGAAACACAAGATCCGCCTATGGCGTCCATGTGAACATGTCTGCCTTTTTCATTAGTTGATAGAGGGCAAGGCCTTCTCTCCCAACCGACAGACGAACAGACTTAACGATGCCAGGAAACCACTGAACTTATGCACATCATTAAGACATTTTGGCAGTTCCATTCTTTCTATGGCCCGGATTTTTGTCGGGTTAGCTTCAATGCCACGGCTAGACACCAAAAACCGAGTAACTTTCCGGCGGGTACGCCAAAGGTGCATTTCTCCGGGTTCAGTTTCATTCGGAACCTTCTTAAGTTCGCGAATGTCTACCGGATACCTCAAGGAGCGTATTGCTTTCCTTGGTCTTTATTACCACATCATCCACATAGACCTACACATTCTGACCTATTTGGTCGTGCAAGCATTTTTGCATGCATCGCTGGTACGTTGCTCCTGCATTACGTAATCCAAACAGCATAGTGCGATAGCAATAAGCCCCATAGGGGTAATAAATGCAATCTTTATTCGATCATCCGGATTCAGGGGTATCTAGTGGAAACCAGAATACGCGTCAATGAATGACAGTAGCTCGCATCCGACCGTTGAGTCTATGACTTGATCTATTCTAGGGAGCAGAAATGGATCTTTAGGACACGCCTTATTCAGGTTTGTGTAGTCAATACACATGCGCGATACCACAGCCACGTTCGGATCATCTTTCTTCTTCTCCACCAGCACTGGATTAGAGAGCCAATTCAGATAGAGTACTTCCATGATAAATCCGGCCGCTAGGAGTCTGGCTATTTCGTCTCCAATGAGTTTCCTCCTGTCCTCGGTGAAACACCAGAGTGGTTGCTTCACCGGATTAGCCCTGGGTCTTACATTTAACGAGTGCTCAGCCAACTCCCTCGGTACACCTTGCAGATCTTGTGTGGACCAAGCAAAGATATCATGCTTCTCACGGAGGAAGTTGACGAGCTCGCTTTCCTATTTGCTGCTTAACCCGGCACCAATGGTCACGGTGCGCTCTGGGAACTGATCATCGATTGGCACTTTCTTCGTGTCCTTAGTTGCTTGGAACGATACGCTCCCGTGCGGGTTGGTCAGGGTCGGCATATGTTGTTGCGTAGATTGAGCCAATGCCGCCACTTCCAGTATCTTCCTTTTTTCTTGAGTTAACACGAGTGACTCGGCTAAATTGGATCCGGATGAGGCGCACTTGATCAAACGCCGAAAGTCCCCTGATACAGTTATCACGCCCCTTGGTCTAGGCAACTTCATCTTAAGGTAACTGATGTGGGTAGTTGCCATGAATTTGTTTAGCGCTGGCCTGCCGAGTAACACGTGATAAGCGCTCTCCAGATTCACCACTTCAAATTCCAAGTTCTCAGTGCGGCAGTTGTCTCTTGTGCCGAATAACATGTCAACCTGGACTTTACCAATTGGTTCACAAGAAATACCTAGCACAATGCCATGAAAGTTGGTCCTTGTTGCTTGCAACATGTTCTCTTTTATCCCCAACTTGTGCATGGTATCCTTGTACATAATGTTGATACTGCTGCCATTGTCAATCAATACCTTGGAAAATCTTACATTGAGATTCGGCCTGATGAACGTTGGATCCAATACCAGAGCGTAGGTTCCTGGGCTTGGCATGATCTTTGGGTGATCCTTGACACTCCATGTAATCTCCTGATCCGCCCAGGGCATATACCTCACCATCGCTGGTATTACTGCGTTTACCTCCATATGCCGGCGCTGCAAGCTTTTCCGGTCATTCTCTTCCGTGGTGAACACACAGTAGCTTTGATGATGTTCCCTGTACTCATTTCGTCCCTCATTCTCGTTGTAACCTTGACCTTGTTGCTGGTTATTTCCCACTTGATGTACAACATCCCTTCTTTCCAGATTCTTGTATCTCAGATGAGGTGGTGGTAGCATCAGTTGATGTCCATTCCCCTTGTCAGTAATGGTGGCCGGCGTGCTTCGTTTCTAGGTGCTTTGTTTCGAGGTGCTTGAGCATTCCCTGAACTTCCCTGTTCTAATTTCCTCATCCATTCACACTGTCGGGTTGTATGATTCGCGGGACTGTTCGGACTTGGCGTATGAAATTTGCAAGCTTGATCCAACATAGACTCAAAACTATACCTCGGCTTATCCTTACGTTCCTGTCATTGCTTTTCTGCTCTGGGGTCCAAGGCTTTCTCCCTTCGTTTTTCTGTTGCCAGCTCTGCCCTCCAGTTTTTTGGCGTTGGCTTGCTCCAGCATTGGGCTGATCTCAGTCTACCGCTGCCACCTGTTGCGAGTTATATCTATAGTCCGGACGCTCGTCCCTTCTTTTTCCTCGGAAAGCATTCCTTCTTGATGACCCGGAGATATCTCGGTTGTAATACTCCTCGTTTGCCTTGCTCGACATCAGCCGGGGTTGCATTGGATCTCCTAAGGCATATGAATTTGCAATCCGGATTGTCTCAGCCAAGGTAGTTGGGATATCTCGCTGTAATCTTTGCCACAACATACTTCCATATCTGCATCCCTGAGCGAACCATGCAATAGCTTGTGATTCAATTACTCCTGCGCACGAGTTTCGCACATTGCACCAGTGAGTCAGGAAATCTCTATCTCGCTCATTCGGTCTCTGCCGGCATAACGCAAGGGTTTGTGGTCTATTGCGCCTCTTGTAAGTTCTTGAGAAATTGCTTACGAACAGCTCCTCGAAATCCAACCAACAGTTAACGCTTCCTGGTGGCAAATTGTTCAACCAAACTCGAGTTGGTCCTTCCAGCATCTGTGGTACATACCTCACTGCCCATCTCAAATTTCCTGTTGTGATCTTGACTGTTGTGGCATAGTCAATCAGCCAATCCTCTTGCCTGGTACTACCATCATAGGTTCGGGTTCCTCTAGCCAGCTGAAAGTTCGGCACTGGTGGCTCGTTCATGATCCGGGGCCTGAAACATGCTGGACCCGTTGGACCATGTATCTCGATTTGCTCTGACCTATAAATCCTATCCAACTTCAACCTTGCATCGTCTGGCTGCAAGTTCCTGGTTCCCAACCGTGATCCAATTATGTGGTGATCCGGTCTAGGGTATCCATCGTTGACCATAGCCGAATAACCATCATTGTATCTTCCCTGATCTGAATGTGCATGATGTTGTTGTGCTGCTTGTCCCACACTCCCCTCTTGCTGAAGTACGCGTTGTTGCTATGTCCGAGGTAAATTTTGCCCCGCTCCCACGGGATCGTGCTGTCCGGCATTGCCGTTGGCAGCATTTCTTTGACCGGAATTGCCTTGGTCACGTTTACCTCGGGCAGCCACACCTCGGCTGGTACTATGCCGGTCCTCATCAGCTTGCACCGCTTTGCCTTTTCCAGCCCTTACCAGATCGTAAGGGGCCATTTGTTTATCTCTTCTTCTGGAGTTTACTACCTCTTCTCTCCTAGGGTTGTGACCCAGAGATGATGTGGCTCCTCTGGATCTCGCCGGGTTGTTCCTGGCCGAATGTACCACCTACGACGCTCCTGGTGGTGCCGGGTTTACCTTGTTCATTTCTTCATTTTGCTGGCAAGCAACTCTCAGCAAATGATTTACCCTCTCTTGTTGCCTTTGTCGGGCCTCTCCAGTCAAACCTTCTAATTCGGACGCAGCCGCGTTTGCTGCCCTAAGGTTCTTTGCCAGGGTACTGTACCGATCCAACCCTCCTGTAACTATTGTGGTTGTCTGACCCGGGCTAGGCTCGTACTCTTTGTCAATCTCAGTGATCAGGTTTTTGCCCAGGATTTTCACTCCATCTATACAGTTTGCCTTAGCATACTCTCTCAAGGTGATGTTCAACGACTGATGCAGCTCTGCTACTTTCTTTGCTCTAGCTAACATTTTCTGCCTAGTTTCCTCTAACTCAACTTACGCCTGAGCCGGATCTACCACGGGTGCTATTGGTGTTGCTAAGCTATCTATCGCTTGCTGGAGCACATTCTCTGGCCTTTCTAGTGGAGGAAACCTAGACCTGGTATGCTTTGGCGTTACCTCCGGCTCTGGCGCCGGATCCTTGCTCGGTTCTACATCAGGCACGGTCATCAGGACCTCAATGCTGCTAGTTCGGAAAGTGATACGCACTCCACGAGCTGCACTAAGAGGTGGCTCGCCTCCTTTGACGCTGTGTTGCAGGTGAACGCAGGACTCGTCCATGCCGACGTAGATCTTGTGCGCGCCAAGCTTGATGAAGACGCCATTGCGTGGTGGAGGGTGCTTGCCGAAGCTTCCCATGTTGTCGCTGACATAGTCCAGTGCTCCAAAGCGCTGAACCAAGCCTGAGATGATACGCTCGCCGGTGCTTGAGAAGTTTCCCGTTTGAATTTTCACCCCTGCTAGCACCGCTAGCCCCATGGTGGGCGCCAACTGTCGTGGTGGTGGCACGGCAGATGCCATGGATAGGCTAAAGATGGGGCTAATGAGTGCTAGGGTAATCCAGGGAGGGAGAGCATGGTGATTCCACGCACGAAAGTCCTTGTATATTCTGTATCAATGGTGTTTACAAGTGCTCTTGAGGCTCCTAGTAGGAAGGAGACGATGTCTCTTACTCCCTACTATCTAGCCCTAGAGTTCTACCTTAGACAGAGAGTGATCGATCGATCCCCTAGTCGGCCCCTTCTATGGACGCCTCGGTGCACCTTATATAGTGAGGCCCGGGTTACAATTCTAGGGCACAGGTGGCAGCATATTCTACGAATATGCTCCTTTCCTAAAGCAGATGCTTCTTTATTTCTCTTTAACGGCTCGTCCGGGCTTTGGACGTAACCCGCACCGTCATCCTTGTCTTTTGGCGTCACCAGACACGGGTTACGTCATCCGGCTTTGACCGCGTCACCTTGGTCGCCCCTGACCCGCTGGTCCGCTTCTTTACTTTGCTTTGCTCATGCTATAGCTAATAAAGCCACCTTTTGACCGGCGGGCGATTCCTTCTCTTGGAAGCTAAGATAATCCGGCTAGAATATAGCTAATCCGGCTTACCCAGTTACCTGCAAAACAGATAGACATGGCTGGCATAAATCTTATGCCGGCCGAACCATAGTTAAGGAGGCGCCCCATGAACCGGGTCACACCGTGATTCGGCCTGCCTTGAGGTGACCCGGTCAGCACTTGATTTGACCGTGCCGTACCCTGGCTAACTCGGCCCTTGTACCCTGGTGTTACCCTACCCAGGGGCATCCCCCCAACAATTATGATTACAATATGCCTCCTATATTTGATGATTATGGTGATGAGAATAATAATGATAGCTATTTTGTTGAAGTTGCTCCTACTACAATTAATAAGAATAACTATGCTTATGTGGAGAGTAATAATAATTATATAAATGTGGCTCATGATAAGAATGTTTCATGTGATAGTTATATTGTTTTATTCATGATGCTACTGAAAGTTATTATGAGAGAGGGAAACATGGTTTTATGTATCTCAACAATATTAAGTTTCCCCTCTTTATGTTGAAAATTTTGAAGTTGTACTTGTTTTGCTTTCCTATGCTTGTTGCTTTGTGCTTTCATGACTTGTTTCTTTACAAGATTCCTATGCATAGGAAGTGGGTTAGACTTAAGTGTGTTTTGAATTTGCTTCTTGATGCTCTCTTTTACTTCAATTCATATTTCTTATGTGAGCATCTTCTCAAACTATCATGCCAAACTTAAAGGCGTTAAAGAAAAGTACTTATTGGGAGATAACCCAAAAGTTTTAGATGAGTCTTGGAAGTTATTACCTCTGTAATAACCGCTCCTTATCCTTTTTATTTGCTTTTTGTGCCAAGAGTAAGCCCTAATGAGGGAGAAGTAATGCTTGGGAAAGTTGCTGTCCTGAAACAGATTTCTGTGCTTCACCGTAAAAATTCGTATAAAATCTCTGCACATCCTTTTGAGGCATGAATTTTTGTTCTTCTGCCCCAGGTTGTTATCTAACTTTCGTTAGTTCAACACTTTTCGATTTGAGCAAAAGTCTTCGAAAAATTCGTCTTTACCTGCTGGTCTGTTTTGACAGATTTCTGCCATTATTTGCATTTGCTTATTGTTGGTTCCTTTTTGAGTTCTTTTGGGGAATTGAGCTTTTTGAGGGAAGTGCTACAGTAGCTTGTGTTTTATTGGAAGTTTTATTGGTGTTGAAACTGAACCCAAAGATTTATTATCTTGAGTGCACTAATGTTGCTAATAAAGATTGTGTGAAGTTTTGTATGAAGGAAAATTTTCAGGTGTATGAAGGAATGAGTAATGAGATGAAGAGTGGACTAAATCTCAAGCTTGGGGATGCCACGCATATCACCCCTAGAAATATCCAAGAAGTACAAGCGTAAAAGCTTGGGGATGCCCAAGGCATCCCCTTCTTCATCAATAAAAATCCCAGCTTTCTTCCAAATGCTTCATTTTTATTGTTTCATGCACAGTTGTGTTGTTCTTGGAGCGTCTTCTTTTTCGTTTTTGTTTTGGTTTTTCGTTTGCTTGGTTTGCTTAGTTTGCTGAATAAATTGGTTGGACCCCCTCTTTCATACATTGGTTTTCAAATAGTTTGGTTTGGATTGGAAAAGAGTAGGAAAGTTCATGCTTAAGTGGTAAAGGGAGCTTGTTTTGACTGTGGCCTATGCTTTGTCATGACATCCTTGATATTGTTTTGGCTTTATGCTTAGTATTCTTTGCTGTAGCATGACATGTTATAAACAATTGAGACTGCTTAATGTGCCTTGGAAGGATTATGCATTGTTTTAGCATATTAAAGCATAGTATTGTGGTATTCTCCTTTGATGTTTTATTTGGGTTGACTTGGCGCATGCTCACACCATGTCATGACTATTCCAAGTCAATAGCCTTTATGATCCTTTAGTTTTCGACTTGTAATATCACTTTATGCTTTAATCAATGATGTAATGTCGCTTTGTAGGATTATGGCCATTGTTGCTCTCTTAGTTTGTCGCTCCCAGTCTTTTGCTAGCCTCCGTAACCAAGTGTGAGTTCCACTCATGCATCCAACTCAAAATAAAACCAAGTTATTCCAAAGATTCCACCATACCTACCTATTAGCATTTGCTATTCCAAGTATATTCATGTTTTATCTACCTTCCAAATTAAACTTGTTATGTGAAAATTAGTGATTAATGCTCTCACGAACTTGATGGCTCACTTTACTTTCTTGCATTTAATAAACTTGAACCATTGGGTCCTTCTTTGTTGTGTATATGCTCGCGCTCTATAAGTTGAAATTAGCAGAACCATGTATCATGGGGAACGCTTTCAACATTGCACTTGTACTTTGTACCATGTTGATATTATGTTCTTTTGCTTATGGATCCCGGCGGTGTGAAATAAAAGTGGAACTTGTAAGATCATGGAGTTCATATACGTGTTAGAGAAACGCCTGGGCCGCTATCCTAAGCCATGCCTAATCATGGTGGAAACTTGCAGCATCACCATAATGAGCACTCTATGAAGCATCCTCAATAAAAACCTATGCAAATAGAAAATAAAAAGATAGTTGAGATGCTCATTGTTTGCTTGCCTTGTCATTTTGATTATGGGATAGCTCATGTATCATGTGCAAGGGGTACCCCATTGGCGGTTCTTTATGATACATATGTACTTACAATGATAAGAGCTTACTTGTGACTAAAGTTGAGTAGCATGAGGTTCGGTCTTCGTAAGTAAGGGGCATGAGATTCCGGCTTATAACTTGTCAAGCATATCCTCTTAGTTGTGTCACTTTAACCTTAATCACCTTAAATATGCTTATGATAGGGGCAATGAGAGCTGAAAGCTAACAAGTACCATAATTTTTGGAAGCTCCTTATGAAACTTGAATCCCTACTCCCTTCTAGGAAGGCCTTTCTTTTACTTTTATGTTCAGTCTCCACCTTCTATCTTTATGCACCTTCTTTGAGAGCATAGTGGCCATTCTTAGTTCTATGTGCATTGTCCCAAGACTTGTTGATTGATGCATAACTTGATATTGCTTGTTTTAAACTATTTGTATCTAGTCACTCTTATGAACTTTGAAGGTGTCATATGCATTTAAATTTGCTACTCTATGAGGGACAAGCTGAACGCTACTATGCTATGTTTTCTTTATGTGAAACAAACAAACGTTTTGCAAAGCATTGTTATTCATGAATCTTTTCTTTGTACCCTTTCATGTTGCAACATAGTTGCTTTGTCTTATTGTTAGAAATTTATCTTTCATGTTATGATTGAAGTACTATGATCCCAGCTATCCATGTTTTACAAATACTTTGATCAAGTTTATGATGGTGCATGTCACCTCAAAAATTATTCTTTCTTTTTATCACGTGCCTACTCGAGGAAGAGCAGGAGTTAAGCTTGGGGATGTTCATACGTTGCTAATGTATCCATAATTTTTGATGTTCCATGCTTAGTTTTATCTACTTTCTTATGTTTTATTCCAACTTTGGAGTACTTTTCATATGCTTTCTTGGACTAACCTATTAACAAGAGCCACAGTGCCAGCTGCTTGTTTTCTGTTGTTTTTGGTTCCAGGAAAGTCAAAAAATCAATATTCTCAGAATTGGACCGGACAAAAGCCAAAGTCGTTATTTTCCCAGAAGACTCACGGAGCCAGAAGGAGAGAAGAAGGGGGGCCACAGGGTGGCCACACCACCCCTGGGCACGGGTCCACCTAGGCCATGCCAGGGCATGGTGTGGGCCCCCTGGCCGGCCATCGACCTTGGCTCTTTTGCCTATATATCTCCCCCGATGCAGAAACCCTAAATAGTCAATCAGAAATCCATGAAAAGTTTCGCTGCGCCGCCACCACCGAAGGGGAGATTCGGGGGACAGAAAGTCTCTGTTCCGACACCCTGCCGGGACAGGGAAGTGCCCCTGGAGCCATCTCCATCGATCTCCACTACCATCTCCATCACCGTTGCTGATTCCCATGATGATGAGGGAGTAGTTCTCTCTCGAGGCTAAGGGTTCTACCGGTAGCTATGTGTTCATCTCTTTCTCTATGCATGATCATACTGTGATCATGAGCTTTGTAATCAAGTAGATCTACCTTCCTACTCAAGTGCTTTAATAGATCTCTGCTCTCCCCATGTGTGTGAAATTGAAAGCGTGCACACCATGGTGGCACTTAGGCTAGAGATTACAAATACTTGTTATGAGTTATATTTGGAGTTGGATGTCTTTATGAAATTGTGGTGTTTGTTGGAACCATCGAGTGCTCAAGGTGATAGTGTGGGGTTATCTATATGGGAAAGGCTTACTTTGTGGTGTGCTGTTATAGCCCTACCATGGATTAGAGTGTCCAATCGGAGAGTAGTTAAGAGTAGTATCATAAAGAGAAGATATTTATATGAGAGTGTTCACTAGTGAAAGTATGATCCCTAGGCCTTGTTTCTAAGCATTGAAACATCGTTTGCAATTAGATATGTTGCATGTTTGCTTGCTGCTATCTTTATTTCAGTTTTCCTTTAGTCTCTTCCACGTCAATCACGCGCCAGCAAGTATTTTCTGGCACTGTTACCACTTTTAATTATCCATACCACTTGTATTTCACTATCTCTTCGCCGAACTAGTGCACCTATACACCTGACAAGTGTATTGGGTGTGTTGGGGACACAAGAGACTTCTTGTACCTTGATTGCAGGGTTGCTTGAGAGGGGATACCTTTGACCACTTCCTCCCTAAGTTCGATAATCCTTGGGTGATCCACTTAAGGGAAAACTTGCTGCTATTCTCACTTGGAGGCCCAACAACTGTCTACAAGAATAGAAGTGCATAGACATCAATTTCGCAGCCTCCTACATTGTAGACTACCGAACCAGACGCTGACTGACATTTCAGCTTAAAAATCCTCTTGAAGAGGCCGAAGTGTGGCTCGATTCCGAGCCAACACTCACAGAGCGTGATGAACCAAGAGATGTGGAGAATGGAATTTGGGGTCTGCTGATGCAGCTGGAGCCCGTCGAAACAAAGAAGGCCCCTGACAAAAGGATGCAGGGGAAGAGAAAGACCTCAAATGATGAACGCAAGGAACATCACTCGGAAACCTGGAGGAGGACGCAGGATTACCTCATCACCAGGCACTCATGAATCATCTTCGGCGGACGGGAGAGCTCCATCTTACCGATGGAGGTGCAGCTCAGAAGGCTCGATGATGGACGCACGCCAGGCGCCGTTGGTGACACGGGTACCCGCATCCTTCTTCTTCCTAGCACCGACGGTGCTGGTGCCCACGGTGCTGGTGCCGCCCTTCTTCTTGGTGGCAGCAATATTGGCCGCAGATCCAGCGGCGGCGCCTCCCTTCTTCTTGCCCATCTTTTGATGGCGATGTGAACGGAGAAAGTAACTGGGGAATACACGGAGTTGGTCCAGTGCTGCGAAGAACAAATGCGCAAGAAAGCAGAGAGAACGACAATGGCGAAGAAGCAAAAACCCTACTGAACGCGTGGCGCACATAGCCATCGACACGTGGTGAAGATAAACCACAAAACATCCCCCACTACTCCCATTACGCACGGAAATCGAGGAGACACAGTTAAAACAGAAGATTACACACGCCCAGTCAAATCAAAGTCAGGAAGTGGGACCCACCCCTCGTCACATCCAGTCAAAACCGCTCACGCGGGCAACTGAAGTCATCATGTTATCAGCACTGACATCATCAACTCAACCAGAAGAAGATTTCGACTACTTTAGTCCCTGCTCGAGTCTTCGACTCAACCAAGCACTCGGGGGCTACTCCCATAGGGAGCGCTGGTCGCGCACCCTACGACTATTTTTTATGCAGGTGTATGAGCATTCAAGATAAACCCATCACTCGAATCAACGATTCGATTATGAATTACGGGTTACTCCCATAGGAAGCTCCGAAAGCATATTCGATCGAAACAAGCAATAAAAGACGACAACCGTCGCACAAAGATTTTTAGTCCCCACTCGAGTCTACGACTTGAGTAGGCACTCGGGGGCTACTCCATAGGGAGCGCTAGTCGCGCACCCTACGATTATTTTTCCTTGCACATCATGTTGTGTGTCGGTAACATCCACACTCGAATGCTATGGCGACTCCGCCTCATATTTTCCCTACAAAGAGATTGCGTCTCCTAGGCCACCCGAATCATCTCCGTGATGACAAAAATTCAGATGCCGCGCTTATAGCGTGAAGATAAGACCTGAACAAGGCCTGGCAACGCATCTGCTGTGCACTACCAGAAATATATCTGTGCCTGCAGGTACAATGAACATGCCTTGTGTAACACCCTCGAATCGGCCCTATGCAAGTTTCAACGCTTCTCGCCAAACCCGCATAGAAACAATTCAAGGACGCCCACTAGGCACTTTCGTGCGGGTGGAAAACGAAGTAATACCATTACACAATAGTCCACGATGGAACCCACAGAACAGATATATACAACACGACTCCATGAGTCAAGAATACATATATACAATACAAAGATCCAAATCACCTTGAAAACGATACAACGTCCGAGTACGGACAAGATGCAAATGGGGCTAAGAGCCCTGAAGAAGAACCAATGGCGTCCATAACCCTGCCCAGGCCAAGCCAGAAGGGTAACCCTGCTAACGACGTCGAACTTAAACCTGTTAAAACAAAAGGGGTGCTGACAAAGGGCAAAGGAAAAAGGGAGCGGTCAGTACTGAGGCCAGTACATGGCGAGGCTAGAATTCGGCGGCTCTCGCCTACACAGGTATGGTGGACTGAAGCGGCAGCGAAGCATGCACTAAACAACCTATAGAGACTCGATACATCTGTCGGCTATTAGAGAGGGGTAAGAAAGACCTATTCGAATCCAACCTGATACTAACACCAATCATACCCATCCTGGTATTCCCTCCTCGAGACCAAATGAGGAAGTCAAACCGAGGAACTCACACAGTTGGCGGTTTTATTCATTCCATTATAGTTGAAGCACTTACTAGTCAGATATAGATAGCATGAGTCATCCTGATAGCATAAGTAGTGGGCAGTTTTAGTTAATCATTCAGTTGTAGTTGCAGTACTTGTCAGATACAATTAGCATGTGACATCCCAAACCCAGTAGTTGTTGGCACTTTTATTTCATTCCATTGGAGTTGCGATACTTACTAGGCAGGTCTAACATGACACGATACACCCCAGTTCCACCAGTTGTTGGCAATTTTATTATCCATTCCATTGTAGTGAAGCTAATTAGTAGTCACATATTAAGTCAAATTTATAGCACTACTTTAGTTATGCTTGTTTATGATCGAGATACTATGCTCCAAGTCGTCCATAACCGTGGACGCGGATTTTAGAAAGATTTACCCTGCAGGGGTGCACAAATAGCAACACACACACGATCAACCTCGGAAAAACCAAATCAAAACCCAACGAGGCTTTCACGACAAAGCAATCACAAGATTCATAAAAGATTTTAGGGGGCCACCCCACTAAGCTACCCGCAACGAAGTTGGCCAGCTCCGAGACGGACCCAGGGTTTGTGTCAATGGTTGTAAATGACTAAAAACCCGAAAGTGTGACTGGGCTTGTCGATACCGCGAAAACATTCCATGTTCCAAAATAGTATAGGTGCTCCACGCACAATCGTAAATAAAGAAGTAAAGCATGGCATAAGTACAGGATAGTAATAAAGCCCCAAACTACTTTGTCGCCCCAAGAAATAAGAAATGAATCAAGCTCTGGCTAAGGGGATTCATGGTCCCACGTGCGGATAGTGTGATAGTTAAGGAACAGGTATCAAGTACTCCGGGTCCTACGGGACACAAGTGAGCGTGGAAGAACCAAATAACATCTATTGCCCACCGATGCCTTTACATTAGTTATATATATTCCCAGAAATTTAATAGTTGTATTTAAAGTCATGATCCTCTTCACCGTAAAGCATATGACAACATTCCAACAACTGTGTGGTACTTCATGACACGGGATCGCACCTGAGCAAGCGACTATGGCTCGCAAGACCATCTATCTACTAAACAATAGGTAATAGGATATGTCCAAGGCAATATAAAGGCTACACGAAATATATCTGGTACGGAACACTAAAGCATCGTGACACAGATAGCAATAGATCAATAGGAGGAAATAAAGACTATAAATGCAAAATAGGTAGAAAGGGGAGATTGCTCGCCTGGGAAACATAGCCGAAGGTATATTATCTGAAGAACTTGTCGATACTCGCATCCACTCAACGCCCTAATCCGCGAAGAACAAAGCACTAAAAGAAACACCGAATGCACTATTTAATACTACGGCAGAAGATCGGGCATGATGCATAAAATGATGTATGACATGGCAAAAGTGCGATGCAATTAGGCAATATTAAGAGGAACCGGGGTCCCAACAATAAATTAATGGTTCATGTTGTTTAGTTACCCCGCAATTTAAATGTTGTATTAACAAGGCAAAACACATCGTCGGTTCGCTACACAAATTTAAATGAGGGCCATATGAGACAAATATAGCCTGCATACAGTCTCCATATTTAATTATGAGTGAATCGGCATAATGCCCCCAAACCCCACAATATGTATGCAAACATGCTCAATTAATATGCAACAAGTATATGTCATATATTATAAAATAGGGTCTCGGAAAGGGGATCACATTAGGGGTCGAAGATCTTGGGGTTCGAGGTGGTTCGGGTTCGGCGGGATCAGCCTTGACATCTTCGGGTCCACGTCAAAGAAGGGCTCGGGGTTTTTGAACTCCACCTCAACCATCAGACGGTCGACAAAAAGGAAGTAGATCCTGGCGTCCATGGCACGGCATCGTAGATCTTGGTGTTCCATCTTGATCAACACTGGCGGACTTGGTTTCGGGCGTCGGGTCTCACGGACGAATTTGGATAAGCATCGGCAACACATCACCGGGCAGGAGGTCGACTGCAGGAAGCATCTGAAGGTACAATGAATAACGATAGGTAACAGGTGGCCTGGTGCTTGCAGCGGAAATAAAACAACACGGCCACGGCGTCGCACGCTTTGAGGTGGTCAGGAACAAACGCAGGCACAGAAGGCATGCACAGCACAGGAAGAACGCGCGCTACGGAGAACGGTCCTGGTGGTGTTGCGGCAGAGAGGCCGAAGCTAGAAGACGTGCTCAGGAGACTCGTGGAGGCGGCGTTCATGGCGATGGCGAGCACGACTCGGACGACCACCGGAGAACGGGGCGCCGCGCGATCCTAGAGACGAGGCAAGCAGGTCGGCGAGGTGAAGACGGACGGCGACGGTGATGCTGCCCGCAGGGGTACCGCTGCAGAGCGGAGAGGACGACGGCGAGGTACGGTGGGGCGTGAGGAGCTCGACGCAAGGAGGAGGTAAGGCAGGGCGGCCGGAGCTTGTCGGGCTCGAGGAAGGTAGCGGGGTGCTGGAGGACGGTGGAGCTCCTGGTGGCGGAGTCCCATGGCCGTGGATCGAGGCAGGCTCGGCGTCGAGGAGGCGCTCGAGGCGGGTGGCTGACGACGGTGGTGGCTGGCCGGAGGGCTCACGCGGTGAGCGGAGCTCGGGATCTGGCGGCCGACGACGGGCACAGAGGGCGGCAAGGACGGGGAAGCGGCCAGGAAAAGCGGTGGCGGACGACGCCATCGGGGCTCCGGCGAGGCTCTGCTCGGGGCGAGCACAGGGAGGAGAGGAGGGCGGCATGCAGAGGGAGGCGCCGATGGCTCACGGATGGGTCCGGTGCTACGGGGAGGAATCGATCGGGGGGGTTGGTGGATACGGACGTAAACGAGGTGGTGGGGCCAGGTCGGGGTCGTGTGAGGGGAACGCGAGGGAGTAGGGCAGTTCGTGCGGGAGCGTGTTGGCTCGTGCACACGTGCGTGCTTGTGCGTACGATGTGCGTGCGCGCGCGGTGTGCTGCACGGCTGCTGCGTGCGGGGTGTGTAGCGCGACAATTGTGGGTGGCGGCGGCGGAGGATTAGGTGTGAGGGTCTGGGTAGGCTAGGGTTTGGTTTAGGTTGGGTAGTAGGTGGCCGGTTGGGCCTTTTGGGCCTGGCTTGCTTCCTCCCCTAAAAACATACATTTATTTATTTATTTTATTTTAAAACACGTTTGTAAATAATTTTTAGATAAAAGAAAATATCCGGAGAGACCGGGGTTTTTAATTTGAAATAAAGGGGACGGGATTAATGTATAAAACAAAATAGGGCTTTTAGTAAAATAGTTTTAGGCAAATATGCAAGCAGTCATGATGATGCTCAAATGCAATATGGCATGATGACATGAGCATGCGGTCAAGATGATGCACAAAGCAAAAACATAGCGATTTTCTAGTAGTGGTTTTAGCGAGGTGCTACACCTTGGCGGACGCGTAGAGTGCCCACATTTATACATGGGAATTCGACTCCTATAAGACCTCTACGGCCTGAGTCGAATTACGCCAGCACTATTCCGAATTCGAGCCAGAGGACTCGAGTTTGAGTAGATTGTGTTGTTTTGCCCTAAGGCAGTTAACTAATACCGATACATCGGATAAATCAGGCACGTATATCAACAATCCCTATGACATAAACAGAACACTCGAAAAAATGCTCAGTCATGCACTCGGAAGGCTTCATAAAGCCTCCGGTCGAATCTGCGATTCCAATAGACACTCGGGGGCTACTGACATGGGTATACCCTACAGGTACTCGAGCTTGGCATATACGGTCCAAATACAGCAGAAGCCCACGGCGTTGCCAAGGCCCAATGCAGGATTCAGGTGACCCACGGACTCTTCGATTGCTTGCAACGCAAGAAGAAGCTTAAGATAGAAAGTTCAAAGGGGCGAACCCTAATATGTAACCGACTCGACCTACTACCCGAGACCGAGCCTATCTATATAAAGGCTAGGAGGGGCGGCGAGGAGGACAATCACAACCCTAGTTTCACCGCCATCACCAGATTGCATCTGTGCACCCCATGTAATCTTTGATTCCTTCGTTAATTCCAAGAGCAGACAAGCAGGAGTAGGGACCTCTAAGAGGCATGAACCTGGGTAAACCTTGCGTCCATGTGTGCTTGTTTGCTAGCCGACTGATGCCTCCAGTGCTCCCTCCTTCTCCAAAACCCAAGTCCATAACAATGGGCATTGATGAGTTAAACCCTCGTCACCTACTATAGTCAATATCTGATTTACAACGAGTTTCTAATAATTTGGTTATCATCATTGTGGTTCCATGTTCGCAGGTAAGACCGGTTCTATCTTCGAAAGCCCTAAGCCACGTAAAACTTGCAATTGATAAATTAGAAGCGTCTAGTTTAGATTGTTGCTGGGATGGTGTCATGATATGGTAATGTTATAATTTGAAGTATAGTTGATACTCTTAGAAATTATAGCATACCTAATGTGTAAGTTCCACATACCTTGGCCTTACGGACAAACGAATGATAAATATCATAACACGATGCACATGATAGTGATCAAGTTGAAGAACCATATTATTTCACTTTATACATATGATGTTTGCATCTTATATTGCTTGTATGGCACTTTAGTAACATTATAAGATGATCCCTCATTTAGATATCAAGATAAAATGTATTCTTCCTTAAGTATGCACCGTTAAGAAAGTTCATCGTTTCAAGACATCACGTGATGATCGGGTGTTTTTGACTCTACGCTTTCATACAATGGGTGTGAGTACTATGGTTCTTAATTGGTGAGCCTAGCATGTACAGACATGGCCTCGGAACACGGACTGAAAGGTTAAGCATGAGTCATATGGTTGATATGATTCCCATATAGATGCTTGCCTTTGAAGCTACACCGACTCATGTGATGATCGGACTTAGTGTAGTGGATTTGGTTCATGTAATCACAAAAAAGACACGAGGGATGTTGTTTTTGAGTGGGAGTTCATTCATAATTTGGATTAGTTGAACTCGATCTATCATAAACTTAGTCTAAATAAACTTTACAAATTATGTTGTAGATGGCACTGCCTGCTTTTAATTTCAATGTGTTCATGGAGGAAGAGAAACTTGCGACGAATGGTACCAACTTTACCAACTGGGTCTTGAATCTGAGGATTATCCTCACTGCTACAAAAAAGCACTATGTGTTCAAAACATCGCTAGGCCCCCCACCACCTCATGATGCCCCTGACAAAGAAAATAATATCTATTTGACTCGTTAGGAGGACCACAATATGGTTCATTGCGGCATATTGTATGGGCTAGAGCCAGAACTTCAAAAGCATTTCAAATATGGCAATGCCTTTGATACCATGGGTGAATTGAAAATGATTTTCAATACCCATGTTGCGGTAGAGAGTTATGATGCTTCTAAAAAGTTCTTTAGCCACGTGATGGAAGAGAACAACTCTGTTAGTGAGCACGTACTCAAAATGTCTAGGTACGCCGATAAGCTTGTGTCCTTGGGAATAATGATTCCTATTGACTTAGGCATACATCATGTTCTCCAATCTCTACCACCTAGCTACAAGAGCTTCGTGATCAACTATAACATGCAGCGCATGAAGAAGTCTCTCCCCGAGTTTCTATCAATGCTTAAGACTGTAGAAGTGGAGATCAAGAAAGAACATCAAGTGTTGATTATCAATAAGACCACTGGTTTCAAGAAAGACAAGAAGGGTAAACATAAGGGAAAGAAGAGCGGAAAATCTATTGTTGCGCCTGAAAAGAAATCCCGAGCATGCCCTAAGTCTGATACCAAGTTCAGTTATTGCAAGGGGACTGGCCCTTGGAAGCACAACTTCCCCAAGTATTGGGCGGACAAGAAGGCTGGCAAGGCAAACAAAGGTATATGTGATATACATGTTATTAATGTGTACTTGACTAGTACTCGCAGTAGCACCTGGGTATTTGATACTGGATCGGTTGCTAATATATGTAACTCAAATCAGGGGCTGCAGGAACAAGCGACAACTAGCAAGGGATGAGGTCACGATGCATCTTGGTAATGGAACAAGAGTTGATGTGATTGCCGTCGGAACGCTGCCTCTCCATCTACTGTCGGGATTAGTTATAAATCTGAATAATTGTTATTCGGTGCCTGCACTAAGCATGAACATTGTATCTGGATTGTGTTTATTGTGAAGTGGTTATTCGTTTAAATCCGAAAACAATGGTTGTTCGATTTATATGGATAAAATATTTTATGGTCATGCACTTGTGTTGAACGGTTTATTTCTGCTGAATCTCGATAGTAGTGATACACATATTCATAATGTTGATGCTAAAAGGATTAAACTTGATAATGATATATTCACATATATGTGGCACTACTATCTAGGTCATATTGGCGTAAAGCGCATGAAGAAAATCCATTCTGATAGAGTTTTGGAATCACTTGATTTTGAATCATTTGATACATGTGAGCCATGCCTTATGGGCAAGATGACTAGAACCCCGTTTTCCAGTACAATGGAGCGGGCGACAGATTATTGGAAATCATACAAACTGATGTATGTGGTCCAATGAGTGTGTTGGCGCAAGGTAGATATAGTTATTTTATTACTTTCACGAATGATTTGAGTAGATATGGATATATCTATTTGATGAAACACAAGTCTGAAACCATTGAAAAGTTCAAGGAATTTAGAAGTGAAGTGGAAAATCATCGTAATAGAAAGATTAAATTTCTGTGGTCCGACCATGGAGGTGAGTATCTAAGTTACGAATTTAGCACACACATGAGAGAGTGTGGAATAGTTTCACAACTCATGCCTGCCAGAACACCACATCGTAATGGTGTGTCAGAACGTCATAATCGTACCTTATTGGATATGGTTCGATCTATGATGTCTCTGACTGAGTTGCCACTTTCATTTTGGGGTTATGCACTAGAAATCGTTGCATTCACTTTAAATTGGGCACCATCTAAATCCGTTGAAAAGACATTGTACGAATTGTGGTTTGGAAACAAACCTAAGCTATCATTTCTTAAAGTTTGGGGATGTGATGTTTATGTGAAGAAACTTTAGCCTGATAAACTCGAACCCAAAGCAGAAAAATGCATCTTCATGGGATACCCTAAAGAAACAATTGGGTATTCCTTCTATCACGGATCTAAGGGCAAGGTTTTCGTTGCCAAGAATGGATCCTTTCTAGAGAAAGAGTTTCTCGCGAAAGGTGTGAGTAGTTAGAAGGTAGAACTCGAAGAGGTTACTAAACCTTCTCTTCATGAAATAGTGAGTGGCGCAGCGCCAGAAATTGTTCTAGAGTTTACTTCACCGAATGAAGAAGGAACTAATGATAAAGATCATGAAACTCCGAAAGAGGACACTACCAAACCTCGCAGGTCAAGCAGGACACGTGTAGCTCCTGAACTGTATGGAAATCCTATCGTGAATTTCATGGTAGATAGAATTGATGACCCTACGACATATGACGAAGCGATGATGAGCCTGAATTCCAACAAGTGGCTAGAAGCCATGAAATATGAGATGGGATCCATGTATGAAAACTAGGTTTGGACCTTGGTGGACTTACCTCACGACCGAAAGGCTAATGAGAATAAATGGATTTTCAATAAGAAAATTGATGATGATGGTAATGTGACCATCTATAAAGCTCGACTTGTCACAAAGGGGTTTTGACAAATTCAAGGCGTAGACTATGATGAGACATTCTCTCTCGTAGTGATGCTAAAGTCGGTTAGGATTATGTTAGCAATTGCTGCATATTTTGATTATGAAATATGGTACATGGATCTCAAAACTGCATGCCTCAATGGTAATATTGAAGAAGAGTTGTATATGATACATCCAAAGGGTTTTGTCGATTCTAAGGATGCTGACAAGGTATGCAAGCTTCGGCGATCCATCTATGGACTGAAGCAAGCATCCTGTAGTTGGAATCTCTGCTTTGATGGGTGATCAAAGAGTTTGGATTTGTCCAAACTTATGGAGAGGCTTGTATTTACAAGAAAGTGAGTGGGAGCAATGTGGCATTTCTAATATTATATGTGGATGACATATTATTGATTGGAATGATATAGATCTTTTAAACAGTGTTAAAAGTTATCTAAATAGGAAATTTTTGATGAAGGACCTTGGTGAAGCATCATACATATTAGGTATTGAGATCTATAGAGATAGATCAAGACACCTAATTGGACCACCACAGAGTACAGACCTTGATAATATTTTAAAGAAGTTTGAAATGGACAGAAGTAAGAAGGGGTTCTTACCTATGTTGCAAGCCAAGACATTGAGTAAGACTCAAAGTCCAGCTACGGCGGGAGAAAGAGAGATAATGGATAAGATCCCATATGCCTCAGCCATAGGCTCAATAATGTACGCCATGCTATGTACAAGACCATATGTGACACATGCTATTAGTTTGACTAGTAGGTACCAATCTGATCCAGGTTTGGAACACTATATATCGGTCAAGAATATCCTTAAGTACTTAAGAAGAACAGAGGAAATGTTTCTTATGTACGAAGGTGAAGAATAGTTGGTCGCTAAGGGTTATGTCGATGCTAGCTTTGACACTGATCTAGATGACTCTAAGTCTCAATCTGGATATGTATTTCTCATGAATGGAGTAGCAGTTAGTTGGAGGAGCTTCAAACAACCTGTGGTGGCGGGATCAATAATGGAGGCAGAATATGTTGTTGCTTCAGAAGCGGCGCAGGAAGCGGTTTGGATGAAGGAGTTCATAACTGAACTAGATGTGGTTCCTAGTGCGTTGGACCCAGTGGTGATCTATTGTGGCAACAATGGAGCCATAGCCAATGCCAAGGAACGAAGGTCTCACAAGAATTCCAAGCATATTAAGCGTCGGTTTCACTCCATCCGCGAGTATGTCAAGGATGGAGATATAAAGATTTCTAAACTACACATGGATCTCAATGTAGTAGATCTGTTGAGTAAAGTTCTCCCTAGGTCAAAGCATGATCAACACCAGAACTCCATGGGTGTTAGATTTATCACTATGTAAACTAGATTATTGTCTCTAGTGCAAGTGGGAGACTGAAGGGAATATGCCCTGAGAGGCAATAATAAAGTTGTTATTATCGTATTCCAAGTATATGATAGATGTTTATTTTGCATGCTATAATTATATTGATTGGAAACATTAATACATGTGTGTTTAATAAACACATAAAGGGTTCCTAGTTATGCCTCTCTTATAAACTAGCTCGTTGATTAACAAGATGATCAAGGTTTGTTGATCATGGACATTGCATGTTGTTAATAATGAGGTCATAGCATTGGTGGAATGATGTGATGAACATTCATTTGAAGTATAGCAATACGATCAAAGTCATTGTGTTTAAATTGCTATAACATCGTACGAAGTAATTCTAGTCCTTAGACCATGAGATTATGTCAATCACTAACACTAGAAGAGTAACTTGATAACATCAAACGTCACACCATAACAAGGTGACTATAAAGGTGGTTTCAGATACTCCTAAGGGGTTATGTAGAGGCTCATGGATCAAGAGTTGGATTTCTCCATCCCGATGATAGATAGATATACTCTGGTCCCTCTCGATGATATCACATTGAGATAGCTTGCAAGCAAGTGATGTGATCACTAGAATGTTATATCACGGGAACAAGAAAAGAGTGCATGTCGGTAACGAGATCAAACTAGGTATGGAGATTCCAATGATTGAATCTCGTACATGTAATATATCACGAGATAAAGAGATTTGTTACTAATGTTAAAGGTTCTCACAATCACAAAAGTCATCGTTGAATGTGTAGGAGTCAGTACGGATCTCTAGGTCCCGCTGTTGACTATTGATCAGAGAAGGGTCTCGATCATGTCTGCATTATTTGTGAACCGTAGGGTGACACACTTAAGGGATACCGACACTATTTGGAGTAAATATGTTCCAGATAAAAGAATTGCTAAGCGCTGGAATTATTTTAATGGACATCAGAATTGTTTCAGGCAAAATTGTTGAAATTCGTTCTACATGTGATATTGAAATGTTATAGGGTGTTTTATGTGAATGTTTGTTAATTAAAGTAATTAACAAAATTGTGGGAGTATGAGTGGAGGCATGTTTATGTGAGTGGAGCATCCACCACATGAATGAAGGAAGAGGTGGGGCCACCTCCATGGACGTCGGCCATGGGAGGGGGATGCTCCCTCCCCTATAAAAGGCCCCCATCTCCTCCTCTCATATCACACCTCCCCGTGAAGGATCTTTCTCACCCTCTAGAGTTATTTCCCCATGGTCTCGGATTAGTGATATACATGTTCCCAGTGGATTTTCGTTTGGAAGGAGTTGATGCTTCCGCTGCATCACTAGAGCGAGGAGTCGGAAGTTGTTCGGTGGACCGGACATGTGTGCGATCATGGATGCGCTATTGATTTGCAGCGTTGGACTTCCTCTTGATCTTGAGATCGGCAAGCGAACGACTACATCATCCACGAGTCCGACCTCGTTACACTTTGTCGGTCTTCAAGGGTATGTTCTCTATGGATGTATATCCACCCGTTGTTTATATCTAGGTAGATAGATCTTGGTTCTTAGTAGTTCCCATCGTAGGAATTTTTTTATTTTCTATGTTGTGAACCCAACAGCCACAACCTTCCTACACCACCATGCCCCCACCTTACCAACCACCATATGTCCCATCCCCGTATCAACCACCGCCCACACCATATACCCCAACCCCATACGTCCCTCCGATGTATACCTACCCTCCCCAGCCATACCCTACTCCATACCCACCACAACCACAACCACAACCCTAATGCCCACTACACCTTCCTCAACAACCACCAAACCATTGGCCGCTAGAACAGCAGCAAGGTCGGCGCAAAGGGGGGCGTGGCAAAAATACAGGTCGTGTAGCCTCGCCATGGTAGGAGGACGTTTTTTTTGTCAAATTTGCAAAAAGGAAGGTCATCCAGCAAATGAGTGTTGGTGGTGTTATGGTGACGATGATGATGATGACACACCCACTAATGCTAAAGGTGCTTATGGTGTTGATACGAACTGGTATTTGGATACATGCGCCACCACTCATGTTATAGGGCAACTTGAAAAACTCCAAGTTCATCAAAATTACCAAGGAAGTGATCAAGTTCGCACTGCTAGTGGACAAGGTATGGATATTGGTCATTCTGTTTTGCACACCCCTCATAGCTCCATACAACTTCAAAATATTCTACATGTTCCTAGTGCTTCTATGAACTTAATTTCTATCCATAAAATTGCTCTAGACAATAATGCTTTTGTTGAAATTCATCCCTTCTTTTTCTTGATTAAGGATCAAGCAACACGACAAGTCATGTTTAGAGGTCCCTGTCATGGTGGCCTATATCCTCTCGTTCCAGTGTCAACAGGATCATCATCCAAGCATCGTTTTGGTCTCCATCAAGCCTTCCTCTTCTACGTGGCATCATCATCTAGGTCATCCTTCATCGTTTATTGTTCAGAAAGTTCTTAGGAAAAATAATCTCATGTACTCTCCAAAAATAAATGCTTATGTTTGTGATATGTGCCAATAGGCCAAAACTTATCAGTTACCCTATCATGTTTCCACTAGTGTGTCCACAGTTCCTTTGGGACAAAGTTTTTTGATGTATGGGGTCCAGCTCCTCTCTCTATAGGCAAACATGCATATTATGTAAGCTTTATTGATGATTTTAGTAAGTTTACATGGATTTATCTGCTTAAAAAGCATTCTGATGTGTATCAAGTGTTCCTGAATTTCCAACAATTTGTTGAATAAAAATTTGATAGGAAGATCATTACAATGCAAATTGATTGGGGCGGTGAATATGAAAAACTCAATAGTTTCTTCCAAAAAGTGGGAATTACTCATCATCTCTCTTGTCCCCATGCTCATCAACAGAATGGGTCTATTGAACGCAAGCATCACCACTAATGCTTCCATGCCTTTGAAACTTTGGGATGATGCTTTTCTTATAGCCACTTTTCTCATTAATCTTCTTCCCACAAAAGTTCTTGATTTTGCCACCCCTATAGGAAAGCTTCTCCAAATCAAACCAAACTATGAACCGCTTCATGTTTTTGGTTGTGCATGTTGGCCTAATCCTCATCCCTATAACAAATATAAACTCTCTTTTCGATCCAAAATATGTGTCATCCTTAGGTATATCCCTCTTCATAAAGGAGTAAAATGTCTTGACATCACGACTGGTCATTGATGGCCAGCAAGTGCACACGTTCATCAGAGAATGTTTTCACAGAAGTATTAATTCTAGTTTTATATCGAACCCAACAAGGAGCCTAGGAAAGTGTTTTTATGCAGTGTTTATGTCGCACCCAAGGTGTCACAGGTCTTGAGTGAATTGACTTCAAAATTTGATGGTGGAAGTGGCGAGTAAAAGATAGAGGAACTTGCTTAGGAAATAAGTAAATTGCATAAAAGTAAAGATGCGAAAGGTGTGTAAAGGTCCTGCAGATGAGAAGTTAGGCGCGGTGAGAAACAGTTCTTGGTGATAGTGAAAGTGTCAAGCGGAATAAGTGATAGTGATATTTCTTATTTATAAGTGAGTAGGCAAGCAACCCATATATCGACTAGGAGTCCTCATGGCCAATTCTTCCCAATCCCAATGACCCATATGCCTGTTACCACGACCATGGTCAGCGCATTAATTAAGGTCTTGCGACCGGATCAAGGCATTAATCTTGATGGTTCCTTGTTGTCTTCGAGTAGTTCTAGCTCTTCTTTGATATCGGCCGTGTCACTCGAGGGTCACCGAATTACTAGCATACAAGTTCATACCTATGAGATATTTGGATCATGTTACCTGGGCCCTTAAATTACATAACAAGCATTAGGAAAACATAGATCTTCATTCTCACTATTTAAATAAAGGGCTTTCTATTTTCGTGCCCTCGGGTCCTTAGTTGTGCTCAGTTTTCCCTAGCTCCTTAGTTTTTCCTCAGTTTTCCCCAAGACCTTGTCTGAAACCATCACAGGTGTTGTAACGGCCGGTTGCCTGACGGTTGACAGTTATCTTATGACTGGTGGGGCCACGTAGAGCCCGTAAAGACACGTCAGACCATCCATCTTTGTTTGACCGTAAGCATCGATGTATCCCTGACCAAAACGGGAATGAGTGGGGCTTCGGTATATCGAATGACAAGTGGGGCCATGACGCTGATACAAGGGGCAATACATGGGTAGGATTAGATTTTTAAACGGAGCTCTACAGTGATGGAACGGAGGAGGTGGCCTGCGGGGTGCCGAGATGAGATCGACGTCCACAAAGAACTGCATGAGGCGAGACCAGACGCATTAGATAGATATGAACTAGACGCATTTAACCATGCAAAGAAGAGAAGAAATGGTCGACGACATCGACGGCTACCTCAAAACTTTGACTGACCGTGTCGGACACGAACGTGAGCAATGTAGAGAAAACTAGTGTCTCTCCTTTCTGGCGTGTATAGATGGGTGCTAGAAGAGTGTGGTGGCAAAGGGAAAGACCTCGCGGTGGTCTGTGGCGTCCAGCATAGCGGGGCGGCGTGGCCGTGCCCACAGCGGCGTGCATGCATGTTCAGCATTGGCATCAGCATGTACGTTCGTCATTGGCCTCGGCGGTATCTCTGGTGTGTCAGTGATCGAATGAGGGGACAGGATTGAGGGTGTATCCCGACGGTGACCTAGCAGTGGCGGCGAGCATAGCCGTTCTGACCATGCCGATATCGACATTGGCATCGTTTGGAGGCTGTGGTGCTCGAATCAAGGTGGGATTTGTTTCCTGTACGCCAAAATGAATTTGAAACAAGTTTCATGTTGAATATTAGGTAACGAAAGTTTGTAACTAAAAATTATACTAGCGCCATGGTGAGGTTCTTTTTGATAGAGCTATACGGATGGGAAAACTTGTTTGACACTTTTTAGATAGGGTTCCTTGTTGTTACACGTATGGCATCATGTATGGCAAATTTGGGGTCATTTGGAGATGTTCGAAAAAATCACTTTGCTTAAGCGCATGTCGTTTCGTCTCACTGAAACCAGCTTTTCTAACAAGGTGATTTTTTCTACCTTCTCTAAATGACCTCAAATTTCATACAACTGATCTTCTATACATAGATAGATAGATTGTTTCGTTTTTACATTTTTCGAACTTTTTATTTTCCTTTATAATACCCAATTAATTTTCAGGTCAAAACCTCGAAAAATAGCATCATGTATGGCATCATTTTCATCCTAAATTTCAAATTTTGTGAAACTTTCCCTTTTAGATATTCCTTGTTGTTATAGGTATGGCATCATGTATGCCAAACTTGGTTAGGTCTCACTGAAACCAGCTTTTGTAACAAGTTAGGTTTTTTCGACCTTCTCAAAAGGGATTTTTTTCTACCTTCTCTAAATGACCTCAAAAATCATACAGACGATCTTCTATACAAAGATAGGTAGATTGTTTCGTTTTTACATTTTTTTGAACTTTTATTTCCCTTTATAATACCCATTTGATTTTTAGGTCAAAACCTCGAAAGTTAACATAAGTAGATGGTGAACCCTCCCAAACTTCAAATACAGAGATAGATAGATTGTTTCGTTTATCATTTTTACCTTCAATAGTAATGGCTACAAGAAATCGGTGATGGTTTATCATTTTTTGCATGAAAAGTAATGGCTACAACAAATCGGTGATGGTTTATCATTTTTTGCGTGAAAATTAATGGCTACAAGAAATCGGTGATGGTTTATCATTTTTTGCGTGAAAAGTAATGGCTACAACAAATCGGTGATGGTTTATCATTTTTTGCGTGAAAATTAATGGCTACAACAAATCGGTGATGGTTTATCATTTTTTGCGTAAAAAGTAATGGCTACAACAAATCGGTGATGGTTTATCATTTTTTGCGTGAAAAGTAATGCCTAAAAGAGTTTATAATTTTTAGCGCGTGAAAAATAATATAGAAAACCGCCCTTTAGCATACTTAGAGGGTGGAAGCTAACCACCGACAGAGAGAGAGGGGCTATCCTGCCGGTTAGATCATACGATCAATAGTCGGCGGGCACGATCCGCGTGACATGGGCTAGATCAATCAGAGCAATGTTGCACGTCTGCGAGAATTTGTGAAGGGAGAGGGCAAAACTGAGTAGTATCAAGAAACCAAGGGCACCTGAGTAGTAAACAGACTAAGGGATTCAAATATGAGATTTAAAAAATGGAAAATGTGTGTTTTGTACAATGAAACCCATCTTGGCCTACCTCAAACTATTTGCAATACAAATATACATGAGTGTGAGAATTGTGGCCTCATTTAGACAAAGTATGTTTTGGGGAAAGCTGTTTTGGGAAGGGCTTATTGTGGAAAACCATGCACCTTCATAGCTACTAGGTGATTTGAGAAGTGGCAATTTGTGGTAAAACTTGATTTATCTATGACTTATCTATGATTTGAGAAGTGGCAATTTGTGGTAAAGACTCCATGAGTAAGTGCCACTCTTTTTCGGAATTTTTTGCACATTAAATGACTCATTTAACTAGTTAATCCCATTTGTTGACTCTCTGTTGCCCAGCCACTTGAGGGTAAAACTGAGCATATTGCACTAGCCAGTATTAGCACTCGAGGGGAAAACTGAGCACACAAAAAATGCTAGTATAAGACTCGAGGGTATACCTGAGTATATCTAAATTTCCAGGGTTAGACTCGAGGACGCGTGTTGCGGTGCAGAAATGGAAGACGTGCAATTGTTGATGCATAGATGCGGGTCGCGGTGCAGAAGTCGAAGACGTGCAATCGTGGACGCGTGTCGTGTTGCAGAAGTCCAAGACATGCAGATGTGCCACGGTGGACGCGTAGGACGCGGGTCGCATTAACCACCCCTCGCCTTTATAGACGCCTCCTCCCACTATCTCTGTCACTCTCACTCGCTCACGCAACGCCGACTCTCTCACGTCCCATCATCTTCTCCAAAGCAAAAAAACCCTCTCCCTCTCCCTCTCCTCTGCCGGTGAGATGGACAAGGAGAATGCCAATCCGATCGTCCACGACGCCGTCGGCTCCAAGCGCGACGCCTCCCTCTTCGATGCTGTCCCCTCAACGGCCGTCACCGCCGCCGCCGCCGGTGCATCGGAGGCTGCTGCCGCCGGTGGCGGTCAGATCCCGCCGGGATGGGACCCCTACGAGGAGCTGCCGTACGTCCCGCCCCCGAACCCCTACGACACCTCCATGGAGGACCCATGGAATGAGGTAACTACGGTTTGCTTCCTTTTTTGTTCCCCATTCCTTTTTGAACCCTATTTTTGCTAGTGTAGATGGATCTATAGATGGATGAGTATTGGGTTAATATTTGCACCGATTTTATTCCATTTTGTTTTGATCCCTTCTTGATTTCGTTTAAGATTTGGGGTTCGGCGAACCATTGCTGTGTACAAATCTGTTGTGCATGAGCTTTGGTTCGCTAACACCATCCCTGTAGATATATAATCCCACTCTAACTGAGGCTGCCTCTGTTTTTCCTAACTTTGTTATCATGCACGTTAGTCATCGTTGCAACTCATTCACTCATAGTTTCCGTTTGATATGGATCACGTGTCTGGCAGCGACGTCGGCAGCGACGACGAGCACCATGACACCAAGACTCACCAGGTGCTGCGGAGGCTGCAGGTCGGCCAGTACATCTCCTACTTCGCCAAGGGTGTCTACAGGTGCCCCTTCTGCACTACGAGACTCGGCGGCACTGACTTCAACTGCCTCCTCACGCATGTCGAGAACATCGGGAACACCTTTCCCAAGGTCGGCACGATGGTGAACGCCTACTCCTTCCGCGCCAAGCACAAGGCGCTCGGCATGCACCTCCGCAGCTTCTAGCGGGTGGAGATCTCCGTCGGGCGCATGCCTCCGCTCAAGCCCAAGGCTCCCAAGGGGAGCAACAAGTGGAGGCAGAGGCAGATGGGGTAGGCGGAGTCCTGGACGTGTGCTGTTGCTGCCTCCTATTTTGTTGTTAGCTAGGGATCCCTTGTTGTTATGTTGTTAGTATGATGGTGCTGTGAAGAACCTCGAACCTGTTACTATGTTTGGCTGCTGTATGCCGCTTATTATCTAGGGAGGGATCCCTATTATCTATCCCTATTCTACTATATGACTGTTTGAATTTATCGTACATTACCCTGTAGATTTGCTTCTAGATTTAACTACATACATATGGACCAGATGGAGTACTAGATTTCCTGCCATATTGGGCAAACAACGAGGGCCAAAAGACACAAATAATTGAAGGAAGACAGAAATGCAAACTTCTCTAGATTTGATACTAATTAGGTGAAAAAAGAAAGAGAGAATGAGGGGGAAAAGGTACTCTTAAAAGGGAAAATGCCAATTTGGGTCGAGAGAGACAAAACCCAGCTCCTGCTCACGTGCAACCAAACGCGGTCTCGTCCTGTCCCACGCGGTCCCTTTCTACCAGCCCCACGCGACGTGGCCCCACGTGACGCGGCCCCACACGACGCGGCCCCACACGTCAACACGGAACGGTCAACTAAACGGGAATCCTGCCGTCTGAGCTCCTTCTGCGGGTTTCAAACAAGGACTTGGGGTAAACTAAGGAAAAACTAAGGAGCTGGGGAAAACTGAGTACAACTAAGGACCCGAGGGCACGAAAATAGAAAACCCTTAAATAAAACATTACAACAATCACAAATAGATGGAATTAAAGGAGGCACAACACATCTCACTAATCCCCTACATCTCCCACGTTTATGGGGGTTTACTCAGACATGAGAGGAAGATGAATCAAAGGCATAATTGTATTGCAAATAAATATCATCTCAAAGTTATCGTAGCAAACCACAATAGCAATTAAAGATCCAATCAAATACAAACCGAAGGTAGATCAAAGTATCAAACCCTAACCTTACAGTGCCAATCTCTCTCTCTCTAAGTAATGATGGAATGATGGTGGAGTGTGTGGTTTAGAGGCTGGAGATCATTGAGGAACAAGGTGAAGTTCTTCCCCTCTTGCAGATCTGATCTCTCCCTCTAGATGGCTTGTCACGACTATAACTCTTGTTCTGTGGTTCTTCTCGTCTCTCCCCTTTTTACGAAAGTTTCTTGTATTGATATAAGGAAGGAGTCGGTGGGTAGTACGGGCGGGCGGTACAGGTGTGCCCTGACCGTACCAGTGGTCATTAAGCATTCAGGACGCCTCCAATGAAAGTTACTCCAATTGGGGATTTTCTTATTCTAGTGTAACTAGCCCATAAATGCTATTAGATCTTCAATAAATGTTCATTGCCTGAAGACCATCACAAGAAACCAAGGATTCGCTAATTGCGACATAAACATTAGTGGAAAGGGGCAATCTTCAGTGAAACCTGGCAATAAACAAGAGGAATACCAATGGTAAAAAGTGCTAAAATTTGGAGCTATCAACATCCCCAACCTTAGCGGTTACTCGCCCTCGAGTGACAAAGCTATAATGAGTAATAGCGAAACTTACAAGTTCGAGGTTGTATCATATTCCATCGTCTTAAATCCTGCAACCTTGAACATGAGCATAATATATCTGAACAGTTGCACTTAAGCTTGATTCCTAAACGCAAGTAACTCGCTAGCTAATAGTTCTTATAACTCAAATGATATTGTTAAAAATTTGGTGAGGCTTTGCAAATAAATTTCTTCCAGCACCTCTCTTTTTATGAGAGTGAAAAAAATTTAAGCGAGGTCGCTTAAGTCAAAATTAAGGCTGCAACTGTGGATGTCAAAAGAAGGATAAACTTAGAGCTTTTTGATTAGTCACCCACTTTGATAATCGTGGCTATCAAATACCTCTTCTTTCCCTTGCCTATCAAGAACTCTAATTGCACATTTAGGTAGGGAGGTGATGCCAACAATCAAAAGTATCGAAAGTTTCTCAGCTCATATTTTGATGATAAATCTTTTCTTTTTCCTTCTCAAGTATCACTAAATATTTTCTTTTGTAAACTCCTACACAACCTATTGGGAATACCAATAATTTTTCCCATATAGCGACACATATGCCACTCATGTCATCAACTCATAGCCGAAATCCGGGGTTATACCATACATTGTTCAGAAGCTAGCGGAGTCGTTGGCATCCCAAAGGTGTGTATTTGAAACAAAGTAATTTTATTCTTATTTTTTTCTCTTTCCTCTGTTCTTCTTATTTACAGCAGGTCAATACAAGTTTTGGCATCTCCCTCTCCCACTCTAAAAAGTTCGTTCTATCAAGCAATTCTTTTTAAGAAGGTATCATCAAGTTAACGATCAGTATGTGGGGCTGAGCACAATTAAGATTAAGCCGTTAAGACAAAAACATGGCACCAAAGTTGTCGATGGACACTTTGTCTTGTTCTACAAGTTTGGAATTTAATCCAAAGAGTGGTTTTTCAAACTGATATTAATTGTCGAAATTCCTAACCAAAGAGGTGACAAAAACCTTTGAGCTCAAGTTCTAAAAGATAACAAACTAAGCGTGGAGTCGAACTCAAGTGTAACCGAACGGACATAAAATGTTCATGAATAAGCTTACCGGAAGAATAAAAATAGGAATGTGGTACCTCCTCTTGCTTGTTCGTCTTCTACTTGAGCCAACACTTTGTGTTCGTCTCCATAGCTCGATTACTAGAAGTGAGCAACCTGCAGAAAGAATCAACCAGAGCCGAGAGAAAATTGCACAAATAAAACTAGAAACTAGTCTAATATTTTTGGGTTTTTCTTTATCAAATGCAAAACTAAAAGTAAACATGCATTGAAACAAAAATAAATAAAAATAAGAAAGAAAAATATGAATACAACATGGTGGGAGGAGTTTAACCTCCCCAAGCTTAGGCTTTTGCCTAACTGGAATCAGTTGTCGCTACCGTCAGGTGGCGGCTCCTGGTATGGGAAGTTCGGGTAGCGATTTTGAAAGTCAGTCATGAAAGATGTGAAGTCTTGAGTGAGGTTGACTATGTTGGCGTTCGCATCATACAACGTGTTTTCTATGTTGTCAATGCGATGCACCACCTGGTCGAAATCACTCCTCGGGACATAGTTGAATCTCGGCTGTGGTGGAGGCATACCTTGTTGTTGGTGTTGGTGGAAATGCTATTGGTGATGGTGTTGTTGACTGTAGTCGTCCCATCCTGCACCATGCCAATCTTCTTCTCCTTGATCTTGCTGTTGTTGGCCAGCTGCGGCATTTTCCCAGTTGGGTTGGCCACCTGGTGGCGTAGTCCTTCCTGAGAGGATCAGTGCCTACTGGAACTTCTCCCTAGTGAAGACCCAACTTTGTTTACCTGGTAAACCAAAAAGCTTGTACAAAAGGAAGCAAGATTTGGTGGAGATCATCGTTAAGTTCAAAAAAAATTGGTAAGCATAGAGGGCACGTTCGGGTCTATAGACCCCCATGAACTTAGTGCTAGCCATATGAATGTCATCTAGGACCTTACTTTCAGCCATAGCTCTTTCCTGTGGGAAGACAAGGTCATGTGCGTAGGTAATCTGTGGGATCAACCTGCCACAACGAATGTCCCTCGTGGAAGCCGACCTTCGGCGGTGAAAGTGCTGGATGAGAAAGGGACCCAAGTTTATCTTGTGCTCCATCTGTGGATGAAAGGCCATATGAATCATACTCATTTCGGGGCATGCCATTGCTCCAGCATCACCTTTCCCAAATAAAGAATTAACAAGGAAGGTACGAAAATAACGTATAGTAGGATTCTGGATGGTGGCGCTCTTCTTGCACAAGTAATCATTGTTCCTTTGGATAGAAATTTCCCCCCAAGATTGCATTGCCTCTATGTGCACATTGTCATTAATATAGAGTTCCCCTCATGGGAGAATCCGAAACTATAACAAAATTCATAGAAGGCCAGGTTGTGGAGTTGACCATTGAGCACAAAACTTACAGTGCAATTTTGCTCCTGGGTCTTGAGATCATCGTGGAATGATGAAAGGAACTCGAACATGGAGAGCTTGTAGGTGTCGATAGAGAGGTCGGAGAAGTCGAACATGCCAGCATGCACAGTCATCTGCTCAAAGTCTTCCAGAAGACCTTGGCGGGAGAGGAACTGACGGTTTACCCACTTGGTGGGCAAAACCTTGCGGTTTCTCACCCTCTCGTAGTCTCGGCTCATGGCAGCCCTCAAGTTGTCCACCTCCAAGCATCTCTTCTTCGATCCCGGCGGCTTGGCGGAGCTCGAGGCTCCTTCCGTACCTGATCCCTTGCCCAAGCGTAAAATCCTTCCAATATTATGCATTGTGCTGCCAAATTTTTGAAGAAAACTATAGGCATCAAGTTTCTATCACATAAACAAACGATTACATGTAGAAGTTACAAATCCTAAAGTGAGGAATCAATAATAATCTCAAAATATGGTGAACTCATCTAAATAGCCAATATGATGAATTCAACCATGGATTTCAGAAAATAGAGTATGGATCAGATGAGAAACTTAACAATGTGGAGATTCCCCAACTCAAAAACACAAAATCAATGAAGAATCAAAGGTTTTAGGAGGCTAGGGATTGAGGTGGAGAGAGAAATAACAAGGAAGAAAGAGGAGGAAGAAGAAGGAGGCTGGCTAGGAGCTAGCCTCCGTCGGCCTTTACCCAGCCACGCACTCGGTACGGGCGAGAAGTATGGGCGCAGCCCGCCCGTACTGGTGGTCGTCACCGTTAGATCAATATTAGGGTTCGAGATCAAACCTGATCGACCTGGTACGGGTGCACGGTACGGGCATACCCCGCCCGTACCAGTGGTCGTTATCTATTCGGGAACTTTGGTCGATTTCAACGATGTTCGGTATGGGCGCGGGGTATGGGCGTACCCCGGCCGTACCACTGGTTGTCACCGGAACTGTTCCTGTTGATGATTTTGTCAAGATTCAGTATGGGCGCACGGGGGCATACCGTGGCTCGTTATCTATGTTGAGCCCTTTTATTTTCTTCATTTTTCCCTTACTTCTCAACTTCGCTAAGGTAAATTCTCTGAATGAACTCAAAAGTCAAAACAAACTTATTAGATCGTACAAATAATAAAGTAGTAAGCATAAATAAAATTTAAAATTAATTTATTTAGAATGGGTTAACTCCCATTAAGTGCTTTATTCTAGAGTTTTGACTAATCAAACTCCATGTCATCGGTGTTCATCTCAAGCTGCACTTTTTCTTTAGTTTTTGCTGCTTGATCATGCTTAGGTGGCGGAACATATTTTCCATTGTGTTCTTGTTTCTTAGGAAAGTATCGAACAATCTGATCATATATATTGAAGACAATCTTACCACTGGAGCAATCTACATTAGCTCCAACTGTACTAAGAAAAGGTCTTCCAAGGATGATAGATAGTTTGTCATACTTAGGAACATCAAGAATAATAAAATCAGTAGGTATAACATGTTGATCTATTCTAAGTAAAACGTCTTCGATCATTCTGACAGGTTATTTAGTCGTCTTATCCGCCATTTGTAATGTTATTGAAGTAGGAGAACATTCTCCAAGATTCAGTTTCTTAAATAAGGAATAAGGCATAACACTAACACCTGCTCCTAAATCACAAAGAGCTTTGAATATATTAATTTTCCCTATTGCACAGAAGATGGTTGGTATCCCTAGGTCCCCAAGCTTAGCAGAAAGTTTATCGCCAAAGCTTGTCATAACTACTACAGTCTTAGTTACCTTCTTTTTTCTATTAAGGATGTCTCGCATAAAATATTTATAAGTAGGAACTTGAATAGCATCAGTTAAAGGAAGTTCTAAATGCAAGCTGCCCAGTGCCTCAGCAAAAGAGTCATAAATAGCTTTATTTGGTTCATAATGAACTCGGTTAGGATAAGGAATTTTCTTTTTGGTAGGTATTACCTTCTCTTTTACCTTTGTCACCGGTTCAACATTCTTTTTATTTTTCCTTGCATCTGGTTTTTATTATCGGTGTCTTCTTCACGCGGGATGATAACTTGCTCTTCTTGTTCCTTTATGAGATCGGTTTCTTCCCTTGAATCGATCGTCTCAGCATCTGAATCATATGCTTTATGCTTATCCCCTGCTTCCTCTTCTCCTTGAGTTTTGGAAGCTTCATTTTCCCTTTTCTGGTCCTCATAATCAATGTCGTCCGGGGGATCGACTAGATCCTCTTCTTCTTGACTCATCTCCTGAGTCTCTCTTGCTTTTCGAGCTTGCTCTTCTTGATACCAAGGTGGCCCTTGTGGTTCCTGAGTGTCTGTACCACGCCTAGTAACAATGTTCATAGAAACAATATTGAAATTTCCTTGGTTCAAAATCAAAGTTTGGGTTTCATTTATTTACTCACACTGAGTTTTAACCATACTTAGATATATATATATCTAGATGTTTTGTGGCTTGACCCAAGTCATCAAAGACATCTGTTAGGCCTCTTATATTATTTTCTTGTGTCATAAGACGTTTATAGTTTTTCTCATGGAATTGATTCTGTTGATATTTAAACTTTTGCATTACAAGATTTATATCATCTTCTATTACATAAGTTTGAAGAATGTCAACTTTGTTTTCTTTGACAAGTTCCGAAGCTATACCTTTTTCTTCCATGGACTTTTTGACTTCAGATATAAGATCTGGTGGTATGTGAGTCATACCTTTTCGTGGTTCAATATCCTCAACTGGGTTATATTGTTCGTCATTAAAGGATCTTACCTCGAAAAGCTTTACACATTCCGACAGTGTCAGGTTGCATATTGCTCCTCCTGTAGATAGATCAATCATCTCTTTTGTCTTGTCATTAAGCCCATTATAAAAATATTGGATAACTAAACTCTTGTGAAAACCGTGATTTGGCACTTTCATAATCATTGCATAAAATATATTCCATGCTTGATAAAAGGTTTCTCCAATTGTTTGAAGAAAATTTGTTATATCATTTGATCTGCATGATTTTAGTAAATGAACAATATTTATGCATGAATTATCGGATGCAATCTTCCGAGTTTTTTATAGTATGATTTGGAAGTGATTGTAACTAAGCAAAAGCATTATATTTCAAAGACCAACAAAAGAGTTTAAGAAGTACAAACTCTATTGGTAAACTTGCTAGTTTAAGAGTAGCACAAAGGTCATAGACCCTCGTCAAGTGGTCACTAGGGTCTTCCTCTTCTTTTCCTGCAAAAGCAATTTCTTTCATCATATATATTAGCTCAGGATATATTTCAAATTCCTAGCCCTCAAGTTCAGGACAAAGAATAGGCATTTTCCTCAAGTGCTTAGATGGATTCCCATATTCTCCCAAAGGTAGCTCAAGTTCGGCCCCTCGGGTGATGGTCAAATCTGCCATCAATGCAATCAAGTTTTTCACGTCTACAGTAAGTGAATTAGTAAATATTTTAATAAATTATAATTGTCTCTCGATCAGAACACGATCAATATATGGAGGTAAGTAGGTTTTTCCTGATCGCAAATGGTGTCAATAGTTGCTGTTGTCAAGAAACAACACTTAGCGCTTAGCTCCCCGGCAACGGCACCAGAAAATATCTTGATGGCCTGCAAGTGCACAGGTTTGTCAGAGAATGTTTTTGCGGAAGTATTAATTCCAGTTTTTATATCGATCCCAATAAGGAGCCTAGGAAAGTGTTTTTATGCGATGTTTCTGTCGCAGCCAAGGTGTCACAGATCTTGAGTGAATTTATTGAAAAAGTTGACGGTGGAAGTGGTGAGTAAAAGATAGAGGAACTTGGTTAGGATAAGTAAATTGCATAAAAGTAAAGATGCGAAAGGTGTGTAAAGGTCCGACAGATGAGAAGTTAGGCATGTAGATAAATAGTTCATGGTAATAGTGAAAGTACCAAATGGAATAAGTGGAATAAGTGATAGTGATATTTCTTATTTATAAGTGAGTAGGAAAGCATCCCATATACCGACTAGGAGTCCTCATGGCCAATTCTTCCCAATCCCAATGATCCATCTGCCTATTACCACGGCCATAGTCAGCGCATTAATTAAGGTCTTACGACCGGATCAAGGCTTTAATCATGATGGTTCCTTGTTGTCCTCGAGTGGTGCTAGCTCTTCTTTGATATCGGCCGTGTCACTCGGGGGTCGCCGAATTACTGGAATACAAGTCCATACCTATGAGATCTTTGGATCATGTTACCTGGGCCCTTAAATTACATAACAAGCATTAGGCAAACATAGATCTTCATTCTTACTATTTAAATAAAACATTACAACAATCACAAATAGATGGAATTAAAGGAGGCACAACACATCTCACTAATCCCCTACATCTCCCACGCTTATGGGGGTTTACTCAGACATGAGAGGAAGATGAATCAAAGGCATAATTGTATTGCAAATAAAAATCATCTCAAAGTTATCATAGCAAACCACAATAGCGATTAAAGATCCAATCAAATACAAACCGGAGGTAGATCAAAGTATCAAACCTTAACCTTACAAGTGTCAATCTCTCTCTCTCTAGGTAATGATGGAATGATGGTGGAGTGTGTGGTTTAGGGGCTGGAGATCGTTGATGGACGAGGTGAAGTTCTTCCCCTCTTGCAGATCTGATCTCTCCCTCTAGATGGCTTGTCACGACTATAACTCTTGTTCTATGGTTCTTCTCGTCTCTCCGCTTTTATGAAAGTTGCTTGTATTAATATAAGGAAGGCGCTAGTGGGTAGTACGGGCGCGCCCTGACCGTACCAGTGGTCATTAAGCATTCATGACGCCTCCAATGAAAGTTGCTCCAATTGGGGATTTGCTTATTCTGGTGTAATTAGCCCATAAATGCTATTAGATCTTCAATAAATGTTTATTGCCTGAAAACCATCACGAGAAACCAAGGGTTTGCTAATTGCGACATTAACATTAGTGGAAAGGGGCAATCTTCAGTGAAACCTGGAAATAAACAAGAGGAAAACCAATGGTAAAAAGTGATGAAGTTTGGAGCTATAAGCCATGTTTATATTTCACAGGATGTTGTCTTTGATGAGAATATTTTTTCCTTTGCCTCTCTTCATCCAAATGTCGATCATCGTCTTCTGAAAAAAATCTTCGCCTTCCCACGGATCTAGTATCTTCAGTTGATGATAGGGGTGTGCATACTAATGATCACTATTTGCATATTGTTCCTATTGTTGATCCTCCCTAGGTAACAGCTAAAGAAACTAGGCAAAATTGTGAGTCTACTGATACAAATAGCACAACAAATGATACAATTGAGCCCTGTTTTGCCACAGTCCAAGAAAATGCGGATTCTGAGGCTGATTCCAAACAAAATCCAGCCTTGGTGTGTACGACCTCGTCTCCACATCCGGCTTCACCTATCACACCCTCCTCTCCATGTGACCAGTACGCCGACGACACATCTTCCCGCCAACGGTCTCTGTCCCTGACAGGATGAGACGCATCGGGGGAGGGGTCCCCATCTCCGATCGAACGCGTAGCATGTCGACCTGTGCCAGGAGACCGGTCTCCATCCGGGACCTCATCCCCACCAGCTTCTCCCACGTGCCCAGACTCTTTGTACAATGCCTCGTCTCCGCTTGGGTCCCATGCTCGATGCGATGCGATGCGGCCTGCAGCATAGGACATGAGCAGGATTCTGCATCGGGTCCAGATCTTCTATGGCAAGTGAATCTGCACCATCTCCTGCTGCTGCACCGTGTACTCGATTGCAACAACGTACAAAACAACCTAAAACACGTACCGATGGCACAATTCGCTGGTGTTTGTTAACTTCTATAGGAGAACCAACAAATTTTGACCGAGGCTTTCAATGATCAAAATTGGAAGAGTGTCACGCAAGAAGAATATGATTCCCTTCTTGCCAACCACACTTGGTATCTTGTCCCACCAAGCTCAAATAAAAATGTTGTTGACTGCAAATGGGTATATCGCATCAAGAAAAATGCTGATGGTACCATTGACAGGTATAAAGCTCATCTTATTGCTAAAGGATTTAAACAAAGGTAGGCATAGATTATGAAGATACCTTCAGTCTAGTCGTTGAGATTGTAACTGTTAGACTTGTAGCAATTTCTAGAGGTTGGAGTTTAACGCAGCTAGATGTAAAGAACGCGTTCTTACATGGTGTTATGGAAGAAGAGGTTTACATGGAACAACCTCCTGGTTTTGAGTCTTCCGCTGCTCCACACTATATTTGCAAGCTGGATAAAGCTCTTTATGGACTAAAATAGGCTCCCAGAGTGTAACATCCCAGCATTAGAGCTTAGAAATAAGCTGAGATGAGGTGTGTGCATTGCATTCATGCATAGAAAATCTAGATAATTTTCGTGCTTTTAAATAAAACTTGTCAAAGTGATTGAAGGTTCTTTTAACTTGGTGGAACTGAAGTAGATCATCAAGTTGACTGCGATAAGTTTCAAGATGACCTTTGCTAAAACCTTATCTTTGGGTAATATAATTTGATCTAAGGGTATATCAAATGTAATAAAACTAAGTCACAACACACTACTTAATAAGGAGTACTTGATCTTCTAGAGATCAATACATGGTATTCCATACAACAACTCAAGGATGAATACTTAATATTCCAAAGATGATATCAAGGTATTACCTACCACAAACCCTGAATACCAAGTTAGTATATAACCTAAGTAAAGAAACTCTATAACTAAATCTGGATACACTTGCTTACCATAAGTTATTCCTACCATGGGTATCATGGTAGTTCTTAAACATTAACTCTTATCACAAATAGAGTAGAAAATGAAGTCAAGCCAGGACCATCCATCACATAGCTTTGATGTCATATTGGTAGATGACATTCCTACTCAACCAAGTCTTAGTGTCAATTGCTCATCAATGATTTAGTGATCATTAATAACCTTCCAAAGACCTTAAGTAAACTTAATAAGAAGGAGGAACCAGATATGGTAGAGTGTGCCATCATCAATGGAATGTGATCCTTAGTGGAGATCAAACCATCTAAGGTTGGAGGTGATAACTCACTCATGAGTTAACTAGAAGAAGTGTCTAAGCCTAAGAGCTAAGCTAGTGATTGAGAAGCTATGTGAAAGCTAGTAGTATTAGGGTATCCAATGATAATCTTGTTAAGATAAGTAGATATAAACATGGAGTAAGCTTCCTTAACAAGATAAGCCTATAGAGAGACTAGTACAAGTCTACTGCTTAGTGTTAATAGATCTTGATCTGACAATTAGAAGTCTAAGCTTAGTATGATCAAAGGATGGTGGTCATTATTCTCAAGTCAGTTGAGGATATATGACTAGGTGTTGAAGTAGAGTTGTGAGTATACCAAATTAGGCAAGCCTAGCAAGATGAATCATTGTAGCATCCCAATTGTCTAACAATTGCAATGCTACTAGCCTAGTCTATATATATGCTACTTCCTACATATAATTGTTGCATCATAATTATATCATGCTCATGTCATCATGCCACCTTGCATCTGAGCATCATATAAAACCCTTTTCTTTTGGTTCTTCTCTCATATGCATTACTATTTGTATTTGGCTCTTGATATATTGTATTTGGTTCTTGATAAATGCTTGATGCCCAAATTGAGTTGGGGGCATATCTTTTATTCCACTCCACCATCTTTCTTTGTCACCACCTTATAATTCCACCACCCTAATTACTGTGGGCTTTTATTTTTATTTTGGCATTTACTCTAGCTCATGTGGGTTGGGATGGATTCAATTCTAATTTCTTTTGCTTGGCCTTTATTCCACCTTTTGGTAATGCATGGGAATCATGCCATGTTATGTTATTATTGTTTTCACAAAATAAAACATGGCATTTAATTATTTTGCATGGGCCATGCAACCTTCTCCACTATTTGATCTCCCTTGCTTTCTTTGGAATTTTTGATTGTCTTCTTTTATTTTGTTGAACTCCAACCTTTCCCTCCCAATCCTCACCTTGTTCCTTCTCTCCTTGCCATGTGTGCCACGAGCCTCATCTCACCACCATCTCCTCCATCTATTGCATGAGCTAGATGGTTCATCACAAAGCCCTCACCACCTTCTTCTCTTCTCTCTTCACCATGTCACCTTGCCATCCTCATACTCAAGCCCATGTGGATCAATCTTAAAACCCTACCCTAAGACCATGCCACCCTCTTCTTCCACCCTCTCTCCCAAAACCCTAATACTAAACTAAACCCTAACCCCTTTTCTAACCTCTCCCTCTTTAAACCTAGCTCTAGTCTAAACCCTACCTTACCCTAACACTCACCTCTCTCTCTCTTTCTCTCTCTACCATGCTGGCCCCACCCCAGCTACCTCCTACCCCAACCCTAGCACCAGCCCTAACCCGAGCCACTACTCCCTTCTAACCTAGCTCTACCCGAGCGCTCCTCTCTCCACTCTATTTCTCTCCCTGCCATGCTGGCCCAGCCGAGCCTGCCCTGCCTAGAGCTCTTCCTGGCCCACCTACCATGTCCCTACCCTGCCCAAGCCGAGCCCTAGCTCGAGCACGTGAAGGAGAGGAGGAAAAAGGTGGCCGAAGCCACCTTTATCCCTAACCCGCTCCCCCACGGCATCCTCCTCTCTCTCCCTCGCTTTAACCACCACCCCACGCCTCTGCATCGCCAGATCTACCCCAGGCCTCGCCCTTCTCCTCGCACCACCGCTGCTACCTCCTCTCTCCGCCGTGCCGTTCACCGTCGGCCTTACCTTCCCCTCCTTGTTACAAGCCGGTGGCGCAGAGCTGTGGTTGTCAGGGAAGCCCAGTGTGCACCCGTGCATCGCCCAGTACACGGAACCGAGGAGGAGACGGTCCCCAGCCGCCGCGGCACGCCGACGTCCCGACGAAACCCTAAGTCGCCGGCTGCCAGCCTCGTCGTCGATCTGCTGCTTCCCACTCCGATCCGAGCCCTCCGTCGAGCCCGCGGTGAGTCCCTGTACCTCCCAGACACCCCCATCTTCGCCGTCGTCGTCTGGCCGCGCCGGACCATACACCAAACACCCTCTGCGCGCCGGCGGTCTCTGTGTTCGCTCGTCGCAGCGCCTTGCAGACGGCATATCTAGCCCCCATCCACCTTGTTGTCATCATCCCTCAACCAGCCGCACTGGTTACCGCATCCGCGCGCGAGCCCCAGGTCCCCGGATCGAGTCCCCCTCGCGCCGCGCTCCGCCTGTCGCGCACGAAACTGACCGCGGTTCAGAGAGAGAAGAACAACAGTACGGGCATGTGGACAAATTACAAATAGCCCCCCTTTTACCTCTCGCTCAACCCGCGGTACTCGCGAGCCCACCTGTCAGCCCCTGTGGAAATTTTACAAAAACGCACCCGCAGTTTTGTACGCTTAACCCGTGCTCCAGCACGAACCCACCTGTCAGCCCCTGCGGATTTCAGCCACTAGCACATGGGCCATAGCCGCTGACCCCACCTGTCAATTGCAGAGGCTAGGTACGACCGCGGTGAGAAAAATCTTTCTATGCGCGTGTGTCCCAGCCAGCAGCTGGCCCACCCGTCAGCAACTGGGGCTGGGTCTAACTGAGTATAAAATGTTTTCTGCTTTTCTGTTTTTAATTAAACTTTTCCAGAAATTGTTTAAATTCAAATCTGTTTTTAAATAACTTTTAAATTATAAATCCAAATAATACAAATGTTATATGTTTTTGAATCAGAAAAATGTGAGAATTTCAAATATGCCATTCAAAATGTTGTTTGACAACTTTAAAATTTCGAGATAATTAAAATTACAATAAAATGCCTCTTTTTTTAATAAATTAATAACTTTAAATCTATAACTCCAAATTTGACAAATAATATGTCTAAATCGATCAGCGCGACGAGCCCGTTCTATCTATGCATTCCTTGTTCTGAATTGAAGCATGCATCATATCATTATTAAAAAATCATAACTATTTATGGCAATAAAACATGACTACATAATTAATAAAATGCTTTATTCTTGTACCACACCTCACCCTTGCCATGCTACTCTAATGCCATGTAAAATTGTGCACCATTCATCATGGCATGCTTGTTTGCTTGTCGCATTTTAATTCATATGCTTGTGCACTTTATTTATGTTGGCCCTTGTCTGTTTGGTTCTTCTTCGAATAGATGCCCAGCAGGAGAATTACCAGGAATCACAGGAGTACTACACAGATCCATCTCTCGCTTTAACTGAGCTGCCAGGCAAGCACTACCACATGCTTGCATACATATAGTACCTATTGCCTCTATCTTATTCTTGCATCATTGAGTCGCGATTGCATTAAATTGAATCCCAAGTATTGCATAGCCTTTATTTTTAAACCCCACCGAAGCTTGTTCCTCCATCCCATGGGCCATTACTATAGGAGTTGTTTGAGCCATGCGAGTCGTAGAAAAGCATGTGTAGGGTATGTGAGTGTCTGATGGATTACGAGGTACCTAAACAACTTAACTTGAGTAGTAATGGGATAACTAATGAAAGAGGCACCGGTGAGCAATATCTGCTATTTAGTTTTTCATGCTCACTTGTGTCCCGTAGGACCCCGAGTACTTGATTCCTGTTCCTTGACTATTCGCACTATCCACATCCGGGAGGCCTTATGGACCCCCCTGAGCCAGAGCTTGATTCATTCTTATTTCTTGGGGCCACAATTAGTTTGTATTACTATCCTATACTTATGCCATGTTACTGCTTTATTTAAGATTATGCGAGGAGCACCTGTACTGTTTTGGATCGTGACATGTTTTCGCTGTATCGACAAGCCCAGTCATATTTTCAGGTTCCCAGTCGTTTACCGCCGTCCACACAAACCTTGAGTCTGTCTCGGAGTCAGCTAGCTTCGTCGCGGGTAGCTTAATGGGGTGGCCCCCTGAAATATTTCTAAATCCTGTGATCGCTTTGTCGTGAATGCCTCGTTGGGTTTTGAGTTGGTTTTTCCGAGGTTGATCGAGTGTGTGTTGCTATTCGTGCATCCCTGCAGGGTAAATCTTTCTGAAAGCCGTGTCCGCGGTTATGGACGACTTGGAGCACAGTTTCTCGATCATAGACAAGTATAACTAAAGTACCGCTTTTAATCTGACTAAGCACCTGATTAGTAAATAGTGCAACACTCATGGAATGGTTAATAAAACTGCCAACGGATGGGGGTTATTCGTCCGCTTCCTCGTTGGTAAGCGAGGAGGAGGATGGATCTGTTAATTATACCGTTATAACTATTGTTCTTAATTCACGGGCATCCGTCTATCATTGGTTAGGCAGATGGTTAGCGAGTATCTATAGACTTGTTAGATATTCTCTTTTGCTGCTATTGCGTCACCCCAGGTTGTGTCCCCTTTAGAGGCATAAAGACTTGCTGAGTACCCCTAGGGTCTCACACGATAAATTGTTTGATTCAGATGAACAGGTGTACTCGCAAGAAGGATACTGGGTGGAGGAGACGGATGATGTTGGCAACGACCACTCGGTGTAGAGATTCCGGGAACGGGGATCCGTGAGATCTGTGGGCAGGATGTGTTTATTTATGTGGCATCTTATGCCGATTTGCTTCTTATCCGTACTCGGATCTTGTTTTCCGCTTCCGCCTGATACTCTGATGTTTGATGTATGAGAAGCTGTCCTAAAATATTATCTCTATCTAGGATATTTTAATCTTGCCGTATAGCGTTGCAATATTTCTATTTCTTTTAGATGGAATGGCTCTGAGGACTGTTGTATGTGGCTTGCATACATACTCATTTGTGTATGTAGTTGATCCCTTCGCCTGCCGATTACGCCGCTCGTTCTTGTCCTGATGCTCTGAAAGTGGTTAGGACGGCCGAAAGGTCTACCGTGAGTGGCCCCGGGCCCCACCGTACTATTTTAACCACTTTCGCTCATCCAGGCATGTAACTAAGAGCGTAATTCACCGAGGTAGTTACAATCATCTAGCTTGATCATGAGTGTTCAAGCTAGAGTATGAGGAAGTATATAACATGAGTGTATGGAGTAGTTGGAGGCATAGTAGTTTAACCAAGCCAATACAAAAACATACTTGTATTATGGGAGTAGTACCATACCATCCCAGAGGATTGATATCACATGTGATATAGAGAGAACTGTAATCTTGCAAGTCTTGGAAGTAGTTGCAAGATGGATTTAAAGGAGTTAATGGATGGAGTTAGAAGTAGCTACATTGATGGATTCATTAAGGGTAGTTTACAAATGGAAATTGTATATATATATATACTAGGAGAAGAGTGAATGAGAATTGTTGAAGTGGCATGACCATGCCATCATATGATGATGGATATGGTAGAGTCAGATGATTGGCTTATTCAGGAAGATGTGATCTTTATGAATAAGATAAGAGAGGTTTAAATAGAGTATATTTAGGAAAGGAATTCCTTATCTCAAGATAACCTTAGTGAGGTATTAAGGATTGGAATTCTTTAGAAGCCTTAACCAACATTATATCAAGCCATGACAAAACCCATGTCTACCTCTTAGTTGTAAGTTATAGAATAAAGAAGGTAGTTAAACCAGTTTATGTTTTTAGGCAACAAGTGGATAGTATCTCTTAGTCAAATGAAATGTCTAAGAGATAAGTAGAATACCAGTTGAGTGTTTATTGATGAAAGCCTTATCTATTTTATTATCTTAACTCCTAATATAAACCTAGACCATGGACTAACAAGATTGCTCTAGGAAGTAATTCAAATATCTCACTCTAAAAGATTTAGAATCAGTGTCTTTAAACCTTAATCTTCATCCATAGACATAATAGAATTTGAGTCTGCTCAATGTTCTCCAAACCCGGGATAACTACTTGTAAAATGGATATCTTCATTCCTACATCTATGATGTTCATTCATACATAATGATTTAACCAAGATTGTTTTATAGTAGTTCTAAACCCCACAAACTAAGTAGGGTTGGAATGGGAGAAACCAGCAAATATAGAGAACCATGGAATTCAAATCACAAGCTTCCAACCCTAGATCAAATACGATTAGTCCGGTGATTCACGTTTATCAAACTGCATTACATTACTTATGCATAATTGCATCTTGCTTCTTTAAACATTAGTCCTTACCGGACCAATGATGTTGTTTACAGAATTTGGATCTTCTATTGTCTTGCAGACCGTGAGTGCATAATCTTGCAATCACAAAAGGCAAGTTCACAACTTTCTCATGTCCTTTGATTATTTTCTATCAAATGCTTGTAACTCAAATGTTGTCATCGTGCATTTCAAAAAGGTCAGAAAATACTATTTTCATAATAATATGATTATGGATTATTTACCAGATGGTAATAATCTACTGATACAGTTCTAGTGGTAAAGGAACATAATATCTTGAACTTAACAACCAATGTCGCTAATGATTCTAGCGTCGTATATTACGCGTTAACCATGAGATTCGGAATGGGACGGAGAAGTCAGTTGTATCTTCTTCCTCTCGCATGCATCCAGATGGCCAGGTCGTGGCTGTTATCCTCGTAGTGTGCATTTATTGGTAATTCATAGAGGATATGCAGCATATGGGTGGGAGCCCTCAACGTCCCACGATAGTTCTGGCATCTGACGGTCAGTACTAGCCGTAATTCAAGATGTGGGCATGGCGTACACCAAGGGGACATGCGGGGCCGTGAAGGGGGCAGTTATTGGCTTGGATCTTCGGTTGGGCCTCAAACCATGGAAGTTTGAACGGGGATATACTCCCGGTCGTGCAACAAAGCTTAAGGTCTCTTGTGGGAAAAGTGACGCACCTCTGCAGAGTGTAAGAATTGTGATATGTTACCCTATTCCGGGAAGGAGCTACGAATGCGGCAGGAAAGGAACCCCACGAAGGTTCTGGTCAACCTGTAAAGGCTGTCGGACATAGTTTTTAGAATAAAAGCAACCTTTGAAGAAATGTTTACGAAAACCTGCATTGCCCACGACCTATGGTCTATGGCTGTAGAGATAGTGCATCAAACACTCCTTTTTAGTGAACTTGTTGAGTACGCTCGTACTCAACCGTACCTTCTTAACCCTTGCTAGGTTTTAAGCTATTGAAGATGACGTCAACATCAATTTATGCTCAAGAAACCATCATCGATAGCTCAAGTTCTTCAATAAAGTCAATGAAGTCAACATATACATCAACTGAAGCAAAGACAAAGTTCTTGATTAGATAGGAGTAGTTACTCTAGCCATAACACCTACTTCTGTAGAGCATTGCAATAGCAGCAATGGCAAGCCAAATAGTTTAGATACTAGTGTTGGTTACTAGAAAGTTCTGAGTTAGAATTCTGGTTCTTCTTTGTAAAAAGTTCTTTCTCTCTCTTTAACCTAGAGTGTTCTCTGGATCTTTTGTAAAGAGTCGAGTTGTAATCTATAGTCATATCTTGGACCTGCTGTGTTTCTGTTGTACCACTCTGAGGGATGTAATACTAGTGAACGGGGTTTCATTGGTGTTATGTCAACGACTATAGTGTACTACATCATGCAGTGGTATGTTGGGTCACCGCACAGAGCATGGTACTCCGTCTCAATTCCAAACTCTGCACTCTTGGTTTTATTCCTTCCAAGGCTGATACATCCATGTTTCTGTTTAACAAGTCAGATATTAAGGTGTTTCTTCTTATTTATGTTGATGATATTATTGTCGCCAGTTCCTCAGATATAGCCATCACAGCCTTGTTACAGAATTTAAGCATTGAGTTTGCTATTAAAGATCTTGGAGATCTCACTATTTTTGGGACTTGAAATTCACGGATAGTCCAGTGGTTTGCTTCTAAATCAAGATAAATATGTTGCTGATTTACTCACCCGTGTTGGTATGACTACTTGTACACCTTGTCCTACACCTTTGTCCAACACTGATACATTGTCTTTTCATGATGGTTCATTGCTTGGTCCTGAGGATATTACTCGCTACAGAAGTGTTGTGGGTGCTCTTCAGAATCTGACTTTGACATGACCCGATCTATCCTATTCTGTTAATAAGGTGTGTCAATTTCTTCATACTCCTACTACAACTCATTGGACTGCTATTAAATGGATATTACATTATATTCATGGTACACGTACAGTTGGTCTCACTTTTCAACAATCCAATTCCACACTACTTAGTGCTTTCTTAGATGCTGATTGAGCTAGAGATTTAGATGACAGACGTTCTACTGGCGGGTTTGCTATTTTCTTTGGTCCCAATCTCATATCTTGGAGTGCTCGAAAACAACCCACCGTGTCATGCTCAAGTACTGAGGCTGAATACAAAGCTCTTGCCAATGCTACAGCTGATTTGATTTGGGTTGAGCCACTTACACGAGAACTAGGCATTTCTCTCAAGGAAAAACCCTGCTTATGGTGTGATAATCTTGGTGCTACTTTTCTGTCAGCTAATCCAGTCTTTCATGCTCGTACTAAACATATTGAGGTTGACTTTTATTTTGTTCGAGAAAGAGTTGCTACCAAACAACTTGAGGTTAGATTCATATCCAGTAAGAACCAGATTGCAGATGGTTTTACAAAGTCTCTATGTACCAAGAAACTTGATGAGTTCAAATGTAATCTAAATCTTTCTAAGCTTTAAATTAAGGGGATGTTAAATGTATTTCTTGTACTATACGTAACGGGTATGGAGCAGTACTCCAACCCAAACACGTACATGTAATTGCCATTGTGGGGCTCTTCCCATGCATATATTAACACACACCCGACGACCCTAAGGGGTACGATCGTTTCTCCTAAACCTAACACGTTTGACGTGCCCGACGCAAAGAACTACGGGAGGAGAACGCCGCGTTGTGCGAACATGCCATACTCCATCGCTCGGAGGCAGACTCCGCACACTCCTGCTCCTCCTCGCCCTTGCGCGTGGTCTTGGTGGGCACATGATGCTGCCCGGTGCCTCGCCATTTCCTTCGTGTTTCAACTCTATGTCCACAGCGCAGACGTTGTGCCAGCCGATTCCTTCCGCGAGCAGGAGGAGGGAGGCGAGACAGAGCTCCGGGGCAAAGTCCATGGCATCGGGTGGCTTCATGCATTCGTTTGAAACTTCCATGCGACAGTTGGAGTTTCAGGTAGCCTTTTTTGTGCGCGCACTAAAAAAATTGGGCGCACGGTATTTTATAGCGTCTGTTATTGACATGGGTATACCCTGCAGGTACTCGAGCTTGGTATATACGGTATAAATACGTATAGGCCCACGGTGTCGCCAAGGCTCAGACGAAAGGATTCGAGTGATCTGCGGACTGTCGATTGCTTGAGAAACAAGAAGAAGCTAAAGATAGAAAGTTTGAAGGAGAAAATCCTAACTTGTAACCGACTCGACCTGCTACCTGAGACCTAGCCTATCTATATAAAGGCTAGGAGGGGGCGGCGAGGAGGACACACGCAATCCTAGTTTCCACAACCCTCGCCAGATTGCATCTGCGCACCATTGTAACTTTCGACTCCTTCGATAATTCCACGAGCAGACAAGCAGGAGTAGGGACCTCTACGATGCCTGAACCTGGGTAAATCCTTTGTCCCCTGTGTGCTTGTTTGCTAGCCGATAGATGTCTCCAGCGCTCCCTCCTTCTCCAAAACCCAAGCCCATAACAATGGGCATTGATGAGTTAAACCCTCGTCAGTTATAAATGAGATATGCCCTAGAGAAAAATAATAAAGAGGTTTATTATCATATCTCATTAGTTCATAATAGTTTTATATCATGCTATAACTATTCCGGGTCTGGCGCTGTCGATGACTGCTAGGTGATCGTCCTCGACGACTAGGCGAGCTCTCCCCTAGCTCCGGGGAGCGATTCCGAACTCGATTTAGGTCCAACCGCGGGACGCGTCGGCGTCCCCCGGCGAGCTCTCCCCTACTATGTTGTTCTTTTCTGTAATTTTCTGTGTAATATGTATGAACTATGCTACCTACGATCAACGCGTGGGTGCTATTTCCCGGAATTTTTAAATATATAAGGGTCGAAATTGCGAATTCCGATCTTCGCCGAATAGCACCAACCTGCCCGTGTGCTCGTGATTTAAAGGTTGCCTATTTATGAGTCCCATCAGAGATGCTCTTATGCGGTGGAAATAAGGGTCGCCGTTTGGAGATTGCCAAACAAAAGGTATACACCGCGAAACCATACTCGCTGATTTATCGTTTCTTTTTTTCGGGATACTCGTGGCATTTTATAACAGCGTTAGAAAAAAGTCCGTCGAAAAGAAATGGCGGTACGTCACTGCGCGCACGATCCGGGACGCGTAGATATGTGCCGTCCTAGCATAGATCTATCTATAGATCGATCGAGGCCAGCAATAAGAGCGTAAGATATAGTCTAGGATATAATTGGTTGGATCTGCCTTTGTTTGGAATGTATATACATGCAAATTGTTTGAATCCGGTACAGTGACGCAACGCATAGAATATTTCCGGTCAAGTTGCAAATTAACTTCTCAACGAACGAATACCTCATCTTCTCGGCCAGAGAATCCGGCCGAAACTCGCCAGAATATCCCTTTTTCCGTTCTCCACCTCACCCGAACGAACTCGTTCCAGATCCCAACCCAATGGCCAAGTCAAACCCCAATCGGAGAAGAAAAACACAATAGAACTAGTCCGGAAAACAAAAACAAACGCGAAAGTCCCAAGACGAGTGCAGATCCTAACCGCCATACTGCTGCTAATCCTCATCTGAACCCAGTTCGGCCCTCCGTGGCCGCAACCGCAACCGGCAACAGCCACGCGCGCCGCGCGCGCCCGACCTGACCTCCCCTTCCTTCTCCCGAAAGCAAACACCGCGCCCCTCCCGGCTAAGGCAGAGCGGGCGGCCCACCCAGCCCCACGCGAGGTCGGTCACGTCTCCACGGGTCCGGCTCGTTCGTTCGGGTAAACGGAGACGAGACGGAAACGTCCTGCGCGTCGTACGTACAGTACTCCGTCTACCGCCAGGTCACCAACCAAACCTCGCTCGCACGGCTATAAAAAGCATCGCCCCCCGTCCTCCTCCTCCTCCTCCCTCGGCATCCATCGCGTCATCAGAACAAAGAAGAAGAATCACCATGTCCAACGTCCCCACCTCCCTCCGCGACTCCTCCCTCACCGTGTTCCGCCTCGCCATCTCCAGCTCCGACCCCTGGCCCTTCTCTTCCTAACCCCCTAGCCTAGCTCCCTCCCTCCCTCCCTCCACCTCTTCGATCGATCTTCTCCTTCGCCACATCCAGCAAAGCCAAGAGAGTCCCCGCTCGCTCTCCCTTCCCATGCCTCACAGGGCGGAGATGGTGGCGCCCAAGGGGTGCGTGACGGTCCGGGTCGGCGCCGAGGGCGAGGAGCAGCGGCGCTTCGCCGTGCCGCTGGGCCACCTCAAGCACCCGCTCTTCGGGGCGCTCCTCGAGGAGGCGGAGCGCGAGTACGGCTTCAGGCACCAGGGCGCCATCGCCATCCCCTGCCGCGTCGACCGCTTCGTCCACGTCGAGACCATCATCGACCGCGACCTCGGCGACCACCAGCACCTCGTCGACCTCGACAACTGCGGCGCTACCGTCACCGGCGGACACAACCACAGCCACATCCACCTGCCGCGCTTCGTCGGCTGCTTCCGCGCCTGATGCATGCGTGGCCACGGACCGATCGACCGGTGTCGGTCCAGGTGCTCGATGGTTTGGATTCTGGATGTTTGCTTAGGGTTGGTTGGTTAATCGAGTACTTCTTCCGTGCTGGTTGGTTTGTTTCGCCGATCCTTCTCTCCCGTTGGTTTGTTACGGTTGTTTCCATTAGAATTGGTTTCGTGCGGGGGCAAGTCGGAGGAAGATTTCGATGTTGATGATGATGAAAATTTGTGACCTCAAGTGTAAAGAGAATATTATTTGTTAGCTTTATACTATTAGTCCTTTTATCCCCTTTGTCCAGATACTTTGATTTGATGCTCTATATGAAGAAAAATGGGCTTGTTAATTAATTTGGGCGAGTTGTTTGTATCACGATTAGCATCGATTACAATTAGCATCACAAGGACGAACTGAAATCAGCGCTAACAATTGTGTATAAGCTCGATCGAGCCTTTAACTTGAAATTACCATGGGAACTTCGCGAAAAAACGTTGCGGATGCAGATTCTCATATGCGCATGGAAATTACTTCTCGAAGAGATCAAAGAAAGCTGAAAAATAAATAAACGTATATCTATCTTTGTTTTACATGAGAAAATTCTGTATAAATTGCATATAAATAAAAAATATTCAAAAACTGGTATAGGTCAGACGGCACGTCTGAAATTGACCTGCATCCTTTATATATTCTCTTCTCCACCTTGTTCAGCATATTCTAGTATTATACCGAATTGGCTTATGTTCTTTAATAGAAGTAGTTTTAGCATCACTTCTCTCTCTATATATGTAGCTTCAGATCTAGCTACCAAAATTAGTTGAAAGACAATAATAGTGGTTGTCGTCACTGGATTACCGGATGACCAAATGGTATAATTAAGGCTATTCGATCTGATCCGAAATATCTTGGCATGACAATGTACAAAACAGAGCATGATTTCCGAAATTAAAATTTTAATACTAGTACTAGTATATGTTTTAGATGACTATTAAATTTTTGGATAAGTATGCTGATGTGCTTAATTTGGGGGCCTGGAGAAAGGACTACTCTTCATCTATGTTCCGTCCTGCCCAGATCTGCAACCAAGCGCACTATATGTGGCACGAGAAAACGTCTTGAGTTGTGCCGGTCCATTCATTTTGTAAGATGATCCGCTAGTGCTGTCCAGTTAGATAGTATATATTTAGCGTAAATAGGGGCAGTGGTGCGTAGTGGTTGAAGGTTGACATAAGCATGCACGCTGTTGGAAAATCTACCAAATTGCGGTGGACAATTGAAGTTTTTGCACACTCCTTAATTCCAACTTCTGATCCAAGTGCTAGAAACAAAATGGAGCTAAATTAAAGAAAACATAGCCAACTAGCTGTTATTTAGAAGAACATTCAAATGTTAGTTTTTTTTCTAAAATACCAGCGGTAGACATCATGGGATGATATTATGTACGGTGCTAATCTCGCAGATATGTACCCCTTCTTTACACGTGTTTTGGAACGGGGGGAGTACATGATAGACCTGACACACACATTTTTGCTACTATAAATTTGGTGCCTACCGCTAGCTCTGCTTCGTGGAGGCGATGGGCTACCAGCCTGCAACTTTTTCCACTATGACACCAATATTGTTTCGCTGGTTGAGTCACTCGAATATTTATGAATTTTCTAACGTTTATTTGGTCATGTGGAGATGTGGGGGGGGGGGGGGGGGGAGCCGAGAATCCATGAACACAAATCACACCGCAATATGTGGCAAAAATTTCCAAAAGACGCATTACATGACACTACCTTGTGTTTCTTTCTGAGATTTAAACATTAGTTCTTTCTTGTATGTTCCTCACTATATTTGAAACTAAGTAATAAAGGAACTAAACTATGGGATACGTTAAAGGTATGTGGTCAATTTTGCAACTTAGTTTGAATAGAGACTAATAAAAGTCCACCAATATATACGAAAACGTTTTGTCAAACCTTACAAGGTCTACAATTATGTTGCTACTGCAGGGAGGTGCTACCAAGATTTTCTTCACATAGAGCCACTAGGCTTGTATATGTAACTTATATGTTTGGTATTGTCTGCATTTCATAACTCCCTTTACCCCCGTTGTCCAGCTATACTTTGATTTGATGCCCTATGCAGAATTAAAGGGCCTGTTAATTAATTTGGGCGAGATGTTTGTACCCCACCTCGACCGGCATCGATTAATTAGCATCAAGGACGAACTGAATCAGCGCTAACTATTGGGCATAAGCTCGATCCAGCCTTTAACTTGAAATTATCATGGAAACTTCACCAAAAAGGTTGCTGATCGTATGTGCATGGAATTTACTTCTCGGAGAGATGAAAGAAAGCTGGAAAATAAATGTATATCTATCTAACTTTGTTTAAGTTTACATGAGAAATTTCTATGTAAATGTCATTATAATAAATAATAAATATACAAAAACTGGCATAGGTCGGACGACACGGCTGAAATTGACGTGCATCCTTTATATATTCTCTTCTCCACCTTGTTCGGCATATTCTAGTATCATACCGAATTGGCTTATATGTTATTTAATAGAAGTAGTTTTAGCATCACTTCTCTCTGTATATATATAGCTTCAGATATAGCTACCAAAATTAGTTAAAAGACAACAATAGTGGTTCTCATCACTGGATTACCGGATGATCAAATGGTATAATTAAGGCTATGCTGATCCGAAATATATTGGCATGACAATGTATAAAACAGAACATGATATTCTAAATTATAATTTTGGAATCTGATATATGTTTTAGATGACTATGTTTTTTTTGGATAAGTATGCTGATGTGCTTAATTTGAGGGACTACTCTTCATCTATCTTCCATCCCGCGTAGATCTTCAATCAGGCGCACTATATGTGGCACGAGAAACTGCCTTGAGTTGTGCCGGTCCATTCATTTTGGAATATGATCCACTAATATTGCCCGGTTAGATATATATTTAGCGTAAATGGGGCAGTGGTGCGTAGTGGTTGAAGGTTGACATAAGCATGCACGCTGTTGGAAAATCTACCAAATTGTGGTGGACAATTAACACTCCTTAATTCCAAATTTTGATCCAAGTGCTAGAAACAAAATTGAGCTAAATTAACCAAAACATAGCCAACTAGCTGTTATTTAGAAGAACATTCAAAGGTTAGTTTTTTTCCTAAAATACCAGCGGTAGACATCATGAGATGATATCATGTATGCTGCTAATCTCGCAGATATGTACCCCGTCCTTCACACGTGTTTTGGAATGGAGGGAGTACATAATAGATCCGGTACACGCGGTTTTGCTACTATAAATTTGGTGCCTACCAGCTAGCTCTGCTCCGTGGAGGCGTGCGATGTCGTGGTGCGCTACTAGCCTGCAACTCTTTCCATTATGACACCAATATTGTTTAGCTAAATATTATTGGTTGAGTCACTCGGATATTTATGAATTTTCTAATTTTTATTTGGTCAGTTATCTTAAAGGCCATGGAGTCCACCGAAACATGCGGAGATGGGGAGGGAAGGGGAGAATCCATGAACACAAATCACACCGCAATATGTGGTGAAATTTTCCAAAAGACACATTGCATGACACTAGCTTGTGTTTGTTTCTGAGATTTAAACATTAGTTCTTTCTTGTATGTTCCTAACTATATTTGAAACTATAAGTAATAAACGAACTGAACTATCAGATACGTTAAAGGTAGTCAATTTTGCAACTTAGTTTGACTAGAGACTAATAAAAGTCCATCAATATATACGAAAAGTTTTGTCAAACCTTGCCAGTGGTCTACAATTATGTTGTAACTGCAGGGAGGTGCTACCAAGATTCTCTTCCCGTAGAGCCACTACGATTTATAATATCCTCTGTCCCAAAATAAGTGACTTCGGTTTATCTAGATGCGCATGTATTTTGTACTAAAACATGTTTAGATACGTGTAAATCTAGATAAATTCACGTCACTTATTTTAAGAAGGAGGGAATAGTAATTTATATGTTTGGTATTGTCTGCGTTTCATAACTCTTGCCATGACTTTAGCTTAAATTTAAACTAAAAGCAGATATAAAAATTATGGAACGGAGATGATAGTTTTTATCATAGTTTCCGGCGCATAACGACGACAATCTAAAATGAGGTCGCCCTAACTTGATTTTGATTTTTCGTGGGAACAGCTGCCATCGGGTGTGTCACGACTTGCGGCACCTTCAACCTGGTTCGTTCGTGTTTGTCGTGCGTCCGGTTAGCCGTATCTGTCAAGGAAGGCACACCCAGGTCGTGGCACATAATGACAAGCATCTGCTTTTTTTTCTTTACCGTAACAAATTCCATGATCAGGGGAGACCGTACGTGCATAAAGAAGGAAAAAGGACGAGGAAGGACGCCACCATGCCGCGCCAAAGTGAAAAGAATAAGACAAAGCAGTGGGGATGGGTCATTAAGTGTAGCCGTTAATTAATTAACAGGAAAATGGTGTGCATGTATCCGGCCATCTGTGCGCCGAAAGCCGGGAACCTTGCGAGTTTTATATACGAGTAAACAGCACCGTGGGATTGTATATCTGGATGGCATCATGAAAAACACTAGCATTGCCAATGCAAAAGTTGATAAAAAATCCTTCTAGGTATGTTTGGTTGCTCGCACTGATTTTGAGTACCTGTTGAGCTTGGTTGTGGCCAAGCTGTGTTTTTTTTTGGAATGGGATGGGCCCGACGGCCCAGGAAACCTCATTAAACCAAGCGGTGATACAGAATTACAGACACACCCCTAAGTAAAGGGTAAATCTGAGATAAGGCTAGCCTTTTTTTTACAGCGAAGACCCTGGAACAAAAATCTAAAATGCAATCTGATCCTTGGTCTTCTACACCGCAGCGGAGTGACCTGCAGACACGGGGGTCGACCTCGCCGCCGGGGAACATGCCACTTGGGGCGGCGCTGGCCATGGATCCCATAGTGAGGTCGGAGAAGATCCTCCAAAACTGGAGGTATAAGCTCGGGCTACAATTGCTTCTGAGCCTGGAGCGGCTTCTTACGCCATAGATAGCGGTGACTGAATTCGTCGGTAGTCGCTGAAAAACTCCAGAGATCGTAGCTTCCGGGGCGGAGCCCACCATTGCACCCAGGAGAACAGATAGCACCGGCCCTCTTGCCGGCGAGTTGACACTCTTAGGGAACCGCAGGCCGACGACCCCATCCATGACCTGCATCACCTTAACAGCAGCGGTAGGGCCTTCACCCTCTCCCTCGCCGCCATAGCCGGCCGAGAGGAGGAAGACCACCACCACAACGATAGGAGAGAGGCAGGAACAACACCGGCGCTTATTGGAGAGGGGGCACGCCGACGAAAACTTCCACCATAGAATTGCCCTGAGCGACCACCCGCCGCCACACCGAAGCGGCAAGGTGGAAGACCCCTCGCTTCCTCGCCCGAAGCCAGAACCGCCGCGTCTCCTCTTCTTCCCCTCGCCACCGCGGCAGGCCAGAGGAAGAACAAGAAACAGAGGATCATAGCAAGAAGCAGAGGGAAGCGGCCATTTATTCACGGAGGACTTGGCCGTCATCCTCCCCAACGCCTCTAGCTCCGACCAACGGAGCGCCACACCAAGGACGGCTCCAGATCTTGGCAAAAGACCTGGCCTCCACCTCCTGGCATAGCGCCAACCTAGGGCATATAGCCACCTGCAACTACAGCTACCACCTACAACTACTGAGGGGCCTCTCCTTCGCCACCTCCAGCCAGAAAATCCGGCCGGAGGGGCTCGGGATCGGCCCGGCCGCACCGGGGGCACTCACAGAGAAAGCGGTGGAGGAAGGAGATAAGGTTGGGGAGAGGCTCTAAGATTGTGGCCAAGTTGTGTGGTGCAGCCTCTAAATCATGTTCTGCAACTAGTTTTGTTTCCATATTCTTTCCACTGCATAATAGTAGAAGCCAAGTCCCAGGTTTTTGGTTGGCTGAAGTTTATGTTTCGCTAATTGCTGGTCATTTGGTTACATGCAATTTCCTTGATAACTTGACCACCTAGGCTATGTGGTGAGTTTATCCATCGGCGGAACAAGCCGAAAATGTGTTTGAGAGAATTGCAATTTGGGAAACGACTAATATAGTAGTAGCAGATAATCTAAACAATCACGATGTTAGTGATGCACCACGAGGTCACAAACAACTGCTCGTGATGCAACACAAGTTTATCAACCGACATGTTAGTACATACCACCTCGCAAAAATATACAGACTTGCCATCAATTTTCATCAAGCGCAGCTACTCCAAAATACACATCATTATCATCATTAGCAACATCACTACAAGCACCACCACTAGCACCACATGTGAGACGGCTCCTCACAAGTAGTGCTTGTTCAGAAAGGTCGTGAATCGACTCATCCTGCATTCATGGCTCATATCAAGATACCTGATGGCCTATGTTTTGTTCTCCATGAGGTGGCTAAAAGCACAGTGTATCGCAGTCAAAGAGATAGGTGATGTAGGAATACGACCACCGTAGATGAGCTTCATTTGAACATTGTTCTCAATGGACTTATTGGCAAACTCGGTATCCTTCAAGTTATCCTTAGCCAGAACATAGTTCGTTAGTTCTTGATCATACGTGAGCTTACGAAGAAGTGAATGTATCGAAAAGGTGCAAATCTATGCAACTTTGGTGTGGTCAAAGTACAACTCACCGTCCATCATAATAGTTGATGTCTTCCCCTCCCAACGCACATCCTCGAGCCTTTTAAGCTTGAGCACCTGAACTCACCTAGCTCTCTAATGCCCTATATGATTGTATATCTGACCCGCGGTAACTCAATGGCCACGTAACCTAAATACATCCTCTACAACAGCTTCAAGGTCCTTCTGTTAGAAGCCCTGATCCATAGTAACCCCCTTTTTGATGAGCTGACACACCATATTGAGAACGAAGGTGGGCAGAGCAGGTGGCCTTGTCATGATGTTTTTTCTTCCGGATTGGGCAGTATCTATCAAGTATCGACACATATCGCAGTGGCAACACTAAGGTTGCCGAAAAATCATGTGAGTTGCCCTTATTTTTTGTTTTTTTGAAACGGGGGTGGTCCCGAAGGACCTAGAAAGCTGCATTAGTCAAAACGTTGGAGATACAGATTACAAAGGGGACCCTCATGAAAAAAGAAAATACACACAAGCCCCTGGATTTAGCACAGAGGACCCTAGATCTAAGATCACAATCGAGATCTAGTCCTTTCTCTCCTCCGTTGACGATGAGTGCACCCGAACTCACAGCCGCCGTCTCCTTCGCCCGGGATCAAGCCACTTGGGAAGGGGATGCCATGGGACGCCGTCTTCGAGCCACTAGAACAAGGACTTCGATGGAGGTTGAGTAAGTGCCTTGCCGGCACCGCGAGCCGCCGCTTTTCGGCGTAGATCCGAGACTGGCATGCCACCACCTCTGAGGAAGAACTCGCCATAGCAGCCAAAATACCCCACATCCGACCGAGATCTGGACGAAAGACTTCAAGATCCTGCACCTCCTCGCCTCCACGGCCGACTAGGGGTAGGATCTCTTCATCGGCATCCACAAATCGCCGAAAACCACGCTTATTGGAGGAGCTTGCAGATGAAGGCGTCAAAACCTTCCACCATGGAAGGGAAGAACTCCTCACCGGCACCTCCACCGCTGGATGCACAATCTGTAGTAGAGAAAGGCTCCCGACTATAGCTTTATTGGCGGAGATGCCTAGGCTCAGACCTCCCAGCGACAGCCGCCCCCGCCACCGGAGCAGAGCCACGAAGAAGAGGAAAACTAGGACGCACCGATAGCAGCTAGAAACCATCGGCGACCTACTCCCACATACAACCATCTTGGCCAAACACAAACCCTAGACTAACCCTACCTACTCTAGCGCTGCCCCTTCGCCGCCTCCGACCGGCACCGCCGTCAGATTTGGGTCAGGGGAGGCCCGGGCACTCCCAGGCGACTCTCAAACTACTATAGCAGACAGGAGGGGAGAAGGGGGAAAGTAGTTGCCCTTGTTGTACCGCACAAATCAAAGAACTAGAGTAGAAGAACAATAGTAAGAATGCAACTTACAATTGTCAGCCACCACTTCTAACACAATAACAAATTGCTAACAAATCCACAACATCTAACGCTCAAACAAGCATTGTGAAGAAGAACAATGCATCATTGTCACACTTGTTAAATGCTCTTCATTCATTTAAAAAAAGATCTTTGTTGCATGTTGCCATGTATAAACATATTGTTGGTACAAATAGAGGTATCGTACATTTAGAATCATTCCACGTACCAACTATCGCGCTTATACATGGACAACACAATATTGAAGACCAGACATCGGTGAAGAAGCTTCCTTAGTTCCTCGGACGGAAGACTCGAAAGGTAAAATGGTGTCATGGGATTTAGCAGTGAGATGGAGCGGTGTAAATAGACGGTAGGTGGGAGGTAACCCGATTTTTCCTGCCGGTTTTTGTGGACGCGGGCGAGTTCCTCCATCTCTCTCTTGTAATATTTTTTCGTGGGGAGCTGTGAAACCAATTTCGTGAGTTCCGCCTCTATTTTTGTTAGGGGGAGGGGAGTTTTTGCGTAGAAGCTCCTGTGGGAAGCCTTTTATGTTTTTTAACCGATCCTTAGAGCATCTCCAGCCATACCTCCAAGATCCCCCTTAGGCGGCCTTTTTTTTGCACCGACGAAGAAATTTCCACCCATTCGGCCCCCCAAAAGCCAAAAATTCACTGGTTCAGAAAGTTTGCGCCAGCGTTCGCAAGCCGAACTCAGCGTGTTGGGGTTCGCCTAGGGGGTACCGGCGAAAGAAAAGTCACGCGGCTAAATTTCGCCCGACAGGTGGCCCTGCCCTATAATTGAGCTGAAACGCACCGTCTTCATCCTCTCATCTTCCGCGTCGTAGTAATGGACAGTGCCGGTCAGCTTTGCAGGCGAGTCGTCGCATCCAATTGTCACACGGCGAATTAATAGCGGACCGCTGCTCAGTTTCCCACCCATGTGTCATGCCGTATACACACTTCCTGGCCACGCCCAGCCCCTATATATCCCCTATTTCCACGCTGAGCTCACACACCGCCCGAGTCCCCACCGACCACCACCCAAATCCCACCAGAGAGCAATGGTCGAGCGTTATCCCAGTGACCAGGCGATGGCCAATGGTTTCATCTGCCACTAGCTTCAGGAGTGGGAGTTGTGCCTCCTCTACTAGGCTAGCTATCTATGCCCGCCGACCTAGAATCTCAGCATCGGAGGTGTGCTAGTGCCTCCTATCCGCGTCATCCATGAGCTCCTCAGCCGGGTCTAGGAGGTCTACTGGCGTGAGCTCTCCGCTGAGCAGCGCGACGATCCTGCCTAGGCCATCGACAACCACCAGGTGACGGCTAATGGTTTCATTTGCCACTAGCTTCAGGAGTGGGAGTTGTGCCTCCTCTACTAGGCTAGCTATCTATGCCTGCCGACCTAGAATCTCAGCGTCGAAGGTGTGCTAGTGCCTCCTATCTGTGTCATCCATGAGCTCCTCAGCCGGGCCCAGGAGGTCTACTGGCGTGAGCTCTCCACTAAGCAGCGCGCTGATCCTGCCTGGTCCATCGACAACCACCAGGCATGGATCGCCTACTTCACCGAGCGGCGAGCCCGGGAGCTTGCCGCCTACAAAGAAGGAGGCCTCGGCCAGCGAGGAGAAACTCTGTCGGCCACACTCTATGGTGGGGAGCGCATGGGCGCACCCTCGAGGCCATCCTCGCCAACATCAAGGAAGGCAACCAGCCTCGCCTCACCTAGACACCGCCTCCGTCGTTGATCTCGCGCCGTCAAGGAAGCTCGTGGATCCCTCGGCGGATGGTGCTGCCCTCTTCTTTCTCCTCGGCATCGGCATCGAGGTCGCCGGGTTTGGCGTCGGTGACGCCTTCGCCATGCTTCACGACCCAGCTCACCCCAGTCAAGGACGAGCCCGAGGAGCCACCGCACTTCTCGCCGCCGCGCATTCCTGTGCGCTCTGGCGGGATCGCCATCAATGAATGCCACACACTATCTCCCCGCGCCGACTTGCCCGCTTCAACCGCGACATCATCGCCCTGGACAACGACGATGAGGCCAGGCAGAGCAGCGCCCATGCGAGGCGACGCTACAGTGACCCTAACTAGGGAAGCAGTCGCGACCTGTCATGGTATTGCTGACGAGTACGCCATGGAGGGGTCCTCACAGAGCATGTTTGGAGAGGTGGGGGAAGGTGGTGAGTTGGCAGGTACGAGGTAACACAGCTTACCCAGGTTAAGTCCCACAATGGTGGCGGAACTCTACTCCTGCTATAAATCACTATAATGGCAATATGCCAAGTTACAGGGATTGGTTCGCTGTGCGAGGTGTTGTACGTTGTACATTGGTTGTTCTGAATCATGCCCTAAAGTCTCCCACAAGTCCGGCTTATAAAGGCGCCAAAACCTAGGTTTATAGGGAAAGGACCTTGCCAGACAAGTTATAAAGTCCTACACTAATACTAACTAGTCTTCGTGTCTTATACTCCAAGGCTCCGAGTATGTCAGTGACTTTCACGTAGCCTTCCTTTATCCAGCATGGGCCTCCCTTCTGGATCCGTCTAACTGGGTTGCCCAGCAGGCCATGGGTCGTGCTACCAATTGTCGGCCACCTGGGTTAGCCGGATTAGAGACATGCAATGATGATACCCATTTAGCATATCCCCAACAGCAGCCCCCGGAGGACTTTGAGATCTTGCGCCATCTTGCCTTTCAATCTTGACTGCTCCGTCCAGGTGATGCCGACAACTCATCAAGCAATATCTCGAAGGTCTCCCAAAGAATCCTGCAATCCTCTTCGTCTTCATCATGTAAGCCTGAGATTCTTCAAGTTCTTTCTCCCAGAGTCGGATAGTTTCTGCCTTCCATGGAATCTTCAGACGTGACGCTTCTACTGCAACCCGGCCAGAAGGATGACATACGCTACAGCCTACACTATCTCGAAACTCACATATAGCAATGAATTAATCATCAGCTACTTTCGCGCGTCCAAAATCTGAAACATTAAGCAGAAAATCGGGGGACGCGGCAAAATTACTGCGCAGGTTCATCCACACGTTGGCAGCGCTCTATCTGTTAGGTTTGTTTGCACGAATATTGATGCTGGGGTCTATAAATATTTACTGTAGCTTAGGCATTTTCTTTTACATGCATTCTTCCTTGTGTCTTCTTCTTCCTCCCACCGCGTGACCGTTCGAGCTCTCCAGTGGAAAACCCTAGCCATACTACTTTCTCCCCCAAACCTTCATCCACCTTCACAATGGCCTCCAGTAGCAGCACTCCCTCAACGGCGACGGCTCCCGAGGCTACGGTCGAGCCATCACAGAGTGTTTCCGTCCCACCGGAAGGGGTGGTGATCCTAGTCTCTACTATGGTGGAATCCACCAGCGGTGAGCAGAAACGAGCGGCGCCTGACGTTGTAGAAGAAGATGCTAACTCCCACAAGGGAGTGTGGAGGGGCTCTAACCTCTCCATCGAGCAGCTCCTAGAACTCATCGCAGATGGCTAGCTTCCTGCGATGGGGGGCTTGGCCTGGCGGCCGGCGCCGGCAAGCGAGGTGGTCCCTTCTCCCCAAGCCGAAGAGAAAGTCTACCTCAAGTCCTAGCTGGTCCGTGGCGTTAGCCTGTCAGTCTCCGACTTCTTCCTCGAGATCCTTTGACACTTCTGGGTACTTCCCCACAACCTCTCTCCCAACAACATCCCCGTACTTAGCAATTTTATAGCTTTGTGCGAAGGATACCTAGGAATCAAGCCTAGGTTAGATCTGTTTATCTATTTTTTCACCGTCAAGTGAGAGTCTGTAGAATCCAAGGATGAGTTGTGGATTTGCGGAACGATTAGTTTTAATATCCATCCTCACCAGCGATTCCGCGACATCGTCGGTCACGAGTCCTACAAAAATTGGCAACGAACATACTTCTACCCCGACTTCAACGACAGAGCCACCACCGAGGCCCCCACATGGAGATCCCAAGGTCCCCTCCTGTTCGACGATGAGGCCTCTCGTGCCGTAAGGCGGAATGAGTGGCTGGTAGACGGAGGTATGACTGGCTTGGACCTAGCCATGTGCTGGTTCACGAGGCGGATCCAACCTCTGTATCACCACGCCGAGCTGATGCATAAGTACTCCAAGAGAAGAAAAGATCCTATGCGAATCTCACAGGATAACTTCTCCATTGACTCCTCTAGCTCCGGCTAAAGGACATAGACAAAGTGGAAGGTAGGAAGCGTGGCTTCAAGATCACCTTTGACATGTTCGAAGGCGGAAAGTGCTCATAGGTAAATGTGCTTCCTTTGTTGCTCGTTATATATATATATACTCTAAGGTCTTACGTCTTGAATGCATTACTCAGTTGACTTGCTGTTTAATCTATCAGTTGGCGATCTTGGCGGCGGATCAAATGGCCTCCCAGGTCTATGACCCAAAGCTGAAGGATATCCACGTTGTGTCTGATCATGATGCTCCCAAGGATCATCTAGCTCCGGCAGCGTAAGAGCTCCACCTCTAAAGCTATTGCCGAGGGCAAGAAAAAGAAAACAGAGAGTGGAGTCTCCAAGAAATCCACTACCGCCTTAGAAGCGGAGATGAAGAAATCCACCAGCATCCCCTTAGCTAAGTAATCTGCCATAGTGTAAGTATATTCATTCTCCGGCTTTTATTTTGCTTTGCACCTATTCAATTCATGTACTTATATTGTGTATGTTTCAGGAAGAAATCTGGTGTTGGTTTGAGATGGACCTCCAAAGATATTGGGGGTTCCAAGAATATTCACGATATGTTCTCCAAGTCGTCTCCCGCTGCTACTCCCCCAACTCCTGCCACCAAACTTGTAACAGGATCCACCAGAGCCTCATCCCCCATCATCCCTAAGACCTCCACCAAGGAGATAGACATCAACCCGACTCTGGATGTCTCAGGCTCTGCCGACATGGACGTTGTTCTTGGTGGCCAAGCAACGCAGGAGAGCATTTCCTCCAAAGTGGTTGAAGCTCCGGCTAAAGATGCCACTGAAAAAGGGAAGCAACTAGTGGAGGGAGAAGAAGAAGCAGCAGCATCAACAGAAAAGGTGGGAGCCTCTGCGCCATCAATTGCTATAATCACGCAGGAGGCAACGAGGGCTTCATCCATGCCTCTGGCTTCCACAACTCCTCTGCCTCTGACTCCGCCAACTTCGAGCTTGGATGATCTTATCAAATAGGTAGATGTTGTGTATAACAATGCCTGGACTTTCCATAATGCATATGCTCACTTGGCCAACAATCTGAAGGTTATTGCCATTGTAAGTCTCTGAACTTTAGTTCTTTTACTTTGCAATATATCCCATTGTAGCCCCCGAGATCTTAGGCGGAAAAAAATAGTTTTTGGCATGAGTGCTCCAAAGAACTAAGTGTAGAACTTGATAGTGTAGCCCCCGAGTTTCTAGTTGAATGAATAATTCTGACTAGATACTCTAAGGGAGATCACCTTTGAATTAGAATCTCGTACTGTAGCCCCCGAGCGTTAGTTGAAACTGAGTAGTTCCGACTAGATGCTCTAAAGAGACTAAGCATTGTATCTCTTTGCAGAATGAGAATGCCTGGAGCTAGGCGACCAACGAGAAGTATTCCAAGTTGCAAGATGCTCTGGAGATTGAAAAGGGTAAAACAGCCTTCCTGAAGGAACAAAACAAAAATAGCAATCTTCTATTTTCCTCCAACAGCTCCTTACTTTCCTCATGTTGTCTATGTTCCATCTTACGGAGGCCATCTCCAAGGCCAAGAGCATCGTCGAGCAATCCAAGCATATCCAAGAGCTCGATGATGAGAACAAAATCTTGAAGAAAGACCTGGCTGATGCCGTTAAGGGCCATGAATAGGCAATAAGGGTGATGCAAGAATCATTCGACACCGAGATTCAGTGCCTAAAGAAGGAGATTGGACAGCTCAAGGAGCAAAACCAACCTGCCAAAGAGCAGAATGCTCAGAACCTTGAGGTGTACAAGAAACTTCAGAAGGAGCATGAAGTCTTGGCAGAGGCCTGCAAACAAGCCGAGATGAGCATCTTTGGTAACTTTCCTCCAACCTGGTCAATTCTATAAGGTGGACACGTGTATTATTATACTCGTGATCCTTGTCTCTAACGAAAACACAACTCCCATTGGTTTAACCAACATGGGTGAAGGTGCTCCGGATCCAAAGGAATGCATGATTCTTTCCGGCAACTTCATCAACACTTCCATCACCCAAGCCAAGGAGATAACCCAGCCCCTGGATATCACCATCAAGGCGGTAGATTATGCGGCCAAGTACTCGGAGATCTTGCGCCGAGCCCCCTGGAAGGTCAAGAGCTAGAAAGCTTCTTGCGTCCGGGCAGGTGCAAGGATGGCCTTGTCCTTGGTCAAAGAACACTACGCTGACGCCGACATGAACCTGATAACCTCTGGCATGCCGAAGTTTGACGAGGAAGGGAATGAGATCGATAGCAATGCTATATGGAACTCCCTTGCCGGCTATGACACCAATGTTTCCAAGCTGACCAACGTGCCTGCCGAGGAGATGGATGATGAACCGGCATCCTTGGAATCTAGTCTGGGACCCTCCGAGTTTGATGAGCTCTCTAGGCCTAGCTCTCCTCCTGTTGATGATGTAGTAGTGAAATCCCCTATAGCAGAGCCATAAGAACATTGTTGTATTAAATGTATCTCTGTAGTGTTTTTATGTGGAAAACTTATGTATGGGTAAGGCGGAAAACGTGGCCACAAGCCTCCTTCTACTTAACTAGCTCCAGCATGTATATATTTTTAAGCAAGTGCTGGCTTATCCATTATTCTGGTTCGTATGCTTGACCTTTCGTGAGACAGAAGACTCGCAGCACAGAACCATGCTCTCAGGTGATGATGCTAAATAGCAACGTCAAGAACCTAAGAACAAAATCATCGGCTTTGAGTGCCGAAAAGTCACTACTCCGGAATCCACATAAAAACATCAGAAAACGTGTAGACCAGAAAACTTAAGCTAACCCCTGTAGGAGGATTTTTCACAAGTGCAAATGCAACTTGCGCATAAAAGGGTTTATATGATCCAAAAATAAACACAAAAGGAGGTAAAAGACTCAGAAAATATGAGTGAACCAAATGCTTTATTTCATCGATCATATAAGGTACTCATTACATAATATAAAATATGCTAAGTGTAAAAGGGACATAGTTGTGCTATGTTCCATGGCTAATCTGTCTCTGGGAAATCATCATTGGAGTCATGTTGCTTGCGCTTATTTGGCCTATCTTTCAACTCACGAATATCAACGAGGTAATAGGAACCATTGAGCAATGCTTTTCTTATGACGAATGATCCTTCCCAAGGCGGGGATAGTTTGTGTGATTTTTCCTACTCGAGTCTAAGCACCAAATCCCCCTCTTTAAACGAGTGATGCCTAACACGGCGGCTCTGGTAGCCACGTAGCTTCTGCTGGTAGATGGTGGATCTTTGGCATGCCAGCACGTGCTCCTCCTTGAGTAGGTCCGTAGATAAGCGTCTAGATTCTTCAGCATCATCCTTATCGTAGGCGGCGACTCTTGGTGCATCGTGGAGGATGTCGGATGGTAGGACAGCTTCTGCTCCATAAACAATGAAGAAAGGGGTCAAGCCGGTAGATATGTTGGGTGTTGTTCGTAAACTCCATAGCACAGATGGAAACTCCTCCGCCCAGACCCCAGCTGCTCTATATAGCGGTGCCTCTAAGCGTGGCTTGATTCCTTGCAGAATTATTCCATTGGCCCGTTCAACTTTCCCAATTGACCGCGGATGTGCCATAGATGCTAGGACAAGGCGGATGTCTTTTTCATGACAATAGTCCTCGACTTCTCCGAGAGATAAGTTTCTGCTATTGTCGGTGATGATACTATGTGGGAGACCAAATTTCACCACTAAATCCTTGAATTTTTTAGGGATGTTGCCCCATCGAGCTTTTTAATGGGTTTAGCTTCAATCCATTTTGTGAACTTATCAAATGCTACTAACAGATGTGTAAATCCACAGGGTGTTGTTTGCAAAGGTCCAACCATGTCAAGCCCCCAGACTACAAACGGCGAATTAATTGTTATTGTCCGCAGTTCTTCAACTGGTACATTTGGTTGTCGTGCGAAAAACTGGCACCCCATACAGGTCCATACCAGCTTGTCGGCGTCCTCCTTGGCAGTTAACCAGTAGAAGCCTTGCCGGAAGGCTTTTACCACCAGCGATCGGGGAACGGTGTGATGCCCGCAATCTCCGAGATGTATCTCTCTAAGGATATCCACACCTTGCTGCTGGGAGACGCACCATAGGAAAACTCATGTGGTACTTATTTTGTATAGTTGGCTATCAATGATGACATAGCCCTTTAATCAACGTACTATCTCCCGGATTTCAACTTCGAAAGTGGGCAAAGTTCCGTTTTGAAGATAGTCCATGAACGGTTTCGTCCAAGCCGGAGAGGTCACTATTACTGCATTAACAAATGAGTCTACTCTATCCGGGTTGTCGAAGTCCGCTCCTTTCACGGATGGGGTCCGCATATGCTCTAGGAAAACGCCTAGCAAAATTGGTCGATGACCTAATCCAAGCTTGGACAGCAGATCTGCAACCTCATTGTCCTCCCTTTTGACGTACTTGACTTCGTAGCCATCGAGGCACTTGACTATCTCATCTACTTCGTCTCGATATGCCGCCATCATAGGGTTTCACGCATTCCAGGTGCCAGCCACCTGGTGGGCAACCAATTCAGAATCTCCACAACAAACTATGCTCTTGATTCCAATATCCTTGGCTACGCGAAGTCCGTGAATGAGGGCCTCATACTCCGCCATGTTGTTGGTAGCGTTGAAGTGAATCTATAGGACATACTGTAATTTCTCTCCTGTTGGGGATTGTAATAATACACCAGCCCCCGAGCCATTGAGAAATTTGGATCCATCAAAGTGCATGACCCAATACTCTGGCTCTGGTATAGGAGTGTCTTCTGGCAGTTCTGTCCAATCTGCAATAAAATCCAGCAATGCTTCAGATTTGATAGTGTCATGTCTCTTGTAAGTGATTTTAAAGGCCGCAAGTTCAGTGCCCCACTTTGCCACTCTTCCTGTAGTGTCGTTGTTATTGATGATGTTGGACAGCGGAGCTTTGCTCACCACTGTGATGTGGTGCTCCTAGAAATAATGTCTTCGCTTTCATGAAGCAAGGAAAACTCCATAAGCTAACTTCTGGTAGTACGGGTAATGCTGCTTGGATTCTGTCAAGACCTCGCTTACATAGTAAACTGGCCACTGAACTCCATACTCGTGCATTTTGTCCTTGCGCTCCACCACGATGACGATGCTGATGACCCGGTTAGTTTTCGCTATGTACACTAACATAGGCTCCATTGATACCGGTGCTGCAAGTATTGGTGCGAAGGAGAGTATTCTCTTCAACTCCTGAAGTGCTGCATCTGCCTTGTCCATCCATATGAATTTCTCCACCTTCTTGAGCAACTTGTAGAGCGGCATAGCCGTCTCTCCAAGTCGGCTGCTGAACTGGCTTACTGCTGCAATGCAGTCTGTGAGCCTCTGTAGGTCCTTCAAGCATGTCGGACATTTGATGTCAAGGATGGCCTTGATCTTCTCCGGGTTTACCTCAATTCCGCGATGCGAAACGATGAGGCCCAACAATTTGCCATATGGCACCCCAAAGACACACTTCTTAGGGTTAAGCATCATGTTGTACTTCTGAAGATTGTGAAAGGTTTCCTACAAGTCAATGATGAGGTCATTTGATTTCTTTGACATCGCCGCAATGTCATCCATGTAAGCGTGTACGTTGTGACCTATATGTTCATGTAGGCAACATTGTATTGTTCACTGGAAGGTAGAACCAGCGTTTTTCAACCCAAAGGGCATCATGACATAGTAGTATGTGCCATAAGGTGTGATGAACGAAGTGGCCAATTGGTCTGACTTTCGCATCTTGATTTCGTGGTATCCTTAGTATGCATCGAGAAAACACAGAAGTTCCGAGCCAACCATCGAGTCAATGACTTGGTCAATGCGAGGCAAAGAAAATGGATCCTTTGGACACGTTTTGCTCAAGCCGGTGTAATCAACGGACATTCTTAATTCTTTAGTTCCCTTTTTGGGGACAAGTACAGGATTTTCCACTCATTGGGTGTGAATGACTTCTCGGATAAAAAGCCTTAAGTAACCTAGCTATCTCTTTGCCTATAGCCGTCGTCTTTCATCACCGAAGCATCATAGAGGTTGTTTCACCGGTTTTGCTTTAGGATCAATATTCAAGCCGTGCTCGGCAAGTTCCCTAGGTACACCTTTCATGTTGGCAGGTTGCCAGGAAAAGATGTCCCTATTCTCATGGAGGAACACGATGAGTGTGCTTTCCTATTTGGGATCCAGGACTGTACTAATGGCGGTGTTCTTGGAGGAATATCCTTCAACAAGCTCCACCTGCTTGGTCTTGATGGCGGCCTTGAATGCGGGTTCGGCAGCAGTGATTTGCTTATTCGAAGCCGGCATCACCAAGGCATCGACTTGGCTCTGGATCTCCTTGAACTCCTCACCGTAGAGGAGCGCTTCAGCGAACGTGGCTTCGCTCATCTCACACTCCCTTGCCTTGGTGAAGCTTCCATCAACGGTGATGATACCTTTTGGTCCGGGTATCTTAAGCTTGTTGTAGACGAAACATGGCCTGGCGAGGAAGGACTGTAATATGTCGCGTCCAAATATGACATGGTACATGCTCTTGAAGGGGAGAATATCATTTTGCGGCCCGAAAGTTGGGGCGCCCAGGCAACGCGGTACCCAAGTTCCCTGAAATCAGCCGCGATGACTACAGTTAGAGGGTCTTTTTTGGCACGAATTCAACTTTACATTTCAATAGAAAATATCAGGCTAACGGCCGTCAAGTTGGGCCCCCTGTCAGTTCTCGCTGTTATGTCGCTCCCGTCGTTTAGGTGTCAATTAGGCTTGCATCGTTGGCGCCTGCATCCATTACGCGTCTTCTTCTTCCCCGAAGCGGCAATCTGTGGCGCGTCGCAGCCATGGCGCGGAGCTAGGATGTGGACGAACCTGCTCGGTGATACGTTGCTAGCGTATCTATAATTTTTGATGTTCCATGCTTGGTTTTTATCTACTTTCTTATGTTGTGTTCCAACTTTGGAGTACTTTATATACACTTTCTTGGACTAACCTATTAACAAGATGCCATAGTGCCAGCTGCCTGTTTTCTACTATTTTTGGTTCCAGGAAAGTCAGAAAATGGATATTCTCGGAATTGGATGGGACAAAAGCCAAAGCCAGTTTTTCACCGAGGGGGACACGGAGCTAGAATACGAGACGGAGAGGGGCCAGAGGGCCGCCACACAACCTAGCCGCGCGGCTAGGCCTGGACCGAGCCAGGGGGTGGTGTGGCCGCCTAGGGCACACCCTCGGCGTCCCCTTACGACTATAAGATGCCTCTAATACAGAAACCCTGAGTACCCGATCAAAATTCCACGAAAGAGTCTGTAGCGCAGTCATCTCCATCCCTAGATCGGGAGGGATCTGAAGCTCTTCCCGATACCTTGCTGGAGGGGAGAATTCACCTTGGAGGCCTTCTTCATCACCATGCAAGCCTCTGGTGTGATGCGTGAGTAGTTCATCCTTGGACTACGGGTCCATGTAGTAGCTAGATGGTTGGTTCTTCTCCTTTGTGCTGTCATGTTTAGATCTTGTGAGCTCCGTTCATGATCAAGATCATCTATTTGTAATCCTACATGTTGTGTTTGCGAGGATCCGATGGATATTGAGATGCTATTTCAGATTGATTATTGATTCTATCATGTCTTTGTTATTTGTGATCTTGCACGCTTTCCGTTGTTAGTAGCTATCTTGGCCAAGTAGATGCTAGCAACTCCAAGAGTTAGTATTTATGCTCGATAGTGGGTTCATGCCTCTAGTAATCTGGGGAAGTGACAGAAATCTCTAAGGTACTAGATGTGTTGTTGCTACTAGGGAGAAAACAACAATCCTTTGTTCATAGAACAATCGTATTGTTTACTTTACACGCAATGCGTAATGCAATTTTGCAACTTAATACTGGAGGGGGTTCGGATGATAACCTCAAGGTGGATTATTAGTCATAGATGCAGTTGGATTACGGTCTATGTATAATGTTGTAATGCACAAACAAGTCTCATAGGAGTCAAGATGATTACTATATGCATGTATGCTTTCTCGATGTTTGTCAATTGCCCCGCTGTAATTTGTTCACCCAACATGTTATCTATCTTAAGGAGAACCACCACTAGTGAAATATGGACTCCAGTCCTTTCTTTTATCATCAATCTACAACTGTTTACTGTTTTCTGTTTACTTTCTGCAAGCTTTTCCTTTCTTCCACACGATACGTTTAATCCTTTGTTTTCAGCAAAACCGGTGAGATTGACAACCTCAGTGTAAGTTAGGGGCAAAGTTCTGTGGTTGTGTTGTGCAGGATTCCAAGTTGGCAACAATACCTTGGAGGTGTTTCCTTGCTCCTACTGGTTCGATAGCCTTGGTTTCATAACTGAGGGAAACTTGCTGCTGTGCTCATCATACCTTCCTCTTGGGGTTCCCCAACGAGCTCGAGATATCTTGGGCCATCAAGCTCTTTTCTGACGCTGTTTCCGGGGAGGCAAGGACATCTTCACAAGGGGAGTCCCTCATAACCAATCTCTTTACTTTTTTTTTGTTTTGCTTAGTTTGTTTTCTGTTTTGTTTGCTTGTTTCTTTATCAAAAACACACAAAAAATTAGTTTTACTAGTTTGCTTCTTTATACTAAAAACACAAAAAAATTAAGTCTTTCTATAAATGTTACCTCTTTCTTAGCTCACTATGTTGATCCCTAAGTTCACCTTGAAAGACCTTTCAATAGATAGTGGCTCTATAATTGGAAAAGATAATATTGAAGAATTCTTTAATCACGTTAGTAAGCATGAGGATATTGAGGATAGATCCCTTGCAGAACTTGCTCCAAATTATGAAATAGCTGCAGCTTCTTTAGTTCACATATTGGAAGCTAGGTTTGTTAACCTTAACCCCTTAATGCAAGTAATGTTTCTTAAACTTAAATAAATTGAGAACCCTGAAAAGAGAGATTTTATTCTGGAAACTTTGCTTAAGGAATCCTATATTGTTGCCAAGGAAGCTAGGAAAGTCGTTGAACATTTTAATATGCTAGGCTCATGTGTATATGTTATTGGTACACGAGAAAAGATGGACAAAACAAAACCTAATGGGGAGGAAACTAAGATACCAATACCTTTTAAACTTGCAGCAATACATGAAGCCATAGAAAAGAATCTTGATTGGATTGTTCCTAAAAACCCATTTGATGAAATTAGTGAACCCAAAAGCATTGAGAAATTATTTGGATGAGATACCTTGCCTTGTTGAAGTTATTTCTGGTATCAATCTTAATGCTTCTTCATTCGAGAACACTTGATTCTTTTTCTTGCTTCTTATGCCTAACTTAAAGGCGTTAAAGAAAGTACTTATTGGGAGATAACCCAAAAGTTTTAGATGAGTCTTGGAAGTTATTACCTCTACAATAACTGCTCCTTATCCTTTTTATTTGCTTTTTGTACCAAGAGTAATCTCTAATGAGAGAGAAGTAATGCTTGGGAAAGTTGTTGTCCCGAAACAGATTTTTGTTCTTCACCGTAAACATTCGTGTAAAATCTCTGTACATCGGTTTGAGGCGTGACTTTTGTGCTTCTGCCCCATGTTGTTATCTAACTTTTGTTAGTTCAACACTTTTCGATTTGAGCAACATAAGGTGTTCGAAAAAAATTGTTTTTACCTGCTGGTATGTTTTGACAGATTTCTGCCAATATTTGCATTTGCTTCTTGTTGATTCCTTTTTGAGTTCTTTTGGGGAATTGAGCTTTTTGAGGGAAGTGCTACAGTAGCTTGTGTTTTAATGGAAGTTTTATTGGTGTTGAAACTGAACCCAAAGACTTATTATCTTGAGTGCAGTAATATTGCTAATAAAGATTGTGTGAAGTTTTGTATGAAGGAAAAATTTCAGGTGTATGGAAGGAATGATGTAATGAGATGAAGAATGGACTAAAGCTCAAGCTTGGGGATGCCACGCACGTCTCCCCAAGAAATATCCAAGAAGTACAAGCGTCAAAGCTTGGGGATGCCCAAGGCAGCCCCTTCTTCATCAATAAAAATCCCAAGTTTCTTCCAAACACTTCATTTTTATTGTTTCATGCACAGTTGTGTTGTTCTTGGAGCGTCTTCTTTTTTGTTTTCTTTTTTTGGTTTTCGTTTTCTTGGTTTTCTTAGTTTTATTGAAGAAATTGGTTGGACCCCCTATTTCATACATTAGTTTTCAAATAAGTGTGGTCTGGATTGGAAAAGAGTAGGAAAAGTTCATGCTTAAGTGGTAAAAGGAGCTTGTTTTGGACTGTGACCTATGCTTTGCCATGTCATGCTTGGTATTGTTTTGGCTTTATGCTGAGTGATTATTGTTGTAGCATTACTTGTTATAAACAATTGCGATTGCTTAATGTTCCTTGGAAGGATCATGTGTTGTTTTAGCATACTAAAAAATAGTATTTTGGTATTCTCCTTTGATGCTTTATTTGGGTTGGCTTGGTGCATGCTCCCAGTTATGACTATCCCAAGTCACCATAAGCCTTTATGATCCTTTAGTTTTCGACTTGTAATATCACTTTATGCTTTGATTAATGATGTTTTGTTGCTTTGCATGATTATGGCCATTATGGCTCTCTTAGTTGGTTGCTCCCAGTCTTTTGCTAGCCTCCATAACCAAGTATGAGTTCAACTCATGCATACAACTCCATTAAATCAAGTTATTCCAAAGAGTCCACCATACCTACCTATTAGCATTTGCTATTCCAAGTATATTCATGTTTTTATCTACCTTCCGAATTAAACTTGTTATGTGAAAATTAGTGATTAAAGCTCTCACGAACTTGATGGCACACTTTACTTTTCTTGCACTTAATAAACTTGAACCATTATTTCCATCTTTGTTGCATATATGCTTGCGCTTTATAAGTTGAAATAAGCAGAACCATGTATCATGGGGAACGCTTTCAACATTGCACGTGTACATTGTACCCCGTTGATATCATGATTCTTTTGTTTATGGATCCCGGCGGTGTGAAATAAAAATGGAATTTTCTAAGATCATGGAGTTTGTATGTGTGTTAGAGAAACGCCTGGGCCGCTAGCTTAAGCCTTGCCTAATCGTGGTGGAAACTTGCAGCATAACCATAATGAGCACTCTATGAAGCATCCTCAATAAAAACCTATGCAAATAGCAAATAAAAAGATCGCTGAGATTCTCATTGTCTGCTTGCCTTGTCATTTTGATTATGGGATAGCTCCCGTATCATGTGAAAGGTGTACCCCGTTGGCGGTTCTCTATGATACATATGTACTTACAATGACAAGAGCTTACTTGTGACTAAAGTTGAGTAGCATGAGGTTCGGTCTTCGTAAGTAAGGGACATGAGATTTTGGCTTATAACTTATCAAGCATATCCTCTTAGTTGTGTCACTTTAACCTTAATCACCTAAAGATGCTTATGATAGGGGCAATGAGAGCTGAAAGCTAATAAGTACCATAATTTTTGGAAGCTCTTTATGAGATTTGAATCCCTGCTTTCTTCTATGAAGGCCTTTCTTCTACTTTTATGTTGGGTCTCCATCTTCTATCTTTATGCACCTATTGAGAGAGCATAGTGTCCATTATTAGTACAATGTGCATTGTCCCAAGACTTGTTGATTGATGCATAACTTTTATATTGCATGTTCTTAAACTATTTGTATCTAGTCATCCTTATGAACTTTGAAGGTGTCCTATGCATTTATGTTTGGCTACTCTATGAGGGATAAGCTGAATGCCACTATGCTATATTTTCTTTATGTGAAACAAACAAACGTCTTGCAAAGCATTATTATTCATGAATCTTTTGTTTGTGCCTTTTCATGTTGCAACATAGTTGCTATGTCATATTGTTAGAACTTTATCTTTCATGCTATGTTGAAGTACTATGATCCTAGCTTTCAATGTTTTACAAATATTTTGATCAAGTTTATGATGGTGCATGTCACCTCAAAAATTATTCTTTCTTTTTATCACCTACCTACTCGAGGACGAGCAGGAGTTAAGCTTGGGGATGCTGATACGTTGCTAACATATCTATAATTTTTGATCTTCCATGCTTGGTTTTTATCTACTTTCTTATGTTTTGTTCCAACTTTGGAGTACTTTTTAAACACTTTCTTGGACTAACCTATTAGCAAGATGCCATAATGCGAGCTGCCTGTTTTCTGATGTTTTTGGTTCCAGGAAAGTAAGAAAATGGATATTCTCAGAATTGGACGGGACAAAAGCCAAAGTTAGTTTTTCACCGAGGGGGACACGGAGCCAGAATACAAGATGGAGAGCGTACAGAGAGCCGCCACACCACCTAGCCGCGCGGCCAGGCCTGACCTGCGTCAGGGGGTGGTGTGGCTGCCTAGGGCACCCCCTCGGCCTCCCCTTCCGACTATTAGATGCCTCTGATATAGAAACCCTGAGTACCCAATCAAAATTCCACGAAAGAGTCTGTAGTCGCCGTCATCTCCGTCCCTAGATCAGGAGGGATCTAAAGCTCTTCCCAGCACCCTGCCGGAGGGGAGAATTCACCCTGGAGGCCTTCTTCATCACCATGCAAGCCTTCGGTGTGATGTGTGAGTAGTTCATCCTTGGACTACGGGTACATGTAGTAGGTAGATGGTTGGTTCTTCTCCTTTGTGATATCATGTTTATATCTTGTGAGGTCCGTTCATGCTCAAGAGCATCTATTTGTAATCCTACATGTTGTGTTTGCAGGTATCCGATAGATATTGAGATGCTATTTCAGATTGATTATTGATTCTATCATGTCTTTGTTATTTGTGATCTTGCATGCTTTCCATTGTTAGTAGCTATCTTGGCCAAGTAGATGCTAGCAACTCCAAGAGTTAGTATTTATGCTCGAGAGTGGGTTCATGCCTCTAGTAATCTAGGGAAGTGACAGAAATATCCAAGGTACTAGATGTGTTTTTGCTACTAGGGAGAAAACAACAATCCATTGTTCATAGAACAATCGTATTTTTTACTTTACACGCAATGCGTAATGCAATTATCTGTTGCTTGCAACTTAATACTGGAGGGGGTTCGGATGATAACCTGAAGGTGGATTATTAGTCATAGATGCAGTTGGATTACGGTCTATGTATAATGTTGTAATGCCCAACCAAGTCTCAAAGGAGTCAAGATGATTAGTATATGCATGTATGCTTTCTCGATGTTTGTCAATTGCCCCGTTGTAATTTGTTCACCCAACATGTTATCTATCTTAAGGAGAACCACCACTAGTGGACTATGGACCCCAGTCCTTTCTCTTATCATCAATCTACAAGTGTTTACTATTTTCTGTTTACATTCTGCAAGCTTTTACTTTCTTCCACATGATACGTTTAATCCTTTGTTTTCAGCAAAACCGGTGAGATTGACAACCTCACTGTAAGTTGGGGGCAAAGTTTTGTGGTTATGTTGTGTAGGATTCCAAGTTGGCAACAACACCTTGGAGGTGTTTCCTTGCTCCTACTAGTTCGATACCCTTGGTTTCATAACTGAGGGAAACTTGTTGTTGTGCTCATCATACCTTCCTCTTGGGGTTCCCCAACGAGCTCGAGATATCTTGGGCCATCAAGCTCTTTTATGGCGCCGTTGCCAGGGAGACAAGGAAATCTTCATAAGGGGAGTCCCTCATAACCAATCTCTTTACTTTGTTGTTTTTTTTGCTTAGTTTATTTTCTGTTTTGTTTTCTTGTTTCTTTATCAAAAACACATAAAAAATAGTTTTACTAGTTTGCTTCTTTATACTAAAAACACAAAAAATTAAGTCTTTCTATAGATGTTACCTCTTTCTTAGCTCACTATATTGATCCCTAAGTCACCCTGAAAGACTTTTCAATAGGTAGTGGCTCTATAATTGGAAAAGATAATATTGAAGAATTTTTTAATCATGTTAGTAAGCATGAGGATATTGAGGATAGATCCCTTGTAGAACTTGCTCCAAATTATGAAATAGCTGCACCTTCTTTAGTTCACATGTTGGAAGCTAGGTTAGTTAACCTTAACCCCTTAATGCAAGTAATGTTTCTTAAACTTAAATAAATTGAGGACCCTGAAAAGAGAGATTTTATTCTGGAAACTTTGCTTAAGGAATTCTATGTTGTTACCAAGGAAGCTAGGAAAGTCTTTGAACGTTTTAATATGCTAGGCTCATGTGTAGATGTTATTGGTACACGAGAAAATATGGACAAAACCGAACCTAATGGGGAGGAAACTAAGATACCAATACCTTTTAAACTTGCAGCAATACATGAAGCCATAGAAAAGAATCTTGATTGGATTGTTCCTGAAAACCCGTTTGATGAGATTAGTGAACCCAAAAGCATTTATAAAGGGTCCTCTAGAACTTATTTGGATGAGATACCTTGCCTTGTTGAAGATATTTCTGGTATCAATCTTAATGCTTCTTCATTCGAGAACACTTGATTCTTTTTCTTGCTTTTTATGCCTAACTTATAGGCGTTAAAGAAAGTACTTATTGGGAGATAACCCAAAAGTTTTAGATGAGTCTTAGAAGTTATTACCTCTGTAATAACCGCTCCTTATCTTTTTTATTTGCTTTTTGTACCAAGAGTAACCTCTAATAAGAGAGAAGTAATGCTTGGGAAAGTTGTTGTCCCGAAACAGATTTTTGTTCTTCACCGTAAACATTCGTGTAAAATCTCTGTATGTCGGTTTAAGGCGTGAATTTTTTTTCTTTTGACCCAAGTTGTTATATAACTTTCGTTAGTTAAAAACTTTTCTATTTGAGCAACATAAGGTGTTCGAAAAAATTGGTTTTTACCTGCTGGTATGTTTTGACAGATTTCTGCCATTATTTGCATTTGCTTCTTGTTGATTCCTTTTTGAGTTCTTTTGGTGAATTGAGATTTTTGAGGGAAGTGCTATATTAGCTTGTGTTCTAATGGAAGTTTTATTGGTGTTGAAACGGAACCCAAATACTTATTATCTTGAGTGCAGTAATGTTGCTAATAAAGATTGTGTGAAGTTTTGTATGAAGGAAAAATTTCAGGTGTATGGAAGGAATGATGTAATGAGATGAAGAATGGACTAAAGCTCAAGCTTGGGGATGCCACGCGTGTCACCCCAAGAAATATCCAAGAAGTACAAGCGTCAAAGCTTGGGGATGCCTGAGGCATCCCCTTCTTCATCAATAAAAATCCCAGGTTTCTTCTAGACACTTCATTTTTATTGTTTCATGCACAGTTGTGTTGTTCTTGGAGCGTCTTCTTTTTCGTTTTATTTTTTTGGTTTTCTTTTTCTTGAATAAATTGGTTGAACCCCTCTTTCATACATTAGTTTTCAAATACGTGTGGTTTGGATTGGAAAAGAGTAGGAAAAGTTCATGCATAAATGGTAAAAGGAGCTTGTTTTTGACTATGACCTATGCTTTGCCATGTCATGCTTGGTATTGTTTTGGCTTTATGCTGAGTGATTATCACTGTATCATGACTTGATATAAACAATTGAGATTGCTTAATGTGCCTTGGAAGGATCATGCATTGTTTTAGCACATTAAAGCATAGTATTGTGGTATTCTCCTTTGATGCTTTATTTGGGTTGGCTTGGTGCATGCTCACACCATGTTATGACTATCCCAAGTCACCATAAGCCTTGTAATATCACTTTATGATTTTATTAATGATGTTTTGTCGCTTTGCATGATTATGGCCATTATGGCTCTGTTAGTTGGTCGGTCCTACTCTTTTGCTAGCCTCCATAACCAAGTATGAGTTCTACTCATGCATCCAACTCCATTAAACCAAGTTATTCCAAAGAGTCCACCACACCTACCTATTAGCATTTGCTATTCCAAGTATATTCATGTTTTTATCTACCTTCCGAATTAAACTTGTTATGTGAAAATTAGTGATTAAAGCTCTCACGAACCTTATGGCACCCTTTACTTTTCTTGCACTTAATAAACTTGAACCATTGTGTCCATATTTGTTGCATATATGCTTGCACTTTATAAGTTGAAATTAGCAAAACCATGTATCATGGGGAACGCTTTCAACATTGCACTTGTACACTGTACCCCGTTGATATCATGATTCTTTTGCTTATGGATCCCGGCGGTGTGAAATAAAAGTGGAACTTGTAAGATCATGGAGTTTGTATGTGTGTTAGAGAAACGCCTGGGCCGCTAGCCTAAGCCATGCCTAATCATGGTGGAAACTTGCAGCATAACCATAATGAGCACTCTATGAAGCATCATCAATAAAAACCTATGCAAATAGCAAATAAAAAGATCGCTGAGATGCTCATTGTCTGCTTGCCTTGTCATTTTGATTATGGGATAGCTCTTGTATCATGTGAAAGGGGTACCCCGTTGGCGGTTCTCTATGATACATATGTACTTACAATGACAAGAGTTACTTGTGACTAAAGTTGAGTAGCATGAGGTTCGGTCTTTGTAAGTAAGGGACATGAGATTTCGGCTTATAACTTGTCAAGCATATCCTCTTAGTTGTGTCACTTTAACCTTAATCACCTAAAGATGTTTATGATAGGGGCAATGAGAGCTGAAAGCTTATAAGCATCATAATTTTTGGAAGCTCTTTATGAGACTTGAATCCCTGCTTCCTTCTATGAAGGCCTTTCTTTTACTGTTATGTTGAGTCTCCATCTTCTATCTTTATGCACCTATTGACAGAGCATAGTGGTCATTCTTAGTACAATGTGCATTGTCCCAAGACTTGTTGATTGATGCATCACTTTGATATTGCTTGTTCTTAAACTATTTGTATCTAGTCACCCTTATGAACTTTGAAGGTGTCCTATGCATTTATGTTTTGCTACTCTATCAGGGACAAGCTGAATGCCACTATGCTATGTTTTCTTTATGTGAAACAAACAAACGTCTTGCAAAGCATTGTTATTCATGAATCTTTTGTTTGTGCCTTTTCATGTTGCAACATAGTTGCTATGTCATATTGTTAGAAATTTATCTTTCATGCTATGTTGAAGTACTATGATCCCAGCTTTCAATGTTTTACAAATACTTTGATCAAGTTTATGATGGTGCATGTCACCTCAAAAATTATTCTTTCTTTTTATCACTTACCTACTCGAGGACTAGGAGGAGTAAAGCTTGGGGATGTTGATACGTTGCTAACGTATCTATAATTTTTTATGTTCCATGCTTGGTTTTTATCTACTTTCTTATGTTTTGTTCCAACTTTAGAGTACTTTTTATACACTTTCTTGGACTAACCTATTAACAAGATGCCAAAGTGCCAGCTGCCTGTTTTCTGCTGTTTTTGGTTCCAGGAAAGTCAGAAAATGGATATTCTTAGAATTGGATGGGACAAAAGCCAAAGTCAGTTTTTCACCGAGGGGGACACGGATCTAGAATACGAGACAGAGAGGGGACAGAGGGCCGCCACACCACCTGGCCGCATGGCCGGGCCTGGCCCGCTCCAGGGGGTGGTGTGGCTACCTAGGGCACCCCCTCGGCCTCCCCTTCCCACTATAAGATGCCTCTGATACAAAAACCCTGAGTACCTGATCAAAATTCCACGAAAGAGTATGTAGCCGCCGTCATCTCCATCCCTAGATCGGGTGGGATCTAAAGCTCTTCCGGGCACCTTGCCGGAGGGGAGAATTCACCCTGGTGGCCTTCTTCATCACCATGCAAGCCTTCGGTGTGATGCGTGAGTAGTTCATCCTTGGACTACGGGTCCATGTAGTAGCTAGATGGTTGGTTCTTCTCCTTTGTGATATCATGTTTATATCTTGTGAGGTCCGTTCATGATCAAGAGCATATATTTGTAATCCTACATGTTGTGTTTGCAGGTATCCGATAGATATTGAGATGCTATTTCAGATTGATTATTGATTCTATCATGTCTTTGTTATTTGTGATCTTGCATGCTTTCCGTTGTTAGTAGCTATCTTGGCCAAGTAGATGCTAGCAACTCCAAGAGTTAGTATTTATGCTCGATAGTGGGTTCATGCCTCTAGTAATCTGGGGAAGTGACAGAAATCTCTAAGGTACTAGATGTGTTTTTGCTACTAGGGAGAAAACAACAATCCATTGTTCATAGAACAATCATATTTTTTACTTTACACGCAATGCATAATGCAATTATTTGTTGCTTGCAACTTAATACTGGAGGGGGTTCGGATGATAACCTGAAGGTGGATTATTAGTCATAGCTGCAGTTGGATTACGGTCTATGTATAATGTTGTAATGCCCAATCAAGTCTCAAAGGAGTCAAGATGATTAGTATATGCATTTATGCTTTCTCGATGTTTGTCAATTTCCCCAATGTAATTTGTTCACCCAACATGTTATCTATCTTAAGGAGAACCACCACTAGTGAACTATGGACCCCGGTCCTTTCTTTTATCATCAATCTACAACTGTTTACTATTTTTCTGTTTACTTTCTGCAAGATTTTACTTTCTTCCACATGATATGTTTAATCCTTTGTTTTCAGCAAAACCGGTGAGATTGACAACCTCACTGTAAGTTGGGGGCAAAGTTTTGTGGTTGTGTTGTGCAGGATTCCAAGTTGGCAACAACACCTTGGAGGTGTTTCCTTGCTCCTACTGGTTCGATAACCTTGGTTTCATAACTGAGGGAAACTTGATGATGCGCTCATCATACCTTCCTCTTGGGGTTCCCCAATGAGCTCGAGATATCTTGGGCCATCACTCAGCCCCACTCTCCTTCCTGTAGGCTTGCAGCGTTGGCGCCTGCATCCATTACGCGTCTTCTTCTTCCCTGGAGCGGCAATCTATGGTCACGGCCATGGCGCAGAGCTGGGACATGACGAACCTTCTCGGCTCCGCTCTCCTCCCAATTCTCGAGTCGGATCTTGCCCTCACCATGGACGCACCGATGGCACAGTGCGGGGACGAGAATTGGTTCCCGGTGAGATCTTTCACCGTGTCAACCATGCTCGGTTCTGTTTTCCTCCTTTAGAATCCGAGCTCGCTGTCGCCGTGGTTTCACCCGCACCAATTCTACCACCTCTGCCGAGGTCTCTGTGGTAGCTCAAGTTCTGCCATGTTGGACCTATAAGCGAATTCGGAGCTAGGTGGCGGCAACCTGTTGTTGAACCTGTAAGGAATGTCCTGAGGACTACGTGCCGCTCCAAGGTCTTCGGCTGATGCCTTCGGCTTCTGCCAATGTCCACTGTGTGAGATCATTTAGTTACTTCAATACAAAATTTCGACCAATTTAACTTGTTGATGTACTCCTTGACAATTATAATATAATCGAGCACTAGAAATATTTTGTAGTGTGCATGAGCATGATCAGTAATATAATTCAACACTAGAAATTTTAAGGCACTCCATACAAAGGAGTAGATTAATATAGAAGGTTCACCAGAGATACCACGGATATATTGTCTTACATGCCACACACAGATAATAATTAACTAAAACAAAATAAAAGCAGGGGCGACAATAGGAGGCCGGGACACGGAGACGCCTAGCAGGGCAGGGGAATTAGCAGGAGGCAGGGATAGCCTAGTCGATGGGATACAGGCCAGTCTTGACATAATCCCGGAGGAATTTGCCGAAGGCTGCGTGTCACGCTAAGGTAATTGGCCTATGGCTTCTGCCTCCGCCTGTGGCAACGCCCACTGCGTGCTAGATCATGTTGTCGAGGTCCATGTTAATTGCTCTGCTAGAGAATGGGCAAAACAGTCTCCCCCTACGGTAGAAACGGATTAGCCCACACCGTAACCGCCTCAGCACGTAGCAGCTCTTATTGTCCCTAGATTCCTTGCTGTCGTCCACTTCATCATCATCCTCCTGTTGATTTTTAAGAACATAACTTAGAACTCATACATATGATTGAATTGTATTACAACTCAAGAATTAACAACATTTACATGTAAGACAATATATACGTGGATATCAAAGAGAAAGCATTTCAGCAATAGTTTGATCGGTTCATATATCATTTCATCTCAACACAATGACAAATAATTGCATCAGAGTGTATGTAGAATAAAGATTGCGGCCTCATATGTTTCTTCAGGGATGGCGTAAGTGGACCAAGTAACAATTGCACAACCTATATTGTTCTTGTTCATCGCCCCATGTTCACTAACTCATTCCTAAAAAAATCTGACACCAATGTGTCTGCCTCTCTTTTGGGACAAATTTAAATCATTGGGCACAATAAGAAATTGAAATGTAACCGTACAAAACAATAGTCATGTACAAAAACAAGCCTAAATATTGTAATTATAAATAAAAACAAACAATTAATCTTCAAGTACATGTTAAAAATACTTATGATCAAAACCATTCATATACATATACATCATACGAATCATTAAAAGATCATAAACAATTCAAGGATCATATATGTAGTTCCATATGAGAATAAATCTAGGGCCTCATAATTTTTTTCAGAGATGGAGTTGGAGAACCAAAGTACCAACAACACAACCTATATTGTTTGTGTGCATTGCTGCCTCGGGTTCACCAACCCATCCCTAAAACACGACACCATCATATGTGTCTCCCCTTGAACTCTTTTGGGGAAAATTTCAATCATCGGCCTTGGTGACAAACTGAAATGTAATTCTTAGACACTATGAATGCATGGAATAGATAATTCTAATATCATAGTTCTCTTAATGTAGAATAAAGATTGTGTCCTCATAAGTTTCTTCAGGGATGGTGTAAGCGAACCAAGTAACAATTGCACAGCTTATATTGATCTTGTACATGGCCCCAGGTTCGCTAACTCATCCCTGGAAAAATCTGACACCACTGTGGCTGCCTCTCTTTGGGGCAAATTTGAATCATTGGCCACAATAATAAATTGAAATGTAATCGTACAAAACAATATTCAAGGATATACATATGCATCATATGATGCATTCATAGATTAGAAACAATAAAAATATTATATATATAGGTTCCATATGAGAAAAAATTAGGGCCTCATTTTTTCCAGAGATGGAGTCGGAGAACCAAAATACCAACAGCACAACCTATATTGTTTATGTGCATTGCTGCCTCAGGTTCACTAACCATCCCTAAGAAAACGACACCATCATATGCCCTTGCACTATTTTGGGGCAAAATTGAATCATTGGGCTCATTAAGGAATAGAAATGTAATGTTATAGGCATGTTGTGTATCGAACTCAACTAGCAAACTCAACTAGATGGCAGATGAGCAGATTGGGGTTTTGTGACTAGACGGATTGGGGTTTTGTGACTAGATGGTAGATGCATCAATCGACCGATCGAACCATATATATATACTACCCTACTTCAAGAGCAAAAGAATATGTACAGATTGAGCAAATCCTATGTATGAACAGTGAAATCTACGGCTGCGACTAGAGAAGCTAGCAATGTACTACCTCGGACTCCTCATCAGGGACCCCCTCCTCGAACTCGTCATTCTCCGCGATTGCGTCGAAGATTTCTTGGTCGGTGATGGGGTCATTGATGTGGAGCACCGGATTGCCTCCGTCGGCCGCCTACCCCCCATCCAGATCTGCCGCTGGCACCACGGCATTGGCGGCCACTTATGTCTACGCAATTCTATTCTTGTAGACAGTTGTTGGGCCTCCAAGTGCAGAGGTTTGTAGAATAGCAGCAAATTTCCCTTAAGTGGATCACCCAAGGTTTATCGAACTCAGGGAGGAAGTGGTCAAAGGTATTCCCTCTCAAGCAATCCCGCAATCAAGATACAAGAAGTCTCTTGTGCCCCCAACACACCCAATACACTTGTCAGGTGTATAGGTGCACTAGTTCGGCGAAGAGATAGTAAAATACAAGTGGTATGGATATAAGACAACGGTGCCAGAATATAGCTTGATGGCGTGGAAGAGACTAAAGGCAAACTGAAATAAATATGGAAGCAAGCAAACATGTAACATATCTAGTTGCAAACGGTGTTTCAATGCTTAGAAACAAGGCCTAGGGATCATATTTTCACTAGTGAACACTCTCATATAAATATCTTCTCTTCATGAAACTATTCTGAACTACTCTCCGGTTGGACACTCTAATCCATGGTAGGGCTATAACAGCACACCTCAAAGTTCACTTTCCCCATCTAGAAAACCCCACACTGTCACCTTGAGCACTAGATGGTTCCAACAAACACCACAATTTCATAGAGACATCCAACTCCAAATATAACTCATAACAAGTATTTGAAATCTCTAGCCTAAGTGCCACCATGGTGTGCACGCTGTCACTTTCACGCACATGGGGAGAGCAGAGATCTAATAAAGCACTTGAGTAGCAAGGTAGATCTACTTGATTACAAAGCTCATGATCATAATATGATCATGCATAGAGAGAGATGAACACATAGCTACCGGTAGAACCCTTAGCCTCAAGGAAGAACTACTCCCTCATCATCATGGTAATCAGCAACGGTGATGGAGATGGTGGTGGTGATCGATGGAGATGGCTCCGGGGGCACTTTCCCGTGCCGGCAGGGTGCCAAAACAGAGACTTTCTATCCCTTGAATCTCCCTTCGGTGGTGGCGGCGCTACGGAACTTTTCATGGCTAGAGGCTTAACAATTTAGTGTTTTTGCATCAAAGGCTTCTTATAGGAGAAAGGGCAAGGTCGGTGGGTGGACCAAGGGCCCACACCACCTGGTGGCGCGGCCAGGGCTAGCCCGCGCCACCACATGGTGTGGCCAGCCCCTATCCCCTCTTCGTCTCGTCTTCTGGATCCATGAGTCTTCCGGTAAAATATCGACTTTAGGTTTTGTCCCGTCCAATTCCGAGAATATTCATTTTCTGACTTTCCTGGAACCAAAAACAACAGAAAACAGACAACTGGCACTGTGGCATCTTGTTAATAGGTTAGTCCAAGAAAGTGTACAAAAAGTACTCCAAAGTGTGGATAAAAAATAAGAAAGTAGATATAAACCAAGCATGGAACATCAAAAATTATAGATACGTTTGCAACGTATCAGCCACGACGTTGTCGGCCACCTGCTGCTCGGCGACGACGGCTACTGGCTGGACGGATGAGCTCGAACCCTCGACGGCGCGGCGACAACAGGCATTCGTGCCGAGAGAAGACGCCTCCGCCTGCTTGGCTACGACCAAGCCATCTGCTACTGGGCCTTCAACTGTCTTCACCTCTGGCTCGTCTCTAGATGTACGCTTCATGACGCACCTAGGGAAGGAGGTAGTGCAAGCGAGGGAGCTTCGGCGCGCACGGTAGGTGCTGATTGGGGTCTTGGGACTAGATAGACTGGGGGGAAATGACACGAGCACATGGAAGAAGAAGGTCGAGCGGGTTTATAAACACCGGACCGTTCGTAGTCCTCGAGTGGACACATGTGGTGGGTGGGGGGCTACCACGATCTCCACCTTTTTTTGGGTTCCCTTTTTTTGAAACAGCCATGATCTCCACTTTAGAGCTACATTGAAAACATGCTCATGGCAGACCTCGATTCCACTGCATGCAAGTGGCGTGGAGCCAATTTCTAGCAACATTAGATCTACTCGAGGGGACCCTTGACGCATGGAAGTTACTAGTGGTAGGGCTTAGTTGGAAGTGAGATTGAGAGCACTGCGTAAAAATGGGATATGTCTTATTAAAATCAAGTAGCAATAAATTGCAACGTCCCGTCGACAACCGTGCACTCGATGACCCCGTTGCCCTGTGCATGTGTTGTAGTACCAGTAGTAGCCTTTGTAGACTAGATTAAACGTGACATGACCACTCGACGACTTTTTCCATGGACGAGATCGTGTTCCTTCTTGTAGAGGGAGATGTTCGTGATGTCTCACGCTGAGGGAGACGTCCGTGCTATCTCACGCTGTACTGTGAAGGGCACAGCGTGTGCAACGATCATCGTTGGATCACACAGGATCAACGGTTGGTGTGCACGATCCGCGTGACAACTGTGACAACCAATTAGGGCGTAGCAGACAGAGTGAGCACAAGTTTGGGCTTCTACGAAAGAGAGGGGGAAGGGCAAAACTGAGTAGTATCAAAAAACCAAGAGCAAAACTGAGTAGTATAAAAATCGAAAGTGAGTGTCTTGTACAATGAAATACATGATGGCATACATCAAATTATGGCAAGATAGATCCACTAGAGTTTATTGCATGTGTGTTCTTCTCATAAACCACATATGGATCAGCCAGAGTCATTGCATGTTGTTCTTCTCACAAACCACACATGGATCCACCAATGTCATTGCATGTCTGTTATTTTCATGAAGCACACCCAGTGTCATTGCATGTGTGTTCTTCTCACAAACCACACATGGATGTGTGTTCTTTTCATGAACCACAGCTAAAGTCATTGGATGTGTGTTCTTTTCATGAACCACAGCTAGAGTCATTGCATGTGTGTTCTTCTCACAAACCACAGCTAGAGTCATTGCATGTCTGTTATTCTCACAAACCACACATGGATCCACTAGTGCCATTGCATGTGTGTTCTTTTCATTAACCACACCCAGTGTCATTGCATGTATGTTCTTCCCACAAACCACACATGGATCCACCAGTGTCATTGGATGTGTGTTCTTTTCATGAACCACACCCAGTGTCATTGCATGTGTGTTCTTCTCACAAACCACACATGGATCCACAAGTGTCATTGGATGTGTGTGTTGGGCCACGCAGAGATAAACAAAACTTTTCCCTAACGCGGTACACCCAAGATCCAGCTCATAGTCCACGAGATTACCGCTAGACGCGCAGATGTGGAAGCAGTGCCAAACGATCCCACCGACAGCCTTCCGAATCCCACAAACAGCTACACAGGATCCCACGAACTCCTTCGCCAGATCCCCACGAGCTTCCCCGTCTCCAGCACCACATGTGCAACGCATCTACCGGTATCCACACATACATGAAGGAGCTTCGGACAGAGGATTGCTAGATCCTATCTAGCCCGAAATGGAAGTGGAGAAAGTGACGGCTTGGTCAGGGACTATCCCTTGTCACTCCACTTATATACACTCCTAGTTGGGCTCAAGGCTTGAGGCCCATCTAGGCTGTACTCCAATCTCCACATGGATCTAATCCACATGGGCTCCTTACCCTTAAGTGTGTGACCATGTAGGTTCACGTACACCTGGACACGACATGAGCTACTCCTCCAAGTATCCCATCATGGCTTTGAGTCCAACTCACTCCCATGAACACTCGGTCTCAAGTCGATAGATGGTAGAAGCCTCTAGCAAGACGTGCCAACTCCCAAGTGCCGTAAAGTCAAAAGACGAACCTTCAATGTGACTTTCGTCCAAGTCCCTTTGCCACATGATATATCTGTTAAGCTTTAGGCGGGTAGTTGCCATCCCTTTAATAGCTTAACTCTCTTCTCGTACCATGATATGTGATTCACTGGACTAACTCTTAGTCCGACTCCTCAGTTAACACTTAACTGAGTAGCGCATGGCCATGCTTCTGAATCATATCACACGAGAGGACCAAGAGAATATCTCTCCATTACAGAGGGGCAAATCCCATCTTGGTAATCCACGTCATGCAGCTTGCTTCACAACCTACCCGAACTCTACCTTTATAACTGCCCATTTACGGAACAGCGTTTAATAGAACCTAAGTTGGCGATCCACAACTCGGATCATGCAATCACCTCAAGTCAAAGGATTCCATTGCTTGAGACTGCAAATGACAACATGCTCGTTGCATCTCAATTGTGGGTCAGTCTGACTCGCTAAACTCTTTAGCCGAATCAGTGTAAGTCAGAATAGCATCACCATGCCCATGACAAGTATAACCGTGTGATCAACCGACTTGCACATTGGTCTAAGTTGTGTGTCCAGCACAACCTCAATGACCAAGGACAATCTAGTATGAACAATCATGAATAGATAGTCCCACAACTGAATCACGTATTCAGTGATACATATTTGATATTCACACAAGGACAACTTTACTTTATGAATACTTTGGGAAATATCATCAACCATGATTTCCTCTAGGGCATATTCCCAACAGCGTGTTCTTTTCATGAACCACACCTAGAGTCATTGCATGTCTATTCTTTTCACAAACAACACATATGGATCCACCAGTGTCACTACATGTGTGTTCTTTTCATGAACCACAACTAGAGTCATTGGATGTGTGTTCTTTTCATGAATCACAGCTAGAGTCATTGGATGTGTCTTCTTTTCATGAACCACAGCTAGAGTCATTGCATGTGTGTCCTTCCCACAAACCACACATGGATCCACCAGTGCCATTGCATGTGTTTTCTTTTTGTGAACCACACCTAGTGTCATTGCATGTGTGTTCTTACCACAAACCACACATGGATCCACCAGAGTCATTGCATGTGTGTTCTTTCCACAATCCACACATGGATCCACCAATGTTATTGCATGTGTATTCTTTTCACAAACAACATATCGATCAACCAATGGTATTGCATGTGTGTTTTTGTCACAAACCACATATGGATCAACCAATATCATTGCATGTGTATTCCTATCATGAACCACATATGGATCCACTAGTGTTCATTGCATGCATGTTCTTTCCACAAACCACACATGTATCCACTAGAGTAATTGCATGTGTGTTCTTTTCACAAACCACACATGGATCAACCAATGGCATTGCACGTGTGTTCTTTTCACAAACCACATATGGATCAACCAATGGCATTGCATGTGTGTTCTTCTCACAAACCACAACTAGAGTCATTGCATGTATGTTCTTCTCACAAACCACACGTGGATCCACCAGTGTCATTGCATGTGTGTTCTATTCATGAACCACACCCAGTGTCATTGCATGTGTGTTCTTCTCAAAAACCACACATGGATCCACCAGTGTCACTGGATGTGTTTTCTTCTCATGAACCACACCCAGTGTCATTGCATGTTTGTTATTTTCATGAACCACATATGGATCCACCAGTGTCATCGCATGTGTTTTCTTTTCATGAACCACAGCTAGAGTCATTGCATGTGTGTTCTTCCCACAAACCACACATGGATCCAATAGTGTCATTGCATGTGTTTTCTTTTCATGAACCACAGCCAGAGTCCTTGCATGTCTGTTCTTCCCACAAACCACATATGGATCCACTAGTGTCACTGGATGTGTGTTCTTTTCATGAACCACACCTAGTGTCATTGCATGTCTATTGTTTTCATAAACCACAACTAGAGTCATTGCATGTCTGTTCTGTTCATGAACCACAGCTAGAGTCATTGCATGCATGTTCTTTTCATGAACCACAACTAGAGTCATTGCATGTGTGTTCTTCCCACAAACCACACATGGATCCATCAGTGTCATTCCATGTGTTTTCTTTTCATGAACCACACCTAGTGTCATTGCATGTGTGTTCTTCCCACAAACCACACATGGATCCACCAGTGTCATTGCATGTGTTTTATTTTCATAAACCACACACAGTGTCATTGCATGTCTGTTCTTCCCACAAACCACACATGGATTCAGCAGTGTCATTGCATGTGTTTTTTCATGAACCACACCCAGTGCTATTGCATGCTTGGTCTTCCCACAAACCACACAAGGATCCACTAGTGTCACTGGATGTGTGTTCTTCTTATGAACCATAGCTAGAGTCATTGCATGTTTGTTCTTCTCACAAACCAAACATGGATCCACCAGTGTCATTGCATGTCTCTTCTTTTCATGAACCACACCCAGTGTCATTGCATGTGTGTTCTTATCACAAACCACATATGGATGTGTGTTCTTCTCACAAAACACACATGGATGCGTGTTCTTATCATGAACCACGGCTAAAGTCATTGGATGTGTGTTCTTTTCATGAACCACAGCTAGAGTCATTGCATGTGTGTTCTTCTCACAAACCACAGCTAGAGTCATTGCATTTCTGTTCTTCTCACAAACCACACATGGATCAACCAGTGTCATTGCATGTGTGTTCTTTTCATGAACTACACCCAGTGTCATTGCATGCGTGTTCTTCTCACAAACCACACATGGATCCACCAGTGTCACTAGATGTGTTTTCTTCTCATGAACCACCCCCAATGTCATTGCATCTGTGTTCTTTTCATGAACCACACATGGATCCACCAGTGTCATTGCATGTGTTTTCTTTTCATGAACCATAGCCAGAGTCCTTGCATGTCTGTTCTTCCCACAAACCACAATGGATCCACCAGTGTCACTGGATGTGTTTTCTTTTCATGAACCACACCCAGTGTCATTGCATGTTTGTTCTTTCCACAAACCACATATGGATCCACCAGTGTCACTAGATGTGTGTTCTTTTCATGAACCACACCCAGTGTCATTGTATGTATGTTATTTTCATGAACTATTGCATTGCATGCATGTTCTTTTCATGAACCACACATAGAGTCCTTGGATGTGTGTTCTTTTCATGAACCACGTCTAGAGTCATTGCATGTGTGTTGTTCCCACAAACCACACATGGATCCATCAGTGTCATTGCATGTGTTTTATTTTCATGAACCACACCCAGTGTCATTGCATGTGTGTTCTTCCCACAAACCACACATGGATCCACCAGTGTCATTGCATGTGTTTTCTTTTCATGAACCACACCTAGTGTCATTGCATGTCTGTTCTTCCCACAAACCACACATGGATCCACCAGTGTCATTGCATGTGTTTTCTTTTCATGAACCACACCCAGTGTCAATGCATGTCAGTTCTTCCCACAAACCAGACATGGATCCACCAGTGTCACTACATGTGTTTTCTTTTCATGAACCACACCCAGTGTCATTGCATGTCTGTTCTTCACACAAACCACACATGGATGTGTGTTCTTCTAACAAACCACACCTGGATGTGTGTTCTTTTCATGAACAATAGCTAAAGTCATGGGATGTGTGTTCTTTTCATGAACCACAGCTAGAGTCATTGCATGTGTGTTCTTCTCACAAACCACAGCTAGAGTCATTGCATTTCTGTTCTTCTCACAAACCACACATGGATCAACTAGTGTCATTGCATGTGTGTTCTTTTCATGAACCACACCCAGTGTCATTGCATGCGTGTTCTTCTCACAAACCACACATGGATCCACCAGTGTCACTAGATGTGTTTTCTTCTCATGAACCACACCTAGTGTCATTGCATGTCTGTTCTTTTCATGAACCAGATATGGATCCACCAGTGTCATTGCATGTGTTTTCTTTTCATGAACCATAGCCAGAGTCATTGCATGTCTGTTCTTCCCACAAACCACACATGGATCCACTAGTGTCACTAGATGTGTTTTCTTTTCATGAACCACACCAAGTGTCATTGCATGTCTGTTCTTTCCACAAACCACATATGGATCCACCAGTGTCACTGTATGTGTGTTCTTTTCATGAAACACACCTAGTGTCATTGCAAGTCTGTTCTTTTCATGAACCGCAGCTAGAGTCATTGCATGTATGTTGTTTCCATGAACCACAGCTAGAGTCATTAGATGTGTGTTCTTTTCATGAACCACAGCTAGAGTCATTGCATGTGTGTTCTTCCCACAAACCACACATGGATCCACCAGTGTCATTGCATGTGTTTTCTTTTCATGAACCAGACCCAGTGTCATTGCATGTGTGTTCTTCCCAAATACTACACATGGATCCACAAGTTTCATTGCATGTGTTTTCTTTTCATGAACGACACCCAGTGTCATTGCATGTCTGTTCTTCCCACAAACCACACATGGATTCAGCAGTGTCATTGCATGTGTTTTCTTTTCATGAACCACACCCAGTGCCATTGCATGTATGTCCTTCCCACAAACCACACATGTGACAGGATTATTTTTCTCCTTATGTTTTTGGTGCTGATGACAACTCCTTTTGTGGTTTAACCGTCTGTCCAAGTTTCAGGTTTTATCTTCAGACATGCTCTCTTGGGTGTTGTCTCTCAAGGAAGAGCTTTAGTCGATAGCTCTTATTTTTCACTTTCTCTTGTTTACATTTTAGGCTACCGTACTATTAATAGGGAGTCCATCTTGGAAGGTTGTGGGAAATCAATATTTCATGCACAGACCATATATGCACCTCCACAGCCATCCCAGTTTTCGAGTGAGAGAGTGATTTCTGAGTAGTTGGAGGGGTTTCTGCCCTGACCGGTATTACCGGCCAGGCAGCGCTAGTACCGCCCAAGGGTTTTTTTCCAGGGCTGTTCGAGCGGTACTTCCGGCTGAAGATCCGATCCTATTTCCGACGAAGATTTGTTGGGTTCAGTAAGACTTCTGTCTAACTTTGCCTATTTGTCGAAAATAGCATCGGATCTTGGATCGGTAGTACCGGCCAGACCAGCTCCTGCCCCCTTGAGCGGTAGTACCGCTCCCTCACCGGTAGTACCGGCCAGTATCGGGCACCGGTAGTTCTGGGTCCAGTTCCGGTCCTATTTCCGATGCTGGGCAGTGCGGGTCAGATAACCTTCTGTCTTGCACTGTCTATTTGACGGAACTAAGGGCGGAACTTGGACCGGTACTACCGGCCAGCCCTTTTGGGTCCACCAACAGTCTTGTGACCGTTACGTGGCCTGGGCTGGGCCGGTGGTGGCTCGCCCGCCGGTACTACCGGTCAGTCACCGGTAGTACCGACGGCATCGGGCCTAGGCAGATTCTGCCCGTTTGAAGGGGTGCTATTTAAGCCCCCTTCTTCCTCCTCCCACCTTATCTCTTGGTTCTCTCTCTCCTCCATTTTCACAAGAGCTTGACTTGGCTAGATCTCTCTCCCCACCCACTCAAAACTCTTGATCTTTTGAGGATTGGGAGAGGTGACCTAGATCTACACCTCCACCAAAGGAATTTTGATTTCCCCCACTCATCCTTCGTGGATTTCGTTTCTTGGTTTCTTGGAACCTTAGATGGTGTAGGGCATCCTCGGAGCTGGGGCATTTGTTGTAAAGCTCCGTGGTGTCGTTGAGGGCCTTCAATTAAGTTGTGAAGCCTCCCCTCAACCTCGTTGTAAAGGTTTTTGGTTGGCACCTTCAAGGTCACCGGTTAGTGTATTGTGAGGCCACCTTTGTGGTGGTGCTCATCGGAGAAGAAGGTGAGGCCTTTGTGGCGCTCGGGTGACCTTGTGTGGCCCCGACACCTCTCCAACGTAGACGTAGCTTCTTTGGAAGTGAACTACGGGAATTACATCTCTGTGTCCCCTCGCCGGTTCTTTCGCTCCGCTCCTTTACTTCTTGCATTTACTATCTTGTTTACCTTTGTGTTACTTGTCATTTAGGGTGTTCACGTAATTGCATCTCTAGTGAACCTTACTTTGTGCTAAGCCTTGAAAGTGGGATAAAAAGTTTAAAAATTGGTAGTCTCCTATTCACCCCCCCTCTAGTCGACCTAAGTTGGGCCTTTCAATTGGTATCAGGGCCTCGGCTCTTACTTCAGGCTTAACCGCCTAAGAGACTATGGCCGACGAAGAGGTAAGTGTGGGTGCAGCCACCAAGAACTTGGCCTCCATGGATGACCTCAATCATTTGGAGACATCCATGATGACCAAGTTTGAGGAAATGATGACTCTTTTGCGATCCCTTAAGCCTACCCCCATGCTAGAAACCCCTCATGATGCATCCCTTGGGGCCGAAGCCCCCTCCGCTCCCGTGCAAGTGGTTACCCCCGGGGTGATTCCTGCGGCAGCCCCAAAACACTTAGGTCTAGGCTTTGTGGCTCAAACCACCAAGCTCCCAAGTGAGAGCACCGAGGAGCTAGGTGACTCCTCCTCCAAAGAGGGAGATAGGGATAAGGATTACTCGGCGGTTCCACCACCGTTCAAGTATACGCCGGACCCTCCCATTCCCATGCCACACATCATACCTCAAGGAGCACCTCCCATACTAGATACTTCTAACTTCGCCAATTGGCAATATCTAATGCAATCTCATATTTCCAGATCTTCGATTGAATTAATGAGGATTGTGGAGGAAGGTTTCTCTCCATATTATGCTAAGAAGTTGACTCGGGCCGAGGTCGTGGACAATCAACTCAATGCCACCGCCTTGGGTATGATTCAAAAGGCGTTGACCCCCAAGGACTTTGCTCACATTTGCCAATTCTCCACCGCCAAAGAAGCTTGGGATCATCTCACCGAGTTGTATATTGGAAATGCGAGTATTCAAAGCTCCAAGTTTGATGAAGCCAACAACGAGTCCGATGGCTTTGCAATGCAAGATGATGAGACACCCGAAGACATGTATCGTCGGCTCAAGGTTCTTTGTTGTACCTTGAGGGACCTTGGAGCTACCTATGTTGACGACAAGTTCATGAAGAGGAAGTTTGTTCAAGCTCTTCTTCCCTTCGAGGAACAAAACCTCAACTCTATCAAGGGGAGAAGCAACTACCATACCATGTCCTCTCAAGAGGTGCTGAGTGAAGTTATTGCCATCACCATTGCCAAGAAGAATGCGAAGTCAGCTCGTGCTCGTGCTTATGGGTCTCAAAAGTTGAACCTTGCCTTGAAAGCTCAAGTGGTGGAAGTTGATGAAGACGACAACTCAAGTGAGTGGTCTCAAGAGGACATCAAATATGCTTTCAATGAGCATTTGGCTCTAGCATCAAGGGCGTTTTGGAACAAACCGGGCATGAAGTCAAGGTCAAGGGACAACCCAAGATTCAACTCAACCATAAAGACTCCAAAGACTAGATCTTGTTACAATTGCAATGACAAGAGTCACTTTGTAGCTCAATGCCCCTTCGAGAATAGAGAAGACAATGGAGGTTGCCTCATTCGCAAGAACAAGCCAAGACCTCCTCATCCTTTGAACAAGAACTTCCACAACAAGAACTTACCTAACAAGGAAAGGGCGATGGTGGTCCATGAAGAGTACTTTTCGGGTGATGATGATGATGTTGAGAATGAAGGTCAAGGTGGAGAGATCGTGGGGGTTGCCGCTATTGCTACTTCATCTACTCCACGAGTGTCTCTCTTCGACTCCCCAAACGAGAACATCATAGACCGCAACTGGTTTAGAGGTTAAGAAAGAGATGGTAAGCATGTGTGAATCCATGGAGCATCTAGATTATGATACTAGGATGTTCTTTGAAGCACTTGTAAACCAACTTGACCATGCTAGGGAAATGCTAGATGAGAAAGAGGAAGTTATTGACATGTTAGGTAAAAATGAGAGAGAGGCCGCCGATGAGATTGCCTCTCTATCCCAATCTCTTGAAGATGAACATAACATGAGAATAAATCTTGAGGAAAGTGTGGCTAAACTTGTTGATGACCATAATGCCTTTATATCGCAACTTGTTAAAGAACGAGATCGTGCTATTGCTTCATTGAATGTCCTTAAAAATGAAAAGTTTGAGTTTGGTGTTGGTCATGAATGCCTCAAGGATTTTGAGAAACTCAAGGAGGAACATCATGCCTTGGAGAGTAAATTCTCAAGTATCTTTGAGGCTCATAAGCAACTCCAAATGCAACTAAATAATGAACATTCAAAGTCTTCCTCTACGCCTATTGTGCATTTGTCTTGTTCGTCTAACCCTTGTTGCAATCATGAGAATCTTGTTAAGGAGAACAAGACATTAAAAGATCAACTTGCAAAAGTGCAAGCCACTATCAAGGGGAAGAACAAGAGAAGGAACAAGAAAAGGAAGAATAGCAAGAACCTTGCTCTAGTATCCTCTCATGATTCTATCTTTGTGCAAAGTGATAACTTTGCCGGGAAGAATAATCCCTCCAACATTCTTTGCAAATCTTTTGATGGTCATGTTTATGCTAAGTACATTGGAACATCTTACACTCATGATTATCATTGGAACATTTGGGTACCTAAGACCCTTGTGACCAACAAAAGGGGACCCATTGCAAAATGGGTACCTAAAACCAAAGCTTGATTTTCTTGTAGGACTTTTCTTCCGGAGGTGCAAAATGGGTGCTTGATAGTGGAGCTACAAGCCATATGACCGGAAGCAAGTCTATCATGTCGGAGATTAGGCCAATTTTGCCAATACTTTAGTCTCCTATGGTGATAAAACAAGCTCTCACGTATTGGGTTTTGGTAAGGTGGTAATTGCCCCGGATGTATCCTTAGTAAATGTCATGCTTGTCAAAACCCTTGGCTACAATCTCCTTTCCGTTCGTGCTCTTGCTATCATGGGTCTTTCATCTTTCTTTAGTGAGCATTCTGTGGTCCTCATGTGGAGCAAGTCTCTCATGGTGGCTTTCGTTGGATACGTATAGCATGACTTATATGTAGTGGATTTCTCCAGAAAGCCATCTACACATGCTATATGTCTCTATATGAAAGTCGACGTGGGCTGGTTGTGGCATCGCCGCCTAGCCCATGTTAACATGAAGGCTTTTCAAAGTATCTACACGGGGGGCCACGTCCTTGGACTAAAAGACATTTCCTTTGCCAAAGATCGTGTGTGAAGGGCATGTATAGAAGGGAAGATGCATGAGAAGCCCCACAAGATTTTCAATCAAATCACCACTGAACGGTGCCTGGAGCTTCTTCACATGGATCTCTTTGGGCCTCCATCTCATGATAGTCTTGGTGGGAAGAAGTATTGTTTGGTGATTGTTGACGACTTTTCACGTTACACTTGGGTCTACTTCTTCAAGTTCAAGAGTGAGACTCAACAAACTGTCATCGACTTTGCAAATCAAGTGCAACGGCAACTCAACTCCACTATCCTCACCATTAGAAGCGACAATGGCACCAAATTCAAGAACTACACATTGGATGAGTTTCTTAGTGATGAGGGGATCAAACATCAATACTCTACCCCCTATACCCCTCAACAAAATGGTGTTGCCGAAAGGAAGAACCGTACCTTGATGGATGCGACCCGGACCATGATGGCGTAATTCAAGTCTCCATATAACTTTTGGGCCGAAGCCATCTCAACCGCTTGTCATTCAACCAATCGCATCTATCTACGCAAGAAGAAGAACAAGACTCCATATGAGCTTTTCACCGGTCACAAGCCAAATGTCAAGTACTTTCGGGTGTTTGGGTGTAGATGCTTCCTCCTCAAGAAAGGTGTCCGCTTGTCAAAGTTTTAACCTAGGGCTCAAGAAGGGATCTTTGTTGGGTACTCAAATCAATCCCATGCCTATCAAGTCTACAACAAAGCAACGGGAAGGGTTGAAGAATCTAGCAATGTCGAGTTTGATGAAGATCATGAGTCTCTTGTGCGGCAAGATGGTATTCGTGATCCAAGTGATGAAATTCATCCCCAAGCCATAAGAAGAATGGGTGTGGGTTTCTTCCACCCCATTGAGGATCCCCTTGTGGCCGAAGGAGAAGGACCAAGCTCCACTCAAGATGAGCCTTCACTCTCACAAGACCTTCTTACACCTCAAGGTCAACTTATTGCTTCTCAAGTTTTGACAAGCTCCTCTCAAGATCTTCATGTTCATGACTCTCCAAGATCAAGTCTACCTCAAGTTGATCAAGCTCCACCCCTCCAAGTTGTTGAAGCTCCTCATGTCATTGACTCTCAAGGTCAAGTTGAAGGTTGTCAAGTTGACAATGACCAAGGCCAAGCAAGTGTCTCTCCGCCAAATGATGATGTCTCTCCCTCGGTTGATGTTGATGAATATAGTGATCAAGTTCGTTCATATAGTCAAGGAGGGCTCTCGAATCGTGGTGATGATCAAGTGGTTGCTCAAGAATCTCATCTTGAGACCCAAGCTCGACATCAAGCATACCGTCTCGCCAAGCTCATCAAATATGGACATATCCTTGATAATGTTTATGGAGATTTCAATAGGGGCTCCACTACTAGGAGACAACTAACCTCTTTTAGTTCTCATCATGTGTTTATTTCTCATGTTGAGCCCCAAAAGGTCTTCGAAGCTCTTGAAGATGATGATTGGCTCAATGCTATGAACGAAGAACTCCACAACTTCAAGAGGAACAAGGTGTGGACTCTTGTGAAGAGACCCAAAGATTGTCAAAATGTGATTGGGACCAAGTGGATCTTCAAGAACAAGAAGGATGCAAATGGTATAGTCGTCCGCAACAAAGCAAGGTTAGTTGCCCAAGGATACTCTCAAGTTGAGGGCATAGACTATGGTGAAACTTATGCCCTCGTTGCTCGTCTAGAATCCATTCGCATGCTTCTTGCCTATGCTACCCATCATAACTTCAAGTTGCAACAAATGGATGTCAAGAGTTCTTTTCTTAATGGCCCCTTAAAATAATTGGTGTATGTCAAGAAACCTCCGGGCTTTGACGACCCCCTCTTCCCGGACCATGTCTACAAACTCGATAAGGCACTATATGGTCTCAAGCAAGCCCCTCGTGCTTGGTATGAGTGCCTTAGAGAGCTTTTGTTAGACCGTGGTTTCGAAGTAGGCCTCATTGATCCCACTCTTTTTACTAAGAAAGTTGGAGGAAACTTGTTCATTTGCCCAATCTATGTTGATGACATTATTTTTGGGTCTACTAACAAAGCTTTCAATGTGGATTTTGCTAAGCTCATGACCGACCGCTTTGAGATGTCCATGATGGGGGAGTTGGAATTCTTTCTTGGCTTCGAAGTCAAACAATTGAGGAAAGGGACTTTCATCAACCAAGCCAAATATGTTCAAGATATGCTCAAGAAATTCAACCTTGATCAAGTAAATGGAGTCAAAACTCCCATGCCCTCAAAGGTTAATCTTGATCTTGATCCCAAGGGTAAGGATGTGGGTCAAAATCTTTATCGCTCGATGATTGGTTCTCTACTCTATCTTTGTGCTTCTCGACCGGATATTATGTTGAGTGTGGGTATGTGTGCAAGATTTCAAGCCGCGCCAAAGGAAAGCCACATGGTGGCGGTCAAGAGAATCTTTCGATATTTGGTTCATACCCCTAACTTTGGGCTGTGGTACCCAAAGGGGCCAGCTTTGATCTCATTGGTTACACTGATTCGGATTGGGCAGGAGACAAAGTGGAGAGAAAGTCTACTTCCGGTGCTTGTCAATTTCTTGGGAGGTCTTTGGTGTGTTGGTCCTCGAAGAAGCAAAACTGCGTGTCTTTGTCCACTGCCGAAGCTGAGTACATCTCCGCCGTGAGTTGTTGTGCTCAATTACTATGGATGAAGCAAACCTTGAAGGATCTTGGACTCTCTTTTGACAAGGTGCCACTTTTGTGTGACAATGAGAGTGCTATTGCTATTACTTAGAACCCCGTTCAACACAACAAGACCAAGCACATTGAGATTCGTCATCATTTCATTCGGGATCATGTTGCTAGAGGAGACATTTCTTTGGAGTATGTTCCTACCAAGGCCAATCTTGCGGATCTTTTCACGAAGCCTCTTGATGAAGCAAGGTTCCAGGAGTTGAGGCATGAACTAAATATCATTGATTCAAGCAACGTGGCTTAAGTATCTTGTGCACATACCTGGGTCTCAAAGAATATCTTGTTTGGATGTACGCATGGTTTTAGGGGGAGTGTGGTTCCCCAAATGAACCATTACTCTTCCTATTATGCACACATTAATGTATTCATTCTCTATGGTCTCTCAAGGAGACAAATTGAGCTTAAATGATGAGTTTTGGTAATGAACCCAAGATACATCTTCGCGGTTTCAAGCCAAGTATACTCATATATGGTGGCCTAGGCCACCGACTTTGTGCTATTTGGCTCGCAGTCGTTGTTTTGAGTTTTATTCTTTTGGGTGGATCTGGTTCTTTTCAGTTTTTGCACAAGGTCGTTTTTCCTTGCCAATCATAATCTGGAGCTTACTTTCTGGGAATTGTCGGTAGTTCCGGTCGGAACCAGTACTACCGGTCAGGGCCAAAATTTCTCTCAGAAATTCTGCCTTGATCGGAAGTACCACTTCTCCCAGAACTTCTGGTGTCGTCGGTAGTTCCGTCCTCTGGCCGGTACTACCGGTGAGGGGGGCCCCGTTAAGTGACGGGCCAAGGGGGGCACGGGGTCATCTTCCCCATTTGCCTCCCCTTGACCCCATCTTACCACCCCTAGTTCTCAAGGTGCTCTCCACGGTGACACCGCCGACCACACCGATTCCAGCCGTCCCTCCTCAGATCGGCTCCGTGGGATTCTTCCCTTCCCCGATTCCCTACGATGGACCCTGGTATTTGCTCCTCTCGTGCTCCATTCATGGAGATCTAGTCACTTTTGTGCTTGAGTAGGACATGCCATGTCTAGGGCCCAATTTTCTGATATCTGTCTCTGTACCATGTCAATTTAGTCTAGTTGCTTTTGTTTTTCTTCGACCTTATGCACTTATCCTCGACTTCCTCCTTTCTATTTGCATTTCTCTCAGGGCAAGGGGGTTCTCGTGGCAGATCCAAGCGGTCTCGTGCTCCCTCTCGTGGACCGTCAGAGATTGATGAGGATGATCTTGAGGTTGTGCGCCCTCCCAGTCAGACTGCTCGTCAGAGGGCTGCAGCTGAGCGTCGTGCTGCTGCTGCGGAAGGCAAAAGGCCTGTTCTGGCTAGTCAAAAGAAGACCACCTCTAGACCAGATTCTAGCAAGAGGAAGATTTCCTCTTGGTCGTAGCTTGCTTATGAGGAGTTTCGCAAGATTGATCCATACGTTGTTCCTCGTGACCACCTGGCTCAAGATCATTTCTTCCACACCATGCGTCAAGCGGAGATCTATTCTGAGGTTTATGCCACTAAGAAGGAAAATGTGTGTGCTCCTCAGAAGTACATCAACATTGCAAAGATGGAGAGCAACCCTGAATACTTTGGTGAAGCTCTTGATATGTGCAAGAGGTTTGGGCTCATCAAGCTGATGCAACACCGTGAGAACTTTGATGAGAGGGCCATTGCTCAGTTCTACTCAACTCTCTACTTTGACACTGACCCTGATGATCGAACCATGAAGTGGATGACTCAAAACAAGTATCTGACTACTAAATGGTCTGAGTTTGCCACCCTACTTGGCTACCCTATTCAGGAAGGCGGCCGTCGTGCCAATGGATGGTGGGTGCATAGGGGGATGGCCTCCGAGCCAGAAGTTCTAGAGCCTCTTTACATTGAGGGCCGAGGCGTTGCTGGAAACGGTGCCCATCTCCTTCCCACCTATGACATCATGCGCAAGGTCTATCAGAACACTATTGCTCCCAAGGCAGGTAACTTTGATCAGCTTCATGCCTTCCAGATTGATCTCATGTTTCAGACTTACCGCCATAGAAACTCTCATGAGCCCCTTGATGTTATGGATTATATCTTTGAAGAAATCTATTCTGCTATGATTGAGAAGAGGTCTTGTCCATATGCTCCTTACATCCAGACTCTTATCAATGCCAAGTGGAGGGAGGCAACTGGCTCTATCTACCCTCAGGATGTTCTCACTATTCATGAGGAAAAGACTCTCCGTGTGATGAAGGACAAGTTACCTCGCTCTCAGGCTGAAGAAGAAGCTGCTGCTGGAAGGACTGCTTCAGATGCTAGTGATGGGGACCGTGCTGAGGCTTCTCCTCCACCCTGACTTGTGAGGCAGCCCTCTTGGGCTAAAAAGCTGCTGAAGAAGGTGAAGAAGACTTTCTGCTTGATTCAGGACCGTGAGTATCAGTCCTATGTTGCTTAGAGGCACAGTGTTCGCCGGGAGAAGGCCATCATGAGGAAGCTTGATATTGATGTGTCACCTGAGTCTAGATCTGTCACCGTGCCCAAGGATGAGTGGATCAACTCACATTGCAAGTGGACTGATAGTGATGACGAGCCAGAGATCTCCAGTTAGTTCCCGCCCTCTTGGAACAATGCCTCTTGGGACCCCGAGCCGCCTCCTCCGTTCATTGGTGGGTGGGGCGCGTAGTTTGACTTCTTTTTCCCATTTTGGCGTCTTGATGCCAAAGGGGGAGAAAGTACTCCGTTAGGATCTCGGGATTTGCATGGGTTGTGTCACGAGCTCGCTTTTTATTTGATCTTTTTTATGCTCGTGCACACTTTATTCCGTTATGTAATGTTTGTGGACCTCTGTTATTGTCTGTGGACCTCTTGTATGGTTGCTACCTTGTTGGTGAATCTATGTGGTAAGGTATCTCTGTGGTATTCTTATGAGGATGTGTGGTGGACTATTCTTTATTGTCAAATCTTTGTCTCACCACAATTGTGTTGGTGCAAGGTATGAGCTCCACTCTTTTCTCGTTTACTTCCTTACACCCTTGTTGCTCTATCTCGGTTGGGAGAGCTCTCTCCTATGTCTTCAGGGGGAGCCTCTCTCACCTTTGGTTTTACTGCCTCTTTGTCCAAATCTTGTGGGGTTGTCATCAAGCACCAAAAAGGGGGAGATTGAAAGGATTATTTTTCTCCTTATGTTTTTGGTGCTGATGACAACTCCTTTTGTGGTTTAACCGTCTGTCCAAGTTTCAGGTTTTATCTTCGGACGTGCTCGTGGGTGTTGTCTCTCAAGGAAGAGCTTGTAGTCGATAACTCTTATTTTTCACTTTCTCTTGTTTACATTTTAGGCTACCGTACTATCAAGAGGGAGTCCATCTTGGAAGGTTGTGGGAAATCAATATTTCATGCACAGACCATATATGCACCTCCACAACCATCCTAGTTTTTCGAGTGAGAGAGTGATTTCTGAGTAGTTGGAGGGGTTTCTGCCCTGACCGGTATTACTGGCCAGGCAGCAGTAGTACCGCCTAGGGGTTTTTCCAGGGCTGTTCGAGCGGTACTTCCGGCTGAGGATCCGATCCTATTTCCGACGAAGATTTTTTGGGTTCAGTAAGACTTCTGTCTAACTTTGCCTATTTGTCGGAAATAGCATCGGATCTTGGATCGGTAGTACCGACCAGACCAGCTCCTGCCCCCTTGAGCGGTAGTACCGCTCCCTCACTGGTAGTACCGGCCAGCATCGGGCACCGGTAGTTCTGGGTCTAGTTCCGGTCCTATTTCCGACGCTGGGCAGTGCGGGTCAGATAACCTTCTGTCTTGCACTGTCTATTTGACGGAACTAAGGGCGGAACTTGGACCGGTACTACCGGCCAGCCCTTTTGGGTCCACCAACAGTCTTGTGACCGTTACGTGGCCTGGGCTGGGCCGATGGTGGCTCGCCCGCCGGTACTACCGGTCAGTCACCGGTAGTACCGACGACATCGAGCCTAGGCAGATTCTGCCCGTTTGAAGGGGTGCTATTTAAGCCCCCTTCTTCCTCCTCCCACCTTATCTCTTGGTTCTCTCTCTCCTCCATTTTCACAAGAGCTTGACTTGGCTAGATCTCTCTCCCTACCCACTCAAAACTCTTGATCTTTTGAGGATTGGGAGAGGTGACCTAGATCTACACCTCCACCAAAGGAATTTTGATTTCCTCCACTCATCCTTCGTGGATTTATTTTCTTGGGTTCTTGGAACCCTAGAAGGTGTAGGGCATCCTCGGAGCTGGGGCATTTGTTGTAAAGCTCCGTGGTGTCGTTGAGGGCCTTCAATTAAGTTGTGAAGCCTCCCCTCAACCTCGTTGTAAAGGTTTTCGGTTGGCGCCTTCAAGGTCACCGGTTAGTGGATTGTGAGGCCACCTTTGTGGTGGTACTCACCGGAGAAGAAGGTGAGGCCTTTGTGGCGCTCGGGTGACCTTGTGCGGCCCTGACACCTCTCCAACGTAGACATAGCTTCTTTGGAAGTGAACTACGGGAATTACATCTCCGTGTCCCCTCGCCGGTTCTTTCGCTCTGCTCCTTTACTTCTTGCATTTACTCTCTTGTTTACCTTTGTGTTACTTGTCATTTAGGGTGTTCACGTTATTGCATCTCTAGTGAACCTTACTTTGTGCTAAGCCTTAAAAGTGGGATAAAAAGTTTAAAAATTGGTAGTCTCCTATTCACCCCCCCTCTAGTCGACCTAGGTTGGGCCTTTCAACATGGATGTGTGTTCTTCTCACAAACCACACATGGATGTGTGTTCTTTTCATGAACCTCAGCTAAAGTCATTGGATGTGTGTTCTTTTCATGAACCACAGCTAGAGTCATTGCATGTGTGTTCTTCTCACAAACCACATCTAGAGTCATTGCATATTTGTTCTTCTCACAAACCACACATGGATCCACCCGTGTCATTGCATGTGTGTTCTTTTCATGAACCACACCCAGTGTCATTGCATGTGTGTTCTTCTCACAAACCACACATGGATCCACCAGTGTCACTGGATGTGTTTTCTTCTCATGAACCACACCCAGTGTCATTGCATGTGTGTTCTTCCCACAAACCACACATGGATCCACCAGTGTCATTGCATGTGTTTTCATTTCATGAACCATAGCCAGAGTCATTGCATGTCTGTTCTTCCCACAAACCACACATGGATCCACCAGTGTCACTTCATGTGTTTTCTTTTCATGAACCACACCCAGTGTCATTGCATGTCTGTTCTTCTCACAAACCACACATGGATCCAACAGTGTCATTGCATGTGTTTTCTTTTCATGAACCACAGCCAGAGTCCTTGCATGTCTGTTCTTCCCACAAACCACAATGGATCCACCAGTGTCACTGGATGTGTTTTCTTTTCATGAACCACACCCAGTGTCATTGCATGTTTGTTCTTTCCACAAACCACATATGGATCCACCAGTGTCACTAGATGTGTGTTCTTTTCATGAACCACACCCAGTGTCATTGCATGTCTGTTATTTTCATGAACTATTGCATTGCATGCATGTTCTTTTCATGAACCACACATAGAGTCCTTGGATGTGTGTTCTTTTCATGAACCACAGCTAGAGTCATTGCATGTCTGTTGTTCCCACAAACCACACATGGATCCATCAGTGTCATTGCATGTGTTTTATTTTCATGAACCACACCCAGTGTCATTGCATGTGTGTTCTTCCCACAAACCACACATGGATCCACTAGATGTGTGTTCTTTTCATGAACCACACCTAGTGTCATTGCATGTCTGCTCTTTCCACAAATGATAGCTAGAGTCATTGCATGTGTGTTGTTCCCACAAACCACACATGGATCCATCAGTGTCATTGCATGTGTTTTATTTTCATGAACCACACCCAGTGTCATTGCATGTGTGTTCTTCCCACAAACCACACATGGATCCACTAGATGTGTGTTCTTTTCATGAACCACACCCAGTGTCATTGCATGTCTGTTCTTTCCACAAACGATAGCTAGAGTCATTGCATGTCTGTTCTTTCCACAAACCACATATGGATGTCTGTTCTTTTCATGAACCACACCAAGTGTCATTGCATGTGGTTTCTTTTCATGAACCACACCCAGTGTCATTGCATGTGTGTTCTTCCCACAAACCACACATGGATCCACCAGTGTCATTGGATGTGTGTTATTTTCATGAACCACACCCACTGTCATTGCATGTGTGTTCTTCTCACAAAACACATATGGATCCACCGGTGTCACTGGATGTGTGTTCTTTTCATGAACCACAACTAGAGTCAGTGGATATGTGTTCTTTTCATGAACCACAACTAGAGTCACTAGATGTGTGTTCTTTTCATGAACCACAGCTAGAGTCATTGCATGTGTGTTCTTCCCACAAACCACACATGGATCCACTAGTGTTATGGCATGTGTTTTATTTTCATGAACCACACCGAGTGTCATTGCATGTGTGTTCTCCCCACAAACCACACATGGATCCAAGTGTCATTGAATGTGTGTTCTTTTCACAAACCACACATGGATCAACCAATGCCATTGCATGTGTGTTCTTTCCACAAACCACATGGATCAACCAATGTCATTGCATGTGTGTTCTTGTCACAAACCACATGGATCAACCCCAATGGCATTGCATGTGTGTTTTTGTCACAAACCACATATGGATCAACCAATGTCATTGCATGTGTGTTCCTGTCATGAACCACATATTGATCCACCAGTGTTCATTGCATGTGTGTTCTTTCCAGAAACCACATATGTATCCACTAGAGTAATTGCATGTGTGTTCTTTTCAGAAACCACATATCACCAGTGTCATTGCATGTGTGTTCTTCTCATAAACCACATATGGATCCTAACCTTAGGAGAGCCCTAACCTTATCCCCAAATGGTGGCCGTTAGACCGAGTCTTCTAGAAGGCACGCCCTAACACAGTTGTTCTTCTTGACGATTGTTACATACCGTTCGATCGGGGTGCTTGGACAATTGGGATGGTCTTCGTGAGAGCGATCCGTGAGTAGGCTGTTATGCGTCATGATTGGCCACGCTTGCTGCCCGCTTGCTCTGGACAAACTGGCAACACCGGGCACTCCCCTTTTGCGAGTGTCACGGCTCACGAGTTCAGTGGGCCATATTCCAGTGTCACGTCCCCAGTACTTCTCTTCCTCCCCGTACTTCTATTCCTTCCCCTCGAAGCCACTTTCCCCACTTCACTCCCATCCTGCCATAGCCGCAAGCCGACGGCACCTCCATCCCAATCCCCTCTCCGACAGCCACCCCGCTCCCCTCTCGCCATGGGTTCAAGGGGAGACGGCGATGAAACGTGTCGTGATGACAGGGACGATGATTTCGATGTGAGTCGTCTCATCTCTATCTCTATCATCTGTGGCCAATTATCTATTTTTTGAGCTAGATCTACTCTGTTTACTCATGCGCGTATGATATGTTAGGCCAACCAGACGATGTATGACTCTGACTATCACGGTTTAGTGGATGAAGACAGTCCTCTGCTATGTAAACATGGATATGTGCTCGCTAAATTTGTAGCGTTCGAAGGATGAAACGTAGGCAGGAGGTTTCTACGGTGTCAAGGACATCGCGCAATGATGCAAGGCGGAAGTTGCGGTGTTGTCAAATGGGTAGATCCATAGTGGCCCAAATCGATGCAGAAAACGCTAGACAAACTATGGGAAATGACTGTTGAGTTGAAAGAATCTGTATTCAACTCACTTCTTGACAGTGTTGAGATGAAGCTATGGGAACCAGTTGACACGACCAAGCTTAAGCGAGATCTCAGAAGGGTGGAAGACAAGGTTAGCAAAGTCAAGAAGGAGAGGGACGTGGCGTTGGCCCTGAAGGCTAAAGCAGAGCAAGAACTAACTCAAGCAAGGAATTATCTTCACCAGGCCAAAGTCCTGCAGTTCACAACTACGAGTATTGACAAGTGCATGAGGAAAAATGCAGAGAAACAATTGAAGCTGTGCAAGGAAGATGCTAAAAGGAAGGAGCAGACGATTCGATCCTTTCTCTCACAGGAAGATGCGCATCGGGATAAGATTAGGAAGATCAAGGAGATGTGTGATAACTAGTTCTATTTAGCTTGAGCTCCGTGCCTTTTTAAGTTGTAATAGTTGTACTTGTTGACCTAACGGTCTGAACTAGTGGTCCTGGAGTCTTGGGAGGAAAAAAATTGGTCGCCTGCTAATCTGTCTTAACCGTGCATTACTTCCTTTTGTCTGATCATGATGGTATTCTGACATTGGTGGTTTGTTTAAATGTAATCTACGTGGATTGTGCCTCATGCAAATGGAACAACCACAATTTATAAAGTGGAAGCACGTACACCCAGTTACTGGAGATTCGGGAGCTTCCCCAGATGCACGGGATGCAAGAGCAGGGAGGCGGTGAGATAGACGGGCTCAAGATTAGGCCAGAAAGTGGTACCGATTTCCTCCTCATCTGGGCATTATCGGTTGCCATTGTTGTTTATGTTGCCATGTCATTGTGTGCAGCAGCTGAAATAAGTTGTTGCTTCGTGGAGTGTAGCAGCTTAAATAGTTTATTTCTGTGCCACTTACATTCTATCATATTTGGAGACATCCTGCCCCTCAGCAATCGTGGAACCGGTGCTGCGTGTTTTCAGATAGTAGTGGCACAATCACAATTTCAGATTCAACTACTGACTCGAGCATTTCCAAACCCTAAGTTGTGGTACATTTTACTCAGAGAACATGGGTAGATTGTTTCGCCCAGCAAAGTTCCACACACAGAGCTCCAGAATTTAACCAAATTACATACATAGGTTCAAGTTCAACACATTACTATGCATCTTCATTGCCAGCAGCCTTCTTCCGCAGCCTGGGTACCAAGCCTTCATGTCCACTGCCTTCTTCCTCTTCCTCGGTGCCAATTTTCTTAGCTTCACGTACTCTGCATCGCCGACACAATGTGCACCAGAATCGTGTCCAGCATCATCTTTCCACTCGTTTTTAATTTCTTTGGGCAGCAAAATAACTGACCCGGCAGTCATGTTTCTAACCTTGCGGTGCTTCCTATCAAAGAAACATGACTGTTGCATAACTGCCCAATATCTACAGAGTAAATAAAAGAAAAATTACAATTCAGCACAAACATGCGAACCCCAAGAGACTTTTGCTTACCAGGAGCTAATTGGGTTCGAGCAACCACCCTGTCCAAGAATAGAAGGGCGACTCCTAGTTGCAGCAGCTTCCATATCCTATACATCACAATTCAGCTCAAACATGCAAGCCGAAGCATACCTTTTCATCAACCCAATTAGCTGACTCTCACATGTTAGAGGAACCATGATGCCACGTTCATCCATGAAGCTGAACTTTGCAGTCTGCTTCGGCCATAATTCATCATGATTACGTAGAGCAGCAACCATACCAGATATAGTGTAGATCTGCGCAGGCGCTTCTTCTATCGTGATACAATGGTGTCCACACCACTTGCCCTTAGAGTCGTACCTGAAGAGGACTACCATAACCAGGTAAGGGTGGTCCACGGAGATCCCACTTGACAGAAAACTATGGACAAAATATGTTTGCCAGTGTTGGGCTTACAAACAATTTTAGGTTCAGTAGCCAAATAGCAGTTATAATTAGTGCGAATAGCAAAGAGAAGGGTAGCTCACCCGCATGTAGCTAGAACTTCTTCTTCCTTGGTAGTAGGATCTGCCATCCTCCGAGCTGCTCGGCTCGTCGGTGGCGGAGGCGGGCTAGAGCCTCGCAACGGTGGCTGACATGCGCCATTGGAGCTCGGGATCAGCAACTGGGCGTAGCAACGTGGCGCGAGAAGTCAAATGTCCGAAGGGATCGTCCTGCCTACAGGGTGGATTCTGACGCCGCCGGTGCTAGGGGAAAGGTGGGAATAGATTTGTGAAATTGGTCAACGAATCCAATCCACTTAGTTCCTCGATTTTCCTAAGAGATTGCCGTGTTGGCGCTCGCGTCACGGATAGATGACCGACATGAGGGTCCCGACCGTCTACTTCACGGGGAAGTTTCACGGAATGTTTGAATTTGGCAGGGTGAGATGAGTGTTGGGCCATGCAGAGCTAAACAAAACTTTTTCCCTACGCGGTGATCCCAAGATCCAGCTCAGGTAGAAGGCCACCAGGATTACCACTAGACGCGCAGTTGCGGAATCGATGAAGCACGTCACTTGATGTAGTGCAGTCCTCACGATCCGTTCCAGTTCCACGATCCGTTCCGGTTCCACGATCGTCGAAGTGCTAAAAATACAACACCTCCGCCAGTATCCACACGTACGAGGAGGAGCGCCGGCGATGGACTGCTAGGTTCGGTATGGCAGCGAGAGGACGGACTGGGGCTAGGGTTTCCAACACATGGAGTGACCTCACCTTATGCTCTAAGCACCTGTGCCCCAGCTTATATAGGGAGTGAAAGTGGGCTCCACTCACTTGTGTCCCATTCACTAAAAGGCCTATATTAGCCACTACAAGTCTCACTTGCTGACTAAGTCCATGTCTCTATTTGGGTCCAACCCAAATAGATTTCCTGTTTGGGTCTAACCCAAACTTGCTCCCGCTCTTAAGTGTGTGACCCGACAGGCTCATGGTAACCCGGACACGATTCCGAGTCTCACTCATGATCGATCAGTCGGTAGCGGCTCCTAGCAGAATGTGCCGACTCCCAAGTACCAATAAGTCATGACGACATACCTTTCCAATGCGACTTTCATCTAATTCCCTTTTACCTCACGATATACCTTGTCGGACTATAGGCGAACGATCGTCATCCCTTAAATAGTCCGACTCTCTTTCTCGATCCGAGATAAGTGATTCATCCGACTAACTCTTAGTTGGTTGCCTTCGTTAACACTTAACCGAGACGCGCATGGCCATGCTTTCTGAATCATATCTTCCGAGAGGACCCAGAGAATATCTCTCCAAATGGAGGGTCAAAATCCCATCTTGGTCATTCACATCACGCAGCTTGATTCACAGTCGACCCGAACTCCGCCTTTATCACTACCCATTAACGGAACATCGTTTGATAGAACCTAAGTCAGTGATCCTCAACTCGGACTATGCAATAACCTCAGGTCTAAGGATTACATTGATTGAGACATGCAAATGACGACTTGTTCGTTGCATCTCAATATGGGTCAGTCCGACTCGTTAAACTCTTTAGCCGAATCTGTGTAAGTCGGAATATCATCTCCATGCCCATGACAAGTGGAACCTAGTCATCTGCCGACTTTCACATTGGTCTAAGTTGTGTGTCCAGCACAACCTCAATGACCAAGGACAATTAGTATGAACAACATGAATATATAGTTCCACAATCAAATCACATATTCGATGATACATATCAGCAGTTCATACATGGACCATAAGCTTATGAATACATTGGGAATAACATCATACATGATTGCCTCTAGGGCATATTCCCAACAATGAGTTTGCCTCGAAATGGCCCCTCTTAGTAGTTGGCAGCTCAACTTTACAAAACGTGGCAATTACAGGGAACTTGGGTACTGCCATGCGCTCGCCTGGGAACTTTGGTACTACAAACGAACAATCCCCTTGAAGGGCACCACTTCGAAGGTCATGCCCTCTTGGAGGTAATTGTTGACATCACTAAAGGCGACTGGAAGGGTGATGTAGCCAAGGGAATTAGCTTGTCAGCCAGGAACGACGCCATGGCACACGGTGTTGTTCTTCCTTAGCTGGGTCTCCATCAAGTTCATCTTGTGCAGTGTAACTAGGTACATGATGTTGATGCTACTTCCACTCTACACGAGGCACTTTGTGAACTCTGTGTCGTCAATCGAGGGGTTGATGACCATGGCATACTAGTTCTCTGTTGGGATGTGGTATAGATGATCTTGCCTGTCCCAAGTGATTGGAACCTCCGACCACCTGACGTATGAGGGAACTGGGGAGGGGATAACCATCAGTATCCTCAGTGAGGTTTTCTGGGCCCGAACAGTGGGAGTACCAAGGAAAGTATGGTAACATAGTGCCTTCTTCTCGAAGGGGTTCTTGCCCTTGCCATCGCCCTTATCGGCAGACTTGGGTTCTACATCTTCATCCATGTCATTTGATTCCTTGGATTCCTCTTCCTTCTTCTTCCCCTTGCCCTTTCCACGGGGTCTATTCTTCCGACTTTGCTTGTAGACAGACTCGGGTTCTTCCTTGAGGTTGTTGATGAACTTGCATTGGCGGTTGGTGTGGATGGCCTTGTCGTTTGCGTCGAGGTGGAAAAAACACGACATATCGCGGTACTCTTCGTACATTTGGGGAACGCAGGGTGCTGAGGGTGTTGAATCACTCTGCTGTTGCCCATGGCTAGCCCCCGGCCACAACCACGTTGTCTGCCTCCGCCTCTACCAGTGAACATCGTGGCGACCATTTCGGCTGCTTGCTTCTCTTCTGGCAGAGTTTTCTGCTTGTTGTTATTGTTCCTCTTCGCCTAGGTAGGGATGGCCAATGCCGGCAATGACACGCGAGCATCATCATTGGTGGCGATGAATTCGCTAGCCATGGCAATCATCGAGTTGAGGTCAAGCTTGTCGTTGTCCTGATGGCGCTTTAGTGTATGTCGGAGCAATGTCCCCTTCTCCAAGCCATCGATGAAGGCGGCCATAGCGGGTTGATCATGCACTCCCGCGCATGAATTTTTCATATTCAGCCAACGGGATAGGTAAGCACGAGAGGATTCATCCTTTTCTTGCACACACCGCTGTAGGTCACCGACGGTGCAGGGATGTTTGTACGTACCCTCGAAGTTCTTGGTGAACACTTCATGCATGTCCAGGCAATTGTAGATTGATTTCTTCGGCAAGTCATCGATCCATTGTCGGGTGATGCCGATGAGCATAAGTGGGAGGTACTTGACAGTGACATTAGGGTTTCCCCAGTGATGTGAATTGCTTCGCTGTAGTCCTGCAACCATGTAGTTGGCCTGGCAGTGTCGTCATAGGGCTTGATAGTCTTGTCGATTGTTACCCGTATTACCGGTCCAAAAACAACGTGGCCCCAGGTACGGGAGTTCTCGGGATTCTTGAATCTTGTCAAGTCATGAACGTGCATCGTATGGCTCCGGTTGCTTCCCCTTTCCGCCATGGGGATGAGAGTTGTCGTGCGATCCATGGGACCCGCCATTTCCTCAGCGATGGTGGTTGCTGGGTGGCGACGGTGGCGGTGGCGGCGGTGGGTTAGCCTTCTTGCTGCTCCCTCCATGCGAATCCTCACACTTGTCGTGATTGCTTGTCAGACGTGGTGCTTCCTTGTGGAATCTGCTACTATGTCCTTCATTGCCGCTGCGCTCTCCGGCATGTCGAGGTTGCTCACCCTGGTCACGTATGATAATACCGACCTGGGGATTCCTAGGGGGTGGCATGCTTGTGTGGTGGCACAACTGATGTTCCTCATGACGCTGGGATGGCAGGGGTGGCAGCGATCGGCGGGGGTGAGCCTTCTCTCCCTTGTCGGAAGATATGGGTATGGCATCGGCCCTATTGCGCGCATCCCTTCGCCTTTGCTCCATGGAGCCTATATGGGATCCTTCGTCGTGAGGAGACTTGTGTAATACCTCAGAAACTACGCTCTAAGTAACAAGCCATGAATGAACCCAAAGTGCATCAGGTGTCCTTCCAAGGAGGCCCAAGGGCCACCCACGTGTAGGTCCCGTCTGAGCAGAACAGGGCATGGTACCGGCCAGTCACCCTATCCACTTTGCAAGAAGATCATGACAAGAACGAGCGGCGTAGTCGACAGGAAAGCGATCAGACATACACAAGTGTGTATGTCCTCGACATACAACAGTACATCAGAGTCAGACCATCTAAAAGAAATAGAAACATTGCAATGCCATACGACAAGATCTAAATATCCTAGATAGATATAATAGTGTAGGATACATCCTCATACATCACACATCAGAGTATCCAGCGGAAGCAGAAAACAAAATCTGAGTACGGATAAGAAGTAAATTGGCATAAGATATCCTGGAAATAAGCACATCCTGCCCACAGATCTCAAGGATCTCCATCCCTGGAATCTCTACACCTGATGGTCATTGCCACCATCATCAGTCTCTTCGACCCAGTAACCTTCCTGCGAGTATACTTGTCCATCTGAACCAAATATTTATCGTGTGAGACCCTAGGGGTACTTAGCAAGTCTTAATGCATCTAAAGGGAACAACCCGGGGTGACACAATTGCAGCAAAAGATCGTAGCTAATAGTTCTATAGAGACACGCTACAACATCCGCCCAACCAGAGATGGACAGATGCTCGTTAATTAGAACAACAGTTATAATAGTAACATAATTAAATATCGCTCGCCCTCCTTCTCGCTTACCAACGAGAAGGCAGAAGATCATCCCAACCGTTGGCAACTTTATTAATCATTCCATGAGTGTTGCACTATTTACTAGTCATGTCTTAGTCAAATTAAAGGCGGTACTTTGGTTATGCTTGTCTATGATCGAGAAACTATGCTCCAAGTCGTCCATAACCGTGGACATGACTTTCAGAAAGATTTACCCTGCAGTGGTGCACAAATAGCAACACACGCACGATCAACCTTGGGAAAAACTAAATAAAAAGCAACGAGGCCTCACAATAATGCATTCATAGGATTCATAAATTATTTCAGGGGGCCACCCGATTAAGCTACCCGCAACGAAGTTGGCCGGTGCCGAGACGGACCCAAGGTTTGTGCCAATGGTTGTAAACAACTGGGAACTCAAAAGTGTGCCTGGGCTTGTCGATACCGCAAAAAAATTCCACATTCCTAAATAGTATAGGCACTCCTCGCGTAATCGTAAATAAAGCAGTAAGACATGGCATAAGTACATGATAGTAATAAAATCCCAAACTAGTTTGTGGCCCCAAGAAATAAAGTGTGAATCAAGCTCGGGCCAAGGGGATTCATGGACCCACATGCGGATAGTGCGATAGTCAAGGAACAGGTATCAAGTACTCGGGGTCCTACGGGACACAAGTGAGCATGGAAGAACCAAATGACAGCTATTGTCCACCAGTGCCTCTTTCTTTAGTTATCCCATTACTACACAGTTTAAGTTGTTTAGGTACCTTGTTATCCAAAGACTCTCACAAACCCTACACTTGCAGTTCTACGACTCGCATGGCTCAAACAACTCCTGTAGTAATGGCTCATAGGATTGAGGAACAAGTTTTTACGGGGTTTAAAAGTAAAAGCTATGCAGTACTTGGGGTTCCAATTTAATGCAATCGCCACTCAATGATGCAATAATAAGATAGAAGCAATGATACTATATGTATGCAAGCATGGGGAATTACTTGCCTGGCAGTTCAGTTGCAGGATAGGAAGGATCCGGGTAATACTCTTGAGGCTCCTGGTATTCTCCTTGCTTAGTGTCTATCTAGATAAAAACTAAACACACAAGGGCCGAAATAAATACATTACACATTCATATAGATAATATGCATCAAGCAAAAAGGTATTCCATGATGTAATTATGCAAAATTGCATGGTATAACATAGCATGGCATGGGTGAGGCGTGGAACACGAAATAAAGCACGTTATTAATTTATTTAGGCATGTTTTACTCCCATAAACAGTTCTGATTATTTAATATTAATATGATGCATGCTTCAATTCATACCATTTAATGCATAATCAGAACGGGCTTGTCGTGCTGATCGGTTTAGACATATTATTTGTCAAATTTCAAATTGCTGAATTAAAGTTATGAATTTATTAGGAAAAGGTTTTTATTAGCATTGAAATAATTTAGAAATTTTAAATTTCTCAAAAATTATTATGGATGGCATATATTTCCTGGCAGAATCCTATCTAGTTCTCCTACATATAATTCCTGGCATTTTTCTAATCAGAAACATATATTACATGTATCATTTGAATTAATGGATTTAAAATACTATTTAAATCAAATTATATGAAAAAGGGGTCAAAATTCAAAGGTTTGACTAGTTAGAGTTGACTCTGGTCAAATTTGAATTTGTATTAGAATTCACATTTGAATTTGAATCATATTTTGTTTTGAAAATTTTGTCAAATTCGAAATATTTAAAAAGATATGAATTTATTTAGATTAAATCATTTTCTAGAATTTTATTATTCAGAAAAATTCTCTCGAAAACTTGCGGTACCGACCAACTGTCTACCCGTAGCCACTGACTGGTAGGACAACGAGGTCAACGGGGCCACTGCGCGCTTGGAACGCGGGCTGCTGATACATGGGACCGCTAGGGATGGGTGTTTGATAGACAAATTCTTCTAGGGGGTTTTCTGAATAAAATTTAGGAGGTGCTGAAGTTATCTGTCAAAACTGAGTTGATCGCAAAACAAAAATCTGCTAGCTGGACGAATATTCACAGGAAGATTTCGAAAGTTGCGGTGGATGGATTTGAGCATGGTTTGCGATGGATCGAAGAGGGGACATAGGAGTTCCTCTTTTGTCAAGGAAGATCCGCCGAAGGACCTCGGTAGCATTCGGGATCTAGGGATGAACAGGGGTGTTGCAGCTGCTAACTAACGAAGTTGCTGCTGTCTGCGGCGACCACGGGCGTGTTGCAAGGCTGGGAAAACACCGGCGACGGGGCAGGCGTCTGGTCGGCGTGGATGATGCTAGAAGGAGGGGAACGGAGAGAGTGACTCACCACGGAGCTGGTGGTGTACTCGGTGGCCTCGGCGGAGGCTGGAATTGACAGCGACATTGAGGAACGGTGGCTGCACTCCGACGACCATCGATAGGGAAGAAGATCGTGGGCATCGAGACGAACATGTCTGGCTCCTCCTGTGGTCTCCAGTCGACCGACGGAGGCACGACGAGGCGACCCCCGGCTTCGGCGATGTTCGACGGCGACCCCGGCATCGACATGGGCGAGCTCTTCAAGCCTGTGCCATGGCAGGGGAAACAACAGAGAGGGGAAGGAGAGGGTGGCGGTGCAAGGGAGAAGGAAGTTAGCGGCTAGGGTTCGAGAGAGGGGCCAGGGTGGATAAGAAGGGAAGGTTCTCACAAGCATGGCATGGGGGTGACGAGGCTGACAGCGATGCGACGGGCACCTTCTCCCACCGTGAGGCTGCAAAGAGAGGAGAGCAAGCCAAGAAGAAGAATAGATGAAGACGTCGTGAGTTTCTCCTCTGCCGAAACGGTTAGGCCATAAAGACAACAAAGGTGGGCCAGCCTCGGAAGAAAGAGAAGGGGAAGGTCCCGGGTGGGCCGGCTGGATACTGTTCCTAGCGACACTAGGCTGCGGTTCATGTTGCTGATCAATCCTGCTCTTGCTCTGAACACTTCTGCTGTTCGATAGAGACTGAACCAAAGACTACGGTTTTTGTCCAGATTTTTATAAAAGAAACAGAGGTTGAAATAGAGGGTGCTCCACATGGTTTGGGTTAGGGTTTTGTCTTAGAGGGAGATGTTTTATACTAGATGTTTAGCTTAGGTAGGCGCAAGCAAGGTAGTTAGGGTTTAATTTATTTAAATTTATATCCAAAAGATTCGCAAAGGGACCAAAAGCCAAGCAAGCAAACAAAAGCAAGGTGAATGGATTTCATTGATTTGTATATAAATTATGGGATCATAGCTCCAAAAATATGAATGGAACGACACCAAAGAGAAAGAGAAAGAAGAGAGGTTCCATAATGCATGGGCCATGCATGCATTAATGCATGATCTAGTTGTGAAAACAAACCAAGATGTTTAGCATGGTCCAAGAGTTATGCAATCTCAACAAAAGGAATGGAGGTTGAAATAATGTGTAAGAAAAAGCTCTCCCAACTTGTTTGGCTTAATTCTAAATCATGAGCGAGCATGAATAGCAAGGTGGTGTATATTTTTCATATAGCCCCCATACATTCAATCATGACCATAGATTTAGAAGGAATTATATGTAGGAGAACAAGTTAGGATCCACCCAAATTATTTATGAGCGGATTTAAATACCATAAGAAATGCATGGGCTCATATAAAGGTTGCATGGTGGAATTACAAGGTGGTGACAAAGAAAGGTGGTGGAGTCAAGAAAATATATGCCTCAACTCAACTTGGGCATGACGCAATATATCAAGAAGAAAATACAGTATATCAAGAGGCAACTACAAGCAATACAATATATAATGCCTATGGGATAAGAACCAAATAGAGGGGTTTTATATGATGCTCAAATGCAAGGTGGCATGGTGACATGAGCATGATATAATGATGATGCAATAAATGATATGTAGGAACTAGCAATATATATACTAGGCAAGTAGAATTGCAATTGTTAGACAATTGGGATGCTACAACTCTCCCCCACTAAACAAGAATCTCGCCGCGAGATTCCTAGGAAAAAGAAGAAGACTAAAAGAGAGGCAGGTGCTCGGAACAAAGTTGATCCTCGCATTCCCAAGTTTATTTCTCAACGGAATGGTGTGACCACTACACCTTCCCAAACTTGCTAGACTTGTTGCGAGTCTTGCATTTTGCTTCTTAGAAACCAAGGACTTGAAGAAAGGAAGGATTGTCGTGAGATGAGGAAGATAGTATGAACATAGCTCCGGTGCTCTCGAGAAACACGATAAAATAATAGAACAACTTCTTGAAAGAATTATGAAAGACGGTGTATCGAGGAGAAAGAAAAGACACATCGTTAGGATTCAAGGTCAAAAGCCGCAAGTGAGGATGATTCCTTGTTTCAGCGGAAGAAAAAGAATGACTTTGGAGAAGTTGCCAACCACTATGAAAATAGCATTGTTTCTTCCCATAGATCTAAGGAATTAAGTTTGGAGAAACAATATTGCCTTCAAACAATTGAGTTCCTTGATATCAACAAAAAATATTTTAATGGACGACTACTGGGATTAGCTTCTTCTTGTGTCGGTAAGAACCCAAAGATCACGCAAATTGAGGTGTGCGAAATATCTTCAAGAGAAGGAGGTGATGCTAGTTTATGGTGGAAACCCGAGGAGGAAGTTGAATAGTTGAAATATGGAGTTTATTATAGAGATACCCATTGCTTTCCATAACCATGAGGTTATTGTGCTAGATCTTGCGATTGATGGTATCGATCATAATTGGCTTTACAAAGATAAATGAATTAACCACTTGAAGTAACAGATATCTTCCATCCATCTTGTATGACGATGTTGAATGCTAGTAGAATGAAGAGGACGGAGGAGATTTTGCATTTGCTTCCACCAGATCATTGAAGATTTTTTCTATATTGAAAAAGACAAAACCACCAACAAGATATATTGCTTACGTTCTTGAGAGAACACTCCGGAAAAACAAGGACGGAAGTAAAAGTCTCAAGGGATAAAGGCCACTTCTAACTTCCATGGAATGAGTGAAATCACATCAATCGACCAATTCAATGTACAAGAGCGAATGATAAGAGTAGTGGTATGGTAGCTACTCGACCCCGCACCCAAATCATTACTCCGCACATGAATAAAAAAATTGTGCAACCCCACTCTCGAATTTTACACTGAAGATCTTGACAAGAAAAATTCCTGAAGCTTCGTAGAAACAAAGATTTGATGCAAATGATTCATCGGATCCAAAGTAGATAAAGATGATGATCTTGTCGTTGTCGTGTTGGAAGTTCCCAAACCACCAGAAAAGATATGAAGGAAGATAACTGAAATAGATGAAGGATTCCACAAATAGATCAAGGATATCACCCAAAAGTTGATAGAAGAATTACAAAAGATCTGGAAATCTTCGTGGCATCTGGTGGATTGAGCAAAGAATATAAAGCGAGAAGGTTTCAAAAGGTTTCTTGACGAGCGGAAGACAAAAATAATTTCTTGTCCTTCTTAAGAATATCTCAGAGAGATTTAGCAGTCTTGAGGAAAACTCCAGCGGAACAGCGATGATAACTTTCCAAACTAGGAAAAACTCAGGATTTTGTTGAAGGTGGAGGATGGAATTAACAATTGACTTGATGATTCTAGAATTGTAGCAATGTCTTAGCAGAAGGACATGGCTGATATAGGTGACTTCAAGAAGCCAGGATTCATACTTTGAGAACTTTGCACACAGGCGGTGTTCACGAAGCTTGAGAGAAAGAGACATATATGATCTTCCATGTTCTTCCATTGATATAGAATAGGCCAACATATCATCAATATATACTACCATGAATTTAATGGGATATTCCAAGAATACCAAGTTCACAAGGCGAGAGAAATGAACGAATGCTCGAAACACTTTCTGAGATGAACGCTCTTTGAAAGATCAATGTTACGAGCAAGGATTTGTGTTGGAAGAGATGCATTGGACATATAGGTTATCTGGCCATTCCGATGATAAAAGATATTCCCCTTGTTCACATAGTTTATCGGATCGCCGGTTGAAAAGATAAGGAAATCTTGGATAATAATGATGGTAACTCATACATTAAGCAAAGCTACCAAAGATGAAATGATGAGATTCTCCTGTATCAAAGAGAAGCTTGCAGATATGGAGTTCGAAAAGATGTGAAGCATGATAACAGATGATAATCCACCATTGACATGGGTATACCCTACAGGTACTCGAGCTTGGTATATACGGCCTCCATACGTAGAGTCCCATGGTGTCGCCAAGGCCCAAATGAAGAACTCGAGTAACCTACGGACTCTCGATTGCTTGAAGAACAAGAAGAAGCTAAAGATAGAAAGTTAAAAGGGGAAAACCCTAACATGTAACCGACTCGACCTGCTACCCGAGACCTAGCCTATCTATATAAAGGCTAGGAGGGGGCGGCGAGGAGGACACACGCAACCCTAGTTTCCACAACCCTCGCCAGATCGCATCTGTGCACCATTGTAATCCTCGATTCCTTTGATAATTCCACAAGCAGACAAGCAGGAGTAGGGACCTCTACGAGGCCTGAACCTGGGTAAATCTTCGAGTCCCCTGTGTGCTTGTTTGCTAGCCGATAGATGTCTCCAGCGCTCCCTCCTTCTCCAAAACCCAAGTCCATAACAATGGGCATTGATGAGTTAAACCCTCGTCAATTGGCGCCATCTGTCGGAATTGGGAGTGCTGATGTTGCGGCTTTTTCGGCCCCATCAACTGTGATCTACAAATCCGCAACAGCGGAGATTCGCCAGCTCTTCGGCGCGTTTGACTTCACCGTCCACACGCCGGCCACTCGCCTAGCTTTCGAGTACGTAGGTGACGGAATTAGCTTGGCGATCGGGAGCTTCCGCTTCCAAGTTGGTCAGATGGGCACACTTCGCATGCCTGACCAGCTGACGGTGCCGTTGATTGCCCCAGCATCGTGGTTCCCTCCATCGATCGGCACCCTCAGTGAGCTCAACACTCTGACAACAGTCGAAAACACGGTCAATGACAGCAGTCGCAAATCCGATCTGAGCGATTTGGCAACTGAAGATGAAGCCTACGGCTCCGGATCTGAGAGTTGCGGGAGCAGCAGCTTCCCCAATCACTTCATGTGCGCCGTCATCAACACGGGCGACACCTCCACCAATCACGATAACACGGGCAACTGTGGCAACGAAACCGACCCACCGAACGGCGGAAACGGCGGCACCGGAGGCAATGGTGGAAATCGCACCCCCGTCAATAATGGAGGGGCAATCGAACCTCCAACCATAACCAACGAGCAAACCGGCGAACGCGTCGTGGTCAGGCTCAATGAGCTTGAATGGGCTCGCTGCCGCGAGGCCCTACGGGGGAACCCTTTACCCCCCGGATCCTCGCAAGAACTTCTGATGTGCTACCATTGGCTCCTGAAGGAGGAGTTTAAGCGCCAAGCGCAAACAATCGTGTAGCTCGAAGCGCATAAAAAGGCGGACAAGTCGAGCCTTCGACGTGCTGGGCTCTCCTCTCACGGAGGATCCTCCTCAAAGGGCAACGAGTACCTCGTAAACAAGAGGCGGTCTCGGATGGCCCATCTCACTGAGCAAGAACGCATAGAAGCTGCAAAGGTCCTCGACTTCAGCTCTATGACAGTTGATACACGTGGCAACATGGTCCCTAAGACGCCACAAGCCGTGGTGATAGCAACCACCATGTACCTCCTCAACAATCATCCACCAGCTGGAGATCCCTGAGCCGCCATGCACCGATCTACGATCGCGGGCTTGGGACTTATCGAGGCTGCTCTCGACAAAGAGCCAACACTTGAGCTGAAAAAAGGCAAAGCGCTAGCAAAGCGCTACTCCTCGCCCTCATCCAGCGACGACAGTCACGACCTATCTCGACGCCGCCGCTCACGGCGACATGACCGCGACTATGACGCGTGCGATGACCTCACGCAGTGCAAGATCGACAAATCAAGGGTGTGACGCGCCCGGTCGACTGACTCGGAGGAGGAAGATGTGGAGCTCTGCAGCGCCAGATGCTTCAGCAGGTCCATCAGGCAAAAGCGAATGCCCAAGGGGTTCAAACTCCTGTCGGAGAACCCGAAGTTTGACGGCCTACAGGACCCGAAGATCTGGCTGGAGGACCACATCTCCTCCGTTAGGCTCCACGGCGGCAGTCGAAGCACGGCCATGCAATGTCTACAGCTACAGCTGCAAGGTGCCGCTCGAGCATGGCTCAACAACCTCCCACGCGGATTCATTCGTAGTTGGGATGATCTAGTTTACAGCTTCGTGCACAACTTCAAGGGCACATACAAGCGACCTGCATCAATCGAAGAGCTGAGATCCTGCCAGCAAAGATCGGGCGAATCGCTATGCTCCTAAATCCAAAGGTGGTCCATCATCAAGAACTCCGCAGAGAACATCTTGGAGGATTGTGCGATTGACGGGTTCAACGGCGGCGTCCGCCGCCTAGAGCTCAGGGAGGAGCTGGGCCGCTCAAAGCCCAAGACCATCAACCACCTGATGGAAATCACGAATCGGTGGACCGATGGAGAAGATTCGGTGAAGAATCGCGTACACTCCGACGAGGAGGCAGAACTCGAGCAAAGACGCGACTGCCGAGGCAAACGCCGCATGCGCATCTACGATGACCGCGGCGATGTCAACATGGTCGCAGCTGGCTACACCGACAGACGTGACGATAACCGCTACAGTGGATACCGTAGCGGCGGATACCGTAGCGGCGGATACCGTGACTCCGAGAAAACCACGCAAGTGTGGCAATGCCGCATTCGTGATGAGGCACCCGCGACATCCATTGAAGTCAAACTGTCCGGGCCATGTACGGTGCACTTCTACATCGACAAGCATGATGGAAAGAAGAAGTCCAGCCACCTCCTCAAGGACTGCCGCAAGTTCCTCAAGCTACACGAGGGATTGGTTCGGATGAATCGCAACGCAGTCGAAAGAGGCTACGGAGCCGCTCCAGGCGCCGTGGCACATGGCGCTCCGCCACCACCACCTGGACCACCCCCAAACGCAGCTGCGCCGGACCAGCACCACGGAGGCGAACCATACCCATGGGCCATGGGTACCATGATGATCCAAAAGGGACGCCCCTTGAATCGGGTGTAGAAGGCCATCACTCGCCAAGTCAACTTGGCCACACACTCGCCACCATCTACTACTGAGTACCTCAGCAGAAGCGAGTCCTGCATCACCTTCGACAAACACGATCATCCACCTCAAGTACCTTGTCCAGGCCATTGTCCCCTCGTACTCGAGGCGCAAATCGGAGGCTTTGACATGAGCCGCGTCTTCATGGACGGTGGAAGCGGCATCAACCTTATATCCGTGAGTACCTTGCGAGCAATGAGGATCCCTCTAACTTGCCTAGAGGCCTCGGACACAACGTTCCACGGCATCGTCCCAGGAAAAGGCGTATATCCCCTGGGCAAAATCAACCTCGACATCATCTTTGAAACACCGAAAAACTTCCAGCACGAGCGCATCGACTTTGAGGTCATCGACTGGCCCTCACAGTACCACTACATCCTCGGGCGCGTCGCGTTCGCTAGGTTCATGGCAGTGCCACATTACGCCTACCTGCAGATGAAAATGCCAGGTCCCAATGGCGTCATCATGATCAACGGGAGCTTCGAGAGATCCGACAGTTGCGACAGGAAATTTAACAGAATTTCCCAGTCCTTCGGCATGCAGGAAGAACTCCCAAGGCTAAAGGAGTCAACAGACAACAGTCTGCCTCCCCTGAAGTTGCTCTTGGGTCAGGTCATGCATACGAATGGCAATCCTATCTTTTTCATCCTGCGGATGGCGCGCGCTGACAACTATACAAAGCAACAACGAAAGCATAAGGACAGCACACCATTGCAAGTGACTACAAGGAAAAGATAAGAGCAAGCAAACTAACACTTAAATTGGTCGCCCAACTGCGTCATCTCCCCCAGCAGATACTGTTCTCCGGCGGTGGCCTTCTCTGCCTTTGACTTTCATACATCCGCGTTACCGCGGAGCACGGGCAATTCACGCTCCAACTGCTTCACGCGATCACGCCGCGAAAGCAGAGACAGCTCATCCACCCTCGAGCGCGGCGGTGCCAAAGTATCATCAAGGGGCGGCGAATGCTGAGGTTCCCTCAATGGTTCACTCGACGTACCCTATCACAAGCCAAGCAAGAAGCAAAATAAGAAGACCAAAGTGATGCACAGACAAAAGATTCGAGTGCATTCAAGATTAGCAAAAGTATCAGCAGATACACTCGCCAACATGCATGTTCTTGACAAAGGACATAAACTAATTAACTATTACAAAGCTACTGAGGAGAAACTGGCTTCTTCGACTTGGACGGCTTCGGGGGCCTCATCGAGTCTGTGGCAGTATCAGACGCCACTGAGTTTCCGCCGGCCCCTGATTCTGCAGCCTTTGCCGCCTTCTTGGCTTGTTGCAACTCCTCAGAGTACTTCGCAACTGTGCTAATCAGCTGTGGCCCATACTTGCCACAGGCAGTTGCGAAGGGAGCAAAGACTACCTGCTGGCCGTCCGCGCTAACGGGCATCGCCCTCGAGACCGCCGCAGGATCAACTTCAACTCCGTGGGCCTGCACCATAGCAAGTGACATTGATGCGCCAGCCGCACGAAGCGAATTCCTGAAGCTTGCAGGGACACTCCCGGCGAGAGACTCCACCAACTCATCCATGTTCTCGATCAGCTCAGCCTTGGGCATCAGCTCCTCCCGGAGGCGACTGAGCACGCCCTTGGCCTTGGAGAGCATATCTTGAATGGCGGCGCTGCGGTCCTCGACTGCTGAAAGTGCACCTGCCAAGGCATCGTCATGGCGGAGGGTCTGAGCATCGAAGCTCAAATCGCCAGCATCTGTACATAAACCCACGCATGGGCACGAAAGTCACCACTAGCGATAAAAATCGAACGAAAGAACGATAATGATATCCAAGCAAGGTACTTGAGAGGGCCTTGGCAATCGAGAAAAGTTGTTCTTCGAACAACTTCTCCCTAGCTGCAATGGAGGCACGTAGGCCCTCTTCGCGCTTTTGCGCCTCGTCACGCACCACGATTGCCTCATCGCGGCTCTTCACAGCCGCGGTGAGTGTCTTTTCCATGGCAGCGGCGTCACGAAGAAGGGCATTATGTTCAGCTGCAAGATAGCACAAAAGGGATTGACTATCAGTCGACTACAGGACAATGATGTAGAAGAATGAGAAGAAAAGGGTACTTACTTTCCACCATGCGATATCGTGTATCCAGCATTGCATGCTGGCGACCCATCGCAAGCACTTGGTCCGCCAGATGAGCAGCTTCCTTGACAAGGATCTATCGCAAAAAAAGAAAAACAACAAAGTCAGCAGATGCCATAGGCAACATCGACTGCAGCATGAGAAGAAGAGAGGCTACACTCACATGATCCTCCAGTGACTCTGAAGTTGACTAGTGTGCAGTCATCCGGGCAACCATCCGATGCTCCCCATCGTGTGGAGAGCTTGATGAATTGTGCCCTGAGTGGGCCGCCAATGGAGGAGAAGGAGCACGCTCAACCTCTTTCTTGGCTCTGGAGGTCGCGACTCCAGATTCTTTCAAAAATTGGATGTCGCTAGAAGAAGACAACGCCGGCTGACTACAAGATCAAATAAACATCAAGAAAAGGCAACTGCAAAGAAGAACCAGAAAAGGAGGATTCGAATACTTACCAATCAAACTTATCAAAGTCAAAGGTTGGCTTCCCCGACTCTGACGAGAACTCCTTTGGCAGTCGCATCTTCTTGCGAGAAGAGGGCGCCACGACACTCACAGGAATGGCAGGGATCGGTGACTCCGCACCAATGCATGCACCTTCCGGAGTCGAAGGAGACGATGCATCGGAATCCTTGCTACGCGAGCGCTTGCAAGTATCCAGACTACCCGACTCGGGGGCTTCCTCCTCCACATCAGATGGGACAGTTGACTCCGACTCGTCCTCTTCCAAGGCCTCGCGAGGGATAACCCCCTCAGGAAGAGGGGGCATACAGGGTGACACTACCCAATCCTGCATACAGACAACAATTTAGCACAAAGATAAGAAACAGCAAAGAATCAATCAACAAACTAAGCTACTACGTAGCACAACTATACCTCAGGAGGAGGGTTAGCAGCATCGAACGGAGGAACGACTGGTTCACTGGGGATCACGTCCTTGACGGTGTACTTGGTGACCAGTCGAACCCTTTTATCTACCTCACTTGCGGACATGCCATCGGCAGACACGCGAGTGACATCATCAGCACCAGCCCACTGAAACATGGGATGGACTCTGGCTTGCAGGGGCTGAACGCGACGGCACAACCACGTGCGAATGAGGGTGCAGCCTCCCTCCTCTTTGCCTATGCGACTCTCGAGGTCGCAAACGCGCTCATACAGCACATCTGTCTCCGCGGACTCGCCATGCATGACCACATTCTTCCAGGAACGCCTCCTCTAGCACGGCGTCGCTGGGTCGAATGGTGCGAGTCCGAAGTGTTCTCCGTCATCCTTCTCGTCGCGGACGTAGAACCACTTGTCCCTCCACCCTTGGACGGACATAGACAGCTTGATGTCGAAGTATGTGGCGGATGGATCGATGTGGATTCAGCAGCCGCCTACATCATAGACTACAGAGCCAGACGCCGATTGGCGCTTCAACTTGTAGAGGCGCTTGAAGAGGCTGAAATGCGGCTCGATTCCGAGCCAGCACTCGCAAAGGGTGATGTAGCAAGCTACGTGGAGGATGGAATTGGGGGACATCTGATGGAGCTAGAGCCCGTAAAAACAAAGAAGGCCCCTGAAGAAAGGATGCAGGGGCAACGAGAGGCCACGAATGATGAACGCTAGGAACATCACTCGAAAACCGGCAGGAGGAGAGGGGATTACCTCGCCGCCGGGGACGTGCGCGTCGGCGACTGCGGCGGACAACACTCCGTCTTGGCGAATAAGACGAAGATCAGAGGACTTGATGGCTGATGGATGCCATGCGCCATTCATGACGTGGGTGCCCGTGCCCTTCTTCTTCCCGCCGGTGGCGGTGCTGGTGCCCGCAGCGGCGGAGCCGCCTTTCTTCTTCATTGCAGCAATGGTAGCGGCGGAATCGGCGACAACACCTCCTTTCTTCTTCCCCATTACGCAGCGGCGATGCGACCGGAGGAAGTAGCTAGGAAATGTGTGGAGCTGGTCCAGCGCCGTGGAAGACAAGAGCGCAGAGAAAGCAGAGGAGCAGCGGCAATGGCGATGAAGGCAAAGGATGAACGAAAGCAGATGTGAAACTTACCGTCGCAGCGTCACTACTTAACCCCTGGAAGATGCAATCCAATAGCCTAGAAAAACCCTACCAGACGCGTGGCATTCATCGCGCTCGACATGTGGAAGAGCTGAAACACGAACCGTCCCCCCACTACTCCCATTATGCGCAGAAATCAAGGAGGTGCAGTTAAAATAAAGAATACGCATGCCCGGTCAAATCAAAGTCAGGGAGTGGGACCCACCGCTCGTCACGTCCCGTCAAACTCTCTCACGCGGGCAACTGAGGTCATGAAATCGTCAGCACTGGCGTCATCAAAACTACGCAGCAGAAGACTTCGACTACTTTATCCCTTGATCGAGTCTTCGACTCCAGCAAGCACTCGGGGGCTACTCCCATAGGGAGCGCTGGTCGCGCACCATACGATTTTTCTTCTTCTTTTGCAGGAACATGGACAATCAAGGCAAACCCAGCCACTCGAAACACGGTTCGATTATGGACATGGGTTACTCCCATAGGGAGCGCCAGAAACAAATTCGACTGAAACAAGCAAACAAAAGACGACAGCAGTCGCGAAAGGTTTTTAGTCCCTGCCTGAGTCTTCGACTCAACCAGGCACTCAGGGACTACTCCCATAGGGAGCGCTGGTCGCGCATCCTATGATTATTTGTACAAAGTACTATGTGTTGATAACATCCACGCTCAAAGTTTATGGCGACACCGCCTCATAATTTTTCCCTACAAAGAGACTGCGTCTCTTGGGTCACCCGAATCGTCTCCGCGATGATAAAATTCGGATGCCGCGCTTACAGCGTGAAGATAAGACCTGAATAAGGCCTGGCAATGCATCTGTTGTGCACTACCAGAAATACATCTGTGCTTACAGGTACAATGAACATGCCTCGACGGACGCGTCGAGTGCTCACACCCATATAACTGGAATTCGACTCCTGTAAGACCTCCACGGCTTGAGTCAAATTACACCAGCACTTTTCCAGATTCGAGTCCGGGGACTCGAATTTGAGTAGATGGCGTTGTTTTACCCTAAGGTAGTTAACTGATACCGGTACATCGGTTAAATCAGGCACGCACATCAACAATCCCTATGACATAATCAGAGCAGTCAAAAAACATACTCAGTCATGCACTCGAAAGGCTTCATAAAGTCCCCAGTCGAATCTGCGATTCCACTGGACACTCGGGGGCTACTGACATGGGTATACCCTACAGGTACTCGAGCTTGGTATATATGGCATGTATACGTAGAGGCCCACGGTGTCGCTAAGGCCCAAATGAAGAACTCGAGTAACCTACGGACTCTCAATTGCTTGAAGAACAAGAAGAAGCTAAAGATAGAAAGTTAAAAGGGGAAAACCCTAACATGTAACCGACTCGACCTGCTACCCGAGACCTAGCCTATCTATATAAAGGCTAGGAGGGGGCGGCGAGGAGGACACACGCAACCCTAGTTTCCACAACCCTCGCCAGATCGCATCTGCGCACCATTGTAATCCTCGATTCCTTTGATAATTCCACGAGTAGACAAGCAGGAGTAGGGACCTCTACGAGGCCTGAACCTGGGTAAATCTTCGAGTCCCCTGTGTGCTTGTTTGCTAGCCGATAGATGTCTCCAGCGCTCCCTCCTTCTCCAAAAACCAAGTCCATAGCAATGGGAATTGATGAGTTAAACCCTCGTCAACCATAGTTCCTTAGGAAACCTCCGGATTGCCAAAGGTACTTGAAGATGACATCGATATGATTGTGGTACAACTCAAAATCACAAGAGATAGCCGTCATCATTTGGAGGATTAGATTGATAGCATTGGCCATATTCCCCTCATGATAGGTGTCATATAGCTATACTGAGAACCAAATTACAATCACAAGCATCGGATCGACACAAGTTATGCATTTAGCCCAAAAGAATTGAAGATGAAGTGAAAACTCTAGATAGTGTTATCATGGACATGCCAATAACCACAATCATTTAGATACTTGAATATCGAGTTAGCATGGACATGCTGATAAAAGAAGGTGAATAGTGTATCGCACACGACTTAAAAGGAGTGTGAAAAACATAGATGTATGGAAGAATTTTTTTTCCACATTTTTCAGCACTAAAATACTAATAGATGCGAAAAAAACTTAACAGATAGAGATTAGAAACTCCACATTTTGTGAAAGCATGCCGGAAGGAAGGACACCCTTAACAAGATTGCGTCGGTTAACAAAGAGTAAGACAGATCGCACCAGTTTACAAAGAGTCAGATAGATTACGTCAGTTTTACACATAAGCCTGTCGGTATGGAATGTATCAACAGTTGATAACCAAAGGCAGATTGCGACAACAAGGTTGGATGCAGCATATAGACAAAGAATTACACACACATCCTATGGTACTACGGAAACCCCAAACACGTGAATCCTAGTTTGAATTTTTAGAAGAGGATAGACAAATGTTACACTTCCTTACCAGAAAAAGGAGGGTGGGTGGGTAAGAAGAAAATGGAAGCAGTCCTACTCTCTCGTTTAGTTTTTCACTGGTATATAGCTACCAGAATATTTTCTAGACTAACAACGAGCATCTTGGCTGAGACCCTGAAGGGAGGAATGGCTCTGATACCAATTGTAATACCTCGGACACTACACTCTAGGTAACAAGCCATGAATGAACCCAAAGTGCATAAAGTGTCCTACTGAGGAGGCCCAAGGGCCACCCACATGTAGGTCCCGTATGAGCGGAAGAGGGCATGGTACCGACCACCCTATCCACTTTGCAAGAACATCATGACAAGAACGAGCAGCGTAGTCGACAGGTAAAATGATCAGGCATACACAAGTGTGTATGTCCTCGACATACAACAGTACATCAGAGTCAGACCATCTAAAAGAAATAGAAATATTGCAACGCCATACGGCAAGATCAAAATATCCTAGATAGATATAATAGTGTAGGATACATCCTCATACATCACACATCAGAGTATCAAGCGGAAGTGAAAAACAAGATCCGAGTACAGATAAGAAGCAAATTGGCATAAGATGCCCTGAAAATAAGCACATCCCGCCCACAGATCTCAAGGATATCCATCCCGGAATCTCTACACCTGATGGTCATTGCCACCATCATTAGTCTCCTTGACCTAGTAACCTTCCCGTGAGTATACTTTTCCATCTGAACCAAATATTTATCGTGTGAGACCCTAGGGGTACTCAGCAAGTCTTAATGCATCTAAAGGGAACAACCTAGGGTGATGCAATTGCAACGAAAGATAGTAGCTAACAGTTCTATAGAGACACGCTACAACATCCACCCAACCAGAGATGGACGGACACTTGTTAATTAGAACAACAGTTATAACAGTAACATAATTAAACATCGCTCGCCCTCCTTCTCGCTTACCGACGAGAAGGCGGAAGATCATCCCATTCGTTGGCAATTTTATTAACCATTCCATGAGTGTTGCACTATTTACTAGTCATGTCTTAGTCAAATTAAAGGCGGTACTTTAGTTATGCTTGTCTATGATTGAGAAACTGTGCTCCAAGTTGTCCATAACCGGGGACACGGCTTTCAAAAAGATTTACCCTGCAAAGGTGCACAAATAGCAACACACGCACGATCAACCTCGGGAAAAAACAAAAAAAGCAACAAGGCCTAACGACAATGTATTCATAGGATTCATAAATTATTTCAGGGGCCCACCCCATTAAGCTACCCGCAACAAAGTTGGTCGGCTCCGAGACGGACCCAAGGTTTGTGCCAGTGGTTGTAAACGACTAGGAACCCGAAAGTGTGCCTGGGCTTGTCGATACCGTGAAAACATTCCACATTCCTAAACAGTACAGGCGCTCCACGCGCAATCGTAAATAAAGTAGTAAAGCATGGCATAAGTACATGATAGTAATAAAACCACAAACTAGTTTGTGGCCCCAAGAAATAAAGTGTGAATCAAGCTCGGGCGAAGGGGATTCATGGTCCCACATGCGGATAGTGCGGTAGTCAAGGAACATGTATCAAGTACTCGGGGTCCTACGGGACACAAGTGAGCGTGGAAGAACCAAATAACAGCTATTGCCCACCGATCTCTCTTTCTTTAGATATCCCATTACTACTCAGTTTAAGTTGTTTAGGTGCCTCGTTATCCAAAGACTCTCACAAACCCTACACATGCAGTTCTACGACAAGGCTCAAATAACTCTTGTAGTAATGGCTCATGGGATTGAGGAACAAGTTTTGGTGGGACCTAAAAGTAAAGGTTATGCAGTACTTGTGATTCTAATTTAATGCAATCGCGACTCAATGATGCAAGAATAAGATAGAAGCATAGGTACTATATGTATGCAAGCATGGAGAATTTCTTGCCTGGCAGTTCAGTTACAGGATAGGAAGGATCCGGGTAATACTCCTGAGGCTCATGGTATTCCTCTTGCTCGATTTCTATCCGGATAAAAACCAAACACTCAAGGGCCGAAATAAATACATTGCACATTTATAGAAATCATATGCATCAAGCAAACAAGGTATGCCATGATGGAATTGTGCACAATTGCATGGTATAATATAGCATGGCATGGGTGTGGTGCGGAACGAGAAATAAAGCACGTTATTAATTTATTTAGGCATGTTTTACTCCCATAAACAATTCTGATTATTTAATATTCATATGATGCATGTTTCAATTCATACCATGGAATGCATAATCAGAATGGGCTCGCCGCGCTAATCGATTTAGACATATTATTTGTCGAATTTGGAATTGCAAAATTAAAGTTATGAATTTATTAGGAAAAGGCATTTATTAGCATTGAAATAATTTAGAAATTTTAAATTTATCAAAAATTATTTTGGATGACATATTTGAATTCCTAGCATTTTCCTGATCAGAAAACATATATTAGATGTATCATTTGAATTTATGGATTTAAATCAAACTATATTAAAAAGGGGTCAAAAGTCAAAGGTTTCACCAGTTAGAGTTGACTCTCGTCAAATTTGAATTTGTATTAGAATTCACATTTGAATTTGAATCATATTTCATTTTGAAAAATTTGTCAAATTCGAAATATTTAAAAAGATATGAATTTATTTAGATTAAATCATTTTCTAGAATTTTATTATTCGAAAAAATTCCCTGGAAAACTTTTGGTACCGACCAACTGTCTACCCTTAGCCACTGACTGGTGGGACCGTGGGGTCAGCAGGGCCACTGCGTGCATGGAACGTGGGATGCTGACTCGTGGGACCGTCAGGGATCGGTGTTTGATAGACAAATTCTTCTAGGGGGTTTTCTGAAAAAGTTTCAGGAGGTGCTGAAATTATCTGTCAAAACTAAGTTGATCGCGAAACAAAAATCTACTAGCTAGACAAATATTCACAGGAATATTTCGAAAGGTGCAGTGGATGGATTTGAGCGTGGTTTGTGCTGGATCGAAGAGGGGACATAGGAGTTCATCTTTTGTCAAGGAATATCCACCAAAGGACCTCGGTAGCGTTTGGGATCTAGGGATGAACAGGGGTGATGCAGCTGCTAACTGACAAAGCTGTTGTTGTCTGCGGCGACCGCGGGCGCGTTGCGTGGCTGGGGAAACACTGGCGTCTTGTCGACGGGGATGATGCTAGAAGGAGGGGAACGGAGAGAGGGACTCACCACGGAGCCGGTGGTGTACTCGATGGCCTCGGTGGAGGCTGGAATCGACGGCGATGTTGAGGAACGATGGGTGCACTCTGACGACTGTGGACAGGGAAGAAGATCGTGGGTGTCGAGACAAACACGTTTGGCTCCTCCTGTGGCCTCCAATTGACTAGTGGAGGCACGACAAGGCAACCCCTGGCCTCGTCGGCATTCGATGGCGACCCTGGCATCGACACGAATGAGCTCTTCGAGCCTCTGCCATGGCGGGGAAACAACAGAGAGGGGAAGGAGAGGGTGGCAGCGTGAGGGAGAAGGAAGATAGCGGCTAGGGTTCGAGAGAAGGGCCAGGGTGGATAAGAAGGGAAGGTTCTCACGAGCGTGGCATGGGGGTGATGAGGCTGGCCACGATGCGCCGGGCACCTGCTCTCACCGTGAGGCTGCAGAGAGAGGAGAGTGAGCCGGGAAGAAGAACAGGTGAAGACGGCGTGAGTTTCTCTTCTGCCAAAACGGTAAGGCCACGAAGACAACGAAGGTGGGCCAGCCCAGGAAGAAAGAGAAGGGGAAGGTCTCGGGTGGGCCGGCTGGATACCGCTGCTAGCGACACTGGGCTGCAGTCCATGTTGTTGATCGATGCTGCTCTTTCTCTGAACACTACTGCTATTAGATAGAGACTGAACCAAAGACTACGGTTTTTGTCCAGATTTTTATAAAAGAAGCAGAGGTTAAAACATAGGGTGCTCCACACGGTTTGGGTTTGGGTTTTTTCTTAGAGGGGGATGTTTTAGACTAGATGTTTAGCTTAGGTAGACCCAAGCAAGGTAGTTAGGGATTAATTTATTTAAATTTATATTCAAAAGATTTGCAAAGGGACCAAAAGCCAAGCAAGCAAACAAAAGCAAGGTGAAAGGATTTGATTGATTTGTATATAAATTATGGGATCATAGCTCCAAAAATATGAATGGAACAACACCAACGGGAAAGAGAAAGAAGAGAGGTTCCATAATGCATGGGCCATTCATGCATTAATGCATGATCTAGTTGTGAAAACAAACCAAGATGTTTAGCATGGTCCAAGAGTTATGCAAGCTCAACAAAAGGAATGGAGGTTGAAGGCATGTGTAATAAGAAGCTCTCCCAACTTTTTTTGGCTTAATTCTAAATCATGAGCGAGCATGAATAAAAAGGTGATGTATATGTTTCATATAGCCCCCATACATTCAATCATGACCATAGATTTAGAAGGAACTATATGTAGGAGAACAAGATAGGATCCACCCAAATTATTTATGAGCTAGATTTAAATACCATAAGAAATGCATGGGCTCATAAAAAGGTTGGATGGTGGAATTATAAGGTGGTGACAAAAAAAGGTGGTGGAGTCAAGAAAATATATGCCTCCAACTCAACTTGGGCATGAAGCAATATATCAAGAAGCAAATACAGTATATCAAGAGGCAACTATAAGCAATACAATATATAATGCCTATGGGATAAGAACCAAATAGAGGGGTTTTATATGATGCTCAAATGCAAGGTGGCATGGTGACATGAGCATGATATAATGATGATGCAATAAATGATATGTAGGAAGTAGCAATATATATACTAGGAAAGTAGCATTGCAATTGTTAGACAATTGGGATGCTACATCTTGGCCTTCAGCGGTTGTTTAGGGTTGATTGGCAAAGCTCTAGATTGGACTCGAGCCTCTGCGAGGGGGCCTTGTCCTGCTACTTGCAAGCCTGGGCTGCAAGGTCATAGACCTGAGCCACCGCTTCAGGCGATCTGTCTTGTTGTAGTAGGTTTTTGGTGACGACCATGTTCAGGGCGGGGGTTGACATTACTTGTCTCCCCTCTGAGTCGATGTATGGGGTGGCTTTTGCTAGTTTGGATGCTTCCCACCCTAACTTGCATCGAACACCGGGATCTACGACGACGTGAGCTGGTGCCTTCTTAGCCTTGTGCTTTAGTAGCAACTGCTTGTACTCAGCCTCCTTTGCTCTTGCCGCCTTGATGGATTGATGCACTTTAGCCAAATATCTACGTAAAGCTCCGGATATGGGCGGTAGTAATGGGCTCGATGAGGAGTGGACCGTACATCACCTTGTCGGTGGGAGTAACCAGGGGGTTGCCAACTATAGACGTTGATGGTGGTGGCGGCAGATTTATTTGTTTGGCAGTACTAGGGCATGTGGGAAGTTTCTGCGGCTGCTGCAGGGGAATAACCGGAGGAGGCATGGCATTGGCCGGACCCAGAGGATCGGCGACTTTCTTTGTCGCTGCCGCTCTAGTAACCGCAGGTGTGGGCGCAACTTTCTCAGGTTCTAGTTCCTGCTTGTCTTCTTCTATCACGTTCCCGATGGCCACTAGTACCTGGCAGGAAGTGACAGCCTTGTCGGCGTGCTCCTTCCTCTCGATTTCCTTCTTGGTCTCCCTCATAGTAGCATCATATTCCTCCGAGTTAGCGTCTGAGCTGCCGCCATCCATGTTGATGTCGGCGTAGAGGGCATCAAGTACTAAGTCAGAGTTGGCTTCAGTGTCTTTGATGGCGGAGGAGGAGGGGGACGGTGCAGGGCCATTGTTGTTGCCTCCTCCGGTTGTAGCGGCGATGTCGGACTCAGCTTCCTCATTGGCGTTAGCGAAACTGTTAACAATTGCTATCATCTCATTGAGGGTAAGCAAGATTGTGGCCTGTCGCCTCCGAAGCATATGCCGGAGGAGCATTTTGGGCCTGAGCCCTTCCACAAAGTGGTAGACAAGATCGTCGGTGCGATCACCATCTAGGGTTTCCCTCACCCTTAACCATCTAGCGAGGTACTCACGAGGGGACTCACCATCCCTCTGAACACATCGAGCCAGATCGAAGATGGTGATGACACCGACAAAGTGCGACCTCCGCATCTCTAGCGCTCGGGGAAGCCGAGCGGATATGTGAGGTCCTTCCACCGTTGAATCCTGCACAGGGGCGGTTTGGGTGGGCCTTGAATTTTTTCCGATCTGAACCAGCAAAATCTAAAGAGAGATACGGTCCAGATCCTTCCGCGAACGTGTCCTGTCCGTAGGCGGTCCGGTGCGGGCCTTGACGAGTTTCCGACTTCCTGGGAGCTAGGACCCAAGTCGGTTTCGTCGATGAAGATGTGGATGTCCCTGACTAGGACAACGGAGCAGCGGGTGGGATTCATCTTTGTCGGGACCCAAGATTCGTCCGGAGGGATGATCGGAACGTTGCAGGAGAAGAGGACACGCCCAATGGTGACAGTGTCGCTGATTCCCGCGAAGAGTTTGGACCTCGCCCGGTGTAGAGCCCGAAGCGCCTCTTGCCCCACGGTGGGCACCAACTATCGTGGTATTGCCGACGAGTATGCCATGGAGGGGTCATCATAGAGCGTGTTTAGAGAGATGGGGAAGGCGGTGAGTTGGCGGGTACGAGGTAACACATCTTACCCAGGTTCAAGTCCCATAACGTGGCGGAACTCTACTCCTGCTATAAATCACTATAATGGCAATATGCCGAGTTATAGGGATTGGTTCGCTGTGCGAGGTGTTGTACGTTGTATGTTGGTTGTTCTGAATCGTGCCCTAAAGGCTCCCACAGGTCCGGCTTATAAAGGCCCTAGAACCTAGGGTTACAGGAAAATGACCTTGATGGACAAGTTAGAGTCCTACACTAATACTAACTAGTCTTCGTGTCTTGTACTCTAAGAATCCGAGTATATCGGTGACTTCCACGTAGCCTTCCTTTATCCGGCATAGGTCTCCCTTCTAGATTCGTCTAACTGGGCCGCCCAGCAGACCATGGACCATGCTACCAACTGTGGGCCACCCGGTTAGCCAGATTTGAGACATGCAATGGTGATACCCATTTAGCATATCCCCAACACGGTCCACCAGCGAACAAGCCGCCGAGCGACGCGTCGTCGAAGACGAAGACTACACCGTCTTCTACAGCTGCATTGGTCATGACTTTAGTTTAGTTTAAATTCCTGTTTAAGTTTACATTCTTGTTTTAGTTTAAATTTCATCGAATCTTGTATGAAACTCACCTGCTATCTATAAATTTCATCGTATTTTATGAACTGCATTCGAATTTGCTCCTTTTCACCGAACTTGGCATAGGGTCACGGTTGGCAATTCACCAGCCCAAGCCAAAAACTTCCATTGGCGCACCCGAAAATGACTAACTTTTGCGCCGAATTTTTTACCGAGGGCACTACGACTTTTTTTTTGAACGGAAAAGGGGTCTAGAAGACCCTGAAAGCTGCATTAGTAACCACGTGGCTGGTACAATTTACATGGAACCCCTTTTACAACAAGCACACTAGGAACCCTAGAAATAAAAGAAAAGGGCTTCCAACTAACAAAAAGCACCCTAGAACTAAAACGTAAAAAACAATCAAGCCCTTGGGCACCTTTGCCACCATTCTCGGGCGACCTCCAGGCGATGGAATCGCCGAGATCGTGGAGGTTTCTTGCTCGTGACACTCCCCAAGCCGGAGAAGAAGCACTACCGCCAACCATCTCACTCTCTCCAGGGACGAACCACTTGTCGAGGGCAAGACGTCGAGCTCCGGCATAGCGCTTCAGAGAAGGGCCTCCAGAGGAGGTTGGATCCCAGGGTCACCTTTCGACCAGAACGGGCAGCGGCCGGGCAGCATCACCACCACCAATGGACCACTGTGAAGAAGAACTCGTGGGCGCAGCTTCACGAACATCCGACCTCAGGATCATCTTCAACTTTAGGCCCTTCCCTCTTCTATCCCTCGCCACCATGGAAGGCCGAGAGAAGGTTCAAGAACATGATGCCCTCGACGCAGCGAAGAGGTCGACGAGCTTTATGACCGAGCCGTCAAGACCACTCCTCTTGCCGCAGGCTCCATCCACTGGAGCATGAAGAAAGAGGAGGCCTAGCGACCTCCCGCTGCCGCTTGCCAGCGCGCATGAGTAACTCGGAGACAACGTGCGATGATGCCGCTCAGCAGAACCAGGTCCACTCCCGCTGCCACCACGGCTGGCCAGAGCGAGATCCAGATCTGGGAGCAGCAGTACCACACCCATATCCAAAGCAGCTTTATGCATGGTGACGGTGCTCGTCGTCATCGCCTCCCACCCACTATGGACAAGGAGCCCGACGAAGAGCCCTAGGACACCGGGGATCTGGCTGCATAGAACCCTAGCTCCGCCTCCATCTACGGGCATACAGCCCACTACCGGCACGAAGCCACAACACCTAACCCTAGCTACTCCGGCGCCACCTCCCGTCCATCTCCGACCGGCTATTCCGGTGGAGAGGACCCGGGAAGGGCCCGGTCGGCGGAGGAGAACGCTCAGGAACTAGAGCTATCGAGAGAGAGGAGAAGGGAAGGAAGAAGCTGTTACGCGTTTCCTTGATCCCATGCGCTACGGCTTTAGATGCTCGTATTCTGTCTCCTGCTAGGTAAAAATTTTCCAAAGAGCAGTTTGCTAAAACGACTATTGAATTATTGACGGCTTTAGATGCTCGTATTCTGTCTCCTGCTAGGTAAAAATCTTCCAAAGAGCAGTTTGCTAAAACGACTATAGTATTGAATTATTTCTACGGGCCGAAATCTTATGAATACACCAGTACTGAACATTTGTCCATGGGCCGAGTCATGTGCAGCCGGTTGAGTCCAGACTCGGCATTTAAACCAGACAAAACCCTGAATTGTTTTCTGAAAAACGAAATACTGAATGCAAAAATGAAAGCTACATATTCCCAAAAAAATAACACCAAATAAAATAGAAACAAATAAAATAGGATGGAGACGACAGACACGCAGATTCTGCAACCAGGCAAAGTTGTCCACTATGCATGTACAAAGAAACTGACAATTGTAATCGCTAGACAAGCAAACTCAGTAAATACCTATTCCAGTTAAGCTCAAGATATAGTAACAATGTCTTTTCGATGCCATCATATTACAAGCTACAAAATCTATGCTATGCCCAATGTACGAAACTGGGAATCCGAGATAGGAAGTCCAAATCTATGCACTTAAGATCTGCATTTCTTCCCATGCCTACTACTCTATTTTTTTTCATTTTCATCAGAACTACAAAGAATTAGACAAAAAAGGTGAAAGAAACAAGTGACCATGCAGGTGGTCTCATACTACTACTCTGAGATAGCGAAACTCTGACTCCATCATCACGGCTAGTTTCAGAGTTCAGAGAGCTAGCTGTGCTCCGATGGGTTGGCCGTCCAGTATGTCTTCACCGCCACCAGGATCTTCTCTGGGTTGAACGGACCGTCCTCGTGGTCGAGGATGCGGCTCTCCCACCGCATCCGCTTGCCTATGGCCTGGACCTTGGTGAGGACGTCGACAGTGTCGCGGATGATCGCCGTGCCCTCAGGCCTCAGTATCCTATCCATCTCCAGGAGGATGTCGGTTATATCGCACCTGCAAAGTTCAGCAAATGCGTGTTGTTTAGACTTTGTCCAGTATTGTGTTTGCTACAGTCACAATTCTCCCACCAGTGCTTTCACAGTTGCTGACATGGGAACTAATATGCCAAGGCAGGGCCAGGTGACTGCAGGATTAATCATTGGTTGAATGTATCACAATGTGATTTCAGAAATGCATATAAAAGTCAAACATTCAAACCATGATCTTATGTTACAGACTTGATGAGCTAGCAAGGACGAAGGACCATGACACTATTTATTCCCCTTTACTACTACGCTGTGCTCCTATTCCCTTTTTAAAGTCTTATCACTTAATATACCGTGAACATGGTCCTTTATGTCTGGCATAACTTATTTTCAGTTCACTCTATCTGGGTTTCATCTTTAAATTGATACAGAGTGACGTGACCACTAAAATATCTTTTCAGAGTGAGCAAAAAACTATGCAACAAAACAAAAACACAATTGATGATGACACCGTGATGTAACACAAGAACAAATATAAGTGAACAGATTTAAAATCCGAAACTGAAACACGAAAGTTTATTACCTGTCCTGGTAGATGCTAAACAAATTGTCAGCGTGCAAAAGGTCGTAGGTTCTCGGATAGGTCGAGAAAGCTTCACACCAGTCCTGGTACGTGCCAATAAATCCTCGCTCATAAATTGCTCCAAGGGTGTCTTTATCCGAATTAACTGGAACGACGTTCATCACCCACATAGGGTACTTAATTAAGGAAGCAGCAAACCCACCCAAGTTCGCATTCATGTCCATCACATTTCTCGCTTCTCTTATGGGTGTGGCCCGTTTGTAGTACCCCAACCTCTTCTCCCACAACTTCTTGTCCTCCTCAAACTTCTTTCCATCTATCCCTGGAATTGTACCTCTCTTAACCCTTGGGGGGACTGCGAAAGCTCTCTCTGGCCATTTCTCAACGTCTCCACCAGCGATGGATCCCTGGTTGCTTACTTCAGGCAAAGGAGTAAGACAGGATTCCATTTTCTTGTACCTATAGAAAACAATAAGGTAACAATTCAGAGCAAGACAAATAGATAAATATCGGGATATTCAATCCACGCTCAAGCAATTTAATACCAGGCAGCATCTGGATTGTCACTCTTGCAGATATGGGGTATCTTATACTTCTTTTTAATGTTGGCACACTCTAGGTGGTTCTTAGGCTTCTGCCAGATGGAGAGATCCTCCTTCTCAGCCACCTTATTCCAGCAAAGGCTCCTCGCGACATCCTCAATCTTGTCTTGCTCTTGCTTCAGTTCTTTTTCGGTCCTCTGCCACCCATTGTGGTGTGTCCTCCAGTTGATTGGAGGGCCAGAGTGAATCCAGTACCCCCCTGGCCTTAGAATTCTATCAACTTCGGCTAGGTACAGTCCATCTAACAAATTAATTTCTAACACCGGTTAATTAGGCAGTTCAGAATAGCTTGAAAAGCTGAGGATATAAGCTACATATTAGAGAAATTTCAGATGCATGAAGTACTCACCATATCCTCCCCACGGAATCAGACAACGAGAACAATGCGCCATATCAAATGCCCTGGATGGGTAAGGTAACCGTTGTGTTCCCATCACACCAAGGATGGCAGGGACACCGCGTTCCAGTGCAAATTGTACCTGAGCTCTGTGTGTGTCCCTCGGTGCAAAAGACATGGTAAGTATGTTCCTCTTCAGCAAGTAAGCCCCCCAGCTAGCAACCTTCAACAATACAAGATCATGAGCACCATAACAACATACAGAAACCTGAGGCCAGAAGGGCATTCTTTGCTTACCCCACAGCCCGTGTCGATGGCCGTCCGGATGTTCCCACCCGACAACGGGATGAGCTTAGCAATTTCATCAATGTACGCATCAGCCCCATGTGGAAACATGGTGCCACCACCGGGGAACCGAAACTTGTTTCCCTCCACTTGGATCCAGTTCTGCACAGCCTTCTCAATGCTGAGCTCCTTGTGAGGGATATTGTCAAACCAAGCAAAGTCCCTGCTCTGCGGCCACTTGAAGGGGTTCTTGTACTTTGGTGGAGCTGGAATGAGGCAGCGGATCTGCTCATCCTTGCCCGGGCAGTGCCTCTCTCGGTATATCAGCATATCCCTTTCAAACCTCCGACCTCGTGGCCGGTCCTCGCACGGCGTGTACTCACTGAAATTGAGTGAGCATGCAGGGAACTGCTGCGCCGCAGCCTCCGTGTCATTGAGGTTCAGTTGGTGGTGCGCATCAAAGTCGAGCACATTCTCAGACGCAGACCCAAAAGATGGTACCGAGCCGTCTTTCTGCGCCACGGGGTCACAGTCAACTCGGCTGATAGCTGAATCGCCCACGGGCTTGGGCATAGTGGTGTTCTGCCATGCGCCTAGGACGTAGAAGGCAACGCAGAGGCTGCTCACCACGAGAATATAGGTGAGACGCTGCTTCTTGGATTCCTGCAGGTGCTGGGCCTTAGGTGATGCAGGGTAATCTTTAGCCATGGCTCCTGCAAGATTTAAGGCCAGTGAGGTGTTAGTACATGGGTTTAACAAAATCTTGCTTTATTTTAAGGCAGAAATGTACCAAACTTCACTAGGGTTCAAGAATAGATGGATTAAATTGACGAATTTAGGCAATACATCATGTTGTTATTTGGGTTTGGGCTGAAAAGGGAAGTTGAAATCGTATGCGAGGATACAAATTGTTACATGGACGAATTGGACTTGCAACACTCAATAAGTGAAATTGCTATCAGCGACAAGCAAAATCTTGAGAGGTATCAGCATTTGCATGTTGTACTGTATTGGCGTACTGACCATAAATCGTTGGATGCGATCTGTCAAAACACTAGATCATGCTAAATCTGTCCACAGAAAGTTAGATACCAGGTCAAATTTCTTCAAATACGAATCCTACACCAAGATCACAAAGCTTACAGTCGACCAATTGTCTGTCCATTAATCCAGATCCCACGCCACATAAAGGAACGCACGCAGAGCATCCAAAGGAGCAGTAGGACTACAAATTTGCCGACAAGAGCTTCAGACGATGCCTAGAAATTCTCAAAACAACTATGGTACATAAGCACAGATGTGTGCTTCTTGCTGCAGGCGCTAAAAGAGAACGGGATAGAGGGGAAAGACGCTAAGTACGCAGTAAAGATTCCACGCGGAAGGGCTCAGTAGGGGGGGGCTACAGCATGATAAGGGACAACTAAGCACCAGACAGGAGAAATCCAAAATTCTTGGGCACAAAATGGCAAAGCCGAGCTACCAGACCTATGGATCCACTCACCCGCAGCACTCCAAGAAAGAGTATATAGCAAGAAGCAAAACAAAGCTAGTAGTCTAGTAGTAGCAGACCTGTAAAGAAGCCACCTCAGGAGGAGCGCACCGACAAGAAGAAGGAGCAGAGACCACCTCCCTCCCCCGTCGAAGCTCCAAGGGCTATTTATGCGAGCTCTGCAACAATGGTGAGGGTGAAGGCGGTGAGCACTTGAGCAGATGGGAGGGAGTGAAGTGGCGTGATGCCGAACACGCTCACTGTCAGGATCAGCACCCCAGTCCCCAGCCCCTTCCAGTCCCCTCTCGTAAAAGAGGTGTGAAATGGAGGCCACCACACCCACAGCGCAGAAAGCTCATGCCGACACTGGAATAAAATACTTTTCCCTTGTCCTTGCTCAAGTAAATGGCACTGGGCAAATGGCTATGGAGCCCCAGCGGATTTTGGTCTGTGGAATTTATGGAGAAGAACAGGACAGGTCTCTGGTCCTTGCGGTTTAGGCAGCTTGCACAAAATGTTGGCGTGCCATCTCAGGTCGCGCGCCGTGGAATCCGTGCTTGCAAATTACTGGTCTTTGACATTTGGACAATCTAGTCTGGATTCATGTGTTTGTGCTAAGGTCTTAGGAAACAAGAACCAATCAGGTTCCCTATTAGTGCTAAGATAATGCTCCAGTAACGTGGTTTCAGGTTATGGAAGAGAGTATCTTCCTCAGAGCAAAATTGGACCTACCACATGGAAATGCGGAAGTGGCTCCTTTAGGGCATCTCCAAGGGACCAACCCATTTCATACGAATTGGTCTATTTGGATCGGTCCACGGACACAAAAACTGGTCATTTTTGCTTTTGTCCATTTAGGTCGAGGCACTGATCCATTTAAAAAAAAATCATGTCTAAATTTGACTTGCATTGCATGCATAGTTTCATAAATTTTGCTTACCATTGCCCCGCATTGCATATAGAGTTTTGCTTACAATTACCATTGCATACCTAGTAGATTTAATAGAAGACTCCGTCTTAGCATATGCACGGGCAATTTGCTTGCTGCAAAGACATACATGGAAGGTAAAAAAGGCGTAGTAGATTTAATCTAGAAGATTTCATCCCATTTTCGACTAGTCATCGGGCTCAGAATCTGTGTGTAGTGTCGTCGGCACATGGTCTCATCGAAGATGTGGACGGTGAGCATGGCTTCGCCGTCGTAGGTGAAGACGAGAAAGTGCCCGACCTCAATGCCGTGCGCATGACAGAACTTCTTCCACATGTTGTCGAGGTGCAACTAGCCGAGGCGGTCGAACAACACCTCCATGGACCAGAGGGCGGTCGGGCCGCCGGGTACCTGTAGCACGACACGGTTGGGCTCCTGCCCATCGACGAGGGTCGTGAACTTCGTAGGGGAGACGAAGCCTATCCCCGTTCGTGCCCAGGTGGATGGTGATACAAAACTCGAAACAGTTGAGGTTGTAGATCGCCATAGGTGGTGGCGAAGGTGGAGGAGATGGCGATGGGGAAGGCGCTACGGTCCGCCCTCGCCCCCATGTCGTCCTCTTCAATCTCGCCCACGACCAGGCTCCGGTGCTCGTCCCACCTGCCCTCCCCTCGAACCTATGACGTTTGCCATGGCTACCACGTTGCCTGTGGGGGTAGGGGAATGGAAGGTGGTGTTGTGCGGAGGAGATGGCCGCGGGGCGTGCTTAAAAAGGCGAGGGCATTGGATATCGACACGTCGGTCGATACATCGGCATTGATGTCGAGCGGCCAACCCGGGCGTTGGGTGGCACGTGCAGCGCAGGCAACGGGACCCTAGGAGTCAGCGGCGTGGCCAGTCTAGGAGTCAGCCTACTCTATTGTTGGCACTTGGGTTTGAGACCAGTGGCCGTTGGATTGCTGCCAGGCAGGCTCCCGGAGGACGCAAGAAAAAGAGGGAGGACACGCGCAGCACCCGCAGCGACGCATTTCCAATGATTTTTGGAGGGAGGACTCGGTGGGTTTTGGCCTTCCGTCCGGACCAATTCAGACCGCTTGTCGTCGAATGAGTCGGCCCGGTGGAGACCTTAGCAAGTTTTGTTGCACTTTCTTCATCTTTCATCGCCCAATTTTTTTTTAAATATTCCTCCGTCCTAAATTAATTAAGTTTTGTCTAGATACGAAATCTGATGGAGTAGTATTAGCTCGGTTGTTTTCCAAATCATGACGACAGTGTCGACGCAATGAATAATTCAACACAACACAATTTATCGCTTATTCCGCGTGAAGGGTAAGACTGCCATGCAAACAGAATGTAATGACGCCGACAAACACCAGCAAATAAACCACAATTAAAATTTCAAGATGGAAAAAGATGAACACCACAAAATTAATTGACAACACAAGGGAATACCTTCACCATTCACGGGCGCAAATCATGTTCCCCCTTGCCACCTAGCAATTTCGCTCTGCCTTCTCTGGCTCTTCCCTGATCTACAATCGATCTGGGCAGCAGCTTTGTTGCCTGCCCATGATGATGGTTGTTTGCAGTAGAATCAGGGTAAAACCAAAAGGGTCTCCTTTTGGGCCTATTCCTTCATTTATTGTCTCCCAGGACACGCTGCTTGTTTTGCCCCTCTCCTCCTCGGTTTCTGCCTGCACGGAGTGGACAGGATTTGGTCAATGGTGGAAGGCCACAGCACCACACAGGTTTTATTTTAGGGGGAGAGATTGCCGGCCCTCCGTTTGCTCCCAGCATTCTGCAGCTTTTCCTTTTGGCTTGGAAAAAATATGTGCTGCCTCAGCCATGGATGGAAAGGGTACTGGCTTCATGATGCCACGGTAGAAAGAACCGTGTCGGTGCAATGAAAATGCATGGACCACCAGGGAGGTCCACAATGTACTGGGATCTATGCAACCTCCCATTTTTTCCTCAAAAAAAAAAACATCCCATTCTATTTTGTTGTGATATCTTGGAAAGGTAATTGGCAGGAAATAATGTCGTGGTTCATCCAAAGCCCTTCTAGTACATACTTATATGAGTTAAAACTATGAAAATAGAAAAAAGTGGCACTCAAGGACTGAATTTCCATGCGTCCCTACATGCATAATCACAACATAGCGTTCCTCCATGCATCGTGAAAAGAATCGAGAGATTGGAAATGAGTGAGTTTATTGATGTTACTATTCAGCCTTATATAGCATACGAACAGGTGTGTACATAGTTGGTTACAGTGTCGGCGCCTTTTTCGAGTAGACATGATGCCTCTTCGGCAATGGACAAATTAACTACTATTATTTCCTAACACTCTCCCTTGGACATTGCTATCTTCAAAACTTCAATATCTTGAAATATTCCATAGTGTCCTAGGTGCTGGAAAATCTTGATAGTCCTTAATCTTGAAAACTTGATCTTGTACAATCTATGTCCTCCAAAATCCTGTGGAAAAAATATAAGAAGAAATATAAAAATTTCATATACCATTGGTATACTTATTGTCTCATTAAAACCTATATGAGTGGAGAACTCATAAGAAAAGAGTATGATATATGGTTATCCAATGATAACTAATAAGTTCAGTCCTAGGAGATTTCTCTCCTGAAGTCATCTCATACCAATGCCATGAATGCATTTTCAAATGCAGCTGTTGGTAAAGACTTAGTGAACAAATCTGCAAGATTGTCACAAGATTTTGTTTGCAAAATATCAATTTCTCTATTTTTCTGTAATTCATGAGGAAAGAACAATTTTGGAGCAATATGTTTTGTGATATTACTTTTAATGTATCCCATATGCATTTGAGTAACACATGCGGCATTATCCTCACAGATAATAGTTGGTGATTCTAATGAACCGATACCACATGATGTTTGTATATGGTTAACCACTCTACGAAGCCATACACACTCTCGTGAGGCTTTATATAATGCAATTATTTCAGAGTGGTTAGTGGAAGTTGCTACTAGAGTCTGTTTTGTCGACTTCCATGAAATAGCTGTTCCACCATATAAAAATACAAACCCTGTTTGTGATCTAGCATTATGGGGATCAGAAAGATAGTCAACATTAGTATAGCCAGTCAAAATCATCTCTTGATTTTTCTGATAGAATAAACCAAGATCTTTAGTACCTTGTAAATATCTGAAGATATTCTTTACTCTAGCCCAATGGCGTTTTGTTGGAGCAGCACTATGTCTAGCCAGTAAATTTACTGCGAAGGCAATATTTGGTCTAGTGCAATTAGCAAGGTACATTAATGCTCCTATGGCACTAAGGTATGGGAACTCAGGTCCCAATACATCTTCGTTATCATCCCTAGGTCTAAAAGGATTTTTTTTCCATATCAAGGGATCTGACGACCATGGGTGTTTTGGATGGATATGATTTATCCATATTAAATTTTTCCAAAACTTTTTGAATATATGCGGGCTGATAAACGAGTATTCCTGAGGGAAGGTGCTCAAGTTGTAAATCTAAGCAGAATTTGGTTTTTCCCAGTGATATAAGATTAACTGCGGGATATAAGATTACAGTGTCGGTGCCTTTTCCGATTTTCCGAGTAGACATGATGCCTCTTCGGCAATGGACACATTAACTACTATTATTTCCTAACACATCGCACATGAACTTACGGTGCGTACACATGTCACATTGAATTGAAATGGTAGAAAGTAGAAACACTTGCTACTCTTTTGATCCATCGAAAGCGAAATAAAAACATGAAATCGGAAAAGGGGAGGCATGGCTGCCACCTGCCAGTGATGGGATCTGAAAAAGAGAAAAGAAACAAGCGGAAAAAGAGGACGCACAATTCTCCTTTCTGCGAGAAACCCGCATCGAGGTTTATTACCGACAAGGGTTTGTCTTGCGCCCAGAATTCCTCGTGCGATCATCATCAGAACACGCAGAGAAAAAGCGCCATGGCTGGCTGTATGTAGTCTCAACTCCGGGCAACTCGCCGGCGACGAGGAGGTGGCCCAGATCGGCCGCTGCAAGAGGAGAGGCCGCTTTCTACTTCAGTTGACATGCTACGATGATCTTCAGTGAGTTTTTTTTTTGAACATATGATCTTCACTGAGTTCGTTGCGAGCCGCAATGCGTTGGCGAAGATGGGGAAATGTGAGGAATCGTTTGAATCGTCGTGCGGCTGCCTCGTCTAGTTGGGCTTGGAGACGAAACCCTTAATGTTGAGAAGGACGCCGCATCAAAATTGCAGCCCATTAGGCCCAGCATTTCGCTGGCTTTACGCCGCGCTGCCCAGCGCCGCCGACGCCGATGACGCTGCTGCACGCGCGCGGTAAGACCACCGCGGCGCAGCATGTGGCGGCGCGGCACCTCGACCACACCTTCGAGAAGCTAGTGGCCTCCAGCCTCCCGCTCGTGGCGGCGTCGCCGTTGCTCGACGCGCTCCGGGCCTCGCCCGAGCCGCTCGCTCTCCCGGATCTCGCGCGCCGCCTCCCGCTCCGCCTCCACCGCCGTGGGCCGCTCCACTTTCTGCGCCTCTTCCCGCGCGTCTTCGACCTCCGCCCCCCGCTCCCGCTCTCCCTCTCGCTCACTCCGCCCGCCGCATCACTCCTCGCAGTCGCCTCTTCCCCCGATGCCGCCGCGCGGACGCTCCACCGCCTCCTCGCCATGTCCGAGTCCCGCTCCGTCCCTCTCCGCGCCGTCTTCCGCGTCTGGCGCGAGCTCGCTCTCCCCGACGACTTTGAGGACTCCGTGGTCGCGCGGCATCCCCACCTCTTCCGCCTCGCCCCCAACCCGGCCGAGCCCAGAACCCACGTTCTACACCTCGTCGCCGATCCGGCGAGCGACGAGTTCGCCCCGGCGGTAGATAAGACCCGGCCGGAGAAGTATGCTTTCAAGCTGCAGTTCCCGCCAGGGTTCAGGCTGACCAAAGAGTACCGGAAGAAGGTGAAGGAGTGGCAGCTGCTTCCATATGTTGGGCCGTACGAGGTTGCGGATCATAAGGTTGGAGGGAGCAAGAGGGTGTCTAAGATGGCGCGAAGGAAGATGGAGAAGAGGGCAGTGGGAGTCGCACACGAGTTTCTAAGCTTGACCGTGGAGAAGATGGTGGAGGTGGAGAAATTCAGCCAGTTCCGGAAGTGGTTTGGGATCGACGTGAATGTCAGGGACGTGTTCTTGGATCACCCTGGGATATTTTACCTCTCAGCAAAGGGAAAGAGGCATACGGTGTTCCTGCGGGAAGCATATGACCGTGGCAAGCTTGTTGAGCCAAATGATGTTTCAGAGGCACGAAGAAAGCTTGTCGACCTCATGCTCTTGCGCCGCCATGGGCTTGGAAACGCTAATTCTAATGCCAACATGTCTTCAAGTGCCAATGCCAACGCCAAAGAGAGTGATGATGATTTTCAGGAACTAGAGGTTTGATAGTTTGATGTATTCCCAGAAGTTGGAAAATTGGAGTAACTGGATTTCATGGATATTCCTGCTTAGCATGATCTGTTTAGCAGATGCTTGGCCCAACCAGGATGGTAAATACATTGATGTGGCAGTTAATTCATCCACATGGTGATAAAGATGAATGTTTCTCCAGGGAGTGTATTCCATGGTCAACTCAATTGGCATAATATGCTAGAGTCAGTATACTCCCAACTCACAGTCTCAGGTAGCATCTCTCTGAGCTAAGCTAGTTGGCAGGTCAAGATTAAAGTTTACTAGCACTTAGTTGAGTGGTAATAATATCCCTGTGAAACAGTTTGGAAAGCTTGTATTATGCCAGTAAAAATAGGTTTTATTCTAGTGATGCTATTTGGTCTTACTGTGTTGGTTTGCTAGCTATTGCTGTGTTTATCGTTACAGACCTAATTGAGGGATATCAGTTATTTTCCATATGCTAACCTAGGCCTAGAATTACTTTTTAGATTATCCACCAGATTAGGATTGCTGTGGCATATCTGTATAGATGTATGTATGGAAAGCATTGAAGCGTTGCTGATATGATACTCCGCTTCATGTTTATTTGGGAATTTGACATCCGCTTCATGTTTATTTGGGCATTTGACATCCGCTTCATGTTGAAATTCCTAATCAAGTATCAGCCGCCTGTAATTTTTTGAGATGGAACCTGATTTTTATTGTATGGTGTATGTTCTTAGCATTGTATACTGTATGTACTTGGAAGGCTTCTTTTTGGAGTGCAGTGATATGGAGCCCTTTTATCAAAATTCGAAAAATACTATTTTGAAGTTCCAAAAAAAATCTGAAATTCTTTGTGCAGAACTGCAGATACATGAAGATGATTTCTACGGACGTGCAAAATTTTGTTGAAAATTACGTAGTATTTTTGGCTACACAAATATCAAAAATTGCGGCTCTAAGTAGTCATTTGAAAATTCATTTGTTTGTCTTCGCATTTGTCTTTTCTGTGTAGGTGACGGGTGAAAACATAATTCTCTGAAACTTTCTACATACGTGAAATACATCAATGCACCTGTATAATTGTTTTCAGAAATTTTTGAAGTAAAAAAGAAAGATTTGGAATTTTTTAATTAACGAGCTCCATGTAGCCCATCCTCTCTTGTACTAGGTTTTTGTTCTTGTTGTGGCAAATCCATGTATTGTTGAAGAATATCATAGTTGGTGCATATGATTTATAATTGATTGCTCCGATAGAGCATTGTATATTTTAATAAGGAAAGTTGGTGAATCTAATTTTTGTTAGCTTTCATATTTCGTGCTATTCCACTGTTTTGCTAGCCTTCTTATTACAGACAGTGCTTACTGCACAAAGATGATCTTGCATATACTTCCGCTTATCCTTCTAGCTTGATGGTTATTTCTTCATATCAAAATTTGTATTTAATTTAACATTCTAAGTTATCATCAAACAGGTTTGTAGTATTATACAACGGAGTAAAATGTGAAATAAGAAGAACCTTGACTCTTATATGAGTATTATAGACCACCGGGTTTCTCTGGAGATGGTCTGAACCGAAGCTGGTTTACAGAACCTAATGAATGAGTTCGTCATTGTTACTGCCTGTTCTGAGCTGAAGGATCTCAACAGGAGGTGAATCATCATATCTCTGACGCTTTAGAGAGATCATCGCAGGGCGTACAAACAAAATGGAGCAAATTCTTGGAGAAAAGAAACCTGTAGTTTTACACAATTAGCCGTGTTCTCAGTTGTCAGTCGATTGGTCTAGCGGTCATTATCTTAGATTCAACTTCTGAATTTGGACTGTGATCAAGCTATTGCCACTGAACTTTGATGTCTGTATGTGACCCGGTTACATGCTAAGATCACCAGCGTGCACCAAGGGATCTGCTGGAAGCTCAAAGTTAATTCAGCATGAAGGGAGTCCATTTTGTGCAAGAAGCAAATACTGAGAACTCCGCTCAATGGAAACTATATACAGTATGTCATAGTTATCCTACACATTTCTCAGATATTTCGTTCTACTCCCTCTGTTTCAAAATATAAGATGTTATAGCTTTGTGAAAGGAGTGTATCTAGACCTCTTTTAGTGTGTAGGTTCACTCCAAACCTACATGAACCTGCACACTAAAGGAGTCTAGATACACTACTTTCACAAAGCTAAAACATCTTATATTTTGAAATGGAGGGAGTAGTACATTTTTCTATTGTTGCTTGTTCCCTGTTTTATCTTCTAAAATATCAACTATATATACAGAGTCAAGACAACTACAAAGTTAGAAGGGAGTGTGGATGTTCAGAAGTGAAACTCTAGACTGCAGCAGTCTTCTGAAAACCCGGTCGCTCCCAATCTCCAGCACGTCGATGCATTCCTCGAGCCTCTCCAACCTCTCCATTTTCGCCGTCAATGTCTCTGGCTCTGCCTTCTTAGCGGCAGACCTGACGCTCAGCCTGGCCAGCCACTTGTTTGAAGTCTGGGCTATTGTGGGCATGAGTTCCGGTGACATTGCTGCACATAACATGAAGATGGCCTCCGATGCTTCCGCGGTGGCTGTATCTACCTCTGCCATGATGCCGACCACCTCATTGTCCGTGGTATCCTCCGCCACACTCTGCTTCAGCATGATAAGTTCTGACTGGAATTTGCCGTAGTCGTCAACGAGCACAAGGAACCCGTCGAGCATTTGGTCACAGGCAGCCTTCCCTGCTGGTCTGGTTGCTAGATGCATCCTGGGTCGGCGGTGAGTGCTGCTCTCCTAGTATGCGGTGGCTGCTTGTCTCGTTGGTTTTTTTATGCGTTTGTGAGTGATGCTCGAATTGCAACGACTCCAGGCTATAAAAATTGCGTCGATGAGGTGGTGGGTTGTACTAGAAAGAATATATACTTAGAACTTTTAGAACAAACTCATCGGCGCCCTTGCAGGCGGATTTCCCTCTCGTTAGGGTTTTGGAGCTCTCGTGGCTCCGGCCGGCGTTGAGACTTTTCCTTCCCGATCCCCACTTCGTCTCCTGCTGTGTTCTGTGCCGGGCTCTTTTAGGGCAATCTTGTATTGCTCCTCGGTCTTGTCTTGGTCGCGGTTTGGAGGAGGGCGGGGGTTTTAGGGCTACAGATCGCACTCGCTAGGTTTGATCATGTCGAGTTCCCATAATTGATCGTCTTCCAGCACGGGAGAGGGAGATCTGGACAATATGTTGCAACAACTGGGTCTAACTGAAGATGATCTGGATGATGTGTTCTTTGTGGAGGAGGGGCCGCTGCCGGCTGAGTCCACTCTGGCCAGCGATCGCAAAGGTTTACACTGATGGTGAGTACTCTAGCTTCTGGTTTTTCAAGAATATGAGGTCAGCCTGGGACCTTACATAGTATGTCAAAACTAGATCTCTGGAAGGCAACTTGCACACCTTTCAATTTGCTTGTCTCGGAGATTGGGACGTGTGATGGAAGGGGGGCCGTGGGCTTTTCGTGGCAATCTTGTTCTATTGTGCCGTATGATGGATTTGCCAAGCCATCAGCTATTGAGCTAAACCATATTGATATTTGGATCCAGATCCATGATCTACATGTGGGTTATGTTCCTATGCTGAAATCTCTAGCTGGCAAAGTGGGAGTCTGGTTGAATTCAGAAGGAGCTTCTAATGACTTTGAAGGAAATTTATATTGTGTCAGAGTGAGGTTGGATGTGACTAAACCACCGAAGAGTGTTGTGTCGATGATTAGAGCTGGGAAGAGGGATCTATTTTTTGTCAAATATGAGAGGCTTCCAAATTGGTGTCAGGTTTGTGGCCATCTCGGCCATGAATATAAGGACCATGGTGATGGTATTCACCCGCCCTCGACTCTGGTTTTCAAAAACCTGCGTGCAACTTGGTCTTTACGTACAGGAGGTCGCCCAAACCGTGGGAGAGGATCACGTGGTGTAGGGAGATCGGGCTTCGATGTAGGAAGAAATACGCGAAATTCAGACCCTCGTGCACGTGCTACTGCTCATATGTCTGAGGATGAGGAAGGCGGTTTGAAAAATTCTGAATTTGCAGGAGCGCTGGGCACTACTGTGAAAGGCGGGACTATTGTGGAGGTTGATAACCAATCAAAAGCAGCAAATTGAACTACCAGCACCACCTAGCCTTAACCCAGTTTGTGATCCTAAAAGGAAGAAGACAGGATATGAAAGTACCTCAAACGTGAACCAACGATCAAGATTGACGGCACCCCGCGAGGGTGACCGCCGGGAACAATGAAAATCATAAGTTGAAACTGCCGTGGGTTACGTAAATTCACGGTATTTCGTGCGCTTCTGTACCTCCAGAAGCTTCTTAAGCCAGATGTGATTTTTCTCTCTGAGACACATCTGTCGAAAGCAAGGGCAGAAACAATTAGAAGGAAACTTTTGTTTGATCACATGATCATTTCGGAAAGTGATGGTAGGAGTGGGAGTTTGTTGCTGTTCTGGAGGAATGATCTCAATGTGTAACATCCCAAATCTTTAATCAAGGTTATTAAGATTCAAATTACCTAATTTAGGGTTAACAAAACCTTTTTCTCATTTAAAAGATTTAAGCATGCATATGTGTGTTGCATTAAATAGGAATTGTTTTAAATTGCCATGATTGTTTGTTCTAATGGTTGTAAAATGATTTTAAGATGAATTCCACATCATCTAGATCATTCCCAAGCAAAACCCAAAGAAAAAGAATTCAAAAGAATTAATAAAGAAAATGGTCACTTTTGCCATTTTAATCAACTAGGACACTTAAGGTGTTCCTAGCACTCAAAATCAAACAGAAACAATTGTGGATCTTTGCACCCCTTGCTAGTACAAGTAAATATGTATCAAGGCCCACTTTGAATTCTTCCAAAAATATTCAAACTCTAAATTTAAAAGACATTTGAAAATGGAATCTATCTCATATGTCTAGATCACACTTTTTCAAAAACCACTCAAATGACTTCAACTTGACAAATCCCAGCAACCAGAGATGATCAAGCATGTGACTAACAACTCCACCAAATTTCATTTCAAAACTCAAAAATTGAATTCTTGCGGCCATTGTGTCGAGCACCTGGTGAGCAGAATCAAACCTGCCTCACTAATACTGTTTTTGATCAAAATTTGTCGAGCCATTTGAACCCAATTCACTTTCCTTGTCTCCCTAGCCCCAACCAGGCCATCGAAGACCTACCAAATGGCCTAGGACAGCAGTGCAACGCCACCCCGAGGCCATGATCGCTGGCCGACCGTGCCCAAGCCACAGGAGACCACCAACCCCTCTCCGCTGCTTCAGGGAGGAAGGCGTGATCACACCGCCGTCCCCTGTCCACCCCACGGCTACAACTAGCCCCTGGACCACCGAGGACAAGCCCCGCACTAAGCCTCTGCGTCGCTCCAGCGCATGCCAGAGCGCCATCCCCGGCAAGGCAACACAAGCCGCCCCTCAATCACAGCCCGCACGCGCCGCTCCGCCTTGACCACCTCACCCCGCCAGACACGCCCTTTTCTCGTCGCGCGACCCACAGCCACCAGGAACCACGTCGAGCACCACCTCTGCCGCTCAGAGCGCGAGACGCTCTCGACCGCAATCCACCGCCCCTAGCACCGCCTTTAAGCCCTAGCTGACCGCTAGGGAACCGCCACCGTCCGCCTACCTTGCCCATGCCGATAGCACCCTGTGCCGTCGTCACCGACGAGCTCCGCCCATGCCTCTATGCCGCCTCGCCGAGCCTATATAAGGGAGCCTACCCAGCACCATTTCTTCACATCACCCAGCTCTCCTCTCACCACTGGTCCTTCCCCACCTCTTGCCGGAGCCGCTCGAGCAGCCAGCTGCCGGAATTTCGCCGGAGATAGCCGCAGCAGAGGAGGAGACGTCCCCGTCGATTTCGTCCACCCTCGGAGCTGCCGTGACCTCGCCTGAGTCCGCCGTCGTCTCCTCGTTCAAACGCCCCCATCGCCAAGCTTGCTGGAGCCCTGGTATGCCCCCACTGCACCCCCGCAGCGCCGCTAGGTTTCCGTCTCGCCGACGACGTGTCCGTCGTCGACGATGAACGTGAGCTGTAGATCCTAGTTCTAATCCTACGGTCCATGTTGCCCCGTACCGCTTTGCGTGTAATGAGCCACTGACAGGCGGGACCCCCTGTCAGCAGTCCTCAGCGCCGCGGAGTGAAACTGGGCCGGCCCATTAGTGTTCCCGCGCTGGCCCTATGATTCAAATTTAGATTTTTCCTTTTTAGCTGAAATTTAATTTTGTCCCTTAGTTCAAAAATCAATTCAGGGAGTTTTACAAATCCAAATTAAGTGATTCCAATTTTTTTTGGAAAGATAATTTAAATCTCTATCCAAGCCCGTTGGATTTAAATCAATAGAGTTATAGATCTCTCTAGCAAAAATAACAAGACATAAGCTTTTTCACATTCAAACATTTTTCTAAAATCAACCATAATAGTTTTTGAGTTGATTCCAACTCTCAAAAAACACATTTGACCACACCTATCTAAATGTGTAATAATATTAAGGTTTGCATGCAGTGACTTTGGACTAGTACCAAAATAATGCTATATAGGCATTTCTAGTCACTTGAAATCATTAATTATTAATCTTAAACTTATTAAAATGTGATCAAACATTTAAATCACATTCCTGTGCATTCGAATATGTGGTGATGACATGTGTCCATATGATCCCATATTTTAATTGGAGAATATTAAATCTTAGTTAATTTCAATGAGTAGAAATTACTTTTCTCAAATGAAATAAATGAAACTAGTTCATTAAACCTTGTGATGTATGTGATGATATTAGATCATCAAGTGTGTGCCTTAGTGTGCTAAATAGACTAGTTAAGTATTGTTTGGTGATTGTGTATTTCTGTATGTATTTATAGACGATAGTACAGATCAAGTCTACGAGGAGGAGGAGTTTTACCCCGAGGAAGAAGAGGAGAATTTCAACCACTGCACCAATCAAGGCAAGCTATTATTGGCAAGCTAAAACTTGCAAGCCATCATTAACAATGCAAGCTAACCCTTGCAAGCTAGGTAACCTAAGCAAGATGCATTAGGCATGCTTTGGTTATACCCTTTAACTTATACCTACTCCAAGTTCTATTTACAAGCTCTACTTTCTTTTACTTTACCAAAGTTCCTTACTTGGTTTATAGATAGCATAAAGAGTATAAAACTTGACCTATCTAGTGATACTTAGATGCCATTCTATGGCATGAGATTGATATTAGCATCCCACATTAGTGAACACTCTTAACTTAGTAGCTTAGAGCTAAACCAAAAACTTGATCACTTTAGATGGGAATACTTGGTGAAAATGACTTGTGAAAACCTTGGAATGATGAGTCATTCTATTGAGATGTTTTGACATGTGTTGAGAAACACAAATGGTTTATGATGATGAAAATGTTGAGGCATGAGCCTTAGCCCCTTTTATAAAAACTGATGGTTGGGTTCGGATCCGATACCATTCCAGTTTTACCGTACAACCACAATACCTGAATTGGGTAAGGTTTAGCCGGAAGTTTATATGCATTAGTATTAGTTCCCTCGCGGGAGAGATTTGAGTTGAGGCTACCTCTCAATGTTGTCCACCTATGCAGTGCCCAGGATGGCAGATGGCCATGGCTGGGAGGCCAAGCTCATAGGAGAGGTGCTTATACTAGAGTGTGTAAAGAAAAGGTTATGTTTGATTATATGCATACTAAGTATGATGATTCAGGGTTATCCCTGACAGATGTATCGAATTTTGTGGTGAAAGTGTACCACCTCTGCAGAGTGTCAAACTATTCGAATAGCCGCGTCCGCGGTTATGGACAGTTGGAGTGGCCATACTATTTTGTTGTCAGATGTTTTCAAAATGACTTATGAAATGATTTGTGACATGACTTGACCACAACAGAGTTGTGACTATGATAACTAAGTTCCCACTTAGGTGATTTAGAACTTTATTTTATCTTTCTTTGTTTTTGAACTCAGCTTAGGTTTCAAACTTAACTTTACAAATAAACTTAGAACTTAGCATTCCTATTAGAACTACTTTACTTGTTAGTGATAGTTTGCGAGTACTTAAAGTGTACTCATGGCTTTGTCCCTGGCTATTCCCGTGGCCAGACTATGAGGAGGACTATCCGGAAGAAGGACAGCAGGATGGCTACGACAACTAAGATCATCTCCCATCGTCAGCATTGCCCGTGACACTGAAGATGAAGCCCACTGCTATGCTTAGTATTCCGCTACTTGTTTGTACTAAGACTGGATCATGAGATCCTTTATTTGTGTAAGACCTTATTATGGTTTGTAATGGATGATGTACTTTGATATCCAATCTGTTATGTCTCGCAAAAATAGTAATCCTGGGATTGCGATGTATGGCATAACAGGCATCTGGGATTAAAAATCCGGGTGTTGACAAGTTGGTATTAGAGCCATCCTGACCATAGGCGACCCTAGTTAGAATGGATGTCCGAACAAAAACTTAGTTTCAAAACCAAAGTCAGTATTTGTGAAAATCTATTTCCTCTCTTACCCTAGGGATTCTTTATCTCAAAAAATACATGTTCCTCAAAAATTCTTACATTACTACATGAAATTTTGACACACTTGATCACTTCACTAACTTTCTCATCCTAAATTCTTATAGATGGAAGTTAAGTACATCAAGTTCTACCAGTTGGGCAACGAAGGCCAACTGATCTTCGAGAGGGATCTAGATACACTGTATGAGTACTTGGAGCGCCCACATCCAGAATTCTTTGGAGCTCAACTCAATGGTCCACCAGAAGGAGATTTACAATGGCTAGTAGTTGCTGATCTTCGAGGCAAGTTAGAAGCACCAATGTCCGAGAAGATTCAGTTCTCCATAAGAGAGAATAAGTGGCTAGATGGATTAGTCAGGGCAATGCATGAAGCTCTTGCTCGTCTCTGCGCACGGAATGTCAACCTGATCCAAGGAACCCGCTTTGCTCACTATGCAAGGCGTGATTCTATGGGAATGCCTCTGGAGATGCCAAGTCACCTGGAGTTGAAGCGTCAAGTGGAGAACCTCGACTTCCCGCTGTACGACCGACAGAAGGAATTGGACAATGCTAGAGAGTTCGCCAACCACAACCTTGCCATTGCCACCCAGAAGGCCCAGACTGTCTCACTACTCGTCAAGGATCGTCAGTCACTTCGCCGTCAATGCAAAAAGAAGGATCGCACCATCGGCCGTCTTCGCAAAAAGGTAGCCAACCTCGAGAAGACCATCAAGGAGCAAGAAGCTCAGCTTGCAGCAAAAGAAGAAGAAGAGGAAGGTGAAGACATCCAAGGGGATATTCACTCGTACCTCAGCAATGATGATGACTATCTGGAGGATGATGCCATGGACTTCTACACCGACGATGATGACTCCGACTTCATCGATGATGAGTAGATGCACTAGAGCACTATCGTAGGAATGAGAAGTATCGGTCCCATTGTATCTTAGTTTGCAGAATGGTTCTTAAAACCATCTGTTTTCCTTCTGTTGTGGTGTGTGTGTGTTTGTATCGTGTGCTTTGCTTGAATGAATGAAAAGAAGTTTGTTGCAAAACCTGAGTTAAACTCAAAGTTTTAGCTTTGAAACCAAAACCATGAACCTCAGAACTTTCCCTCTTACCCCATTATCTATCTCAATCTTCATATGAATTGTGGAAACCAAGGAGGGAGCAGCTCATCGCAAGAAGCAATGTTGCAGATTCTGCAGACGCTCATTGCAGACCGTGAAGCTAGTAGGGCAGAGCGCCAAGCAAATCTGGCCACCTTGCAACAGATCACCCAGATGGCTCACAACAATCAGAACCATGGAAATCAGGATCATCATGGATCCAAACTCAAAAACTTCCAGAATACCAAACCCCCAATCTTTAGCCAGTCTGAAAACCCACTGGATGCTGATGATTGGTTGCAGACAATGGAGAACAACTTAGAAGTCGCCGAAGTGGATGCAAACGAGAAAGTTCTGTTTGCCACCCACTATTTGGCAGGAGATGCAAGAGCATGGTGGAACATCACCCGCACGATGAACCATGGTCAAGTGATGACATGGGAAGCCTTCAAAGTCAAGTTCAGCCGCACCCACGTGCCGCAGGGTCTAGTCACCCGAATGAGAGATGAATTCAGAGAGCTAAAACAAGGCAGAATGACTGTAGCGGAGTATCGTGACAGATTCTTGTCCCTCGCCAGGTATACACCGGATGAGATCAACACAGAGGCTAAGAAGAAGGAGAGATTCATGAACGGACTGCATGATGAGATGCATACAGTACTCGTCAACATCCGTTTCGAGGATCTCGAAGAGCTAGTCGACTCTGCCATTCAGATGGAAGGGAAGATTAATCAAGCAAATGACAACCGCAAACGTTGGATGATGCACCAAGCTGGATCCAACAGTCACCATAAGTACCGTCCCAACCCGTCTGCCGGATATGCCCCGCGGAACAATCGACCCCCAATGTCTCGCCCGAGCTACCCAACCATAGTGGAGGAAATGTGAAGTCCGGAGGAAACAACAATCACCCCGGCAACTCCAGCAATTTCAACCGTGCACCTCCTAAGCACAACAACAACAACAACAACACTACACCCAGAACTGGAAGCAATGATGTGCCCGTGGCAGCAAAAGACAAGTCTCAAATCACTTGTTTCGAGTGTGGAGTGAAGGGTCACTACTCCAATGAGTGCCCCTAGAAGATTGCCGCCACTACCAATGTGAATGCCCTAGCTCAACAACAGTGTCGTGTTTCAGCACGGAAGAAGATTCGCCCCATGGAACCCTCACAACTGCAACGGTCGTCTCTTCCACATGAACGCCAAAGAAGCGCCAGATGTAGTGCTGGGTATGTTTTCTGTCAACTCAGTTTTAGCAAGAGTGTTGTTTGATTCTGGAGCATCACACTCATTTGTCACCGAAGAATTTGCATGCACTAGTAAGATTCACCCAACCAACTTGAAGCATGTCATGATAGTTCAAATACCCGATTCAACTACAAAAGCTAGAAAAATTTGCAAAGCTGTGCCTATCAGAATACATGGAATAGATTTTTATGCCAATCTAATAGTACTTAGAACCAAAGGTTTGGAAGTAGTACTAGGAATGGACTGGATGTCAAAGCATAAAGGATTGATAGACTGTGCCAAGAAAGCCATCACCATGACCAGTAGCTCTGGAGTATTAGTAGAGCATATATCTGAAACCTTGCCCCGTCAATTCAAGTGCAACAAGAGTCTAGCCCTACCCACCATAGACCAAGTCAGAGTAGTTTGTGAATACCCCGACGTATTCCCAGATGAATTGCCCGGTATGCCCCCGGATCAGGATATTGAGTTCATCATTGAACTAATTCCTAGAACCGGACCCATATCTTAGAGACCCTATAACATGAACCCATCAGAGTTAGTGGAACCGAAGAAGCAGTTGGATGCTATGTTGGCAACAGGCTTGATTCAACCAAGCACATCGCCATGGAGATCGCCTGTTTTGTTCGTCGACAAGAAAGATGGAGGCAATCGTTTGTGCACAGATTACAGGAAGCTGAATGACGTCACAATCAAGAACAAGTACCCCTTGCCAAAGATAGAGGATCTATTTGATCAGTTGACTGGTGCTAGTGTGTTCTCTAAGATTGATCTTAGGACTGGTTATCACCAACTTAAGATTCGTGCAACGGATATTCCAAAGACCGCCTTTACCACCAGATATGGATTATACGAGTATACGGTCATGTCTTTTGGATTAACCAATGCTCCCGCTTATTTCATGAATCTCATGAATAAGATCTTTATGATTTTTTTGGATAAGTTTGTCGTTGTGTTTATCGATGATATCCTTATCTACTCCAAGTCAGAAGAAGACCATGAACAACATCTGAGAATCATCCTTGAAACCCTGAGAGAGCATCGGTTGTATGCCAAGTTCAGCAAATGTGAGTTTTGGCTGAAAGAAGTAGGATTCCTAGGACATATTGTGTCTGCCGGAGGAGTCGCTGTTGATCCCGCCAAGATCAAAGATGTCGAAGAATGGCAAGCCCCAACCACTCAGGAGATGCAAGAGCTTGGTGGAACAGTATCCGCCTGATGAACCATGGTCAAGTTATGACATGGGAAGCATTCAAAGTCAAGTTCAGCCGCACCCATGTGCCGCAAGGTCTAGTCAACCGGATGACACATGAATTCCGCAAATTGAAGCAAGGAAGAATGACTGTGGTAGAATACCGTGACAGATTCCTGTCACTTGCCAGATATGCACCGGATGAGATCAACACGGAGGCCAAAAAGAAGGAGAGATTCTTGAACGGACTGCATGATGAGATGCAGACTGTCCTCGTCAACATCCGTTTCCAGGATCTCGAAGAGCTAGTCGACTCTGCCATTCAGATGGAAGGGAAGATTACCCAGGAAAACGACAACCGCGAGCGTCATATGATGGAGCAATCTGGATCTAGCAGTCACCAGAAGTACCGTCAAAACCCCTCATCGGGATATGCACCAAGGAACAATCGACCCCCAACGTCTCGCCTAAGCTACCCCAACCGTAGGGAGGCAATGGGAAGTCCGGAGGAAACAATCACAACTCTGGCAATGCCAACAATTTCAACCGTGCACCTCCCAAGAACAACAACAACAACAACACTGCACCCAGAACTGGCAGCAATGTTGTGCCTGTCGCAGTCAAGGACAAGTCCCAGATCACTTGTTTTGAGTGTGGTGTGAAGGGTCAGTATTCCAATGAGTGTCCCAAGAAGACTGCCGCCAATGCCAATGTGAATGCCCCAGCTCATAAGCAGCGTCGTGTTCAACCAGGAAGAAGATTTTCCCTAGGAACCCTCATAACCGCAACGGCCGTCTCTTCCACATGAACGCAGAAGAAGCCCAGGAAGCGCCAGATGTTGTGTTGGGTATGTTTTTTGTCAACTCAGTTTTAGCAAGAGTGTTGTTTGATTCTAGAGCATCGCATTCAGTTGTCACCAAAGAATTTGCATGCACTAGTAAGATTCACCCAACCAACCTGAAGCATGTCATGATAGTTCAAATCCCCGGTTCAACAACCAAAGCTAGAAAAATTTGCAAAGTTGTGCCTATCTGAATACATGGGATAGATTTTTATGCCAACCTAATTGTACTTGGAACCAAAGGATTGGAAGTAGTACTAGGTATGGACTGGATGTCAAGGCATAAAGGACTGATATACTGTGCTAAGAAAGCCATCACCATGACCAGTAGTTCTGGAATAACAGTAGAGCATATATCTGAAACCTTACCCCGTCAATTCAAGTGCAACAAGAGTGTAGCCCTACCCACCATTGACCAAGTCAGAGTAGTCTGTGAATACCCCGACGTATTCCCAGATGAATTGCCAGGTATGCCCCTGGATAGGGATATTGAGTTCATTATCGAACTAATCCCCGGAACCGGACCCATAGCCCAGAGACCCTATAGCATGAACCCCTCAGAGTTAGTGGAATTGAAGAAGCAGTTGGATGCCATGTTAGAGAAAGGCTTGATTCAACCAAGCGCATCGCCATGGAGATCACCAGTGTTATTCGTCGAAAAGAAAGATGGAGGCAATCGTTTGTGCACAGATTACAGAAAGTTGAATGACGTCACCATCAAGAACAAATACCACTTGCCCAAGATAGAGGATCTATTTGATCAATTGACTAGAGCCCAGGTATTCTCAAAGATTGATCTTAGGACTGGTTATCACCAACTTAAGATTCGTGCAACGGATATTCCGAAGACCGCCTTTACTACTCGCTATGGTTTATACGAATATATGGTTATGTCTTTTGGATTAACTAATGCCCTGCTTATTTCATGAATCTCATGAATAAGATCTTTATGAATTTCCTAGATAAGTTTGTAGTTGTGTTTATCGACGACATCCTTATCTATTCCAAGTCAGAAGAAGACCATGAGAAACATCTGAGAATCATCCTAGAAACCCTGAGAGCCATCAGTTATATGCCAAGTTCAGCAAGTGTGAGTTTTGGCTGAAAGAAGTAGGATTCCTAGGACATATTGCGTCTGCCGGAGGAGTCTCTGTTGATCCCGCCAAGATCAAAGATGTCGAAGAATGGCAAGCCCCAACCACTCAAACCCAAGTCCGCGCATTTCTCGGATTAGCGGGATATTACCGCAAGTTCGTTGAAGGATTTTCGAGCATCGCCGGACCCATGACCCAATTGTTGAAAAAGGACAAGAAGTTCGAATGGACCGACAAATGTGAAGCAAGTTTCCAAGAGCTCAAGAAGAGATTGATTACAACCCCAATATTGATCATGCCAGATATCAAGAAGCCGTTTGATGTGTATTGTGATGCATCCAAGATCGGTCTCGGATGTGTATTGATGCAAGAAGGCAAAGGCATCGCATATCTGTCTAGACAACTGAAGCAGCATGAGCATAACTACCCTACCCATGATCTCGAGTTAGCAGCCGTAGTTTTGGCATTGAAGACCTGGCGTCATTATCTTATGGGTAACCGCTGTGAGATTTATTCAGATCACAAGAGCTTGAAGTATATTTTTCACTCAGAAGGAGCTGAATATGAGGAAAAGGAGATGGATAGAGTTAATCAAGGATTATGACCTTGACATTCACTATCACCCCGGCAAAGCCAATGTGGTAGCGGATGTTCTTAGCAGATTGCCACGTAGGTTAAACACCATGATCAAGGAAAAGCAACCAAGTTTGTATGAGGAGTTGGAGCAGTTTAGAACTGAGCTAGTTACCAAAGGATTCTTAGCTAGCATTGAACTTCAACCCACTTTGATTAGCCAAATCATGGAAGCCCAGAAGGGAAATGCAAGTATCGATGGAATCAAGCGTCGTATTGGTACAGGAAAGGTACATGGATTCACCGAAGACGAAGAAGGAGTTCTGTGGTACAAAGGACGTATCTGTGTACCCGCAGGTTCAGAACGGGGATGTATCACGATTTGAAGGAGCAATTTTGGTGGCACAAGATGAAGCGAGAAATTGGAAGCTACATCGCCAAGTGTGATATCTGCCAAAGAGTCAAAGTGGAACATCAGAGGCCCGCAGGACTATTGCAACCATTGCAGATTCCGGAATAGAAATGGGATTCCATCGGAATGGACTTTATCATTGGCTTGCCTACTTCTAGTAGGGGAAATGACTCAATTTGGGTCATCGTTGATAGACTGTCCAAGGTAGCTCATTTTATACCTGTCAAGACAACCTACTAGAGTTCGAAGCTAGCAGAGTTGTACATTGCTAGAATTTTTAGTCTGCATGGAACCCCCAAGACCATAGTGTCGGATCGAGGAACCCAATTTACCTCGAGATTTTGGCAGAAAGTCCAAGAAGGATTAGGAACCAAGTTGAATTTCAGCACAGCTTATCACCCGCAAACCGATGGACAGACTGAAAGAGTTACCCAAATCTTAGAAGATATGTTGAGAGCTTGTGTGTTAGAGTACGGATCCAAATGGGAAGACTGCCTGCCTTTCGCAGAATTCTCATACAACAACAGTTATCAAGCCAGTTTGCAAATGGCACCATTTGAGTTCCTATATGGAGGGAAGTGTCGTACCCCTTTGAATTGGTCGCAAGTAGGAGAGAGTCAGATTTTCGGACCCGACATCCTACGAGAAGCCGAAGAAAAGGTTCACAAAGTCCGTGAGCACCTTAAGACCACCCAATCCAGACAGAAGAGTTATGCTGACAAGAGAAGGAGAGACCCGGCTTTCAATGCTGGAGATTTTGTGTATCTCAAGGTTTCGCCATTGAAGGGAACACAACGTTTTAGTCTGAAAGGAAAGTTAGCACCCAGATATATCAGACCCTTCAAGATTCTAAATCGTCGAGGAGAAGTATCGTATCAACTAGAACTGCCAGAGGAGATGCCAGCCATTCACAATGTGTTCCATATCTCGTTACTTCGCAAATGCCTAGAAGTGCCGAAGAAGACCGAAGTTTTTAAGAACATCGATCACCGAGTTGTTGATATCAACAAAGATCTGACGTATCGTGTAGTGCCCATCCGTATCTTGGAGGAAGCTTACAGAACCACCAGGACTCGGAGTATCAAATTTCTCAAGATTCAATGGAGCAACCATACCGAAGAATGGGAGCGAGAAGATTACATTAGGACTGAGTTCCCAGATCTCTTTAGTTCCTAGTTTTCTTTCTTAAATCTCGGGACGAGATTTTGTTGAAGGGGGGAAGGTTTGTAACATCCCAAATCTTTAATCAAGGTCATTAAGATCCAAATTACCCAATTTAGGGTTAACAAAAACTTTTTCTCATTTAAAAGATTTAAGCATGCATATGTGTGTTGCATTAAATATGAACTGTTTTGAATTGCCATGATTGTTTGTTCTAATGGTTGTAAAATGATTCTAATATGAATTCCACATCATCTAGATCATTCCCAAGCAAAACCCAAAGAAAAATAAATCAAAAAGAATTAATAAAGGAAATGGTCACTTTTGCCATTTTAATCAACTAGGACACTTAAGGTGTTCCTAGCACTCAAAATCAAATAGAAACAATTGTGGATCTTTGCACCCCTTGCTAGTACAAGCAAATATGTACCAAGGCCCACTTTGAATTCTTCCAAAAATATTCAAACTCTAAATTTAAAAGACATTTGAAAATGGAATCTATCTCATATGTCTAGATCACACTTTTTTCAAAAACCACTCAAATGACTTCAACTTGACAAATCCCAGCAACCAGAGATGATCAAGCATGTGACTAACAACTCCACCAAATTTCATTTCAAAACTCAAAAATTGAATTCTTGCGGCCATTGTGTCGAGAACCTGGTGAGCAGAATCAAACCTGCCTAACTAATAATGTTTTTGATCAAAATTTGTCGAGCCATTTGAACCCAATTCACTTCCCTTGTCTCCCCTAGCCCCAACCAGGCCATCAAAGACCTACCAACTGGCCTAGGACAGCAGTGCAGGGCCACCTCGAGGCCATGATCGCCGGCCGACCGTGCCCAAGCCATAGGAGACCACCAGCACCTCTCCGCGCTCCAGGGAGGAAGGCGTGATCACACCGCCGTCCCCTGTCCACCCCACGGCCACAGCCAGCCCTTAGACCACCGAGGACAAGCCCCGCACTAAGCCTCTGCACCGCTCTAGCGCACGCCAGAGCGCCATCCCCGGCAAGGCAAGACAAGCCACCCCTCGACCATAGCCCGCACGCGCCGCTCTGCCTTGACCACCTCACCCCGCCAGACATGCATTTTCCTCGCCGCGCAACCCAAAGCCGCCGGGAACCACGCCGAGCACCGCCTCAGCCGCTCAGAGCGCGAGACACTCCCGACCGCAATCCACCACCCCTAGCACCGCCTTTAAGCCCTGGGTGACCGCCAGGGAACTACCCACCGTCCGCCTACATTGCCCACGCCGATAACACCCTGTGTCGTCGTCACCGACGAGCTCCGCCCATGCCTCTCTGCTGCCTCACCGAGCCTATATAAGGGAGCCTCCCCAGCACCATTTCTTAACACCACCCAGCTCTCCTCTCACGACTGGTCCTTCCCCACCTCTCGCCGAAGCCGCTCGAGCAGCCAGCTGCTGGAATTTCGCCGGAGATAGCCGCAATAGAGGAGGAGACGCCCCCGTCGATTTCGTCCACCCCCGAAGCTGCCGTGACCTCGCCTGAGTCCGCTGCCGTCTCCTCGTTCAAACGACCCCATCGCCAAGCTTGCTGGAGCCGTGGTATGTCCCCACTGTATCCCCACAGTGCCGCTAGGTTTCCGCCTCAACGGTGATGTGTCCGTCGTCGACGATGAATGTGAGTCGTAGATCCTAGTTCTAATCCTACGGTCCACGTTGCCCCGTACCGCTTCGCGTGTAATGAGCCCCCTGTCAGTAGTCCTCAGCACCGCGGAGTGAAACTAGGCCAGCCTGTTAGTGTTCCCGTGCTGGCCCTGTGATTCAAATTTAGATTTTTCCTTTTTAGCTGAAACTTAATTCTGTCCCTTAGTTCAAAATCAATTCAGGGAGTTTTACAAATCCAAATTAAGTGATTCCAATTTTGTTTGAAAGATAATTTAGATATCTATCCAAGCCCGTTGGATTTAAATCAATTATATTTATAGATCTCTCCTAGAAAAAATAACAAGACATAATCTTTTTCACATTCAAACATTTTTCTAAAATCAACCATAATAGTTTTTGAGTTTATTCGAACTCTCAAAAATCACATTTGACCATACCTATCTAAACATGTAATAATATTAAGGTTTGCATGCAGTGACTTTGGACTAGTACCAAAATAATGCTATATAGGCATTTCTAGTCACTTTAAATCATTAATTATTAATCTTAAACTTATTAAAATGTGATCCAACATTTAAATCACATTCCCATGCATTAGAATATGTGGTGATGACATGTGTCCATATGATCCCATATTTTAATTGGAGAATATTAAATCTTAGTTAATTTCAATGAGTAGAAATTACTTTTCTCAAATGAAATAAATGAAACTAGTTCATTAAACCTTGTGATGTATGTGATGATATTAGATCATCAAGTGTGTGCCTTACTGTGCTAAATAGACTAGTTAAGTATTGTTTGGTGATTGTGTATTTTTATATGTATTTATAGACGATAGTACCGACCAAGTCTACGAGGAGGAGGAGTTCTACCCCGAGGAAGAAGAGGAGAATTTCAACCACTACACCAATCAAGGCAAGCTATTATTGGCAAGCTAAAACTTGCAAGCCATCATTAACAATGCAAGATAACCCTTTTAAGCTAGATAACCTAAGAAAGATGCATTAGGCATGCTTTGGTTATACCCCTTGACTTATACCTACTCCAAGTTTTATTTACAAGCTCTACTTTCTTTTACTTTACCAAAGTTCCTTACTTGGTTTATAGATAGCATAAAGAGTATAAAACTTGACCTATCTAGTGATACTTAGATGTCATTCTATGGCATGAGATTGATATTAACATCCCACATTAGTGAATCACTCTTAACTTAGTAGCTTAGAGCTAAACAAAAACTTGATCACTTTAGATGGGAATACTTGGTGAAAATGACTTGTCAAAACCTTGGAATGATGAGTCATTCTATTGAGATGTTTTGACATGTGTTGAGAAACAAAAATGGTTTATGATGATGAAAATGTTGAGGCATGAGCCTTAGCCCCTTTTATAAAAACTGATGGTTGGGTTCGGATGCGATACCATTCCAATTTTACCGTACAACCACAATACTAGAATTGGGTAAGGCTTAGCCGGAAGTTTATATGCATTAGTATTAGTTCCCTCGCGGGAGAGGTTTGAGTTGAGGCTACCTCTCAATGTTGTCCACAAATGCAGTGCCCAGGATGGCAGATGGCCATGGTTGGGAAGCCAAGCTCATAGGAGAGGTGCTTATACTAGAGTGTGTAAAGGAAAGGTTATGTTTGATTATCTGCATACTAAGTATGATGATTCAGGGTTATCCCTGACAGAAGTATCGAATTTTGTGGTGAAAGTGTACCACCTCTGCAGAGTGTCAAACTATTCGAATAGTCGCGTCCGCGGTTATGGACAGTTGGAGTGGCCATACTGTTCCGTTGTCAGATGTTTTCAAAATGACTTATGAAATGATTTTTGACATGACTTGACCACAACAGAGTTGTGACTATGATAACTAAGTTCCCACTCAAGTGATTTAGAACTTTATTTTATCTTTCTTTGTTTTTGAACTCAGCTTAGGTTTCAAACTTAACTTTACAAATAAACTTAGAACTTAGCATTCCTACTAGAACTACTTTACTTATTAGTGAGAGTTTGCGAGTACTTAAAGAGTACTCATGGCTTTGTCCTTGGCTATTCTCGTGGCCATACTATGAGGAGGACTATCCGGAAGAAGGACATTAGGACGGCTATGACAACTAGGATCATCTCCCATCGTCAGCATTTCCTGTGACACTGAAGATGGAGCCCACCACTACGCTTATTATTTCGCTACTTGTTTGTACTAAGACTGGATCATGAGATCCTTTATTTGTGTAAGACCTTATTATGGTTTGTAATGGACGATGTACTCTGCTATCCAATCTGTTATGTCTCGCAAAAATGGTAATCCTGGGATTGCGATGTATGGCATAACAGGCATCTGGGATTAAAAATCCGGGTGTTGACACAATGTACCTCTTTCTCAGAGCATACAAACTACCTAGATATCCGCATTAATGAGAACAATGCAGATGCATGGAGAATTACAGGGGTGCATGGAGAATTACAGGGGTCTATGGGGAACCAAGTGCTGACCGGAAACACCTGACATGGGGTTATATTCGGCACATGCATGCAATGTTTGATCTTCCTTGTGATGCAGCCAGTCCTATGGGCGCCCCTACATCTACACCAACTAGTCCCCCAAGTGGACCAATGACTCATGCCTGAGCTAAACTCCTACAAGCTAAGGTTAACTCGCTCCTTTCCTCGTGTGACTTTGATACATCCTTGGATGGCTTGCTACTTCATGCAACTACTCTATGCATTATCAGCTATGAAGCCCCAACGCATCACCAAGCCCCCACGGATGAAGTACAAGGAGTAGGACGAGAAGAAGAAGCTGCTGGAGCTGATCACATCGGAGTCTCTGGCCCACGAGACCGGAATCTCCGGACCGTCACACCGGAGTCTCGGGCCCATCTCCGGACCAGCCTCCGAACCGAGCCCGGGGATATTCTGAACACCCCTCTAGAGATAGACCAGAGACAGACCAGAATCTTCGGACTGCATGTCGACAGGCATGTAAAGTGCTTTGGGCTTTTGGCCCATGTAACCCCAAACTCGTCTAGACTTTACTCTTTTATGCCTAAAGTACCCTTGAACCTGTGGCTGGTCTATAAATATCCCCCACCTCTATTGTAAACCCTAGGCTTGATATTTCGAATTAGAAGAAACCCTTGTGGATCTATCAAGTTCTTGCCTCATGCTCCTTTGATAGAGGAGCACCAAATATCCCTCACCTTGTTGGAGTTTGCATCGTGCCTCCCTCATTGTACAGGGCCTTGGCATCGGAGCCCCTTACCAAGATGTCAAGATCTCACCAAGCCCCCCACTCACCATGTCAGTTCGAGAGAGAGAGATCCTTGCCCGATGCCGATCCTAGGGATTGCGTCGGATCGGTTGCCGTTGGCGTGAGCTATTGGCTTGTATCGTGTCTTTGCGCGTGTGTGTTCATCGAGTTCTTCGTGCATGTGTTCGCGGATTTCATCCTCTCCCTCTTTCCCTCGCACTTCCCTCTCGATTTCCACGTGGATTCATGAAAGATCGAGCACCCCCGAGATTAGCCCTCAACATATTGGTATCAAGAGCTTTGTTGCTCATGAATTTCCCCTTCATTTTTCTTATATTCACCATAAATTCGAAAATCCCCAAAAAAGAGCCCCAAATTTGCCTTTGGATCGGTCTCTTGATTTGGAGTGTTATTTGTGGTTTTCATCCGACCAAATCTTGTATTAGGAGTTGGTCCAACTTTACCCTACATTTTCCCTACCCAATTTGCCCAATTTTTCGTGGATTTGAGTACCCAAGGCGTGGATTTCCACTCAAGAATATGAGCAGTTCGAGCTGTGTCCCCACACCGGAGTTTCTGGCCCTGCAGACCAGAGTCTCCAGCCCACACCAGAATCTCGGCCCACACCGGAGTTTCCGGACTACACACACCGGAGTCTCTGGACCACGCCAGAGTTTCTGGCCTAAGACACCGGAGTTTCCGGCCCTAATGCCTGACTCTGACCCTTTTGCCTCTTATTTCGCATTGGCTAATTTTCCTCTTGTTTGTTTGTGTCCTGTGTGCATGTCGTCAACTAACAATAAGCTTCCGCATCAACAACATCCGCGCTCATCGACACCACAGCACCGAACATCACCCCGTACCACTGATCACAAGTTCATCATCACCAACGAAGGTATAACTTGTGTCACCTTGTTAACCCTATCTTACTTTGTGTGTACCTACCCCATGAGAGTGGCTCATCTTGTGTTTTCTTGATCATTGTGCATTTGTCCTTGGATAGTGAGAGTGCAAAAGCAATATCAAGAGTGACTTGGTAGCATCAAGGGAGAGCAAAAATAAAAGAAACAAAAGAAAAAGAAAGAAAAAGATACAAAGAAAACGAAAAATAGTCTCCCATAGAAAAAGAGAGTCTCAAGCTTGTAAGCAAGAGAGAAAGAAGAGTGCCCAAGACAAGTGCACAAATCCATTGCTCATTTTTCCTCTTTGCTAACGAGCCACCATCTCTCCTTGCATTGGCACGACACCGAGCTTAGTCTTCGTTAGGACATTTTGTTCCTCATTTTCATAGTCGTGTCAATCCCACTTATCTCCACGTGTGTGTATAGTCATAGGTTCCTGTCACCCTTTTGAGTTGTTGACCTTTACCTTTGACTTGAGTTTTGTTGAATTTCACCCACTTTTGACTATCCATTTTCTTTTGGTTGGTTCTTTGCCATTCCGCGGCACTAACCTACCACCAACAAGCTTTTGAGAGTTAGTTCTTTATTTTGTGTGAGCTTTCTTTGCTATTTCACTTTGCAAGCTAATAGTTCTTGTTTGTGGCTCCTAGTTCGGTTTAATCACCAAGGTGAGGTTGAAGGCTAACCCCCACCACATATTGCTTTCCATATACATTTCATTGTTGTTTTCGCATGATGGATATGCACGGTGAGGCAAGCCAACCACCTCCACCCGAGGATGAAGAAGGAGGACCGTACATGACACGTGAGAGCCACTACATCATCTGACAAGAGTTTCATGATCGTTGTCAAGCTCTCGAGACCCGTCAAGATGAACAATTCGGCGACACTCGCCAAATTCAATAGCATCGACAACCGCTTCGACGGACTACAACAACAAATGAATGATATGCGACAAGGCTTCATCAATCTCCACCAAGAGACGAGGGCCATGCACATTAACTTTGCCAACCAAAATGAAGCTTTACAAAGATCGATGACCGAGCTCGCGCACAATACAATGTCGCGCCCACACGCACCAAGCTCTTCAAGGCATCATTCGAGTGCGTCAAGCTCTTCTTGCCATCACATCCCACCTCAACAAGATCTTCATGCAAGTGCTCCAAGACGTGATGAAGCACCCGTGGTGGAAGATGGAAGCTCTTCACACTATATACCTTCCCCACGGCATGCCGGAGCGTCAAGCTATGATGGTGATTTCTCCTCACGGCCTCAAGCAAGGCGACACAAACACCGTCATCACGCAAGAGCTTTGGTGATCCAACAAGCACAACCACATGAAGAGCCACGAGTGGAACCTCGAGTACAACCTCAACTACACTGACAACATCCACGTGACATACTTGCGACTACAAGTGATGACTCCAACTTGGAGGACTAAGCTCGACTTTGACATGAAGCTCTTCGTGATCCTCATCTTCATCATCACCGTCAAGAATGTTTGCATCATCACCATGGTCACCATGAACAGCCTCCTCCACCACATCAAGACATGGAGCGTCAAATGGTACATACTGAGCGACGCCTACCACGTCATGAGGCTCAAGACCATGATCTTCATCGTGAGGCCCATGTGCCTAATCTGCATCATCAACCAAGGAATGAGCCTACTTTTCGTCAACAACCGCATCAAGAGGCTCAACATCCTCAACACCCACATGAGGCCCAAGTTCCTCAACCTCGTCAACAACCACGCCAAGAGAAAGAGCAAGCTCCTCAACAAGGTCACGAGAACCAAGTTCCACCTCCCCAACCGCAAGTGCATCAACAAGGTCACCAAGCACATCGCCATGGTTGCATGGAAGATGAAGATCGTCAACATCATGTCAACAACCACTACGTGACCGCAATGATGAAGAAACTTTTGGCAAGATCAAGTTCACAATGCCCAAGTTCACCGGTTCCAATGATCCCGAAGAATATCTCTCATGGGCGCTAAAAGTGGACAAGATCTTCCGCATGCACAGTTATAGTGATGAGAAGATGGTTGCCATGGCTTCACTTGAGTTTGATGACTACACCATCCTTTGGTGGGAACAAGTCCAAGTTGCGCGTGACACGAGAGAAGAGCCCCCAATCACAACTTGGCACGACATGAAGGCTCATATGAGATCTCGCTTTGTTCCTACACACTACATGCGTGACCTCTTCAACAAACAAAACTAGGCGTTTCGAAAATAGTTTAGACAAAAACCATGCATGATGATGACGATGCTCAAATGCAATGTGGCATGATGACATGAGCATGCGGTTATGATGATGCAATGCACAAAAACACCGCGATTTTCTAGTAGTGGTTTTAGCGGGATGCCACAATTCGACACCACTAACAATGGATCTCGCCCTCGAGATCCGCCTCATGGTACCGGAAAGAAGGTTGGCGATCTGAATCTTCTCGCTTCATGTAGGTCCTCGCGACACCACTAACAATAGGTCGTTGTCCATGGTCGTCGAGAAAACACTCCAGGAACAAAGGACGAATGTAAAGGTATCTAGAGATAAGGCCACCTTTAACTTCCGTGGATGGAGCGAAATTTCTTGATCCACCGATTCGATGTACAAAAGTGCACAGAGAGAGGCGGGTAGGGTGATCAGTCCATCCCGTACTCAAAGCATCTCTTCTGTAAATGAATCGCAGAATCATGCAACCAACTCTCGGGATTTAGACTGAAGATCTTCACAAGCGGTGTTCGAAACAAGAGGGGTGATACAGGATCTCCATCGGATCTAGCGTAGATGATGTCATCGCATTGGGGACCACCGGAAGATACAAAGGAACATTGTACGAAAAGACACAATGATCAGGTTTTGCTCTGGTTCCATTGGCATGAACAACACATGCTCAAGGTATACTCCAACTTCACCAATGCTCATCCTTTTCATATGCTTTTCAACGATACAGATATCTGTCAAGGGGCACATACGGATAAAGAGTTCAAGGACAAAAGATTGGATGAAGGTACAACAAACGAGATGCAGATTGATGATTGTAGCTCCACCGTTATCAGAGGGAGGAAGCGAAACCCTGAAGGTACGACAGAAACCCAACCACGAGAATTCCTAGACTCGAAGAAAGGGAAGAGAGCAGATTCAAAACACGCAGAGGTAAGAGGAGAATAGCAGAGGGGTAAGGAGTAAAATAGACCTAATCAGATCTATCCAACCGATTTTGCAAAATAGTTTGGACACTCTACTTCGGCCGTTAGCTAGGTTATCCTACAGGCTAGACTTGTGGGGTATCACAACTGCTGAGCTCTGATACCACTCTGTAACACCCTCAAATCGGCCCTATGCAAGTTGTAGCCCTTTCCGCCAAACCCGCATAGAAACGATTCAAGGACGCCCACCAGGCACTTTCGTGCAGGTGGAAAACGAAGTAATACCATTACACAATAGTCCTCGATGGGACCCATAGAACAGATATTTATACAACACGACTCCACGAGTCAAGAATACAGATATACAATATAAAGATCCAAATCACCTTGAAATCGATAGGGCGTCCGACTACGGACAAGATGCAAATGGGGCCAAGAGCCCTGAAGAATAACCAGTGGCGTCCATAACCCCGCCCAGGCCAAGCCGGAAGGGTAACCCTGCTAACGACGTCGATCTCAAACCTGCTAAAACAAAAGGGGTGCCGACAAAAGGGCGAAGGAAAAATAGGAGCGTCAGTATTGAGGCCAGTACACGGCGAGGCTAGAATTCGGCGGCTCTCGCCTACATAGGTATGGTGGGCTCAAGCGGCAGCGCAGTGGCACTAAACAACCTATAGAGTCTCGATACAACTGGCGGTTATCAGAGAGGGATAAGAAAGACCTATTCGGATCCAACCTGAAGCTAACACCAAACAAAACCATCCTGGTATTTCCCCCCTCGAGACCAAATGAGGAAGTCAGACCAAGGAACTCACACAGTTAGCAATTTTACTCATTCCGTTATAGTTGCAGCATTTACTAGTCAGATATTTAGCTTGAGTCATCCTGATAGCATAAGTAGTGGGCAGTTTAATTACCATTCTGTTATAGTTGGAACATTTACTAGTCATATATAATTGTCCTGAGGAATCCCAAAACCAGCAGTGGTTGACACTTTTATCACATTCCATTGTAGTTGCAATACTTACTAGGCAGATATAGTATGACACAGATCACCACCGATCCACCAGTTGTTGGCATTTTTATTATCCATTCCGTTATAGTTGAAGCTGATTACTAGTCACACATTAGTCAAATTTATAGCGCTACTTAAGTTATGCTTGTCTATGATCGAGATACTGTGCTACAAGTCGTCCATAACCGCGGACACGGCTTTCGGAAAGTTTTACCCTGCAGGGGTGCACAAATAGCAACACACACTCGATCAACCTCGGAAAAACCAACTCAAAACCCAACGAGGCTTTCACGACAAAGCGATCACAGGATTCATAAATATTTCAGGGGGCCACCCCACTAAGCTACCCGCAACGAAGTTGGCCGGCTCCGGAACGGACCTAGGGTTTGCGACGACGGCTGTAAACGACTGGGAACCCGAAAATGTGACTGGGCTTGTCGATACCGCGAAAACGTGGCGTGATCCCAAAACAGTACAGGTGCTCCACGCACAATCTTAAATAAAGCAGTAAAGCATGGCATAGGTACAAGATAGTAATAAAGCCCCAAACTACTTTGTGGCCCCAAGAAATAGAAATGAATCAAGCTCTGGCTCAGGGGGGTCCACGGCCTCCCGGATGTGGATTGTGCGAAAAGTCAAGGAACAGGTATCAAGTACTCGGGGTCCTACGGGACACAAGTGGGTGTGGAAGAACCAAATAACATCTATTGCCCACCGATGCCTATGCATTAGTTATATCTAGCATTTTCATAGTTGTATTTAAAGTCATGATCATCTCCACCGTAAACATCTGCCAGCATTCCAACAACTGTGGCTTGTGACAACACGAGACCGCACCTGAGCAAGCAACTACGACTCGCAAGGCCAGCTATCTACCAAACGAAGGTAATAGGAGGTTTCCAAGGCAATATAAAGGCTGCACGGGATCTAACTGGTGTACGGAAACTAAAGCATCATGACACGGATAGCAATAGATCAACAGGAGGAAATAAAGACTATAAATGCAAAATAGGTAGAAGGGGAAGAGATGCTCGCCTGGAAAAACATTGCCGAGGGATCGTATCCGGAGAACTTGCGATACTCGCATCCACTCATCAGCCTAATCCGCGAAGAAGCAAACACTAGAAGAAACACCGGATGCAATATTTAATACTACGGCAGAAGATCCGACATGCTTATGATATGATGCATGGCATGGCACAGATGCGGTGCAATTAGACAATATTAAGCGGAACCGGGGTCCCGACAATTAATTAAACGGTTCAAGTTGTTTAGAAACCCCGCAATTTAAATGTTGTATTATTGTAGCATCCCAATTGTCTAACAATTGCAATGCTACTAGCCTAGTCTATATAGATGCTACTTCCTACATATAATTGTTGCATCATAATTATATCATGCTCATGTCATCATGCCACATTGCATTTGAGCATCATATAAAACCCCTTTTCCTTTTGGTTCTTCCTCTCATAATGCTTTTGTCTTATTAAATATAGTTGCTTCTTGATATATTGTTACATGCCCAGTATGAGCTGAGGGCATCTCTCTTTAATCCTTTCATCTACTAACAATGGCCACCTTCCTTTTGGTATCATCTTAATTCCACCATATATATATGTATGTGACCATTTTACCTTGCCTTGGCATTTTATTCTTGTCACTCATACATGTATGGACCCAATATTCTATTCTTACACATGCATACATGTGGTTTAATTCAAATCTATCCCAATCTGGATTTATTTGCTTTCTCTCACTATTGTAGCTCACATACCTGTCACATATTTAGTTTTCACTAAATATGCTCACATACATGCATGCTCAATTACTTGCCTACATGCATTATGGATGCATTGCATGGCACATGCAATATGGGCACCATCTACACCTCTTTTCCTTCTATTTGTTTGGTGTTGTTTTGGGTTTTTCCTAAAGAGTTGGTCAATTGATTTTGGTCAACTAAAATCAAACCTAACTAGCCTAATCTACCCAACCTAACCACATCACACTAACCCCCTTCCAAACCGTGGCCACCACCCATGTGCTTGCCATGGCACACATGGATGGCATGCTCCCACATCACCCCATATTCCTTACCCTCTTCTTTTCCTGCAAACCAAGAAGATGGCCAGCACCCCACGTCTGTCCCTTCCCTCCTGCTCCCCATCTCCTTCCTCTTTATGCAAAGAAACAAAGAGAGAGAAGGGAAGACCTAGCCCTAGACTACCGAAGCCTTCCTCCTTATCTTTTTGCATAAAGGTGACCCCCCATGTGATCCTTCCTCTCTCATATCTCCAACCCTAACCACCCAGAACTCCTCTCAGATTCCATCTGGGCGAAGCCAGCCCCTCCCCTTCATTCCTTCCACTCCCTCCTCCACCATGGCCATGTCAAACCCTTCTCTAAATCGTAGCTTCAGCTTTCTCTTCTAGCCGACGATCTAGAGTGTGTTGAGCAGTACCAAGAGCATTAGCGGGTTCCCCTGCATCCTCCTCGTCGCCCTGTACACGGAACACCGCCAAGAGCCGCCGGGTTGCCGCCATGCCGCCGTAGATGCCATGGACCCGGAGCTCCGGCCAGCAAGCCCCGCGCCAGATTGCGACTGCCCCGAGCTCCTTCGTCTACACCGCCGAACTCCTGGTGAGCCCCCCTACTCGCCGGACTTGCTCGCCCCCTCTCTGGTGCCCCGTAGCGCCGCCGCCATCTGTCGAACAGCCGGCGCGCGCGTAGACGCCGCCTGACCTTGCCGCTCGCGTCGCCGATGCCGCTTGGTCCGCCTTTGTTCCTCGTCGTGCCCCGCGCGCCGTAGACCTCCTCCAGCGACGCCACCTGAACGAAAGTCGTAGGCCGCAGATCACTCTACATTTTTCCTTTTTATGGCACAGTGAAACTCGCCGCCGTTTAGCTGCAGTCCTGCCCGCAATCCAGCCGCACGCGTAGTTTCTCTACTAACGATGAACATCCATCAGTCCGGCGTCGCCGCCGCTTTTGCAGAAAAGCCCTGGAGGTTTTTCCCGCCTTCACCCGCGCTCCTCCGAGCCCACCGGTCAGCCGCCGCGCCATTTTACAAAAAGGCAACCATGGCATCGGTTCGCTATGCAATTTTAAATGGGGCGGTATAATACAAGTATATCCCGCATAAACACTCCATATTTAATTATGAGGTGAATCAGCATAATGCCCCCAACCCACATGATATGCATGCGAGATGAACAATTAACATGCAACAAGTTTTATATATAGCATTTATAAAATAGGGGCTCGGGAAAAGGTTCACACATCTGGGTTCGGAAGATCTTGGTTCCGGGGGTTCGGGGTTCGACAGGGTTCGACGGGGATCGGTCTCGGCGGAAGCATTCTCGGACAACAGAGTAGATCTTGTCGCATGTGACGAAGAACTCGGGTTCGGAAGGAGGTCTTGGCATTCCGATGGATCGGTCCTCGGGGTTGAAGAACTTGGCGTTCCGGGAAGAAGATCTTGCGGTTTCCGTGTCTTCGGTTCCATGAAGGCGTGCTTGGCGTTTCGGGTCTTCGGGATCTCGACGAGCTTGGTGTCTGGGACGGGGACCCGGGCGGGGTCGGTCTTCGGAAGGTCTTGTCGGTGGTCTTGTATGGTCCTTCGAGGTTCCTGGAAGGAGAGCATGGTGTCCCTCGAAGTAGAACTTGTGGGTCTTCGGATCGGCTTCGCCGCTCTCGATTAGGACTTGCTACCGGCGGCAGGTTTGTAGCTATTGATCATACTCAACGCCATCTCGGGGACTTGTGTACTGCGGGAGCTCTTGGTACCGGTCTTGTAAGCTTCGAGAGCTATGCTGCAGCCTGAACACTTTGCGACTAGGAAACAGGAGGGCGGCGTGCTGGCCGACATGCACCCTGTGCTAGAGAGCTAGCAGACGACGACGCGGGCACCTGGCGAGCTTGGTGGGGAAGGCTCGACGAGGCGCGCCGGCGGGAGGTGGGCCATGCCCTAGCGGCCAGAGGAGGTGCGGGAGGGCCGGCGAGTAGACGGGGATGACAGCGGGAGGTGGGATGCTGGAGGAGGCCGCACGGACGGCGAAGCCCGGCGAGGCAGGGGGCGCGTGGGACGGGCCAGCCGCGCTCCGGCGAGACGACGCAGACGGAGAGGGGAGCGAGGCCCAGGGGCCGAGGCGGAGGGCGATGCGCCGGGGGCCATCTAGGGGGGGTCCCTGGCGGCGCAGAACTGCCACGAGGGAGGCGGTGGCCAGACCGGCTCGCGGTCGACGGAGCTTGGTGACGAGGGGTGAGGTCGGCAGCAGCTCGGGGGAAGAGGCGAGGGCCAGCGGTGGTGGTTGTGCGGGGAAGCTCGTCGGAGGAACGGGGGAGAGCGGCGCGACGAGGGGGCGGGGTCGCGGCTGCAGAGGCGAGCGAAGGGTCCGGGCGGCAGGGATCCGCGAGCGGCGGCGGAGAGCACGGGGGAAGCAGGGCAGGGCTCGCGACGGCGCGGGGATGGATGCGGGGGTCGGTGCGGTTGGTGGGGGGATGCGAGGCAGGGACAGGGGTGGGCCTGGCGATGCGGGGATCGAGGTGGTGGGACCGGCTGGCAGGTGGTGGGACGCGCGCAGGTGGGGAGTTGGCGTGGCTGCGTGCCCGTGTTGTGCGATGGGGATAGGGGAGGGAGTAGGTGGTGGCCTGGGGGTGAGGTGGCGTGGTGTGGGTGGATGGAAGACAGGGGTAGGGTCAGGAGGGTGACATGGCGAGATGCGGTTGGCCGGGGTGAGGTGGAGGAGAGAGGCAGGTGGCGGCTAGGTGGTGAGGTGGACAGGCGGGGGTTGGTGGCACTGGGTGTGGTGGGGCTGGTTAGATATTTTGGGGGTGGCCGGCTGGGCCGGTTCGGGCCTGGCGGGCTGCCCCCTAAAAATAATATAAAAAATTTATATGGTTAAAACGGGGCGTTTGAAATCCGTTTAAAGACGAAACAAAATATTCCGGAGGTCCGGGTTTTAATTTGAATAAAGACAGGAATATTTAGAAAACAAAACTAGGCGTTTCGAAAATAGTTTAGACAAAAATCATGCATGATGATGACGATGCTCAAATGCAATGTGGCATGATGACATGAGCATGCAGTTATGATGATGCAATGCACAAAAACACCGCGATTTTCTAGTAGTGGTTTTAGCGGGATTCCACAACGCAAGCTCAAGAACATGAAGATCAAAGTTCTAACATCTTCCAAATGCGATCCGGCATAAATGGGAAATCCATCAAAGTTATCATCGATGGAGGGAGTTACCACAACCTTGTTAGCACCAGTTGTGTGAGAAGCTTAACCTCACCCTCCATCCTCACAAGCACCCCTACCATGTGCAATTCCTAAGTGACCGAGGATCCGTGAAGATCAAGCACACCGTATCGGTAACCTTCTCAATTGGTCCTACAAAGACACGGTAGAGTGTGATGTGGTCCCTATGACGGTTTTCCAAATGATACTTGGTCGACCTTGGCAATTTGAGAAAGGTGCTCTACATGATGGCCGCACCAATGTCTACACCTTCAAATGACTTAACAAGACTTGTGTGTTGCAACCGATGACTCTGAGACAAATAATTGCGGATAATACAAAGGCTTTAGCGAGGGTGCAATCCACAACACAAACTTGTGATAAGAGTGGTGAGTGAGAGAATCACCTCATAGAGAGTGAGAGCCACAAGCCTACCTCGAGTGGAAAAACTAAGAGTGTTCTTCTTGCCACCAAAAGTGAGATGCCAGAAGTGAGGAATAACCCATCCATCTTTCACTACGTCCTCATTTGCAAGGGCCTAACGCGAGGAACTAATGACTTGACAAATATTCCTCCCTCTTTGATGATCATTTTGCAGGAATTCAAGGATGTGTTCCCCAAAGAGCTCCCACATGGACTACCTCCTCTTAGTGGCATCAAACATCGCTTTGACCTCATACCCGGTGCACCGCTACCAAATCGTGCCGCCTACTGCACGAACCCGGAGGAGACGAAGGAGATAGAATGTCAAATCAACCAACTCGTCTCCAAAGGTTTGATCCGAGTAAGCACTAGTCCCAGTGTGGTACCCATGATCCTCATTCCAAAAAGGATGATACGTTATAGTTATGCATTGACTGCCGTCCAATCAGTGTTATCACCGTGCGTTCTCGACATCCCATACCACGTCTCGATGACATGCTTGATGAGTTGTGTGGAGCCACTATTTTCTTGAAAATTGATCTTCGTAGTGGTTACCATCAAATACGCATGGCAGAAGGTGATGAGTGGAAAACCGCCTTCAAGACCAAACTTGGTCTCTATGAATGGTTGGTCATGCCCTTTGGCTTACCTAATGCCCCATCCACATTCATGCGCCTTATGAATCATATTTTGTGTTCTCTCATTGGAAAAGGTGTTGTTGTCTATTTCAATGATATACTTGTTTATAGCAAGTCACTTGAGGAACATGTTACACATGTCAAGGAGGTCTTGCAAATCCTTCGACATGAAAAGCTATATGCTAATCTTCCCAAGTGCACTTTTGCTAAAGACAAGTTGATTTTTCTTGGATTTGTCGTTTCTTCGAAGGGCATTGAAGTTGATGTTTCCAAGGTAAATGACATACGAGATTGGCCCATCCCCACAAATGTGAGTGAATTCCAAAGTTTTCATGGCTTAGCCGGTTTCTATCGTCGCTTTGTGAAAGACTTTTCTACCATTTCTTGTACTCTCAACGAGTTGACCAAAAAGAATGTCACCTTCGTGTGGGGCAAGGCACAACTAAAAGCTTTTGATGAACTTAAAAAGAGGCTCACCGAAGCACCTCTTCTTGCGTTACCGGATTTCACAAAAACTTTTGAGATAGAGTTTGACGCTAGTGGTATTGGCATTGGAGGAGTCCTCATGAAAAACGGACGTCCTATTGCCTACCATAGTGAGAAATTTGATAGTGCACGCCTCAATTATCCGATTTATGACAAAGAGCTTTTTGCCTTAGTACGTGTTCTCCAAGTTTGGCAACATTACCTTTGGCTAAATGAATTTATCATACATTCGACCATGAGTCGTTGAAATATCTCAAAGGCCAAGCCAACTTGAGCAAGAGACACGCTAAGTGGGTTGAGTTTATGGAGTCTTTTCCTTACATTGTAAAGTATAAGAAGGGAAAATATAATGTAGTTGCAGACGCTTTGTCTCACAAGAACACAAGCCTTCTTACTCGAGAGTAAACGTGTTGGGTCTTGATGAAATCAAAACTTTGTATGCTTCCGACCCGTTCTTTGGACCAATTTTTGCAAAGTGCTCTATTGACAAAGGAGTTGATGCTTTCTACTTGCATAAGGGTTTTCCTTTTAAACAAAACAAGTTTTGCATTCCGAAGTCGTCTCTTCAACTTTTTCTCCTCCAAGAATCACATGGTGGAGGCCTCATCGGTCACTTTGGCCGTGAAAAGACATTGGACATGCTCTTCAATCACTAAATTTGGCCTAAGATGAAGCGCGACGTGGAACGCTATGTCCAACGATGCACTAATTGTGTTCAAGCTAAGTCCAAATCTAACCCCTTTGGTCTTTATATGCCATTGCCTATTCCTTATGCACCTTGGTCTGACATTAGTATGGATTTTGTTTTAGGATTTCCTAGGTATAAGCATGGTCACGACTCTATATTTGTGGTAGTGGATCGCTTTTTCAAAATGGCACACTTCATACCGTGCCATAAGACCGACGATGCTTCACATGTTGGCAATTTGTTTTTCATGGAAATCGTTCCTATTCACGGTGTGCCAAGAATAATCGTCTCCGACCGTGACATCAAATTGATGAGCTACATGTGGAAGACGTTAATGGCCAAGCTAGGAATCAAGCTACTCTTCTCTTCCACATCGCACCCACAAACTGATGGTCAAACTGAGGCCGTAAACCGAAGCCTCGGGACCCTTCTACCGTGTTGATCAAGAAGAATCTTAAGGATTGGGAGGAATGCATTCCCCACACCTAGTTCACCTACAATCGAGCCAAGCACTCAATAACCAAGATGAGTCCCTTCATGATCGTCTATGGCTTCGAGCCCCTCACCGCGCTCGACATTTTACCACTTCCTCTCAACGAGTGCACACACATGGACATAGACAAGCGTGCACAAGTTATGAAGAAGCTTCACGAAGAGCTACTATCGAGCAACAAGTTCTTCACCAAGCATAAAGGATGAACAAGAACAAGAAAGAGTTGATCTTTGAAGAAGGCGACCTTGTATGGATACACTTGAGCAAGGAACGCTTCCCCAAGGAGAGCGACTCCAAGATCAAACCAAGAGGAGATGGCCCCTTCAAGGTCCTCAAAAGAATCAACAACAACGCTTACATCATCGATATCCTGACCTCCAAGTACCTTGTGAGCAATACGTTCAATGTCAAGGACCTTTCACCCTACCATGGAGATTAGGCCTGGGTAAAAACTCACACTGTGTAAACTATGCAAACCGGTCTGGGAGTAGCTAGTTCATTTATCTTCACAATATCAAACGGGAAGTTCAATCTAGTTATAAAATTTGAACTAATCCAAACCGGTTAAACCAGTCAAACCGGATTTGCCCACCCCTAATGGAGATGTTCAAGATGATAACCATGAAGAGTCGAGGATGACTCTTTTCTAAGGGGGGGGGGGAGCTGATGCAGCCCATCCTACGGATGCCCCTACATCTACACCAACTAGTCCCCCAAGTGGACCAATGACTCGCGCCCAAGCTAAACTCCTACAAGATAAGGTTAACTCGCTCCTCTCCTCATGTGACTTTGATACATCCTTGGATGGCTTGCTACTTCATGCAACTACTCTATTTATTATCAGCTATGAAGCCCCAACACATCACCAAGCCCCCACGGATGAAGTACAAGGAGCAGTATGAGAAGAAGAAGCTAATGGAGCTGATTACACTAGAGTCGCCGGCCTAGGAGACCGGAATCTCCGGACCGTCACGCCGGAGTCTCGGGCCCGTCTCCGGACCAGCCTCCGAACCGAGCCCGGGGACATTCTGAACACCCCTCCGGAGACAGACCAGAATTTCTGGATTGCACGCCGACTAGCATGTAAAGGCCTTTGGCCCATGTAATCGCAAATTCATCTAGACTTTACTCTTTTATGCCTAAAGTACCCTTGAACCTGTGGCTGGCCTATAAATAGCCCCCACCTCTATTGTAAACCCTAGGCTTGATATTTGGAATTAGAAGAAACCTTGTGGATCTATCTAGTTCTTTCCTCATGCTCCTTTGATAGAGGAGCACCAAATATCCCCCACCTCATTCGAGTTTGCATCGTGCCTCCCTCGTTGTACAAGGCCTTGGCATCAGAGCCCCTTGCAAGACGTCAAGATCTCACCAAGCCTCCCGCTCACCGTGCTAGTTCGAGAGAGAGATCCTTGCTCGACGCTGATCCTAGGGATTGCGCCGGACCAGTTGCCGCCAGCGTGAGTTATTGGCTTGTATCGTGTCTTTGCGCGCGTGTGTGTGTGTGTGTGTGTGTGTGTGTGTGTGTTCACCGAGTTCTTCATGCGTGCGTTCGCGGATTTCATCCTCTCCCTCTTTCCCTCGCACTTCCCTCTCAATTTTTACGGGGATTCGTGAAAGATCGGGCACCCCTGAGGTTAGCCCTCAACACCTTGGGTTCTTCTTGGTGACTTCAATGATATTTTGAGCAACACTGAGGAGGGGGGGGGGACCTCAGACCACTAAGATGTATGCAACCCTCCAGGGATGTTATTAGAGACTATGATCTAGATGATATGGGCTATAATGGTGACATATTAACATGGAGGAGAGTGTGCATCAGAGAGCGCATGGACCGTGCTATTTGTAATTATCACTGGAATGATATGTTCCCTCTTGTAGGGGTCATTAATGAGAAATTCTCGAAGTCCAACCATAGGCCAATTACAGTTGATTGCTAGTACCTTGATAATGTGGAGGAATATGTGGTTCATAGGAATAGGATGTTTGAGGCTAAGTGGCTCCTCAAAGAATCTTTTGATGATATAGTGCGTTCGGCCTGGGAGAAAGCCCATGAGAATGGACCGGGAAATATTGCCCATCGTTTGAAGGAGGTTCACCGAGCTCTTCATGCATGGGAGATGCAGACTATGAAAGAACCACGTCGGCGACTAAAAGAGCTTCAAGAAAAACTTAATTCATCTATGGAGGGAACTCTGAGTGGTGATGCTACTGCCCTACGACAAAGAATACAACTGCAAATTGAGCAAGTTCTAGAACAAGAGGAACTTAAATGGTTACAAAGGAGTCGTGCAAACTGGATGCAATTTGGGGATTGGAATACAATTTTTTTCCACTATTTCGCTACGGCTAGGAAGAAAAGGAACATCTTAAAACAACTGGTTGATACGGATGGGAACCCTGTTGTTGGAAGAGTCAATCTAGCGTGCCATATTAATGAAGTATTTCGGTACGCTATTCTCATCTGAAGTCCCTGTCCCTAATGAGGAGGTGATTAACAAAGTCAAGATGTGTGTTTCACCGGCTATGAATGACGTCCTATGTGCTCCGTATACAAGGTAAGAAGTATAAAGGGCCTTGTTCAATATTGGCGATCTTAAAGCTCTTGGCCCTGATGGCCTCCATGCTATCTTTTACAAAAAGTACTGGGGTCTACTAGGATAAGAATTTACGGATGAAGTTCTTGCTGCAATAAATTTGCGAGTCATACTAGAGGAGTGTAACGACACCCAACAAAGGTAATGGAATACCGGCCTATTAGTTTATTTCGAAGTGATTGCAACTAGATTAAAAATGATTCTGTTAAAGATCATTTCCCCTACTTAGAGCGTGTTTGTCCTAGGTGGAAAATATGGCCGTTGTGCTATCAAACTTGATATACACAAAACGTATGATAGAGTGCAGTGGAGTTTCCTGGAGAGAATCTTAGAACAACTGGGTTTTAACCAAGAATGGATCAACTTGGTCATGTCCTCTGTACATTAGTGAAGGCCCCCTTCTGCAGGAGCGATAGAAGAAATAAAATCGCGATGCCTAGTCCAATAAAAAAAAACAGACTCGCGTGGCTACCTCGTTTCTTTGTTGGACCAGCAAGAACTTTTGGGCCAGGCCCAACTACGGCCAGGCTACCTGCGGTGCCAATTTTCTCACTAGTATAAATTATACTAGTCTATTTTTTAACACTAGTATAAATTACTAGGGGCTATTAGATGCACTAAAATGAAGGGTTGTTATTCATTTGAGGGTACCACAAAGAACTCTATTTAGGGCTGCCGACCCAGGTTGGAGTGGACAAAACAAACTGCTTTATTCATCTTGTTGAGAGAGTCTGTCAAATGTTGATGGGATAACTTTTATCTTTTGGTGGGAAAGACGTTTTGTTGAAGGTGGTGGTCCAAGCCATCCCAGCATATGCCATTTCAGTGTTCAAACTTCCTAAACAAGTAAGTAAAGGGATCACACATGCTATGGCTTGTTACTGGCGGGGAGATGACAATGATCAGAAGCATATGCACTTGTTTTCTTGGTGAAAAATGTGTGTGCCGAAGAAGAAGGGAGTATGGGTTTTCGAGACCTTCATTGTTTCAACTTGGCCATGTTGGCCAAGCAATGTTGGAGGCTACTCTGTGAGCCTGAGTCGCTATGTGCGCAAGTGTTGAGGGCTAAGTATTATCCCTCTGGAGATTTATTGAATGCTACACTGAAAAAGGTTCGTCCTACACCTGGCAAAGTATATGGGAGGGCATCCAAACTTTCAAAAAGGACAACATCTGGCTGGCATCTTGGGGACGGATCGAATATAAATATATGGAATGACCCCTGGATTCCAAGAAGCCCATCAGGAAGATTGTCACAGAGAGACATGATGTGGTTTATACAAAAGTCCCTAAACTTATAGATCCTCGTACAGGAACATGGGATGATGAACTGGTTCGTCTCATCTTTCTTTCAGTTGATGCGAATAGGATATTGTGAATTTCTTTGGCACTAGGTATGATGGAGGACTTTGTTTACTGGAATGGCACAAAGAATGGTATTTTTCAGTTCGATCTGCTTACTCTCCTGAATGGCATCATCAACATGGCTGAAAGATTATCCGCACCAATCCAGTTGGCACAAGTGAAATCAACCCAGTCTGGATGCAAGTCTGGAATTAAAAGTTTTGGCTAAGATAAAGGTTTTCACTTGGAGATTATTACATGGAACTATCGCATGCAACTGCACCCTTGCTAACAGACATATAATCCCTTCGAATGTATGTCTTGTGTGCAAGATTCACTGTGAAGATACTAGACATCTCTTCTTTGAATGTGCTCATGTCCAAGAGATATGGGAGAATATGGGGATTTCAAATAGTATTGCAGAAGCATGCGCATCTGAACAGGAGGGATCAGCTATTATGGAAATACTGTTGAGAAGAAAAGACAAGGTTCTTCCTGGAAGCTCTGATCTAGGCCTCAAAGAATTAATCGCAACGGAATGTTGGTATATATGCTGGGAAAGGAGGAAATTACTCATGATGAGCCTGTGCAGAAACCCTCGAGGTCATCACAAGCGATCTACGCTCTAGCCCTAAATTTTTTCAAATCCTGCAAGAAAAACTCGGGCATCAGACGACATGGCTAGGAGAAGCCCCTGAGGGTTTTGTTAAACTAAATATTGACGTTGCTTTCTCTCTAGATAATCTCACAGGCGCGGCGGGAGCTGTCTTACGTGATGACCGCAGAATGTTCATTGCTGGATCTTGCTGCGGTATCCCAAATATCGAAGATGCAGCAAGTGCGGAAGCAAGGGCATTAAGAGATGGTCTTATTCTTGCTGGCCAAGTAGGTTGTAATAACCTGGTAATTAATAGCGATTGTATGGAGATGACTGACATGGTGCGTAATGGAGCCAAATCGGTGGGAGCAGCGGTGGCTACCTATGAAGAATGCACCTTTTTGGCTCGAGGCTTTAGTACTTTTAGATTTGATCATTGTTCTAGGGAGAGTAACTTTGTAGATCATTTTCTTGCTAGTTGAAGGGACCCCACTCAATTGTTTGGCATGAGGATCCACCCGATTTTCTTTTTAGCCACTTGGCGAACGATGTAATCCTATTCGATAATTAATAAAGCCTCGCAGCTGGATAGAGTCTAGCTGTTTCCCTCAAAAACAATACTCCCTCCATCCGCAAACAAGTGTACTTCTAGCCTTTGTCATAAGTCAAACTTATTAAAATTTGACCAATTTTATAGGAAAACAAGGCAACATTTATGACAACTAATTAGTACCATAGATCCGTTTTGAAATGTAGGTTCGCAATTTACCAATTTGATTGTATATATGTTGCTACATTTGTCTACAAAATTAGTTAAATATTAAAAAGTTTAACTCAAGTAAAAGTTAGAAGTACACTTATTTGTGGACGGAAAGAAACGGCTGCCACTTGCAGTTGGTGCGGCGCTATAAAAGCTACTGTTTTTTATCCCAGCATGATGGCCAAACTGCTGGTAATATACAACACTCTTGTATGGGCTTGAAAGAAGAAAAATGATATTGTGCCCCCGGTGCCCCGGGTTGTGTGGAACGACGCGTGGTGTTGCTGCCCTCTTTCTGCCTATGATGTCTAGGGCCTCATCTTATCTCCTCCCATTCATCCCTTCCGAGCGCGAAACCATGAAGTCCTCATGGCGGACAGTGGAAGTCTGACGCACCCAACTCCCCATCTCGCCGACGCAGCTCCGCTCCCCATCTCGCCATTGCCGAGCTCCCCCGTCTCACTGGCGACGGGAGGACGGCCATACTACTTCGAGAGGAGGCGAACACTATGGTTGTGAGCATTGGTTCCGACTACGATAGTGCTGCTCCCTTGCTGGCGTGCTAGCCCCGTCCATTCTCCTCTGCCGATGTGTGACGCGCAAAACCTTTTTTTCTTAGCCGAACGCCTCCCTGCTGCTCCCTTCTCTCCCACCTTCGGCGAGGAGAGGTCCTTCGAGGCCACCCACCATGGCTGATGCCCGCCCCGTGCTGCTCTGTGCCGTCACTCACCTCTGCTACACGTGATGGCCGTCGCTGCTACACGTCTCCGCTTCGGCCCAAGCCTCCGGTGACAGGCCTCGCTCCACTCCGTCAGAAGTTAACCTCCTTAATAAAATTTGGATCATACTTCAACAAACTCCACCTTGAGACAAATTCCTCCTTGTAGCATCAGCGGTAATCATCTCCCTGAACAAACAAAGCAAATACTTTCGGCGCCAATAGCCACTTGGGCTAATCAGTCAAACCAACTAAGTTCGAGGAAAGCTCAAACTTAGCAACAGGAATAGGTTTAGTCATCATATCAGCAGGATTATCATGAGTGCTGATATTGCATGCCTTTAATTTACCTTGAGCAACAATGTCTCTAACAAAATGGTACTTGACATCAATGTGCTTAGTTCTCTCATGGAACATCTGATCTTTTGTAAGGTATATGGAACTTTGACTGTCACAAAACAAAATAATGCAAGAATCATCTCCACAAAGCTCATCAAACAAACCTTTCAACCAAACAGATTCTTTGCAAGCTTCAGCAATAGCCATGTATTCAACTTCGGTAGTGGATTGTGCTACAACAGCCTGCAATGTAGCCTTCTAGCTAACAACACAACCACCAATATTAAACACATAACCTGTGAGGTATCTTCTCTTATACAAATTGGCAGCAAAATCTGAATCCACATAGCCAACGAGTCCCTAACCGATCCTGCCAAACTTCAAACAAGCATTGGAAGTGCCAAGAAGGTAACTGAAAACCCACTAAATAGCCTTCCAATGTTCTTTACCAGGATTAGCCATGTATCCACTTATCAAACTCATAGCATATGATAAATCAGGACGAGAACAAACCATGGCATACATCAAAGAACCAACATCGCTAGAATATGGCACCTTTGACATGTACTCAATCTCTTCATCAGTAGTAGGACATTGTGAAACTGACAATTTAAAATGAGGGGCAATAGGAGTACTAACTGACCTGGCACCATCCATATTAAAACGATGAAGAACTTTCTTAATGTAACTTTGTTGACTAAGAAATAACAAACCAGATTTTCTATCTTGGGTAATCTCCATACCTAAGATCTCCTTAGTAGCACCAAGATCCTTGTCGTGGTATTGCTGACGAGTACGCATGGAGGGGTCCTCACGATGCATGTTTAGAGACGTGGGGTAAGACGGAGAGTTGGTGGGTACGAGGTAAAACAGCTTACCCAGGTTCAAGTCCCACAACGGTGGCGGAACTCTACTCCTGCTATAAATCACTATAATGGCAATACGCCGAGTTATAGAGATCGGTTCGCTGTGCGAGGGTGTTATGAATCATTCTACGTTGTGCCCTAAGGCTCCCACAGGTCCGGTTTATAAAGGCACCAGAACCTAGGGTTATAGGGAAAGGACCTTGCCAGACAAGGTAAATAGTCCTACACTAATACTAACTAGTCTTTCGTGTCTTGCACTCCAAGGCTCCAAGTACGTTGGTGACTCCTGCATAGCCTTCCTTTATCCGGCATGGACCTTCCTTCTGGATCCATCTAATTGGGCCACCCAGCAGGCCATATGCCCTACTACCAACTGTGGGCCACCTGGGTTAGCCGGATTAGAGGCACACTATGATGATACCCATTTAGCATATCCCCAACAGTAGCCCCTGGAGGATTTTGAAATCTTGCGCCGTCTTGCCTGTTGATCTTGAATGCTCCGTCTATGTGATGTTGGCAATCCGTCAAGAAATATCTCAAATGTCTCCCAAAGAACCCTGCAATCCTCTCCAGCTTTGTAATGTAGCCGGAGATTCCTTGAGTCTTCATTTCCAGAGCCGGACATTCTCCGCCTTCGATAGAATCTTCAAACATGACTCTCCACTACAACTGTCAGGAGGATGACATAGGGTACAACCTACGCTACCTCAAAACTCATAGAAGGTAGGGATTTAATCATTAGCTGTTTTTACACGCGCAAAATCCGAAACGGTAAAGCGGCAAAGACAGAGGACGTGGCGAAATTACCGCGCACACTCGTCTCCACGTCGGCAACACTTCGCCCGTAGGATCTTTCTGCATGAATCTTGACACCAGGCCTATATATTTTGACTGCGGCTAGATTATTTTCTTTTACCAGCATTCTCCCCTATGTCTTCGTCTTCCTCCAGCCGCACGGTCGTTCGAGCTCCTCATCGGAAAACCCTAGCCAGAGTTTCCCCCTTTTCTCCATCCACTCCCAGTCACGCAATGGCCTCCAGCAGCTCTGCTCCTTCGACGGCGGTGACCCCTGAGGCTACAACGGAGCCATCTCAGGGAGTGACGGTCCCACCGGAGGGGGTCATCGTCCCTATCACCGCCATGGTGGAAACCACCGGCGATGACCAAGGACGGGTGGCGCCAGAAGCTGCTGAAGAGGATAATGACTCCCACAAGGGAGCATGGAGGGGCTCCGACCTTTCCGCTGAGGATTTGCAAGAACTTATCACCGAGGGGTATCTCCCCGCGGCGGAGGGTTTGGTCTGGCGGTCGGTGCCGGCCAGCGGGGTGACTCCTTCTCCCCAAGCCGGAGAGAAGGTATACCTCAAAGCCCAGCTAGTACGTGGCGTAAGCCTGTCAGTTTCTGACTTCTTCCTAGATGTCCTCCGCTACTTCCCCACAACCTCTCTCCCAACATCATCCTCGTACTCAACAACTTCATTGCTTTGTGCGAAGCATACCTAGGAATAAAGCCTAGGTTAGATCTATTTGTTTACTTTTTTACCATTAATAGAGAGTCTGTAGAATCCAAGGATGAGCTGCGGATATGCAGAACAATTGGTTGTTCTAAGCTGAAGGATATCCAGGTGGTGTCCAACGATGACACCCCCAACGATCAACCAGCTCTGGCAGCACAAAAGCGGAAGAGATCCACCTCTAACGCTGCTGTCGTGGCCAAGAAGAAGAAGAAATCGGAGAGTGGAGTCTCCAGACGATCCACCGCCTCCTTAGAGGTAGAGAAGAAGAAATCCTCTAGCATCCCCTTAGCCAGGTCATCTGCTGTAGCGTAAGTTCATTCATTCCCCGACTTTAATTTTTATTGTCATTATTCAATTCATGTACTTGTACTGAGTATGTTTCAGGAACAAATCTGGCACTGGTTTGAAGCGATCCTCCAAAGATGTTGGCGGGTCAAAAAATATTCATGACATGTTGACCAATGATTTGACTACCAAGTCCTCCCCCGCTACTGCTCCTCCTACTCCTGCCGTCAAGCCCGGAACCACTGGGCCCTCATCTCCCGTCGCTCCTAAGACCTCCGCCATGGAGACAGATATCAATCCAATCTTTGATGTCTCAGATTCTGCCGGCATAGATGTTGCTCCCAGTGGGCAGGCGACGCAGGAGAGTACTTCCTCCAAAGTGGTTGAAGCTTCGGCTAAGGATGCCATAGAAAAAGGAAAACAAGTAGTAGAGGAAGCGAAGGCGGAGGTGGCTGTAGCAACGGACAAGGTGGGAGCCTCTACACCATCCACTGCTATTATCTCGCAGCAGGTGACCAGGGTGTCATCCATGCCTCCGGCTTCAACAACTCCTTTGGCTGCAACTCCTTCGACATTGTGCTTAGATGACCTCATCAAGCAGGTGGATGCCGTGTATAATAATGTCGGCATCTTCCATACTGCATATGCCAATTTGGCCAACAATCTCAAAGTTATTGCCATTGTAAGTTTTTTAAGCTTGATCTTTTATCGCATAACATATCCCTCTGTAGCCCCTGAGCTCTTAGGAGGATAAACAATAGTTATTGGCCTGAGTGCTCCCAAGAACTAAGATTAGAACTTGATCGTGTAGCCCCCGAGCTTCTAGGTAAAACTAGAAAAAGTTCCGGCTAGATGCTCTAAGAGTAGCATACTTGTCTTTGAAATTTAATCCTGTAGCCCCCGAGCTTCTAATTGAAACTTTTTAGCAAAGTTCCGACTAGATGCTCTAGAAGAACTAGCCATAGATTAAAATATCATATTGTATCCCCCAAGCTTCTAGATGAAACTAAAATAGTTCCGTCTAGGAGCTTCTAAGAGAAACTAAATGATTTTGCTTACACAGAATGAGAGTCCCTGGAGGAAGAAGGCCAATGAGAAATATGACAAGCTGCAGGCGGACCTAGAAGCTGAAAAAGGCAAAACAACTTTCCTAAAGGAACATATCACAAATAGCAAGAGTCTGTTTTCCTCTGACATTTTCCTTGCTAGTGCTCATAGCCAATTTCTTCCGTGTTCTCATACTGTTCTTGTTTTGCCGTCTTACATAACTCATTGCCAAGGCCAAGGGCATTATCGAGCAATCGAAACATATTCAAGACCTCGATAGTGAAAACAAGATCTTAAAGAAAGACCTGGCCGATGCAGTGAAAAGTCATGAGGAGGCGATGAATGTCCTGCAAGAGTCTGCAGACACCGAGATGCATCATATGAAGGAAGAAATTGAGCGCCTTAAGGAGCAAAACCAAGCTACTTAAGAGAAAAACTCTCGGAGCCTTGAGGCATACAATAAACTTCAGGACGAGCATTGCATCTTGGCGGAGACATGCAAGCAAGTTGAATCCAGCATCTTTGGTATATTTCCTCTGTCTTGACTAATTCTGTACTTTGGACAAATGTTTGATGTACTTATACTCATGGTCCTTGTATCTCATGCAAACCACAACTCCCATTGGCTTGACCAACTTGGTGAAGGTTCTCCGGATCCCAAGGAATGCATGATTCTTGCCGGCAACTTTGTTAGCACCGCCATCGCTCAGGCCAAGGAGATAGCCCAACCTTTAGGGATAAACATCAAGGCGGCATACTCAGTGGCCAAGTACTCAGAAATCCTGCGCCGAGCCCTCGAGAATGTCAAGGACTGGAAAGCCTCTTGCGTCCGGACTGGTGCAAGAATGACCCTGTCCTTGGTCAAAGCACACTACGACAATACCGACATTGATCTGGTGACCTCTGGCATGCCCAGGATGGAATAGGAAGGGAAAGAGATCGATAGCAATGCTATTTGGAACTCCCTCGCCGGCTACGACACTAGAGTTGCCAAGATGGTCAAGGAGGATGTCTTTGTGCCTGCCAAGATACTTGATGATGACATGGCTTCTTCTGAGTATAGCCCCTCTCCTTCCGAGTTTGACGAGCTATCCCGGCCTGGCTCTCCTATTACCGATGATGCCACCATGAAGTCCCCTACAACAGAGCCATAAAAACAATATTTGTATTAAATGTATCTCTACAATGTGTATGCGGAAAAAACTGATGAATTCGTAAGGAGGAAAAACTTGTACTCAATTTTCCTGCTACTTATCTATTTCCAACACGTATATTTTTTTAAGCAAGTGCTGGCTTATCCATTATTTTGGTTGGTATGCTTGACCTTTCGGGAAATGGAAGACTCGCAGCATAGAACTATGCTCTCAGGTGATGATTCTTAATAGCACCGTCAAGAACCTAAGATCAAAATCGCCGGCTTTGAGTGCCGAGAAGTCACTACTCTGGAATCCACATAAAAACTTCAGAAAACGTGTAGACCAGAAAACTTAAGCTAACGCCCGTAGGCGGAATTTTCACAAGTGCAAATGCAAACTTGCGCATAAAGGGTTTATATGATCCAAAAAATGAACAACTAAAGGAGGTAAAAGACTCAGAGAATATGAGTGAACCAAATACTTTATTCCATTGATCATATAAGAAACTTTTTACATAATATAAAATATGCTAAGTGTAAAAGGGACGTAGTTGTGCTATGTTCCATGGCCGATCTGTCTCCGGGTAATCATCATCGGAGTCACATTGCTTGCGCTTGCGATTTTTAGGCCTATATTTCAACTCATGAATATTGACAAGGTAATAGAAACCATTTAGGAATGCTTTTCTTATGATGAACGGTCCTTCCCAAGGCGAGGATAATTTGTGTGATTTATCCTGCTTAAGTCTAAGCACCAGATCCCCTTCTTTAAACAAGTGATGCTTAACACGGCGACTATGATAGCCACACAGCTTTTGCTGGTAGATGGCGGATCATGCCAGTACGTGCTCTTCCTCGAGTAGGTCCATAGACAAGCGTCTAGATTCTTCAGCGTCATCCTCCTCGTAAGCGGTGACTCTTGGTGCATCATGGATGATGTCGGATGGTAGGACAACTTCTGCTCCATAAACCACGAAAGAAAGGAGTCAAGCCGGTGGATCTATTGGGTGTTGTTCTTAAAGTCCACAATATAGATGGTAATGCCTCCACCCAGGCTCTAGCTGCTCTGTGTAGTGGTGCCTCTAAGCGTGGCTTGATTCCGTGCAGAATTAGTCCATTGGCCCGTTCAACTTGTCCATTAGACTGTGGATGTGCCACCAATGCTAGGTCAAGGAAGATGCCTTTTTCATGACAGTACTCCTCAACTTCTTTGAGAAACAAATTTCTGCCGTTGTCGGTGATGATGCTGTGTGGGAGACCAAATCTCACCACTAGATCCCGGACAAATTTTAGGGTTGTTTGCCCATCTATCTTTCTAATGGGTTTAGCTTCAATCCATTTTGTGAACTTATCCACTGCTACTAGCAAGTGTATAAATCCACAGGGTGCTGTCTACAAAGGTCCCACCATGTCCAGCCCCTAGACTGCAAACGGCCAAGTTATTGGTATGGTTCGTAGTTCTTCAGTTGGAATACTTGGTTGTCTTGCATAGAACTGACACCCAAGACATGTTTGTATGAACTTGTGAGCATCTGCCTTGGCAGTCAGGCAGTAGAATCCTAGTCGGAAGGCCTTAGCCACCAACGATCGGGGAGCGGTGTGATGCCCACAATCTCCGAGATGTATCTCTCTAAGGATGTCAATAACTTGATACTAGGAAATGCATCGAAGGAAAACTCATGTGGTACTTCTTTTGTATAGCTGGCCGTCAATAATGACATAGCCTTTTGTTTTGCGTACTATTTGCCAACTTTCGACTTAATCGTCGAGCAAAGTTCCATATTGTAGATAGTCCATGAATTGTTTCGTCCAAGCCGGAGAGTTCACTATTACTGCGTTAACGAATGAGTCCACTCTATCCGGGTTGTCGGGGTCCGCTCCCTTCATGAAAGGGGTCCGTAAATGCTCCAGGAAAACGCCTGGTGGAATTGGTCGGCGAGCTGATCCAAGCTTTGACAGCAGATCCGCCGCTTCATTCTTCTCCCTTTTGACGTACTTGACTTCGTAGCCGTCGAAGCAATTGGCAATCTCGTTTACTTCGACTCGATATGCCGCCATCATAGGGTTCCTCGTGTTCCAGGTGCCAGATACTTGCTGGGCAACCAAGTCGGAATCTCCACAGCAAACTATGCGCTTGATGATATCCTTGGCTACTCGTAGTCCGTGAATGAGGGCCTCATACTCCGCCATGTTGTTGGTAGTGTTGAAGTAGATGTGCCGGACGTGTTGCAACTTCTCCCCAGTTGGTGATTGTAGTAATACACCTGCCCCCGAGCCATTGAGTAGCTTTGGTACGTCAAAGTGCATGACCCAATATTCTGGCTCTAGCACATGAGTGTGTTCTGGCAGTTCTATCCAATCTGCAATAAATTCAGCCAATGCTTGTGATTTGATAGCATCACGCCCATTGTAGGTGATTTCAAAGGCGGCAAGTTCAATGCCCCACTTTGCCACTCTCCCGGTAGCATCGTTGTTATTGATGATGTTGGAAAGTAGAGCTTTGCTCACCACTATGATGGGGTGCTCTTGGAAGTAATGCCTTAGCTTCCGTGAAGCAGAGAAAACTCCGTAAGCTATCTTCTGATAGTGCGCGTAACGCTGCTTGGATTCTGTCAATACCTGACTTACGTAGTAAACTGTCGCTGAACTCCATATTCATGCGTTGGCTCCTTGCGCTCCACCATGATGACAATGTTGATTACTCGGTTGGTTGCCACCATGTAAACTAACATAGTCTCTCTTGATACTGGTGCTGCAAGTATTGGTCCGGAGGAAAGTATTCTCTTCAACTCCTGAAGTGTTGCGTCAGCCTCATCTGTCCATACGAATTTGTCCACCTTCTTTAGCAACTTGTAGAGCGGCATAGCCTTCTCTCCAAGTCGGCTGATGAACCGGCTTACTGCTGCAACGTAGCCTGTGAGCCTCTATATGTCCTTCAAGCACGTTGGGTGTATGATGTCAAGGATGGCCTTGATTTTCTCTGGCTTGACCTCAATCACGTGGTGTGAAACGATGAAGCCCAATAGCTTGCCAGATGGCACCCTGAAGACACACTTCTTGGGGTTAAGCATCATGTTGTATTTCCAGAGATTATCAAAGGTTTCCTACAAGTCGGTGATGGCTCAATGCACGGCGCCCAGAAAAATGCTTGATGGCGGTGTTGATGTAGAGCTCGTTGGGAACCCCAAGAGGAAGGTATGATGAGCACAACAACAAGTTTCCCTCAGTTATGAAACCAAGGTTTAATCGAACCAGTAGGATCAAGGAAACACCCCAAAGGTGTTACTAGCCGAGCCTTGGCAGGACGCACTACCGGTGCTAGTAGCAACGTGGAGACCTGCACAACATAACCACAGAACTTTGTCCCCAACTTGCGATGAGGTTGTCAATCTCACCGTGTTTTGCTGAAAAAAGGATTAAACATATCAAATGGAAAGAAGTAAAAGTTTGCAGAAAGTAAACACAAAGAAGTAAACAGATTGTAGATTGTATGTAAAGAAAAGGACCGGGATCCATAATTCACTAGAGGTGGATCTCCTTAGATAGATAACATGCTGGGTGAACAAATTACAGCGGGGCAATTGAAAAACATCGAGAAAGCAATACATGCATATACTAATCATCTTGACTCCTTTCAGACTTGATTGGGCATTACAACATTATACATAGACCACCATCCAACTGCATCTATGACTAATAATCCACCTTCAGGTTATCATCCGAACCCCCTCCAGTATTAAGTTACAAGCAACAGATTATTGCTTTACGAACTGCGTGTAAAGTAAACAATATGATTGTTCTATGAACAAAGGATTGTTGTTTTCTCCCTAGTAGCAACAACACATCTAGTACCTTAGAGATTTCTCTCACTTCCCCAGATTACCAGAGGCATGAACCCACTATCGAGCATAAATACTAACTCTTGGAGTTGCTAGCATCTACTTGGCCAAGATAGCTACTAATAACGGAAAACATGCAAGATCACAAATAACAAAGACATGATAGAATCAATAATCAATCTGAAATAGCATCTCAATATCCATCGGATCCCCGCAAACACAACATGCAGAATTACAAATAGATGATCTTGATCATGAACGGAGCTCACAAGATCTAGACATGAAAGCACAAAGGACGAGAACCATCCATCTAGCTACTACATGGATCCGTAGTCCAAGGATGAACTACTCACGCATCACACCGGAGGCTTGCATGGTGATGAAGAAGGCCTACAAGGTGAATTCCTATCTCCGGCAGGATGCCGGGAAGAGCTTCAGATCCCTCCCGATCTAGGAATGGAGATGACGGAGGCTACAGACTCTTTCGTGGATTTTTGATCGGGCACTTAGGGTTTCCGTCAGGAGGGCAATATATAGTCGGAAGGAGAGGCCGAGGGGGCGCCGGGAGCAGCCACACCACCCCCTGGCATGGGCCAGGCCTAGCCGCGCGGCTAGGTGGTGTGGTGGCCCCCTGGCCCCTCTCCGTCTCGTATTCTGGCACTTGATGACATCCGGTAAAATAGGCACTTTGGCTTTTGTCCTCTCCAATTCCGAGAATATTTATTTTCTGACTTTCTTGGAACCAAAAACAGCAGAAAACATGCAGTTGGCACTGTGGCTCGTGTTAATAGGTTAGTCCAAGAAATCATATGAAAAGTAGAGTGCTCATTATGGTGATGCTGCAAGTTTCCACCATGATTAGGAATGGCTTAGGCTAGCGGCCCAGGCGTTTCTCTAACACACATACAAACTCCATGATCTTACAAGTTCCTCTTTTATTTCACACCGCCGGGATCCGTAAGCAAAAGAACATGATATCAACGGGGTACAAAGTACAAGTGCAATGTTGAAAGCGTTCCCCATGAAACATGGTTCTGCTAATTTCAACTTATAAAGCGCAAGCATCTACGCAACAAAGAAGGACCCAATGGTTCAAGTTTATTAGAGGCAAAAAAGTAAAGTGTGCCATCAAATTCGTGAGAGCTTTAATCACTAGTTTCCCATAACAAGTTTAATTTGGAAGGTAAACAAAAGCATGAATATACTTGGAATAGCATAATCTAGTAGGTAGGTATGGTGGACTCTTTGGAATAACTTGGTTTAGGGAGTTGGATGCATGAGTGGAACTCATACTTTGTTGTGGAGGCTAGCAAAAGACTGGGAGCGACAAATTAAGAGAGCAATAATGGTCATAATCATGCAAAGCGACAAAACATCATTGATCAAAGCATAAAGTGATACTACAAGTTGAAAAATAAAGGATCATAAAGGCTATGGTGACTTGAGATAGTCATAACATGGTGTGAGCATGCACCAAGTCAACCCAAATAAAGCATCAAAGGAGAATACCACTACATTATGCTTTAATATGCTAAAACAACGCATGATTCATCCAAGGCACATTAAGCAATCTCAATTGTTTATAACAAGTCATGCTACAACAAAGAATACTAAGCATAAAGCAAAAACAATATAAAGCATGGCATGACAAAGCATATGCCACAGTCAAAAATAAGCTCTTTTTACCACATAAGCACGAACTTTCCTACTCTTTTCCAAACCAAACCAAATTATTTGCAAACCAATGTATGAAAGAGGGGTCCAACCAATTTATTCAGAAAACTAAGAAAACCAAGCAAACTAAAAACCAAAACAAAAACGAAAAAGAAGACGCTCTAAGAAAAACACAACTGTGCGTGAAACAATAAAAATGAAGCGTTTGGAAGAAACCTGGGATTTTTATTGATGAAGAAGGGGATGCCCTTGGGCATCCCCAAGCTTTGACGCTTGTACTTCTTGGATATTTCTTGGGGTGACACCCGTGGCATCCCCAAGCTTGAGCTTTAGTCTATCCTTCATCTCATTACTCATTCCTTCCATACACCTGAAAATTTTACTTCATACAAAACTTCACACAATCTTTATTAGCAACATTAGTGCACTCAAGAAAAATAAGTCTTAAGGTTCAGTTCTAACACCAAATAAACTTCCATTAGAACACTAATACTGTAGCACTTCCTGAAAAAAGCTCAATTCCCCAAAAGAACTTAAGAAGGAACCAACAAGAAGCAAATGCAGAACATGGCAGAAATCTGTCAAAACAGACCAACAGGTAAAGACGAATTTTTTTGAAGATCTTCTGTTGCTCAAATAAAAAAGTGTTGAACTAACGAAAGTTAGATAACAACCTAGGGCAGAAGCATAAATAATTACAGCTCAATCCGACATACAGAGATCTTTCACGAAGTTTTACGGTAAAGCACAGAAATCTGTTTTTGGATAGCAACTTTCCCAATCATTACTTCACTCTCATTAGAGGTTACTCTTGGCACAAAAAGCAAATAAAAAGGATAAGGAGCGGTTATTACAGAGGTAATAACTTCCAAGACTCATCTAAAACTTTTGGGTTATCTCCCAATAAGTACTTTTTTTAACGCCTTTAAGTTAGGCATAAGAAGCAAGAAAGAATCAAGTGTTCTCAAATGAAGAAGCATTAAGACCACTGTTCAAAAAATCCCCCGAGTAAGCGATTAATAAGCCGATTAATCGCTACTAGGGACCTAACCGTGTCGATTACCACTAATCGGTCATGTTAATCCTTTATCCTAACTAATAGCTCTGACGGACCGATTACTAGGTATTCTCGATTAACTACCAAACTTGGTAAAAAAAGTTGCAAAATTTTCAACGCATATCGCCCCTCTAGAGGAGGAGGATAAACGGAATGAGGGCACACGCTGTTAGCTGGTTGATCCTGAGTCGCTCGTGACCTTAAATATTAAGTAAGAGATGAAAAGCGTACATGTTTTAATCAGCTTTTTGGCTCAAGAGAAGTAGGGTCGGGCATATCGAGGCCCATATACTATTTTTTTCTTATATACACCTATTTTAAGTGTTAATTTATGTAGGTTGCAACGATTAATAGTCGACCGATTAAATCAGTTAATCGTCCAAATTCCGATTAGTCGCTACTCCCAAGCCAACCGAGAAGTTAATGATTACCGATTTACTTACCATTGATTAAGACCAAATTTTGTTTTCATAGGAGAAGCAAAAGAAATCTTTTCTCTCTTTTTAGGGAAGTGTTCTATACCTTTCTTGAATGGGAATTGATATTTAATGGTGCCTTCTTTCATATCAATAATGGCACCAACAGTTCTAAGAAAAGGTCTTCCCAAAGTAATAGGACAAGAAGCATTGTATTCAACATCCAAAACATAGAAATCAACGGGGACATAGCAATTGTTAACCATAATAAGAACATCACTAAGACTCCCCATGAGTTTCTTTTTAGCATTATCATCAAGTGGGACATTCAAATAACAATATTCAAGAGGAGGCAAATCAAGCATATCATAAATCCTTCTAGGCATAATAGAAACACTACTATCAAGATCACATAAAGCTTTGAAATCAAATTTATTCACTTTCGTATTAATGATGGGTTCCCAACCATCTTCTTGTTTAATAGGAATAGAAGCTTTATGTTTCATCTTTTCTTCTTTAATCTTTATGAGAGCATCAGCAATGTGTTTTGTAAAGGCCATGTTTATAGCACTAGCATTAGGACTTTTAGCAAGCTTTTGTAGGAACTTAATAACTTCAGAGATATTGCAACCATCAAGATCAAAATCAAATTTATCATCTAAAGTAGTAGAACTATTACTAGCCTCAACACTAGTGGTGGTAATAGTAGAAACACTAATGTTTCTAGCAATTTCATCTTCGCTTTCCCACTTAGCATGTAATTCAGCTAATAGTCTAACATTTTCATCAATTCTTACTTGTATAGCATTAGTAGCTACAAAGGGATTATCATTAGTTTCAGGTTTAGCAGCCATTTTATTCAAAGAAGATTGAGCTTCAGCCAAAGATGCTATATTTCTTTCAGCATTAGAGAGTTTTTCCTCAATAGTTTTATTGAAAGCAATTTGCTTACTAATAAAGTCTTTAAGCATAACTTCAAGTTCAGAGGGAGCACTCCTATTATTTTTGCAAGAATTTCCATAAGCATTACCATTGTTGGGAGGATATGGCTTATAATTGTTGTTACCAAAATTATTCCTATAAGCATTATTACCATAAGCATTGTTGCCAAAATTGTTATTTCTTATGAAGTTCACATTAACTTGCTCTTCTTGAGCAACCAAAGAAGCCAAAGGAACATTATTTTGATCAATATTGGCTTTCCCATTAACAAGCATAGACATAATAATATCAATCTTATCACTCATGGAGGACGTTTCCTCAACAGAATTTACCTTCCTACCTTGTGGAGCTCTCTCTGTATGCCATTTAGAATAATTAACCATCATAATGTTTAGAAGTTTTGTTGCAACACCCAAAGTGATGGTCATAAAGGTACCTCCAGCAGCAGAATCCAATAGGTTCCTTGAAGAATAGTTCAATCCTGCATAAAAAGTTTGGATGATCATCCAAGCAATCAGTCCATGAGTGGGACAATTCTTTACCAAAGATTTCATTCTTTCCCAAGCTTGAGCAACATGCTCATTATCAAGTTGTTTAAACTTCATTATTTCACTTCTCATGGATATAATCTTAGCAGGAGGATAGTAATTTCCAATGAAAGCATCTTTGCACTTAGTCCAAGAATCAATACTATTCCTAGTTAAGGAATTCAACCATTCTTTAGCTTTCCCTCTCAAAGAGAAAGGAAACAATTTAAGCTTAATAATATCACCATCTATATCCCTATGCTTTTGCATCTCACAAAGTTCAACAAAGTTATTTAGATGGGAAGCAACATCTTCATTACCAATACCAGAAAATTGTTCTCTCATAACAAGATTGAGCAAAGCAGGTTTTATCTCAAAGAAAGTATCTTCAGGCACAGGTGGAGCAATAGGTGTGCTCATAAAATCATTGTTGTTGGTGCTAGTGAAGTCACACAACTTAGTGTTTTCAAGAGTAGTCATTTTTTGGGTTTTCAAATAAGAAAGCAAACTAGTAAAACTAATTTTTTGTGTGTTTTTGATAAAGAAACAAGGAAACAAAGCAAAAAGAAACTAAGCAAAACAAAAATAACAAAGTAGAGAGATTGGTTATGAGGGACTCCCCTTGTGAAGATGTCCTTGACTCCCCGGCAACGGTGCCAGAAAAATGCTTGATGGCTCAATGCACGACGCCCAGAAAAATGCTTGATGGCGGTGTTGATGTAGAGCTCGTTGGGAACCCCAAGAGGAAGGTATGATGAGCATAGCAGCAAGTTTCCCTCAGTTATGAAACCAAAGTTTAATCGAACCAGTAGGAGTAAGGAAACACCCCAAAGATGTTACTAGCTGAGCCTTGGCAGGGCGCACAACCGGTGCTAGTAGCAACGTGGAGACCTGCAGAACACAACCACAGAACTTTGTCCCCAACTTGCGATAAGGTTATCAATCTCACCGTGTTTTGCTGAAAACAAAGGATTAAATGTATCGAATGGAAAGAAGTAAAAGTTTGCAGAAAGTAAACACAAAGAAGTAAACAAATTGTAGATTGTATGTAAAGAAAAGGACCGGGATCCATAGTTCACTAGAGGTGGCTCTCCTTAGATAGATAACATGTTGGGTGAACAAATTACATCGGGGGCAATTGACAAACACCGAGAAAGCAATACATGCATATACTAATCATCTTGAATCCTTTGAGACTTGATTGGGCATTACAACATTATACATAGACCGCTATCCAACTGCATCTATGACTAATAATCCACCTTCAGGTTATCATCCGAACCCCCTCCATTATTAAGTTACAAGCAACCGATTATTGCTTTACGAACTGCGTGTAAAGTAAACAATATGATTGTTCTATGAACAAAGGATTGTTGTTTTCTCCCTAGTAGCAACAACACATCTAGTACCTTAGAGATTTCTATCACTTCCCTAGATTACCAGAGGCATGAACCCACTATCGAGCATAAATACTAACTCTTGGAGTTGCTAGCATCTACTTGGCCAAGATAGCTACTAATAACGGAAAGCATGCAAGATCACAAATAACAAAGACATGATAGAATCAATAATCAATCTGAAATAGCATCTCAATATCCGTCGGATCCCCGCAAACACAACATGCAGAATTTCAAATAGATGATCTTGATCATGAACGGAGCTCACAAGATCTAGACATGAAAGCACAAAGGAGGAGAACCGGCCATCTAGCTACTACATGGATCCGTAGTCCAAGGATGAACTACTCACGCATCACACCGGAGGCTTGCATGGTGATGAAGAAGGCCTCTAGGGTGAATTCCCCTCTCCGGCAGGGTGCCGGGAAGAGCTTTAGATCCCTCCTGATCTAGGGATGGAGATGACGGCGGCTACAGACTCTTTCATGGATTTTTGATCGGGCACTTAGGGTTTCTGTCCTGAGGGCAATATATAGTCGGAAGGAGAGGCCGAGAGGGTGCCGGGAGCGGCCACACCACCTCCTGGCGCAGGCCAGTCCTGGCCGCGCGGCCAGGTGGTGTGGTGGCCCCCTGGCCCCTCTGTGTCTCGTATTCTGGCACTTGATGACATCCAGAAAAATAGGCACTTTGGCTTTTGTCCCGTCCAATTCTGAGAATATTCATTTTCTGACTTTCCCGGAACCAAAAACAGCAGAAAACATGCAGCTAGCACTATGGCGCTTGTTAATAGGTTAGTCCAAGAAATCATATGAAAAGTACTCCAAAGTTGGAACAAAACACAAGAAAGTGGATAAAACCAAGCATGGAACATAAAAAATTATAGATACATTTGCAATGTATCAGTCGACGATAAGGTCGTTTGATTTCTTTGACATTACCACAATGTTGTCCATGTAAGAATGTATGTTGCGACCTATTTGGTTGTGTAGGAAGTGTTGCATTGTTTGTTGGTAAGTAGCACAAGCATTTTTCAGCCCAAAGGGCATCATGACATAGCAGTACGTGTCGTAGGATGTGGTGAACGAAGTGGCCAATTGGTCCAACTTTCGCATCCGTATTTGGTGGTAACCTGAGTAGGCATCGAGAAAACACATAAGTTCCGAGCCAGCCGTCAAATCAATGACTTGGTCAATGCGAGGCAAAGCAAACGGATCCTTCGGACACGCTTTGTTCAAGCCAGTGTAATCGGCGCACATTCTTAATTCATTGGTTCCCTTTTTGGGGACAAGTACAGGATTTGCCACCCATCGGGTGTGAATAACATCTCGGATAAAGCCAGTCTTAAGTAATCTAGCTATTTCTTTGCTCATAGCCCTTCGTCTTTCGTCACCAAGTCATCGTAGATGTTGTTTCACCGGTTTGGCATTGGGATCAATATTCAAGCTGTGCTCAGCAAGCTCCCTAGGTACACCTTTCATGTCGGCAGGTTGCCAGGTGAAGATGTCCCTATTTTTGTGGAGGAACTCGACGAGCGCACTTTCCTATTTGGGATCCAAGTTCATGCCAATGGCGGTGGTCTTGGAGGAATATCCTTCAACAAGCTCCACCTGCTTGGTCTTGATGGTGGCCTTGAATGCGGGTTCTGCAGTAGTGATCTGCTTCTTCGAAGCCGGCATCTCCGAGGTATCGACCTGGCTCTAGATCACCTTGAACTCCTCATCATAGAGAACTGCTTCAGCGAAGGCGGCTTCGCTGAGCTCACACTCCCGTGCCTTGGTGAAGCTTCGATCAACAGTGACGATGTTGTTTCGTCCGGATATCTTGAGCTTGTTGTAGACAAAGCATGGACTTGCAAGGAAGGAGTGGAAGATGTCACATCCGAAGATGACTTGGTACACGCTCTTGAAGGGCTCCACTTTGAAGGTCATGCCTTCTTGGCGGTAATTCTTGACATCACCAAAAGCGACCAGAAGGGTGATGCAGCCCAAGGAAATAGCTTGTCAGCCAGGAACAACCCCATGGAACACGGTGTTTCTCTTCCTTAGCTTGGTTTCCATCAAGTTCATCTTGTGCAGTGTATCCAATTACATGATGTTGATGCTGCTTCCACTATCCACGAGGCACTTGGTGAACTCTGTGCCGTCAATCAAAGGGTTGATGACCATGGCATACTGGTTCTCTATTGGGATAAAATCTGGATGATCCTTCATATCCCAAGTGATTGGAATCTCCGACCACCTAACGTACTGGGGAACCGGAGGGAGAGTAGCCATCAGTATCCTCAGTGAGGTTTTCTAGGCCCGGACGGTGGTGTGCCAAGGAAGTGTGGTAGACTGGAGCCTTATTTTCGAAGGGTTTTTCCCTTTGCCCTCGCCCTTGTTGACGGATTTGGGTTCCACGTCTTCATCCATATCACTTGAATCCTTGGACTCCTCCACCTTCTTCTTCCCTTTGCCTTTTCCATGGGGTATGTTCTTCCGACTTCGCTTGTATCCGTACTCGGGGTCTTCCTTGAGGTCATTGACAAACTTGCATTGGCGGTTGTTGTGGGTGGCTTTTCCGTTTGTGTCGAGGTGGACAAAACATGGAATATCACGGTACTCCTCATACGTTTGGGGAACGCAGGGTGCTGAGGGTGTAGAATCACTCCTCTACTGACCATGGCTAGCCCCCCGGTCACGACCACGTTGTCCGCCTCCACCTCTGCCAGTGAATGTTGTGGCAACCAAGTGGGCCGTTTGCTTCTCTTCAGGCGGAGTCTTCCGCTTGTTGTTATTGTTCTTCCTGGCCTGAGTAGGGATTGCTATTGCTAGCAATGATCCGCGCGCGTCGTCATCAGCAGCAGTGAACTCGCTAGCCATGGCGATCATTGCATTGAGGTTGAGCTCATTGTTATCTTGCTTGCGCTACAACCTATGCTGGAGCAAAGTTCCCTTCTCTAGACCATCGATGAAGGCAGCCATAGCAGTTTGTTCGTGCACCCCTGTGTAGGAATTTTTCATATCCAGCCAGCGAGAGAGGTAGGCACGAGAGGTTTCATCCTTTTCTTGTACGCACTGCTGTAGGTCTCCAACAGTGCAGGGACATTTGTACATACCCTCAAAGTTCTTGGTGAACGCTTCATGCATGTCCAACCAATTGCATATTGATTTCTCCGGCAAGTCGTCAATCCATTTTCGGGCGGTGACAGTGAGCATAATTGGGAGTTACTTGACAATGACATTGGGGTTTCCCCTACGATGTAAATCGCTTCGCTGTAGTCCTGCAACCATGTGGCTGGCCTTATAGTGCCGTCATAGGGTTTGATAGTCTTGTCTATCCGGAGGCCCTTGGGGTAAGTTGTAGCCCGTATTACAGGTCCAAAACAAAATTGCCCAAGGTATGGGAGCTCCCATGCTTGTTGGATCTTTTCCATCCATGAACGTGCGCCATACGGCTCTGGTTGCTTCCCTTTTCCATCACGGGGAGGGGAGTTGTGGCACGATCTATGGGATCCACTGTGCCCTCCGCCATGATGGATGCTAGGCAGCGATGGTTGTAGTGGAGGTGGTGGGTTAGCTTTCTTGCTGCTTCCTCCTTGCGACTCCTCACGCCTGTCGTGGTTGCTTGTCAGACGCGGTGCTTCCTTGTAGGATTTTCTTCTGTGTCCTTCAAGACCGCTGCGCTCTCTGGTATGTCGGGGCCATTCGCCCTGGTCGCATATAACGATGCCGACCTGGGGACGCCTAGGAGGTGGCATGCTTGTTCGGTGGAGCGGCTGTGGCTCCTCATGACATCGAGATGGCGGAGGTGGTGGCAACCGACGAGGGCGAGCCTTTTCTCCATGATTAGAAGATATGGGTATGGCGTCAGTGCTGTTGCACGCATCCCTCCGGCTTCACTCCGTAGAGCCTATGTGGGATCCTTCGTCACGGGGAGATCTTGGCCTTCTGCGGCTGTTCAGGGTTGACTGACAAAGCTCCGGGTTGGACTCAAGCCTCTGCGAGGTAGCCTTCTCCTGCTACTTGCATGCCTTGGAAACAAGGTCGTACACCTGAGCAACTGCTTCTGGCGACCTGTCCTGCTCCAAGAGGGTCTTGGCAACGACAATGTTGAGGACAGGAGTTGGCATTACTTGCCTTCCCTCTGAATCAATGTATAGGGTGGATTTTGTTGGTTTGGATCCGCCATAACCCAACTTGCGCCGGACATCAGGGTCTTCAATGACGTGAGCTTATGCTTTCTTTGCTTTGTGCTTTAGTAGCAACTGCTTGTACTCAGACTCCATAGCTCTTGCCGCCTTGATAGATTGTTGCACCCTAGCCATGTCTTTGTCCAGCTTAGCGCCCTACTCTGCGATGCACTTGGCCTCTGCTAGGATTTCTACACGCTTCTCATCGAGCTCTGTAACGCTCCGTATATGGGTGACAGTAATGGGCTCAACGATGAGTGCACCGTAGATCGCCTTGTCGGCGAGAGTAACCAATGGGTTGCCAACTGCCGACATTGATGGTGGCGGTGGTGGCTAATTTGTTTGCTTGGAAGTACTAGGGCCCGTAGTGAGTTAATGCGCCTGCTGTGGTTGAATAATCGGAGGGGGCATGGCCTTGGCCGGAGCCAGAGGCTCGGTGGCTTTTTTGGCCGCTCCCTCTCTGGTAACCGCAGGTGTGGGCGCAGCTCTCTTACATTCCGGTTCCTGTCCGCCTTCTTCCACCACGCTCCCAATGGCGACTAGCACCTGGTGGGATGTGCTGGCTTTCTCGGCACGCTCCTCCTTCTCGATCTCCTTCTTGATATCCCTCATGATAGCATCGTATTCCTTCAAATTAGCGTCTGAGCCACCGCCATCCATATTGATGTCGGCGTATAGCGCATCAAGGATGGAGTCGGAGTTGGCTTCGGTGTTGTTGACGGCGGGTGTGGAGGGTGATGGAGGCGAGCCATTGTTGTTGTTTCCTCTGGCTTCAGTCCCAGTCATAGCCTGGGTGTTCTCCTTGGTGTCCGCGTATTCATTGACAATTGCGACCATCTCGCCAAGCGTGAGAGGGTCTGCGGCCTGCCGTCTTTGGAGGGTATGCTAGAGAAGTGTTCTGAGCATGAGCCCTTCCAAGAAGTGGTAGGCGAGTTCGTCGACGTGATCACCCTCTAGGGTTGCCCTCACCCTCATCCATTTGGAAAGGTATTCTCGGGGAGGTTCTCCATCCCTTTGAACGCATCTGACCAAATCGAAGATGGTGACAACATCGAAAAAGTATGACCTGTGCATCTCTAATGCTCGAGGAAGCCAAGCAGATTTGTGGGGTCCTTCCACCTTTATATCCTGCATAGGGCGGTTTGGGTGGGCCTTGAATTTTCCTGATCTGAGCCGTCATACTCTAGAGAGAGGAACGACCTAGATTCTTCCGCGAATGTGTCCTGCCCCTAGGCAGTCCGTGCGGGCCTTGACGAGTTTCTGACTTCCTGGGAGCTAGGACCCGAGTCAGTTTTTCCAATCAAGATGTGGATGTATCTGAAGGGGATGATGGAGCAGCGCGTAGTTCATTTTTGCTGGCACCTAGAACTCATCTAGAGGGATGATCGAGACATTGCCGGACAAGAGAACACGTCTGATGGCTATGGTGTCGCTGATTCCCACGAAGATCTTGGACCTCGCCCGTTGTAGAGCTCGAAGCGCCTTTTGCCCCATGGTAGGCGCCAATTGTCGTAGTATTGCCGACGAGTACGCCATGAAGGGGTCCTCACAATGCATGTTTTGATACGTGGGGTAAGACGGAGAGTTGGCGGGTACGAGGTAACATAGCTTACCTAGGTTCAAGTCCCACAAATGTGGCGGAACTCTACTCCTGCTATAAATCACTATAATGGCAATACGCCGAGTTACAGAGATCGGTTCGCTGTGCGAGGGTGTTATGAATTGTTCTATGTTGTGCCCTAAGGCTCTCACAGGTCCGGTTTATAAAGGCACCAGAACCTAGGGTTATAGGTAAAGGACCTTGTCAGACAAGGTAAAGAGTCCTACACTAATACTAACTAGTCTTTTGTGTCTTGCACTCCAAGGCTCCGAGTACGTCGGTGACTCCTACATGGACTTCCTTTATCCAGCATGGGCCTTCATGTTGGAGATATGCCCAAGAGGCAATAATAAAAGTGATTATTATTATATCTTTGTGTTTATGATGAATGTTTACATCACATGCTATAATTGTATTATTAGGAAACACTAATACTTGTGTGTTTTGTAAACATAAGAGAGTCCCTAGTAAGCCTCTTGTTAAACTAGCTTGTTGATTAATTGATGATCATGGTTTCCTGATCATGGACATTAGGATGTGATTAATAACAAGGTTATGTCATTAGGAGAATGATGTGATGGACACACACCCATAGTAAGCGTAGCATAAGATCAAGTCATTAAGTTCGTATTGCTGTAAGCTTTCAAATACATAGTAACCTATTCCTTCGACCATGAGGTTATGTTAATCACCATCACCGGATGGATACTTTGATGACATCAAACGCCGCTTCGTAACTGGGTGGTTATAAAAGTGTCATTGGGTATTCTGAAAGTATGTGTTGAAGCGCATGAACCAAGATTGGGATTTGTCCATCCATATGACGGATAGATATGCTTTAGGCCCTCTCGGTGGAATGTCATCTAGTTAGCTTGCAAGCATGTGACTAGGTGACAAGGGATGACATATCACGGAACGAGTAAAGAGTACTTATCAGTAACGAGGTAGAACTAGGTATGGAGATACCGACGATCAGACCTCGGATAAGTATTGTATCGCAAGACAAAGGGAATTAGTTTCGTATGCAAGTGGTTCAATCGATCGCAAAGTCATCGTTGAGTATGTGGGAGCCATTATGGATCTCCAGGTCCCGCTGATGGTTATTGATAGGAGATGTGTCTCTATCATGTCTACATATTCACGAACCGTAGGGTGACACACTTAAGGTTCGAAGTTGTTTTAAGTAGATATGGAATATGCGTTGGAGACCGAATGTTGTTCGGAGTCTCGGATTGGATTCGGGACATCACGAGGAGATCCGGAATGGTCCGGAGAATAAGATTCATATATAGGGGATCATTTTCTAAGTTAGGAAATGTTCCGGAGTGTTTGTATGAGGATTCTAGAAGGTTTCGGAATGTTCCGGAAGGTTCTAGAAGATATCTTGGAGTTTGCTTGAAAATCAAGATAGGGATCAAGGAGTCCTGGTGGGTCAAGATACGGAGTCGTGGGGGAGGACTCCTCCCCCCACCTCCAATCCGCCGGCCTACAAGGGAGGGGAGTCCTACAAGGACTCCCCCTCCCTAGGCGCCTCCCTTCTTTAAATAGAGGGGCAGGGGCGCCCCCTCCTCCCCTGCTCCCATAACACCCAATCTCTGCCGCCTCTCTCCTCCACCATCTTCTACACAGGCATAGGCGAAGCCCTGCAGAATTCTCTACTCCACCACCACCACCACGCCGTCGTGCTGCTGGGATTCCGTGGAGAAGATCTACTACCTCCGCTGCTCGCTGGAATGGGGAGATGAAGGTCTGCTGCGACTCCGCACGTGTGACCGACTGCGGAAGCGCTGCCGAATCGCAGCGCCGGAAGGATCGTCCACTTGACCGGCTGCAGAAGCGCTGCTGGAACGCGACGCTGGAAGGATCGTCCACACGATCTTGAGATCGGCAAGTGATCGACTACATAAACCACGAGATCTAATCTCGTTAACGTTTTCGGATCTACGAGGGTTAGTTCCTATCTATCTCGTTGCTCATGTCTAATAGATTAGATCTTGGCTTTTATCTAGATTAGATCTAGGTTTTGTTCATTCTTGCGTTAGAAATTTTTTGTTTTCCATGCTACGAACCCATCACTTCCTTTTGGATCCGTCTAACTGGGCCACCCCGTAGGCCATAGGCCTTGCTACCAACTGTGGGCCACCCGGGTTAGCCGGATTAGAGACCCTATGATGATACCCATTTAGCATATCCCCAACAATCCTTCATCTCAAACTCACTACTTAGGTGTGCTTTCAAAGTAGTGATTTCTTTCATGCTCTTAATAGCAATTAACATATCATCAACATATAACAACAAGTATATAGGTGATCCATCAACAAACTTAATGTAAACACAACTATCATATTGAGACCTCTCAAAGCCATGTGAGATCATAAACGAATGAAACCTTTTACACCAATGTATTAGAGATTGCTTTAAGCCATAAATAGACCTTTTTAACTTGCACACAAAATCCTCTTTACCATACATTATGAACCCTTCTTGACGAGGGGTAACCTCGGCAATGCCCATGGTTATGGACTTAGGGTTTCGTGGAAAAGAGAACGCTGGGGATTTCATCGGATGTTAGGCAAACAAGGGAGTCGAAGTCGCCTGATTACCTAATGAAAAGAAGTATTACATATTGCTTGGGGTTTTTCAGTACCTCCTTGTAAGTTTCTCCTGTCCTATATATAATAGGTCGGCTCTCAAAGTCGTGTACATATATATTACGTATGTTTGACTACAATACCAACACAATGTCGATTCATATTTCTAATACAACTAAAGCTTTCATCGGATGCTTCTTAGGCCATCATCTTGAATCTTTGTGGGTCGTTAGCCTTTATACTGCCAGGGTATCAAATCATAAGTATCCGAATAATCGTATCCATGTCAATAGCCCCCGAGACTCTACCTGAACCATAGATTCTGTTTGAGTCTTAAAGATAGTTTTCAGTTTTTCTATGTTCTTAGTTTTTATGATTTTATAGGGATGTGGTACAACAGGCTCGATGCATCCGACGAATCAGGAATCCGTTAATTGCTCCTAGAAAAAGACACTGTAGCCCTACATCAAATTCAGGTCCCTAGACTTGAACTCGGAATTATAACTGACTTAATTCAGTTCGATCCATTGAGGTCTTACCAAATACTTAATCTCAGTTCTATTTTATCGGGTACCCAACGCGTCCGTCGGGATTTTTCATCGCATCTTGATACAGATATTTTACAGGCAAAGCACATTCTTGTGTGATTACCAGCCCACACAATACGAATCCCGGGGACTTACCTTCATGTCTTGGACACGACATTCAGAGTTTTATCGTGTCGGGTGCGATACGAGATTTTTGTATGATTTTTATGGACTGCCTTGTTTGGCCGTTGGAATTTCTGAAATTTATCAGATTTTTATAGAAGCTCCCGATGGGAGTAACCTTTTGAGGATACACTAAAGTAAAACTCATAGGTTTAAGGCTGAAACTGCTTTGATTCTATATGCACAATTTTAATTTCTATTGGGTGCGCGTCAGTGCTCCCGATGAGAGTAGCCCCCGAGGCTATGTTCAGATGCCTATATCTGGACATAGGCTCATAAGTGTTCTTAGTTTTAGGAGAATAATGCTCACAAAAATAGAGATCCTCTATTTTTTGGTAAAAATTATATAAATAAAGACTTATAGTATGAAGAACTTATCTTTTATTTATAATCTGAAGTCAAAGATTCATTGTTCCGTGGATTTTTGCCTAGACTTTAGCCTCAATATCTTGGCTAAGAAGCCAGGCCATATGCCTTATTGTAATTTAAATTGCGAGAGAACATAAATTCTAAGCGTAAAAGCGCTGTAGTTGTGCGACATTCCGTGGATTGGAGTATTGAACTCATGTCTTCTTGTCTTATAGCTGATATGCCCCTCTGGGAATAACTTCTGTGACAATGTAAGGCCCTTCCCAGGGTGACTCCAATTTGTGATGTCCATCTTTCTTGAGGCGAAGAACGAGATCGCCCACAACGAAGGACCTAGGACGCAATTATCAGCTGTGGTAGTTGCGCAAGTTTTACTGATATACAGTAGCCCTTTGTAAGGCAACATCGCGGGCTTCATCAAGTGCATCGACATCATCTTCAAGTTCTTCTCTTGATGCATCTTCGTCATATTCAGTGACGCGTGGGGACTCATGAGATAGTTCGACTGGAAGGACAACTTTAGTGCCATGGACCAGAAAAAGGGTGTTTCTTGTGTCGAATTATTTAGAGTAGTACGTAAAATCCATAAAACAAATGACAACACATCAACCCATGCTCCTTTTGCCCTGTCAAGTGGCGCTAGTAATCTTTTCTTGAGGCCAGCTGTGACGAGGCCATTGCCTTTTCCACTTGTCCATTAGTCTGTGGGTGAGCTACCGAGGCATAGCTTACCTTTATGCCATCTCCTCATAGTACCTTGAACTCGTTGGAGGTGAAATTAGTTCCATTATTGGTGATGTTGATGTTTGGTATGCCGAATCAGAATACTATAGATTTGATGAAATTCACAACCGAAGTTCCATCCTGGCTGGTAACGGGCATTGCTTCAATCCACTTAGTGAATTTGTTGACTGCTAGTAGCAGAAAGACGTGTCCTCCTAGAGATGATTTGTGAAGTTTACTGACCATATCAAATCCCCACTGAACGAAAGGCCAAGCAAGAGGTATGGGATTTAACTCGGCAATAGGTGTGCCAAGTTTTGTTGGGGATCGCTGACATGCTTCACATGTTCTGACTGTATCTTTTGCATCTTGTACCACTGTGAACCAATAGAATCCTGCCCTGAACACATTGGTGGCAATTGCTCGGCTGCTAGCGTGATGTCCTGATACATTGCAAATGTATCTATAATTTTTGATGTTCCATGCTTGGTTTTATCCACTTTCTTGTGTTTTGTCCACACTTTGGAGTACTTTTCATATGATTTCTTGGACTAACCTATTAACAAGAGCCACAGTGCCAGCTGCCTGTTTTCTGCTATTTTTGGTTCCAGGAAAGTCAGAAAATGAATATTCTCGGAATTGGACGGGACAAAACACAAAGTTCTTATTTTTCCAGAAGTCATCAGATGCCAGAATACGAGACAGAGAGGAGCCAAGGGCCACCACACCACCTGGCCGCGCGGGCCAGGCCCGGCTACGCCAGGGGGTGGTGTGGCTAGCCCAGGCACCCCCTCGACCTCTCCTTCCGCCTATAAGATGCCCTCGGGACAAAAACCCTAAGTACCCGATCAAAAATCCACGAAAGAGTCTGTAGCCTCCGTCATCTCCATCCCTAGATTGGGAGGGATCTGAAGCTCTTCCCGACACCCTGCCGGAGAGGGGAATTCACCCTGGAGGCCTTCTTCATCATCATGCAAGCCTCCGGTGTGATGCGTGAGTAGTTCATCCTTGGACTACCGGTCCATGTAGTAGCTAGATGGCTGGTTCTCCTCCTTTGTGCTTTCATGTTTAGATCTTGTGAGCTCCGTTCATGATCAAGATCATCTATTTGTAATTCTGCATGTTGTGTTTGCGGGGATCCGATGGATATTGAGATGCTATTTCAGATTGATTATTGATTCTATCATGTCTTTGTTATTTGTGATCTTGCATGCTTTATGTTGTTAGTAGCTATCTTGGCAGAGTAGATGCTAGCAACTCCAAGAGTTAGTATTTATGCTCAATAGTGGGTTCATGCCTCTGGTAATCTGGGGAAGTGAGAGAAATCTCTAAGGTACTAGATGTGCTGTTGCTACTAGGGAGAAAACAACAATCCTTTGTTCATAGAACAATCGTATTGTTTACTTTACACGCAATTCGTAAAGCAATAATCTTTTGCTTGCAACTTAATACTAGAGGGGGTTTGAATGATAACCTGAAGGTGGATTATTAGTCATAGATGTAGTTGAATGACGGTCTATGTATAATCTTGTAATTCCCACTCAAGTTCCAAAGGAGTCAAGATGATTAGTATATGCATGTATTGCTTTCTCGATGTTTGTCAATTGCCCCACTGTAATTTGTTCACCCAGTATGTTATCTATCTTAAGGAGAGCCACCTCTAGTGAACTATGGATCCCGGTCTTTTTTTTACATACAATCTACAAACTGTTTACTGCTTTGTGTTTACTTTTTGCAAACTATTACTTGTTTCCATTCGATACGTTTAATCCTTTGTTTTCAGCAAAACACGGTGAGATTGACAACCTCATCGCAAGTTGGGGACAGAGTTCTGTGGTTGTGTTGTGCAGGTCTCCATGTTGCTACTAGCACCGGTAGTGCGCCCTGCCAAGACTCAGCTAGCAACACCTTTGGGGTGTTTCCTTGCTCCTACTGGTTCGATTAAACCTTGGTTTCATAACTGAGGGAAACTTGCTACTGTGCTCATCATACCTTCCTCTTGGGGTTCCCAACGAGCTCTACATCAACACTGAGCCATCAAGCATTTTTTTGGCGCCATTGCCGGGGAGTCAAGGACATCTTCATAAGGGGAGTCCCTCATAACCAATCCCTTTACTTTGTTATTTTTGTTTTGCTTAGTTTCTTTTTGCTTTGTTTGCTTGTTTTGTTATCAAAAACACAAAAAAATTAGTTTTACTAGTTTGCTTTCTTATTTGAAAACACACAAAAAATGACTACTCTTGAAAACACTAAGTTGTGTGACTTCACTAGCACCAAAAACAATGATTTTATGAGCACACCTATTGCTCCACCTGTACCTGAAGATACTTTCTTTGAGATAAAACCTGCTTTGCTCAATCTTGTTATGAGGGAACAATTTTCTAGTATTGGTAATGAAGATGCTGCTGCCCATCTAAATAACTTTGTTGAACTTTGTGAGATGCAAAAGCATAGGGATGTAGATGGTGATATTATTAAGCTTAAATTGTTTCCTTTCTCTTTCAGAGGAAAAGCTAAAGAATGGTTGAATTCCTTAACTAGGAATAGTATTGATTCTTGGACTAAGTGCAAAGATGCGTTCATTGGAAAATACTATCCTCCTGTTAAGATTATATCTATAAGAAGTGAAATAATAAAGTTTAAACAATCTGATAATGAGCATGTTTCTCAAGCTTGGGAAAGAATGAAATCTTTGGTAAAGAATTGTCCCACTCATGGACTGACTGCTTGGATGATCATCCAAACTCTTTATGCAGGATTGAACTATTCTTCAAGGAACCTATTGGATTCTGCTGCTGGAGGTACCTTTATGACCATCACTTTGGGTGCTACAACAAAGCTTCTGGATAATATGATGGTTAACTATTATGAATGGCATACTAACAGAGCTCCACAAGGTAAGAAGGTAAATTCTGTTGAGGAAACCTCCTCCTTGAGTGATAAGATTGATATTATTACGTCTATGCTTGTTAATGGGAAAGCCCATATTGATCCAAATAATGTTCCTTTAGCCTCTTTGGTTGCTCAAGAAGAGCAAGTTGATGTGAACTTCATAAGAAATAACAACTTTAGCAATAATGCTTATAGGAATAATTTTGGTAACAACAATTATAAGTCATATCCTCCCAACAATGGTAATGCTTATGGAAGTTCCTAGAACAATAATAGGAGTGCTCCCTCTGAACTTGAAGTTATGCTTAAAGACTTTATTAGTAAGCAAACTGCTTTCAATAAAACTATTGAGGAAAATCTCTCTAATGCTAAAAGAAATATAACATATTTGGCTGAAGCTCAATCTTCTTTGAATAAAATGGCTGCTAAACCTGAAGCTAATGATAATCCCTTTGCAGCTACTAATGCTATACAAGTAAGAATTGATGAAAATGTTAGACTATTAGCTGAATTACATGCTAAGTGGGAAAGCGAATATGAAATTGCTAGGAACATTAGTGTTTCTACTATCACCACCACTAGTGTTGAGGCTAGTAATAGTTCTACTACTTTAGATGATAAATTTGATTTTGATCTTGATGGTTGCAATATCTCTGAAGTTATTAAGTTCCTACAAAAGCTTGCTAAAAGTCCTAATGCTAGTGCTATGAACATGGCCTTTACAAAACACATTACTGATGCTCTCATAAAGATTAAAGAAGAAAAGATGAAACATAAAGCTTTTATTCCTATAAAACAAGAAGATGGTTGGGAACCCATCATTAATATGAAAGTGAATGACTTTGATTTCAAAGCTTTATGTGATCTTGATAGTAGTGTTTCTATTATGCCTAGAAGGATTTATGATATGCTTGATTTGCCTCCACTTGAACATTGTTATTTGAATGTCCTAGTTGATGATAATTCTAAAAAGAAACTCATGGGGAGTCTTAATGATGTTCTTATTATGGTTAATAATGCCTATGTCCCCGTTGATTTCTATGTTTTGGATGTTGAATGCAATGCTTTTTGTCCTATTACTTTGGGAAGACCTTTTCTTAGAACAGTTGGTGCCATTATTGATATGAAAGAAGGCACCATTAAATATCAAATCCCACTAAAGAAAGGTATAGAACACTACCCTAAGAAGATAGAGAAGATTTCTTTTGCCTCTCATATGAAAATAAAATTTGGTATTAATGCTTCTTCATTTGAGAACACTTGGTTCTTTTTCTTGCTTCTTATGCCTAACTTAAAGGCGTTAAAGAAAAGTACTTATTGAGAGATAACCCAAAAGTTTTAGATGAGTCTTGGAAGTTATTACCTCAGTAATAACCGCTCCTTATCCTTTTTAGTTGCTATTTGTGCCAAGAGTAACCTCTAATGAGAGAGAAGTAATGATTGGAAAAGTTGCTGTCCCGAAACAGATTTCTATGCTTCACCATACAAATTCGTGTAAAATCTCTGAACGTCTTTTTGATGCGTGAATTTTTGTGCTTCTGCCCCAGGTTGTTATCTAACTTTCGTTAGTTCAACACTTTTTGAGTTGAGCAACAGAAGGTCTTCGAAAAAAATCGTCTTTACCTGCTGGTCAGTTTTGACAGATTTGTGCCATTTTCTGCATTTGCTTCTTGTTGGTTCCTTTTTGAGTTCTTTTCGGGAATTGAGATTTTTGAGGGAAGTGCTACAGTAGCTAGTGTTCTAATGGAAGTTTATTTGGTGTTAGAACTGAACCTTAAGACTTATTTATCTTGAGTGCACTAATGTTGCTAATAAAGATTGTGTGAAGTTTTGTATGAAGGAAAAATTTCAAGTGTATGGAAGGAATGAGTAATGAGATGAAGGATGGACTAAAGCTCAAGCTTGGGGATGCCTCGCGTGTCACCCCAAGAAACATCCAATAAGTACAAGCGTCAAAGCTTGGGGATGCCCAAGGCATCCCCTTCTTCATCAATAAAAATCCGAGGTTTCTTCCATACGCTTCATTTTTATTGTTTTATGCACAGTTGTGTTGTTCTTGGAGCATCTTCTTTTTTGTTTTCGTTTTGGTTTTTCGTTTTCTTTTGTTTTCTTAGTTTTCTGAATAAATTGGTTGGACTCCCTCTTTGATACATTGGTTTGCAAATAGTTTGGTTTGGTTTGGAAAAGAGTAGGAAAGTTCATGCTTATGTGGTAAAAAGAGCTTGTTTTTGACTGTGGCCTATGCTTTGTCATGCCATGCTTGATATTGTTTTGGCTTTATGCTTAGTATTATTTGGTGTAGCCTGACTTGTTATAAACAATTGAGATTTCTTAATGTTCCTTGGATGAATCATGCGTTGTTTTAGCATATTAAAGCATAGTATAGTGGTATTCTCCTTTTATGCTTTATTTGGGTTGACTTGGCGCATGCTCACACCATGTTATGACTATATCAAGTCACCTACCCTTTATGATCCTTTAGTTTTCAACTTGTAGTATCACTTTATGCTTTGATCAATGATGTTTTGTCGCTCTACATGATTATGGCCATTCTTGCGCTCTTAGTTTGTCGCTCCCAGTCTTTTGCTAGCCTCCACAACCAAGTATGAATTCCACTCATGCATCCAACTCCCTAAACCAAGTTATTCCAAAGAGTCCACCATACCTACCTACTAGCTTATGCTATTCCAAGTATATTCATGTTTTTGTTTACCTTCCAAATTAAACTTGTTATGAGAAAACTAGTGATTAAAGCTCTCACGAACTTGATGGCACACTTTACTTTTTTGCATCTAATAAAGTTGAACCATTGGGTCCTTCTTTGTTGCGTATATGCTTGTGCTTTATAAGTTGAAATTAGCAGAACCATGTATCATGGGGAACGCTTTCACCATTGCACTTGTACTTTGTACCTCGTTGATATCATGTTCTTTTGCTTATGGATCCCGACGGTGTGAAATAAAAGTGGAACTTGTAAGATCATGGAGTTTGTATGTGTGTTAGAGAAACGCCTGGGCCGCTAGCCTAAGCCATGCCTAATCATGGTGGAAACTTGCAGCATCACCATAATGAGCACTCTATGAAGCATCCTCAATAAAAACCTATGCAAATAGCAAATAAAAAGATCGCTGAGATGCTCATTGTCTGCTTGCCTTGTCATTTTGATTATGGGATAGCTCCTGTATCATGTGCAAGGGGTACCCCGTTGGCGGTTCTTTATGATACACATGTACTTACAATGACAAGAGCTTACTCGTGACTAAAGTTGAGTAGCATGAGGTTCGGTCTTCGTAAGTAAGGGGCATGAGATTTCGGTTTATAACTTGTCAATCATATCCTCTTAGTTGTGTCACTTTAACCTTAATCACCTTCAAGATGCTTATGATAGGGGAAATGAGAGCTGAAAGCTATAAGTACCATAATTTTTGGAAGCTCTTTATGAGACTTGAATCCCACTTCCTTCTATGAAGGCCTTTCTTCCACCATTACATTGAGTCTCCACCTTCTACCTTTATGCACCTACTTTGAGAGCATAGTGGCCATTCTTAGTTCTATGTGCATTGTCCCAAGACTAGTTGATTGATGCATAACTTGATATTGCTTGTTTTAAACTATTTGTATCTAGTCACTCTTATGAACTTTAAAGGTGTCCTATGCATTTATCTTTGCTACTCTTTGAGGGACAAGCTGAATACTATTATGCTATGTTTTCTTTATGTGAAACAAACAAACGTCTTGCAAAGCATTGTTATTCATGAATCTTTTGTTTGTGCCTTTTCATGTTGCATCATAGTTTCTTTGTCTTATTGCTAGAACTTTGTCTTTCATGTTATGATTGAAGTACTATGATCCCAGCTTTGAATGTTTTACAAATACTTTGATCAAGTCTTTGATGGTGCATGTCACCTCAAAAATTATTCTTTCTTTTTTATCACTTACCTACTCGAGGACGAGCAAGATTTAAGCTTGGGGATGTTGATACATTGCAAATGTATCTATAGTTTTTGATGTTCCATGCTTGGTTTTATCCACTTTCTTGTGTTTTGTCCACACTTTGGAGTACTTTTCATATGATTTCTTGGACTAACCTATTAACAAGAGCCACAACGCCAGCTGCCTGTTTTTCTGCTGTTTTTGGTTCCAGGAAAGTCAGAAAATGAATATTCTCGGAATTGGACGGGACAAAAGCCAAAGTGCCTATTTTTCCGTAAGTCATCAGATGCCAGAATACGAGACGAAGAGGAGCCAGGGGGCCACCACACCACCTGGCCGCGCGGGCCAGGCCTGGCCGCACCAGGGGGTGGAGTGGCCAGCCCAGGCACCCCCTCGGCCTCTCCTTCCGCCTATAAGATGCCCTCGGGACGAAAACCCTAAGTACCCGATCAAAAATCCACGAAAGAGTCTATAGCCGCCGTCATCTCCATACCTACATCGGGAGGGATCTGAAGCTCTTCCCGGCACCCTACTGGAGAGGGCAATTCACCCTGGAGGCCTTCTTCATCATCATGCAAGGCTCCGGTGTGATGCGTGAATAGTTCATCCTTGGACTACGGATCCATGTAGTAGCTAGATGGCTGGTTCTCCTCCTTTGTGCTTTCATGTTTAGATATTGTGAGCTCCGTTCATGATCAAGATCATCTATTTGTAATTCTGCATCTTGGCCAAGTAGATGCTAGCAACTCCAAGAGTTAGTATTTATGCTCGATAGTGGGTTCATGCCTCTGGTAATCTGGGGAAGTGGCAGAAATCTCTAAGGTACTAGATGTGCTGTTGCTACTAGGGAGAAAACAAGAATCCTTTGTTCATAGAACAATCGTATTGTTTACTTTACACGCAATTCGTAAAGCAATAATCTGTTGCTTGCAACTTAATACTGGAGGGGGTTCGGATGATAACCTAAAGGTGGATTATTAGGCATAGATGCAGTTGGATAGCGGTCTATGTATAATGTTGTAATGCCCAATCAAGTTCCAAAGGAGTCAAGATGATTAGTATATGCATGTATTGCTTTCTCGATGTTTGTCCATTGCCCCGCTGTAATTTGTTCACCCAGCATATTATCTATCTTAAGGAGAGCCACCTCTAGTGAACTATGGATCCCGGTCCTTTTCTTTTACATACAATCTACAAACTGTTTACTGCTTTGTGTTTACTTTTTGCAAACTATTACTTCTTTCCATTCGATACGTTTAATCCTTTGTTTTCAGCAAAACACGGTGAGATTGACAATCTCATCGCAAGTTGGGGACAGAGTTCTGTGGATGTGTTGTGCAGGTCTCCACGTTGCTACTAGCACCGGTAGTGCGCCCTGCCAAGGCTCAGCTAGCAACACCTTTGGGGTGTTTCCTTGCTCCTACTGGTTCGATTAAACCTTGGTTTCATAACTGAGGGAAACTTGCTGCTGTGCTCATCATACCTTCCTCTTGGGGTTCCCAACGAGCTCTACATCAACACTGAGCCATCATGTCCACATACTCCTTCATATATATCCTTAAGTATAATTTTTCCTTCGTCGGGTGTGACACATCACTGTAGCACACCCAAAATACTTCTTTTATATAACTCTTCTTTGATGATTCTAAAGGCTTTTGATTTTCGAGTGATTCGCCGAGCTTCCATCACATCTTCGAGGAGTTATCCTCGAGTCATATATGCTATGTACGTCTGTGATACATGCAAAATGTATCTATTTTCCCGAACACTTTTGCTATTGTTTCTCCTCTATACTTGTGTGATTTGGATGCAACTAATTTGAACTGACGCTGTTTTCAGCAGAATTACCTTGGTGTCTACTTTTTGTGCAAAAAATCAACTATCAGGTAAAATCCCGGAAAATATGCCAAAAATCCTATTTCACCCGAAGACTCCAGGAGCCAGAATACGAGACGGAGAAGAGCCAGGGGTGGCCACACCACCTGGTGGCGTGGGCCAGGCCAGGCCGTGCCAGGGGGTAGTGTGGGCCCCCCAGACACCCCCTCGGCCTCTCTCATCGCCTATAAGGAGCCTTCTGACCTAAAAACTTCGGGGGGGGTTCGACGTTTTTCCAGAAGGAGTTCCGCTCTGCCGCCACCACCAGATTCCATGAAACAGCACCAGAAACTCCGTTCTGGCACCCTGCCGGGATGGGGAATTCGAGGAGATCATCGCCATCATCATCACCATTGCTTCTCCATCGACCATCCATGTTTCCCCCATCTATGAGTGAGTAATCCCCCGCTGTAGTCTATGGGGATGGTAGGGATTGGATGAGATCGTTCATGTAATGGCATCAGATTGTTAGGGCATGGTGCCTAGTACCTTTTATTAGTGCTTTATGACTTTGTTGTGACTTGTTGTGCTTAATGCTTGTCACTAGGGCCCGAGTGCCATGATTTTAGATATGAACATGTTATTGATTCATTATGATAGTATTGTTCTTGGTCTTATCTACAAGTTGTATACACACGTTGTCCGGAACCTATGGCCCCGAAGTGACAGAAATTGGGATAACCGGAAGAGAAATGCTTTGATGTGAGGATCACATGTGTTCACGGAGTGTTAATGCTTTGCTCCGGTGCTCTATTAAAAGGAGCACCTTAATTGCCAATAGTTCCCTAGAGGCCCCGCTGCAAACGGGCTGGCAGGACAAAAGATGTTGTGCAAGTTCTCATTGCGAGCACGTATGACTATATATGGAAGACATGCCTAGGATTGTCTAGTACTTTGATGCTTTATCTTATTTATCTACAATTGCCCTATGTTCTGATTGCTATGTGAATTGTCTTGTCCATGCAACGCCCGTCCATCCATCCCTATGCCTACCGCACTCGAATCCCACTATTACTGCTTTTGTTACTACTGCCTTTGCTTTACTACTGCTGTTACTTTGCTATTCCTACTACAAAACTGTTACTACTGATAAACTGCTGTGATCAAGATTGTTTCCAGGTGCAGCTGAATTGACAACTTAGTTGTTAAGGCTTATAAATATTCTTTGGATCTCCTTGTGTCGTATCAATAAATTGGGTTTTACTTCCCTCGAAAATATTGCGATACACCCCCTATACTTGTGGGTCATCAAGACTATTTTCTGGCGCCGTTGCCGGGGACCATAGCTTTATTTATCAAGTTCACTTGGATTCTCTATTGTTTGCTGCTATCCATCCATCATGGGTAAGTCTCGTGATGGCAAGGTTCCTATTTTACCATCCACTACAAGAAGAGGTACGGTTCTGAACACCTCTGCTGCTCTTGATTCACGGTCTGTTTTGAGTAAGTTCCTTACACCACCACATACACATGCTACACACACTGCTACTACTGCTGAATCTGAAACTTCTGATGCTTATGATGCTGCTTCTACTGTGCTTGATAAGAGTGGTTCATTAGGTCCTTTCCTAGATGCTACGATTTGTAGAACTATAGCTGGAAATACCGAAACTCCTAATGAAGACACTACCACACCTGTTGGCTCACCTGAGTCTAGTGAAAGTTATGATATTGAAGATGGTTATGTTGAGATGACCGATGAGTTTATTAAAGAATGTAAGAACACCCATGATAGGAGCGCTGCTAAGAGTCTCCTTGAGAGGCGTACTATTAGATCGTAATTATATCCTGCTGCTAAGTTTGGTGCTTCTCCCATAAACATTATAGATGAAGATTATGATTTCTCTCTAGATCTATCTTACATAGCTATTGTCGAGAAAGAACATTTTTGTGGTACTAAGAATGAAAGTGCGGTAGCACATATGAATGAACTTTCTACCATGAGTGGCTTGTTTTCTGATGATATTAAGATGCGTACTTACTTTGTTGCTAATATTTTTCCCTTTTCACTGAAAGGAGAAGCTAAAACTTGGTTTAATAATTTACCTCCTGGATCTATTGATAGCCCTGAGTGCTTGATTAGTACTTTCCTGCAGAAATATTTTCCTCCCAGTGCTAGACATGCTATTTTGCAGGAACCTTTTGATTTTAAACAGGGAGAAGAAGAGGTATTGCCCGAATCTTAGGCAAGGTTTTGTGCTTTGATTCATGCATAGGCTGGAAGTCCTTTACCTAAGAATGAGCTTCTTGATATATTTTATAATGGACTAACTGAGGAATCTAGGACATACCTAGATAGTTGTGCTGATTGTGTTTTCAGGAATAGGACTCCAAAGGAAGCTGAGGAATTAATGGCTAAAATAAGTAAAAATTATGAAGATTGGACTCCTCCTAAACAAGCTATACCTGAAGTAATTGTACCTGAACCATCTATTCCTGTGCCTATTCCAACATCAAAGAAGAGGGGAGTTATTGAATTAAATGATGAAGTGATGAAGGAAGCTAATAAATGTCTTAAGGAGAAGGGAATTAAGGCTGCAGATGTCAAGAATTTACCTCCTATAGAAGTATTATGTAAGCCTATTCCCTACTCATCCACTATTGAGGTACACTCTCTCCAACACTTTGATGAAGGTGATATCCCTTACTCGAAACTCCCTGATCAATGCTTAGAAGAATTTGATATCTGTATTGTTAAGCAAGATAACTTTAATAAAAGGGTGCAAAATCATCTAATGGAAAACACTAGAGCTATTGTTGAGTTGAAAGATATTGTAGAAAGAACCTCTAATGATGTTAAAATGATTGTTAAACACTTTCAAATGGTTCAAACTCAAATAGATCAACTCGTTAAAGTGCAAAACGACTTGCTAGTTAATGCTGCTAAAGAAAAACATGCTTATGAAATTCGAACTAGAAGTGGAGCTGCTACCCAGGATCCTCTATATCCTGAGGGGCATCCGAAAAGAATTGAGCAGGATTCTCAACAAGCTGAAAATAGTGGTTCTACTCGTAAGAAAAGGAAAAAGAAACATAAACCTGTTGTAGAACCCTCTGAACCTGCTATAGATCCTAATAGTATATCTATCTCTGATGCTGAAACTGAAAGTGGTAATGAAGAAAATGAAGTTCCTAATGAAGAAAAAGTTGAAGAAGAACCTGAAAACCACACTAAGACTACTAAATACACTAAAGAAGATTTTATTGCTAAGAAACATGGTAGTGAAAGAGAACCTTGGGTCCAAAAACCTATGCCTTTCCCTGATAAGAAACACAAGTCAAAGGAAGATGAACACTATAATAAGTTTTGTGAGTGGATGAAGCCTTTATTCTTGCAAATTCCTTTGACTGATGCTATTAAATTGCCTCCTTACTCAAAGTATATGAAGGACATTGTCTTGAATAAAAGGAACATCCCTAATGAAGAAATTTCTACTTTGCTTGCTAATTATTCCTTCAATGGTAAGGTTCCTAAGAAACTTGGAGACCCAGGGATTCCAACTATCCCTTGCTCTATTAAGAAAAGTTATGTTAGAACTGCTTTGTGTGATTTGGGAGCTGGAGTTAGTGTTATGCCTTTCTCTCTCTATAAGAGGCTTCAACTTGAAAAATTAATACCAACTGATATATCTTTGCAAATGGTTGATAAATCTACCACTATTCCTGTGGGTATATGTGAGGATGTACCTGTTCAAGTGGCTCATAATTGCTTGATATTAACTGATTTTGTGGTGCTTGAAATGCCTCAAGATGATAATATGTCTATTATTCTTGGGAGACCTTTTCTTAATACTGCAGGAGCTGTTATTAATTGTAATCAAGGAAAGGTGACCTTCAATGTTAATGACAAGGAACATACTGTCTATTTCCCCAAGAAGATTGAAAGGACTTATGGTTTGAATTCAATTGAACATGTTGAAGGCATTCAAGTTGGAGAAATATATTGTCCCATAGCAAGAGAAAAATTTGAAACTATTATGATTGGGACCATTGCTATCAAGGTTAAGGTAACATAATAATTAGTGGAGTACAAAGTTTTGTCTCATACGCAATTGTTTTGGTAGCAAGACTTGATCAACCTTGCTAACAAAAGGATTCCATTGAACAAAACAATGTTTTCATTATGATTATCTCCGTTTATTTCTATCTTTTGCTTTTTAGTTTTTGTTTTAGTTTAGTTTTCTTTGTGTTGTTAGTTGCTTGCATGTTAGAACTTCTATAGTTCTAACCTTGTTTTGTCTTTGCATCATGTTTCCAAACGAAAAAAATCTGTCTGTTAGAAAAATCATTCTTCTATTTCTGAAAAATGCCCAAAAATAAAGTGTCTCGAAAAATTCCAGAAAATTCATATTAAATTTTTACGTGAAAAAGGGGCAGAGGAGTACCTGGTAGGTCCCAGGGGGGCCCACCAAGCAGGCACACCACATGGTGGCGCCGCCAGCCTTGGGTGGCGCCATGCCCTGGTGTGGGCCACCCCTGCCCCCCCACTAACTCTCTCACCTGCCACTTTCTTCTCTCTCCCGAGTAAGCTCCAGTTCATAGCTCAAAATCGCATTCTTGCTGCGCTTGCTCTCGATTTTTTCAATCTCCTTGCTCAGCCCATCTTTCTTGCTGAAATTTGGAGCATTTGTTCCTTGGTATGTGACTCCTCCTCTTGTCCAAGTAGATTTGTGTTTAGTGGATTATATGTTGAGTATTTTGCTGCTGTAGGTGACTGGTTATGAGAGCTTGTAAGCTTGTTTGATGCTTAGAGATATAGTTTTGATGCATGTTTAGGCCTCTTGCAAGTCCCTATGAGTAGAATCCTTCATTATATACTTGTTTAATAGGTGTTTAAATTTCAGAATACCAAGCATGAACAACCATACTTTTGGAGAGATATTTGAGAGTGATGCACCTAGGAGGTCGAGGCCCTCAAGAACAGCCTCTCAAGCTAGGCCATCATACAATGAAGACCTCATTGCAACCCGTATTGGCAGTGAAAGGGATGATGGGGATGCACACCTATCCTCTTTTCCTTGTTTTACTTTCTTGCAAGCTACATGTATTCTTGATGATTTCTTGCTACTGATTGAGAGGGTCGGTTTGACCTCATATATGCAAGATGAAAGCGCACAATACACTATGCTCACCAAAACTTTTGTTGAGAGCTTCACGTTTACTAACACACCCTATCAGTCTACTGTCTCTTTTAAAATCTATGATATGCCCTTCACCATGCCTTTGGAGAGATTTTGCAGTATTGTAGGTGTGCGTATGACAGGGACCGTGAAGAAAATTCAAGGGTGACCCGCTGATTTGTTGGAGCTTTACCGAGGGGTGACCAATGATGATGACCCCGTAGCGCAGCGTGGAAAGATAAGAAATATCCAACTCCCTGCTCTTAGATACTTTGCATATTATCTTGCCACTAGTGTATTGGGTAGGGAGAACACTAGTAATATCTCCAACTATCATTTAGCATTCCTTGCTGCTGCACTTAACAATGATACTCGGTACAATCTTGGCTCGCTTATTGCTCGCCGCCTAGCTGCTAGGGGACCTATCTATGGGGGCATCATTGCATCGCGCATAGTCAATGCATTAGGTCTTTCAGTGGATCCCGATGATGCTATGCTAGCACCACAGAGGCTTGACCTTGTTGCCATGAAAACTCATCACTTTGTCACCGCTACCTCTGATTTGAACAATCTAGTATATAGGATGCTTTTCACTGACGGGGATGAAAGGGAGATCCTTTTGCCACAACTTGCTTTGTTTAGTGTTCACAGGAGACCTTGGTCGCGCTCCAAGGAGGAGGTGGATGAGCAGCTTCGCTTGCTGGGTTTCCACGAGCAGCACTAGGAGGATGTGCCCTCCTACGATTACTCTGTGCACTACGGAGGGACTTACTCGAGCTCGCACCAGGACGAGGGTACCTCCTCGTCATACCACGGTGACACTTCATCCTGGCCAGCTTTGGATTGATACCCACTTAGGCCAAAAGCCTAAGCTTGGGGGGAGGTACGCCGACATCGCACTCATCTCCATATCATGTTGCTTTGGTAATTTGTATATTCATGTTTTTGTTCTCTTTTTAGTTTTAGTTCTTCTTTGTTTTTGCTTTCTAAAAACACAAAAATACCAAAAATATTTCTGTTGTTTCTCTTTCGTTTGCTTCTTCTTTTTTCCTTGGTTTGCTTTTCCCTTTTTGCTTTGTTTGAACTAATCAAAAAACCCAAAAAGATTTTGCTTTGCTCTTTTGGTTCTTGTTTAAAAATCAAAAACACCAAAAATATTTGTCGTTCTTCTTTGGTTTTTGTGAGTTTGCTACAGGGTTCGGCAATCCTTAGTGGATATTGGTTTCATATTATTATTCAAGCCACACAAGTGAAGAGCAATAATGAGGATTAATGACAACTTGAGGCATGGTAAGAGGCTGGTAACGAACTCTATTTGTTTTCATTTTTGTACATATACTCATCACTATGGGCATGCTTAGTCCGTTCATGTAGAGTGTATGTTTTCTTTGGATGCTTAGTAGTTCTTGCTTTCTTATGATTAGCTCCAGCTCGCTAATAGTTTGTAGCATGTCTTATGAATGTTTGCTTGCATTGCTCTATTCATAAATTGGTATGACACCGTGGTATCCTCCTCTGAATGTTTCATTTGATTGACTTGGCACATGCTCACGCATGCACATGACTGTAATAATCAGTTAAGCCTCGATGAATTATTCTGCCTTGAGGATCTTGAATCACTTACATGCCATGAGTAGTCCTGTTTTGTTGCAAGCATGATAATGACAACTATTGCTCTCTCGTTTGTCGCTCCCTTACTATTGCCAGCCTTCATTTCCACTGAGTGTTTTACTCATGTTTCCAACTCCCTAAACCGAATATTTCCAAAGTGTCCACCATAGCTACCTATTAGCATCATTTGCTGCTCCCGTGCATATTCAATATGCCTTGTTTTCTTCCGAATAAAATGTTTGCTTGTTATGGGAAAATTAGTTAGTAAAGCTCTCACAAACTTGATGGCACACTTTATTTCCTGCACTTAATAAACCTGAACCATTGTGAACTCTCCATGAAAGTTATATGCTTGCAAATTATAGGCTGGGGATTAGCAGAACCGTGCTGTCACGGGGAACATTTTCAACACTTGTAAATATATACCCAATTGATACCTTGCTCTTTTGTTTGCGGATGTCGTCGATGTGAAATAAAAGGGGATCTTGTAAGTCCATGGAGTTATGTATGTGTGTTAGAGAAACGCCTGGGCCGCTGGTCTAATCCATGCTGACATGGTGGAAACCTGCAGCATAACCATAATGATATCTATGAAGCATTCTTCTTAAAAAAGAGAGAGAGAGAGATAGCTATTGAGAAAAAGAAAAAAAGGAGTTTTATGAAAAGAGGAAAGAGAGAAAAAGCACCATTTTCCCATGGTAAATAAGAAGATTGCTGAGATACTCATTGTCTTCTTGCCTTGTCATTTTGATATGGGGATTCTTCCGTATCATCGGGCAAGGGGTACCCCGTTGGCGGTTCTCAATAATACGCACATACTTACGATGACAAGAACTTACCGGTAACTAAAGTTGAGTAGCATGAGGAGCGACCCTCGTACTCAAGGGACTTGGGATTTTCATTTTATAGTCTGTCAAGCATATAACTCAGATTGGACCTCACTTTCACCTTAACCACATTAAAGATGCCTATGATAGGGGCAATGAGAGCTCAAAGCTAATGAGTACCATACTTTCAGCATTTGGAAGCCTTTCAAATTACTCAAAACCTTTTTCTTCTACTTGTTGAGTCTCCACATATTCTTTGAGCACCTTCTTGAGAGCATAGTTGTCATTATTTATGTTTGTTCCAGTACTTGATTATTTGTGTTATGACTTTGATGCTTGTATTCTTGATATCTTTACTTCTAGTCACCACTTGAACTTTAGAGGTGCCTTGGCATTCATAATCAAAGGCAAGCGAGATACCACTCTATCATACCTTTTTTTGAACATTGTAATGGTTCTTATGTTCGTGCTTCATGCTACTTATTATTCTTGAGTTGGATTCTCTTCATAGATTGCAAAGACTATTAAGTAGACTTGGTTGCATACTCTTTATTATGAATTGTCCAAGTAGTTGATCACATTGTTGAGAATATTTACATCATATGAAGCAAATGTGTTCGCGAAAGTTCTTTTATCGCACTCAGTTTTCAACTGAATTGCTTGACGACAAGCAATAAGCTAAGCTTGGGGGGAGTTGATACATCCAAAACGTATCTACTTTCCCAAACACTTTTGCTATTGTTTCTCCTCTATACTTGGGTGATTTGGATGCAACTAATTTGAACTGACGCTATTTTCAGCAGAATTGCCTTGGTGTCTACTTTTTGTGCAAAAAATCAACTATCAGGAAAAATCTTGAAAAATATGCCAAAAATCCTATTTAACCAGAAGACTCCAGGAGCCAGAATACGAGACAGAGAAGAGCCAAGGGGTTGCCACACCACCTGGTGGCGCGGGCTAGGCCAGGTCGCGCCAGGGGGTGGTGTGGGCCCCCCAGACACCCCCTCGGCCTCTCTGTCTTCACCTATAAGGAGCCTTTTGACCTAAAAACTTCGGGGCGTTCGACGTTTTTCCAGAAGGAGTTCCGCTCCGCCCGCCACCACCAGATTCCACGAAACAGCACCAGAAACTCCGTTTTGGCACCCTGCCGGGACGCGGAATTGGAGGAGATCATCGCCATCATCATCACCATCGCTTCTCCATCGACCATCCATGTTTCCCCCATCTATGAGTGAGTAATCCCCCGCTGTAGGCTATGGGGATGGTAGGGATTGGATGAGATCGTTCATGTAATGGCATCAGATTGTTAGGGCATGGTGCCTAGTACCTTTTATTAGTGCTTTATGACTTTGTTGCGACTTGTTGTGCTTAATGCCTGTCACTAGGGCCAGAGTGCCATGATTTCAGATCTGAACATGTTATTGATTCATTATGATAGTATTGTTCTTGGTATTATCTACAAGTTGTATACACACGTTGTTGTCCGGAACCTATGGCCCCAAAGTGACAAAAATCGAGATAACCAGAAGAGAAAGGCTTTGATGTGAGGATCACATGTGTTCACGGAGTGTTGATGCTTTGCTCCGGTGCTCTATTAAAAGGAGCACCTTAATTTCCAGTAGTTCCCTAGAGGCCCCGCTGCAAACGGGCTGGCAGGACAAAAGATGTTGTGCAAGTTCTCATTGCGAGCACGGATGACTATATATGGAACACATGCCTAGGATTGTCTAGTACTTGGATGCTTTATATTATTTATCTGCAATTGCCCTATGTTCTGATTGCTATGTGAATTGTCTTGTCCATGCAACGCCCGTCCATCCATCCCTATGCCTACCGCACTCGAATCCCACTATTACTGCTTTTGTTACTACTGCCTTTGCTTTACTACTGCTGTTACTTTGCTATTCCTACTACAAAACTGTTACTACTGATAAACTGCTGTGATCAAGATTGTTTCCAGGTGCAGCTGAATTGACAACTCAGTTGTTAAGGCTTATAAATATTCTTTGGCTCCCCTTGTGTCGAATCAATAAATTGGGTTTTACTTCCCTCGAAAATACTGCGATACACCCCCTATACTTGTGGGTCATCATTCTGCATCCATGTATTCTCTATTATCACGACCTCATCAACTTCTGGTTCTTCTTCGAAGATTTCCTTCGTACTTTCACTAGCTTGTGGAGCCCCTGAGTACTTTTGCGGCTTAATCTTTTTCCCTGTCTTGGGTGCTATGATCTCATAGACTCTCTTGGCCTTGATAGAGAGCTTAGTTATTTCCTCCCAAAAAACCCTAGGTGGGACTGGTAGGCATAAGGATCCGATATTTGCGAGATTGCCGACTTCTTCATTGCTTGCTCTTCCTATGTGCGATACTTCGCATCTGTCAAATTAGGCCTCCATAATACTATACAAATCACGATAGGAAATCATGTTGTCACTAATGGCGTTGCATTTATTCATTGCTTGATGTGCTACAAGGTTAGAATCACCGAATATATTGAGGTGAGTTGCACCGCAAGCTTTAGCCATATGCATACCGTGCAACAAGGCCTCATACTTAGCTTCATTATTGGACGCGTTTGCGAAGCTCATCCAAAGTATGTATCACATTTTATCGCCTTTTGGTAATACTAATATGACTCCTGCCCCGTCTCCATCCGTCCTTTTTTACCCATCAAAGTACATTATCCATGTGCTAGAAAGGTCGGGTCCACCCGTCCATTGTAGTTCAGTCCATTCAGCGATAAAATCCAGCAGAACTTGTGATTTAATTGCTTTGCGCTTCTCGTACGTGATATCTCAAGGGGAAAGCTCAATGCCCCATGGAGAGACATGTCCAGTTGCTTCTAGATTGTTTAAGATATTGGATAGAGGTGCTTCGTGGACCACTATGATTGGGTGTTCCAAAAAATAGTGACGCAACTTCCGTGCTGTCATAAACACTCCATATGCTAGTTTCTGATAATGCATGTACCTTTATTTGGATGGTGAAAGGACCTTGCTTAGGAAATAAACTAGCCTCTGAACACCATGGTTTTTCCCTTCTTCAGGCCGTTCTATGACTAGAACCGTGCTAACCACTTGATTCGTGGTGGAAATGTAAAGAAGTAAAGGCTCTTTTTTATCGCGGAGACACGATGACAAGAGATCTCAAAAGTGTTCTTTTGAGATCTTCAATGGCACGCTGAGCTTCTTCCGTCCACTCGAACTTATCTGATTTCCTCATTAGGGCATAGAATGGTAGTGCCTTTTCTCCTAGACAAGCAATAAAACGACTGAGTGCTGCGACTCGCCTAGCCAGCTGTTGTATGCCTCGAAGATTCGTTGGCTTTTTCATCATCAGAATTGCTTGTATTTTCTCGGGATTGGCTTTGATTCCTCTTGATGATATGAGGTATCGGAGGAGTTGCCTAGTAGGGACTCCAAAAGAGCACTTTGTTAGGTTGAGTTTGATGCAAAATTTGTCGAACTTCTCGAATGTTTCTTACAGATCCTTGATAAGGGAAGACCCTTGCTTTTTTGTAACTATGACGTCATCGATATATACTTGTACATTTGTGCCAATTTAGTTTCCTACAATTATGCATCATTCGTTGATATGTTGCCCCGACATTTTTAAGGCCAAAGGGCATTGTTGTATAGCAGAATACGCCATAGGGCATGATAAATGATGTTTTCTCCTGATCTTCCTCCTTCCTCCGAATTTGATGGTATCCTGAATACGCGTCCAGAAAGGAAAGATGTCCGCACCCGGTAGTTGCATCAATTATTTGATCGATCTGTGGCAGTGGAAGTGATCCTTTGGACAATGCTTGTTCAACGCAGTGAAGTCAACGCACATCCGTGATTCTTTTGTATTTTTCTTGGGGACACATACTAGATTTGCAACCCATTCCGCTTTCTTTAATTCTTTGATGAATTTGGCATCTGTTAAGCGATGGAGCTCCTTTCCAATGGCCTTTCGTTTTGGCTCTACGAAGCGACTGTTTTACTGGCTTCACCATTGGATCCAAGTTTAATGTGTGCTCAACGAGTTCCCTGCGAATTCCCGGCATGTCAGAAGGTAACCATGCGAAAATCTACCAGTGCTCATGGAGGAACTCAATGAGCACGCTTTTCTATGCGGGACCAAGATTGGAGGCCACAAATGTCATTTTCTTCGGGTCGGTAGGGTGGATTTGTACTTCGTTTGTATCTCTCACGGTATCAAAAGCCTGTTCGGGATTGACACGCGCTATTGCCATAGGTTCTGGGGTTGCCGATCTTTTTAGTTGCTCAAACTCAGTTGCCATCCCGAATGATTCAGAAATTTGCTTGAACTCCCAATCGCAATTGTTGGATCCTGTGAAGCTGCCCTTTACTATTATGACTCCCTTTGGTGCTGGCATTTTCATAACTAGATATGCATAATGCGGGACTGCCATGAATCGTGCAAAAGCTGGGCGACCCAGGATCGCATGATATTGTGATGGCCAGTCCATGACTTCAAACTCGAGATTTTCTCGCTTGAAATTTTCTCTGGATCCAAAAACAACATCAAGAAATATTTTACCTAAGGGAATTTCGGCTTTACCTGGTACTATTCCATGGAAGGATGTTTCAGTTGGTGCTAGATTTGCCAACGAATAGTTCATTGCCCTCATTGTTTTGGCGTAAATCAAATTTATGTTTCTTCATGCATCCATGAAGACTTTGCTCATGTTGAATCCTCCCACTTGCGCTTCTAATATCAAGGACAAATGGCCTGGTCGTGGTACTCAAAGTGGGTGATCAGCTGTACTGAATGTGATTTCCTGTTCTAGCCAATGGCTAACGTGTCGGGCATGGTGGTATATCCTTGTCTTGCTACTTCGGTTGCCTTTGCGTTGCATAGCTCTTGCATCTTTAAAAACGTTCGACAGTCTTTCATGAGATGGTGGGATCATCATTTCCCATTGAGTCGATGTCGTGGAAATGGCCACGGCAGTTGCTACCATTGGAAGCGATTGAGTGTTTCGTGAGGAAGAGATGGTAGCCATCTGCAGTGCGAGATGGGAGCGGATGCACATGTATTTACCCAGGTTCGCACCCCGGAGGGTAAATACCTACTCCTGCTAGATTAGATTATTCGAGAGCGAGTTACAAGGGTGGCCAGCTCAGCGGCTAGGCAGCGAGTCGCTTGAGGGGGTGTATGATGGAACGTAAGTCTCTAGGATACCCTAGGGAGGTTTATATATGAGGCACCTCGCTAGGGTTTACAAGTTATCACCGAACAAGATAAGGATCCGGAGGCTTTGACCTAATCCGACTGGGCTTCTGTTACGCTCCTAGGCTTCCAGTCGCCAGTCGTTGGGCCTTTCCTTCCTTCGTAGTCTAGTCGCCGTCTTTCGGACGCACTCGCAGGCCCTTCGGCCCAATCAAAACGTCCTGCTGGGCATATCCCCTTCGGCATATCCCCATCAGTAGTCCCCGAGGCCATCGTTGATGCAGGCGTAGGCGTCCTTTTGGCGTTCGGAGTAAGCGAGCCCAATTTGGGCGTCTAGTCGAGTCGGCGATGGACTCCATTAGAACCAAGGAGAATTTCCCCATGTTTCCACTCGTCGTTTCAATGAATGTTACTGCCGCCAAGTCGTCGTCTTGGCGAATGGAAAGACTGGCGGGTGGCGGGTGAAATAAAGGAGTTGGACCATCAAATCTGGTCAAACTATCCATTGGAATTTCCAACGGTAACTTTGGCGCAATTACCGTGAGTAACGGCTACCCCGATTTTGGCGGGTGGCGTTTCCCATATAAGGGGAGTGATGGTTCAGCTCCGCAGACCTTCTTCGCATTCTTCATTCCTCCTCATTTGTTCTTCCTACCTCCAATCTTCCTGCCTACGTCCTTCTGACTTGTCCTTTCCGCATCGTGCGATTCCACATCCTACCCGATGGCGCCTCCCAAAGGCTCATGGGGGAAATCCAAGTGTACCACGGCCTAGCTTAGATCTTTCGAGGACGCCGGAGTGCTCCGCAAGGGGAATTGGCGGGTTCCCCCTCCTCCAAGACCGAGCCGAAGCCGCGACCCGGCGAGTTCATCTGCTCCCCCAGTCATCTTGAGAGGGGTCTGGGATTCCCCACCTCACTCTTTTTCACCGCTTCTGCGTGTATTACGCGATCAAGCCATCGGATCGTGGTCTGCATAGCATCGAGAAGCTGGCGATCTTTGTCGCCTTCTGCGAATCTTACCTCGGTTGCATGCCGTATTTCCCGCTATGGCTGGAGCTCTTCCACGGCCGCATCGGGCGCGAGGCGTCCAGCGGCTTGATGCTGGCCACAGGTGGAGTCACATTTCAACTGAAGCCGAAGGCCAACTTCGTCAAGCTCCTCCTGCTGAAGAAGGCCGCCAGCGAGTGGAAGAAGAGTTGGTTCTACGTCAAAGAAGCCACCCCCTCCGGCAAGGTGGCTCTTCCCGAGTTCTTCGTCGAGAGGAGCGAGCCCCGTCGGTTGGCGCCGAAGAAGCTTCCCGAAGACCAGTGGATGGCCGTCGCGGAGATGATGGATCAGATCCAGAAGCTGAAGGTCCAGGGGTTGATTCCGATCAACCTCTACAACTGCTAGCTCGGGTGGCGCCTGGTTCTGCTGGCGGCTGGGCCACACTAGATGTATGAGTACAGCGGGAAGCATGACCCATCCCAAACCAGCAAGGAGTCATGGGAGGCCGTGGACTACAAGGCCGCCCTGAAGAAGATCACCGACGCAGAGTTCACCAGTGTGGCGGCCGGGGTCGCCCTGTACACTCTTGTGAAGAATGAAGCCCCCACAGTAAGTTCTCTTTCCAATCGCTACGTCCATGTTTCAGTTTTCAGTCTCCTCGTTTGCTATTTTACTCGTGGTGGTTCTCAGCTTTTTCAGGTGTTGGAGGGCTGGCTCCCTCCGCTTGATGAAGAGGTTCCCTAGGAACTGGAGGAAGACTCCGAGGGGGACCCTTCCAACAGCGATGGGGTGGAGGAAGAGGTCCCTCCCCCAGCGCCCGTGGCTCGCAAGACCCGCATGCAGAAACAACGTGAAGTCGAGGCGAGCCGCAGCCTGGACGAGCATGACGCAGGCGACGAGGTCGGACATGAGCACACGTCCCGGCGTACTGCCACGTCGTCGAAGCCCGCACGCAGGCCCAAGTCACCAGCGAAAAGGCCCCCGTTGCTGTCCAAGTCGGCGGTGGTGTTCGAGTCGAATGACGATTCTGATGATGAAGGTTCTCCCGAAGTCTCGCACAAGGCCCCAAAGGATGCAGTCCCAACAAAGGGGTTGGAGGGCGAGGACACAGAGGTAGTGGTAGAGGTTCCCCTGGCGGCGATTGCGCCGACGACCTCGGGGGTTCCAAGTCAAGAAGCGGCTGAGGCGATGACGTCCAAGTCGCCACAGCCGTCGAGGGCGGTCGCGTCGGAGCCGGAGATCTCGGCGACTGCAGCTTCATCGTCAAGGAAGCCCGCGGTTTCATGGGCTTCAGACGTCTTCGAGAGGGGGCTCACCCGTAAGTTGGGTCCCGAGTTGGACAAGCCCGCCCACATCAGCACCGCGCTTCGCGTCCTCCTAGTCGCTAAGTAAGTACTGCTCCTTCATCCTGATTCGCCTTGCTCTTTTGTGTTGTCGTTATATTGATTGTGGGGACTCGTGCAGGTCGGGGGCCAAGAAGATTGTCCGTCCTTCGGTGGCTAAGATTCCACCGGCCACCGACATGGGAGAGGGCGACCTCCCCAAGAAGAGAAAGGCCACCAGAGATGTGGCGACCGCCGAAGTCGCGAAGAAGCAGCAGGGGGGCGCCGACGATGCTGCGACCAAGGGCAGCGCCGCGGAATCAGCTGCTGCGCCAGTCACCGAAGAGGTGGTGGCGACGCGATCGGAACCAGCCTTGGCTGCGTCCGTGCCGGAAGCGCCGGTCCCGACAACCAGCGCCCCCGCCAGAGCGTCGGCGATGTTCCCGTGTTTCATGGCGAGGGGGTTTCTAGGTGTGGCGGACACGCAATCTCCGCAGAGTCCAGAAATCGTGGATGCAGACATTGGGTCCCGTCGCGAGCGCACTTCCTTCATGATCCCGTCGACTGATGCCAGAGAACTTCACAAGATGCTCGGTGCTGCTATTCAGGTATGTCCAGTCCCCGAGTTCCTGGTCGCTGAATTTCAGCGTCTCGGAACTGAACCTCTTGCTCCTCTCCAGTCCCCGAATTCCTAGTCGCTGAATTTTGGCGGCTAGGAATTTGGTTTCTTTCTCCTTCTCCAGTCCCCGAATTCCTAGTCGCTGAATTTCGGCGGCTAGGAATTGATTTTCTTTCTCCTTCTCCAGTCCCCGAGTTCGTGGTCGCTGAATTTCAACGGCTGGGAACTGGGTGTTGTTTTGCCAAATGCTGAGGTGAGTTGTTTGTTTGCAGGGATTGCAAAGGGAGTCGACCGATCGGCAGGCCACGAGAGAGCGCTTGGAGCGTGACTTGCACGAAGCACAAGAGGTGAACCAGCGGCTTCAGGAAACTATTGGTGAGTATATGTTTGTCTTTATTCTCCTCTTTCTGGAGTGAGCTAGTCCTGTACAGTATGCTGATGGCTTCTTGAAGATGGTTTTTTCGGCTGAGATCTCCAAGGCCCGTGAGGGGTATGTTCCGGTCGCCGAGCTAGACGCGGCGAATGGACGAATGGCCTCCCTGGTCAGGGACTTGGAGGAGGCGAAAGCGGCCTCAATTTCTTCAGAGGAGCGAGCGAGGCTGCCGTCGCTGCGGCTGAGGAAGAACGCAAAGCCACGGATTCCATCATCATGGGGCTGCACAATGAGCAAACCGCCTTGGAGAAGCACGTCAAGGAGAACTGCCGCAAACTCCTTGGTGAGTCTCTGTCTTCGCCTAACCCGTTTGTCGAGTCCCCGCTTTGGGGGTTTCATAGTTTCACTAACACCTGACTTTGCAGCTGTGGTAGGCCAAAGTGGCCCGGTGGTGCAAACTTACAATGCCTCGTAGTGAGTGACTGCCGTGGTGAATGCGGCCACGGCCTCGGCGTTGTGCATCCAAGCGGCTCTTCAGGGCATGTCCCCCACCGAAGTTATTCCTGGGGGGCTTACGGAGGTGTGGCACTATCTGGAAGAGGTGCCCGCCATTGTGGAGTGGATTACGCGCTCAGCGTTCAGGCACGGGGCAGCCATAGCGTTGAACTTGGGTCTCGCCCATTTCCCCAACGACTTCGACCTTGACGATGTGACGAGTGGCTATCCATTGGCGACCGGCACGGTGGAGATGTCAGAGGTGCTGAAGCTGACCGCGAAGGCCACCCCTTACGCTAATCGTGTCTTAGCGATGGGGGATCTGCTGCCGTACCAGGAGACGGTGTTGGCACCTGGTGACCTCGAGCCGGAGCATCGCGACATGCAGTCGGAGCAGCCCTTCCGGTCGTCGTTGTCGAAGTCGTTGACGACGTACCCGATGAACCCGTGGCATCCTTTTGTTCACGTCAAGGGGGGTGGCGCTGCTTCTTCATCAGGGCCTGTGGAGTAAACAATGTAATTGTCCAAGTTGTGATGTATGCCAAGTGGCGAATGCTGTAAGCTATTTTTGCAATATATGCCCAGGGGAGTCGATCGACTCGTATTATGACTAGGAATGTATGGTGTGTTTTTTTATGCATTGTTTTGATTGAGCGAGTCCCCGAGCGCGTCCGCCCTTTGATGGGGTATAACTCGATTGTATACTTTGTGTATTCTTATTGTTTATGCATTGTTTTTGTCCCTCACGTCTTCTGAGTGGCGAGTCCCCGAGCGCGAGTAGGACTGACTTATGAGCTAGTCCCCGAGCGTGCTGCCCGACCATATTGGTCATGCTCCTGTTGCAGGTTGTGAGTTCGTTGTTTGTAACGCGTCTCCTCCCCTGGCTCGGAGAGCCAGTCGCTTGGCGAGCCCTAGGCAGCTCTCTTACTTGGTGTGTTCCCGAGCTGCGTGGGGGTTCCCGCTTTGCGGAGTCCCCGTGCGTGGTACTTAACCGTTCGAGTCGCTTTGCATGAGGGTGGGAGGGACAGGTCGCTGTGACAAGCGTGTACCGGTTGTCTTGGCCCGGTGGGCCAGTCGGGCTAGGCGAATCCAATGGCGGCTTCGGGTTGGCATTTTTCATGGACGACCCAAGTCCCGAATATTTCCGGTGCCCTTGTGCCGCACTACTTAGCTGTGCCGGTCGCTCGACCAGAGGTTGACTTCCATGAGTAGCGTATTGCTAGTATGTACGAGTGCGAGTGGCACAAGAATATGGCGAGTGGACACAATTTGTGCGATCCAGATGAATTTCATTATATATTCCGATGGAGTACAATGTGAGGTTCTAAGTATAGAACTTTCTGAGGAGGTTTACATTCCATGGCCTCCCGACCTCCAGTTGGCCATCACCCCGTATGTCGATGAGGTAGTAGGCATCATTGCCAAGGACTCGGCCTATGGCGAACGACCCCTCCCATGGGGGGGGAGAGTTTGTGCATGCCCTTCTTGTCTTGGGCCAGTCGTAGGACCAGGTCGCCTTCCTAGAAGGTGCGAGTTCGCACTCGGTGGCTGTGGTAGCGGCGGAGTCCTTGCTGGTATATGGTGGTGCGGGAGCGAGCCAGGTCGCGTGCCTCGTCGAGTTGATCGATGCTGTCTTGGCGGGTAACCTTGTTGGCCGCCTCAACGTAGTTGGCGACTCGAGGTGAGTCATGCTCCAGGTCGGTTGGCATTACGGCTTCGGCGCCATACACCATGAAGAAAGGCGTGAACCCGGTTGAGCGGTTGACGGAGGTGTGAATCCCCCATATCACAGAGGGGAGCTCGTCGACCCAGCATCCTGGGGTGCGCTCGAGGGGTACCTGGAGTCGCGGCTTGAGTCCATGGAGGAGACTCTGGTTGGCGCGTTCTGCTTGGCCGTTTGACTCCGGGTGAGCGACTGATGCGAGGTCGAGTCGGATGCCGTGTTCTTCACAGAATTCCGCCATGGCCCCCTTGGCAAAGTTGGTGCCGTTGTCTGTTATGATGCTGTGCGGGTAGCCGTACCAGTAGATGAGTTCATGTAGGAACTTGGTGGCCGTCTTGCCGTCGCACTTTTTTATCGGCTTGGCGTCGCCCATTTGGTGAACTTGTCGACGGCGACCAGGAGGTGAGTGAAGCCATACGGGGCCTTCTTGAACGGGCCTACCATGTCCATGCCCCATGCGGCGAATGGCCACGTGATGGGGATGGTCTTGAGTTCCGAGCCAAGGAGGTGCGTCTGGTTGGCATACTTCTGGCACCCGACGCATCGTTGGACGATGTTGGTGGCGTCGGCGTGTGCGGTGAGCCAGTAGAAACCGTGCCGCATGGCCTTGGCGACTAGCGACTTGGCGCCAGCGTGATGGCCGCAGTCGCCGGCGTGAATGTCCTGGAGGATCTTGTGGCCTTCTTCTGGCTGTACGCAGCGCTAGAACACACCGGTCACGCTACGCTTGTGGAGCTCGCCGTTGATGATGACGAAGGATTTGCAGCGGCGCACGATCATTCGCGCCTCTGTCTCATTGCTCGGTAGGAGTTTGTGTTCCAGGAAGGCGACATATGGTGTTGTCCAGTCGCTAGGTTCCAGAACCATGGCGACTAAGGTCGGTTCTGGTTTCAGTGGGATCCCAATGTCGATCTCTTTTGGTGGGCTGACCGATGGTTTGTGGATGATGTCGAGGAAGACGCCTACTGGTGGTGCTTGTCGGGTCGATCCGATGCGGGAGAGGGCATCTACCTCCTCGTTTTTGCGCCTGTCGATCCACTCGACGGAGTAGCCGTCGAAGTGTCCCCCCAACTGGTTGACAGCTTGGCGGTACGCGATCATTGTTGGGAAGACGGCGTCGCACGTCCCGACGACTAGGTCGGAGTCGCCATAGCATCGTAGGCGGTTGACGTTCATCTCCTTAGCGGCTCTCATGCCGTGAAGGAGGGCCTCATATTCTGCCATGTTGTTGGTGCAGGGCTTGAAGTTGAGGTGGAGCACGTAGCAGAGCTTTTCTCCTTTGGGAGAGGTCAGGATGACCCCAGACCCTGCGCCGTCAGTGTTCTTGGAGCCGTCAAAATGGAGCGACCAGTAGTGGAGGTATGAGAGCTTCTCTGGCTGCTGTGCTTCTTCCCAGTCTACAAGGAAATCAGCCAGGGCTTGTGACTTGATTGCTTTGCAGGGCTCGTATTTGATGTTGTGGACGCCGATTTCGACGGCCCACTTGACGACTCGCCCGGTCGCCTCGCGATTGCGTATGATGTCCTGCAGGGGCGCGGAGGAGACCACCGTGATTGGGTGCTCCTGGAAGTAGTGTGGGAGTCGCCGCTGTGCTCGGAATACCGTGTACACCAGTTTTTGGTATTGCGGGTAGCGCTGTCGTGAGTCCGTTAGGACTTCGCTGATGTAGTAGACAGGGCGATGTATGGGGCGCTCCTTGCCCTCTTCCGGTCGTTCGACGACCATCACGGCGTTGACGACTCGAGTAGAGGCCACGACGTAAACGAGCATTGGCTCTTTGTCGAGTGGCGCGACGAGTAGTGGTGCCGCGAGTAGCACTTCGTTGAGCGCTTTGAGTGCATCGTCGGCCTCCGCGTCCCATTGGAACGTGGGGTTCTTGCAAATCAGGCGGTAGAGGGGCATTGCCTTCTCGCCTAGTTGGGGGATGAAGCGACTGAGGGCCGTGACTCGCCCTGCCAACTTCTGGACGTCGCGCAGGCACTCGGGTTTCCCGAGTCGCGCGATGGTGTCGATCTTGGTGGGGTTGGATTCGATGCCTCGCGTGGAGACTACATAACCCAGGAGTTCTCCGGTGGGGACGCCGAAGGTGCATTTTCCGGGGTTCAGCTTGATGTTGTACCTCCGCAAATTTGCGAAGGTTTTGGCTAGGTCGGCGAGCAGGTCGTCCTGGGGGGTGGATTTTACCCCCACGTCGTCGATGTAGACGTGAATGTTGCGGCCAATTTGGCTCGCTAGACACTCCTGCATGCACCTCTGGTATGTGGCGCCTGCGTTCTTGAGGGCGAACGTCATGGCCGTGTAGCAGAATGCGCCGAATGGCGTAATGAACGCCGTCTTCTCCTCATCCTCGACCGCCATCTTGATCTGGTTATAATCAGAGTAAGCGTGGAGAAAGCACAGCGACTCTGATCCCGCGGTCGAGTCGATGATCTGATCGATGCGCGGTAGGACGAACAACTCCTTCGGGCAGGCGCTGTTGAGGTTGGTGTAGTCGATGCACATTCTCCATGTATTGTTCTTTTTTAGAACCAGGACTGGGTTTGCCAGCCACTTGGAGTACTTGATTGGCCGGATGAAGCCTGCGGCTAGCAAGCGCTGAACTTCTTCGGCGGTTACTCAACGGTGCTCTTCATTGAAGGGCCATAGTGACTGCTTTACTGGTCGCACTTTGGGGTCGGCGTTGAGTTTGTGCTCAGCGAGTTCCCTCGTGACACCTGGCATGTCAGATGGCTTCCATGCGAAGATGTCGCGGTTCTCACGGAGGAACCCGATGAGCGCTCTTTCCTATGCCGGGCTCATGTGCGCCCCAATGGTGACCGTCTGGCTGGAGTCGCCTGGGACGAGCTCGACGGTGCGGGTGTGCATGGTTGCCCTCGAACGTGGAGTTCGCGGCGGTTGGTTTCTTCAGGATGGTGGGGTCGTCCGTGTTGATGTTGCCCGTGTATTTCGTGAGCTCCTCCGCATGGCCGGTCTCCGCGGCGATGACGACGTCGGCGAGCTCAGCGCCCTTGTCCTTGCATTCCATGGCCATGTCGGGGTCGCCGTGGATGGTGATGATGCCGCTTGGCCCGAGGAGCTTCATCATGTTGTAGGCGTAGTGTGGGGTCACCATAAACTTTGCGAATGCCTGGCGGCCCAGGACGTAGTGGTAGGGGCTGCGGAAGTTCACCAACTCGAACATGATCCTCTCCGTGCGGTAGTTTGCTGGAGTGCCGAAGGTGACTGACAGCGTCACTTTCCCAATCGGATACGCCTTCTGACCGGGGACGATGCCGTGGAAGGTCGTCAGTGTTGGCTCAATGGCTGCTTCTGGGAGCTGGAGCCTTTTGAACGTGTCGAGGTACAAGATGTTGATGGAGCTCCCACCGTCCATTAGCGTCTTGGGAAGCCAGTAGTCGGCCACCTTGGGCCTGACTACCAGAGCGACTCGCCCTGGTTATTCGATCCTTAGCACATGGTCCTGGCGACTCTAGGTGATGCTCTGCTCGGACCAGTTTAGGAAGCGAGGGATGTCTACTTGTGTCACCGCATTGACGTCGAACGCGCAGGCGAGCACCTCCTTCTCGCGCTTGGTGTCTAGTTCGGTGAAGGTATGTAGCGAGCCGACGGCGGTGCTGAAGCCACCGCTGTTCCCGTTGTCCCGAGGTGTGTTGTTGTTGGGGTCCTCCCTTGCTTGTCTCGCCTTCTCAATCTCTTTCAGAGAGTGGCAATCGGCGGTGGTGTGGGTGGCGGGGTTTCCCTCCCTACTGTGGTAGATGCAGGGCTGATTGAGCAGGGCGGCGGGGTTGAATTTCGGCCTCGTCGTGTTGTTGGCGCGGTAGTTTCCTCCGTCGCGGCGGTAGTTCTTGGAGTCACGCTGGCCGTAGCCGGCGTTGGCGACGAAGTCGACTCGCCCGTCCGTGCGGCGCTTGCCGGTGATGCGGGTGTTGCTGTAGTGCATGTCGCGTAGGCGCCCGCTGTCATGGATGCTAGTGCGGCATCTTCCTCCCGACTCATCGTCGGAGTCTTGGTTGGGGTCCTCCTCCGCATAGCGCTTGGCGATCTCGAGGAGGTCGGGGATGTTTTCGAGTGTCCGGTAGACCCTCTTGATCTTGGCGACCAGGGTTCATACCAGCACGCGTTCTTGAAGCAGTGTATCACCGTGTCTGGGTGGATGCCGGAGGCGTTTATCCATAGTTCTTGCCATCTTTGGATCCAGCGGCGAGTCGACTCGCATTGTCCCTGGATGCATCACTCCAGGTCCTCTATGGTGGTTGCACGGGTGTAGGAGCCCTCGAAGTGCCTGACGAAGGCGTCCCGCATTTCTTCCGAGGAGTCGATGCTGTCGGCGGGGAGCGTATGGATCCACTACCGGGTCGCACCCTCCATCATCAGGGGGAGGTAGCGAGCGGCGAGCAGGTCGGTGTGGCCTGCGATTCCCATTGCCATGAGGTATGTGTCCAGCCAGACAGCGGGGTCGTACGTCGGGTCGTACTTCTCGATCTCCTTGGGGGCCTTGAAGTTGGCGGGTTATTTTTTCCCACGAATCATGGGTCTGAAGCATTGTGGCCCGACTCGACTGAGCGAGCCTCTTGGTTTCGGGTCGCCGCGGTTGGTGAGAGTGTGTCGCAGGTCGGTGGGCTGGCGCGACCGCCACGCCTGGTTGTTGATGATGTTCGTTCGGGCATCGAGGGGCTGCCAGTTGGTGGCGACCGTGTTGTTCGCCGGTTGTGGCTCGTTGGTTGATAGCGCGGGATCGGCGTTGGCCACGGTGGGTAGCCGCTTGATGCTGCCCTGCTTGCTGATGAGCGGGAGTACATTCGACCCTGCGGGTCGACTCCCGTGGTTTGTTGCTCGAGGGCCCTGACGTGTAGGGCCTCGGCGTACTGGATCTGTAGCGCGCCGTTGCCTTGGACGTCGAGGTTGGCGATCGCGGCGTCGGCCGCGATGACGTTGTCCATTGGGGTGGAGTATAATGGTAGCCCGTTGGTGTTACGGGCTTGAGGCGAGATGATGATCCGCGGTTGGTCCGGCGGGGGCGTGCGGCCCATGGGTGGTGGAGGAGTCCTAGTCGCCGGTGCGCCAGGCAGTGGTCTCGCGGGGTTGCTTCCGCCTGGTGGCGCATTCTCGCAGTATTTGCGCTCGGCAGCGCGCGCGGGGTCGCTTTCGTCGTTGAAATTCAGGACGCGTCCCTGGACGTTGGAGTTCAGGCGGGTCCTGATGCGGCGCTGGTGATAGAGCGACAGCTCCCGCGCCGTCTCTCGTTCGAGGCACTATTTCTCGCACTCGGCGAGTTCGTTGCATTGCGCCTACGCGAGCCACAGGCGGGCTTGCTCCACCTTCGTGGCCATCGCAGTCAGCGGGATCGGCGTGGCGAACGGAGCTGGCGTGGCGGCCGTGCTGCCCGCCATGTAGATCGCGTTGATGCGATTGGATCTGGCGCAAAATCCTTGGGGGACTCCGAGCCGGAATCTGAGTCGAAGATCCCCAGGATGGAGGGGTCCTCGAAGTCCTCGGGGTTGGAGACTCGCGTGATGGAGTCCTCCTGTGATGCGGTGGTGATGGATCCGTGGACCGATGCAGGGGTCACGGAGTCGGCGTCATCGTTTAGGGCGTCGTCGTTGGTGGCGACGTTAGCCTCGACCGCGTCGCTGGCGGCCGAGTCGTACTCGTTGACGAGGCTCCTGATGGAGCGGACCTGCTCCTCCGAAAGCAGATCACGGTGTGGCGGTGATCTGCCGACGATCAGCGTTCCAGCTGGGTCGATCGCGCCGGTGAAGCCGACGAAGAGGTTGATGGAGCCGACCGACATCACCGCGCCGTGAGTGACCGGGCGTGACACCGGTATGTAGCTGCTGGGCAGGATCTGTAAGATCCCGTCGATTGTGATCATGCGACCGATGGTGAGCGGCCGATCAATCGGCGAGTAGGGTCTCGCCGCAGAACTCAGGCTAGTCCCACTATGCCCCACGGTGGGCGCCACTATCGTGGAAATGGCCACGGCAGTCGCTACCATTGGCAGCGATTGAGTGTTTCGTGAGGAAGAGTTGGCGTCCATCTGCGGTGCGAGATGGGGGCGGATGCACATGGGTTTACCCAGGTTCGGCCCCCCGGAAGGTAAAGACCTACTCCTGCTAGATTAGATTATTGGAGAGCGAGTTACAAGGGTGGCGAGCTCGGCGGCTAGGCAGCGAGTCGCTTGAGGGGGTGTATGATGGAACGTAAGTCTCTAGGATACCCTAGGGAGGTTTATATATGAGGCACCTCGCTAGGGTTTACAAGTTATCACCGAACAAGATAAGGATCCAGAGGCTTTGACCTAATCCGACTGGGCTTCTGTTACGCTCCTGGGCTTCCAGTCGCCAGTCGCTGGGCCTTTCCTTCCTTCGTAGTCCAGTTGCCGTCTTTCGGATGCACTCGCAGGCCCTTCGGCCCAATCGGAATGTCCTGCTAGGCATACCCCCTTCGGCATATCCCCATCAATCGATGTAAAAGTGCATATTATAGGGTCCTTCCAGCATTCACATTGCGGACATAGGTGGGTATCGAGCTCTTGGCTGATATCGCTGTGTTGATTGGCCTCCTCCAGCGTCATCCCTACTATTGCGATGTCCGCCATTGTAATCGTCGTTTCTGTGATTATCTTCTCCCGAGAAACTAGCTGCAACATAACTTGGCCCTATGTGTACGTCGTTGTTCCTCCGTCTTCTGTTGTTGCTGCATTTGTCCCTATCTTCTTCAGGTGAACGTGTTCATTTGTTATGCAATGCGTCCTCTCCATCAGCCTAGCGATTTTCTATGTCCATTAGCTGTGAAATTGTTTTTGGTTTGACTCGTCCTAGTTCTTCTATGAACTCTCGGCGGCGAAGGCCGTCATTAAAGGCATCAATGGCCATTTTTTTGGATATGGCCTCAGCTGAATTCTTGATGATGTTCCATCGCTGAATGAAGGCTCTTATTGATTCTCCAGGTTTCTATTTTCACGCCCGCAATTGATCCAGAGATGCGGGTCATTTAAATGTGGAATGAAAATGTCGAATGAACTTATCTTCAAGGCCATTCCAGCTAGTGATGGAATCTTCGGGTAGTTGTCTGAGCCATGACCATGCAGCGCCGGTTAGGTGCAACTGTAGGCTTTGCATTGCGGTGGCTGTGGAGCCGCCCTGTAACTTGACGGTGGCCAAATAATCTGCTAGCCAAGCTTCGGGTTCCTGCAGTCCATCGTACTTTTGGCGGTCATGTGGAAGTTTGAATTCCTTGGGTACTGAGGTTTTATGATTTCGTTGAGTAAAATAGCTAGCTTCACATAACTCGTAGTCATCTTCACTGTCGTTGTTATGGTATCTTCGGCTACGGCTCTCATCCCTTGATCCGTCGTTCCTGTGCTGCGTGTTGTTGTTTCTTGTGTTGTTTCGTGGTTCAGACCCTAAGAAGTGCACCCGATGTGGCGACCACGATCTTCGGGTGTGCCCCAACTGCCGAGGGTTGTTGCGACAACATGGGGATCTATTGGGTTGATGCGTGATTCCCTATTCTACTTGTGCAAGAGATGCTCCTACCATGCCGAGGTTCATTAAAGCCGAGCGATGAAGAGCCGCACGGGGATCGTCGGGTGCGGGTTGAGTTGTAAGTAGATACGTTTGTGCAGCCACTATTCCTGCCTGGGCCATGTTTTCTTTGATGTGCCTTACTTAATCTACTAACATAAACGACAGATCGAGGTCTCGAGTCAGTTTGTTTCTTTCAGCTTCAGGGATGTTCTACAATCGACATGTTCCCCTTCTTGGAAGCGCTCCCCTAGTTACACTCCCTGATCCTCGGGTAGCGCTTAGTTGTTCCTGTCTTAGGCTGGATTAGCCGGCTAGCCTTTTTGTTTTGTCGAGTTGCCTTTGCATCCTTAGCAAGTCTCTCTTCTTGTGACGAATCAGGTATTGGTATGCTAGTAGATCATCATGTGTGGCATCGGCTATCATTGAAACTGCACCGAAATTGCTTCCCTTGCTTTTTGCCATGACGTGGCTGGTAGTCAGAGAGTTCACCTCTCGCCTCCACATGGTTCCCCTCCTCCTTGTACTATGCGATTGTCCATCAGGTCTCCTTTGTTTCCATGGTTCCCTTCGTTGCTATGATTTCCTGCATTGTCATCTGATAGAATATCATCGGGGTTAAGAATATGGTTACCATTGGGGTCACGCCGTGTCGAAGGGTCCCCGATGATCACACACACTTGGTGGCGTGTTATGTATGGACTAGTGACGTCGTCGTTAGATCCGAAGGAGACACTGTCAAGGGGACCAGTGAAGTCCAGTAGTTTCTGTTCTGGGTAGATCTCAACCTTTCTTATTCTGAAGTTGATACTTTCTCTATTTTCTTCGGGTTTCGTGTTTATCGAGCTTGATCCTCGTTATGTGGTTGACTGGTGGTTTGACCCAAGGGAGTGATCATCATAGATACTATTAAGGTCTCCTAGATCTGCTATGTTTTGATTGTTTTCATCGGCTTACTTTGCCTGTAGCATGTCTTCTGTGGATGATCCGACGGATGATGCAGCTATCGTTGTAGGTGCAGATTTTTCGACCAACAGTCCCGATGAGTTCAGAGCTGAGAGGTGCGGTTCTTCAGGATGCTCTACTTGAAAGTGGAAACTTCATATGATGAGATCATATCTGCCGATCAAACCGACGGTTAGCAAAACATGGGTGAGCGAGCGTGGATCTGCTTTCATTGGATTGTTGGTTGGTGAAAAGGGGTCCACCAAATCCATGACTCCAGCATTCAGGTTTCCCACAAACGGCGCCAATTGACGAGGGGTAACCTCAGCAATGCCCATGGTTATGGACTTAGGGTTTCGCGGAAAAGAGAATGTTGGGGATTTCATCAGACGTCAGGCAAACAAGTGAGTCAAAGTTGCCCAATTACTTGATGAAAAGCACTATTATAGATTGCTTGGGGATTCTTTGGTACCTCCTCGTAGGCTTCTTCTGTCCTATATATAATAGGTCGGGTCTCAAAGCCCTATATAGATAGATTAGATATGTTTGATTACAATACCAACACAATGTCAGTTCATATTTCCTTTCCAAATACAACTAAAGCTTTCATCGGATGCTTCTTGGGCCATCATCTTGAATCTTTGGGGGCTGTTAGCCTTTATACCGCCAGGGTATCAAATCATAAATCCGAATAATCGTACCCATGTCACTTCTGGTTGGTCCATGTATATCTCCTCCTCAAGCTCCTCATGCAGAAAAGCAGTCTTGACATCTAACTGCTCAAGATCAAGATCACGCATAGCCACAATACTAAAGAAAGTGCGAATGGAACTATGCTTTACAACTAGGGAGAACACATCATTGTAATTGATAGCTGTGAGATTCGACACATTTTTGATGGCTTTTCTTGATGGTTTCTCTCGGATTTGATCGTTTTCTGGTTTTACCTAACGCTAATACTTCGGTAGAGAAGAAAACTTGGTTTTTAATGTGTGTTTCAGGTCCTGAACATCAATAGGAGGATTTAACTAGAGAAATACAATATTGTGGAGAAAACAAGCAAGTCCCACTTTGGAAGCACGCGAGGGGAGCTCACAGAAGCTTTAACGAGCAACTATACGGCGGGAATATTTTTCCAGCCATATAGGTCCCGTCGTATAGTTGCCGCCGCCTCTGTCTTGTCAAAAGGTACAACTTCTATGAAGGGACCAAGGGCGAAAGCAGAACACAGCAGCCGCCACACCATCCAGAAGGGAGAAAAAAGAGATCCGGAGAAGAAGGATAAGAATTTCTCCCTCTTGCTCCACGATCTTCGACCTCCTAGCCAATACACCCCCATAGCCACTACTTGTACTTGAGAGAGAGAGAGAGAGGGGTCTCCACCTTGCAAGACTAGGGTTTGAGATTGTTTCTCCCCATATTGAATTGTGTTGGATATTTTTCTATTCTTATTGTGGATCTCCACGGTAATACCAAAACGAATTCCCTTTATTATATTATATTGATGATCCGTTCTTCTCTCATGTGTGAGTAATTCCCTTGGGCATGGGAGATGTAGGGGATTGGTGAGATGTGATGTACCTTCATATATTTTCCATTAGTTTGTGATTGATTCTAATTACTATATTATGCGTGCTTGACTATATCTAGGATGCTTAATGCTTGTTGTCCAATTAAGGGCCCAGACAATATGATACCTTATTCTACATAGATAAGATCTTGTACGCTAGTGGACCGGCGACCCCCTGGTGACACGGGGATATAATTGGAAAGCTAGTTGACTCGAGGATAATGAGTAACCACTATGCTCATTGCATTAGTCTGGTCCAAGGAGCTTAATCGCTAAGCGACCTAAAGGGTCTTAATCGTCTAGTGTCTGACCTTGGTTTCGGTAGCAGGCTAGTAGGATTATTGAAGTTGGGACGAAATCTACCAAGAGGATTTCCAGCTAATTATGGGTTGCTCGCCTACACATATATATATCATATTATAATTTTTACATTTACCACTCTTCCACCTGGCACATTCAGTATCACCATGAACTGAATCTCCCCACGCCTTCTTTCGCCATCTGTAGGAAACAATAAACAAGCAAAGTCGTTCTTTACTTTTATGCATTATATTTCTGAAGTTTACATTTTAGTTCTATTTAAATCTATGGCATTTAATCAAAATCCCATTCTTATTTCAATACTTGCAGTCAATTCACTCAAAGACCTATGACAACTTCGGCTGTGACAGAGACTTCATCAATAAACACTTACCTTTGGGCTCCCTATGGGATCGATATCTGAACTTCAAAACTAGCTACAAAAAATCTGTGCTCTTGCAGACATCAAGCTATTTTCTGGCGTCGTTGCCGGGGAGCTAAGCGCTAGGTGTTTGTCTTTGACATTTCAGGTGTTGCTACTAAAAAATAGTTTTCTTAGGATACAAAGGTCTACACGCTCTGTAGGACCTACCTGCCAGATTATATTGAGCGCGTGCCTGCTGAGAGGCGTGAAGAAATTATTGAAAAACTTTTAAGATCAAATAAATTTGAAGTTGAAAACCTGAGTGATATTATGGAAATCATGTCTATTTACAGGACAACTCCTATGAAACCTGTGAAAACTCTCAGGGAATACAGTGCTCCAAGTTATGAATTTCTTAAACAACCAATATAGCTCCCTAATCCTGGAGTTAGAGAATATCGATTTGATGGTGGAATTATTAAAATTTTGCAGGAAAAAGCTTTCAATGGAAGGGAAGATGAAGATCCAGGAAGACATATAAGAGAGTTTGATGATGTGATAATACCTCTTGGGCCAAAAGGTTTGCCGAGAGACTTTTCTCATCTTAAATTATTTCGATGGTCTCTTAAAGGTAAAGCTCCAGACTTGTTATATTCTCTCCCTCGCCACTACATTAAATGTTGGGAAAACTGCATTGTTAAATTCATCAACAGGTTTAATCCTTTTAAAAAGGTAACATAACTAAGAAATAACATAGGAAACTTTAGTCAAAACGTGGGAGAAAACTACCCACAAGCCTGGGAAAGATTCTTTGGAATGATCAATAGTATTCCTAATCATGGCTATTCTGAACTAACAATCTGCCATTTATTTTACCATGGTCTCAATACTCAATGTAGAGAATTGCCAGACTTCTCAGGAGGCGGATCAATAAATACTTTAACTATTAAAGAATGTTTGGAATTAATGTCTACTAGGGCTAAGAATGATTATTTATATAATCCTGATTTTGGCACTAATCCGGAAAAAGGGATACTTCGGATAACTCCTGATCTTATGCCTGAGGTACGCAAATCTATGAAAGAAAAAGGTATAAATTCTTAACTTGCTAAGGAAAACAAAGAGGATTTATTACAAGTCTTAACTGAAGAAGACAAAACTAGAAAAGTTTTTCAAGAATTAAAACATCGACAAGTAAAATCTCATAATAACTTGCATAAGCATTTCCAAAAACACAAAAAGATTTTGGCGGAACTCACTGAAAATTATGATGAGATTGGCCAAGAAATAAAACTATTTCCTAAGTATCTTAGTATGATTGAAACCCAGTGTGGAAAAATAGCATCTGGTTATCAAATTTTTCTTCGCGATGATAAATATATTTCTATTTCTACTAATGTTGTCACAAGAAGGGGTTCTGTTGTTACATGACCTTTAGGACCACCGGAATACGAAGCTGAAAAAAGAGCAGAAGGAAAAAAGCCTTGCTCGTAGCAAGTCAAGGTGATGATACGTTGGTGGATCCTCGAGATGAAACTGGGACGCAAGAGCAACCAAGGAGGACCACAATGATGCATAGGATGATCATTATGACTCTGATGCAGAGACAGTCGATCCAAGAGAAGATAAAGAAACAAGTAAGGAAGATGAAGTTGTTGTATTAGAAAAGAAGAAAAGCAATAAGCAACAACAAAATAAAGCAATGAAAGAGGCTGACCCCCCCAAAAAAGGTAAAAGACAAGAGTAAGTCAGGTGAGAAAAAGCTTCCTTATCCAGATCGAAAAAACAAAGCACCGGATGAGGTAATTTATAACTCTTTTACAAAGGCACTTAGTGACCTTTGTCTGGAAATCCCATTTGCGGATGCAATCAAAGTTCCTATTTATGGTAAATTCCTTCATGATATTCTTAGTAGAAAGAAACAAATAACTAAAATTGTTGCCATGGTAACTAGCTATCCTACTAACGCGAAGCTGTTGTCTAAGTCTGGAGACCCTAGAATACCAACTATTTCATGCTCAATAGGTAAAACAGATATTCACAATGCCTTATGTGATCTAGGAGCAGGAGTTAGTGTAATGCCATACTGCCTCTATAAAAGGTTAGGATTGGGGGAGTATTCTCCTACTACTATCACTTTACAGATGGCTGACAAGTCCACTAAACAACCTATTGGTATGATTGAGGATGTCTTACTTAGGATAGATGAGCATGTTATTCCCACTAATTTTATTATTCTTGAAATGCCAGAATATGAAAGATTATCTATAATACTTGGAAGACCATTCCTCTGTACTGCAGGTGCGTCAGTAGATTGTGCAGAAGGGAAGATAACCTTTAATGTTTATGATGCTGAAATCATCCGGTATTTTCCAAAGAAGCTAGAAGCAGGGGAAATATATGTTCCACTGGTAAAACAAGTTCATGTGGTAAGTGCCATTGATAAGGGGCAACCAAAGGTAAGAATTCGAGAAGAGAGAAGAGGTTGAGTTATTCAACTATTCTTAATAAATGCTTGATGGGAGTCAACCCATTTTCATCAATTTAGTAGATTAGAGAATAAAAAGTTCATCTATTCCCACCACTTTTTCATAGACATTCTTGCGGAAGCGCGCCCGTGAAGATGCAGTTGTCAAAAAGTAGTAGAAATGTCGATTGAATGAGTAGAGAATAATAATAAGAATAAAAGTTTGAGTTTTCCATTTACAGAAGCTAAATTTTTTCTTCTAATATGCTAATGTTGGTCGATAGTTTTACTATCAATTTTCTGTTAAAAACTTGGTATTTCTCTAAGTTATGGGATAAGAAGGTATTCTCGAAGAAATAGAATTTTTTTGATGACTACTGCTAGTTTAATGTCCAACTATACGACGGGAATAAAAATTCTGGTCGTATAGTTCCGGTCGTATAGTTATCTTTGCCATCAACAAATTTTATTTGAAGGCATGGAGAGTTTAACGACCAACTATACGGCAGGAATAAAATTTCCGGCTGTATAGTTCCGGCAGTATAGATATCGATGCCTCCGTACAAAAGTTTCTAAAAGGTACTGAGAATTTAGCGACCAACTATATGGCGGGAATAAAAATTCCAGCCGTATAGTTCCGGCCGTATAGATATCGATGCCTTCGTATAATTTTATTCCAAAAGTACTAGGAGTTTAACGATCAACTATACAGCGGGAATAAAAATTCCGGCCGTATAGTTCCGGTCATATAGATATTGATGCCAATTTTAGAAATTTATCTCGAGAGACAGACGGTTTAACAGCCGACTGTACGACGGGATCATTGTGTTCCTGCCGTATAGTTGTGCCCGTATAGTTGTTTTTCTGTATAAAGAAACCCTAGTTGGCGGCACCGCCGCAACTATACGGGTGGAGCACCATTACCTGCCCGTATAGTCCGGTGCAACCACAAAATCACACTGGGGCGGCTAGGTCTTCCTGCTCTCCTCATTATTTCACTCATATTCTCTCTCCAAACCTCTCAAAATCCACCTAGAACTCTTGATTCTTCGCGGATTTCGTTCGTTTGAGTGGGGGGGGGGAATCAACAGATCGGTATATTTCTCTCCCTATCCATGCTTTATTTTCAGTTTTCCATTGTTGAAACTCTCACATTGATTTAGTGGATGAACTCAAGGTTATTTAGTTTTCTCTATTAATTTCTCACATTAGGATTGAATTTTTCCATGTAGAATCATTCATATATCATATAGAAACTATATGCCTAAGGTTTTATGGTGAAATTTTTCAGTGCATCACGATGAATAAAATCGGTAGCCTCTTTCGTTTGAGCCAGCGCCAATGGGGAGAGGGCTCAAGCTCGGGGACCCGAGCCCCGTGCAACTCCAATATGGACATTGTCTCATCAAGGAGGGTGCTGCCGACATGTTGGGCCGACCACAACTTTCTCACTGCGGCAGGGTTGACGACGGATTTCGACCTCATGTGCAGCATGTTGAGGTTGGCGGTACTTAGCTTCGCAAGCCACGATACCTATGCGAGCTCACCCATGAGTTCCTCGCCTCCTTCTACGCCGACCACAGGGAGAAAGGTAACATGTACACGATAAGCTTCACCATGAACCGAACACACTATGAAGTAAATTTCGAGCAATTTTGCAATGCTTTCAGCTTCCCTCATAATAGGAGCCCAATATTCCTAACCTCTATAGCATCACAAGTGGAGAGACTTGGGAGGTTATTTCTGTTAATGGTGGCAGTCATTTTTATCAGAAGAAGATGTCCACCATTCAGAACCCAAACATTCGCTATTTTGCTTTGTTCCTCTCCAACACAATATTGAGAAGGGGTGATACTAGTTCCATGGCCAATGCGGACATGGCAATGATCACTAAGGCTCTCTTCCCCAATGCAACACAAAGCCCTAGTCATGTAGCTCTACTCATCCAGCACTTTCACCAAAGAAACAAGACCAAAGGTGATATTCACATTGGTGGATTGGTAACCCACCTTCCCTATGCATTGAACATTGCACTACTTGTTATGGAATCTATTGACGGCTCCAAACTTATGGACGCCAAATATTTGACTGCTTGTGGCTTCCTTGGTGTTTACCATGCTAACAGGAGGCTCTGCGCATATCAATTCAGTTATCTTGATGATACACAGTTTGAGCAGGTTCAGCTACCATGTCCCCAAGCCTTCTGGATTATGGAGAAGGACACTTGGATCCTCACCAAGGACCAAGTGACAGAGATCTTAGCTGAGCACCAGCCCGAGGAAGAGGAAGATGAAGGGCAGCAGGATGAGCTGGAGCAGGAGAAGGAGCATGAGGGAGAGAAGGGACACAACCCTGCTTGGGAAGGACAACATCAACAACAGCCATGAGGAGCCTGGGAACCGTGGCCCAACCAGCCACAACAGGGGTACGACTGCGTCCCCTATCAGGAGTTCCAGCAACTCAACCAACGCATTGGGGAGATCGACCACACTCTATAGGATGTGAATGAAGATGTGAACACTTTGACTCACAACTTCAGTCACTTCATGACCCACTTCCCTGACTTCTACCAGCAGTACCTGCACTAGCCGCCAAATGACGGCAACAACTAAGCCTGGCAATAGCCTAAGCTTGGGGGAGGTTTCAAAACCTCCAAACTTTGCATTCATATTTTTATTTTATTCTTTTGATTTATTTTATTGCTTCAAATTTGCATGTTTATTTTCAGCATTGCATGACTAAACCAAACATACAAAAAAATAGTTATAAGCTTTATTTGCAAGTTCGTTTCTTTGTGTTCTCTCGGAGATTGCTTATTTTCAGGTGATTTGGCAATATGGAAACATAGGAGAGGTTCGGCTCAAATATGAGAATAAAGCAAGAAAGAGGAGGTATCACATTCCTTTCATCACACTCTTTGCAACCTTAAATTGATCCTACAATTATTTACTTGCTTGCACAGGAGTCACTCCCCACTTAGCTTGTTATCCTACAAATTTTATTCCTTTGCTAGTGTCTACCTTTTATCTTTGAAACAATGAGCAATGAACTTGGTTAAAATACTTCCTACATTTTTACAACAAGAAAAAGCATCTGAAAGATGACTTGAGTCCATGCATAGATCAAAGAATTTGATTTTAGAACTACTCCATCCCATTTTGAGCTTAATGTAAATAGACTCGATAGTAACCTTGATTGGAATTGTTTGATTAAATGTATGTTTCGAAGTAGTAGAAATTATGCCACTACTTTTTCTAATAATTACCATAAGATATTGCTTTACGTGGGTCATTACAACTCTGTCGTGCTCCATGGGGAACTATTAACTCTGCTGGCCAACGAATGATCTAAATGTGGGAAACCACTTGATTTCGGCTATTGAGTTATGAAAACGTCTATAGCAGCAATGTTATGACGTGTAATTTTTTTAGTTTCCTCATGGTTTCACGTTCCAAGTGAAGTTGTAGTACTCCTCTGGCCCATTATTGCTCAACATTATTTATTGGCATGGCCACGAGTGCAGAGCACGGCCCCAATTAACATGTTAAAAATAGTGGCATGATTTCTCTATGAAAGAGCTGAAGTTTTTGAAAGACAAGAGAAAGAAAAAGGTGCGTTGAGAGTCTTGAAATTTTGACATGGGAGTAGAAGAGTTGTTCTTAAATTAAATGTTTTGATGCCAACTTGAGTACTCTTAATTGGTTAAATGAACAAGAACAAAAAGTTTTTATCTCTCAACAAAGAGAGGCACCAAAAGAATTTGTCTCACCTTCCTAGATAAACATTCGACACTTTCTTGGGCATATGATTTAGTTGCTAACAAGATATACATGGTTAGGAAGTGTACTTAGTGCAATCTTGTGAATACTTGTATGATCATATTTAAGATTGGAGGAATTGTGAATTTGACACCAATTCAAACTTGTGAGTTCCTTTATTTTTAGTCTCAAATCCCTTCTATTCTTCCTTATTTCCTTGTCACTCGAAGGCGAGCAACATCTAAGCTTGGGGGAGTTGATAGCTATGAGATTTGAAATTTTTTTGATGGCTTTTATTGATGGTTTTCTCCCGGATTTGGTCTTTTTCTGGTTTTACCTAAGGCTAATACTTCGGTAGCGAAGAAAACTTGGTTTTAAATGTGTGTTTCAGGTCATGAACGTCAATAAGTGGATTTAACCAGAGAAATACATTATTCTGGAGAAAAAAAAGAAAGTCCCACTTTGTAAGCACGCGAGGGGAGCTCACAGAAGCTTTAACGAGCAACTATACAGCGAGAATATTTTTCCGGCCATATAGTTCCCACCGTATAGTTGATGCCGCCTCTGTCTTGTCAAAAGGGATAACTTTTGTGAAGGGACCAAGGGCAAAAACAGATCACAGCAGCCGCCACACCATCTAGAAGAGAGAAAGAAAAGATCTAGAGAAGAAGGAGAAGACATTCTTCATCTCGCTCCACGATCTTCGACCACCTAGCCAATACACCCCATAGCCACTACTTGTACTTGAGAGAGAGAGGGATCTCCACCTTGCAAGACTAGGGTTTGAGATTGTTTCTTCCCATCTTGCATTGTGTTGGATATTTTTCTATTCTTATTGTGGTCTCCATGGTAATACCAAGATGAATTCTCTTTATTATATTATATTGATGATCCATTCTTCTCTCATGTGTGAGTAATTCCCTTGGGCATGGGATATGTAGGGGATTAGTGAAATGTGATGTGCCTTCATATATTTTCCATTAGTTTGTGATTTATTCTAATTACTATATTATGTGTGCTTGACTATCTGTGAGATGAGTAATGCTTGTTGTCCAATTAATGGCCCAGACAACATGATACGTTGTTCTACATAGATAAGATCGTGTACACTAGTGGACCGATGACCCCCGGGTGACACGGGGATATCAATGGAAAGCTAGTTGACTCGAGGATAATGAGTAACAACTATGCTTATTGCATTAGTCCGATCCAAGGAGCTTAATCGCTAAGCGACCTGAAGGGTATTAATCATCTAGTGTCTGACCATGGTTTTGGTAGCAAGCTAGTAGGATTATTGAAGTTGGGATGAAATCTACCAAGAGGAGTTCTGGCTAATTATGGGTTACTCGCCTACACATATATCTATAAGATTATAATTGTTACATTTACCACTCGTCCACCTGGCACATTCACTATCACCATGAACTGAATCTCCCGGCGCCTTCTTTTACCATCTGCAGGAAACAACAAACAAGGAAAGTCATTCTTTACTTTTATGCATTATATTTCTGAAGTTTACATTTTAGTTCTATATAAATATATCGCATTTAATCAAAATCCCATTCTTATTTCAACACTTGCAGTCAATTCACTCAAAGACCTGTGACAACTTCGGGTGTGATAGAGACTTCATCAATAAACACTTACCTTTGGGCTCCCCGTGGGATCGTTATCTAATCTTCAAAACCAGCTACAAACGATCTGTGCTCTTGCAGACATCAGTAATCAATACCTAGAATCTGACAGAACATTTTTGCTACTAACCTTGCCTTAAACATTGAAGGCTCTTTAGGAGACAAACCTTCCTTTTTCTTGAAGATCCACTTGCAGCAGACCACCTTATTTTGTTTGGGAAAGCACACAATATCCCATGTGCCATTTTTCTCAAGCGATTACATCTCTTCTTGCAAAGCAGAAACCCACTTCTTGTGGTCAATAGATGCAAGAACTTCATTGTATGTAGCAGGTTCAGAATCATGCTCCACCTGTTCAGCATAACTCAAAGCATAATGAGCAAGATTACATTTTTCAATTAAACGACAAGGAGGAACTATGTTATGCCTTGGTCTATTAGCAGCAATTGACTCATGTGGTTGCTGCAAAACAGTAGGTGAGTGCTGAATAACATGATCATCAATATTTTCCTCATGAGTATCATCAACCACTTCATCATTATCAATAGTTTTCTACAGGGGCTACACCTGCACACTAACTCCCTCCTTTCCAATAGCAACATGAGAGGGATCTGATGGAAAGTTGTCATGATACATCACAGATTCATTGAAAACAATGTTAGTACTCAACAAAATCCTTTTAGTTTCAGGATTCTATAGTTTATATGCTTTAACTCCGGAACCATAACCAAGTAATATGCAGTTAACAACTCTAGGCTCAAGTTTTCCATTATTAACATGAGCATATGCAGTGCAAGAAAAAACTCTCAACTATGAATAATCAGTAGGCGAACCTGACCATACCTCAATGGGAGTTTTATTATCAAGTGGAATAGAACGTGACCTGTTGATGAGGTAGCATGATGTGTTGCCTGCTTCAGCCTAGAAACGTCTATGCATACCTACATTGGACAACATACAGTGAGCCCTCGAGATGATGGTTCTATTCATGCGCACAACCACGCCATTCTGCTGAGGAGTGTAAGGTATGGTTTGGTGCCTGTGAAGGAGTTATGCCCTAGAGGCAAAGAATAAAGTGTATTGTTTGATATATCTCCTATATGTTCATAATACATTTCATATTGTGCTATAACTATGTTAATACAAAATGTTAATACACGTGTGGTATGTAAACAAACCATGTCTCTAGTTATTTCTAGCAAACTAGTTCATTGGTCATGAGGATGATCTGGGTTTCAAGATCATGGGAATTTTTGCCAATTGATAATGAGGTCATGTCATTAGCTAAATGATGTGATAGACAAACATCTGACAGTTGTATCTTAATGAGATCTAGTTACAAAGTTCAACATTGATGATCAACACAAAAAATCTTGCGACCTAATCCTTTGACTATGAGGTAATGCAAATCACCATTCTAGAGGAAGCTTTGATGGTATCAAGTATCATCTCGTAAAAGGGTGATCAAAAAGGTGCCACTCAGGTTTTCCAAAGGAGCGCGTAGAGGAGTACATATCAAGACCAGGATTTGTCAAATCCATGTAACGGATAGATACATGTGGCCATCTCGGTGACGTTGCATTAATAGAGCTTGCAAGCATGTGACTTGGTCACGGAATGCAACGACATGGGAACGAGTAAACAAGTTCGTCGGAAACGAGACTGAACTAAGGTATAGGGATATCGAAGATCAAGTCTCGCATGAATTAGGTATCAAATGACAAAGGGAACGGGAAACGACTATTTCACGATTCGAGCCATTATATTCGTGAAACGCATGGGGGTCACATGGCCATTCAGGTCCCTCTGTTGATCATTAATGTGAGAGTAGTCTCGATCATGTCTAGAGTGTTTCTGAACAGAAGGATGTCATGCTTAAGGGTGGGGACGCTTAGGGTAGATGAGGTATCGTAGGAGAAATAGAGAAAGAGAAACCAGAATAGTTCCGGGTAACATCTGATGTAGATTGGAAGGGGTCCGGAAGGTGTTCCGGAGTGAAGGAATATGATAATATGTGTATTTGAATGTTAATTGGAGAATTAATATTAAATATATATTTTATTTTATTATTAAAGGCAGCCTAATGCTAATGGGCCTCACCCGAAGGGGAGGCCCAATGGGCAAGGCGCCTAGGGAGAGGGGGCTAGCAGGTGTAGGCTTAGTGGGCCGCCCAAGTGAAGCCCACCTAGGTTCAGCGGCTTCCCCTATGTGGCTAGCATGTGTGGGCATCAGTCCCACACCACCTGGCCCCTGGGTGGTGCACCCCCTCCCACTATATATAGGGGTCTCCCCCTCCCCTTTGGGATCAACCCATTCTCCCATTCTCTCTCTCGTCCATTGAGGACTTCTCTGTAATATTGGAGAGGACCTCTTGGGTTATGAGTTATTCACCTTCACACCACCGTCGTGTGATCATCGATCCGGCATCTACTTCCTCCGCTGCTCGGCTGGATCGAAGTCCAGGAGACGTCACCTACACCGGACGTGTGACGAACTTCGGAGGCACCACACTTGAGGTGCTACTCATCTTCATCAGTATACGCCTTCCTGCATAAGGCGTACCTCGGTCTTCAAAGGTATGAATATCGTCTCTCTCTTCCGTTACTTATGTCTACATAGTATAGATCCTGGTATTAGTGTTCGCTTAGTTATATTTTTTGTTTTCTTCTAAGGAACCCTACAATGGTATCAGAGCGGGTCTATGGGTAGATATGTTGTACGGATAGAACACATAGCAATATGTGGGCATTGATTCTCTAGTTGCTGCCCTCTTTTATGTTCTTGTTCATATTGTGACACTATTTGATGAAGCGGCCCCCAACCAACCTCACATGGTGATGAACAAGACTGGGCACATATCAAAGTGGCTTAGGGGGGTGTCTATCTCTCTACGGTAGTTGATATGGCATTGACATTGGAGGGCCCTGAAAAGGGAAGTAAAACGGCAATCATTGAATCCATGTTGTGGCTCCACGTTCGTAGGTAGGAAGGGGTTCTACCACGAAAGCCCTAAAGCCGCGTAAAACTTGCAATAGATAATATAGAGGCATCTATCTTTATCGTTGCATAGCGGCATGTGTTGAGACATGGCAATAACAAGTTTGTGAAACTTCCATTGAAGGTATTGATGGTGATCATGATGCTATAACCACATCATAAATACTTTACTTTATGAAGTATTACTTATTATGCTAGTATAATAATATATTCGACGGTAGCATAGTAAGATAATCCCTCACAGTATTCCAGTTATCATATTCCCCTTGTGTGTGCATGACCAAGAAATTTCTTTGGTATGAGGCAGGCCATGACGATCGGGTGTCAGACATATCTATGTTCGCATACAGTGGGTGTAAGCCATGTTGCACTGTGAATACACACAAATTAGAACTAGCGAGCCTAACATGTGTATACATGGCCTCGGAATACAATAGACCAAAAGGGGATGTTGCACTGCGAATACACACAAGTTAGAACTAGCGAGCCTAGCATCTACATTAGGGAATGTCCACCTTTGAAGCTACTTTACCAGCCATGATGATTGGGGGTGGAATAGTGAATTGGGATCATGTGATCACTAAACAAGTGGAGGGATGTTCGTTTGAGTGGGAGTTCCTTTTGTTTTAAGTATGGTAGTGTAATTAAAATTTGAACTCATTGAACATGGTGTAAACACTTTGCAAATCCATTGTAGATGTCTCGCCCACCCACCTTCAACATTAGCACTTCCCTCGAAAAGGACAAGCTGAAAACTGATGGAACCAACTTCATCGCATGGTTCCGCAATCTTAGGATCCTCCTAGTCCCCTACAAGTTGAGTTATGTCATCGAGGCTGAGCTTCTGGCTAAGCCTTCAGATTCCGGCTCCCAGGACGAAAAGAATGTCTGGTAGTCCAACATGGATGATTTTTCCCTCATCCAAAGTGGAATGCTCTATGCCATGGAGCCGAAGCTTCAAAACTTTTTGAGAAAATGAATGCTTTTGAGATCATTGAAGATCTCAAGGCTTTCTTTGCTACACAGGCTCGTGCAGAGAGGTAAGATGCTTCTGAGCTCTTCTTGTCTGCTAAGATGGAAGAGCACATCAGTATTAGTGAGCATGTAGTCAAAATGTCTAGCTATGTTAAGCGTTTGAATGCCTTGGATTGCAAAATCCCGGAGGAGCTCGTGATTGATAGGGTGCTGCACTCGCTACCCCTAGCTATAAGAGCATTATGATGAACTACAAGAAGCAAGGGATGACTAAGACCCTTGCTGATGTGTTCGCCATGCTCAAAACTATTGAGGTAGAAATCAAGAAGGAGCACATGGTGTTGATGGTTAATAAGACCACCAACTTTAAGAAGCCGAGGCAAAATGGAAAAGGCAATGGCAAGAAGCCTAAGAAGGATGGCAAGTTCGTTGCCAACACTTCTAAGACTGCCAAGCCTGGCCCTAAGCTCTACACTACGTGCTACTACTTCAAAAGGGGATGGGCACTAGAAATGCAACTTCCCTAAGTACCTTGAAGACAGGAAAGCCGGCAAGATAGCCGCCAAGGACAAAGGTATATGTGGTATACATGTTATTGATATGTTCCTTACAAGCGCCAGGAGTAACACATGGGTATTTGATACCGGTTATGTTGCTCACATTTGTAACTCTCAGCAGGACCTGTAGAGTAAGATGCACCTATGGAAGGACGAGGTGACGATGCACGTCGGCAATGGTTCGAGAGTCAAAGTGATGGACATCGGCACTCTACATCTACGTCTACCTTCAGGATTATTTTTGATTTTGAATAAATGCTACTATGTACTCGCATTGAGTATGAATATTTTGAGTGGGTCTTGCTTATTTCAAGATCATTATTCATTTAAATCCGGAACAAATGGTTGTTCTATTTATATGAATGATATTTTGTATGTTCATGCGCCTGTGTGTAATGGTTTATTGTTACTTGATCTTGATTGTGATACTCACATCCATAGTGTTGATGCTAAACATTGTAAACATAATGATGATAATTCCATGTTTATGTGGCATTGCCGTCTTGGTCACATTGGCGTAAAGCGCATGAAGAAGCTTCACTCATAAGGACTTCTTTGATCATTGGATTTCAAATCCCTCGATACATGTGAGCCATGCCTTATGGGCAAGATGACTAGGGCACCATTCTCTGGCACAATGGAGAGAGCTGCAGACCTACTGGAAATCATAAATACAGATGTATGTGGACCAATGAGTATCTCAACGCGCAATGGTTATCGTTATTTTGTTACCTTTACTAACGACTTAAGTAGATATGGATATATCTACTTAATGAAGCACAAGTCTGAAACCTTTGAAAAGTTCAAGGAATTTTAGAAAGAGGTAGAGAATCAACTTAACAAGAGAATCAAGCATCTTCGATCGGATCAGGGAGGCAAGTATTTGAGTTATGAGTTCAACATGCACTTGAAGGACCGTGGGATCATCCCACAGCTTACGCCAGTCTATTCACCATAGCGTAATGGTGTGTCAGAACGATGTAACCGTACTCTATTGGATAGTGTGCGGTCCATGATGTCTTTTACTGATTTGTCTGTGTCATTTTGGGGATATGCGTTAGAAACCGTCGCTTTTATTTTAAACAGAGCACCGTCCAAATCCGTGGAGACAACGTGACATAGGTATGATTACTCGGATGCTTGAGATTTGCTGTCCTATGCTAGGTAAAAGGCTTACAACCCATGAAGATTTCAGATGATGGCCCTAGGAAGCAACCGACAAATAATTTGATTGTATTAGGAAAGAGTCTCTGAACTGACAATGTATTGGTATTGTAATCATGCGTCTGTAAAACCTATCCGCATACAGCTTTGAGACCCGGCCTATTATATATAGGACGGGAGAAGCCCAAGCGAGGGTACAGAAATCTAGAAGACAACTTGTAATAGTGCAATTTCCCCAATATTCAGGCGACTTTGACTTCATTGTTTTCCTGACATCCGAAGAAATCCCCAGCATTCTCTTTTCCGTGAAACCCTAAGTCCTTCACCATGGACATTGCCGAGGTTACCCCTCATTAATTGGCACCGTTTGTGGGAAACCTAAATGCTGGAAACAAGGATTCAGCGGACCGCTTGTCGTGGTATAACCGACGAGTACGCCATGGAGGGGTCCTCACAGTGCGTGTTTAGAGATGTGGGTAAGGCGGAGAGTTAGCAGGTATGAGGTAACACATCTTACCTAGGTTCAAGTCCCACAACGGTGGCGGAACTCTACTCCTGCTATAAATCACTATAATGGCAATATGCCGAGTTACAGAGCTAGGTTCGCTGTGCGAGGTGTTGCGCGTTGTACGCATAAATCAGAGAAGTTGGCTATGAATCGTGCCCTAAAGGCTCCCGTAGGCCGGCTTATAAAGGATCCAAGACCTAGGTTTTACAGGGAAAGGTCCTTGCCGAAAAAGGTAAAGAGTCCTACACCTACACGAACTATTCTTCCGTGTCTTGTACTCCAAGGCTCCGAGTATGTCAGTGACTCCTGCGTAGCCTTCCTTTATCCGGCATGGGCCTCCCTTCAGGATCGGTCTAACTGGGCCGCCCAGCAGGCCATAGGCCTTGCTACCAACTATGGGCCACCCGGGTTAGGTGGATTGGTGACATGCTATGAGAATACCCATATAGCATATCCCCAACAGTAGCCCCCGGAGGACTTTGAAATCTTGCGCCGTCTTGCTCGTTGATCTCTGAATATCCCGTCTAAGTGATGTCGGCAATCCGTCAAGCAATATCTCAAAGGTCTCCCAAAGAACACTGCAATCCTCTCCGGCTTCGCAATGTAGCCAGAGATTCCTTGAGTCTTCATTTCTAGAGTCGGATGATCTCCGTCTTCGATGGAATCTTCAGACATGACCATTCACTGCAACTGTCAGGAGGATGTCGTAGGGTACAACCTATGCTACCTCGAAACTCACAGAAGCAAAGGATTAATCATTAGCTATTTTCACGTGCGTGAAATTTGAAACGACGGAGTGGCAAAAGACGGAGGACGTGGCGAAATTACCGCGCACATTCACTTCCACGTCGTCAACGTTCCATCGATCAGATCTTTTTACACGAATCTTGACGCGAGGTCTATATAGTCTCATCATAGTCAATTTATTTCTTTTTACCTGCATTCGCTCTCCATTCTTCGTCTTCCTCCAACCACATGACCGTTCGAGCTCTCCTTCGAAAACCCTAACCAGAGCCCTTTCTTCCTCCACACACTCCTCGTCGTAATGGCCTCCAGCAGCTCTGCTCCTTCCACGGCGGCGATTCCCGAGGCTACGACGGAGCCATCCCAGGGAGTGATCATTCCGCTGGAGGGGTTGGTCATTCCCGTCTCCGCCATGATGGAGTCTTCTGGTGATGACCAAGAACGAGCGACGCCCGAAGCCACTGAAGAAGAAAGTGATTCCCACAAGGGGGTGTGGAGAGGCTCCGATCTCTCCGTCAAAGACTTCCAGGAGCTGGTCGACAAGGGGTACCTGCCCGCGGCGGAGAAGTTTGTCTGGCGGACAGCACCGGTCGGCGAGGTGGTCCCTTCTCCCCAACCCAGAGAAAAGGTGTACCTCAAATCTCAGCTGGTACGTGGCGTTAGCCTGCCAGTCTCTGACTTTTTCTTGGACGTCCTCTGGCACTTACGGGTACTTCCCCACAACCTCTCTCCCAACAACATCCTAGTCCTTAGCAACTTTGTAGCTCTGTGCGAAGGATATCTAGGAATCAAACCTAGATTAGATCTATTTGTATATTTCTTCACCGTCAAGAGAGAGTCCATAGAGTCCAAGGATGAACTGCGGATCCGTAGAACAATTAGATTTAAGATCCGGCCTAGCCGGCGCTTCCCCGGCATCGTAGGGCACGAGTCTTGTAAGAATTGGCAGCGCACGTATTTCTATGGGCCAGATGTCCCTCTGTCAGATCGTCTTGAGACCTACCCCAACTTCGTCGATGGGGATGCCACCGAAGTGCCCGCATGGTGGACCCCAACCTCTCTTCCATCCGACGATGAAGCCAATCGTGCCGTAAGGCAGATCGAATGGCTCGTAGACAGAGGTCTAACGGGCTTGGACCTTGCCATGTGCTGGTATGTTAGACGGATCCAGCCTCTACAGCACCACGCCGAGCTGATGTGCAAGTATAACCAAGATAGGAGGGATCCCATGCGAATTTCGCGGGATAACTTCTCTACAGACTCCATCAAGCTCCGGCTTAAGGACATCGTCAAGGTGAAGGATAAGAAGAGGGGCTTCAAGATCACCTACAACATGTTCGATTGCAGAAAGTGCCCAGAGGTAGCTTCTGTTTCCTTTGTTGCTCGTTACATACTCTAAGGTTTTTCGGACTTTGAACCTGTCCGTTTAGCACTCCTCTATATCCTAGCTGGCAATCTTGGCGGCAGATGAAATGGCCTCCCAGGTCTATGATCCAAAGCTGAAGGATATCCAGGTGGGGTCCGACGATGATGCCTCCAAGGATCAACCAGCTCCGGCAGCGCGGAAGCAGAAGAGCTCCACCTCTAACGTTGTTGCCGAGGCTAAGAAGAAGAAATCGGAGAGTGGAGTCTCCAAATGTTCCACTGCCGCCTTAGAGGCGAAGAAGAAGAAGAAGTCCACCGACATTCCCCTTTCCAAGACTCCTGTCGTGGAGTAAGTACTTTTCATTCTCCGGCTTGTATTTTTCTGCTCGCACCTTTTTTTCAACTCTTGTACTGATACCTTGTACGTTTTAGGAGGAAAGCCGGTGTTAGTTTGAAGCGATCCTCCAAAGATTTTGGAGGGTCAAAAAACATTCGTGATATGTTAACCAAGGGTCTGTCCGCCAAGACCTCTCCCGCCACCGCTCCCTCTACTCCTGCCACCATACCCTCTGCAGGTCCTGCTGGGCCATCATCCCCCGTCATCCCTGAGACCTCCGCCATGGAGATAGATATCAATCCAAACCTTGATGTCTCAGGCTCTGTCGAGGCAGATGTTTCTCCCAGCGGCCAGGTGACACAGGAGAGCACCTCCTCTAAAGTGGCTGAAGCTCCGGCTAAGGATGCCACCGAGAAGCGGAAGGAAGTGGAAGAGGTGGACGTGGAAGCAACGATTGAGGCGGGAGCCTCTGCGCCATCGACTGCCTTGAAGGTGCAGGAGGCATCTAGGGCTTCATCCATGCCTCCGGCTTCAACCTCTCCATTGGCTGCGACTCCTCCGACGTTGAGCCTAGATGATCACATTAAGCAGGCCGACACAATCTATAAGAAGACCTTTCATGATTCCTATGCTCATCTGGCCAACAATCTCGGGATCATTGCAATCATAAGTTTTTTGAACTTCACTTGCTTTACTTTATGTAGTATATCCCACTATAGCCCCCAAGCTCTTAGGCGGATAATTCAATAGTTATTGGCCTGAGTGCTCCAAAGAACTAAGTGTAGAAATTTTCCGTGTAGCCCCTGAGCGTTTAGTTGAAACTAGTTTACTTTAAAATCATGTATTTTAGCCCCCGAGCATTCTGACTAGATGCTCTAGAGAAACTAGTTTACTTTAAAATCATGTACTGTAGCCCCCGAGCATGTAGTTGCAACTGAATAGTTCCGACTAGATTCTCTAGAGAAACTAAGCATGCTTATATCATGTGCAAAATGAGAATAAACGGAGGATAGCCGCCAATGAGAGGTTTGCTGCTCTTCGAAAGGAGATGGGCCTTGAACAGGGCAAAACCAAATTCCTAAAGGAATGGATCAAAAATAGTCAGTCTGTTTCCTACGATAGCTCCTTGCTTTCCCATTTAGTCATTTCTTCCGTCTTTGGATAACAATTTCTGATTTTCGTCTTACATAAGCCATTGCTAAGGCAAAGAGCATCGTCAAGCAATCCAAGCATATCCAGGAGCTCGATGATGAAAACAAGATTCTGAAGAAGGACCTGGCCGAGGCCGTCAAGGGCCATGAGGCAACGATGAAGGCTATGCAAGAGTCTGTGGACGTCGAGATGCAGCGCCTGAAGGATGAGATTGCACAACTCAAAGACCAGAACCAAGCTGCCAAAGAGCAAAATGCTCGGAGTCTTGAGATATTCAAGTCAGTCTAGAAGGAACGCAATGTCTTGGCGGAGACATGCATCCAAGAAGAAACGAGCATCTTTGGTAACCTTTCTCCGTCTTGGTCTTTTTCTGTAAGTTGGATAACCATTTGACTTGTTTATACTCATGGTCCTTGTATGCTTGTGCAAATCACAGCTCCCATTGGCTTAGCCAACTTGGGCGAGGGTGCTCCAAGTTCCAAGGAATGCATGAATCTTGCCGGCAACTTCGTCAGCACCGCCCTCGCCTAAGCCAAGGAGATAGCTCAACCTCAAGGCAGTAAACTCAGTAGGCAAGTTCTCGAAAATCCTGCGTCGAGCCCCCGAGAAAATCAAAGACTGGAAATCATCTTGCATCCGGGCTGGCGCTAGGATGACCCTGTCCCTGGTCAAGGCTCACTATGACAATACCGACATCAACTTGTTGACGTACGGCATGCCCAAGCTGGACGAGGAAGGACAAGAGATTGATAGCGATGCTATTTGGAACTCTCTTGCCGGCTTCGATACCAGGGTTGCCAAGATGGTCAAGGCTGATGTCTTTGTGCCTGCCGAGATCCTGGATGACGACATGGCCTCTTTTGAGTCTATCCCCTCTCCTTCCGAGTTTGATGAGCTCTCTCGGCCTGGCTCTCCTGATGATGCCACCTTGAAGCCCCCTACAGCAGAGCCATGAAAAACAATTTCTGTGTTAAATGTGTCTCTGCAAAAATGTATGCGGAAAAACTTATGTTTGTCTAAGGCAGAAAAACTTGTATTCAAGCTTCCTCCAACTTATCTATTTCCAGCATGTGTATATATTTTTTAAGCAAGTGCTGGCTTATCCATTATTCTGGTTCGTATGTTTGACCTTTCGTGAGATAGAATACTCGCAACACAGAACTATGCTCTCAGGTGATGCTGCTTAATAGCACCGTCCAGAACCTAAGAACAAAATCGTTGGCTTTGAGTACTGAAAAGTCACTACTCTAGAATCCACATAAAAACTTCAGAAAACGTGTAGACCAGAAAACTTAAGCTAACACCCATAGGTGGAATTTTCACAAGGGCAAATGCAACCTTGGGGATAAAGGGTTTATATGATCCAAAAATGAACAACTAAAGGAGGTAAAAGACTCAGAGAATATGAGTGAACCAAATGCTTTGTTTCATTGATCATATAAGAAACTTATTACATAATATAAATGTGCTAAGTGTAAAAGGGACGTAGTTGTGCTATGTTCCATGGCCGATCTGTCTCCGGGTAATCATCATTGGAGTCACGTTGCTTGCGCTTGCAATTTTTTGGCCTATCTTTCAACTCACGAATATCGACGAGGTAATAGGAACCATTGAGCAATGCTTTGCTTGCGATGAACGGTCCTTCCCAAGGCGGGGATAATTTGTGTGATTTCTCCTACTTGAGTCTAAGCACCAGATCCCCTTCTTTAAACGAGTGATGCTTTACACGACGACTATGGTAGCCGTGTAGCTTCTACTGGTAGACAACAGATCTCTGGCATGCCAGCACGTGATCTTCTTAAAGTAGGTCCACAGATAGTTGTCTGGATTCTTCAGCATTATCCTCCTTGTAGGCAGAAACTCTTGGTACGTCGTGGAGGATGTCGGATGGGAGAACTGCTTCTGCTCCATAAACCATGAAGAAAGGAGTCAAGCCGGTGGATTTGTTGGGTGTTGTTCTTAAACTCCACAAGACAGATGGTAGTTCCTCCGCCCAGGCTCCAGCTGCTCTACGTAGCGGTGCCTCCAAGCGTGGCTTGATTCCGTGTAGAATTAGTCCATTGGCCCTTTTAACTTGCCCATTTGACTGCGGATGTGCCACATATGCTAGGTCAAGGCGGATGCCTTTCTCATGACAGTACTCCTCAACTTCTCCGAGAGATAACTTTCTTCCATTGTCGGTGATGATGCTATGTGGGAGACCAAATCTCACCACTAGATCCTGGACAAACTTGAGGGTTGTTGCCCCATCGAGCTTTCTAATGGGTTTAGCTTCAATCCATTTTGTGAATTTGTCCATTGCTACTAGCAAGTGTGTGAATCCACAGGGTGCTGTCTGCAAAGGTCCCACCATGTCTAGCCCCTAGACTACGAACATCCAGGTTATTGGTATTGTTCGCAATTTTTCAGCTGGAACACTTGGTTGTCTTGCATAAAACTGACACCCGAGGCATGTTTGTACCAACTTGTTGGTGTCCGCCTTGGCAGTTATCCAGTAGAATCCTTGTCAGAAGGCCTTGGCCACAAACGATCAGGGAGCGGCATGATGCCCGAAATCTCCGAGATGTATTTCTCTAAGGATTTCAATACCTTGCTGCTGGGAGACACACCGTAGGAAAACTCCTGTGGTACTTATTTTGTATAGATGGTCGTCAATGATGACGTAGCCTTTTGCTCTACATATTATTTGCCGGCTTTCGAATTTGTCAGCGGGCAAAGTTCCGTCTTGTAGATAATCCATGAACGGTTTCGTCCAAGCCGGAGAGGTCATTGTTACTGCGTTAACAAATGAGTCTACTCTATCTGGGTTGTCAGGGTGCGCTCCCTTCACGGATGGAGTCCGTAAATGCTCTAGGAAAACGCCTGGCAGAATTGGTCGACGAGCTGATCCAAGCTTTGACAACAGATCTGCCACCTCATTATCCTCCCTTTTGACGTACTTGACTTCATAGCCGTTGAAGCACTTGGCTATTCCGTCTACTTCGTCCCGATATGCCGCCATCATAGGGTTCCGCGCATTCCAGGTGCCAGCTACCTGCTGGGCAACCAAGTCTAAATCTCCACAACAAACTATGCGCTTGATGCTAATATCCTTGGCTACACAAAGTCCGTGAATGAGGACCTCATATTCCGTTATGTTATTTGTAGCGTTGAAGTGGATCTACAGGACGTATTGCAACTTCTCTCCTATTGGTGATTGCAGTAATACACCAGCCCCGAGCCATTGAGTAACTTGGATCCGTCAAAGTGCATGACCCAGTACTTTGGCTCTAGTACAGGAGTGTCTTCTGGCAGTTCTGTCCAATCCGCAATGAAATCTGGCAATGCTTGTGATTTGATAGCATCGCGTCTCTTGTAGGTGATGTCGAAGGCGGCAAGTTCAATGGCCCACTTTGCCACTCTCCCTGTAGTGTCGCTGTTGTTGATGATGTAGGACAGTGGAGCTTTGCTCACTATTGTGATGGGGTGCTCCTAGAAATAATGCCTTAGCTTGCGTGAAGCAAGGAAAACTCCATAAGCTATCTTCTGGTAGTGCGGGTAACGCTGCTTGGATTCCATCAAGACCTTGCTCACATAGTAAACGGGTCGCTGAACTCTGTATTCGTGCATTGGTTCCTTGCGCTCCACCACGATGGCGAAGCTGATTACTCGGTTGGTCGCCGCCATGTATACCAACATAGGATCCCTTGGCACCGGTGCTGCAAGTATAGCTGCGGATGAGAGTATTCTCTTCAACTCCTGAAGTGTTGCGTCAGCCTCGTCCGTCCATGTGAATTTGTCCGCCTTCTTGAGCAACTTGTAGAGCGGCATAGCCTTCTCCCCAAGTCGGCAGATGAACCGACTTACTGCTGCAACGCAGCCTGTGAGCCTTTGTATGTCCTTCAGGCATATCGGGCGTTTGATGTCGAGGATGTCCTTGATTTTCCTCGGGTTCGCCTTGATTCCATGATGCGAAACGATGAAGCCCAACAATTTGCCAGATGGTACCCCAAAGACACACTTCTTTGGGTTCAACATCATGTTGTATTTCCGGAGATTGTCAAAGGTTTCCTGCAAGTCAGCGATAAGATCATTTGATTTCTTTGACATTACCGCGATGTCGTTGACGTAAGCATGTACGTTGCAACCTATTTGGTCGTGCATGCAACGTTGCATCGTCCGCTGGTACGTAGCACCAGCGTTTTTCAACCCAAAGGGCATCGTGATGTAGCAATACGTGTCGTAAGGTGTGTGAACGAAGTGGCCAATTGGTCCGACTTTCACATCTAGATCTGGTGGTATCCTGAATAGGCATCAAGAAAACACAGAAGCTTTGAGGCAGCCGTCGAGTCAATGACTTGGTCAATGAGAGGCAAAGCAAACGGATCCTTCGGACATGCTTTGTTCAAGCCGGTGTAATCAACACACATTCTTACTTCATTGGTTCCCTTTTTGGGGACAAGTACATGATTTTCCACCCATCGGGTGTGAATAACTTCTCGGATAAAGCCAGCCTTAAGTAACCTAGATATTTCCTTGCCAATAGCCCTTCGTCTTTCATCACCAAAGCGTCGTAGAGGTTTCACCGGTTTGGCATTTGGATCAATATTCAAGCTGTGCTCGGCAAGTTCCCTAGGTACACCTTTCATGTCGGCAGGTTGCCATGCAAAGATGTCCCTATTCTCACGGAGGAACTCGATGAGCATGCTTTCCTATTTGGGACCAGGTCTGTGCCAATGGCGGTGGTCTTGGAGGAATCACATTCGACAAGCTCCATCTGCTTGGTCTTGATAGCGGCCTTGAAGGCGGGTTCGGCGGCAGTAATCTGCTTCTTCGAAGCCGGCATCTCCGTGGCATAGACCTGGTTCTTGATCTCCTTGAACTCCTCACCGTAGAGGATTGCTTCGGCGAAGGTGGCTTCGCTGAGCTCGCACTCCCGTGCCTTGGTGAAGCTTCTGTCAATGGTTATGACGTTGTTTGGTCCGGGAATCTTGAGTTTGTTGTAGACAAAGCATGGATTTGCGAGGAAGGAGTGGAAGATGTCGCATCCGAAGATGATGTGGTACACGCTCTTGAAAGGAACCACTTCAAAGGTCATGCGTTCTTGGCGGTAATTGTTTACATTGCCAAAAGCGACCAGAAGGGTGATGCAGCCCAAGGAATTTTCTTGTCGGCTAGGGACAACCCCATGGAATACGGTGTTTCTCTTCCTTAGCTGGGTCTCCATCAAGTTCAACTTGTGTAGTGTATCCAGGTACATGATGTTGATGCTGCTTCCACTGTCCACGAGGCACTTGGTGAACTCCGTGCCGTCAATCAAAGGGTTGATGACCATGGCATACTGGTTCTCTGTTGGGATGAGTTCTGGATGATCCTTCATGTCCTAAGTAATTGGAAATTCCGACCACCTGACATATTGGGCAACCGGAGGGAGGGTAGCCATCAGTATCCTCGGAGAGGTTATCTGGGCTCAGACGGTTGGGGTACCAAGGAAGGTGTGGTAACATGGAGCCTTCTTTTCAAAGGGATTTTTTCCTTTATCCTCTCCCTTGCCAGAAGATTTTGGGTCCACGTCCTCGTCCATGTCACTTGATTCCTTGGGTTCTTCCTCCTTCTTCTTCCCTTTGCCCTTTCCGTGGGGTCTGTTCTTCCGACTCTGCTTGTAGCCGGACTCAGGGCCCTCCTTGAGATCATTGACAAACTTGCACTGGGGATTGGTGTGGGTGGATTTGCCATTGGCGTCGAGATGGACGAAACACGGCATATCGCGGTACTCTTCGTACGTTTAGGGAACGCGGGGCGCTGAGGGTGAGGTGTCACTCCTCTGCTGGCCACTGCTAGCCTCCTAACCACGTCCACGCTGCCCGTCATTCCCCTAGCCAGTGAATGTTGCGGCGACCATGTCGGCTACTTCCTTCTCTTCGGGGATATTATTTTGCTTGTTATTGTTGTTCTTATTGGCCTAGGTAGGGATTGCTATCATCAGCCAGCCAGTGAATGTTGCGGCGACCATGCCGGCAACGATCCACTCGCGTCGTCATCGGCAGTGGTGAATTCGCTAGCCATGGTGATCATTGCATGGAGGTTGAGGCCATTGTTGTCTTGCCTGTGCTTCAACGTATGCCGGAGCAAAGTTCCCTTCTCTAGTCCATCAATGAAGGCAGCCATAGCGGTCTGTTCGTGTACCCCTGCGCGGGAATTTTTCATATCCAGCCACTGAGAGAGGTAGGCACAGGAGGTTTCATCCTTTTCTTGCACACACCGTTGTAGGTCTCCGACAGTGCAGGGACGTTTGTACGTACCCTCGAAGTTCTTGGTGAACGCTTCATGCATGTCCAACCAATTGCATATTGATTTCTCCGGTAAGTCGTTGATCTATTGCCGGGCGGTGCCGGTCAACATGAGTGGGAGGTACTTGACAGCGACATTGGGGTTTCCCCATGCGATATGGATCACTTCACTGTAGTCCTGCAACCACGTTGCTAGCCTGGCAGTGCTGTTGTATGGCTTGATGGTCTTGTCTATCCGGAGGCCCTTGGGGTAGGTCGTGGCCCGTATGACTGGTTCAAAACACCGTGGCCCAAGGTATGGGAGCTCCCGAGCTTCTTAGATCTTGTCCAACCACGAACGTGTGTCATATGGCTCTGGCTGCTTCCCTTTTCCATCATGGGGAGGGGAGTTGTGGCACGATTTGTGAGATCCACCATGCCCTCCGCCATGATGGCTGCTAGGTGGCGATGGCGGCGGTGGAGGCGATGGGTTAGCTCTCTTGCTATGTCCCTCCTGCGACTCCTCACGCCTGTCGCGGTTGCTTGTCAGACGTGGCGGTTCCTTATGGGACCTGCTCCTATGTCCGTCATTGCTGCTGTGCTCGCCGGCATGCCGAGGCTGTTCGCCCTGATCACGTATGACGATACCGGGCTGGGACCGCCTTGGAGGTGGGATGCTTGTCCGGTGGCGCGGCTCTGGTTCCTCGTGACATCGTGATGGTGGTGGAGGTGGCAAGCGGTGGGGATGAGGCTTTTCTCTATGGTCGGAGGATATGGGGATAGCGTCAGTCCTATTGCGTGCCTCCCTCCATCTTCGCTCTATGGAGCCTGTGCGCGATCCTTCGTCATAGGGATATTTTGGCCTTCTGTGGCTGTTCAGGGTTGACTGGCACAGCTCCGGGTTGGACTCAAACCTCTGCGAGGCGGCTTTTTCCTGTTGCTTACATGCCTTAGCGACGAGGTCATACACCTGAGCAACTACTTCTGGCGACCTGTCTTGCTCCAGGAGGGTCTTGGCGACGACGATGTTGAGAGCGGGAGTTGGCATGACCTGCCTCCCCTCTGAATCTATGTAAGGGGTGGCCTTTGTCAGCTTAAACCCATCAAATCCCAAGCCTCGCCAAACGCTAGGATCTTGGACAACGTAGCTAGTACCTTCTTTGCCTTATGCTTCAACAACAACTACTTATATTCGGCCTCCATAGCTCTTGCCACCTTGATGGATTGTTGTGCCTTAGCCATGTCTTCGTCCAACTTAGAGCCTTGGTCCGCGATGCACTTGGCCTCCGCCAAGATTTCCGCACGCTTCTCATCAAGCTCCGAAACACTCCGAATATGGGCGACGGTGATTAGTTCGATGAGAAGTGCGCCATAGATTGCTTTGTCGGTAGGGGTGGCTAGTGGGTTGCCAGCTGTAGATGTTGACGGTGGCACTGGCGGTTGATTCTATTGTCGAATCGTATTGGGGGTCGTGGTAAGTTCCTACGCCGGTGGCTAGCGGGTAACCGGAGGAGGCGGAGCCTTGGCCGGAGCCAGAGGCTCGGTGGCTTTTTTAGCTGTCGCTGCTCTGGTGACCACTGGCATGGGCAGAGCTCTCTCACGTTCCCGTTCCTGTCCGTCTTCTTCCATCACGCTCCCAATGGCGACTAGCACCTAGTGGGAAGTGTTGGTCTTCTCGGCGCGCTCCTCCTTCACGATATCCTACTCGATCTCGCTCATAACAGCATCGTATTCCTCCGAGTTAACATCCGAGCCACCGGCATCCATATTGATGTCAGCGTAGAGCCTATTGAGGACAGAGTCGGAGTTGGCGATGGCGGATGTGGAGGGTGATGGAGGCGGGGCGTTGTTGTTGTTACCTCCTACGGCTTCAATGGTGATCGCTTCCTTGGCCTCTTCATTGGCGTCCGCGTATTCATTGACGATGACAACCATCTTGCCAAGGGTGAGAGGGCCTGCGGCCTGCCGCCTTCGGAGGGTATGTCGGAGGAGTGTTCCAGGCATGAGCCCTTCCACGAAGTGGTACATGAGTTTGTCAGCGCGGTCGCCCTCTAGGGTTTCCCTCACCCTCATCCATCTAGCAAGGTATTCGCGGGGAGGTTCCCCGTCCCTTTGAACACATCTGGCCAGATCAAAGATGGTGACGACGCTGACAAAGTGTGACTTGCGCATCTCTAACGCTCGTGGAAGCCAAGCGGATTTGCGGGGTCCTTCCACCTTTATATCCTGCACAGGGGCTGTTTGGGTGGGCCTTGAAATTTCCTGATCCGAGCCACCATACTCCAAAGAGAGGTATGGCCCAGATCCTTCCGCGAACGTGTCCTGCTCAGAGGCGGTCCATGCGGGGCTTGACGAATTTCCGACTTCCTAGGAGCTAGGACCCGAGTCAGTTTCGCCGATGAAGATGTGGATGTCTCCGAAGGGGATGACAAAGCAGCGCGTGGGTTCGTCTTTGCTGGAACCCAAAACTCATCTGGAGGGACGATCGGGATGTTGTCGGAGAAGAGAACACGACCGATGGCTACAGTGTCGCCGATTCCCGCGAAGAGATTGGACCTTGCCTGGTGTAGAGCTTGAAGCACATGTTGCCCCACGGTGGGCGCCAACTGTCGTGGTATTGCTGACGAGTATGCCATGGAGGGGTCCTCACAGTGCGTGTTTAGAGATGTGGGGTAAGGCAGAGAGTTGGCGGGTACGAGGTAACACAGCTTACCCAGGTTCAAGTCCCAGAACGGTGGCGGAACTCTACTCCTGCTATAAATCACTATAATGGCAATACGCCGAGTTACAGAGATAGGTTCGCTGTGTGAGGTGTTGCACGTTGTACGCAGCAATCAGAGAAGTTGTCTATGAATCGTGCCCTAAAGGCTCCCGTAGGGTGGCTTATAAAGGCGCCAAGACCTAGGGTTTACGGTAAAGGTCCTTGCCGGACAAGGTAAAGAGTCCTACACCTACACGAACTAGTCTTTCGTGTCTTGTACTCCAAGGCTCCGAGTATGTCGGTGACTCCCGCGTAGCCTTCCTTTATCTAGCATGGGCCTCTCTTCAGGATCCGTCTAACTGGGCCGCCCAGTAGGCTATAGGCCTTGCTACCAATTATGGGCCACCCGGGTTAGGCAGATTGGTGACATGATATGAGGATACCCATATAGCATATCCCCAACACCGCTCTCCACCAAGCATCAACTCGACGAAAGAAGATCCACACCCGCCCACCCCCCGTATTGGTACTTGCCGATTCCAACGACGGATCTGATCTAATCATCGGAAGCTTCCACTTCCAAGTAGAGGACCCGCAAGAGTCGCACCCTTCGGCCCTGATCACATCAGAACCGTTGGTGGAAAAAACTACGCCTACGGAGGTACCATCATCTTTTGTCGGATCCTCCATGGATATCACAACATAGATTGAAGCAGGCGAGGAAAGCGAACAAATCGAGATGGATCTAGTGGACCTTGATGGTATTTACAACAATCACTCCTTCAGATCAGATCCACAACCAACGCCACCAAGCGAAGCAAACCCAGCAAATTCAGAACTTGAAGAAAGCAGCAAAAGCATTGACTTCGGAATTTGGATGGCAGAAATCTACCCAGAACAAAAACTGATGGACCTCACTGGCTCACCCGACAGTGTCTCCCTCGGTACAGACGATGACGTCACTAGTCCATACATCGCTCAGCACCAAGTATGCGTGATCATCGGAGACCCCTCGACCCAGCAAGACTCCAATGGTAACCCAACTGAGAAGAAGAGCAACCACACAGAGGCGAGAGGCAAACTCTCAGCTTACCAGCCAGTGCATGGGAGAAGGCAAGGGCAGCAATTTCGGGTGCGGTTCCAATGACAACGGACGCCACTCACGAAGATCTATTGGCATACCAATATCTTCTTCATCGCAAAAAGATACCTACTCAGGATGCAGAGGAAACTCGACGAAAGGAAAAGGTTAGCCGATGAATCTAGCCTACGACGAGCGTAGTTAAGCTCCACTCCAGGATAAAGGAGCGTAACAGGAGAAGCACCGCCAAGGAGAGGAACATCTCGGTTGGAGAATATCCCCGAAGCATAGAGGAGCAGACTAATCTGAGACCTTGATCTGTCATTCATGTCCATAGACCAAGCTGGAAACATCAAGGCAGAAACAGCCCAGACAGCCATTATGGTCGCACAAACATATCTAATTACAACACAACCCGCACCGACGATCCTCGCACGGCCCTTCACCGCTCCGCCCTGATAAATCTCGGCATGGTAGGAGAATCTCTCGCACAAGCAGATAAAGAAACCAAACAGCAACCGGACAGATCCCCGCGCCATCGCAGCAGCCCTCAACAAGGATGTCACACCTGACGATCACGATCGCCACATCGGGTCCACTTTTTAGAATCGGAACCGTTAAACGATGCAAGAAACAATATCACACTACAAAGGATCGACCGATCTAGAGAAGAACGTAGCACCCGAAGATACCATGACAATGAAAGGGAGGAAGAACAAGAACTATGCGGAGCCAGTTGCTTTACCCGGTGGGTTCACAAGACTCCGGTACCAAAAGATTTTATGTTACCCCAAGATCGTCAAAAGTACGATGGCCTCCAAGAACCTGAAGCCTGGCTGACGGATTATCTGGCAACCGTCAGGTTATAGGGCGGATCCAAAGCTAATGCAATGCAAAGCCTACATCTGCACCTAACCAGCGCAGCAGGTTCTTGGCTAAAACAATTACCCGAAGATTCTATCAGCAGTTGGAATGATCTTGAGGACAAATTTATCAGGAACTTCCAGTCCACAATCAAGCGACCCACATCTTTGGAGCAATTGTGAGCCTGCAAGCAAAAGCTAGGAGAATCAATATGGGTTTTCATCCAATGATGGAACATCATAAAAAATCCAGCTGAAGCAATATCTAATGAAAGAGCAATCGACACCTTCAACGATGGGCTTCGTCAACAGGAGTTTATTGAAGAACAAGGACGAACCAAGCCAAAGAAAATTTCACAGGGCGGAGAGGACGCAGTACACAACAAAAGAGCCTGTTCACCCGAAGACGACAAGGACAGGCGCAATAATGATCAGAGATGATGGACCAATGATGGGTACCATACACCAAGTTACGTTGCAGCAAGTTTCTCTGGAGGGAACAACCGACGAAGTGACGATTACAACAGCAGATACCGTAACAATAGGGACATCATCGGGACCCACCTATGTCAGCAGGACAAATGTTGGAAGGAACCTGCAATATGCACTACTACGTCGACTCAACCGGGAAAAGGCGATCAAATCATCTCCTAAAGGCCTGCCGAACATTCTTAAAAATGCAAGAGTTGTGCAACGCAAGGGCAACGAAAGCAGCAAAATGAGGCTATGCTACCGCACCTGGCGCTTTGGCTATCGGCATGCCACCACCACCATAGGGGCATCCGCCAGAAGGACAGCAGCAAAGCATAACACACCAAGACGACGAATATCCCAGGTCAAAAGGAGCAATGTTAGTGATCCAGAAGGGACCGCCCTCTAACAGAACACAAAAGTTGATCACTAGGCAAGTAAACATGGCAGTAACAAAGCCATCTCCTACACCAGGGTACCTCCATTGGTCAGAACAAGAAATTACCTTCAGCAGAGCCGATCATCCACTACGGGTCCCTCGACCAGGACAGTCAGCGCTAATAGTAGAAGCACAAATCGGCGGGTTCTACATGAGCAAGGTTTTCTTGGATGTAGGAAGTATCATCAACCTGATTTACGCCAAAACTCTATGGGCTATATATTGGTCCATGACAAATCTAGTATCTATAGATACAACTTTCCACGGGATAGTTCCAGGAAAAGCCAAAATACCATTAGGCAAATTCCATCATGATGTAGTCTTCGGGTCAAAGAATAACTTTAGACACGAAAAGCTAGAGTTCGAAGCCATGGACTGGCCATCTCAGTACCACGCGATCCTGGGACGACCAGCTTTCGCTAGGTTCATGGCAGTACCTCACTATGCATATCTGGTGCTAAAAATGCCAGCCCCCAATGGGGTCATAACAGTCAAAGGAAGCTTCAGTCGTGCAGACAACTGCGATCGAGAATTCAACAAAATCTTAGAATCGTTCGGGATGGAGACATAACTTGGATAGCTGAAAATAGCGGATGAGGAGTCACTACACGAAGGGAACACCCACAAAAAGCAAACATCAGAAGAGCAAGTGCACAACAACCTCGCAAAAGCAACCTATGCGGCTTCCAATATAGGTCTTGCATAGGAAGACCCACTCGTTGGCAAAACAAGAGCACCACAACATGGAGCATGATGAAGAACCCCAAGAACAGAAGCCAAAGTTCCTAAAGAAAACTTTCACTCAGAAGCACCTCATATTCAATAAAGGCCAACGGCCAGGCGATCACGCCCTTGCAATGTATTTCCATCTATGCTTATCAATGAATAAAGAAAGTATTTCACGAGATACAAATTTCTATGGCAAACAAAATTAGTTCATCGGGTCCTCAACAAGAGAATATAACATACAATCAAAATCTCATATAAAACATACGACCTTTTTAACAAATACAGTATTTCTTCTATGAAGTACACAGCTGCCCAAAGCATGCAGTCAGATAGCAAAATTAACAAAAAATTCTTCGCCTGCCTCTAAGCATCTTCGCACGATCCTAATGGCGGGTCTACGAGCAGCAGTGTAATGATGCGCCATATAAACAAGGTCGCCATCAGAAGGAGGAGGCAGACCAGCAGATACAACATCCATATCTAGCGTCGGATGATGTTCATGTACCCAAGAGAGCATGAGCTTGGCACCCGCCACAAGTTGAAGCTTCACGTAATGATGAATCCTTTCACCTTGTCGAAACTTCGCAATCAAATCTGCCAAAGTCTGAGGTTGAGGATCCCGAGGAAAAATGGCATTATAAACAATGGTCAGGGATCTATGGTAGCACTCGACAAATTGCTCCAACTCTGATAGGCGATCCTGAAGCATAGTATAGGCACATCAATGATCGGTCCAAAATTTTGTTTACGAACTTCGGGAGGCAGACACAAGAGCTTGCATTCGGTTGCGCAGACGTTGGGTTTCCTCCCTTTCACACAATCGAATGCCTACAAATTAGGGATAAAATATTAATTTCCCGCAAAATATAAAAAGCAACCAAAGAAAGAGGAAAGAAGACTTACACAATAACTTTTCGCTTGCCCTGGAAATTTTCTCCAAGAAAAAAGCCTCGCGAATGAGGGTCTGGCGTGTCTTCGATTGGGAAACATCCACCATCGATTGTACAACCCGAAGTTTTCCTTCAAGTTTTTTCACATGTTCTATCTTTTCGGCGTACAACGCCGGATCCATCGTACGCACAATGGCTGTACTGGCCGCGCCCACCACAGATGAGGACGGAATTGCATCCGACAACTGCGCGAATCCAGAAGGAGCCAAAGATTCATTCATAATATGGCAAGACACGAAGGATATGAAACATTCAGCATACAAAGAAAAATTCATACACACATAGTCAATAGTTGCTTTCTTGTAAAAAGGAAGCAAAAGGCAGCTGGATAAGTTAAAAATTCATTACAACGATGGCAAGGAGGATACAATGAAACTACAAAACAAAGCCTACGAAGTCGTGCCCTTCAAAGACAAAGTAGAACTAGCAGAAGGAGCACTAGCTACAGGAGAAGTAAGGGTAGATGAAAAGGGGCACCCGTCGCAGATGGGGTGGCCAGTTTCTCCAAGTCTTAGCTTAGGCCTAAAAGCAGCCGAGAATACTTTCTGGCCCTCTTAATATAAGGCTTCGGGTCAACTGCTTGGCCATTGGGGTGACTGGGATAGAGGAGCTAACCTTCTCCCAGTCGACCTTCTCGCCGTGCGCCATTGCCAGTGCCATCGAAGTTTTGGCACCACTCTTCGACCGCGTCAAGCTATAACCAACAAGGGGACTAGGATCAGCACCGAAGAAGGTGACAAGATCATTCAGGTTGTTCGGCACCTCCTTCATTGGAAATATTTCAGCGTGAAGGATTTTGAAGGCATGGCGGGAGCGGACAAGAAGTTTGCGCCCACGAACGCTATTGGCCTCCAAGGTGCTGACAACATCTGACAAAGGATCAACCTTCTTATCTTCATGCAGCGTCAGGTCCTGGCCAGTCAATTCTGAAAATAAAAGAAGAGGGAAAGGATTGATGACAAAAGGGAAGAAATCAAATAAAGCCACGCAAGAGAAAAAACTTGCGGGTCAGAGAAGCATTAAGGGGCTCCAAGCGCTTCCAAAGATTTTTATCTCGAACAACGGCTTGCTTGGCCACTTCTTCGGCATCAGTCTTTGCCTTCTGCTTGGTCTCCTCCAAAGCCTCCTCAGCAGCCTAAAGTTTTACCTCTAGATCATCGGCACACTTCATCTCCTCATCCCGAATAACTCCGGATTCCTTGGCAGCACCTGCACAAATAAATCATCAAAGGAGGAAAGGAAAAACTCACGAAAAAAGATCCCGAAGATGAACAGAGCATACCCGTCAGTTCTTCAGCTTTGTCACATATTTTTATAAAGCAAGAGACCATATCGACCATCTCACGCATCAAAGGATGAAGAAGAACATCACAACAAAGGATATCAGGGGAAAATAAAAGAGGCTACGGGCAGAAAAAATCTGAAATAAAGAGCGTCTTACATCTTTCATATCAACCTCAATAGGATTTTCCGATATCACCACACCTTTACCCGCTGTTTTCTTCCTCTTTTGCGGAGGTGGTCTTGATGAATTGGCAACATCTTTCTGGATAATCTTCTCCATAGAAGAGACGAGCTTTTCCTTCAGCTCTATCAATGGCAGAGGAGATTTCTTTGCAGAGCAGCCCATAGATGTGCAAAGAGGAGATGCGGGAGGATCTTCATCATCATCACTGAGAAGAGCAAAGAACAAAACAATTGGGAAAAGCATCAGCAATAGAACTACCCGATAAAGCAGAAAAAGAAGCAGTTAAACACTTACGAAGACACATCCTACGCAAAGTGGAATAAATTCATCTGGGCAGGAGCAGCTGAGACTGGAGCAACATCGAGAGGTTTGGAAGCAGTCGAGTCATCCAAGTCTTTGACCCTTTCCACATCATAGGGGCGCTTCCTCTTTTTACCAGCACGGTCCATGGAAAAATCTCTAGAGCGAGCCGATGGAAGAGATTGCGTCTTTGATGAAGAATCAGATGTAGAGAACTCCATCTCCTCATCCGTGGTAGTCCCAGTTATAGGGAGATTGTCGGATGCGGAAGGATGGATAGGGGGCTCACAACTTCTAGGGAGAGGAGGAAGTGAGCTCAGGTGATCAAAATCCTACACAAGCACAAGACATGGAAAAATCACCAATCATTGATAAAGTAAAAGTGGATCCGCAAATAAAAGAAAGGAAATATGAAGGCAAAGGAAATTTACCTCGGGGAGACGGTTTTTCTTGCCATAAGTCTCCACAACACAGTTGGAGGGAACCGAGCTTTTCTTGGTAAGGGCATCGAAGTTTTGAACCCTCTTTTCATATACCTTGAGGGTAAGGGCTTCCGAGGAAATCCTCATCGGGTCCTTCTTCCCGGTATACGCCCACATGCCAGAAAGCTGGGCTTGAAGTGGCTGGACGCGGATCTGCAAAAAATATGCCAGGATCTGGAGACCCGACAATTCCTTGCCAACTTCGTGCCGCAGTTTCGAAATGTGATCAATATAGGGCTAGATTTCAACAATTTCTTCGACAGAAGGACATTGATCCTAGGAGTCAAATTTGTGGCAAGGATTCTTAGGATCAAAGGGGGCTAAACCGAAATACTAGCCTTCGAGTGGTTGATCCTTGATATAAAACCACTTTGACTTCCGGCCTTAGACAGAGTCCGTGATCTTAACATCAAAGTAATCCACGTTGGAGCGAATAGAGAAAATGGCGCCACCAACGTTATGGACAATGGTGTCGGTGGCGTTACGACGAATATAAAAGAAGTACTTCCACAGGCCCCAATAGGAATGAATCCCAAGAATGCACTCATAGAGAGTGATGAAACAAGCAACATAAAGAATAGAGTTAGGCGTGAGCTGATACAGCTGCACGACATAAACAAAAAGAAGACCATAAAGAAATTTGTGGACATGGAGAGAAAGGCCGTGGATGAGGAAGGAGAGGAACATTACTCTCTAGCCAGGCTCGGGGATGGGGGCAGCTTCGTCTCCAGGAAGCTTGAAAGTACCCTCTGACATATGGCCGGAGTTCCGCGCCTCACAGAGATCGCGCATCGAGCACTTGGTGGGAGCCCATCTGACGGCCCTCTTCCTGGTAGCCTTCACAGCAGTAGCAGAAGTCCCAGCTTTGCTTTTGCCCATTCTGGCGAAAGAGGAACACGAGCATAGAGCAGGAGTTTGCAAGGGGGCAAGAGCGCAAGGAAGAAGATGGAGAAGAGGAAGGTGAGGTAAAATAGTAAAACACGCTGCCTTTCCCTTATAAAGAGAAAAGGCGTGAGGTCCGAACCGTTCGATGCAAAATCGAACCGACAGAAGATCACACGGTGGTGACACGTGTAACAAGGATTCTGTAAAGGAAAAATCTAAAGAAGTTATGGCCGCGGTAAAAATGGAGGATAATACGGGACACCTCGATCTTCGCACAAAGAGGGATGTGCAGTCAAAAATCTCAGCTGAATACGCTATCACGCGTCATCATTACTGCCGCATGGTCCCACGTTCGATACGTCCCGTCAGGACGTGTTTTTCTGAAAATCAACAGCATAAGATATGTCATTACTGACGTCACAACGGAGGCATTGCAGAAATTGTGGCTCGCTATAAGACATATGACCGAAAAAAATTAAAATTGGAGTCAAAGTAAATTCCTCCAGGAGAAGATTTGAGACTACAATCGAATATACAATATTACAACTGTAGCCTTGGGGGCTACTCCTATCGGGAGACTGGTCATGCACCCGACAAAAACTACAGAAGCACTGGCGTCGTAAACCAAAGTTTTCGAGCCTATGTTCTAATATAAATACCCAAACATAGCCTCGGGGGCTACTCCTATCAGGAGCGCTAACGCGCACCTGATAAAGAATGACAAAGGAAAAATGCATCAACAGATACTCCTATCGGGAGTAGTTACAAAAAAAAAGTTCTTCACCCGCTACAAATAAAAAAACTCTCAGATTGCACCTGACGTGACAAAAATCCAAAGCGATTTCTATTTTCGTGCCCTCGGTTTGTTAGTTGTACTCACTTTTCCCCAGCCGCTTAGTTTTTCCTCACTTTTACCCATCTGCTTATTGGAAACTCTCACATGGCCTGAAACTCGCCGTCCATCAGCCTTACCGTTACGTGCTGATAAGTGGGGCTGCGTTCAGTCGGGTCCCGTAGTGCACCCTCACCGTTACGTGCTGACAAGTATGGCCGCGTTCTGTCGGGTCCCGTAGTGTACCCTTGCCATTACATGCTCACAAGTGGGGCCACGTTCAGTCGATTCTCGTAGTGACCACCTCTCACATCTTATCCAGATCAGCATCAGACCCACAGCTTATCCACGTGAGCGCCGGACCCACAGCTTATCCACGTGAGCTCTGGACCCACAACTTACCTTTGCAAGATGGGACCCCAAACCAGCCCCGCGCCCGCGCCTGTGCCGTTGCTTTATTTTCATATAGTGAAATGTAATGCATATATGAAAAGTATACACCTTTGAACTCTTTTAAATCGCACTTAGGATATCATAATGTTGTGCTAATAAAATCCTGATCATTTATTATTTCTATGTAGTAAAATATAATGCATAAACTTGCATATACAAAAATTATACACCTTTGAACTCTTTGAATTCGCACTTAATACGTGATAATGTCGTGCTAAGAAAATCTTGAGAGATTGTCATTTTCATAGAGTGGAATGTAATGCACAAACTTGCATATGCGAAAATTATAAACCTTTAAACACTTTTAAATCGCACTTAATACATGATAATGATGTGCTAACAAAATTTTAAGAGATGATTATTTTGTCCCCCATTTTCGTAGAGTAGAATGTAATGCATAAACTTGCATATACGAAGTTTATACACCTTTAAACTCTTTGAAATCGCAATTAATATGTGATAATGTTGTGCTAAGAAAATCTTGAGAGATTATCATTTACATGGAGTGAAATATAATGCATAAACTTGCGTATACAAAAATTATACACCTTTGAACTCTTTGAAATCGCACTTAATACGTGATAATGTTGTGCTAAGAAAATCTTGAGAGATTATCATTTCCATGGAGTGAAATATAATGCATAAACTTACGTATACAAAAATTATACACTTTTGAACTCTTTGAAATCGCACTTAATACATGATAATGTTGTGCTAAGAAAAACTTGAGAGATTACCATTTTCATGGAGTGAAATATAATGCTTAAACTTGCGTATACAAAAATTATACACCTTTGAATTCTTTGAAATCGCACTCACTTAGGTCATGGTAATGTTGTGCTAATAAAATCCTGATCATTTATCATTTCAGTGGAGTGGAATGAAATGCATAAACTTACGTATACGAAAATTATACACATTTAAACTCTTTGAAATCACACTTAATACGTGTTAATATTGTGCTAAGAAAATCTTGAAAGATTATTATTTTCATAGTGGAATGTAATGCACAGATTATACACCTTCGAACATGTTCCCTTCATATTATATTCAAGTTCATTTGTTTATGGAGTTAAATTACCGGTGTCATACTCGTTATTGTGCATGGATAGAGGGGTGCCCCCCGATAGATATAGGGGTTATCCTGTCCGCTAGATCATAGAGGATCAACGGTTGGTGGGCATGATTCGTGTGGCAACTGTATTGATCAATCAGAGCGTAGAAGCGAAGATGAGCACATGTGCGAGAGATGGATACAAAGAGAGGGGAAAACTGAGTAGCACTTAAGAACCAAGGACAAAACTGAGTAGAGATTAAAAACCAAGGGCAAGACTGACAAAGGGATTCAAATAGAAAATAGAAAAGGTTTTAAAATCTGAAAATACGTCTTTTATACAACTAGTACGGTGGCCCTCGCAAATGCGAGGGCAGCATTTTTTGGTGCGCTTAAATTGACTTCTAAATAGATTTATTCAAATTTTAGTTACCTGGTAGAAATAATATACTTTATAAACACCATAAGTGATATAATATAAATATTAATCATCTTTAATTTTTTTACAATGATTATCAAGGTTTCCTATGAAACCATCATAATGACTACCATCTGTTTCATTTGTACATGATATTAGATTGGTATGCATAATTACACTTCACTCCTTGTGTTAAGTGAGTATAATTTATGTGATGTTACTTCAATATGCAAGGTTAACAATCCAATTTTTCCCTTTTCCTATTAATTTTACAATTCCAAACATTGTAGGATGCCATCCAAATAATAAATAGGGTCTAGATTGTATTGTAAAGTTGTATTTTTTAAGTTACTGAAATGAATTATATTAAGTCAATCCAGTTGCATAGTCCCAAAAAAAAAGCTCAAGTTGCATAGTAAACTTTTATTTGGATAATACTTAGGCTGCATTTGGCATGTTGGTAGGTAATATTTAACTTTTTTTGGCATAATTTAGTTTTGGCCAACAAAATTTTCTTAATATAATAATTCTTTTTCACACCAATTATAAGTGATCCAATGCAACATAGCTCCAAAACCGCAAGTTAGCCTTAGTTGTAATAAGAATTTCTCGATTGATTGAAAAAAATATTTAATGTTATTATTTTGTTGAGAAAAAGAACATGATCATACGTGTCTTTCGTGTATAATTTAGTATTTCGCTTCAACACCAAATATCACGTTGAGGGGTATCTTATGTATCTGATATTATTTTGCACTTCACAGAAATAACATGTCAACAACCATCCATTATATTTCTATCCAACAATCTCCGTCTTCTAGGGACTTCATCGATCTAACTAACTGCGATCATGTGTATTCTTTTGATAAAGAGAACTCAATATATAGGCGCACATCATTATAATGCCTATCGTTTTTCTTTTAACTTGTCATATCCGTTAAGCCAAGTCATCTAAAATATATTTATATCTTCTAAGTAATACCATCTTCTACTACTCTATTGTTTAGAAAAATTATGGTTACATATAGTCGATTGGGATTAAGGAATGCATAAAATATATTCAAGTGGTTAGGACTAAATAAAACTATATAGATTAGAAAAAAATCAGCATGCACAATTGAATTGTAGACGGTACACAAGAGGACCGATGAGTTTGACCACGGATTGTTTGATTGGTCATTTATATCTGCGGTTAGATAAGTAGAAGGAATTACAGTTCATACCGCTAGAGCGATCATTTATTTTTTATATCAAATAAGTAAGTACATACTAATCTAAAGTTTAAATCAGTAGATATCTATGTTTTAATCTGAAAAGTGTTTTGGGAGTACATTGAAATTTACTTTTTTAAATTCGTTATCTATTGCCAATCGTTATAAACCGGTGGTACAGTTTATAGACCTAGCTCTTTTCAGATTTGTTATACATGTTGGACTACATTCGCTACCCCTGGTTGGCGTGCCCATGTACATTCCTATCCCGCCGCATATCGGACAGAGTCCAATTCTAATTCAATTTTCTTCTAATAATCTCTTTAACTAAGTAGTGCAAATTCACAATACACACTCAATCTAGTAATATTGCAACATGTTCATAAAAAAGAATGTCTCTTCTGATTAGCATCTGGTCGACACGACGGCCCTTCATATGCACAGTCTATTAAAATTTAGAAATACATAATACATGACACAACAATTGAGTTGCTTAAGATTGAGAAAAATCCGCGATATGTACATCTGTGTGCTTCAGGCAGAATAGGAAGTGTAAATTTTACTATAGAAGAGAAAATACCTCGCGTGATAGAACTGACACGAATGAAGACGTATATGCATTCAATTAACATTCAGAAATACATGACGGAAAATTGAGTTGCTTATGATCAAGGGAAAATACCCGATAGATACATCCGTGTGCTTCAGGCAGAATAGGAAGTATGAAATCAACTATTGAAGAGAATCAGATGCCGCCGTTTGTAAAACAATTCTTAATTACCTGCAAAAAAATACGTTGGGTATTAGAACTGGCAAAAATAAAGACGATGGGTAAATGCACGAAGCATTGCATCCAGCTGCTTGCCATGATTGATTGAAGTGCATGCATGTCCAGCTCTTAATCTTACCGCACCAGTGATGGGAACCTCACGCTGGCCGTCGTGGTCATGCAGTCCCGGCGACGCGGCCGCATGTCCGTATCGATCGGCCTTGTTCTACTCAGATATTGTAGTGTCGCGCACGCTGACGTTGGCCGCATGTCCGATCGATCGACCTTGTTCTCCGCAGATATTGCAGTGTTAAAAGGTTCCCCGTGTAAGTACGTACGTCAGACTTTGAAACTACAATCCCCGCGGACGTTCAGCAATGCTACCGGCCGCATCACAGCGTGTCACCACGTCGCTCGTTAGGTCTAGCGCCATTAGTATCAATTATCTACCTCCATATGAATCAAAGCAGCTGAGAGGAGCACATGGCGGTTGATAGATCGAATTAGTCCTCTGCACCGTGTCTAGCGTCCTCCATCTGTTGGGGACAACATTAATCGTTAGCCTTTTCCCTACTTGAACTTGAGCTTGGATTCATCGCCCTTATTTGATTCGATTTGACTTATAGACCTGTTGGCGGCTGGCGATAAAGATGGAGAGAGCATGGATTGGTTGATCGCGATCGGTAAGATCAAAAAGGTCCGGCAAAAAAAAAGCTCCATAGCATAGGTGGTAATTTTCTTGATAGGGTTAAGAAGATCTAAGGGTTAATTAGAAGTGGTTCCACCAAATCGATGATTAGATGTTTCTGATTATTGTGAGATTTTCAAACATATATTTTTTTCTGGTTAACCCTTAATATACTTTTAATATATAATAGATAAAATACATCTTGACATACATCAAACTATTTGCAATTCAAATATACATCAGTTTGATAATTATTGTCTCATTGAGACAAATTATATTTTGGGAAGGATGTTTTGGGAAGAGGTTTGAGTAGAAAGCCATGAACCTTCATAGATAGTAGGTGATTTGAGAAGTGGTGATTTAGATTAAAACATGGTTTATATACATTTTTTATGGTGGCAGATCACATAATAAGACTCTCTGGGTAGATGTCACTGTGTTTTGCTTTTTTCGATTTTGTTGTGCATAACATGACTCAATTAGCTAGCTAAAACCTATTCGTTGACTCTCTGTTGACCAGCCACCGGAGGGTAAAACTGAGTATATTGCACACGGCAGTGTTAGTACTGGAGGGCAAAACTGAGTACAACCAAACTGCTAGTGTTGCACTCGAGGGAAAAACTGAGTACAACTGAATCGCCAGGGTTAGACACGAGGAAAAAACGCGACTCACGGTACGCGTGTTCGGTGCACGGGGTGGTAGCGGACACGTGTGGCCGTGCATGGTGCAGTAGCGTACACGGTACACGGTAGTGCAACGAAACGTCGTTTCCCTTCTCCTTTAATAGAGACCTCCCCACTCTCACTCATCACTCACTCGCTCACTCAACCGTCTCCACTGCCCTATCACCTTCTGCAAACCCCAAAGAAAACTCCAACCACGTCGGCGATGGAGAAGAACGGCGCGGTGGCCATCAGTGCCTCCAAGGCCACCGGCGAGGAGGCCCCCGTCCCGCATCCGCCATAGCCGCCGGCAAGGAGGCCCCCGCCAGTCTCGGGCAGATCCCGCTCGGCTAGGACCCCTACGAGGAGGTTGTCTATATAAGGCCGGAGAACCCCTACGATACCAGCATCGCCGGCCCATGGTCGGAGGTAACCAGGGTTTTCTCCCCTTCCCTTGTTCTTCCCCCGTTCCCATTGTTGGATGCTAGATCGTATATTATTAGGGCTCGGCTATTCGTATTTTTATAGTAGCTAATCCTCTTGTGTTAGATCTTGTATTTCGATGAATCCCCATGTTCGTATTTGAACCCTCCTGTTCGTAGTTGGGATCAGTATTTGATTTGGTTTAAGATTTGGGGAATAATCAGGAGATCTCTATCGGTTAATTTATGCAAATAATTAATCCCGATAATCAAAGTATCTCAATCATGTCCTTATTGCACTCTACTGTTTTTTCCAACAGGAGGATAATAGTGATATCTGCAGCGACGGCGAGTCCAAGGACACCAAGACTTGTCATGTGCTGAGGAGGCTGAAGTCCGGCCAATACAATAACTTCTTCACCGGCGACGTGTACATGTGCCCCTTCTGTCCCACCAGGAGGCTCCGCGCCACGGACTTCAACTCCCTCGTGAAGCATGCCGAGGACGTGAGGACCTGCGGCGAGTCCGTGAACGTCCACGGCTTCAGAGCCAAGCACCAGGCGCTTGGTCTTCACCTCCGCAACCTCCGGAAGGTGGCTATCGAGGAGGGTCGCATGCCCCCGATCAAGCCCAAGGTGCCCAAGGTCAAGGGAATGGACATCAAGAAGTGGGGGAGGCGCTAGAGGGAGGAGGCGGAGGCCCTCCTAGCAGAGGCCATGAGGGGCCACTGATCTACTGCTGCTGCTGTAAAGCAGCTTCTTTTGTCTTGTATGTGTTGAACTAGTCAGCTGCTGCTGCTGAGCAGCCTAATTGTCAAACCTCGTTAAGTACCGTACTATATAACCTATATTAGCTACTTTATCTACATCTTCTCTGTTTACTTAATTTATTTATGGCGCTGGTTAGTTTTGCTGCTCTAGATTTGCTACCAGATTACGAAAAAATGAGGATAAAAGGAACAATGAATGAAGAGAGAAGCTACTCTAGATTCTCTATCTTTTTGGGCAAAAAAACACAACTGTTAGCGTGAGAGAGAGGGGAAAAGACGCTCTTAAAAATGCCGATCATAAAAAAACAAAAAAACTTCCAATTTAGGCGACAGGACGCACGTAACCACCAAACGCGTCCCACATGGTCCCACACCACGTCCCCCATAATCATCGAGAGATGGATGGCTGGTCCGCTGTGTATCCTGGCCCCACCTGTCAGCATGTAACGGTCAACGCATGACCCGCCCCAATGTGGTCCCACTGGTCAGCATGTAACAGTCAAGCCTTTGACCTGACGGTATCCCCCTGTCCGAGCGCATGTGAGGGTTTCAGAATGAAGGGAGGGAAAAAGTAAGGAAAAACTAAACGGCTGGGATGACGCCCCATCCGCCTGCACCATAGTTTTCATCCTTTCCCTCTGTTTGAGGGCCTCTTGTACTTTATCAAGGGTTAGTCACGGCTCAACAATATTGTATCATAGAAGTGTGCATAAGAACTAGGCAGCGAGCATAAGAGTAAGAGGCCTAGATCGTCATCATCATATTTTACCTCCATAGATTGCAAGTCAGAAACAATCTCTCTAAAAATGGATAGGTGATGAAGTACCGATCCACCTTCTTGCAACCTATGAGAGAACAACATCATCTTCACATGCATCTTACTGGTTAGATCCTTTGACATGTAGATCGATTCTAGTTTCGCCCAAAGGGTAGCAACAGATTTCTCTGCCAGCACTTCCTGCAAGATATTATTGGATAGATGAAGTTGAATCAAAGACAGAGCCTTCACTACAAGAAATGTTGCCTTCCCCAACGACTTGGCCCGACGGTCGTCGTACAAGGCGAGTCTTCTGCGACGAAATTCTCGGCTCGACCGTGGCTGATGGAAATCTTTTTTTCTGGTTTTGCGGCCCTCTACTATGACGGAACCGCTAAAAACATGGAGGAAGCTCGGCTGGTGCATGGCAGAAGCAACATTTTCGGTTCCTCGCGTGATGTTGACTCACCAAAGTCTTTTGAGGCGTGTGGGTCCCGGACGTCAATGTCTCTAGTGGACCATACTTTTCGGTCGTGCCTCCCTGATTTGAACTCGATAACGTTGCTCGATGCGTTTGCCGTTTAGTCAGGCTACTGGGTCCCACATGTCAGCCTCCCATTAGAAGAATCGTGTGTATGATGGAATTTTTTTCCTTCGCTTGTGCTACCCTATTCCAAACTTGATAGTGTTGCTCGATGCATCTGCGATTTAATCAGGCAGCTAGGTCCCACATGTCATTCTCTCATTAGAAGAAATGTGTGCATGATGGAATTGTTTTCCTTGGCTATTGTCTTCTTGATTTCAACTTGATAACGTTGCTTGATCTATATGACGTTTAGTCACATTTCTGGGTCCCACATGTCAGCCTCACATTACAAGAATCGTGTGTATAATGGATTTTTTTCATCGCTCGTGCTACCCTGTTTTGAACTTGATAGCGTTGCTCGATGTATATACCGTTTAATCAAACTCCTAGACCCCACATGCCATCCTCTCATTAGAAGAAACGTGTGTATGATATAATTTTTCCCTCAGTCGCGCCTCCATGTTTTGAACTTGATAGCGTTGCTCGCTGCCTCTACTGTTTAAATGCTGATGGGCTCCACATGTCATCCACTCATTAGAAGAAACGTGTGTATGATGGAATTTTTCCCTCGGTCGTGCCTCTATTTTTCGAACTTGATAGCGTTGCTCGATGCATCAGCCGTTTTCTCAGGCTGCTGGGTCCCCCATGTGAGCCTCTCATTAGAAGAAACATGTGTATGCTAGACTTTTTTCTCACTCGCGCCTCCCTGTTTCGAACTTGGCAATGTTGCTCGAGGCAGCACCTGTATAAGGCCACACTACTAGGTCCCACATGTCGGTCTCTCTGTAAATGAAACCTGCGCATGATGGACTTTTTTTCAGCCACGTCCGCTGTTTTAACCTTGTCAACGTTGCTCGATGCGGAGCCGTGTATGGTCTTGCTGCTGAGTCCCCCATGTCAGCCTCTCTGGTATGTTCTAGCGGGTGGGTCCCCGATGCAGCCTTGTATGTTCTGGTGGGTGGGTCCCCGATGATAGCCTCTGTATGAAGGTTTTAATTTTTTTTCAAACCCGACCATTAAACTCGAGGGATGCTGCAGGCTGGTGTGTCTGTGATGTTAGCCTTTCCATTATGCGATATTAAAATGTAAACCCTTTCTCAAAAAACCTATAAACCCAAGATATATAAAATATGTACACAAAGGGGATTTGAACTAAAGACCTTCAAATCAAATCACATAGACATAAACTAAGTGCTTTGCCACTATACCAAAGATATTTATAGAAATTAAATCATTAAACATGTATTAGTACTACAATTTATGTATCAACTTTCTAAAAAATATTTTGTGTGTCTATGTTTATCTATTTTATTAGAATATAAAATGGTAGCGCTCGGGCATCTCAATTTATAAAATGTCACATAATGGAGCAGTTTCAAGCATGGGTAGGCAACGTTTTTTATTTTGAGAGTTTGCCTATCTACATGGGCTGCTCTACATAGGCTATGCTCCATGGGCTCCTTTCTCAAATTTCTCTAGGATGTGCTTATCATTCAACCATGTCTTTCTCTAAAAAACAGTCCCTATGTCCCTCATTAGAAGAAAAGTGTCCATGCTGGATTTTTCCTCGCTCGCGCCTTCCTGTTTCGAACTTGGCAATGTTGCTCGATGCAACACCTATATTAGATCTCGCTACTGGGTCCCACATGTCAATCTCTCTGTAAATGAATTGTGTGTATGATGGACTTTTGTTTCGGCTGCATCTTCTGTTTTGACCTTTGATATATTCCTCGATGCCGCAGCCGCTAGTGGGCTTACTGATAGGGCCCACATGTCAGCCTCTTTGGTATGTTCTGACTTGTGCATGTCAGGCTACCTGGTATGTTCTGGCTTGTGGGTCCCTGATGCTAGTATCTCTATACAAGTACTTAACTTCTTATTTCTAGCTCGCACATTAAACTCAAGGGACGCTGTAGGAAGGTGGGTCCGTGATGCCAGCCTCTCCGAAAATAGTATTGCCATATGAAAAAAATGCAAACCCAAATAAATATATGTCAAGCACAGAGGATTCGAACTCAAAATCTCAACAAATATAAACTGTATACGTTGCCACTACGCAAAAGAAATCGGATGAAAATTATCATTAAAAGCTTTATAGTACCTATAACTTATGTATTAGTCTACTTAAAAATATTTTGTGTGTCCATGTTTATCTCTCTTAAAATAAAAGGGCAGTGCTACTTCAACCTCAATTTATAAAAAGCCACATAATGGATTAATTTCTTAAAAACATGGGTAGGCAGAGTTTTTTTAATATGAGGGGCAATACCAAAAAGGCCAAATTAAAAAGTTTTTGGGCTATGGTCAATGGGTTCCTATCTCAAATTTCACTGGGATGTGGATTGCCGGATTCAAACAGAGACCTCACGGAGGGAGGAAAAAAGGGATAATTCTTTTGACAGATATTCATGTAAAAATATCTAAAGAACACACACCACGTGCGCCAAAATAGGGTGTGTATCCAATGACTTCACTTGGTGAAATTACGATGTATATCTTTACCCACTAATCTCTGTCCAAAACACAACCAAAGGTTCCGATGACTGATGGCTCTGAAATATAGCCATCTACGTCCATATTTAAACTGGATATTAATCATATTTTTGATGAAATATCTCTCTAAACCCTGCCACTAATGCTAATATTCATAAAGGTATGCAATCATTTGTTCTTGTATTTTTCGTGTGCAGATAATGTCGTTTAAAGGGGGGAATCACTACATTAAAGTAAAAGATATGATATTTCCTTTGACCATAAGAAACCAGGAGCAATCCAATGAAGAAACGCTGTAACGACCAACTATACGGCCGAAGCAAAAATTCCGACCGTATAGCTCCAGTCGTATAGTTGGCGCCGCCTCCATTAAGTCAAACAGAACAACTTTCATGAAGGGACAACAATATAAAGAAGCCTCAAGTGACGAAAAAACAGAGAGACACCACGCCCCAGAAGCCATACCTCGCCAAAAAGCCCTCCAAATCTCCAAACCCTTCTCCAGCTCCATAGCCATATTTCACCACTTGTAATAGTAGATCTCTTCTTCGATTGGCGACATTGTAAGACTATTGCTATCAATCTTATGATTTTCATTACAATGTTTGTGATTTTTGATCTCATCTCTATGTGTGAGTAATTCTCCTTGGGCTAAGGGCTTCGGCCTAGCCATGTAGCAATTGTGCATGTGATTTATCATAGATGGGATCGTATATTGGTTTGTATGACATGATGATTATTGTATCCTCTCTTGCCTCAATCTAAGGACTTGTCAGGTACCCAAGACACCGAGGGTTCAGCCAGGTATAGGGAGTATGAGTGATGACTGATCTGCAGGTTGGGAACCCCAGTGACAGAAGGGGTAGTACGACTGTATGTGAGGGATTTGCTTGGGATTAACGGTGGCATCACTATGCATATCATTAGTTCTCTTTCTTCTATGGATGAGACTAGTAGGTTATTGCTATAAGCGGTTGTGGAGGAAATAGCAATTATGGATGCACTGCCCACATATAATTTATCTTGCTCTAACAAGTACACGCGTACTTTATTTCTATCTTTTATTTCCATCAGATGTTTTTGCACAGCTACAAGTGAAACCGAATGCCCTAGGCCCTCTCTCCACATCATCGAAAACAACAAAAAACGCAAGCTACTGGTCCGATGAAAACACAAAAGGTATTCTAAAACTCCCAAAGGTCCGTTAAAGTAACTTCACTACGCATTGGCTTCCCGAGGATTCGATAACCCAGGTCTACTAGGGAAAAAGAGATATACTACATCCGTAATCCGGATCAAAGGTATCAACCCTTTTTCTGGCACCGTTCCTAGGGAAGCAATAGCTACCATAGTGAGGTTATTAGGAACCTTGCTTGTTTTAATTCTTGTTTTTAATTTTGTTAGTTTGCTTTTAGTCTTTATTTGATAAACCAAAAAAATTAGTTAGTCTTTAAATTCTTGTTTTTACTGTTATTATTTTTAATCTAAGAAAAACCCAAAAACATAGGAAGTATGGCTGAAAAGAAGCTTGGGGAGTTTGCTACTCCCAATAATGATTATTTGCATACTCCTATTACTAAGCTAGCAATTGCTGCTGACGACTATACAATTAATCCCCATTATTTAAGTTTGGTTCAACAAAATCAATTTGGAGGCTCTCTTGTTGAAGACGCAGGTATGCACTTAAATACTTTCACTGAAATATGTGATATGATGCGTATAAAAGACGTTGACCCTGATGCGGTCAAATTACGTCTATTTCCTTTCTCTCTAAGAGGAAGAGCTAACGAATGGTTGCTATATTTGCCTAAAATACTATTACATCATGGGTGGGATGTACTTCTTTATTTATGACTAAATTTTTCCCACCTCCAAAGACTATGCAACTCTGATCTAATATTATTGGTTTTAGGCAGGAAGAGCATGAGCCACTAGCACTTGCATGGGAGAGGACGAAAGAATGCCTAAGAAACTATCATAGTCATGGGATGGAAGATTGGTTAATCCTCCATTTATTTTACAATGCTCTTAATCTTGTGTCTAAGTCTATGCTTGATACTGCAGCTGGAGGAACATTCATGGGTAAACATATTATCGAAGCAAAGTAGCTGCTAGACAATATGCAAGACAACCATGCCCAATGGCATGTTGAAAGATCAAACATGAAGAAGGTGAACTCTGTCTCACCACAAGAGAATGAAGATCTCAATGCTAAATTGGATGAGCTCATACTAGCCGTAAAAGTTAATGAAACTCAGGTAAGAGCCACCCACGAAACAAATATAGAATAAATAGACTTCGTAGCTCGTAATGATTATAATCCTTCTTGGAAGAAGTGTTACAATCCTAATTTTCAGAAACATTATCCTAGTCCTACAAATAACTCTAATAATAATATGGGAACTAGTAATGGTAGTCTCCAAGAAACGCTTAAGTCTTTCATAGACTCGCAAAATGAACAAAATAATACTCTAGTCAAAATCGCGGAGAACCATGATGTTATGCTTGGTAAATTATATAACCAAGTTGTTAGTTTGAGAAATGATTTGCAGGCCCTTCAAGAGAGAACAAGGATCATTGAGGCACAGCTAGGTAAGATAACCGAGAGTCAAACTCTCATTCTAGCTAGATTTGCAGGAAAAGCAGAGCCCAATCCCGTTGAGGAACTCAAAATGATGAGAATCCAAAGGGAGGAGCCTGAAGAACTTGACTATAGTAATGCCCCTTCACCAAGCTACACCATCGAAGATCTCGTAAAAAGGATCAACGTCAAAATTCTGGTAAGTGAAGGTAATGATGAAGCCATGTATCAACACTTCGTTGATCAAGTAGCAATTAAGGTACGCGAGCTTGAAGAGGAATATAAGAAAATCGCTAAAAAGTTACCTGTTAAACTAGATGACATATTTGAGCCCACTATTAAGATAAAGATTAGAACTAATGAGATAGCAGCACTTTGTGATCTAGGTGCAAGCGCCTCAACTATTCCAAAGAGTTTTTTAACAAGTTAATTCTTGGCTCCTTTGAAATTACTGAATTAAAATTACATCTAGTAGATTCTACATACAAACAGGCTGTAGGGATTAAGGAGAACACTTTAGTTTACATCAAAGGCTATCCTACCCTCATTGTTTTTGTTATTGTTGACATGCCTAAAGACACTGTTGCTCCTATAATACTAGGCAGTCCTTTCTTAAGAACTATAAAAGCTTTAATTAATCTTCATGAAGGGAACGTGAAGTTGCAATTGCCTTTGCGGGATCCGTTTGTTATTCATTTCCCCAGGAAGAAGAAAGCCAAACATGACGAGAAGGACGTCATCACTTTGAAGGCCAATTACTTTGGAGTGGGTGTTCCACTCATCTGGCCCAAGTGAATATCATCAAGGTCAAGCTATTGACTATAAAAGAGCGCTCCATGGGAGGCAACCCATGATAAATTAAGATTTGAGTAAGTTTTTAGTTTTAGTTTAAGTTCATGTTAAATAAAGAGTGCTAGGAACTCCATTTGGAGAGAAGAAATTTGGTAGTACTTGAATTTCTGCATTATTCATACTATTGTTGGTCGACAATATTTTCTATCAATTTTTTGACAAAAACAAGGTATATCACTAATTTAGAGGAAAAGAAATAGTTTACGAAGAAACATAATTTTTTTGATGCATATAGACGGTTTAACGACCAACTATACGGCTGGAATAAAAATTCCGGCCGTATAGCTCCAGTCATATAGTTATCTTTGCCATCGAAATCTTTTCTGCATTATGTACTGAGAGTTTAACGACCAACTATACAACAGGAATAAAAAATTCCAACTGTATAGTCTTGGCCGTATAGATATCAATGCCTCCCTACAATTTCTTTTCTTATGTACAGACAGTTTAACAACCAACTATATGGCGAGAATAAAAATTCCGACCGTATAGTTTCGGTCGTATAGATATCAATGCCTCCGTACAAATTATATTCATATGTACTGAGAGTTTAACGACCAACTATACGGCGAGAATAAAAATTCTGGCTGTATAGTTCCGGTCGTATAGATATCGAGGTATTTGCAAATTTTCTTTCGTAGGGACAGACAGTTTAACGACCAACTATATGGCCAGAACGTTTTGTTTTGCCTATATAGTTGCGGTCGCATAGCTGCACCGCTGCGCCCGTATAGTTGCGTTCGACCACCAAATCGCACGGGAAGGTACTCCCAACTCCAAAACTTCAATCCTTTTTCCTTCTTCTACCTCCAAACTCTCTCAAATACCTCAAGGGATCTTCATCTCTACTCAATTTCATTCGATTTCCTCGCGCACAAGTGATCTATGGTATGTTTCTCCTCCGATTCTCCAATTACTTTTTGCAAATTTATCTTCGATCTATTGTCATTATCAATCTAGGGTGAGACCTACTATGAACTAATTGCCATGATTTTCTTGCCTAGATTATTATCTTGAGGAGATTCTTTAGTGTGCTTAGATGAGGAACACAATATACTTACTATTGTTGGATCAAAAAAAATTATTTTTGCTTTTCTTCAATGTTTTAGAAGATGAACGCAAGGAGCCAAACTCGTGCTCGTGCCACTGCTAGTGCTTCTCGGACAATCACATAGGAACGCACGGGGATACGGTTCAGGGATCAGGCTCATCACGAACACTTCAAGAAGATCAAGAACCACGAAGTGAAGGCCACCAAGTGGGCTTGCCCCATTATATTGAACCAACTCGGTATTTCTGATGACTTTAATTTACTTTACAATAGAGCTGGCCTACAAAACTTTGTGTACAGTGATATACCTACTTATGGCCTCTTAACCATTGAACTCCTAAGTTCATTGCAAAGCACTGTTAAACTATGGCAAGGAGAGGATACTATTTCTTTCCGTCTGATGAACAAGAACTACACCTTAACGTTAGATCAATGGTGTGCATGCTTTAATTTGCCAAACAATGATGTTCATGCTCTACGCGCATCCTTTACTAGATTAATTCCTTCCCCTGATCAATACTATAATGGAATGAGCTTCACTAGTAGAGTGAACAAGGGTAAGAATATTCAACATCCCGCAATTCGCTATTTGTTCTATGTTATTTCTAACACCTTGTAGGCACGCAATGAGTTCACGAGACAATGAGGAGGACATCCTTGTCCTCGCCAAGGCTGCTTACATCAACTGTAACCTCTCACTCAACTTGGGCGCCATCCTTGTGCGCTACCTAGAGCAGCAAGCCTCCCAAAGCCAAGGGATAATCACAGGAGGAGGCGTCATCACCGTGCTTGCCACCGCCCTAGACATCGATCTAGGTGAGTTGCAACCCGTACTAGGTGAGACGTGTGTTGGTTTCTCAACCTTGAGGGCCTGTTGAATGCTCACTAGGAAAGGTGGTGTTAATTACCTGCATATTGCTGGAGCTGGGCGTATCTACCCCGCTCCTTTGCCTAATGGTCTTTTCTCTATCAACGAAGGAAGTTTGCTATATGATGTGCAGGTTGAGTAGTACCAACCTGAGGAGGAGATTCCTGAAGAGGATGAGGACCAATAGGAGGAGCAAGAAGTTCCTAACCAAGAAGAGGAGCAGCCACAAACTCACCAAGAAGATGAGCAGCCACAAACCCGGTTCGCCACATACCAAGATTTCCAAGGACTTGGAGGGACTGTGAGAGGATGCACAACCTCTCTTTGAACCTCCAAGAATCAACAAGTAACCCCTCCACTCAATTCTCGAACTGGAGTAACGAATTTTTCTCGCCACCACAATGATTTGAAGGGCTTGCAAAAGCCTAAGCTTGGGGAAGGTTCCTCATGTATCTTTATTTGGCATTCATTTTATTTTATTTTTCGAGGCTACGTTTTTATTTGAGTTTATAAGCACTCGTGTTGGTTTTCCCCAATACTTTATCTTTAGTTCTTTTTATTTGCATTCAAAATTTTCTAGCCAATCTTTGCCGCCAATTTCCTATTCTTTATTTCCCTCTCTTAAAAATCACAAAAAGATTTCTCCATTTTTCCTTATTCTCCCTCTTTCTTTTGTTGTCGCCTCGAGGTCTTCGTATGTTTGAAGGAGAGTGATCGACTTCGAGTTTCCAAGAAACAAATAAAAAAATAAGAGGGAAGTGGAACCAAACACGAAAGGTATGCCTTATGACTCCCCACTTTTTAAGTTTGAGAAACCCATCCTAGTTAGTAGTAAATGTTGAGATATTATATTGGTGGAGTGAGTCTTTGTATCATAGTAAGATTGTCATTTGCATGGGTTTTTAATTGGGCTCATTTTGTTCTAGCTCTCGTAATTAACCAAGTCTTGCCTAAAATTGCTAAACAATTGTAATAAGAAAAAGTCTCACAATTGAAGGCTTGGGTGTTGTAGTGTTTAGTCTTGAAGGTTTATTTCTTGAGACACTTGACACCACTGAAAATGTTGATTGACTTAATAGCTCTCTTTGAAAGGATTTGTTCGATTGACTTAATGTTTAGCGGTTTTTGTGAGCATGCTAAAGTTTGACTTGTTAATCATAAGAATGATATAGCTTTATGCGTGTCAAACTTCATGGGATGCCAACAACTCCGCTGGCCTACGAACGATCTTTATGGAGGAAACTCCTAGATTTCGGCTATGAGTTGATTAAACACTTATAGCAGCAATGCTATAGTGGGTAAGACTCTTGGCACTCCCGCATAGCTATAATCATGATGGAATCACTCCTCTGGATGTTATGAGTAATCATTATGCAAAAGGAACCTTAGTGATGCCACGAGTGTCCATCACAGCCCGATAAACTAATAAAAATCTTTTGCATGCTCTCAATTACTTAAAAACTGAAATTCTTGAAGGACAATGAATAGAAAAGTAGTGCTTGCAAAGTCTTGATTCATTGATGTGGGAGAATTGAGATACTCTAGTATATATGCTTTTCATGACAACTCTCACTCTTAATTTACATGATTATACTTTACTGTTCAAAGGAAAGCCTATGAGTTGATTACTTGACATGGAATAAAATTTACTCATTTGAATCATCCATGCTTACAATAATTTTGTTGCGCAATAAGGATGCATGAAACCCGTATGATACGCTTGCCATTACTCTATCTATGTTGAAGTTTTTCAGATTTATGAAAGTGGAGGAAACATGAGACTATTAATCATGAGTAAGATCACCATCTCGTTATTTTAGTTTAAATGCTGAGTTCCTTTTTGATTTTAGTTTTCTTGCTCGGGATGATCAAGTTTAAGATTGGGGAGGTTGATGGCTCTGAAATATAGCCATCTACATCCACATTTACACTGGATATTAATCATATTTTTGATGAAATATCTCTCTAAACCCTGCCACTAATGCTAATATTCAGAAGGGTATGCAATCCTTTGTTCTTGTATTTTTCCTGCGTAGATAATGTCGTTTAAAGGAGGGAATCACTATATTAAAGTCAAAGATACGATATTTCCTTTGACCAGAAGAAACCAAGAGCCGTCCAACAAAGACAGACACCGTAACGACAAACTATACGGCCGGAGCAAACATTCCAACCGTATAGCTCCAGTCGTATAGTTGGCGCCGCCTCCGTTAGGTCAAACAGAGCAAGTTTCGTGAAGGGACGCCTATATAAAGAAGCCTCAGGCAACGAGAAAATAGAGAGACACCACACGCCAGAAGCCATACCTCGCCAGAAAGCCGCCTCAAGATCTTTAAACCCTTCTCCATCTCCATAACCATCTTCCACTACTTGTAATAGTAGATCTCTTCTCCGATTGGCGACATTGTAAGACTATTGCTATCAATCTTATGATTTTCATCACAATGTTTGTGATTGTTGATCTCATCTTTATGTGTGAGTAATTCTCCTTGGCCTAAGGGCTTTGGTATAGCCATGTAGCAATTGTTCATGTGATTTATCATAGATGGGATCGTGTATTGGTTTGTATGACATGATGATTATTGTATCCTCTCTTGCCTCAATCTAAGGACTTGTCAAGTACCCAAGACCCCGAGGGTTGAGCGAGGTATAGGGAGTATGAGTGATGACTGATCTGCAGGTTGGGATCCCTAGTGACAGAAGGGGTAGTACAGTTCTATGTGAGGGATTTGATTGGGATTAATGGTGACATCACTATGCATATCATTAGTTATCTTTCTTCTATGGATGAGACTAGTAGGTTATTGCTATAAGCAGTTGCGGAGGCAATAGAAATTATGGATGCACTACCCACATATAATTTATCTTGCTCTAACAAGTACACGCATACTTTATTTCTATCTTTTATTTCCATCATATGTTTTTGCACAGCTACAGGTGAAACCGAATGCTCTAGGCCCTCTCTCTCTCCATCATCGACAACAACAAAAAGACGCAAGCTACTAGTCCAGTGAAAACACAAAAGGAATTCTAAAATTCCCGAAGGTCCGTTAAAGTAACTTCACTATGCATTCGCTTCCCGAGGATTCGACAACCTAGGTATACTAGGGAAAAAGAGCTATAGTACATCCATAATCCGGATCGAAGGTATCAATGACACATAGGCAAAAGCTCTAGAGAAAGCAGCCAACAGCAACAACAGAACTTTTGACAAATTCAGTAGCATCTCAAAGATTAAGGACTACAGAATAATAAGCCATAAAAAATATCTAAAGATTCCTAGTTCATATTCAACAACACTTGACCAATTCAGAAGTATTTCAAAGTGACTGATTCAGCAATACAGACACTGAAATTCAATAGTAGTACAAAGAGAGCAAGTTCTTGTTTTAACTCTAAAAACCATGTCACACGATCAGTTTGTCCTTTTCTCTGAACACACACGATTCCTAGAACACAATCATTGTTATAATATTTGGTCATATAGGGAACCATCATATAGATACAAATATACCATACCAGTACGTACTACTCATATCTCCAATTCGGCAAAAGGTTATCATAGTTTTACCACCCATATATGATCAATGGAGATAAGACAACCACATAATTAATTACAATAGCATGCGACCAAAGAGCTAGACATCTAGGAAGTTCATGAACAACATACGCATTCAGGGCAGCTCAATACATCGACCTTGACCGTTCTTCCAATGGAAAGTTTGAATGCTTTCCGGAACTTGATCCACCTAGAAGTAGCTGCCAAGCGTCCATCAGTAGAATTAATGGCGTATCGTCCCTCGATTTGCAGTCCTGCGTTCTGCATCGTGAAGACTATTGTGCCCTTTCGTCTGGCCTGGAGTTGCTTTGTGACACTCTTAGGCAATTTCTGAGTCAAAGCAAGATATAGACGCATAATTACTAAGAGAAATGCACTGAATCATGTGAAACTTTAGAAGACATTCAGAGCAGTTTATTTGCCGCCATATACTCACAAACAGAATTTTGTGTGACCTTGATGACACAAGTGTAGGATATGGTCTGAGAAGCTGATGACCCACAAGTATAGGGGGTGTATCGCAGTATTTTCGAGGGAAGTGAAACCCAATTTATTGATTCGACACAAGGGGAGCCAAAGAATATTTATAAGCCTTAACAACTAAGTTGTCAATTCAGCTGCACCTAGAAACAATCTTGCTCACAGTAGTTTATCAGTAGCAACAGTTTTGTAGTAGGAATAGTAAAGTAATAGCAGTAGTAAAGTAAAGACAGTAGTAATGATTGCAGTAAACAATAGGATTAAAGCGCGGTAGGCATAGGGATGGATGGACGGGCGTTGCATGGACAAGACAATTCATATAGCAAAGACATAGGGAATTTGCAGATAAATAAGATAAAGCATCCAAGTACTAAATAATCATAGGCATGTGTTCCATATATAGTCATACGTGCTCGCAATGAGAACTTGCACAACATCTTTTGTCCTGCCAGCCCGTTTGCAGCGGGGCCTCAAGGGAACTACTGGCAATTAAGGTGCTCCTTTTAATAGAGCACCGGAGCAAAGCATTAACACTCCATGAACACATGTGATCCTCACATCAAAGCCATTCCCTCCGGTTATCCCGATTTTTGTCACTTCGGGGCGTTTGGTTCCAGACAACGTGTGTATACAACTTGCAGGTAAGACCATAAACAATACTATCATAATGAATCAATAACATGTTCAGATCTGAAATCATGGCACTCGGGCCCTAGTGACAAGCATCAAGCATAACAAGTTGCAACAAAGTCAAAAATCTCTAATAGTAGATACTAGGCACCATGCCCTAACAATCCGATGCCATTACATGAATGATCTCATCCAATCCCTACCATCCCCATAGCCTACAGCGGGGGATTACTCACTCATAGATGGGGGAAACATGGATGGTCGATAGAGAAGCGATGGTGATGATGATGGCGATGATCTCCTCCAATTCCCCGTCCTGGTAGGGTGCCAGAACGGAGTTTCGGGTTCCGAATCGTGGAATCTGGTGGTGGCGGCGGAGCGGAACTCTTTCTAGAAAACCGTCGAACCCCCTTGAGTTTTTAGGTAAGAAGGCAACTTAAGGCGAAGAGGGAGACCAAGGGGGTGTCTGGGGCGGCCAGAGCACCCCCTGGCGCGGCTAGGTGGTGTGGCCAGGCCCCAACCCCACTCTGTCTCGTATTCTGGCTCTGGGAGTCTTCTGGTGAAATAGGATTTTTGGCATATTTTCCGGGATTTTTCCTGATAGTTGATTTTCTGCACAAAAACTAGACACCAAGGTAATTCTGCTGAAAACAACATCAGTCCGTGTTAGTTGCATCCAATTCACACAAGTTTAGAGGAAAAAGAATAACAAAAGTGTCCAGGAAAGTAGATACGTTTTGGACGTATCAACTCCCCCCAAGCTTAGCTTATTGCTTGTCCTCAAGCAATCCAGTTGAAAACTCAGTGCGATAAAAGAAACTTTCATGGACACATTTGCTTCATATGATGTATATATTCTCAGCATGTGATCAACTAACAATTCATAATAAGGAGCATGCAACTAAGTTTACTTAATAGTCATTGCAAGCTGTGAAGACATTCCAACTCAAAAATAATAAGTAGCATGAAGCATAAACATAAGCAACATTACAGTGCTCATAACAAGGTATAATAGAGTGGTATCTCTCTTGCCTTTGATTATGAATGTCAAGGCACCTCTGAAGTTCAGGTGAACACTAGAAGTAAAGATATCAAATATACAAGCATCAAAGTCATAACACAAATAATTAAGTTTTGAGACAAGCACATTATACTAAGAATGACAACTATGCTCTCAAGAAAGTGCTCATAGAATGTATGGAGACTCAACAAGGAAATGAATAGGTTTTGAAAAGTTTGAAAGGCTTCCAAATTCTGAAACTATGGTACTCGTTAGCTTGGAGCTCTCATTACCCCTATCATAAGCATCTTTAAATGGTTAAGGTTAAAGCGACACAACTAAGAGGATATGCTTGACAAGTTATAAGCTAAAGTCTCATGCCCCTTACTTACGAGTACCGGACCTCATGCTACTCAACTTTAGTTACAAGTAAGCTCTTGTCATTGTAAGTACATATGTATCATAGAGAACCACCAACGGGGTACCCCTTGCACATGATACAGGAGCTATCCCATAATCAAAATAACAAGGCAAGCAGACAATGAGCATCTCAACGATCTTTTTATTTGCTATTTGCATCGGTTTTTATTGAGGATGCTTCATAGAATGCTCATTATGGTTATGCTGCAAGTTTCCACCATGATTAGGCATGGCTTAGGCTATTGGCCCAGGCGTTTCTCTAACACATATACAAACTCCATGATCTTACAAGTTCCACTTTTATTTCATACCGCCGGGATCCGTAAGCAAAAGAATCATCATATCAACAGGGTACAAAGTACCCGTGCAATGTCTAAAGCGTTCCCCATGATACATGGTTCTGCTAACTTCAACTTATAAAGCGGACGCATATAGGCAACAAAGAAGGACGCAATGGTTCAGGTTTATTAAGTGCAATAAAAGAAAGTGTGCCATCAAGTTCGTGAGAGCTTTACTATCTAACTTTCCCATAACAAACAGAAATTTTATTCGGAAGAAAACAAGGCATATTAAATATGCATGGAACATAAAGTGATGCTAATAGGTAAGTATGGTGGACACTTTTGGCAATATTGGTTTTAGGGAGTTGGAAACACGAGTAAAGCTTACTCAGTGCAAGTGAAGGCTAGCAAGAGTAAGGGAGTGACAAACGAGAGAGCAGTAATTGTCATAATCATGCTTGCAACAAAATAGGACTAATCATGGCATGAAAATGATTCAAGACCCCTGAGGCAAAATAATTCATCGAGGCTTAACTGATTATGTTTCAGTCATATGCATACATGAGCATGTGCCAAGTCGATTCAAGTGAAACAATTAGAGATACCAAAGTGTCATACCAAATTATGAATAGAGCAATGCAAGCAAACATTCATATGACATGCTACAAACTATTAGCGAGCTGGAGCTAATCATAAGAAAGCAAGAACTACTAAGCATCCATAAATAACATACACCCTACATGAACAAACTAAGCATGCCCGCAATGATGAGTATATGTACAAAAATGAAAACAAGTAGAGTTCGTTACCAACCTCTAACCACACCTCAAGTTGTCATTAATCCTTATTATTGCCTTTCACTTGTGTGGCTTGAATAATAACATGAAACCAAATTCCACTGAGGACTGCTGAACCCTGCAACAAACTCACAAAACCAAAGAAGAACAACAATTATTTTTGGTGTTTTCGATTTTTAAAAGCAAGAACCAAAAAGGAAGAACAAGCAAAGAAAAATCTTTTTGGGTTTTTCGAATAGTTCAAACAAAGCAAAAAGCAAACCAAGGCAAAAACAGAAAAGAAACAAACAAAGAGAAACAACAGAAATATTTTTGGTCTTTTTGTGTTTTAGAAAGAAAAAGCAAAGAAAGAACGAAAACTAAAAAGAGAACAAAGCATGAATATACAAAGTACCGACGAAACATGATATGGAGATGAGTGCGATGTCGGTGTACCTCCCCCCAAGCTTAGGCTTTTGGCCTAAGTGGGTATCAATCCAAATACGATTAAGGGTTCCAAGCAGGCGGGTCATTGTAAGAATGATCGTAGTTAGGCCCTTAGGAAGAAGAAGAAGCTCCCCAATCATAGGTAGGCTGCTGATATGAAGATTCCCCCTCATTCAAGGGCTGGACCGAATCATCTGTGACCTACCTTCTAGTATCCTGCTCCTGTTGGGAGAGCTCTCCCAAGTACGTATCAAGCTCCTCCTCCGTGAGGGACCATCCTACCCTGTTATCAAGGTTAAACAAAACAGATGCAGGCAAAAGAACAACTCGCTCGGACTTGCTCCTTCTCCAACCAGCCTTGAGAAAGGTTATTTCATAAGACAAATCACTCAAATTAGCCCAAGAGGAAACAATTTATGCTGTATCATGGAATTAAGGTCAAGCCTTTCTATGGGAAACTATAGGTCTAGATGATGAGGCACTAAACCATGCAATGCTAATAAATGAGAAGCAATGAGGCCTCCACAAATTCCACCTTTCTCGCGGTTAGTAGCAAGACTTAAAGCTATCAAAGCACCCAAGTTGTAAGTCCTATCTCGGTTAAGAGTAGCAGAGATGAATGCTAGATCATATGAAGATAAATTATTGGCAGTTTTCCTAGCAAGAACACACTTGGCAATAAAGTAAGCAAAGTAGCGAATAGAAGGGAGATGAATGTTACAGATTTTCTCGTTCTCCTTCGAGAAGCTGCTCCCTTGGCAAATTTCTACGTACAAGTCCATGAGTGGTGGAAGTCGCTCTTTAATCCTTCCACATGATCCCCACTAAGGTACCTTAATAGCTGCATAAAAGTCATCAAGAGAAAGGTTGACATCTATATTATAATTTTGTAGTGGACCATGGGGTTAGGCAAAGAGTAACTAAATTGAAAGTCCTGTACTACAGACATAGTTAGTTTCACAAACTGACAAGGTTCATCCTCCACAAAGTGCTCCAATCCTGCCTTAGCAACCAAAGTATGGAAGTCCTAGGAAATTCCTGCAGCCCTCATGAATTCGTAGCATGGATAGATGGAAGGGAAAACTTCCTCCTCTCGGTGAACCTTCATAACCTCAGGCACCCTCAGTTCATGTTGGTTGAGTTGATGCTCATTCATCTTATATTCTGAAATTTAAACTTCTATTAAACAAGTGATTGCAAAGTGAATATATAATGAAGGGCACTACTCATAGGGACTTGTAGAGGCCTAAACATGCATCAAAACTATATCTCTAAGCATTGAACAAGCTTACAAGCTCTCATAACCTGTCACCTACAGAAGCAAAATACTCAAGATATAAACCACTAAACACAAATCTACTTGGACAAGCGGAGGAGTCACATACCAGAGAACAAATGCTCCAAATTTCAGCAGCAAAGATGGGCTGAGCAAGGAGATCGAAAAATCAAGGGCAAGCACATCAAGAACGCAATTTAGAGCAATGAACTGGTGTTTTCTCGGGAGAGAGAAGAAAGTGGCAAGTGAGAGAGTGAGTGGAGGGCCAGGGGTGGCCCACACCATGGCCAAGCGCGCCCCTGGCCTGGCCGTGCCACCAGGTGGTGTGCCTGCCTGGTGGGCCCCCCTGGTACCTTCCATGCACTCCTCTGCCCCTTTTTTCACGTAAAATTTTAATATGAATTTTCTAGAATTTTTGGAGACACTTTATTTTTTAGCAATTTTCAGGTATAGAAGAATGATTTTCTGACAGAAAGATTTTTTTGGAATGATGCAATGACAAAACAAAGCTAGTACTTCAGAAGTTCTAAGAGTCGCTAACATGCAAGCAACTAACAACAGAAAAGAAAACTAAACAAAAGCAAAAAAAACAAAAATAGATAGAATAGAAGTAAGCGGAGATAATTATGGTGAAAACATTGTTTTGTTCAATGAATTCCTTTTGTTAACAAGATTGATCAGGTCTTGTTACCAAAACAATTTTATATGAAACAAAACTTTGTATTTCACTAATGATTATGTTAGCTCAACTTTGATAGCAATGGTCCCAATCATAATAGTTTCATATTTTTCTCTTGGTATGGGACAATATATTTCTCCAACTTGAATGCCCTCAACATGTTCAATCGAATTTAAACCATAAGTCCTATCAATCTTCTTGGGGAAATATACAGTATGTTCCTTGTCATTAACATTGAAGGTCACCTTTCCTTGATTACAATTAATAACAGCTCTTGCAGTATTAAGAAAAGGTCTCCCAAGAATAATAGACATATTATCATCTTCAGGCATTTCAAGCACAACAAAATCAGTTAATATCAAGCAATCATGAGCCACTTGAACGGGTACATCCTCACATATACCAACAGGAATAGTAGTAGATTTATCATCCATTTTCAAAGATATATCAGTTGGTATCAGTTTTTCCAGTTGAAGCCCCTTATATAGAGAAAAAGGCTTGAAACTAACTCCTGCTCCCAAATCACACAAAGCAGTTCTAACATCACTACTTTTAATAGAGCAAGGAATAGTTGGAATCCCTGGGTCTCCAAGTTTCTTTGGAACCTTACCATTAAAGGAATAATTAGCAAGCAAAGTAGAAATTTCTTCATTAGGGATCTTCCTTTTATTCGAGACAATATCCTTCATATACTTTGAGTAAGGAGGCAATTTAATAGCATCAGTCAAAGGAATTTGCAACAATAAAGGTTTCATCCTGACACGGGTATACCCTATAGGTTTCCACAACCCTCGCCATATTGCATCTGCGCACCATTGTAATCCTCGATTCCTTTGATAATTCCACGAGCAGACAAGCAGGAGTAGGGACCTCTATGAGGCCTGAACCTGGGTAAATCTTTGAGTCCCCTGTGTGCTTATTTGCTAGCCAATTGATGCTTCCAGAGCTCCCTCCTTCTGCAAAACCCAAGTGCATAACATTGGGCATTGATGAGTTAAACCCTCGTCAATTGGCACCGTCTGTGGGAATTGGGAGTGCTGATGTTGCGGCTTCTTCGGCCCCATCAACTGCAATCTACAACTCCGCAACAGCGGAGATTCGCTAGCTCTTCGGCGCGTTCGACTTCACCGTCCACACGCCCAGCTTTCGAGTCCGTGGGCGATGGAATCAGCCTGGCGATCGGGAGCTTCCGCTTCCAAGTTGGTCAGATGGGCACGCTTCGCATGCCTAACCAACCGACAACACCATCGATTGCTCCAGCATCATGGTTCCCTCCACCGATCGACACCCTCAGTGAGCTCAATGCCTCGACAACAGTCGAGAATACAGCCAGCGATAGCAGTCGCGAATCCGATCTGGGCGATCTGGCAACTAAAGATGGAGCCTACAGTTCCGGATCTGAAAGTTGTTGGAGCAGCAGCTTCCCCAACCACTTCATGTGCGCCGTCATCAACACGGGCGACTCCTCCGCCAATCGCGACAACACGGGCAACGGAGGCAATGGAACCGACCCGCCAAACGGTGGCATACCCAATGGCGGACCACCGCCAAACGGCGGCCCCTCTAACGGCGCCCCTGTCAACAACGGAGGGGCAGTCGAACCTCCAACTATGATAAACGAGAAAACTGGTGAACGCGTCGTGATCAGGCTCAATGACCTCGAGTGGGCTCGTTGCCGAGAAGCCCTACGAGACCACCCTCTACCCTTTGGTTCCCTGGAAGAACTGTTGATGGGTTACCATTGGCTCCTGAAGGAGGAGTACAAATGTCAACTACAAAAAATCACGCAAATCGAGGCGCGTAAAAAGGCGGCAGATGAATCAAGCCTCCGACGAGCTGGGCTCTCCTCCCACAGAGGATCCTCCTCCAAGTGCAACGAGTACATCGCTAACAAGAGGCGATCTCGATTGGCCCACCTCACAGAACAAGAGCGTGTAGAAGCCGCAAAAGTCCTCAACTTCGGCTCCATGATGGTGGATACGTGTGGCAACGTGCTCCCAAAAACGCCGCAAGCTTCGGTAACGGCGGACACCATGTACCTCCTCAACAACCAGCCGCCAGCTAGAGACCCTCGAGCTACCATGCACTGATCTACGATCGCAAGCTTGGGGTTAATCGAGGCCGCCCTCGACAAAGAGCCGACACCGGAGCCGAAGAATGGCAAGGCTCTAGCAAAACGCTACTCCTCGCCTTCATCTAGAGATGACAGTCACGATCTGTCTCGACGTCAGCGCTCCCGGCGACACGACCACGACTACGACGTGCGCGATGACCTCACGCAGCGCAAGATCGACAAATCAAGGGCGCGACGTGCCTGATCGAATGACTCAGAAGACGAATATGTGGAGCTCTGTGGCGCTAGATGCTTCAGCAGGGCCATCAAGAAAAAGCGAATGCCCAAGGGGTTTAAGCTCCCATCAGAGAACCTGAAGTTTGACGATCTGCAGGACCCGAAAATCTGGCTAGAGGATCATATCTCCTCCGTCCGGCTCCATGGCGGGAGTCGAAGCACGGCTATGCAATGCCTGCAGCTATAGCTATAGGGCGCCACCCGAGCATGGCTCAACAACCTTCCATGCAGATCCATTCGCAGTTGGGAAGAGCTGGTCTCTAGCTTTGTGCGCAACTTCAAGGGAACCTACAAAAGGCCCGCGTCAATCGAAGAGCTAAGGTGCTGCCAGCAAAGATCGGGTGAATTACTACGCTCGTACATCCAGAGGTGGTCCATCATCAAGAACTCTGCATAAAATATCTCGGAAGACCACGCAATCGACGCATTCAACGGCGGTGTTCGCCGCATAGAGCTCAGGGAGGAGCTAGGCTGCTTGAAGCCCAAAACCATCGACCACCTGATGGAAATTGCGAATCGGTGGGTGGATGGAGAAGATTCGGTGTAGAATCGCGTTCACTCTGACGAGGAAGCAGAACTCGAGCGTAGACGCGATCGCCAAAGCAAACGTCGAATGCGCATCTATGATGACCGCGACGACGTCAACATGGTCGCAGCGGGCTACACCGACAGACGTGATGACAACCGCAACAGCAGCTACCGCAGAGGTGGATACGACGACTCCGGGAAAACTACGCAAGTATGGCAGCACCGCACTCGCGATGAAGCACCCACCGCATCCATTGAAGACAAGATGTCCGGGCCATGCACCATGCACTGTTACATCGACAAGCATGACGACAAAAAGAAATCCAGCCACCTCCACAAAGCCTGCCGCGAGTTCCTCAAACTCCATGAGGGCCTGGCTCAGATGAATCGTGAGGCAGTCAACAGGGGATACGGAGCCGCCCCAGGCACTGTGGCACATGGAGCTCCTCCACCACCACCCGGACCACCGCCAAACGCGGCTGCACCTGACCAGCACCATGGAGGCGAGCCGTACTCGCGGGCCATGGGCACCATGATGATCCAAAAGGGTCGCACCTCCAACCGGGTGCAAAAGGCCATCACTCGCCAAGTTAATCTGGCGACAAACTCACCACCTCCCACCACTCAGTACCTTAGTGGAAGCGACTCCTCCATCACCTTAAGCGCGACCATCCGCGCCAGGTACCTCGCCTAGGCCATTGTCCCCTCGTACTCGAGGCACAAATTGGAGGTTTCGACATAAGCCGCATCTTCATGGACGGCGTAAGTGGCATCAACCTTATGTTTGCGAGTACCTTGCGAGCAATGAGGATCCCTCTGACCTGCCTAGAGGCCTCAGACACAACATTCCACGGCATCGTCCCAGGCAAGGGCATATACCCCCTTGGTAAAATCAACCTCGACGTCATCTTTGGCATGCCGAAAAACTTTTGACGCGAACGCATCGACTTTGAAGCCGTCGACTAGCCCTCACAGTACCACTGCATCCTCGGACGCGTCGCGTTCATCAAGTTCATGGCAGTACCGCACTACGCCTATCTGCAGATGAAAATGCCAGGTCCTAATGACATCATCACAATCAACGGGAGCTTCGAAAGGTCCGACAGTTGTGACAGGGAGTTCAACAGAATTTCCCAGTCCTTCGGCATGCAGGAAGAACTCGTGAGACTGAAGGAGTCGACAGACAACAGTCTGCCTCCCCTGAGAAGGCCAACTTCACCCGACCTATCCTTCGACTCATCGGTGCACACGAAGAAAGGTCAGGTCCACCCACCGGATCCCGCCAAGACGGCCCTCATCGCCAACAACTTGAGTCCCGCATAGGAACTCGCGCTCGGCGAATTCCTCCGTGAGCACTGGGAAATCTTCGCCTGGTGTCCGACAGACATGCCAGGAGTTCCCAGGGAATTCGCCAAGCACGCACTCAATGTCAACCCAGACGCAAGGCCAGTCAAATAAACAATTCAGCGACTGTCTGAACCAAGAGCAAAGGCAGTTGGAATGGAGATCAACAGACTCCTCGACGCCAAATTCATACACGAGATCAAAGAAAGCACTTGTCTCGCTAACATGGTGCTAGTACCAAAAAAGGACACGGATATCCTGTGGATGTGCGTGGACTTCACCTCTCTGAATAAGCACCACCAGAAGGACCACTTTCCGCTACCGCGAATCGACCAGATCATCGACTCCACCGCGGGATGTGAGCGTCTCTGCTTCCTCGACGCCTACTCAGGCTACAACCAAATTCGAATGAAGGAGGATGATCAAGAGAAAACAGCGTTTACAACGCCCTTCGGTGTGTTTTGCTATAACACAATGCCCTTCGGGCTAAAAAAACGCAGGAGCCACTTACCAACGGTGCATGCAGGCTTGCCTCAAGAACCAACTTGGTCGCATAATCCAAGTCTATGTTGACGACATAGTAATCAAGACCAAAGAGGAAGCCTCACTAATCGATGATTTGCGTGAAACCTTCACCAACCTCGACCGCTACCGGATCAAGCTCAATTTGGGCAAGTGCGCCTTAGGCATACCATCTGGGCAACTACTCGGGTATCTTATCTATGCGAGAGAAATCGAGGCGAACCCGGCGAAAATAAAAGCCATTCTGGCCATGGATAAGCCGAAGAACATAAGAGGCGTCCAGCAACTGGCTAGACGAATCACGGCGCTCAGTCGATTCATCAGCCGTATGGGCAAAAAAGCACTGCCCTTCTACCAACTTCTCCGCAAAGCCGACAAGTTCGAGGGGACCAACGAGGCACAAGAAGCATTCGAAGACCTCAAGAACCTACTGTCCACCTCACCAGTACTGGTGACCCCACGCGAAAGGGAACCATTATTGCTGTACATCTCCGCCACCAACCAGGTGGTCAGCACAGTGCTCGTAGTAGAACGAGCCGAGGAAAACAAGGTCCACAGGGTACAGCGCCCAGTCTACTACCTCAGCGAGGTACTTACGCCAACAAAGCAGCGGTACCCGCACTACCAGAAGCTAGCGTACGGCGTCTTCATGACAGCCCGACGACTGTGTCACTACTTCCAGGAACACCCAATCGTGGTAGTCAACGACGCCCCGCTTGGGCATATCCTCAACAACCCCGACGCCACCGGACGAGTCACGCTTTGGGGAATCGAACTGTCTACACAAGACATTACATATGAAAAGTGCGACACAATCAAGTCGCAAGTTCTCCCTGACTTCCTCGTGCACTGGATGGAGAACCAGCTCCCTGAAAAAACAGATATATCCTACCTTTGGACAATGCACTTCGATGGATCCAAGCGAAAGGATGGAGCTGGCGCAGGTGTCATACTGACATCACCACAAGGAGACAAGCTGAAGTATATTCTGCGAATGCAGTTCACCGCCTCCAACAATGAAGCTAAATACGAGGCCCTGCTGCACGGGATGAGGATGGAAAAAGCTTGTGGCGCCAAGAGGCACATAATATACGGCGACTCCAAGCTAGTCGTCAACCAGACAATGCACGAGTGCAACGCACTGAACGACAATATTATCGCCTACCACGACCTCTACGACACACTCGAAGGGGACTTCGATAGTTGCGAGCTGTGGCACCTAGGCCGCGAAAGCAATGAAGAGGCGGACGCACTCGCCAACATTGGCTCCACCTGTGCCCCCATAGCACGTGGGGTATTTCTCGAGCGCATCTGCGAATGCTCCATCAAGCCAAAGGCCGTAGAGAAGAAAACAAGCGCAACAACGGACTCGGGGGCTGCGCCACCCAATGAGCCAATGGCACTCGACGACTTGGAGCTGGACACAGGACTCGAAGGACCAATGAGCGTCATGATGATCAAGCCATCCTGGACTCAACCGTACATCACATACCTTCTCAGCAAAAGGTTACCGGATGACCCGACCGATGCACGGCATATTGCTGAGCGATCCAAGGAATTCGCTGTTATCAACGGCGAACTGTACAAACGCAACATCACAGGAGTACTCCAACAATGCGTCTCCAATGCCGATGGAAGAGCTGTTCTACTCAACATCCATGAGGGGACTTGCGGACACCATGCTGGTAGTCGAGCCCTCGTCGCCAAATCTCTACGAGCTGGATTCTACTAGCCTATGGCCATGCATGACGCCAAGGACATCGTCCAAAAATGCAACAATTGCCAACGATTCGCGGACAAGCCACACGCACCTGGCGGAGAACTCCGGCCAATTCCATTGGCCTGGCCCTTCGCGCAATGGGAACTCGACATGGTCGGCAAGCTCCCAAAGTCCTCACGAGGAGGCTACGTCTACCTCCTGGTCGCAATCGACAAATTTACCAAGTGGATAGAGGCCATGCCAGTGACTAATCAGTCAGGATACAGTGCAGTCAAGTTCTTCGAGTCCATCGTCTACCGCTTCGGAGTACAACAAAGCATCATCACGGACAATGGGACGATCTTCACATCCAAGGAGTTCCAAGAATTCTGCGAGAATCTAGGAATCAACATCAGCTATGCCTCCGTAGCACATCTATAAACCAACGGTCAGGTCGAAAAAGCTAACGGGCTCGTCTGCGGCGGCATCAAGAAGCGACTCCTCAGGCCACTCGAACAGGCCGCAGGCTGCTGGCCAGACGAGCTGCAATCAGTACTCTGGAGGCTACGCACAACTCCAAATAGCGCCACAGGGGACACCCCGTTCTTCATGGTGCACCGGGCTGAAGCGGTGCTACCCGCAGAAGTACGATACAAGGCACCACGAGTGGTCGCTTACAGCAAGCAGGAGTCAACTCTTGCACTCGAAGACTCCGCCGACCTCCTTGATGAGGCACGGGAAATCTCCACGGAAAGATCAATGATCTACCAGTAGAACCTGTGCAACTACCACAGCAGAAGGCTATGCCCCAGGTCCTTCGTCGAAGGTGACTTGGTCCTGCGACTAAAACAGCAAGGGCATCTCAAACTCGAGTTCCCCTGGGAGGGACCATACGTGATTACAGAAGTAATCCCAGGTGGCGCCTATTGCCTTAAAGATTTCGAGACTAGAGTCGCATACTCCAACCCCTGGAATGTCGCACGGCTACGGCGCTTCTACCCTTAGTCGTTTTTTACTTTTACATTGCAAATAAGGCTACTCAGCCAAGGCTACTTAGCCACACATTGTACCACATACTATCCTGCAAATAAATAAAGCTAAGTGCCCCCAAACTCTGTTTTCCTTTTATTTTTACAAATTATCCATTCGGGGGCTGCGCCACCCTATACACATCTATTCTACGAACTAACGCGATATCCTGAGTAGCTGACACACCAATCGAAACCCTTGACAAGCACCAACCTAGTTGCAACGCACCTGACAGGTTGGAAAGGTGCTGAGATAAACATAATTCAGGCTAACGAAAAGAATCGCATAGTGCAACGCACTCGCAAAACATACACACTAACAAGCTCCTTATATAGATCAATGTCAATCAAATATACACAGTATATATATATATATGAACTTTACAACACTGGTGCAACTATGTGCAGGATACAAACTAAACTACTACTGCAACAAAGGAACGTTGGTCTGCTCCTCGAAGAAGTCGATGATCTCCTCCGCTAGAGGATCCACCGATAGTGAGGAACCATGTTCCAAGTCGAACCTGCTAGCGGCACCGGCGGCCCGGCCGCAATTGCTGCAATATCCACATCAGGCCAGTGTAGTCGCACTAGCGACAGAGTGTAACATCCCAAAAAATTTCAATTTCAGATGTTACTAGAAGCATGCATCATATCATTGCATCATGGCATCACATATCAAAAACTGCATCAGGTATTTTCTTAAACCCCATAGTCAATTATAGACAAAAAGGGGTAAAACCTTTTGAACCACCAAAACCCTTGCAAAAGTGTTATGTTAAAGTCCTACTCTAACCCTCTCCTTTTTACAAAATTTTAGAAACAAATTTCGTCTAATTCGGAGTCCGTTTGCAAAAGTTATTAAACAAACAGCAAAACAGAAAAAAATAAAAAGAATAAAAAAAACGAAACCTAACCGGGCCGGCCGAGCCAGCCCGGGGCTTACCTACCGCCCGCCTGGCCGGGTGGGCGACACGCAGCGCAGCCGACGCCCAGGCCGGCCCAGCAGCCGCGCCAGCCGCCAGCCCGCTCCCGCGCCCGCAGCCGCCGACAGGCGGGCCCCACCCGTCATCCCTCTCCCCCCGTCGAGTCCCGGTCGGAAACGGACGCCGCCGTGTCGGCAACCACCTCCGGCCGAATCGGAGCGAACTCCGTAGCCCCCGCGCCAAGTAATCCGCCTTTATATAGCCCTCGGCACGCCTCCCAAAAACCCTAAACTTTTCCTCCACCACCGCCACCGGGCCGCCGCGAAATCGCTCGCCGGAGTTCACCGCCGCCACCGCCGACGGCAAGAATTCCGACGCCCCTTCCCCCTTTTCTCTCCCTCTCTGCACTCCCCCACTAGCACCGCTTCTTCTCACACGTTTTCCCCCTTGTTTAGAAGCCCGAGCCGCCGCCAATCGCTCGCCGGAGCTCCGCCGAACTCCGCCGCCGCCCGCCGCCACCACGGGAGGAAGGAGCCGACGCCGATCTCGGGAACGGAACCGCGAGGAGGAGCCGCACGCCGTCCACTACTCCGTCACGCCGGGGAAGCTCCGCCACCCGCCACCGACCATCACCGACGCACCGCCGCCGTCCGCCATCGACCTCATCGCCGCCCGCCATGGTAAGCCGTCGGCCACCCTCCCTTAGCCGTCCGTTTCCAATCCAACGACCCAGATTAGATGGCCAGACCGAAGGGGTACCGGCCAATCCCATCGCGCAACGTGGAAGCCCACGTCAGCACGCTGCGTCAGCGCCGCGTCGCCGCCGTGTCAGCGCCGCGTGCCTGCTGGACCAATCCCGAGCCGCCACTTGTCGTCGCGTGGTTGGCCGCCGTTCTGGTTTTCTTTTAAATAGGCAGAAAACACTTTAAACTTGTAAAATCCATAGTAATTCGAGTTTTAGTCCAAAAATTGCGTATAATATACCGTTGGATTCATATTTTTGAGTAGAACACAGATCTACAATAATATTGCTGTTTTGCCGCAGCAATCTTGCAGTAGGATTTAAAGTTTAGATTAGAGTATTTTAATTCTAGAAAATTATCCGTAGCTCCGTTTTAGTTGATTCTTGTTGCGTTGGCTTTGTTTCGACAAGACCTTCTGTAGAAAATTATCATACCATGCTTAGGGTGTTCAGATCTGTCTCGAGGTAGATTGGAGTTGTAGATCTAGTTTTGAGCTTGGTTATTTAGGGTTTAACCCAAAATACTTAAAATCTGCGGGGAATCGATTCTAATGACATTCCCAACCTAACAACACCTATGAACAAAACCCTTGGTCGAAATAGAATCCATCCTTGCATATTACCATGTTGCATGAATGCATATTTGACTTCGTGACTTGTTTGCGCAAATTGTGATTGGATCCATGTTTGTTTCGTTAGATTGCTCGGAGTGTGCTGAGGAGTACTGTTGTGTAGATTCCTGGTCGAATCAAGGCAAGTTACACCACTTGTTCATGTTTATGTCCCAGTTTTGGCTATGCATGTTTTACTCTTCAAATTCTGTAGTATGCATGTGTAGGATTTTGGTAGATTTTCTTAGTACTATTTTGCAAGTGCGGTTTTGTAGCATGCCATGATAAGCTCTATGCTTAGGATTTTCTATCCCAATAGGTTATCCTGTTTTTCTAAGTTATGCATGCTATGCTATATACTTATCTATATCAAGTACCGTTTGGACGGTTCGAAAGACTCAAAATTTTCTAAGTATGAGAGCTCTCTCGAGTGAACTTTTCTTCTCAAAACCCCCCTTGAAAATAAAACTAAGTTTTCTTCTGGGCGGAATGGTTGTCGGGACAACGAGTGGGATTTTTGGTGGAGGACGGCCACCCAGGAATCAAAGAAGTCTGCCATGTTTCAGAATTCAGAAGCTTCCCGTGCAACCACAATACATATGGGCTCTGTCTTGGCTTAGTACTTAGTGGGAAACCTCACCGGGGTACCAACATTTGGAGGTTCTTGGCACGGTTGGATCCAGCTGGTAGAGGGGCTACTAAGGGAAGGCTTCGCCATGGTCTTGTCTGTAAAAGGACTTGATCGTGGTTTGTGGGGAAAGTGCACAACCTCTCGAGAGTATTGCAATCTGATCGATCAGCTGTGTTCACGGAAATAGAACAACTTTGAGCATCTGAAGGATGCAGCCTCTGAAAGATCTTCCTCTCTCTTTTCCCAAACTTAACAATTTATAAACCCCAAGGCGTTAGTAATATCGCCATAGGGTGGGATTTTGGGAACTTGGTGCGTAATATCCAAGTGCTAGGTTGATTGGGCACTTGGTGAGTAATATCCACGTGTTCCATTCGACCCTATACTACTTATCAAAGTTTACAAAGTAGGGAAAACTTTCTTCCTCTTTTCTTATTACATTGATAAAATCGGTTTTACGCAAATGAACCCCAGAGCCTACTCTTAGCCTTGCATGTAGAGATAGTCTTACTCTATCCTTGGTGTAATTTGCCAATACATTCAAAGTATTGACCCAACTTGTTGGCTGCACATCTTATGTGCAGAATCCGAAGATTGAAAGGTGTGTAGGGATCGCGGGTCTTCACGCAGCTAGCCTGAGGCGTTGATGGACTCAAGTTTAAATTAGTTTCCGCTGTTTTATTTGAGCTAGCTTTAAGCTATGCAAGTTGTAATAATTATACTCTGGATTATTTGTGTAATAATGACTTGTGTTTTACATGGTATTCATCGACTGTGAAGTGCTAGCTATTGATCCAGGGACTAGCATGGTAATCACAGGGACTTAGGATCCTTAACGATCCGAGGTCACAACACAGAGAAGCCTTCGCACCAGCCACTAACTATTGTCGTACACACTCGCGGACTGCACTCAAGTCCTGGAATTTGGCAAGAAGGGCCAGCAGGCTCGATGGAACGACGTCCACCGGGAACATCATCCGATAAATATTCTTCAGGAAGGATTGCGACCTCTTCAGGAAGCGAAGTAGTCGCGAAGCACGATCCTACAGGGTCGCAAGTGCGATTGCATGATCATGATCCACCCAGAAGTATCCACTCGCCTGAAGCTGCTCTTGGGTCAGATCGTGCATGCGAATGGTAATCCTGTCCTTCTCATCCTGCGAATGACGCGCGCTGACAACTACACCAAGGAAAGGAAAAAGTATGAAGACAACGAACTACCGCGGGTGACTACAAGAAAGGGATAAGGAAGAAGAAAGCTAACACTTGAATTCGTCGCCCAACTACGTCACCTCCCCTAGCAGATATTGCTCGCGAGCGACGGCCTTCTCCGCACTCGACTTGCATACATCCGCGTTACCTCGGAGCACAGACAGTTCATGCTCCAACTGCTTCACGGGGTCACGGAGTCGTGAGAGCAGAGACAGTTCATCCACCCTTGAGCGCGACTGCGCGAAAGTATCATCAGCGGATGGCATATTCCGAGGTTAACTCGAAGGACCACTTGATGTGCCCTATCACAAGCCAAGCAAGAATACGATAAGAAGACTAAGGCAATGCATAGACAAAAGACTCGAGCGCATTCAAGCATAATAAAGTATCAACAGATACACTCGTGAAAGGCATGTTCCAGAAAAAAGAGACAGGGTATTTAACTATTACAAAGACATGACTACTGAGGAGCAACTGGTTTCTTCGACTTGGACTTTGGTTTTGGGGGCCTCATTGAGTCCGTGGCGGTATCAGACGCCACAGACTTTCCACCGGCCCCTGACGTCGCAGCCTTCGCCGCCTTCTTGGCTCGCTGCAGCTCCTCAGAGTACTTCACAACTGTGTTGATCAGTTGTGGCCCGGCCACAAGCAGTTGCGAAGGGAGCAAAGACTACCTGTTGGCCATCCACACTGACAGGCATCACCTTGGAGACCGCTGCAGGATCAACTTCGACTCCATGGGCTTGAACCATCGCGAGTTACATTGAAGCACCAGCCGCACGGAGTGAGTTCTTGAATCTCGTAGGAATGCCTCCAGCAAGGGACTCCACCAGCTCATCCATATTCTCGATCAACTGAGCCTTGGGCGCCAGCTCCTCCCGGAGGCGGTTAAGCACGCCCTTGGCCTTGGTGAGCGTCCCCTGAACAGCAGCGCTGCGATCTTCGACTACCGAAATGGCATCCGCCAGGGCATCATCACGACAGAGTGCCTGGGGGTCTAAGCTCAGACCACTGGCATCTACACACGAATCAAGCATTGGCACAAAAGTCAGCAAGGCAACAAATTCGAAAGAAGGGACACGAAAAAAATCCAGACAAGGGAATACCTGAGAGAGCCTTGGCAATCGAGAAAAGATGTTCTTCGAATAACTTCTCCCTAGCTGCGATGGAGGCACGCAAATCATCTTCGCGTTTCCGTTATTCGTCCTGTGCTGCGATTGCCTCATCACGGCTCTTCACCGTCGCGACGAGCGTTTTCTCGAGGGAAGCAGTGTCACGAAGGAGAAGCGGTGTCACGAAGGGGAAGCGGTGTCATTATGCTCAGTTGTGACACAAGCAAAAATAGACCGTCAGTTGAATATAATGCAAGGATGAAGAAGGAGAAGTCAAAACACTCACTTTCAACCGCACGATGTTGATTGTCCAGCATCGCATGCTGACGACCCATCGCAAGCACCTGCTCTGCCAGGCGAGCGGCTTCTTTCACAATAAGCTACGGCAAAAGAAACAGTAAAGGATCAGCAGATGCTATAGATGAAAAAATTCGACTGCAAAATCAGAAGAAGAAACACTAGACATACATGATCCTCCAATGACTCCGAAGTCGATGGATGCGCAGACGTCCGGATAACCATATGGTGCTGCACATCGTGTAGAGAACTTGATGAATTATGCCAGAGTGGGCCGCCAATGGAGGAGAAGGGGCGTGCTCAACCATTTTCTTGGCTTTGGAGGTCACGACTCCAGATTCCTTCAAAAATTGTATGTCGCCAGAAGATGACAACGCTGGCTGACTGTAGAACAAAACCAACATCAAGAAAATGCAACTTCAAAGAAGAACCAGAAGGAAGACTCGTACACTTACCAATCAAACTTGTCAAAATCGAAGGTTTGATCCCCCGACTCTGACGACGACTCCTTCGGCAGTCGCATCTTCTTGCGAGAAGATGGCGCCACGGCGCTCACAGGAACGGCAGGTATCGGCGACTCTACACCAACGGCTGCACCTTCCGGAGTTGAAGGAGACGATGCATCCGAATCTTCGTTGCGCGAGCGCTTGCGAGTATTCGGACTACTCGACTCGGGGGCTTCCTCCTCCACATCAGATGGAACGGTCGACTCCGACTCGTCCTCTTCCAAGGCTTCACGAGGAATAACCCCCTCAGGAAGAGGGGGCATACAGGGTGACACACTCCAATCCTGCATATAGAAAACAAGTTAGTACATGTCAAGAAAAGAGAAGCATTTGACAAATAAAGCTACTTCGTAGCACAACCGTACCTCAGGAGGAGGATTAGCGGCATCGAAGGGAGGCACGACTGGTTCACTGGGGAGCACATCCTTGGCAGTGTACTTGGTGACCAGTCGAACCCTTTTATCTACCTCACTTGAGGAAATGCCATCGGCAGATACGCGAGTGACATCGTCTGCGCCAGCCCACTAGAACATAGGGTGGACTCTGGCCTGCCGGGGCTGGACGCGACGGCGCAGCACGTGCGAATGAGGGCGCAGCCTCCCTCCTCTTTACCCATGTGACTCTCGAGGTCGTAGACACGCTCGTATATCACATCTGTCTCCATGGACTCGCCGGGCATCACAACGTTCTTCCAAGAGTGCCTCCTCTTGCACGGTGTCGTGGCATCGAAGGGCGCGAGTCCGAAGTGGTCTCCGTCGGCCTTCTGGTCGCGGATGTAGAACCACTTGTCCCTCCACCCTTGGACGGACGTCATGAGCTTGATGTCAAAGTACGTGGCAGAGGAGTCGACGTGGATACCGCAGCCGCCTACATCATAGACTATGGAGACAAACGCCGACTAGTGCTTCAGCTTGAAGAGACCGAAGTGCGGCTTGATTCCGAGCCAGCACTCGCAAAGAGTAATGTAGCAAGCTACATGGAGGATGGAGCTGGGGGACAGCTGATGTAGCTGCAGCCCATAGAAACAGAGAAGGCCCCTAAAGAAAGGATACATGGGCAACGAGAGACCGCATATGATGAATGCTAGGAACATCACCCGAAAACCGGCAGGAGGAGAAGGGATTACCTCACTGCCAGGGACACGCGTGTCAGCGACTGCGGAAGATAGAACTTCGTCTTGGCGTAGGAGATAGAGCTCAGAAGACTTGATCACGGAAGCGCGTCACGCGCCATTCGTGACGCGAGTGCCTGTGCCCTTCTTTTTCCCGGCGACGGTGGTGTTGGTGCCCACGGCGGTAGAGCCGCCCTTCTTCTTGGCAGCAAAAGTGGTGGCGGCGGAATCAGCCGCGGCACCTCCTTTCTTCTTTCCCATCTTACGGTGGTGGTGTGACCAGACAAAGTAAATGGGGAATACGCGGAGCTGGTCCAGCGCCACGAGAAAGATGAGCACAAAGGAGCAGAGGAGCAGCAGCAATGGCGATAGAGGCAAAGGCAGAGAAAAGAAGCAGATGTGAAAAATTACCGTCACAGCACTGCTACTCAACCCCCTGGAAGATGCAATCCAACGGCTAGGAAAACCCTATCAGACGTGTGGCGTTCATCGTGATCGACACGTGGAGGACCCGAATCATGAACCGTCCCCCACTACCCCCATTACGCGCGGAAATTGAGGAGGCGTAGTTAAAACAAAGATTACGCACGCCCAGTCAAGTCAGAGTCAGAAAACAGGATCCACCGCTCGTCAGGTCCCGTCAAAACCGCTCACGCGGGCAACTGAGGTCATCACATCGTCAGCACTGATGTCATCCAAAATTTCACAGCAAAAGACTTCGACTACTTTAGTCCTTGCTCGAGTCTTCGACTCCACCAAGCACCCGGCGGCTACTCCCATAGGGAGCGCTGGTCGCGCACCCTACGATTTTTTCTTTTCCTTTTCTGCAGGAACATGGACATTCAAAGCAAACCCAACCACTCGAATCCACGATTCGACTATGGACATGGGTTACTCCTATAGGGAGCACCGGAAATAAATTCGACTAAAACAAGCAAACAAAAGATGACAACAGTCGCAAAAGTTCTTTAGTCCCTACCTGAGTCTTCGACTCAACCAGGCACTCGGGGCCTACTCACATAGGGAGCGCTGGTCGTGCACCCTATGATTACTTGTACATCGTACTGTGTGTTGATAACACACACACTCGAAGCTTATGGCGACAACGCCTCATGATTTTTCCCTGCAAAGAGATTGCGTCTCCTGGGTTTCCCGAATCATCTCCGTGATGACAAAATTTGGATGCCGCGCTTGCAGCGTGAAGGTAAGACCTGAATAAGGCCTGTCACGCATTTGCTGTGCACTACCAGAAATATACCCGTACCTACAGGTACGATGAACATGCCTTGGCGGACGCGTCAAGTGCTCACACCCATATACTGGAATTCGACTACTGTAAGACCTCCGCGGCTTGAGTCGAATTACACCAGCACTTTTCTGAATTCGAGTCCAGGGACTCGAGTTCGAGTAGATTGCGTTGTTTTACCCTAAGGTAGTTAACTAATACTGATACATTAGTCAAATCAGGCACACACATCAACAATCCCTATGACATAAAACAGAGTAGTCGAAAATACTCAGTCATGGACTTGAAAGGCTTCATAAAGTCTCTAGTCGAATCTGCGATTCCACTGGACACTCGGGGGATACTGACACGGGTATACCCTACAGGTACTCGAGCTTGGTGTATACAGGCTAAATATGGCGAAAGCCCACGGCGTTGCCAAGGCCCAAATGGAGAACTCGAGTAACCTACGGACTCTCGATTGCTTGCGCAACAAGAAGAAGCTAAAGATAGAAAGTTTAAAGGGAAAACCCTAACTTGTAACCGACTCGACCTACTACCTGAGACCTAGCCTATCTATATAAAGGCTAGGAGGGGGCGGCAAGGAGGACACACGTAACCCTAGTTTCCACAACCCTCGCTAGATTGCATATGCGCACCATTGTAATCCTTGATTCCTTTGATGATTGCACGAGAAGACAAGCAGGAGTAGGGACCTCTACGAGGCCTGGACCTGGGTAAATCTTTGAGTCCCATGTGTGCTTGTTTGCTAGCCAATTGATGCTTCCAGCGCTCCCTCCATCTCCAAAACCCAAGTCCATAACAATGGGCATTGATGAGTTAAACCCTCATCACATCCACTCACAAAACATATTATAGTGTTCATCTTCCTTTGACTTGTGTTTCTTATTAGGGAAATGCATAGGCTTTTGGACCTAAGGCTCTCTTTCACTACCATGTTTCTTAGCAACAAAATCTTCTTTAGTGTATTTAGTATTCTTGGTGTGCCTTCCAGGTTCTTCTTCAACTTTTTATTTATCAGGAACATCATTTTCTTCATTACCACTTTCGGTTTCAAAATCAGAGATATATATACTATTGGGATCTTTAGCAGGTTCAGAGGATTCTACAATAGTTTTATGTTTCCTTTTTCTTTTCTTATGAGTTGTACCACTATTTTCAGCTTGTTGAGAATCCCGCTCAATTCTTTTGGGATGCCCCTCAGGATATAGAGGATCCTAGGTAGCAGCACCACTTCTAGTTCTAATTTCATAAGCATGTTTTTCTTTAGCAGCATTAACTAGCAAGTCTTTTTGTACTTTAATAAGTTGATCTATTTGAGTTTGAACCATTTAAAAATGTTTAACAATCATTTTAACATCATTAGAGGTTCTTTCCACAATATCTTTTAACTCAACAATAGCTCTAGTGTTTTCCATTAAATGATTTTGCACCCTTTTATTAAAATTATCTTGCTTAACAATAAAAATATCAAATTCTTCTAAGCATTGATTAGGAGGTTTAGAGTAAGGGATCTCACCTTCATCAAAATGTTGGAGAGAGTGTACCTCAATAGTGGATGAATGGGTAATTGGCTTACATAATTCTTCTATAGGAGGTAAATTCTTGACATCTGCAGCTTTAATTCCCTTATTCTTAAGACATTTCTTAGCTTCCTTCATCACTTCATCATTCAATTCAATAACTCCCCTCTTCTTAGATGATGGTTTAGGTGCCAGTATAGCTGGTTCAGGTATAATTGTTTCAGGTATAACTGGTTCAGGAGGAGTCCAATCTTCATAGTTCTTGCTTATTTTAGCCATTAATTCACCAGCTTCCTTGGGAGTCCTATTCCTGAAAACACAATCAGCACAACTATCTAGGTATGTCCTAGATTCTTTAGTTAGACCATTATAAAATATATCAAGAAGCTCATTCTTAGGTAATGGACATCTAGCCTATGCATGAATCAAAGCACAAAACCTTGCCCATGATTCAGGCAATATCTCTTTTTCTCCATGTTTAAAATCAAAAAGTTCCTGCAAAATAGCATGTCTAGCACTAGGAGGAAAATATTTTTTGCAAGAAAGTACTAATCAAGCAATCAGGGCTATCAATAGATCCAGGAGGTAAATTATTAAACCAAGTTTTGGCTGCTCCTTTCAGTGAAAAAGGAAAAATTTGCCACAAAGTAGGTGCGCATCGTAATATCATCAGAAAACAGGCCACTCATGGTAGAAAGCTCAGTCATATGTGCTACCGCACTTTCATTCTTAGTCCTAGAAAAAGGTTCTTTCTCAACAATAGCTATGTAAGATAGATCAAGAGAAAAATCATAATCCTTATCTTTAATGTTTATGGGAGATGCAGCAAACTTATCATTAGGAGACAATTTTGGTTTTATAGTACACCTCTCAAGGAGACTCTTAATAGCACTCCTATCATGGGTGTTTTGACATTCTTTAATAAATTCATCGGTCATCTCAATATAACTGGCTTCAATATCATAGCTCTCTCTAGACGCAGGTGAACTAACAGGTGTAGTAGTGTCTTCATTAGGAGTTTCAGTATTTCCAGCTATAGTTCTAGCAATCGTAGCATCTACGAAAGGACCTAATGAACCACTCTTATCAAGCATAGTAGAAGCAGCATCATAAATATCAGAAGTTTTAGATTCAGCAGTAGTAGCAGTGTGTGTAGAATGTGTATGTGCTGGTGTATAGAACTTACTCATAACAGATAGTGAATCAAGAGCAACATAGGTGTTCAGAACCGTACCTCTTCTTGTAGTGGATGGAAAAATAGGGACCTTGCCATCACGAGGCTTACCCATGATGGATGGATTGAAGCGAACAATAATGATTCGAAGTGGACTTGATAAATAAAGCTATGCTCCCTAGCAACGACGCTAGAAAATAGTCTTGATGACCCACAAGTATAGGGGGTGTATCGCAGTATTTTCGAGGGAAGTGAAACCCAATTTATTGATTCGACACAAGGGGAGCCAAAGAATATTTATAATCCTTAACAACTGAGTTATCAATTCAGTTGCACCTAGAAACAATCTTGCTCACAGTAGTTTATTAGTAGCAACAGTTTTGTAGTAGGAATAGTAAAGTAATAGCAGTAGTAAAGTAAAGACAGTAGTAACGATTGCAGTAACAGTAGGATTAAAGCGTGGTAGGCATAGGGATGTATGGACAGGCGTTGCATGGACAAGCCAATTCATATAGCAATCAAGACATAGGGCATTTGCAGATAAATAAGATAAAGCATCCAAGTACTAAATAATCATAGGCATGTGTTCCATATATAGTCATACGTGCTCGCAACGAAAACTTGCACAACATCTTTTGTCCTCTCAGCCCGTTCGTAGCGGGGCCTCAAGGGAACTACTGGCAATTAAGGTGCTCCTTTTAATAGAGCACAGGCAAAGCATTAACACTCTGTGAACACATGTGATCCTCACATCAAAGCCATTCCCTCTGGTTATCCCGATTTCGGTCACTTCGGGGCCTTTGGTTTGGAACAACAACATGTGTATACAACTTGTAGGTAAGACCATAAACAATACTATCATAATGAATCAATAACATGTTCAGATCTGAAATCATAGCACTCGGGCCCTAGTGACAAGCATTAAGCATAACAAGTTGCAACAAAGTCAAAAAGCACTAATAGTAGATACTAGGCACCATGCCCTAACAATCCGATGCCATTACATGAATGATCTCATCCAATCCCTACCATCCCCATAGCCTACAGTAGGGGATTACTCACTCATAGATGGGGGAAACATGGATGCTCGATGGAGAAGCGATGGTGATGATGATGGCGATGATCTCCTCCAATTCCCCGTCCCGGCAGGGTGCCAGAATAGAGTTTCTGGTTCTGAATCGTGGATCTGGTGGTGGCGGCGGAGCGGAACTCTTTCTAAAAACGTTGACCCCCCTGAGTTTTTAGGTCAAAAGGCAACTTATAGGCGAAGAGGGAGACCGAGGGGGTGTCTGGGGTGGCCAGACCACCCCCTGGCGCGGCCAGGTGGTGTGGCCAGGCCCTAGCCCCACTCCGTCTCGTATTCTAGCTCTGGGAGTCTTCTGGTGAAATAGGATTTTTGGCATATTTTCCGGGATTTTTCCTGATAGTTGATCTTCTGGACAAAAACTAGACACCAAGGTAATTCTGCTGAAAACAGCGTCAGTCTGTGTTAGTTGCATCCAATTCACACAAGTTTAGAGGAAAAACAATAGCAAAAGTGTTCGGGAAAGTAGATACGTTTTGGACGTATCAAAAGCCACTGCTCGGGGTGATGAAGGAGCTTGTGCCGGTGCCTGTGCTGGGGCGAGTCTGGTAGCTGGTGCTGGTGCAGGAGGTGGTGCCACTAATTGTAGAGAGGCTGGTGCAGGAGCTAGAAGGCCTAGAACAGGTGCTGACGCTAGCAGCTTGATTCTAGATTCCTTCTGAGAGGCAGCTAAGCTGACTGTAGGGATGGTAGAGGCAGATGAGATGTGTACAAGCAAAATGGTCTCTTATACAATAGTTACTCACAAGACAAAGATCATAGGATATTATGAGTATACAAGCAAATTAAGTTACTACCTCCATTCTTTCTCCTTAGGGCAACATGTGTTGGAGCAGGAACTAGGGCCAGTGTCGGTGCGGGTGCCAGCAGCTTGATGCTGGTTACCTTCTGCGGGGTAAGTAAGGGGACTGCAGGAGTGGTCAGAGAGGCATATGATATGTGTACAAGCAAAATGGTTACTTATACAACAGTTACTCCTAGACAGAGATGTGAGCATACAAGAAAATTAAGTTACTACCTCTATTCTTTCTCCTACTGAGGTCAACAGGTGCCGTTGTAGGAACTAGGGCCAGTGCCGATGCCAGCAGCTTCATGCTGACACCCTTCTGGGGGTACATAAGGGGAAGCGGACCGCAGAAGTGGTCAGGTTCATATGATGAGTAAAGACAATGGTGGAGGACAGTTAGTCGCAAGAAAATCATTAGAGGTTGTGATGAGTACAAAAACAAATTAATTAGTACTACCTCTGTTCTTGGTCCTTAGGTCAACAGGTGTATGATGGCGTGCAAGTATCCGCCCAGGCTTGCTAAAATCGAATGTTATCTCATACCTCTATTTTAGAAAATTCTCACGGACATACTTGGACCAACCTCGACCACCCAAATAGGTGGTGGCCATCGTCTGGGAGACATCCACATCATATAGTTTCCGCATGACTTTAGGGCCCTCGCTGTATAGAGTTAGAAACTTGTCGTTTCCAAAAATCTTGTTTATAATGGGGCGAGCGACTTATGACCCACAAGTATTGGGGATCGCAACAGTCTTCGAGGGAAGTAAAACCCAATTTATTGATTCGACACAAGGGGAGCCAAAGAATATTTATAAGCCTTAACAACTGAGTTGTTAATTTAGCTGCACCAGGAAAGAATCTTTCTCACAGTAGTTTATCAGTAGCAACAGTTTTATAGTAGCAATAGCAAAGTAAAAGCAGTAGTAAAAGTAAAGACAGTAGTAACAATTGCAGTAAATAGTGCGATTAAAATGCGGTAGGCATAGGGATAGATGGTCGGGTGTTGCATGGACAAGACAATTCATATAGCAATCAAGATATAGGGCGTTTGTAGATAAATAAGGTAAAGCATCCATGTACTAAATAATCATAGGCATGTGTTCCATATATAGTCATACGTGCTCGTAATGAGAACATGCACAACATCCTTTGTCCTCCCAGCCCGTTTGCAGCGGGGCCTCAAGGGAACTACTGGCAATTAAGGTGCTCCTATTAATAGAGCATCGGAGCAAAGCATTAACACTCCGTGAACACACGTAATCCTCATATCATAGCCACCCCCTCTAGTTATCTCGATTATTGTCACTTCGGGGCCTTTGGTTCCAGACAATAATATGTGTATACAACTTGCAGGTAAGATCATAAACAATAATATCCTCATGAATCAATAACATGTTCATATATAAAATCATGGCACTCAGACCCTAGTGACAAGCATTAAGCATAACAAGTTGCAACAAAGTCAAAAAGCACTAATAAAAGATACTAGGCACCATGCCCTAACAATCGGATGCCATCACATGAACGATCTCATCCAATCCCTACCATCCCCATAGCGTACAATGGGGGATTACTCACTCATGGATGGAGGAATCATGGATGGTTGATGGAGAAGACATGGCGATGATGATGGCGATGATATCCTCCAATTCCCCGTCCCGGCAGGGTGCCAGAACGAAGTTTCTAGTTCCGAATCGTGGTATCTGGTGGAGGCGGCGTAGCGGAACTCTATATGGAAAAACGTCGAACCCCCGGAGTTTTTAGGTCAACGGGCATGTGGCACCCCGCTAAAACCACTACTACAAAATCGCTGTGTTTTTGTGCATTGCATCATCATGACCGCATGCTCATGTCATCATGCCACATTGCATTTGAGCATCGTCATCATCATGCATATTATTTTCCTAAAACTATTTTCAAAAAGCCTAGTTTTGTTTTCTAAATACCCCCGTCTTAATTTCAAATCAAAACCTGGTCTCTTCCGAATATTTTTGTTTTGCCTAAAAATAATTTACCAATGGTCTTTTAAATAAAACAAATCAAAAATATAAATAAAACTATTTTTTTTGGGGGAGGCCGCCACCGGCCAAGCCCAAAGGCCCAGCCAGCAGTCGGCCTTCAACCCCAGCAAACCCTAGCTACCCTATCTCCCTACCCCTATCTCCCTAACCCGCCGTCAGCCGCATGCCACACCCTAGCGCGTGTCGCAACACGCAGCACAGCCGGCCCCACCACCTGCTGCCCCTATGCGCCTCGCACAGCTCGCTCTCCCTGCCACCCCGCCCACGTACGCACCACCGTGCCCGGCCCCACTAGGCACGCACGACACGCGCGCGCAGCCAGCCTCGCTGCAACTCTCGCATCCCACCGACCCGCACCTACCTCGATGCCCACCCTCCTTGTCCCACCTAACCCTCTCTCTCCTTTCCCGCACGCACCGCCCGCCCCTGTCACGCTGCACAACGCGATCGACAACCTCACCCCGGCCCCATCCCGCGTGTTGCCAGTCGTACCAACCCCCGCGCCCCTCACGCGGCCCAATCTCGATCCCCATCCCCGTCTTCACCAACCCCCGCTCGCGGCCGCATCGTCCTCGTTCGGCCCCGCCGCCGGCCGTGGCCTCTTCCGCCGCCTGTCGTCCGTGCCTCTGTCCGCTTCCCGGCATCACAGTCCGCCTCGCCCGGTCGGCTCGCTCTTCCCAGTCGAGCCCTACTCCCCGAGCTCGCTGGCCGCATCGCCCTTAAGCCCCTGGCGCCGCCGTCTCCCCAGCGAGCACGTGCCGCTGCCTGCAAGCTCCACATCGCCGCCCTGTCTTCTTGCCCCAGGCCGAAGAGCTCGCCGCCTCCTCGCTGTTTCCGGCCGCCGTCAAGACCGCTTCCCCGCCACCGCGGCTCTCTCCACCCCTGCTCCGGCTGTATCGGACCACCGCGCTGCCGCCAAGTCCGTCCCTGGCGAGCCCTTTGCCGAGATCTCCTGTGAGTCGCCCTGCTACGACCCTCTACCGCCGCTCTGCGAGCACCACCAGACAGGTCCTCTGTCTCACCGGCCCTCTTTCTCTTCCACGCGCGATGCCGCCCTCTCCACTGCGGGCCGCGGCTCGTCTTCCCCGCGACTGCTACAGGTCCAGGCCACCACCTATTGCTCTGCAGGTGTATGTTGTGCCTATGTTCATGCGTCGATGTTTCCCCTTGACCACGCTCTTCCGTTGCAGGCGCCGCCACCTCAAGATCATCCGCCGTGTGTCCTGCCGCGTCATTAGTTCAAGCCCCTGCCGTGCTACCTGCTCCTCTATCCAAGCCGCATATGTGACCCCTGCTCGGTTTGTTGCTCTGCAGGTCCTCACTGAGATGGAGCGATCCCTTTCATTTTGTTTGTGTAGCAGGGCACCTAGACCAACGTGAGATTGGTGAACCTTTTCCCTAAAAACGTGTCATCATCACCAAGTCCATGAACCCCGAGCCGTGTCTGTACACCCGAGAACGCCTTCATGGACCCGAAGACCGATCCGGGGTGCCAAGGCCATCGACATGGAACCGACAAGATCTCCTTCCTGGAATATCAAGATCTTCCGGCGCTGAGACCCAAGACCGACACTGTCACCCGAGTACTACGACAAGATCGTCCCAGCCTGCCAAGTTCGCCTACCCGGACACCGTGCGATAAGATCTACTTCACGGATCCGAAGACCCCCGGTACCCGATCCACTCAAGTTTGCCATCGACGACACGATCAACCGCTTGGAACCCAAGTTCTCTGTCATGACACAACAAGTTCTCCATCTTGTATCTGAACCTCGCCGTTCCTGTCAAACCCTGAGACCGGACCGCGGACCCCGGAACCCAAGATATTCCGAACCCAGATGTGTGACCCTAAGGCCCTAGTTTTATCATATGACATATACCTATCGCATCATTAAATCATCATGCTTGCATACATGTCATCTGGTGGGTTGGGTTAAATAGTCGATTCACCTAAATTAAATATGGAGCCATATGCGGGCAAATATTGTCTTATATTGGCTCCATTTAAATTTGTGTAGTGAAGCGATGCTATGTTTTGCCATGTTAAGACAACATTTAAATTGCGGGGTAGATAAATAACTTGAACCATATAACTAATTGTCGGGACACCGGTTCTGCTTAATATTGCCTAATTGCACCACATCTGCATCATAGCATAATCATGCCGGATCTTTTGCCGTAGTATTAAATATTGCATCCGGTGTTTCTTCTAGTGTTTGCTTCTTCGCGGATTAGGCCGATGAGTTGATGCGAGTGTCGACAAGTTCTCCGGATATGTACCTCCCGCAGTGTTTCCTAGGCGAGCATTCTCGCCCTTTCTACCTATTTTGCGTTTATAGTCTTTACTTCCTCTTGTTGCTCTATTGCTATCCGTGTTGCGATGCTTTTGTTTCTGTGCACCATTTATATTCCTTGCAGCCATATATTGCCTTGGACACATCCTATTGCCTGTTGTTTGATAGATAGTCGGCCTTGCGAGCCGTAGTTGCTTGCTCAGGTGCTGCTTCGCGTCGTTTTTGTTCCATCGTTATTGGAAGGCTGGCACATGCTTAATGGTGGAGATGCTTAATGGTGGAGATGATCATGACTTTAAATACAACTATTAAATAGCTAGCTATAACTAATGCAGAGGCATCAGTGGACAATATATGTTATTTGGTTCTTCCACGCTCACTTGTGTCCCGTAGGACCCCGGGTACTTGATACCTATTCCTTGACTATCGCACTATCCATATATGGGACCATGAATCCCCTTAGCCAGAGCTTGATTCATTTCTTATTTCTTGGGGCCACAAACTAGTTTGGGGCTTTATTACTATCCTGTACTTATGCCATGGTTTACTGCTTTATTTACGATTGTGCGTGCAGCACCTGTACTGTTTTGGATCGTGACACATTTTCGCTATATCGACAAGCCCATTCACACTTTCGGGTTCCCAGTCATTTAACGCCGTCCACACAAACCCTGGGTCCGTCTCGGAGCCGGCCAACTTCGTCACGGGTAGCTTAGTGGGGTGGCCCCCTGAAATATTTTAAGAATCCTGTGATTTCTTTGTCGTGAAAGCCTCGTTGGGTTTTGAGTTGGTTTTTCCGAGGTTGATCGTGTGTGTGTTGCTATTTGTGCACCCCTGCAGGGTAAATCTTTCTGAAAGACGTGTCCGTGGTTATGGACGACTTGGAGCATAGTATCTCGATCATAGACAAGCATAACTAAAGTAGTGCTATAAATTTGACTTAATATGTGACTAGTAATTCAGCTTCACTACAATGGAATGGATAATAAAAATGCCAACAACTGGTGGATCTGTGGTGATCTGTGCCATACTATACCTGCCTAGTAAGTATTGCAACTCCAATGGAATGTGATAAAAGTGCCAACAACTGCTGGGTTTTGGGATTCCTCAGGACAATTATATCTGACTAGTAAATGTTCCAACCACAACGGAATGTTAACTAAAACTGGCCACTACTTATGCTATCAGGATGACTCATGCTATCTATATCTGACTAGTAAGTGCTTCAACTATAACCGAATGAATAAAACTGCCAACAGCGTGAGTTCCTCGGTTTGACTTCCTCGTTTGGTCTCGAAGGGGAATACCAGGATGGGTATGTTTGATGTTAGTATAAGGTTGGATACGAATAGGTCTTTCTTATCCCTCTCTAATAGCCACTAGTTTTACTGAGTCTCTATAGGTTGTTTAGTGCTGCTGCGCTGCTGCTTCAGTCCACCATACCTATTGTAGCATCCCATCTGTCTAACGTCTGTAATGCTACATGGTCTATTAATAAAATGCTACTTCCTACATATAATTGTTGCATCATAATTATATCATGCTGATGTCATCATGCCACCTTGCATTTGAGCATCATATAAAAACCTTTTTCATTTGGTTCTTATCTCATATGCACTATTAATTGTATTTGCCTTTTGATACATTGTATTTGGTTTTTGATAAACGCTTGATGCCCAAGTTGAGTTGGGGGCATATCTTTTATTAACTCCACCACCTTCTTGTCACCACCCCATTATTCCACCACCCTACTATGTGAGCTTGCAATTTATTTGGTTTTACCTCTAGCTCATGTGGAATGGGATGGATCCATTTATAAATCCACATGCTCCCATACATGCATCATGTTGGTTTCACAATATTACTATGGGAAGCCTCATGGTCACCTTTGCATGTCGTGTGAGTAGAATATTTCATGTATCTTCCATATGGGTTGTTTTTGGGAATAATTGAGCATTGCTTAAATATAATTGTGGCCAAATGATCATCTAGTGGGACATACACACTAGCATGGCCTATTATATTCGATTATGCTTAAATGCACCCTTGCCCTATTTTATCAAACTTGTAGCTTATGTTGTGGTCTTTATTCAAGTATGGTTGTGCATGGGTGTAATAGATGCCCATATGTATATGTAGTTGTTTTCACAACTAATGAATGTGGCAATTATTCTTCATGCATGGCCCATGCAAGGCCTCTCTCTTGTTCTTCTGTTTTGGTTTCTTTTGGAATATTTTGGGTGGAGTTTGTTTGAACTCAATTGAAACAAATGAACCAAATAAATGCTTATTTTCTCTTGTCTTCCACCTTGCAACTCTTTACTGGTTTTTATCTTTGTCAAGCCTACATGGGATATATATTTTTTTCACAAAATATTATCATGTGCATGAGATATGTAAGATCTTTTCCTCCCATCCCCCTATCCTTTTGTCTTTTGGTTCCCCTTTTGTTTGGAATTCAAATTTCGTTTGGGGTTCCATATCAACTCCAAACCCTAGCTCATCCATCTATCTTTTATCCTCTCTCTTTTTGTAGCTAAACCTAGCTATCTTCTCTCTATCTACACCTAGCTCCAACCCTAAACCCTAACCACCCTCTCCCCATTCCTTCCCCTCCTACCCTAATCGCCACTCCACACGGCCGAGTCTCCCTAGGCCATCACCACCTGGACCTGCCCTAGCTGGCCTTGGCTAGACCAAACCCAGTCTGAGCCACCCATGCCGAACCACTGGCCAGGCTAGCCCTAGTCGAGCCCCTCCCCTCTCTGTTTTCTCTCCCGCTGCCAAGCTAAACCCCACCGAGCCACCGCACCATTCCACACAGAGCCACAGCCCTAGTCGCCAGCTGCGCGAGCCCCTGTTTCAACCAAGTCGTGCCCAACACGTGAGAAGAGGGAGAGGAGAAAAAGGTGCACACCACCTTTTCCACCCCGAGACACCCCATGTGCTCTCCCTCTGCCCTCGACCTTATCTACCCCCCTCTCGTACCTGGCATCGCCCCAGATCCGAGGGCTCGGCCCAGCTCTTCCTCCCCCTCTACCTGATCCCTCTTCCACCTCCATCTACCCCACCGTCGGCATCAGCTCACCATCGTAGCTAGGAGGAGGCGGGCGTGGAGTTGGGGTGCCAAGGAGTAACCCGTGGAGCCCCTGGACCATCCCAGTACACGGCGGCGAGGAGGAGATGGCCAGATCCGCTGCATACCGACATGTCCGACGAGGAAACCCTAGCCGCTGGTCGCCAGCAACGCCGCCGATCCCCTGCGCTCCTGCCCGATCCGCCACCACCAACTCACTCCCGGTGAGCCGAGGCACCCCCCTGACATCCTCTCCCCTCTCTTCGCTTCCTGTATGCGCCAATCATTTTGTTGAGCAACCTCTGTGCACATTTGCTCACGTTCGTCTACCCGCCGTAGCGTCGGAGAACATTATCCTCGCTGCGCAGCAGATCCTAGCAACTAACCCAGCTAGCCGTAGCGGTAGCCACCACAGCGCGCGCGCTCCAGATCGCGAGATCGAATCCCCGCCGCGCTCTGTCCACGCCTTCAGTTTCGTCAGACAAAAACGAGAAGAAAAACAGTAGCCGTGGCTTTTTTCCCGCTTACCCCTGCATCTTTTGGTGCCTAACCCGCACTCCACCCAGGCCCACATGTCATGTGCTGTGAAACTTTATAAAAAGGTACCCAGGCTTGTTGGCTCCTCAACCCGCCATCCCCGTCTCGGCCAGGTGGCTGCGCCCTGTTCGCGCGCCCGTGCGTGGCCCCACGGATACGTCGGCCCCACATGTCTGTCAGCCCGGCTAGACGACCCCGCGGTGAGAAAAGCTCTGCCGCGTGTCAGTTTCCGCTAGCTCAGCGCGGCCCCACCCGTCAGCGGCTGTGGCTAGATTTCTCTCAGTACAAAAAGTCTGTGTCCTCTTCTGTTTAATAAAAATGTTTTCCAGAAATGTTTAATATGTTATTAATATCTAGAAATTAATAACTTTTAATTAGTAAAACCAAATAATGCAAATAATATATGTTTTTGAATCAGAAAAACGTGAGGATTTCCAATATGCCTTCCGAATTAATGTTGGAAAAATTTAAATTTTTCGAAAATGTTTAATTGCAATAAAAATGCTCTTTCTTAATTAATTAATAACTTTAATTCTATAACTCCAAATTTGACAAATAATATATCTAAATCGATCAGCGCGACGAGCCCGTTCTGTTTATGCATTCCATGATATAAGTTGAAGCATGAATCATATCAATATTAAAAATCAGAACTGTTTATGCTAATAAAACTTGACCAAATAATTAATAAAATGAGTTATTCTTGTCCCCACACCTCACCCTTCCCATGCTACATTATTGCCATGTAAATTGTGCATCATTCATCATGGCATGCTTGTTTGCTTGTCGCATTTTATTCATATGCTTGTGCACTTTATTTATGTTGGTCCCTTGTTTGTTTGGTTCTTCTTTCGAATAGACGCTGAGCAAGGGAAATATCAGGAATCCCAGGAGTACTACCCAGATCCATCTCTCGCTTCAACTGAGCTGCCAGGCAAGCACTACCACATGCTTGCATACATATAGTACCTATTGCTTATATCTTATTCTTGCATCATGGAGTCGCGAATGCATTAAATTGAATTCTATGTACTGCATATCCTTTACCTTTAAACCCCACCGAGCTTGTTCCTCCATCCCATGAGCCATTACTACAGGAGTTGGTTGAGCCATGCGAGTCGTAGAACAACATGTGTAGGGTATGTGAGTGTCTGATAGATAACGAGGTACCTAAATAACTTAAACTGAGTAATAATGGGATAACTAATGAAAGCGGCACAAGTGGGCAATATCCGCTATTTGGTTTTTCATGCTCACTTGTGTCCCTTAGGACCGCGAGTACTTGATACCTGTTCCTTGACTATTCGCACTATCCACATACGGGAGACTCTATAAATCCCCCTTTGCATGAGCTTGATTTGCACTTTATTTCTTGGGGCCACAAAGTAGTTTGGGGATTTATTACTATCATGTACCTATGCCATGTTTTACTGCTTTATTTAAGATTGTGCACGGAGCACCTGTACTGTTTTGGATCGTGGAATGTTTTTGCGGTATCGACAAGCCCAGTCACACTTTCGGGTTCCCAGTCGTTTATAGCCATTGACACAATGGGTCTGTCTCGGAGCCGGCCAACTTCGTTGCGGGTAGCTTAATGGGGTGGCCCCCTGAAATATTTTATGAATCCTGTGAATGCTTTGTCGTGAAAGCCTCGTTGGGTTTTGATTTGGTTTTTCCGAGGTCGATCGTGTGTGTGTTGCTATTTGTGCACCCCTGCAGGGTAAATGTTTCTGAAAGCCGTGTCCACAGTTATGGACGACTTGGAGCATAGTTTCTCGATCATAGACAAGCATAACTAAAGTACCGCTTTTAATTTGACTAAATATCTGACTAGTAATTAGTGCAATACTCATGGAATGGTTAATAAAACTGCCAACGGATGGGTTGTTCGTCCGCTTTCTTGTTGGTAAGCGAGAAGGAGGATGGATTTGTTACTTTATACTATTATAACTATTGTTTCTAATTAACGGACATCCGCCTATCTTTGGTTAAGCGGATGGTTAGCGAGTATCTATAGACTTGTTAGTTATTATTTTTTTGCTGCAATTGCGTCACCCCAGGTATATGTCCCCTTTAGAGGCATAAAGACTTGTTGAGAACCCCTAGGGTCTCACACGATAAATTGTTTGATTCAGATGAACAGGTGTATTTGCAAGATGGATACTGGGTGGAGGAGACAGATGATTTTTGCAACGATCACTCGGTGTAGAGATTCTGGGGATGGGGATCCGTGAGATCTGTGGGCGGGATGTGCTTATTTATGTGGCATCTTATGCCGATTTGCTTATTGTCCGTACTCGGATCTTGTTTCCCGCTTCCGCTTGATACTCTGTTGATTGATGTATGAGGAGCTATCCTACACTATTATCTTTATCTAGTATATTTTGAACTTGCCGTATGGCGTTGCAATATTTCTATTTCTTTTAGATGGTATGGCTCTGAGAACTGTTGTAAGGTAGCTTGTATACATACTAACTTGTGTATGTATTTGATCTCTTCGCATGTTGCCTACGCCGCTCGCTCTTGTCCCGATGTTCTTGGAAGTGGTTAGGACGGCTGACGGGCCTACACGTGGGTAGCCCTGGGCCTCCGCTGTAAAACCCTTCACCACTTTTGGTTCTTCCAGGCTTGAACTTAGAGCATAGGGTCCGAGGTTGTTACAATTGGTATCAGAGCCATCCCACCCTTCAGGGTCTCAGCCAAATGGTCGTTGTCAGTCTAGAAAATATTTTGGTAGCTATGTATACTAGGGAAAAACAAAACGTGAGAGTAGGACTGCTTCCATTTTTCTTCTTACCCACCCACCCACCCTTTTCTAGTAAGGAAGTGTAACGTTTTCAATTCTCTTCTAAAATTCAAACTAGGATTCATGTGTTCTGGGTTCCGTAGTACCATAGGTTGTGTGAGTGTGTGAGTGTGTGTGTGTGTGTGTGTGTAATTCCTTGTCTATCTGTTGCATCCAACTTGTTATCACTATCTGCCTTTTGGTTATCAACTATTGGTACATTCCATACCGACAGGCTTTTGTAAACCGACGCGATCTGTCTTACTCTTTGTTATCCGACGGTATCTCGTTTGGGGTGTTTGTTTTCCATAGTTGCTAATCTTTAGGTTCATCTTAAGAAGGAAGGGGGTTGGGATATGTGTTTTACTTATTCATGTGCGGAGTAATGATTTGAGTGCGGGATGGAGTCGCGACCATACCACTACTGTTATCATTCGCTCTCATATATTGAATTGGTAGAGTTACTAATCTTGATTCGTTAAGTGCTTTTGCGCATATAGTGGTATTTTAATGCCAAAATTTGCGGAATTTTTTTCTTTGATAGCTTTGTGTGCCACACTCCTTGTTCAGTCGTATGTGATATGCTTACTATCTTCTAGGTGCTTTGAACTTTGTTGATATTCTAATATCATCTTAGTAATTTCTATCTTTTAATCTTGGATAATTCCATTTTGGTACTATTGTGGATTATTATTATTCTCCATTATAGTACTGACTTGAGTTTTATATCAATCACAGGATGGCACCACCACGCCGTACTGAGGAGGACATACCACCTGAACTAGGGGCTGCGTTGGCAAGTATTGCTAATGCCTTGGGAACAATGCAACAGAACCAGCAACGCTTTGAAGAAAGTGTCAGGAGGAATGAGTTTGTTCCGTTACCTCCACCTCCCAAGCGAGGAGATATCAAGGGCTTTCTGAAGTTTAACCCGCGCCACTTTGAGGTGTCTGGTCAGCCACTCGATGCTGATGATTGGCTTCGTGAGATGTCAAGGTTGCTGATGACTACTGATGTACCTAAGCAAGAATGGGTAAAATGTGCCACTCACCTTCTGAAGGGAGACGCAGCTCTTGGTGGGAGAATTATCTAAAGGAAAACCACTCTGGTTTTCAGCCTACTTGGGAGTAGTTCACTGGGGCTTTCAAAGAGCAATACCTGTCAGAAATTGTCATGGAAAGGATGAAGGAAGTGTTTCTCAACCTCAAGCAGGGCAATGACAAGGTCAATACCTATATCAGAAACTTCATGAATCTTTCTCAGTATGGTGGCGATGAGATATCTGATGACAAGAAGAAGCAAAAGAGGTTCAGGCAAGGGTTCAATGCATCTATCAAATATGCAATCACTCATGCAAGACCGGGGTCTTTTCTGGAACTCCAACATACAGCTCTACAGGAAGAAGCCAGTAGGCAAGTGTTCGAGGAGTCCAAGAAACACAGTCGTGACGCAGCAAGCTCTTCAGCTATGACAGCTCCTTCTAAGCGCCGCGTGTGGGTTCCTAATACCGCACCACCGCTACCGGCTCCACCAAGAACTCCAAGCTACGCAGCAAGGCCACCAAACTCCCTCACCGCTGCTCCTAGGGGCTACAGCCACAACTACCCTGGAGTGCCTGGCGGAGTCCCTGGCTACGCTGCTCCACGTCCACCTGGTGCTTGTTACACTTGTGGGAACACTGGTCATCAACACTGGAGTTGTCCCATGAACAACAAAGCTCTTCCTCCACCACCTCCAAGACCTACATCAAGTTCTTCTATGGTTCGTGCACCTCCACCTCGGGCTCTCAACATCAACACCAAGCCCGGGTCCACTGTTGCTCGTGCCAACTGTGTCAACGTCGCTCAAGCTGAACATGCATCTAGAGTTGTGATGGGTACGCTTCCCGTTAACTCAGTCCCTGCACGAGTTTTGTTCGATTCCGGTGCATCGCATTCTTTTGTTTCTCACAAGTTTCCAAATGAGCATGAGCTAATTATAGACCAACTGGATAAAAAGTTAATGGTTCTTTCTCCCGGGGCAAGAATGCTATCTACCAAGATCAGTCATGGCAATCAAATTCTAATTGGTGGTTCTTCATTTCTGGCTTCCTTAATCATTCTTGGCAACACTGACATTGATGTCATCTTGGGCATGGATTGGTTAACGGAAAATGCAGCTGTGATTGATTGTGCTGAACGCTCGGTTTCTCTGAAAATTCCTGAAGGCCATATAGTCTATTCTCCAAGTCTGACTCCTGCAATTCAGCTTTTCTCTTTGGCGGCTCTGAATGATGATGCTATGGATGCTATTCAGAGTGTTCCGGTGGTCCGTGAGTTTCCAGATGTTTTTCCTGAAGAGTTAGCAGGTATGCCTCCTGACCGAGAGGTCGAGTTTGTGATTGAGCTTGAACCTGGTACCGCTCCTATCTCCAAGCGGCCTTATAAAATGGGTCCTGCTGAGTTGGCTGAACTCAAACGCCAGCTTGATAAACAAGAGAAGTTAGGTTTCATTCAACATAGCACTTCTTCTTGGGGTAGCCCAACCATCTTTGTGAAGAAGCGAGACCGCACTGATAGACTTTGTGTTGACTATCAGGCTCTCAATGCAAAAACCATCAAGAATAAATATCCCCTTCTGTACATTAATGATCTCTTCGATGAGCTAGCTGGAGCTGTGGTATTCTCTAAGCTTGACTTGAGAAGTGGATATCATCAAATCAAGATTCGCAAGGAAGATGTTCCCAAAATAGCTTTCACCACCCGCTATGGCCTGTACGAGTACACGGTCATGTCCTTCGGTCTCACCAACGCACCTGCCACCTTCTCGAGGCTTATGAACTCGGTTTTCATGGAGTATCTTGATAAGTTCGTTGTGGTCTATCTGGATGACATTCTAGTCTATTCTAAGTCAAAGGAAGAACATGAAGAACACCTTCGGTGTGTCCTAAACAAGATTCGTGAGAACCGCCTGTATGCAAAGTTCTCCAAGTGTGAATTTTGGTTTCACGAAGTCACCTATCTTGGTCACGTCATCTCTGCCAAGGGCATTGCCGTTAACCCAGAAACTATTCGGACAATTGTTGAGTGGCTCCCACCAAAAAATGTCAAAGAAGTCCGGAGTTTTCTTGGATTGGCTAGTTACTGCCGTCGCTTCGTTCAGAACTTCTCGAAGATTGCGAAGCCTCTTACCGATCTCCTCAAGAAAGGCAAGAAATACCTTTGGTCTCCTGCATGTCAAGCAAGCTTGGAAACACTCAAAGAGAAGCTCACTTCCACACCAGTCTTAATTCCTCCAGATACATCAAAGCCTTTCCAGATATTCTGTGACACCTCCTTGCAAGGATTGAGTGCGGTCCTTATGCAAGAAAAACAAGTTGTTGCTTATGCCTCTCGACAGTTGAAGACGCATGAGATCAACTATCCTACACATGACCTCGAACTCGCGGCAGTTGTCTTTGCTTTGAAAGTATGGAGGCACTACTTGCTTGGCAACCGTTGTGAGATCTTTTCTGACCACAAAAGCCTAAAGTATATCTTCACACAACCTGATCTCAACCTTCGTCAGAGGAGGTGGATTGAAGCAATTAATGATTTCGATCTGACCATCAACTACACTCCTGGCAAAGCTAATGTCATGGCCGATGCTCTCAGCCGAAAATCTTATGTCAACAACCTCATGGTGGAAGAACAACATCCTCTCTTGTGCGAGGAATTCCGCTAGCTCAACCTTGAAATTGTGGATCAAGGGTATCTTCTGAATCTTCTGGCAACCCCTCTCTTGGAAGAAAAAGTTCGCTCCATTCAACTTGGTGATCCTTACACTAAAAACATCATCTCTAAGATTCAGCTTCCGAAGTATGAACCTTTCCACCTTGATGACCAAGGCACTCTATTCTTTAAGCACCGGATGTTCGTTCCGAAGTATCCGGGTTTGAGAGAGCAAGTTCTCAAAGAAGCTCATGATTCTGTTCTTTCTATCCATCCTGGCAGCACTAAGATGTACATGGACTTGAAAACACAGTATTGGTGGCCTGGGTTGAAACGATATTGTGCCAAGTATGTCTCGGAGTGCGATGTCTGCCGCAGAGTTAAAGCTGTCCATCAAAAACCTTCGGGTCTTCTTCAACCATTGAAGCCTCCGGAATGGAAATGGGAGAAAGTAGAGATGGACTTCATAACTGGTTTTCCAAGGTCGCAGAAGGGCAACAATGCAATCTTTGTTGTCATCGACAAGCTTTCTAAAGTGGCTCACTTCTTTCCCGTCAAGGAAACAATTTCTGCAATTCAGTTGGCTAAGCTCTATATCAATAGAATTGTCTCTCTGTATGGGGTTCCTCTTGAGATCAGTTCAGACCGTGGAAGCATCTTCACTTCCAAGTTCTGGGGAAGTTTCCAAAATGCTTTGGGAACAAATTTGAACTTCAGCACAGCCTATCACCCTCAGTCACAAGGACAAGTTGAAAGGATCAATCAGATTCTAGAAGATATGCTCCGTGCTTGCGTCATCTCTTTCGGCATGAAGTGGGAAGAATGCCTTCCTTATGCTGAATTCTCTTACAACAATAGCTTCTAGAAGAGTCTAAAGATGGCACCATTTGAGGTTCTCTATGGACGCAAATGCAGAACTCCGATTGGTTGGTCGGGCGCAGGTGAAAGAACATTGTTTGGCCCCGACACTGTAACTCAAGCGGAGGAGAAGGTTCACATCATTCTTGAAAACCTGAAGGTTGCTCAAAGTCGCCAGAAGAGCAACTATGACAGAAAGCACACGGACATGGAGTATGTCCCTGGTGATCTCGTTTACCTTCGTGTCACTCCCATGAGAGGCACGCACCAGTTTGGTATCAAAGGGAAGCTGGCTCCTAGATACATCGGTTCTTTCAAAGTTCGTGGAAGAAGAGGAGAAGTTGCTTATGCTCTTGAGCTCCTTGAAAAATTCAAGGTCCATGATGTTTTCCATATTTCTCAACTCAAGAAGTGCTTCAAGGATCCCGGCAGGACCGTGGACCATGAGCTTATCAATCTCCAAGAAGACTTGTCTTATCAAGAACACCCCACAAAAATCCTAGAAGTCATAGAAATAAAGACTCGCAACAAGTCTATCAAGTTCTGCAAGGTGCAGTGGTCGCATCATTCCGTTGATGAATCCACTTGGGAACTCAAGGACGAGCTCCGTGCCAAGTATCCTACCCTCTTCGTGTCTTCTTCTTCTTCCTAGAATTTCGGGGCGAGATTCCTGTTTAGTGGGGGAGAGTTATAGCATCCCATCTGTCTAACATCTGTAATGCTACATGGTCTAATAATAAAATGCTACTTCCTACATATAATTGTTGCATCATAATTATATCATGCTCATGTCATCATGCCACCTTGCATTTGAGCATCATATAAAAACCTTTTTCATTTGGTTCTTATCTCATATGCACTATTAATTGTATTTGCCTTTTGATACATTGTATGTGGTTTTTGATAAATGCTTGATGACCAAGTTGAGTTGGGGGCATATCTTTTATTAACTCCACCACCTTATTGTCACCACCCCATTATTCCACCACCCTACTATGTGAGATTGCAATTTATTTGGTTTTACCTCTAGCTCATGTGTAATGGGATGGATCCATTTATAAATCCACATGCTCCCATACATGCATCATGTTGGTTTCACAATATTACTATGGGAAGCCTCATGGTCACCTTTGCATGCCGTGTGAGTAGAATATTTCATGTATCTTCCATATGGGTTGTTTTGGGGAATAATTGAGCATTGCTTAAATATAATTGTGGCCAAATGATCGTCTAGTGGGACATACACACTAGCATGGCCTATTATATTCGATTATGCTTAAATGCACCCTTGCCCTATTTTATCAAACTTGTAGCTTATGTTGTGGTCTTTATTCAAGTATGGTTGTGCATGGGTGTAATAGATGCTCATATGTATATGTAGTTGTTTTCACAACTAATGAATGTGGCAATTATTCTTCATGCATGGCCCATGCAAGGCCTCTCTCTTGTTCTTCTGTTTTGGTTTCTTTTGGAATATTTTGGGTGGAGTTTGTTTGAACTCAATTGAAACAAATGAACCAAATAAATGCTTATTTTCTCTTGTCTTCCACCTTGCAACTCTTTACTGGTTTTTATCTTTGTCAAGCCTACATGGGATATATATTTTTTTCACAAAATATTATCATGTGCATGAGATATGTAAGATCTTTTCCTCCCATCCCCCTATCCTTTTGTCTTTTGGTTCCCCTTTTGTTTGGAATTCAAATTTCGTTTGGGGTTCCATATCAACTCCAAACCCTAGCTCATCCATCTATCTTTTACCCTCTCTCTTTTTCTAGCTAAGCCTAGCTATCTTCTCTCTATCTACACCTAGCTCCAACCCTAAACCCTAACCACCCTCTCCCCATTCCTTCCCCTCCTACCCTAATTGCCACTCCACCCGGCCGAGTCTCCCTAGGCCATCACCACCTGGACCTGCCCTAGCTGGCCTTGGCTAGACCAAACCCAGTCCGAGCCACCCATGCCGAACCCCCTGCCGGGCTAGCCCTAGCCGAGCCCCTCCCCTCTCTGTTTTCTCTCCCGCTGCCAAGCTAAACCCCACCGAGCCACCGCACCGTTCCACACCGAGCCACAGCCCCAGTCGCCAGCTGCGCGAGCCCCTGTTTCAACCAAGCCGTGCCCAACACGTGAGAAGAGGGAGAGGAGAAAAAGGTGCACACCACCTTTTCCACCCCGAGCCACCCCATGTGCTCTCCCTCTGCCCTCGACCTTATCTACCCCCCTCTTGTACCTGGCATCGCCCTAGATCCGAGGGCTCGGCCCAGCTCTTCCTCCCCCTCTGCCTGATCCCTCTTCCACCTCCATCTACCCCACCGTCGGCATCAGCTCACCACCGTAGCTAGGAGGAGGCGGGCGTGGAGTTGGGGTGCCAAGGAGTAACCAGTGGAGCCCCTGGACCATCCCAGTACACGGCGGCGAGGATGAGATGGCCAGATCCGCTGCACACCGACATGTCCGACGAGGAAACCCTAGCCGCTGGTTGCCAGCAACGCCGCTGATCTCCTGCGCTCCTGCCCAATCTGCCATCACCAACTCACTCCCGGTGAGCCGACGCACCTCTCTGACATCCTCTCCCCGCTCTTTGCTTCCTGTACGTGCCAATCGTTTCGTCGAGCAACCTCTATGCATGTTTGCTCGCGTTCGTCTACCCGCCGTAGCGTCGCAGAACATTATCCTTGCTGCGCAGCAGATCCTAGCAACTAACCCAGCTAGCCGCAGCGGTAGCCACCACCGCGCGCGCGCTCCAGATCGCGAGATCGAATCCCCGCCGCGCTCTATCCGCGCCTTCAGTTTCGTCAGACAAAAACGAGAAGAAAAACAGTAGCCGTGGCCTTTTTCCCGTTTACCCCCTGCATCTTTTGCTGCTTAACCCGCAATCCACCCAGGCCCACATGTCATGTGCTGTGACATTTTATAAAAAGGTACCCAGGCTTGTTGGCTCCTCAACCCGCCGTCCCCGTCTCGGCCACGCGGCTGTGCCCTGTTCGCGCGCCCGTGCGTGGCCCCGCGGATACGTCGACCCCACCTGTCTGTCAGCCTGGCTAGACGACCCCGCGGTGAGAAAAGCTCTGCCACGCGTCGGTTTCCGCCAGCTCAGCGCGGCCCCACCCGTCAGTGGTTGTGGCTAGATTTATCTCAGTACAAAAAGTTTGTGTCCTCTTCTGTTTATAAAAATGTTTTCCAGAAATGTTTAATATGTTATTAATATCCAGAAATTAATAACTTTTAATTGGTAAATCCAAATAATGCAAATAATATATGTTTTTGAATCAGAAAAATGTGAGGATTTCAAATATGCCCTCCAAATTCATGTTTGACTAATTTAAATTTTTCGAAAATGTTTAATTGCAATAAAAATGCTCTTTCTTAATTAATTACTAACTTTAATTCTATAACTCCAAATTTGACAAATAATATGTCTAAATCGATCAGCGCGATGAGCCCGTTCTGTTTATGCATTCCATGATATGAGTTGAAGCATGCATCATGTAAATATTAAAAATCAGAATTGTTTATGGTAATAAAACTTGACCAAATAATTAATAAAATGAGTTATTCTTGTCCCCACACCTCACCCTTCCCATGCTACATTATTGCCATGTAAATTGTGCATCATTCATTATGGCATGCTTGTTTGCTTGTCGCATTTTATTCATATGCTTGTGCACTTTATTTATGTTGGTCCCTTGTTTGTTTGGTTCTTCTTTCAAATAGACGCTGAGCAGGGGAAATATCAGGAATCCCAGGAGTACTACCCAGATCCATCTCTCGCTTCAACTGAGCTGCCAGGCAAGCACTACCACATGCTTGCATACATATAGTACCTATTGCTTATATCTTATTCTTGCATCATGGAGTCGCGAATGCATTAAATTGAATTCTAAGTACTGCATATCCTTTACCTTTAAACCCCACCGAGCTTGTTCCTCCATCCCATGAGCCATTACTACAGGAGTTGGTTGAGCCATGCGAGTCGTAGAACAGCATGTGTAGGGTATGTGAGTGTCTGATAGATAACGAGGTACCTAAATAACTTAACCTGAGTAATAATGGGATAACTAATGAAAGTGGCACAGGTGGGAATATCCGTTATTTGGTTTTTCATGCTCACTTGTGTCCCTTAGTACCCCGAGTACTTGATACATGTTCCTTGACTATTCGCACTATCCACATACGGGAGACTCTATGAATCCCCTTTGCATGAGCTTGATTTGCACTTTACTTCTTGGGGCCACAAAGTAGTTTGGGGCTTTATTACTATCTTGTACCTATGCCATGTTTTACTGCTTTATTTAAGATTGTGCGTGGAGCACCTGTACTGTTTTGGATCGTGGAATTTTTTCGCGGTATCGACAAGCCCAGTCACACTTTCGGGTTCCCAGTCGTTTACAGCCATTGACACAAACCTTGGGTCCGTCTCGGAGCTGGACAACTTCGTTGCGGGTAGCTTAATGGGGTGGCCCCCTGAAATATTTTATGAATCCTACGAGGACCGCCGAATTCTAGCCTCGCCGTGTACTGGCCTTAGTACTAATTCTCCTCTTTTTCCATTGCCCTTTGTCGGCACCCCTTTTGTTTTAGCAGGTTTGAGATCAACGTCGTTAGTAGGGTTACCCTTTCGGCTTGGCCTAGGCTGGGTTATGGACGCCATTGGTTATTCTTCAGGTCTCTTAGCCCCATTTGCTTCTTGTCCGTACTCGGACGCTGTAACGTTTTCAAGGTGATTTGGATCTTTGTATTGTATATCTGTATTCTTGACTCGTTGAGTCGCTGTTGTATATATATATATATGTTCTGTGGGTTCCATCATGGACTAATGTGTAATGGTATTACTTCGTTTTCCACCCGCAGGAAAGTGCCTGGTGGGCGTCCTTGAATCGTTTCTATGCGGGTTTGGCGGGAAGCGCTAAAACTTGCATAGGGTAGATTTGAGGGTGTTACAGGGCATCTTATAGGCGAAGAGGGAGTACGAGGGGGTGCCCGAGGTGGCCACACCCCTCCCAAGCGTGGCCTGGGCTAGCCCGCGCGGCCAGGGGGTGTCGGCCCCTCGTGGCCCTCCTCCGTCTCGTCTTCTAGCTCCTTGAGTCTTCTAATGAAATAGGATTTTTGGCATATTTTCCGGGATTTTCCTGATAGTTGATTTTTTGAACAAAAACTAGACACCAAGGTAATTCTGCTGAAAACAGCGTCAGTCCGTGTTAGTTGTATCCATATCACACAAGTTTAGAGGAGAAACAATAGCAAAAGCGTTCGGGAAAGTAGATACGTTTTGGACGTATCAACTCCCCCCAAGCTTAGCTTATTGCTTATCCTCAAGCACTTCAGTTGAAAACTGAGTGCAATAAAAGAGATTTCACGAACACATTTGCTTCATAAGATGTATATATTCTCAACATATGATCAAATACTTAGGAAATTCATAATAAAGAGTATGCAAATAAGTTTACTTAATAGTCATTGCAAGCTATGAAGAGATTCCAACTCAAAAATAATAAGTAGCATGAAACATAAACATAAGTAACATTGCAATGCTCATAAAAAGGTATGATAGAGTGGTATCTCACTTGCCTTTGATTGAAGAGCAAACATAAATGCCAAGGCACCTCTGAAGTTCAAGTGAAGACTAGAAGTAAAGATATCAAAGATACAAGCATCAAAGTCATGACACAATTAACCAAGTTTTGAGACAACACATTACACTAAGAATGACAACTATGCTCTCAAGAAAGTGCTCATAGAATAAGTGGTGACTCAACAAGGAAATAAAAAGGTTTTGAAAAGTTTGAAAGGCTTCCAAATGCTGAAAGTATGGTACTCATTAGCTTTGAGCTCTCATTGCCCCTATCACAAGCATCTTTAAATGGTTAAGGTGAAAGTGAGGTCCAATATGAGTTATATGCTTGACAGACTATAAACTGGAAATCTCATATCCTTTGAGTGCGAGGGCCGCTCCTTATGCTACTCAACTTAAGTTACCAGTAAGTTCTTGTCATAGTAAATACTGCGTATCAGAGAGAACCGCCAACGGGGTACCCCTTGCACATGATACATGAGCTATCTCATATCAAAGTGACAAGGCAAGCAGACAATGAGCATCTTCGCAGTCTTCTTATTTACCATGGGAAAATGGTGCCTTTTTCTCTCTTTCCTCTTTTCTCATCCCCTTTTTTTCTTTTTCTGAATCTCTATCTCTTTTTTTATAAGAAGAATGCTTCATAGATTGCTCACTATGGTGATGCTACAAGTTTCCACCATGATTAGGCATGGCTTAGGCTAGCGGCCCAGTCGTCTCTCTAACACATATACATAACTCCATGGACTTACAAGCTCCCCTTTTATTTCACATCGACGACATCTGTAAACAAAAGAGCATGATATCAACTAGGTATATATTTATAGGTGTTGAAAGCGTTCCCCGTGACAGCATGGTTCTGCTAACTCCCAGCCTATATTTGCAAGCATATAACTTTCATGGACAGTCACAATAGTTCAGGTTTATTAAGTGCAAGAAATAAAGTGTGCCATCAAGTTCGTGAGAGCTTTACTAACTAACTTTCTCATAACAAGCAAACATTTTATTCGGAAGAAAACAAGGCATACTGAATATGCATGGAATAGCAAATGATTCTAATAGGTAGGTATGGTGGACACTTTTGGCAATATTGGTTTTGGGGAGTTGCAAACACGAGTAGATCTCATACTGAGTGCAAGTGAAGGCCAGCAATAGAAAGGGAGCGACAAACGAGAGAGAAATAACTATCATAATCATGCTTGCAAAAAAAAGGACTAATTATGGCATGAAAGTGATTCAAGAACCCTGAGGCAAAATAATTCATCGAGGCTTAACTAATTATTGTTTCAGTCATATGAGCATGTGCCAAGTCGATTCAAATGAAACATTCAGAGGAGGATACCATAATGTCATACCAAGTTATGAATAGAACAATGCAAGCAAACATTCATAGACATGCTACAAACCATTAGCAAGCTAGAGCTAATCATAAGAAAGTAAGAACTACTAAGCATCCATAAATAACATTTACATGAACAAACTAAGCATGCCCACAATGATGAGTATATCTAAAAAATGAAAACAAATAGAGTTCATTACCAGGCTCTTACCACACCTCAAGTTGTCATTAATCTTCATTATTTCCCTTCCCTTGTGTGGCTTGAATAATAACATGAAACCAAACTCCACTGAGGACTGCTGAACCCTACAACGAACTTCACAAAACCAAAGAAAAACATCAAATATTTTTGGTGTTTTCGATTTTTAAAGCAAGAACCAAAAGGAAGATCAAGCAAAGCGATTTTTTTTGGGTTTTTTGAATAATTAAGACAAAGCTAAAATGAAGAAGCAAACCAAGGCAAAAATATAAAGAAGCAAGCAAAGAGAAATAACAAAAATATTTTTGGTCTTTTGTGTTTTGGAAAGCAGAAATAAAGCAAGAACGAAGACTAAAAAGAAAAGGAAACATGGATATACAAAGTACCGACTGAACATGATATGTAGATGAGTGTGATGTCGGTGTACCTCCCCCCAAGCTTAGGATTTTTGCCTAAGTGGGTATCAATCCCAAGTTGGCCAGGAAGGAGCGCCTCCATAATATTGCGAAGAAGTGCCTTCATCCTGATATAAACTCGAGGATGCCCCAATGTAGTGCGCAGAGTAGTCGTAAGAGGGCACATCCCCCTGGTGTTGCCCATGGAAACCAAGCAAGCGGAGCTGCTCGTCCACCTCCTCCTTGGAACGCGACCATGGCATCCTGTAAATACTGAACAAAGTGGATTGTGGCAAAGGAATTTCCCTCTCGTCTCCGTCAGTAAACAACATCCTGTAAACTAAATTCTCAGTACTAGAGTCAGTAGTAACAAAATGATGTGTTTTCATAGCAGCAAGATCGAGCCTTTGTGGTGTCAACACAGTGTCATTAGGATCAACAGAAAGTTCTAGGGCAGCAACCATGCGTGAGGCAATAATACAACCATAAATGGGTCCTCTAGCAGCTAAGCGACTGGCAATGAGAGAACCAAGATTATACTTGGTATCATTATTTAGTTCAGCAGCAAGAAAGGCTAAATTATAATTAGAAATATTACTAGTGTTCTCCCTACCAAGAATGCTAGTCGCAAGATAATAAGCAAAATATCTAAGAGCTGGGAGTTGAATGCTCCTTATCTTACCGCGCTGAGTTGTGTGGTCATCGTCATTTGTCACACTTCGGTAGAGCTCCAGCAAATCAGCGGGTCGACCTTGGATCTTCTTCACTGTCCCAGTCATGCCTATGCCTATAATGCTGCAAAATCTTTCCAATGGCATGGTAATAGGCATATTATAAATTTTGAACGAAACAGTTGACCGATAGGGGGTGTTAGTGAAAATGAAACTTTCAACTAAAGGTTTGGTGAGCATGGCATATTGCTCACTCTCATCTTCCATGTAAGTGATCAAACCAACCCTCTGAACAAGGAGTAAGAAATCATCGAGGATCCCTATAGCTTGCAAAAAGGCAAAACAAGGGAAGGTAGATGGTTGAGAATCTCCCTCATCTCCTTCATTGCCAAAGCATGGTGCAATAAGATCTTCATTATATGATGGCCTAAATTGAGAAGCTGGTCTCGAAGGCCTTGCCCTCCTGGGTGTGTCCCTCTCAAATACTTCTCCAAAACTGTGGTTGTTCATCTCCGCTATTCTGAAATTTTAGACAACCATTATACAAGTGATTAGAAAGTGAATACATAATAAAAGGAACTACTTATAGGGACTTGTAAGAGGCCTAAACATGCATCGAAACAATTTTTCTAAGCATTGAACAAGCTTACAAGATCACATAACCTGTCACCTACAATAGCAAAATACTCAAGATATAATCCACTAATCACAAATCTACTTGGACAAGAGGAGGAGTCACATACCAGAGAACAATTGCTCCAAATCTTAGCAGCAAAGATGGGCTGAGCAAGGAGATCGAAAAATTGCGAGCAAGAGCAGCAGGAACGCGAGTTTGAGCAATGAACTGGTGTTTTATCGGGAGAGAGAAAGGAGTGGCAGGATGGAGAGTAAGTGGAGGGCCAGGGGTGGCCCACACCATGGCCAGGCGTGCCCCTGATGTGGCCACACCACCAGGTGGTGTGCCTGCCTGGTGGGCCCCCCTGACCACTCCAGGTACTTCTCTTTCCCTTTTTTGACGTAAAAATTTAATATGAATTTTCTGGAATTTTTCGAGACACTTTATTTTTTTTAGCAATTTTTAGGTATTGATGAATAATTTTCTGACAGAAAGATAATATTGGAATGATGCAATAACAAAACAAAACTAACACTTCATAAGTTCTAAGACACTCTAATATGCAAGCAACTACGAATAGAGAAGTAAACTAAGTGAAAGCAAAAATTAAAATGGATACAATAAAAGTAAGCGAAGATAATCATGGTGAAAACATTGTTTTGTTCATTAAAATCCATGTGTTAAAAGGTTGATCAGGTCTTGTTACCAAAACAATCTTATATGAAACAAAACTTTGTATTCCACTAAATGGTTATGTTACCTCAACCATGATAGCAATGGTCCCAATCATAATAGTCTCATATTTTTCTTATGGTATGGGACAATATATTTCTCCAACTTGGATGCCCTCAATATTTAGAATTGAATTTAAGCCATAATTCCTATCAATCTTCTTAGGGAAATAGACAGTGTGCTCCTTGTCATTAACAATAAAAGTTACCTTTCCTTGATTGCAATTAATAACATCTCCTACATATTAAGAAAAGGTCTCCCAAGAATAATAGACATATTGTCATCTTTAGGCATTTCAAGCACCACAAAGTCAGTTAATATCAAGCAATTATGAGCCGCTTGAACAGGTACATCCTCACATATACCAACATGAATAGTGGTAGATTTATCAGCCATTTGCAAAGATATATCAGTTGGTATTAATTTCTCCAATTAAAGTCTTTTGTAGAGAGAAAAAGGCATAACACTAACTCCTGCTCCCAAATCACACAAAGCAGTTCTAACATAGCTATTTTTAATAGAACATGGAATAGTTAGAATCCCGGGGTCTCCAAGTTTCTTTGGAACCTTACCATTAAAGGAATAATTAGCAAGCAAAGTAGAAATTTCCTCATTAGGGATCTTCCTTTTATTAGAGACAATATCTTTCATATACTTTGAATAAGGAGGCAATTTAATAGCATCGGTTAAAGGAATTTGCAAAAATAAAGGTTTCATCCACTCACAAAACTTATTATAGTGTTCGTCTTCCTTTGACTTGTGTTTCTTATCATGGAAAGACATTGGTTTTTGAACCCAGGGTTCTCTTTCACTTCCATGTTTATTAGCAACAAAATCTTCCTTAGTGTACTTAGCATTTTTAGTGTTCCTTTCAGGTTCTTCTCCAATTTCTTCTTTATCAGGAGCATCATTTTTCTCAATACCACTCTCAGTTTCAGCATTAGAGACAGATATACTATTAGGATCTCTAGCAGGTTCAGAAGATTCTACAACTGTTTTATGTTTCTTTTTCTTTCTCTTAAAAGAAGTACCTCTATTTTCAGTTTGTTGAGAATCCTGCTCAATTCTTTTAGGATGACCCTCAGGATATACAGGATCCTAGGTGGCAGCACCACTTCTAGTTCTAATTTCATAAGCATGTTTTCTTTAGAAGCATTAACTAGCAAATCTTTTTGTACTTTAATAAGCTGATCAATTTGAGTTTGAACCATTTGGAAATGTTTAACAGGAATTTTAACATCATTAGAGGTTCTTTCCACAATATACCTTAACTCAATAATAGCTCTAGAGTTTACCATCCAATGATTCTGCACTCTTTTATTAAAATTATCTTGCTTAACAATAAAAATATCAAATTCTTCTAAGCATTGATTAGGAGGTTTAGAATAAGGAATATCACCTTCATCAAAATGTTGGAGAGAGTGTACCTCAATAGTGGATGAGTGGGAGATTGGCTTACATAATTCTTCTATAGGAGGTAGATTCTCCACTTCTTCAGCTTTAATACCCTTCTTCTTAAGACATTTCTTAGCTTCCTTCATCACTTCCTCATTTAGTTCAATAACTCCCCTCTTCTTTGATGTTAGTGTTGGCTCAAGCACAACTAACTCAGGTGGAGTTGACTCAGGTGAGGTCCAGTCATCATAATTCTTGCTTATTTTAGCCATTAATTCTTCAGCTTCTTTGGGAGTTCTCTTCCTGAAAACACAATCAGCACAACTATCCAGGTATGTCCTAGATGCTTCAGTTAGTCCATTATAATATATATCAAGAAGCTCATTTTAGGTAATGGACATCTAGGCTGTGAATGAATCAAAGCACAAAACCTTGCCCATGATTCAGGCAATATCTCCTCTTCTCCCTATTTAAAATCAAAAAGTTCCTGCAAAATGGCATGTCTAGCACTAGGAGGGAAATATTTATGAAGGAAAGTACTAATCAAGCAATCAGGGCTATCAATAGATCCAAGAGGTAAATTATTAAACCAAGCCTTAGTTTCTCCTTTCAGTGAAAAAGGGAAAATTTTAGCAACAAAGTAGGTGCGCATCTTAATATCATCAAAAAATATGCCACTCATGGTAGAAAGCTCAGTCATATGTGCTACATCACTTTCATTCTTAGTCCCACAAAAAGGTTCTTTCTCAACAATGGTTAGGTAGGGTAAATCAAGAGATAAATCATAATCTTTATCTTTAATGTTTATGGGAGATGTAGCAAACTTAGTATTAGGAGATAATTTGGGTTTTATAGTACGCCTCTCAAGGAGACTCTTAATAGCAATTTTACCATGAGTATTTTGACATTCTTTAATAAATTCATCATTCATTTCTATATATTTGTCTTTAATATCATAGCTCTCTATAGACTCGGGTGAACTGACAGGCGTAGTAGTGTCTTCATTAGGAGTTTTAGTATTTCCAGCTATAGTTCTAGCAATATTAGCATCTAGGAAAGGACCTAATGAACCACTCTTATCAAGCACAGTAGAAGCAGCATCATAAGTATCGGAAGTTTCAGATTCAGTAGAAGTAGCAGTATGTGTAGCATGTGTGTGTGGTGGTGGTGTAAGGAGCTTACTCATTACAGACAGTGAATCAAGAGCAACAGAGGTGTTCAGAACCGTACCTCTCCTTGTAGTGGATGGTAATATAGGAACCTTTCCATCACGAGATTTACCCATGATGAATGGATGGCAGCGAACAATAGTGATTCCAAGTGAAGTTGATAAATAGAGCTATGCTTCCCGACAACGGCGCCAGGAAATAGTCTTGATGACCCACAAGTATAGGGGATCACAACAGTCTTCGAGGGAAGTAAAACCCAATTTATTGATTTGACACAAGGGAAGCCAAAGAATATTTATAAGCCTTAACAACTGAGTTATCAATTCAGCTACACCTGGAAACAATGTTGCTCATAGTAGTTTATCAGTATCAATAGTTTTATAGTAGCAATCGCAAAGTAAAAGCAGTAGTAAAAGTAAAGACAGTAGTAACAATTGCAGTAAACAGTAGGATTAAAGCACGGTAGGCATAGGGATGGATGGTCGGGCGTTCCATGGACAAGACAATTCATATAGAAATCAAGATATAGGGTGTTTGTAGATAAATAAGGTAAAGCATCCATGTACTAAATAATCATAGGCATGTGTTCCATATATAGTCATACATGCTCGTAATGAAAACTTGCACAACATCTTTTGTCCTGCTAGCCCGATTGCAGTGGGGCCTCAAGGGAACTACTGGCAATTAAGGTGCTCCTTTTAATAGAGCACCGGAGCAAAGCATTAACACTCCGTGAACACATGTAATCCTCATATCATAACCATCCCCTCCGGTTATCCCGATTATTGTCACTTCGGGGCCTTTGATTCCGGACAATAATATATGTATACAACTTGTAGGTAAGATCATAAACAATACTATCATCATGAATCAATAACATGTTCAGATCTAAAATCATGGCACTCGGGCCCTAGTGACAAACATTAAGCATAAAAAGTTGCAACAAAGTCAAAAAGCACTAATAAAAGATACTAGGCACCATGCCCTAACAATCTGATGCCATTACATGAATGATCTCATCCAATCCCTACCATCCCCATAGCCTACAGCAGGGGATTACTCACTCATGGATGGGGGAATCGTGGATGGTTGATGGAGAAGCGATGATGATGATGATGATGATGGCGATGGCGATGATCTCCTCCAATTCCCCGTCCTGGCAGGGTGCCAGAACGGAGTTTCTGGTTCCGAATCACGGTATCTGGTGGTGGCGGTGCAGTGGAACTCTATATGGAAAAACGTCGAACCCCCGGAGTTTTTAGGTCAAGGGGCATCTTATAGGCGAAGAGGGAGGCTGAGGGGGTGCCCAAGGCGACCACACCCCTCCTAGGTGCGGCCTGGGCTGCCCACACGGCCAGGGGGGTGTGGGCCCCTCGTGGCCCTCCTCCGTCTCGTCTTCTAGCTCCGTGAGTCTTCTGGTGAAATAGGATTTTTGGCATATTTTCCAGGATTTTTCCTGATAGTTGATTTTCTGCACAAGAACTAGACACCAAGGTAATTCTGCTAAAAACAGCATCATTCCGTGTTAGTTGTATCCAAATCACACAAGTTTAGAGGAGAAACAATAGAAAAAGTGTTCGGGAAAGTAGATATGTTTTGGACGTATCAGCAACACAAGGGACAACTTTTATGAGAAAACTGATGAAGAAGTAAGGCGACAGCAAAAACATGTGAGATACAAGATCTTACGTTAAGTCGGCCTAAACCACTTGAAATACATACTTGATACCATGGGTACGCTTTGCGAAGGGTGGCCATGCACCATTTTTCTTCCCTCTGCCTTTGGAAGGGCATACATGCCCCCTTTCAATCCACACGCTTGACAAGAGGACGGTAGCAAAAAGGGCTGAGCAGCTAGTTCGTGGTACTGACTGAAATTAACTGGAAAGGTTAAATTATGTAAAGAGCAAGTAGATCTAATAATTTAAGACAAAACCATTGCATGTAAAGCAAACAGATTTGATTTTTGTGAACTTTTGATGAGCGTAAAGATATAGTACTAGCTGATAACAATAATACGTAAAATTATAACATGTGAAATTGTGGATTTTCAAATTATACCCACTTATGCGAGAGGTCAATGTCCACCTGGGTACTGTATTGGCGCTTCCTTGTCGTGTAGACGATGTCTGCTTTTGGTGCGGGCATCAGCAATCTACTATCCTCTACAGCAGCCTGAGCCTCCGCAGCAGCACCTTCAATATGCATAAATAGCAACAGAGCTCAATAGTTCAATACAGTACATAGTAGTCATATATTGACTTTATGAGACAGCCAGACAGATCTAGATCTAGATTCACATAAACACAATGCAAAAATTAATAAAATCCCACATATGTTTATGAACATCAGATAAGCATGCATGACACTAAGAGGGTAATAATTAAATCAGACTACACCATGGTAATAAGGGTATTAAAAAATACCTTTCTCTTTAAGATGGGCCCTCCCAGCTGGTCAGTGGCCTCGCGCTTGTTTGGTGAGTAGTGGTACTGGCCGGATCTTGTAGCATGTGGGGGTACCATCCTGTTTGCCGCACCTGGAGCACCACACGTTCGGAGGTATGTACCACCGTGCTACAGTAAATAAAAAAGAGATGGTGTCATAGAGTCTTCCATAGGAACAAGATGTAGGCAGAGACAACTTTTAGCACATGGATACATCCAGGTTGCAGCCAGCCACTTTCAGCATTGGAAAGAATGGAAGGACACAACGAATATACTGCTACATTACCTTTTTAGGCAACTTTTAAGGGAACTGACGGGACCACCCCTGTCCATGGTGGCCGTGCGCTCCACTGACCCATAGTTCTCCATACAGAATCTGACGCAAAATCTAGTGCACATTACAAGTAGCAACTAAAGGTTACAAAAGTGAAGAACACCAAAATCGAACTCAACCAAATGAACCAATCAGAACAGCGGTGACCATGCCCCGATATCGAATCCATACGAAATCAGTACCCCCCCCCCCCCCCACACACACACACATACCACCACAACCCAAATGACCTAATCGATTAGAGAAGAGGGAAAATATCCTGATTAGGTGATTCTGAGGTGAGTAGTAAGCAAGAACTCCACAATCAAAGCATACCGAATAGTACTACTAGTACTAATAGTACCCCCAGTGGCCTAATCGGAAGCAAATTAAACAAAGATGGATTTCGAGGTGAGCAAATAGACCCACCTATTTCAGCAAGAACTCCCCAATTAGAGGTTGCACTAGATCCAACTGCTTGCTGGATGGGAGCTAGCTAGTGGTGGTTTCTTGTATTGTCGTTGGTAAAAAGGCATGAGCAGGGGAGTAGTACTACTAGTAGTAGGGCTGGCAGTACACTTTTAAATACAGTAAGTATTTTTAAGTGGTAGTGGCGGGAACATTTTGCTGGGAGAGATTCCCAATATTTTTATCCCAGCTATCACGTGGTGGCCTACAACTGTTTCAAGCGGGGCCCACTTCAGGGGTGAGGTAAAGCGGGTCCCACATAAGGGGGTGAGATAATTGACCAAGCCAACCTCCTCCTTCCCTTGGTACTCCTTCCAAGGACCGAGAAAATCACCCCTCTTTGAATCAAATTGATCGCAGCTTATACAGTACTCAAAAACCATTTAGGAACCGATAAAAGCATAAGTTCGGATTTCTGACTAGAAACACACACAAACACACATATATATACTAATATACGGAATAGTTTCCAATTATAGTTGTGCTGACAAAGGCCTAGAAATCATAAGGTAGCTCCATGTTACAGAACTACAACAGTAGCGAACCAATCATGGGATAGCTCTACACCCCAAGAGTTTTGCAGCTGGGCTAGTGGTCATGAGACTACTCAGACAACACCAAAAGTACACCCCTGATGATTAGCAACCCTACATCAAATCCATCCAGAAGCAGTGTACCTGATCCACAGCCTCAGGTGCAGGCTCATCAATGAACAGGTCATCGTCATTATCATGAAAGTCCTCTTCGGTCGTCTTCTTCTACGATTAGTAGATTAACAGATACATTTATAGAGAAACATCAAAGACACACAACCTAAACATTTGTCGTTCTATAGATATACCTTGTCATCTGGCATATGGGTAGTACCAGAAATGAAACCCATTTCATGCATCTTGCGTTTTTTATCTCCTCCCCCTTCTCCAAGTTGGTCTAGATGCTCAAGAGCTGCCTCTGTCAAATGATCTAGTTGATCAACATCTGCTTCCCCTACTCGATCTTGATGATAAAGATATGCTTCCCCCAGTTCATATGGAGGATCATATGGTTCACCATGAAATACCCATCTAACATATGTGCTTAGCATCCAAATGTAAGAATATGGTCTTCCACTATACTTTGAGGCAGCACCCTACGATTCACACACAACCGGCAGGGGTAATGTACTTTTGAATTGTCACAATCACCTCTACCAAACCCCCTAAATCGTAGAACACCAAGGATATGTTTAGCGCTGCCTAATGGAGCAATCTCTATCCAAAATCTGCCCATCTGTTTAATTATGACATACAATGTTCGTTCTTATTAAAAGAAAAGTAGGAAATATATAGATGGAGTACAAAAACTATATATGCCTATGCATTTTAGCAAACATATTGACAGAAAAAATTGCCAAAGGTATTTAGGAACATAGATCGAGCGCAGAATAAACTATGACCATGCATATTGAGGACAAATTAAACTACGTATTTGAGGAGGCAGATCAGGTGAAAGGGCAATAAAATGCCAACCAGATCGAGCTAGAGATAGAAGGACTACCGTGGGATCGACGTGCCCACCGGTGCGTCTCAAGAATACCGGTTGAAAGATCACAAATGCCGCCTAGAGGGGGGTGAATAGGCGGTTAAAAACTTCTACGAGATGGGCTTAACAATGGCGAAATAAAACTAGCGTTTTCTTTTGTTAAGCACAAAGTCTAGATATACTAAGGTTCACCTATGTGCACCAACAACTTATGCTAAGCAAGACAAACAACAATATGAGAGCAATAAGATAATAACTTCAAGCACGAAGACTATCACAATGTAAAGTGCATAAGTAAAGAGCTCGGGTATAGAGATAACCGAGGCACGCGGGGACGACGATGTTTTACTGAGTTCCTCCCAACAAGGGAGTACGTCTTGTTGGAGGGGTGGGAGGTACTAAGACCACCAACGCCACAAAGGCCTCACCCTATTCTCCCGAGCACCCACCACGCGGGCAAGCACTCGTTCCACTATGGGACACTTTAGGGCGGTCACCAAACCCGTACAAGATTGGGGCTATCTCCACAACTTAATTGGAGGCTCCCAATAATCGCCACCAAGGCCTCAATCTTGGGGGAGCTTCACAACTTAATTGAAGACCCCACGCACATGCCAAAAAGGCCACACAACCGTCTAGGGTTCCAAGAACCCAAGAGGGACAAGCTCCAATGAATATCACCGAACAAATCCTCCAGAGAGAATACACACCAATGCACCAAATGCAAAATGCAAGAACACCACAAAGATGCCCCAAATCTTCACTCTCAAGTTCCAACAAGGCTACTAAAGCAGTTGGGGGAACAAGAGAGGAAGAACACAAAGAGGAACACAAAATCCCCCAAAGATCTATATCCCAAAGATACACTCACAAAGAGATGAATTGGTTTGGTCAAAACGTGGATCTAGATCCCCTCTTTCTTCCCCTCAAGAATTGGCAAGAATCATGGAGGGGTGTGAAGAAATCAAGCAAGAGATGAGTTAAGGCAATAGGCAAAAGCTTAAAGAAAGAGGGACAAGAAGCCACTAATAAAAACTGATAAAAGGACTATTTATAGGAGGGCCATATTTATGTTCGTTGGGGCCTTTTTCCTGTACTGGGACGTCAGTACCGCTGAGGCCCGGTACTACCGGACCCAGCGATGCGAACATGCACGCAAGCAGTGAGGCGAACGGGTGGCAGCTGGTCAACCGGGAGCAGCAGTGCGTGTGCGCGGCAGGGGACTGAGCGAGCAAGCCACACGCGCGGGAGAGCGAGCAACGCGGGGCGACGGGGCAACGTGCGTGCGCAGGAGATCGAAGCGTGGGCCAGCGAGTGAGCAAGGGAGAGCGGCGGCGGCTGGCTGGCTGGGCTTGGTGACCTTGGCGTGGGCATGGCCCGGTAGTACTGTCGGCCTGGGCGGTAGTACCGCATGGGCCCGGTACCACCGGCCAGCGCTACCGGGCCAGGCAGAGGCTGGGCCGCATGGTTCAGAGGCGAGCAGTAGTACCGCTCGGGCCCAGAAAAAAGTCATTTTTCGTTTTCCAAATAAATACGAAAAGGAAAATATTCCAAAGGCGATAACTTTTGATTTGAGACTCCGATTGACCCGAATTCAATTGCATTTGGTGAGAATGTATCAAGTAGTGTAATGTGAGATACCTCACTTGGTGAGAATACGGAAAACCGCCAAGATCAAAATCGCAACAAGATATAAAAGGGGGATCCAATTTTGATGAACAAGAGCTTGCTATGAAGATTACCACAAGCTCTATATCCTCACATGGATAAGACAAAACAACCAAATATGATGATGCAAGCATGCAAAGGTTTGAGCTCTCTCCGAACGATATGCTCGAGATACCCACTCGAGAGCCTCTCTTGATAGTACGACTATATATCCTAAACCCGGTCAACACAAGACCGGCGAAAGGGAAAAACCTATCAAGAATACCTTTGCCTTGAGCATCCTTTGGACTTGTCTTCATCGATTTAGAAACACCGAGGATGGAAAGCACCAAACATGAGATCTTCTAGGTATGGCGCATATTGAGCTTCCACAACACATCTTCTTATTATCTTCCACCTTGGAGCCAACCCATACTCCAAGCGATGCCAATGGAAAAATCCTACAAGTGACACTTAGTACACACATTAGTCCACAAAGATTGTCATTAATTACTAAAACCACACATGGGGGCCCACATGCTCTTTCAATCCCCCCATTGTGGTAATTGATGACAATCCCTTTGAGAGGGTTTACATAATGAATTTTATGAATAAAATGGTAGCCCCAATATCAAATACTACACAAGTATGTGATATTGGTACCACCACAATATATAGAGCAAACTCCCCCACAATATATACAAGTGTGATGAACTTGAATTTCATTGCATATATTGCTAATCTTTATCATTGGTGGAGTTTGCTATATATATCACATGCTAAGCAACACAAAGATGCAAGAGCATGAAAGGAAAATGCTTAAGAACAAACTCAAAGCAAGAACCAACTTCCCTTAAACCCTCTAAAACTTCTCCCCCATTGGCATCGATTGCCGAAATGGGTGACAAGTTCTAGAAGGCCAATATAGTGATAGTTCCTCCAAAGGTGTGCATTCGCACAAATCCAATGATGAATACTTGGGAGGAAGTAAAACTATATCGAGGACCCGAAGATTGTCAAGGAATTAAAATAAAAGAAGCATCAAGAAATTATGCAAGCAACCAAAAGATCCAAAAGAACCAAATGAAAACAACACATGGTACCAAAAGAACAAAACAAGATGTTATGATAAGATCAAAAGTGTGTTTTAAATAAAAATAGAGAAGCTCCCCAAGATTTGATCATAAAATAGAATAGTTGCATTTGAATACATCATGCACAAATATGGAATCCTTGCTCCCCATAAGCATTTAAAACACAACAAACGAGAAAGAAGACAAATGAGCATTATTAAATTAATTAGAGGAGCTCCCCAAAATAATGCACCAATTATAATAAATATGTTGGGGAATAAGGTGCATGATCATGGAATCCTCACTCATCCATATTCATTTAACAATACAAGGCATGAGAGAATAAATATGAGTGCCCGAAGATGCAAACAAAAGGAACAAGCACGCATAGGCAAAAAAAATTGGAAGCCACCGAAGAATCAAAAAGAAATAAAAGGTGGTATCCTAGAAATAAAAATCTCAACAAAAATATCTTCTCTTATGTGTATAAGTTTCTAAGTGGAATGCATCACAAAGACATATGTCCACAAAGAAACATGCACACATAAACAAGATACTCAAGAAAGCACATGAAAACCAAAATGAAGTCATAACACATACCAATAAGATTTTTTCTTGTAAGCATGACCAAAGGCATAATTTTATCTTATTGTTCATGAATGAACTTCAAACACCAACACACTACATATATTACAACAATCACCAAGGGAAAAGGATATCGTTGGAATATATGGAGAAAGGCAAGAAGTACCACAAAGGAAAAATAAACTAGCAAAATCTCATTATTGCACATGAGAGAAGTTGAGGAAAAGATAGGCAATAAAATTGCTAGATTGACATATTTGGGATTGGTGGATCATATGCATGATTTTGTATAGTCCCAATTATATGCACTCATCTAAACTTACACACATTTGCAATAGGGAGTTCTCTTAGAACCAAAGCTAGAACCACAGCAAATATGCATAAAAGATCATGCTAGAAGGCAACTCACAAATGGTTGGAAGCAAGAAATATGAGCATGAGAAGGGGATACTTGTTACCGAGATATAATTGGTAGGATGTAGAGGATATGAATTCGTTGATCATCATATAGATTGCCTCCAATTTCCATGAATGCACCACTTCTTCAAACTTTGAGAGACAAGCATCCAATATATCTCCAATGTACCTAAAACACATTAAGTACAAAAATGATTCCCAAACATATTGGGTCCAAAGTAGTTAGTGACACTACAATACATAGGAGAGACTCCACATAAATATGTGCATATTAATATGAAATTGAATTTCATGTACATCTTAGCAAATTAGGATTTGGTGGAGTTTCCCCTATATATTGGATCTAAGAAAGCAAGCATGCCATGAAATAAACATGTAGCGTATATGCATACATAAGGCTTTAAAGAACCAACAAGGGGATGCAATTTGAACAAAAACACCAAGTAAACCGAGATGGCACACACAAGAGTGTGACATGACAAAAGGTGTCCAAATTGTATCAAAGAGCCAATTCAACAATGAAGGATCATAAGTTCAACAAATGAACTAGACAAAAGCCAAAGAGCAAAGGATAGATAAAAACACAAATGCTCAAGGGTTTATCTCATTCTAAAAGGTTAAAATATGAAACAAGGAATGAGACAAAACCAACTCCCAAAAGAGCAAGGTTCCAACACATAAACCAAACTCACATACTTTTCATGATGGCACAAAATACCAAAACAAAAAGATCGAACTTCCAAGCACATAAAACATGATATGGATCAAAGCAAGAAGCATAAATAGGGGTGTTCTAAATAATATAGAAGAGCTCACCCATACGTAGTGCATTATTTAGTATTTTTGCTTTTGAACGCAAAATGCACACAAATGAGATCATCACTACTACTTATATTAAATAAAACACAAGAGGAGACCAATAACATAAGAAGATCCATAAGAGGCAAGGAAATCCTGGGAGAGACACAAAACATTTTCTTGGCAAGATATAGGACAAAATAAACCAAGGCCAAAATGAATATGATCAATAAATTCTACCATATATCGAGTACCAATTGTCCAAGGAGAAGAAGTATTGGGAATAATCTTCCCGAGGTAGTTCAAACGGATATCCAAGATCATATTCACACAAAGAAGCATATAACAAAATATAAGAATTAAATTTGATGCTTCAAAAGAGATTCTTGGTAGCTTCCAATAGATACACAACCACTAGTGATTGGAGTGAATTGAAGCTAATGGTTTCCATGAGGATAAAAGGATCCGAATATGAAGAAATACATCCCAAGAGAACCTCACACAAACAAGATCCAAAGGATCGGAGGCAAAGCCATACAATAAAAATTGAACTTGTTTGAGCACATGTGTCACATAGGAGCTAGATTATTCAATATCAATTCTAAGTGACACAACCTCGAATTTTAAAATTTTCTAGGTTTGTAATATGCACTAAGCATATGACTCCCCCATAATGTGATAACCAATAAATCTCAACACGAGGCAAAGGGATTCAAAGGAGATAATTAATGTACACTATAGAACATGAATTTCTCATGAGACATGTACCACATAGAGACTAGATAAAATTGCAATATCACTACTAAGTGGTATTCCTCATGTACACATATTTTTAGGATTGTGGAATGCCCAAGCATAGCACTCCCCCAAAATGGGATAGTCCATTAATCTCTCACTAGAGCTAAATAAGATACCAAATAAAATTCAACAATAGCTCCAACACAAGAAACACTCATACATGGTGCGCAAACCAACAAATACAAATATACTTGATAACTCAAGATAATACAATGGTAAGAACAACATATATAACAAACATGCAAGGTACAAAACCAACACATGCACAAGGAGGCGAGCAACTTTCAATGTAAGGAGTTAAGCACATGTTACCGCAAGGAGGAACATTGGAAATATAATAGATGCTATATAATCCACATGACTTGGCTTGAAAAATATAATAGATGAAGATCCCTCAATTCTTCATAATGAAACCAAGTCTCCATTGTCCTCCCAAAATCACCTATTGATCAAGTTTTGGCTTGTTGGTCCCCAACCAAGTTGGGTCCTAAGAAGTTAGTCACAATAGGCTTGGCAACCCAAATGGTTCTTTTCTTGACACCACATTGGGTACCAACATATTTGGCAAACACATTGCCAATCTCATCCAAACAAAGAGAATAAGCATCATCAATAATGATAGGGTTGGATGAGGAGATACCACTAGTGCATGAGGAAGAAATGTGCCCCTTATCACGGCAAATGTAGCAAGTTCTTATCTTGCTAGCTTTCTTATTAGGTGATTCCACAACTTGAGGAAGAGCTCGAGTAGTCCTCTTAGGAAGAGGTCCATCTACCACTTGAGGTAGAGCTTGAGGCCGCTTCCCTTGTTCCTTCATACCAAGAGGCTTCTTCTTCAATGGGCAAGATCTAACATGATGCCATTCTTCCTTGCACTTGAAACAAATAATGTTGGTCGGATACTTCGCTTGATCTTGACCATTCTTCTTGTTGCCCTTGTGCTTTAACTTGCTAGTGGACTTGTTCTTGATATTGGTGTTGAATCCAAGTCTACTCTTGTCATTGGGGGATTTTTGCACACTCAAGATGTGATTGAGTGTGGCCTTCCCTTTATGACCCTTTTTCAAGTCATTCTTCAAAGAAGTGACTTGAGCCTTGAGCTCTGTAATTTCCTCTACATGGTTAGTGTCAACAACAATAGTAGAGGAACTAGAATTTTCATTGTTAGAGAAACAAGGCACAGAATGTAATTCATCACAAGATGTAGCAATAGCACGAGTGGATGAATTACAAGGACTAGCACATGGAAATATAACATTAGGAGTAGAAATAGTGCTAATGTCCACATGAGGCCCACTAGATGTTACCTTTGACACAATGGCCTCATGAGATAACTTTAGCTTATCATGGGAGACTAGAAGAGCCTCATGCGAGCTAGAGAGCTTAACATGACTTTCTTCCAATTTCCCATAATTGCTAGTTAGCAAAGCAAGTTGAGCCTTTAGCTCAACATTCTCCTTCAAAATAGATGCTTCACAAGATATAGAGTTAGTAGCACAAGCATCATTACTAATAGCAATAGGTGAGGGTAACTTCGAAAGCTCTCTAGAGTATGAAGCTTTAAGTTGCTCAAGTGACTCGGTGAGTTTGATGAACTTCCCCTTGATGACCCTAGAGCCATTGTTGAGGTGCTCAAAATCCTCAAGGAGTTTGGCATAAGCAACTTCAAGCTCATCATTTTAAATTTGGAGGGCACTTTCCACCTCAAATTATCTATCATGATATTTATTCACTCTACATAACTCTAGAGCAAAGGTCTCTCCAAGAGATTCCTTGGTGGTTTGTTCCTCTTCAAGAGCTTCATTTAGGTTTGCAATGTCATTAGCATACTCACACTCAAGACTACTCATTTTTTCAATTGTGTCCTCATGCTCATAAATTAGTTGCTTACTTTCAATGGCAAAGTTTAAGATTTCAATGAAAGTAGAACAAGCATTTTCATTTTTGTGTAGAGCATGAAGGACTAGCTCCCCATTCTCTTTTAAAGAAGCAACATCATCATATACTTCATCTAAGTCAACATTCACATCATCATGATATGCATTAGGATACAAAGGAGAAGTTACCTTTGATTCCTTAGCCATGAGGCATAAGTGAATGTTGGGAGAAGGTGATGATGGGGGAACACATGAAGCTCCAATATCAACCTTGCCTTGGGTCACACATTCTTTGATTTCCTCTACATGGTTAGCAACACAAGTACTAGAGGAAATAGAACCACATTTATCATGGCAACAAGGCAAAGCAAGCATATCATCATGAGATATATTCAATCCATTTATACATGATATGCAAGGGCAATCAACACTAGGATGTAAATCATATATAGTCCTAAGATACAACATTGCAATGAGATGGATATGAAGGATCATGAATGGCAAGCTCACTATCCACATTGCAAGTTCTATCACCACTCACCATATCGTTACCTTGTGAAAACTCACATGTAGGTGAAGTGGAAGAAGATGATAACTCATCACGGCCAGAGGTGGAGGGAACACAATCATCCTCAATAATGTTGGACACACCATATTTATCTTGACGCTTTGTCCAAATATGATGAGCACTCCGATAAGGTATGATTGAAGAAATAACTACATTGCTCACAACAAGTAAAAGCATTTTAGTAGCTAGAGCATCTATATAAGAATTCATCTTCTCCTCTAAAGATTCGTTTCGGGGATCCATAGGAGAAGAGGAACCCATATATAGAATTCCCTCAATAGATGGGTGAATGTCCTGAAAATAATCTAGCATGCGAGATTTCCAAACACCATAATTATTTGTGCCATCGAATATATAATAAGAATCGTGCACTACACCACTAGTCGACATATTTACTCTCAAGACGATAAAGCCTAAAAGCGAGAGACCAAGCTCTGATACCAATTGAAAGATCACGGATGCCGCCAAGAGGGGGGTGAATAGGCGGTTAAAAACTTCTACGAGGTGGGCTTAACAATGGCGGAACAAAACTAGCATTTTTTTTAAGCACACAGTCATTTTTCATTTTCCAAATAAATACGAAAAGGCAAATATTCCAAAGGCGATAACTTTTGATTTGAGACTCCGATTGACCCGAATCCAATTGCATTTGGTGAGAATGTATCAAGTAGTGTAATGTGAGATGCCTCACTTGGTGAGAATCCGGAAAACTGCCAAGATCAAAATCGCAACAAGATATAAAAGGGGGATATGATTTTGATGACAAAGAGCTTGCTATGAAGGTTACCACAAGCTCTATATCCTCACATGGATAAGACAAAACAACCAAATATGATGATGCAAGTATGCAAAGGTTTGAGCTCTCTCTGAACGATATGCTCGAGATACCCACTCGAGAGCCTCTCTTGATAGTACGGCTATCTATCTTAAACCCGATCAACACGAGACCGGCAAAAGGGAAAAACCTATCAAGAATACCTTTGCCTTGAGCATCCTTTGGACTTGTCTTCATCGATCTAGAAACACCGAGGATGGAAAGCACCAAACATGAGATCTTCTAGGTATGGCGCATATTGAGCTTCCACCACACATCTTCTTCTTCTTATCTTCCACCTTGGAGCCAACCCATACTCCAAGCGATGCCGATGGACAAATCCTACAAGTGACACTTAGTACACACATTAGTCCATAAAGATTGTCATTAATTACCAAAACCACACATGGGGGCCCACATGCTTCTTCACGCACGGTGGTGATGAGGAGCAGCCGTGAGCACGTCTGTTTTGTGGGCAAGGGGGTGAGGACCTAGGCGGTGGAGGGTGGAAGTTATTACATAGTGTGAAGGGGTGAGGAGGAATAACTTTCGAAATTCTGACCTACCCTGCTTGAAGGGGTGGAGGGTGGAAGTTATTACCACCATATACGTGGCCCACCTGCTAGTAACCATAGCTCAAAATTGATCCAAAAGTTGTCAAAATACATGTTTATGTTTTACCATGGAAAGTAATGCACATAGCATTGCACTTTGCGAATGAATGGATTTATTTCAATATATATTTAATTGTGTCCCTAATTTTTTCGAAAAGGGGCCAAATTTGGAAATTCGAAAGTAAACTTCAAATTTTGAACCAGACATATTGGTTGATTTGCCAAGATGCACCGATATACCAAATGCGGACACATCATCATAAATTATGGCCATGACCTTGGTCACCTTTTTTTGGACGATGGCCATATTTTTGAAAGCCTTGAATTGTTTGATAACTTCAGCAAATGGCTAAAACTCATTTAAAATGTTGGAAAGCAACTCTCATTGGCATGCAGGTCTAGAGTGTAATAGCACATCTGAGTGGCCCCACGTCAGAGCAATGTATGTTTGAAGCTTCGAACTCAAAATTTTGGTACTGTGCCCAAAAGACGCACATCCATTCAAATATCCCGCACATCCATTCAGACATACTTCATCTTTTTTTAGAATGCATAATTCCTCTCATATCCCTGCTCCTCTTGTTTGAAAGCCTTGAATTAATGTTCATTAATTTTGGCAAATGTCTATCAAGTCATTAAATGCTGGAAAGCATAGAGACCCGTGGGTCTATCCGATGGGGACAACATCCCAAGTGGGAGTAGCGTACCTTAGAAGCTTCAACTTTAAAATTTCGACAGAGCACTGAAATATCCCGCCCACCCATTCAAACATCCCTCCCATCCATTCAAACATCCAGCCCCAAAGATTATTTTATTGCACAAATATAGCCTGGAAGCTTGAAAGGGCGTTATACATTGTGTGACAAAAGGGGCGGTGGCATTTTGAGCCATCATCTTTGTAGTTGTTCCACAACAAAACACATTGTTGTTATTTGGAAATTCGAAAACGAACTTCAAATTTGGAAACAGATATATTGGTTGATTTGCCAAGACGCACCGATTTACCAAATGCGGACACATCATCATAAACTATTTTCATGACCTTGGTCACCTTTTTTGACGATGGTCATCTTCTTGAAAGCCTTAAATTGTTCGAAAATTTCAGCAAATGCCTAGAAACTCGTTTAAATGCTGGAAAGAAAGTCTCGCTGACGTGTGGGTCTAGACAGTGACAACACATCTCAGAGGACCCATGCCATAGTAGTGTATGCTAGAAGCTTCGACCTCAAAATTTTGGTACGGTGCCCAAACATCGCACCCATCCATTAAAACATCCCGCGCATCCATTCAAACATGCTTCACCTCCTTCTAGAATGCAAAATTCCTCTTTTATCCCTTATCTGGAAACAAGAATCTGAGGAGCACTGCAATAACATAGTGATATAGGTGGTAAATTTGCATTCTCCCAAGTGCATCACCCCATCGACATTTCCTAGCCCTTCTACAATATTTACCTGCCCGCCCACTCAGACATACACTAACTTTTTGGACCCACCATGCAAGTGACCCACATCTCAGTGAGCCAGAATTACAAGAATTAGAGATTCCCATCGCTTGTTGTTCAAAATTCAAACATTTTTCTCTAAACCAAGATAAAATCATTAAAATCATCGAACCTAGCTCGGAAGCTTGAAAATTCATAAAACTTGGGCATTATCCGTCAAAAAATTTATACTTTGTGAGAAAATTGGTGCGGTGAGATTTTAACCACATATAGTCTTTGTAGTTGCTTCACAACGGAAGCCATTGTTGTCACTTGGATAATTTAAATTAACTTTGAATTTGGATGCACCTTTTTTGTAAACATTGTTTGAAATGCCAATATGCAGTTATGCACCAATCTACCAAACATGCACACGTCATTGTTGGGGATATACTTTCCGGGTATCCTTACTGTGCCTCGCTGACTAGGGTGGCCCACTTCGGGTTAGAGCTTTGCTTCACAGGCGGCCCAGTCAGGGAGAAGAGACAGAGTCTAGTTCGGCTATGGGAAAACTAGAAGACTTACTGACAATGGCTTGTTATGTTACTTGTAGTTCAAGATGTACTCTGTAACCGAACCTTAGTCCTAGCCGGATAGGTCTCTCCTATAAACACTATGCCGGATATCTATATAAGCTGTCCTAGGGTAAGCCTTTAGGGCACCTCGTATTGATGATAGGCAAAATCCTTGTAACCCATACTCCGGCTCTGTTGTATTACTGGATTGCTAGCAGGAGTAGGATCCGTCCAAAGCTAGCGGATTTGAACATGGGTAAACTTGTGTGCTCACCATCTCGGAACACCGTACGTCTCACACCCCTCTCTTCCGCATGCCTTGAGGACCCCCCTCATGGCGTACGTGTCATCAAACCAACGATAGTTGGCGCCCACCGTGGGGCAAGTGAGCTTCAGATCTGTGTTTCGAGCGGAATCTACAAGAACCGGAATTGACGAAACCATCACCGACGGTCACATCCTCTACGCCAGCGACGTCCCTCTCATCATTCTCGAAGAGACCTAGATTCCGGCTAGGGAGGCTGTGCCTACCTACACCATCATGTCCTTTGGTGAGATCGATGTTTATATTAGTTTTGCTGAACCTGTCCCACCCACCCCAGCGGTGATGATAGAGGCAGAGGAAGCTTCTGGGTCCACTTTGTCCACGGAGGTGGCAGAGTTCCGGATCTTGGAAAACCCTAATCTCACCCAGCCCACACCCATTGCGGAGATAGTGGAGAAAGCTGAGTTTCAAGTAGATCTTGCGGTACAAGCCGAATCTGGAGTGGATCTCCCTAGCGAGGCTAAATCCCAGATTGATCTACCTGTCGAGGTCGAAATCTAGGAGGAGCAAGACAACAACTTTGGTTCTGGCTCTGCCAATGCCGAATAGATCAACCCTTCCTGAGGCACACGTTGAGGCGCATTATGCTGCAAGGTGCAAGCATGGATGAGGTTCTCGAGACCATCAGGCGTCTAGAAGAAGCCCACGACGAAAGCCGCAACTACCTCAGGATGCATGCATTGCACTTTGTCGGATATGTTGGATCCGGATCCGGCTCTCCCGATGCTGGAGACAACGAAGACTCGGTGGTGGAGGAAATCGGAACAAACATCAACTTACCGGCATCTTTGGATGATTCCATGACATCGGCGGATTTCCGAAAGTTCTCCACAGAATATGAAGAGGAATTCAACTCCAAAGCTACAGAAGAAGGAGAAGCCATGGATGAAGGATCCGGAGAAAACTCTCCCAAAGCACAGGATAACATGGATCTCGGAGACAATCCCGACGTCCAGATGTGCGAAAGTATCGATCAGAGCTTGACTCCGAGAAACAGACCCAAAGTCGTCTTTGCTACTAGCGCTGCCAAGAAGGCAAAGAAGAGGAACAAGAAGATTAAGACTCTGGCGAAAGATCCTCCAGCAGAGGAATTGGTTGCCGAAGAATACGTAGAAGATTCGGATGGAGCTCTAATCCTAGACGAGACAAAGGAAACTCCGGTGGATGGATACGTGGTTACCGCTGGTGCCCGTAAACTCATTGATGTTGTGTTAACTATGCCTATCCCTACAGCTACAGATCTTACACCTATAGAATTGCAAGAAAGGGCTTAAGCCCTAGAAGCGCGTCGTCAAGTACTCCTGGATGAGGCTAACAACCTTATGGGAGAAAAGAATCGCATTGCATCTGCGGGACAGTTCAACTCCCTACAACATCAAAAGACCCGGAACGGCCCTGTACGGGCTAACAAAAATCTGGAAGTCCACAAAACCCTCTTTGAGGAAGATGGCGCCATCAAAGGAGAACCTCTGCTAGATAGCAAGGGAGATCTTTTGTATGGAACGCCAGTGGAAAACACTGCTGCAGCTCAGGATATCCTGGCGAACAATCCAAACCTAGATCAAGTCTAGTTGGGCGTGAAGCTGCTCACCAAGGGTCTGAAGCAACAAAACTTCGCGAAATCCAGAAGTGGAAAACTGATCTCTCAATCCGACCAATGTCGCATGGATCCGGCCTGGAATGACATTAGGCCCCAACGGGCCCCGAAACAACATCACCGTTCCGACCGTCGGGAAGATAACTACTCAAGAACCGGATCTTCAGAGCAACAACATAGAACCGCACGTAACTAGAGCAATCTTGCTCCAGCCGTAGAGCGAGACACGGTCGCGGCATTGGTTCCGGGACACCCTCCTCGGCGAGAGTCAAATAATCGCAGGGAAGAAGACAAAGAGCAACATCGAGAGGAGGACTAACAAAGGATGCCACCTCCTATTCATACAAGCCGTCCGGCTGAACCCCATCATGGTGGCGGGAATGGCGGACAAAGGAACGACGGACATTGTGCCGAGTCAAGCCGGAAGGGGGATTGTCTTAATGAATATCCTCCCCGAAACCGAGATAATGACGCTCTAGATGGAGGCCAGCGATCAGCCGAAAACAACCCACCTACACCACCCTGTCCACCAAGCAGCCATCACAATGGCTCTCAAGGAGGCCAAGGAGGGCGTCGTGGCGGAGGCGGTGGTGGTAGAAGCAGAAGTCCGGCTCCAAGGCACCGCAGCCACAGCCAACAACCAAGAGGCATTCCCTGTCACCAAGTGACACGAGACACCGGATCAACTCTAACATAAAGGCACGGTGCTACGAGAACGATGATATCTACGTGGGTCCAAAGTGTTTCGGACCACGGATTCGACAAACACACTTCTCGGAACGATTTGCTATCTCAAGGCACATCCAAGCCTACGACGGTGTGGCTCGGACAGATACTTGGCTCCAGGATTTTTTCCAGGCTTGCTGCATCGCCAAAGGCAAAAATAGCTTGGTCGCGACCCAGTATCTCCCACTTATGCTATGGAAGATGGCACAATCATGGCTTAATGAACTTCTGGAGAACACCATTAATAACTGGTATGACATGCAAAGTGCATTCTTTTAGAATTTCAAAGGCACATATCGGAGGCCCTATACGGTAGGAGACCTGCAGCGTTGCACCTAGAAAGCCGGAGAAACTTGCCGAGATTACCTGAGACGATGGATCGACACCAAGAACTCCTGCGAAGGGGTAAATGATCAAACTGTGATTGAAGCTTTCATTGCAGGACTCCCAATTGGTTTACTACATCACTGTTTGAAGTGTGACAAGGTCACTAATCTGGGAGAGATGATAGAAACGGCAAGCAAATATGCAAATGCCGATGACGACGTAAAAGGACTACTAAACGTCCTGGCGGTACCACAGTCGACAAAACAGCCGAAGCAACAAGCTCAGAAGCGCAAGAACACCTCGGAAGAAAAACCCAACGCGGAAACCGCAATTGTCACTTCTACTTTCGGGTCTAGAGGATGAGGAGGGCGTGGTGACAGCCGCGGACGCGGTCGTGGGACATCAAGAGTCTAGGGTAGAGGAGACCAGCAACCTGGCAAAACCTACTCCTGGGCTGACATTGCCAACAATCCGTGTGTGCATCACTTAGATGCCAACAGGGGATCGTCCCACACAAATGCTGAGTGTCATTTCAATGAAGACATCAAGAAACACGATTCCGCTGGCTACAGAGCTAAGCGGAAGAAGGGAAAGAAGAATCCGGTAAAAGAAAAGGAGACCAAGGAAGATTCCGACATGGAGGAAGGTGACACTTCGAATCCAAAGACGGATTGAAACAAGAACTTCCCAACAAAGAAAGACACTTATGTCACTTTCCTTGGGTGTCAACCAGCTAAGGTGAAGAAGGAAGTTTTGCATGAGCTCAACACAACTGTTCCGGCTGTCCCTTAATTCTTGGACTGGTCGGAAGTGACAATCACCTTTGACCGTGTTGATCATCAGCCTAAGTTGCACAGGAGAGGAAAACATGCCTTAGTCATCAATCCCCTTATTGATGGCTATGGTTTCTCCAAGAATCTCATGGATGGTGGCAGTAGCATCAACATCCTCTACATCGAAACGCTGCATCGGATGAGGATCTCGGAAACTCAGCTGAATCACAGCTCTGTGATCTTTCATGGAGTTGTCCTAGGAAGACAAGCAAATTCCCTAGGAGAGATCACTTTGGATGTTACTTTTGTAACTCCAAAGAATTACCGAACGAAAGCACTTTCCTTCGAAGTGGTCTCGCTCAAGAGCGCATACCACGCTATATTCGAACGTCTGGCTTACTAGGCTTTCATGGATCATCCGTGTTACATTTACAATATGATGAAAATTCCAGATCCGAAGGGCGTGATCACCATCAGCGAGACACGAAGAAAGCACGAGAATGTGAAGACGAATATGCCTCCTTTGCTAAAGCCATACTGCACGCCCAGGAGTACCAGGAGATCAAGAAGACCATCGACCCGTCTAAGATGCCCGCGACGAAGAAGGAGGTGACAAAGCTGACTCCGGAGTTCAAGGCATCAGAAGAGACGAAGATGACGCCGTTGAAGGATGATGACCCCTCCAAGGTGACCGAGATAGGTGTAGGTTTAGATAGCGCATAGGAAAGCACGCTCGTCAAGTTCCTCCAAGCATATCAAGATATCTTCGCATGGCAGCCATCTGACATGACTGGAGTACCTAGGGAACTTGCCGAGCACTCTCTAAATGTACACATAAACGCTAAACCCGTCAAACAGTCCTTATGACGTTTCTGCAATGAAAAGAAAAATGCAACAGCAGCTCGGCTAGAGTTCGCCGGATTCATAGAAGAGGTCATCCACACTGAGTGGTCAGCCAATCCTGTAATGGTCGCTAAAAAAGACACCACTGATTTAAGGATGTGTGTTGATCATACTGCCTTGAACAAGGCTTGTCCCAAAGATCTGTTTGCTCTGCCTAGAATTGATCAAGTTATTGATTCTACGGCAGGCTCGGAAGTCCTATATTTTCTCGACGCATATTTCGGTTATCACCAAATTCAGATGAAGGAATCAGCCAAAGTCAAAACTTCATTCATAACCCCGTTCGGAAGCTCCTGTTTCGTCATGATGCCCTTTGGGCTCAAGAACGCAGGAGCTACGTCCCAGCGCACTATGCAGTGTTGCCTCCACGATCAAATCGGATGCAATGTACATGCATATGTGGACGACATAGTGGTGATGTCCAAAAAGAAGGAAACCTTAATTTCTGACTTGAAGGAAACGTTCGCTAATCTATGAAAATACAACATAATGCTTAACCCGAAGAAATGTTTCTTTGGAATACCATCTGGAAAATTGTTAGGTTTCATCGTGTCTCAAAGAGGCATAGAGGTGAACCGAGATAAAAATAAGGTTATACTCAATATTTCTAGGCCGACTCACCTGAAAGACGTTCAAAGACTAACTGGTTGCATTGTTGTAACAGTCGGTTTGTAAGCTGGCTCGGCGAAAGAGCCGCACCACTCTACAAGCTCCTAAAAAAGACTAAAAAGTTCGTTTGGACTGGCGAAGCTGAAGCTGCACTACAAGACCTGAAAGCAGTACTCTCATCTGCTCCTATCCTTGCAGCACCGGAACCTCGTGAACCGATGTTGCTCTATCTCGTTGCGACAAACAGAGTCGTTAGTGTCGTCATGGTAACTTCTTCTCCCTTGAAGGAATTGACCTTAATTCGTCGAATAATTCTCATAAACGAAAATCACCAGGACTAAAGTTCCTCTCAACAACATTGATGTCTTGCTAGGCAATCATGGACACTGCATTGAACATCTTTATTTCCTGCCTCTACATAATCTGCAACTCAAATTCTTGAAGTGAAAGAATCCAACGGATCAATATTGGCTTATGTTCTTTCCTCTCAAGGAGTTCTTTTAAACCATCATGATCCGTGTGAACTCTTACCATTGCATCAAGTATGCAAGAACAAAATTTGTCACAAGAGAAAAATATAGTAAATAGTTCCTTGTCTTCCTTTGGGTAATTCTTCTGAGCACCATTTAGAGTTCTACTAGCATGATGTATAATATTAAATCTGTGACCAATATGTTATCCCAGAGTTACTCCTACAACATCATCACTAGCTTCACATATTAGGTCAAAGGTTGTATCCCAGATAGGTGGTTTAATGATGGGAGCACGAGATAAAGCATTTTTGAGTTGACCAAAGGCTTCAAGACATTTATCATCAAAATTAAATCTTACTCCCTTTTGTAGGAGGTTAGTCAAAGGTTTAGATATTCCAGAGAAAATTCTAATGAACCTTCTATAAAAACCCACATGACCAAGGAAACTTCTTATACCTTTAATATCCCTAGGTCGTGGCATTCTCTCAATTGCCTCAACCTTAGCTCTATCAACTTCAATTCCCTTACCTGATACCTTGTGTCCAAGGACTATACCTTCTTTGACCGTAAAATGGCATTTCTCCCAGTTTAGAACAAGATTGGTTTCTTCACAACACTACAAAACTCTTTTGAGATTACCCAAGCAACTAGTAAACAAAGTTCCATAGATAGAAAAGTCATCCATAAATACGTCCATTATAAGTTCTATGAAATCAGCAAAAATAGCAGCCATGCATCTTTGAAAAGTAGCCGGAGCATTACATAAACCAAAAGGCATACGTCGGTAAGCATGTAAACCATAAGGACTAATGAAAGTTGTTTTAAGTTGGTCATTAGGATGAACAACTATTTGAGAAAAAATAGAATATACGTCCAAGTAACAAAAATGTGTATGGTTTGCTAACCTCTCTAAAGTTCTATCTATGAACAGTAAAGGATAGTGATCTTTCCTAGTTTCTTTATTTAACTTTCTGAAGTCTATACACATCCTATGCCCAACAATAGTTCTAGTAGGTATCAATTCATTATTTTCATTAGGAACAAATTCTTAGGGACACAATGAACATGACTTGCCCATTCACTTTCTTTAACAGGATAGATTATACCTGCGTCCAGTAGGCTTCCAATTTCTTTTCTTACCACTTCTTTCATTACAGGCTTCAATCTTCTATTAAATTCCACAACTGGTTTAGCACCTTCCTCCATGAATATTCGATGGATGGCTATCATGGGACTGATGCCCTTCAAGTCATCCATTGAGTACCCAAAGGCCTTGCGATGCTCCTTGAGTACCTCCATAAGTTCTTCTTCTTATTTTCCTGAAAGTTTAGCATTGATAATAACAGGAAATTTATTTGTATCATCTAGAAACCTGTATTTGAGATTATCTGGTAGAGTCTTCAACTCTGGAGGTGGTAGTTCCTCGTCCCCTCTCTTTTCTGGCTCTTCAAAAGCCTCATCAGTTGGAGGTCCCTTTATGGTAAGTGAATCAAATTCATCTTCTAGTTCTTCTAGTTCCTCCATAACTATTTCTTCATAATTTGGATCTTCATTTATTTCTTCTTCTTGATTAAAGAAAAGAGCCGCCATTTCTTCAATAGTTTTCTCCTCTTCTTCTTCTTGTATTTATGGAGGTTTGTCTTTAAATTTGGAAAAATGGAATTTATTTTCCATCCCCCCAAGCTTAAGAGACACATTCTCCTTCTTGAAATTAACGTAGGAACCTATATCACCCAAAAAGTTTCTTCCAAATATAATATGGCAAAGAGTGTCAGCTGACATATCAACAACTACAAAATCGATGGGAAAGTTTTTATTGCCAATTGTGACAGTTGCATCTTCAACTACTCCCATTGGAATTCTAAGATTTTTTATTGGCTAACATAAGTGTCATATCAGTATTTTCAATTGTAGATGGTTCTATTTCTTCTTTTATTTCTAAATAGAAATCATAATATATACCATTAACTTTGGTGCCAAGATCACATAAACCTTAATGCGAGGTTTCTTTAAATATGCAGGGAAGAATAGGCTTACCCACATATTTTACCTTCGTTTTACCTTCAACCAATATGGAAGTCTCTTCATCAAGTTCAACTATGTTACAATGTGCGTACATAGCCATAATTGCTTCCTTGTTTACCTCTTCATCTTTGGTTTCCTCCAGATGTTCCACGACTTCTGGCATATTTTCTTCTTCCTTTTTATCTTGTACTGCTTTGACCTGTTCATACTCAAGAATATGCTTTCGTGCAATGTTAGGAAAAGGAATTTCATTTATTGGTTCTAAGGAGGCCAGTGTTGCTTTATCTTCTCTTTTCTTCTCAAGTTCGGGTGGTGGATCATACTTGACCGGTCCCTCTTTTGGAGCTTTAATATGTTCTGTAAAATCTTTAACAACTTGCAACACAAGATCTGAATCTAAGTAAAGTTCTTTAGATAATTCTTTAACATGGCCTTTTTTATTATAGTCATGAATACAATCATGTTCTATTTCTATGCCTCCTTCACTTCCTAGACCAAAATTCCATGAAACTCTATGATCACGAATTCTATTAAGTAAAGCCCAAGATTTAGGTATAGGAAGATTCATAAAGGCTCCTTCCACGAAAGAGTCTAGTTCAATTTCATTTGATTCAGTTAAACTGCCATAAAAGATATGCAATAAATACCATTCAGGTAAATCATGATGCGGACATAGACGTAGTAAATCTTTAAATGTGATATAAGCTCTTACTAGTCCTTCATTAAAACGGTTTTCCCAAGTCATTATAAGACGCCCGATTCCAAAAGATTTTGACAATGGATAATATTTTGCTAGAAATTCACAGGCTATATTATCCCAAGTAGTAGTGGCGTCAGGTGGTAGGGATCTATACCACGAGAGAGCTATACTAGTCAAAGTCTGACTACAAAGTTTAACCCTTACCTCATTCGGTAGTATATCCCGTCAATAGAAAAGTGCCACATATATCCTTGAAACATGCAATATGCTCATATGGATCAGGATCTTCTTCATCTCCAGTAAATTCCTTCTTATGTAGAATACTAAGTAGTAGAGGATTTATTTCAAACCCGCTTGTCTTCTCATTGGAGTTCTCTCTTTTATAAATATCATAGGGCTTCCCAAAATAGTTGAGTGGGTTAGCACTAGTCATAAGATCAAACTCCATCATGTTGGTGGGAAACTGTAACTCAAAACAAAATTTAGCAAGACAAAAATAAATAAGCAAAAACTAAAAGACCTACAATGCTTAGCTCCCCGGCAACGGCGCCAGAAAATAGCTTGATGCCTGCAAGTGCACATATCGTTTGTAGCTAGTTTAGAAATAAAGATATCGATCCCACAGGGAGCAGGAGTCTAAAGTCTAATAACTCCTGAAATAGATATTACGATAGAAATGCTAGATTAAGTTCTAAGTAACAAGCTAAAATGCGAGTATTGTGTAAAAAGGTGTTTGGGGGTTTTAGGTATAAGAGCAATAATAAAGTAAAGAAAAATAACTTAATACAGAAAGTAAGTATCGCGTATGTAAGAAGATTGGAACTGTAGTAGGGAAAAAGCATTCTCAGGGAGTAGTGGATACACCACTAGTATTATAAGGATCTAAGATAATGATTATCATCATGAATATTCTCAACTATGTATGTGTGGGAGGAACTCTGTATTTGGATAATTAGGCAACAATCGCTGCTCACATCATCCTCATAACCACAACAGTCAGCAATCGAGATCAATCGAGTTACTGCGCTATTAAGGGATGTAATCCCGCAGGACATATCCCATGGCATGGATAGTGTTCCATGAGTTTCCTCGGTTTCCCAAGTTGATACGTAAGGGGTGCCAACAGCTTTGCAGTCACTGTAAGTGCTAGCACGCCTCCGTCTACCAACTAGTAGTTCCCTCCACCAAGGCCCCACCAGAGGCAAATATTGAGAGGTCAACTTCTCTCAACATCAAGATGTACAAAATCTAACACATGGTCACAACGATGAATATCATAATAGACTTTATCTTATTTCAATCTCATACTAAGGTTTCTCCATCTCCCCAAGAACTAAAGATCTACTCAGACATGGAGGCAATCAACATCATGGTAATGGTAATGGAAACAATCATAGATGAATATTACTTGTATAAATCCACAACGAGTACGGGACTTACAACACGATCTAGACAAGATGTAGATGGGATGGATGGAGATGGTAGTGATGCAGCGGTGGTTTATGAAGATCGATGCCTTAGCCTCCCGGATATGTGCAGGGCGAAGATGGATCCTTTTGGATGAGTTCCCCCTCCAGATGCCTTCTGGAGGTGAGTTTTCTGCGATTTCTGGGTGTTATGTATGTCGTCTCCTCGAACCAATTGCACGGGGTGAAACTATTTGACGAGGCGAAGGTGGTGGCAACTATACAGACGGAGCTATACGGCCGGAAAATGTGCTTGATGGCTCAATGCACGGCGCCCAGAAAATGCTTGGTGCGTGGTTGATGTTGAGCTCGTTGGGAACCCCAAGAGGAAGGTATGATGAGCACAGTAGCAAGTTTCCCTCAGTTATAAAACCAAGGTTTAATCGAACCAGTAGGAGCAAGGAAACACCCCAAAGGTGTTACTAGCTGAGCGTTGGCAGGGCACACTACCGGTGCTAGTAGCAACGTGGAGACCTGCACAACACAACCACAGAACTTTGTCCCCAACTTGCGATGAGGTTGTCAATCTCACCATGTTCTGCGGAAAACAAATGATTCAACGTATCAAATGGAAAGAAGTAAAAGTTTGCAGAAAGTAAACACAAAGTAGTAAACAGTTTATAGATTGTATGTAAAAGAAAAGGACCGGGATCCATAGTTCAGTAGAGGTGGCTCTCCTTAGATAGATAACATGCTGGGTGAACAAATTACAGCGGGGCAATTGACAAACACCGATAAAGCAATACATGCATATACTAATCATCTTGACTCCTTTGAGACTTGATTGGGCATTACAACATAATACATAGACCGCCATCCAACTGCATCTATGACTAATAATCCACCTTCAGGTTATCATCCGAACCCCCTCCAGTATTAAGTTGCAAGCAACAGATTATTGCTTTACGAACTGCGTGTAAAGTAAACAATACGATTGTTCTATGAACAAAGGATTGTTGTTTTCTCCCTAGTAGCAACAACACATCTAGTACCTTAGAGATTTCTGTCACTTCCCAAGATTACCAGAGGCATGAACCCACTATCGAGCATAAATACTAACTCTTGGAGTTGCTAGCATCTACTCGGCCAATATAGCTACTAACAACGGAAAGCATGCAAGATCACAAATAACAAAGACATGATAGAATCAATAATCAATCTGAAATAGCATCTCAATATCCATCAGATCCCCACAAACACAACATGTATGATTACAAATAGATGATCTTGATCATGAACGGAGCTCACAAGATCTAAACATGAAAGCACAAAGGAGGAGAACCAGCCATCTAGCTACTACATGGATCCGTAGTCCAAGGATGAACTACTCATGCATCACACAAAGGAGGCTTGCATGGTGATGAAGAAGGCATCCAGGGTGAATTCCCCTCTCCGGCAGGGTGCCGGGAAGAGGTTCAGATCCCTCCCGATCTAGGGATGGAGATGACGGCGGCTACAGACTCTTTCTTGGATTTTTGATCGGGCCGTTAGGGTTTTCGTCCCGAGGGTAATATATAGGAGGAAGGAGAGGCCAAGGGGGTGCCGGGAGCGGCCACACCACCCCCTAGCGTTGGCCAGGCCTGGCAGCGTGGCCAGGTGGTGTGGTGGCCCCCTGGCCCCTCCCCGTCTCGTACTCTAGCATCTGATGACATCCGGAAAAATAGGCACTTTGGCTTTTGTCCCGTCCAACTCCGAGAATATTCATTTTCTGACTTTCCTGGAACCAAAAACAGCAGAAAATAGGCAGCTGGCACTGTGGCTCTTGTTAATAGGTTAGTCCAAGAAATCATATGAAAAGTACTCCAAAGTTGGAACAAAACACAAGAAAGTGGATAAAACCAAGCATGGAACATCAAAAATTATAGATACATTTGTAATGTATCAACATCCCCAAACTTAACTCCTGCTCGTCCTCGAGTAGGTAAGTGATAAAAAGAAAGAATAATTTTTGAGGTGATATGCACAATTAAAGATTTGATCAAAGTATTTGCAAAACATTCAAAGCTGGGGTCATAGTACTTCAATCATAGCATGAAAGACAAAGTTCTAGCAATAAGCAAAGAAACTATGATGCAACATGAAAAGGCACAAACAAAAGATTCATGAATAACAATGCTTTGCAAGACGTTTGTTTGTTTCACATAAAGAAAACATAGCATAATAGTATTCAGCTTGTCCCTCAATAGAGTAGCAAATATAAATGCATAGGACACCCTCAAAGTTCATAAGAGTGACTAGATACAATAGTTTAAAACAGGCAATAATAAGTTATGCATCAATCAACTAGTCTTGGGACAATGCACATAGAACTAAGAATGGCCACTATGCTCTCAAAGTAGGTGCATAAAGGTAGAAGGTGGAGACTCAATGTAATGGTGGAAAAAAAGCCTTTGTAAAAGGAAGTAGGGATTCAAGTCTCATAAAGAGCTTCCAAAAATTATGGTACTTATAGCTTTCAGCTCTCATTGCCCCTATCATAAGCATCTTTAAGGTGATTAAGGTTAAAGGGACACAACTAAGAGGATATGCTTGACAAGTTATAAACCGAAATCTCATGCCCCTTACTTACGAAGACCGATCCTCATGCTACTCAACTTCAGTCACGAGTAAGCTCTTGTCATTGTAAGTACATGTGTATCATTAAGAACCGCCAACGGGGTACCCCTTGCACATGATACGGGAGTTTCCCATAATCAAAATGACAGGGCAAGTAGACAATGAGCATCTCAGCGATCTTTTTATTTGATATTTGCATAGGTTTTTATTGAGGATGCTTCATAGAGTGCTCATTTTGGTGATGCTGCAAGTTTCCACCATGATTAGGCATGGCTTAGGCTAGCAGCCCAGGCGTTTTTCTAACACACATACAAACTCCATGATCTTACAAGTTCCACTTTTATTTCACACCGCCAGGAATCGTAAGCAAAAGAACATGGTATCAACGGGGTACAAAGTACAAGTGGAATGTTGAAAGCGTTCCCCATGAAACATGGTTCTGCTAATTTCAACTTATAAAGCGCAAGCATATACGCAACAAAGAAGGACCCAATGGTTCAAGTTTATTAAATGCAAAAAGTAAAGTGTGCCATCAAGTTCGTGAGAGCTTTAATCACTAGTTTTCTCATAACAAGTTTAATTTGGAAGATAAACAGAAGCATGAATATACTTGGAATAGCATAAGCTAGCAGGTAGGTGTGGTGGACTATTTGGAATAACTTGGTTTAGGGAGTTAGGTGCATGAGTGGAACTCATACTTTGTTGTGGAGGCTAGCAAAAGACTGGGAGCGACAAACTAAGAGAGCAATAATGGCCATAATCATGCAGAGCGACAAAACATCATTGATCAAAGCATAAAGTGACACTACAAATTGAAAACTAAAGGATCATAAAGGCTATGGTGACTTGAGATAGTCATAACATGGTGTGAGCATGTGCCAAGTCAACCCAAATAAAGCATCAAAGTAGAATACCACTATACTATGCTTTAATATGCTAAAACAACGCATGATTCATCCAAGGCACATTAAGCAATCTCAATTGTTTATAACAAGTGATTCTACAGAAAAGAATACTAAGCATAAAGCCAAAACAATATCAAGTCATGGCATGACAAAGCATAGGCCACAGTCAAAAACAAGCTCTTTTTACCACATAAGCATGAACTTTCCTACTCTTTTCCAAACCAAACCAAACTATTTGCAAACCAATGTAAGAAAGAGGGGGTCCAACCAATTTATTCCGAAAACTAAGAAAACCAAAGCAAACGAAAAACCAAAACGAAAACGAAAAAGAAGACGCTCCAAAAAAAACACAATTGTGCATGAAACAATAAAAATGAAGCGTTTGGAAGAAACCTGGGATTTTTATTGATGAAGAAGGGGATGCCTTGGGCATCCCCAAGCTTTGACGCTTGTACTTCTTGGATATTTCTTGGGGTGACATGCGTGGCATCCCCAAACTTGAGCTTCAGTCCATCCTTCATCTCATTACTCTTTCCTTCCATACACCTGAAATTGTTCCTTCATACAACACTTCACACAATCTTTATTAGCAACATTAGTGCACTTAAGATAAATAAGTCTTAAGGTTCAGTTCTAACACCAAATAAACTTCCATTAGAACACTAGCTACTGTAGCACTTCCCTCAAAAAGCTCAATTTCCCAAAAGAACTCAAAAAGGAACCAACAAGAAGCAAATGCAGAAAATGCAGAAAATGCCAGAAATCTGTCAAAACAGACCAGCAGGTCAAGATGAATTTTTTAGAAGACCTTATGTTGCTCAATTAAAAAAGTGTTGAACTAACTAAAGTTATATAACAACCTGGGGCATAAGCACAAAAAAGTACAGCTCAATCCGACATACAGACCTCTCTCACGAAGTTTTACGGTGAAGCACAGAAATCTGTTTCGGGACATCAAATTTCCCAATCATTACTTCTCTCTCATTAGAGGTTACTCTTGGCACAAAAAGCAAATAAAAAGGATAAGGAGAGGTTATTACAGAGGTATAACTTCCAAGACTCATCTAAAACTTTTGGGTTATCTCCCAATAAGTACTTTTCTTTAACGCCTTCAAGTTAGGCATAAGAAGCAAGAAAGAATCAAGTGTTCTCAAATGAAGAAGCATTAAGACCAAATTTTGTTTTCATAAGAGAAGCAAAAGAAATCTTTTCTATCTTTTTGGGGAAGTGTTCTGTACCTTTCTTGAGTGGGAGTTGATATTTAATGGTGCCTTCTTTCATATCAATGATGGCACCAACAGTTCTAAGAAAATGTCTTCCCAAAGTAATAGGACAAGAAGGATTGTATTCAACATCCAAAACATAGAAATCAACGGGGACATAGGAATTGTTAACCATAATAAGAACATCATTAAGACTCCCCATGTGTTCCTTTTTAACATTATCATCAAGTGGGACATTCAAATAGCAATCTTTAAGAGGAGGCAAATCAAGCATATCATAAATCCTTCTAGGCATAATAGAAACACTACTATCAAGATCACACAAAGCTTTGAAATCAAAGTCATTCACTTTCATATTAATGATGGGTTCCCAACCATCCTCTTGTTTTATAGGAATAGAAGATTTATGTTTCATCTTTTCTTCTTTAATTTTTATGAGAGCATCAGTAATGTGTTTTGTAAAGGCCATGTTCATAGCACTAGCATTAGGACTTCTAGCAAGCTTTTGTAGGAACTTAATAACTTAAGAGATATTGAAACCATCAAGATCAAAATCAAATTTATCATCTAAAGTAGTAGAACTATTACTAACCTCAACACTAGTGGTGGTAATAGTAGAAACACTAATGTTTCTAGCAATTTCATCTTCTCTTTCCCACTTAGCATGTAATTCAGCTGATAGTCTAACATTTTCATCAATTTTTACTTGTATGGCATTAGTAGTTGCAAAGGGATTATCATTAGTTTCAGGTTTAGCAGCCATTTTACTCAAAGTAGATTGAGCTTCAGCTAAAGATTCTATATTTCTTTCAGCATTAGAGAGTTTTTCCTCAATAGTTTTATTGAAAGCAGTTTGTTTACTAATAAACTCTTTAAGCATAACTTCAAGTTTAGAGGGAGCACTCCTATTATTGTTGTAAGAATTTCCATAAGCATTACCATTGTTGGGAGGATATGGCTTATAATTGTTGTTACCAAAATTGTTCCTATAAGCATTATTGCCAAAGTTATTCTTTCTTATGAAGTTGACATCAACTTGCTCTTCTTGAGCAACCAAATAAGCCAAAGGGACAATATTTGGATCAATATGGGCTTTCCCATTAACAAGCATATACATAATAATATCAATCTTATCACTCAAGGAGGAAATTTCCTCAATAGAATTTACCTTCCTACCTTGTGGAGCTCTCTCAGTATGCCATTCAGAATAATTAACCATCATATTGTCCAGAAGTTTTGTTGCAGCACCCAAAGTGATGGTCATAAAGGTACCTCCAGCAGCAGAATCCAATAGGTTCCTTGAAGAATAGTTCAATCCTGCATAAAAAGTTTGGATGATCATCCAAGCAGTCAGTCCATGAGTGGGACAATTCTTTACCAAAGATTTCATTCTTTCCAAAGCTTGAGCAACATGTTCATTATCAAGTTGTTTAAACTTCATTATTTCACTTCTCATGGATATAATCTTAGCAGGAGGATAGTATTTTTCAATAAAAGCATCTTTGCACTTAGTCCAAGAATGAATACTATTCCTAGTTAAGGAATTCAACCATTCTTTAGCTTTTCCTCTCAAAGAGAAAGGAAACAATTTCAGCTTAATAATATCACCATCTATATCCCTATGCTTTTGCATCTCACAAAGTTCAACAAAGTTATTTAGATGGGAAGCAGCATCTTCATTACCAATACCAGAAATTTGTTCTCTCATAACAAGATTGAGCAAAGTAGGTTTTATCTCAAAGAAAGTATTTTCAGCCACAGGTGGAGCAATTGGTGTGCTCATAAAATCATTGTTGTTGGTGCTAGTGAAGTCACACAACTTAGTGTTTTCAAGAGTAGTCATTTTTTTGGGGTTTTCAAATAAGAAAGCAAACTACTAAAACTAATTTTTTTTGTGTTTTTGAATAACAAAACAAGCAAACAAAGCAAAAAAGAAAACTAAGAAAAATAAAAACAACAAAGTAAAGAGATTGGTTATGAGGGACTCCCCTTGTGAAGATGTCCTTGACTCCCCGGCAACGGCGCCAGAAAATCGCTTGATGGCTCAATGCACGGCGCCCAGAAAATGCTTGGTGCATGGTTTATGTAGAGCTCGTTGGGAACCCCAAGAGGAAGGTATGATGAGCACAACAACAAGTTTCCCTCGGTTATGAAACCAAGGTTTAATCGAACCAGTAGGAGCAAGGAAACACCCCAAAGGTGTTACTAGCTGAGCGTTGGCAGGGCACACTACCGGTGCTAGTAGCAACGTGGAGACCTGCACAACACAACCACAGAACTTTGTCCCCAACTTGCGATGAGGTTGTCAATCTCACCATGTTCTGCGGAAAACAAAGGATTCAACGTATCAAATGGAAAGAAGTAAAAGTTTGCAGAAAGTAAACACAAAGTAGTAAACAGTTTATAGATTGTATGTAAAAGAAAAGGACCGGGATCCATAGTTCAGTAGAGGTGGCTCTCCTTAGATAGATAACATGCTGGGTGAACAAATTACAGCGGGGCAATTGACAAACACCGATAAAGCAATACATGCATATACTAATCATCTTGACTCCTTTGAGACTTGATTGGGCATTACAACATAATACATAGACCGCCATCCAACTGCATCTATGACTAATAATCCACCTTCAGGTTATCATCCGAACCCCCTCCAGTATTAAGTTGCAAGCAACAGATTATTGCTTTACGAACTGCGTGTAAAGTAAACAATACGATTGTTCTATGAACAAAGGATTGTTGTTTTCTCCCTAGTAGCAACAACACATCTAGTACCTTAGAGATTTCTGTCACTTCCCAAGATTACCAGAGGCATGAACCCACTATCGAGCATAAATACTAACTCTTGGAGTTGCTAGCATCTACTCGGCCAATATAGCTACTAACAACGGAAAGCATGCAAGATCACAAATAACAAAGACATGATAGAATCAATAATCAATCTGAAATAGCATCTCAATATCCATCAGATCCCCACAAACACAACATGTATGATTACAAATAGATGATCTTGATCATGAACGGAGCTCACAAGATCTAAACATGAAAGCACAAAGGAGGAGAACCAGCCATCTAGCTACTACATGGATCCGTAGTCCAAGGATGAACTACTCATGCATCACACAAAGGAGGCTTGCATGGTGATGAAGAAGGCATCCAGGGTGAATTCCCCTCTCCGGCAGGGTGCCGGGAAGAGGTTCAGATCCCTCTCGATCTAGGGATGGAGATGACGGCGGCTACAGACTCTTTCTTGGATTTTTGATCGGGCCGTTAGGGTTTTCGTCCCGAGGGTAATATATAGGAGGAAGGAGAGGCCAAGGGGGTGCCGGGAGCGGCCACACCACCCCCTAGCGTTGGCCAGGCCTGGCAGCGTGGCCAGGTGGTGTGGTGGCCCCCTGGCCCCTCCCCGTCTCGTACTCTAGCATCTGATGACATCCGGAAAAATAGGCACTTTGGCTTTTGTCCCGTCCAACTCCGAGAATATTCATTTTCTGACTTTCCTGGAACCAAAAACAGCAGAAAATAGGCAGCTGGCACTGTGGCTCTTGTTAATAGGTTAGTCCAAGAAATCATATGAAAAGTACTCCAAAGTTGGAACAAAACACAAGAAAGTGGATAAAACCAAGCATGGAACATCAAAAATTATAGATACATTTGTAATGTATCGGTGCTCTGGTCGTATAGTTGGTCGTTGGACCTTCTGCTTCTCTTGTTCGCTTATGGTTTTCTTTTGGTATTATTAATATTTCCCAAATAAGCGATTTACATTGTTTTTGACTCCTTTTCTCCATAGTACAACTGCTCCAAGAATTGTAACCATTGGATCCATCATTTGTCCTGATCCTGGTGAAAACAGACGTAAAATGTGCGCGCGAGCGCCGTAAAATTCCAAGATCCTACATCTATAATGCAAAATAATAATGTAAAACATAATGCAAATATGCACTCATCAATAGTCTTTGTAGTTGCTTCACAATGGAAGCCATTGTTGTCACTTGGACAGTTTAAATTAACTTCAAATTTGGATGCACCTTTTCTGTAAACGTTGTTTGAAATGCCAATATGCAGTTATAATAAACTACAGCAAACATATTGTCATGACCTTGGTCATCTCGTTTGAAATCCATGAATGTTCATACACGGTACGCCATATTGTGAAATGGGTTTCTACAAAAGTTGTCAAATTTTAGCATACTTTTCATGGAAACTAGATAGTGCACATAACAAAATACTCTACAAAATAAAGGCATTTCTTCAATTTATATATTTTTTATTTGGATTCTTCTTTCGAAAGGTCCCACATTAGGCTATATTACTAGCATTCATATCAAGAATAGCATGTACTTATACATCAAAATTTAAGATAATTTCGTTAAATTGGGTAACGCCATTCTATTTGACGAATATAAGCATAAACCCTGAGAAATATCAAAAATTTCCTAAACCTTGAACCCTAAACAACCCCTAAAACCTAAACCCTAAATCCCTAAACCCTCAGCCATAAACCCTAACCAAGCAGGTTGCATGCACTCATTGATCAAAATTTGAGATACTTTCATTAAATCAACTAACATCATTCTATTATATGAATAAAAGCATAAATCTTGAGCATTATTGAAAATTCGCTAAACCCTAAACAACCCATCAAACTAAACTGTAAAACCCTAAGCCCTCGACCCATAAACCCTAACCAAGCAGGTACCGTGCACTTATAGATCAAAATTTGAGATACTTTCAATAAAATGATGTAACCCCATTCTATTCCACAAATATAAGCATATATCATCTTGAACATTATTGAAAATTTCTGAAACCCTTACCAAGCACATAGCATGCACTTATAGATCAAAATTTGATATACTTTCGTTTAATTGGTAATGCCATTCTATTCGATGAATATAAGCATAAATCTTGAGTATTATCGAAAATTCCCTAAACCCTAAATAACCCCTGAAACCGAAACCCTAAAACCCAAAACCCTCAACCCATAAAGACTAATCAAGCAGGTATCGTGCACTTATAGATCAAAATTTGAGATACTTTCAATAAATCAGGTAACGCCATTCTATTCGACGAATATATGCATAAAGCTTGAGCATTATTCTAAATTTGCTAAACCCTAAACCCTATACAACCATAAAACCTAAACTGTAAAACCCTAAAACACAAAGCCCTCAACCCATAAACCCTAACCAAGCATGTATCATGCACTTATGGATCAAAATTTGAGATACTTTCCTTAAATCAGATAACGGCATTCTATTCGATGAATATAATCATAAATCTTTGAGCATTATTGAAAACTCGCTAATCCCTAAACCCTAAGAAACCCATCAAACCTAAACCGTAAAACCGTAAATCCTCGACCCATAAACCCTAAACCAATCAGGTACCATGCACTTATAGATCAAAATCTGAGATACTTTCCTTAAATTGCGGTAACACCATTCTATTCCATGAATATAAGCATAAAGCTTGAATATTATTGAAAATCAAAAAGGCTTAACCCTAAACCCTAACCTCCTAACCCTAGAAACCTAAACCGTTACCAAGCAGGTATAATGCACTTATAGGTCAAAATTTGAGATACTTTCATTAAATTGTGATAACGCCATTCTATTCAATGAATATAACCATATATATAAAGCTTGAACATTATTATTGAAAATTCCCTAGACCCTAAAAATAAACAATCATAAACCCTAAAACCTTGAACAACCCTAAACCCTAAATCATGAACCCTAAACTCTAAAAGCCTAAACCCTAAAATCCTAAGCCATAAACCCTGAAGCCCTAAACCCTCAACACAAAATAAACCCCGAACTGTAAACTTAACCCTAGGCTATATATACTTTGTGTGAAAACTAGGGCAGTGGGATTTTGAGCCATATTTTGTAGTTGCTTCATGACAAAAGTCATTGTTGTGTCTTAAAAAATTGAAATAACTTTGAATTCGGAAACTTCCTTTGTAAATAATATTTTAAATGCCAATACACACCAACTACAAAATATGGAGAGGTTATTATAAACTATAGAAAAGATATGACTAGGACCTTGGTTATCTAGTTTGAAAGCCATACATATTCTTACATGGTACTCCACATATTGTGATAAATGTTTTTTCAAAAGTTATCAAATTTTAAGATTATATTTTTCCATGGAAACTAGCTAATGCACATAGTGAGACAATTTTTTTTCAAAAGTTATCAAATTTTAAGATTATATTTTTCCATCGAAACTAGCTAATGCACATAGTGAGACACGAAGAGAGAAAAGAATGGTTGTATTTCGTTTTATATTTTGTTTCTTTTTATTTTTTTAAAAATGGCCAAAATTTGGTGTCATTTCCATTCATATCAAAAAGTTGAATTTTGCGAAACTCTTGGTGGTTCTCCAATATTTGACTACTTGGAATCTTTCAATTATTTTTAAAAAGTCAAGAGCAAGGTATATCACACACTTTGTAGTTCGGAATTAGACATGCATACTTCGTATTGTCAAAAAGTCATTTTATTGCATAGATTTAGATAGGAGGTTTGGAAATTCATGAAAGTTGGGCATTATCCACAAAATCTAGAATGTTCTTTTGAAATGCCAAGATGCAACGATCTACCATATATGGACACGCTATCATAAACTACAGCAGAGATATGACCGTGACCTTGGTCATCTTGTATGAAAGCCTTCAAAATATAATGTTTATCAATTTTAGCAAATGTGTGGAAACTCATTTATACGTTGGAAAGCATACTGCCGCTGGCGTGTAGGTCTAGACGGGGTCAACACGTGAGAGCTGCCGCGTCAGAATAGTGTACGTCAGAAGCTTCAACCTGAAAATTTCTGCAAGGCGCCAAAACATCCCACGCACATCTATTCAAATAAATATCCCGCCCCGCTTTTTGCAAATGCAAAATTCCTCTTCTATCCCTGCTCCGGAAACAAGGATCATGGGAGTACTGCAATAATAGAGGGGTATAGGTGGTAAATGTGCATCATCCCACCTATATCCCCCAATCGCCTCTTCCTCGCCCACACCCCTCCAACCTCGACCTTCCCCTAGCTGTTTCAGCATCGACCCTCTCTTCCACTGCCGGTGCTCCTCCACTGCCGGTGCTCTTCACCGGAACAATTTCACCGACTCCCTCACTGCATTAGATCTGCCTCACCAACACCGTCATCTACCCTACGGGGGCCACTTCATTGAATCACTCGTCGTTGACGCCAAAATGTCGAGCCGCCGCCCCTGCCGCCCTCTTTCCCATCCCACCCCTCGCCGCGCAGCGGTAATTTCTCTTGCTTGTTTGCTATATTTTTGGTACTTGTAAGCTATGAAATCGTTATAATGTTTCTCAATATCCTGCATGTTATTGCCATTTCGTTTGCATCCCATATCTGGTAGGTCCTATCCACATCATTAGCTTCTCGCTTTTATTCCCTTTCTTATATTCTCACGCTATCGGTTTAATCCTCCAACACCAACTCATAGATGCTATTATTTCCGAGCACTCACACGGGTCATGCAAATAGCTCATAGAGGATCCAACACTAACAATCTGATGCCTAGCAAGGCTGAAGTGTGAGGTTTCCTTGTGTTACTTAGGCCAGTTTCTTGTCATGTTAATAAGTTGTATAACCTGCATGCCTAATAAGTTAATAAGTCATTCTACCTAAGACCTTGCCATGACATTTGCATTCATGTTCTATTGTGTTTCTATCTATGAATGCGTAATTCAGAAAATGTCCATCTAGTTTGAATCATATATCTGGTTATTTTCAACGCTATATTTTGGTGTTTTCGCCTGCTTTCATCCTTCCAACCAGCTATCTAGTTTGAATCATACATCTGGTAATTTTTAATGCTATGTTTTTGATGTTTTTCAAGAGTTTTTATCCTTCCAAACTAGCTAACTGGATTTTAAATGCCACGCCTTAATGCAGAGAAATGACAATGGAGTACAAGGACCAGAGTTTCAACTGCTCGGCTCAGATTCTTCTAGCAGATTGACTAGGAGTCGCACCCGCTCGAGAAGGAGCTACTATTAGCCTGAACATGCTACTATAAGTTCATACTTAATTTAAATGATCTCTACTTTATATAATACTACTTGTTTCTCTTGTTCTTTGTTTTAACCTCTTTTACCATATTTTAGCAAGCTGTAGTTAAAACCAAGCAGGAGTCTTTGGAAGGGAGGACTAAAAGTTGTGATCTCTCTTCCTATTCATCCTCCCATTGTATTTATGAAGCAAACATCTTACTTAACAGTCCACCTAGAACAACTCCACAGGTGATAAATATATAAAGGTCGTATTACATGCAGAAAGAAGGGTGTAGCTGCTCCTAGATCTATAGCTAAAATGTTGAAAAAAAGTACAGATGATACATTGAAGCAAATCGTCATGTACCGATCTCTTATTGATGATACCGACACTTAATCTTTCAGAATTTCGATCTTGTTGTATAACTTGTGGTAATAAACTTTTATTGTTGTGTAATAAGTAGTTTAAATTAGTGCGTGTCTATTAATCAATGTCTTGATATTCCTCTCTTCTGCCAAAAAGTAGGCGCTAGCAAAAAAAGGCTGAAATAGTAACATACTGAACGTTGAAACAACATGCGCATGGACTTCCCAAAACGACCAGAACAGTAAAAGACCAGAAGGGTAAAAGGCCAGAATAGTAGAAGGTCGGAATAGTAAAAGGCCAGAACAATAAGAGACCTGAACAGTAAGAGGCCAGAACAGTAAAATGACAAAACTGTAAAAGTCCACAATAGTAAAGGTCAGAGCAGAGAAAGGCCGGAACAGTGAAAGGTCTAAGATTGGCAACATGCTTGACCAGTACTGGACCGTCTTGGTGCGGGCCTCAAGTGGCAGCGCAGTGTTGGGCTAACTTGGGCCTTAAATAGGCTGAAACAATGTCAGGCCCGAAATTGTACGGACCGCTGCTGGCTGTAGTACGAGGCTGATTCTAGACAGTGCAGGACAAAACAGTAAAGGATCATATTCCTGTTAGGCAATCCTCATGGGCCGGCCCATTTAATTATTAGCAGGTCTTGGCTGGGTCTGGCTTCTACCACGGTTTCTGCGACTATTAATGGCGGTAACCAGACGTTAACGGTGGCTGCCACATGGCAGTTTGCGTGACGTCAGCAGTCAGCGCGGCTGGCAAACAGATCTACGACGGAACAAGTTTTCGAGGCCGAAGAGTGCGATCCTCCACGGTCGGAAAAAACATGGTCGATTCATTTGTGACGGGGGTTTTACCATGAAGGCCATCCATCGCGGGAGAATTTTTAGCCATGAAAAACGGGTCTTCAACCACGAAAATCGTCCGTTCTAAAAGACAACTTTTCTTGTAGTTATGGTCATTATGCTTCTATTCATCGGACTAGCTCTTATCATCCTTTCCATCGAATCCATCCAGTGCTTCATCCAGATCTAAAGTTTGCGCGAGAATCGCCCGCATCTTCACCTGCCACAAGGACAATCTTGTAGTGTAGTCCAGCTGCGGAAGATCGAACTTCAATGATGACATGTCGCAAACCCTCGATTAGAACCTGGGGCTCTAATACCACTTGTTAGCTTTGCGACAAGCAAATAACGAAGAGCGGACAAAATCACAGCAAAGGGGCATGGATTTAACGTGGAAAAACCTCTCCAAGCTTCTATAAATTAGCCTAGAAAAAACCACGGGTGCCAGCCAGCGAAATTTCACTATATCGGGAAGTGTTTGCCGGCCCAAGCGTCCATAAATTAGTCCCCTTAATAGAATTTGGATCGTACTTGAACAATACGGGCGAGCAGGGGTGGCCGCCCTAGGTCTCCCGGCGCGTAGCAGGGTGCCCTGGGCTCATCCCTTCCATTTTCTGTCCAAGGGAGCAACGCCATTGACGTTCAGAAGCTTTGTTTCTAAATTTCTATCGAAGGGGTAATAGCAGGAAGAAACTAATCTGGGCCTACACTTTATTGGGATTAAGTGACATAGATGAGAGGAAAGGCGTCTTTGTATTTTTTACCGCCCAAACACGATCAAAGCAATGCGATCATGCATGAACAAATCGTTCAGTTGATCGGTTCCATCACTGCCCCATCCCGACGCCCCCGACTTGACCTGGCCGCCGCTCCCAATTCCCAAATTTGTGGCGTCGCCCATGGATGCGGATGAGGAAAACCTCGAATAGGAGGCCTACCTCTCGAGTTGTTGCTAGAGGAAGAAGAAGAGGAAACGGCAGCAGGTCGGCAACGGCAGAAAACGACGTACGCGAAATCAAGGACGAAATAAACCGCAAGCAGGCACACGATGACAACAACCACCAGCAGCAGGTATTTTCTTTGTGGACTTGTGGCGATTCACCTCTGCATGTTGACACCACACTCAATTTGGGCATTTAATCTTGTAGGAAATTCCACGGACTCTTCCTTGAAGAGACGTCGAGGTTATCTACGTACCTCAACAATTCCATGCTCCTTCTAATACTACAAATTAATGCTATAGTGCATCTTGTCAAATACTTTTACCTTTTTGCTAAGGTTTATATTCTTTTTTCCTTATTCACATATTATAGGTTTCGTTCTGACTATATATCATATTATTATGGCTGCAAATGGGTGTCTCACGCGACAAAAGTTCATGTTAGTAGGTTTTAAGTGTTTTTATGTACCTTTACCGTACGATCATGATCCCTAAATATTTTGTATTCCATTTACGGTATGATCTCTTTCTAGTAGAGTTGCATTTGTCTGCTAATTTTTTTCCCGTAAATGTTCGCCCCGGCAAACAAAAATTTCTGGGTCCGACACTGCTCTCTGGCAAAGTCTCCTGCTGAAAGTCTGCAGCAAGGTCGGGCTTGCTATATTAGAACAAAAAAATTGCTATAAGACGAAATAGTCTTCTTATTCTATTATTTGACACGATCATTTTTGCTACATGTAGCAAAAGCGAGACTATTTGTAGTAAAAGCAGGATGAAAAGACGAGAAGAAGATTTGATCGTCGATCTCCTCGAAACAGGCATACGCCCAGCTATATTAATATAACAACCATCTTGAGATCGCTGTTGGGCCAGACATCACAAGGCCCAAAAGAAAGAACAAAGAAAAAGAAGAGAAAACGAAGAAGAAAAGAAGAGAAAACAAGGCCGATAACAGCGGCTCGACGAAAACGAGGGTGACCCACCATAGTAGCGCCCTCCGGAGAATGTCCACCATTATCCTAGCGCTCCAAAGTGTTGCGTACCAAGCAGTACCTCCAAGAAGGAAAGCGACGACACCGACGTTGCTACCCGGACGGATCCTAGGGTTTCCCCGATACGCGGCGGGAGGTGGGGAAGAGGTACCCCTGACGCCCTTCAGGAAGGACGGCAACACCCGCAGGCATTACTGCACCGGTGTCAAGATGACAACTTCTCCCGACCCCTCATAAAAACCACACTCTCGGAAGTTAAGGATTGCTCCACCACTCTCTCCACGCACCAGCACGCGCCACTACGGTCTTGTAGCCATCACCGACGTCGCACCATGACGCACGCTGCGAGGCCGGACAGTCCAAAAGGACAGGACTTCAGCGAGGGTCAGCGCTACAGAAGCACGCGGGAGGGAACTGCCTCCACCGTCGGAACACAGTAACCGACCAGATGCAGCAACAAGGGAAAACCAGGCCCTCTCTGGCCTAGCCGAGCCCGAATGGACCCGTGAAGCCCCACCACCGCACTACAGCAAGGGTTCCACTGACAACGCCAATCCTAGCCCTAGTCCCTACTCCTCCAACCACCGATAGATCTATCGCCACTATAGATCTCTACCACCAAGCAGCAGTAACGTCGCTACCGTACTCACCTGGGCCAGCCAGACCGCCACTGATCCGAGACACACCAACGCAAGACACCTCCTGAAGCCGCCTACGCCAGAGGAACACCTGCGTAGACCACCTTCCAGGTCCGTCACCCTGGCATACGCATGCTCGAACTCGCATCGGCAACCAACAACTCCCCGCCGCGATCCAGACCGATGCATCGAAGACACCGCCCGAAACTGCTGCCAGAGCCGCCAGATCTAGGCCCACGGCCTAGGTCAACAACGGCAACAGTGCAAGGGCATGCCGATGTTGACCTCCCCTAGGCCCGCAAGGCCCAGATCGGGGCCCGCCTGGCCCCAAGATCTAGCTGCATCACCAGCCCCCGCGCATTGCCTCAGTGGAAGCGTCGTGGCTGGAGCGTCGCTGTCGGCTCGAGCTGCCCGCCACCACCGCGTTACGCCTCCCCTACCGCCGTAGAGGAAGCCGGCCACGGCCAGCGCCACCCTCGACCCTCGTTGCCTAGGCCACCAATGGCCAGCCCAGGACACGGCACCTCCCCGGCGCCCGTCGTGCCGTAGCAGCAGCGCCACAATCCGCCCCGGGCGAACGACCCTGCAACCCCTCCCCCCGAGGGAGACGACGAGAGCTCCTCGCCGGCACCGGCCGGGCTTCGCCCAGATGCGCCCTCCTAGCAGTGGCGAAGGAAGGAGAGGGAGGTGTGGGCGCGGCGGCGGATGGCGAGCTAGGATTCCCCTATTGCCTCGTGGGGGCAACAAGGGGAACTGTGCGTTTTTCCATCTGACCGTCGATCTAGCCTGATCGAACGGTCGGAGACGTGGGATGGAAAGTTTCATCCCGACGGTGAACGCCTAGCACTCCCCTTGAAAGAAGTACTCGTGGAAGTGCCAAGACGGATTTGGACTTTTTGATACGTTGGATAGAGAACTACTCTCTGCTTAGCTGCTTATAGATAACCCAATTTCTAACTAGAAGTCGACCTAGCTATAACATATAGCAAGGTCGCTATCCTGGACCGCACGTTGCAAGATTGAAGGCCCTCGTCGCACTCCTTCGCTTCTTCCTTGGGTACCCATAGCAAGAGAGTTTTTTCGAATTTAGGGAGTCGTGCCCGCACCTTGGCCAGAGAGAGTCATGCCCGTACCGCTTCATTTCTTCCCCTTTTTCTCACGTCTTCCGCTCACCCTGGTCGGTGAGGCCGCCAGTAGTCCCCGTTGATTTTGTGCGATTTCGCCGGCATCGTTGCAGTCTATAGGCCTCGTTACATCGTCGGCGGGTACAACACCACAACTCCCCGCCTAATCGTTGTATTTCATGGCGAATCGCACGGATCCGTGCGTGGATCTGCAGCTGTGTGACATCTCTGGCGACCTTCGCGTGTGTCTAGCTACATCCTCGCAGATCGAGACCGACTTAGGTTCCTTCCTACTGAGTGTCGCCTACATCGGAGGGGGGTGGGGGTGCATGCGTATTTGCCGTCAGTGGATTCCTTTTCTCCGGCAAGCATCTGTGACCGCAGCCGGCTACATCCCCGCATCCATCATCGTCGCCTGCTTTCCGGCCGCATCCAGGTCCGTGCGGGGTTACATTTTTTCCATATTCCCTTGCTACATCAAGGATCAAGCTCGTGGTCGATCACAAGCATCAAGTTGTTGTTACATTTTTTCCAGATCCCCTGTTACATCTTCTTCAGATCTCCACCTGCATGTATTTATTTTAGTAGAGAGCTCCTGTTACATTTTTGTGATGTAATCATGTTTGTTGTGATCTACCGGGATAACTGTGTAGAATGGGTTCTGAATTTCTTTTTTCTTCAGGAAGGGGAGTTTTTCTAGACGATTTTGGTGTAGGAATGTAACAAGATAAACATGTAGCTGAAATGAAGGTGTTCCATGTTTTTTTAGTTCCATTTTATGTGCTAGAAATGTAGCTCTAGGAATGTAAAATAAATTCGGGTAGAATATAGCTCTAGGAATGTAAAATAAAATTCAAGTAGAATGTAGCTCTAGGAATGTAAAATAAATTCATTTAGATATTGAATTTTTCTAGAAATGTAGCTCTAGATCATTTTTGTTGTAGAAACGTAACGTAACATGGGGTATGTATCCTGTCAATGATCCTCAAAGTTTCCATTATAGTTGAGCAAGCCAAAAAAATTTGTAGAAATGTAAAGAAGTTCTATATAATGAATTGGTCTAAAAATTTAGCTCTATATCATTTTGTTGTAGAAATGTAACAGGTGTAATTCTTGTAGATGCATATTTTTTTGATCTTATAGAGAAGAACTGTTCCATCCAACCCCCATAGTTGCTAGTGCACACTATCATATGATTTTTCATTCTTTTACCTTTTTTGCACTCTACATTTGAATAAACAATTCTATAGGATATACTAGGAAAACAATGAGTACCGCATATTTTTATTTTTTATGATAAGGGAAGTTAGTGTTGTTCTAGGTAGAAATGTTACATAGTTATGCGAAAATGTAACACAGTTCTAATTATTTATTTTTATCAGTTAATGGGCAACAACTATTCTTCTTCTATCTCGAGAGCTGTTGTTTAAATGACGAGATCAAGTATTAGCAAGAAGAATAGGAGAGGATGGAAGCATTCAAAGATTACTGTCTTGCGGGAGAGACTTACCCTAAAGCCCCGAGCATTACCTATAGATGATGAGTTGGAGGACAGTGAAGAAAAGGAACATCTGGAAATGGGTAATAGCATGTGAGAAGAGGAATATGATGTCAATGAGGACAAAGAAAACAGTGAGGTCAGTTTTCACACGTTTTTCTATTCTCCAGTTTTTTAACTAACGTCTTTGATGCCCCAAATAGGTATTTGACTCGATTTTTTGTGTGTGCATGTAGATCATTAGAACAAAGAAACTGTTTCAAAGGGCATCACCTATGAAGCTTGTGAAATTATATACAAAGTTAAGTGAAGACCAACGAATATTGATAAGAGGGGCAGAGTATGGAGGCTTGCTGGACATTAAGTGTTCAATGCTATATCCTGAATTAGGCCAGTACTTGATGGATAGCTTTGATCAATCAACATGCAGCATGGTTTTCCCTAGGCGTGGCTCAATACCATTGACTGAAGGATCTGTACATGAAGTTCTTGGAGTCCCAATAGGCCATTTGGAAGTTGTGTTTAAGCGTGACAAAAATACATGAGCTTTCATGAGGGAGCAATTTGGCATCGCTGGCAGGGGACAACCAACCATGACTGCTTTGGCTGATAAAATAGCATCAATGCGACAGGAAAATAGCAAGTTCTTGAGATTTTACATCACATACGCAATGTGTTCAGTACTGGCACCAACAACAAGGGTTCGCGTCAGTCCAAGGGTGTACCCATCATTGGTGAACATTAAGGAAGCAAAGCATTTCAACATGATCACTCAAGGGTTCGCGTCAGTCCTGCATGATATACCTTATGGTAACTTCTATCTTTCTTTTCATCTTTTTTTCATATGATCACTCAATTATTTCATTTCCGGTGTGGTCTATCTAGCATTCTTATTATATCCTCATAAGAGAGTTTTTCATTTTTTTACTGAACATTCACACTACCCATTTCTTTTCTTTTATGCAGGTGAAATATGTGGATTCATTGCAGATACATGATATGGATGTTAGTAATGAAGGAACAAGAGTAGCTGTATGGACAAATACCATGGTCAAGAAAGCCATTAAACAAGATACCAAGAGCAACGGGTCATTCGGCGCAGCACCAGTACGGCACATTATCGTCTTTTATTTTTTTCCTTCACAAAAATGTAACTACATATTATCTGTGGTAACCAATTTTTTATTCGTTTTTTCTGAAAGGACATCTGTTTCAGAAAGTGCAAGAGAGCAAGGGGATGTCCACGGAGAGAGCATGTCCAGGGGACAGCAAGAGAGCAACAATGATGTTCATTCTGGTTTAGAATGTGCTAAAGAGCAAGAGGAACAAAGCATACTTTTTTCAGACCCTAGGATTATTGAAAAGTTTATCAACAAACATGCATCAAATAAAGTTACAGCTGATGTAAGTTCAATAAAACAGTCCATCTTCTTTTGTTCATGGCTGTTACATCCTTTTTCCACTATTTTTTATACTAATTCACAAGTGTAACAATTATAACTGATAGCAAATTTTTATTCCTAAACTAAACTGTTTTTGCAAAATGTAACATGAAATGGCCATATACAAAGAAGCAATCGAGTATGCCTGCAATGGATTCGAAGCTTCTCTACAAATGTTAGTGAGGAATTTTACCAAGGTTCCAAAGAATGAGGCAAAGTCTATAGAAAATCTTACCAGCTCTTCAAAGTGCAAGGAGCAAACTATAAAGGAATGTAAAGTAGTAGAAACAAGAGAACCGAGGGAGGCACCCATCATAATCGGTAAAAAGAACAGAGGTAAAGATCAGGAGCAGAAATCCGTGTAGGCAGATAACACAGTGGACACATTGCTAGAACACAGTGGATCATCAGATTCAGAAGATGAATTGTTGGTACAAAGGAATGTCAAAGCTATGAGAGCAAAGTCAGAATCCAACAACCAAGATACTTATGTCACACAAGAAGTACAAACAATCCCAGAGGTCGATGACTCAAACGCGTCAGTTGTTTTGGCTCCACCATCACTAGGAACAAATGCCTCTAAGAAAAAGGTCACATGGGACACAAGTAACTAACAAGAAAGATATAATCAAGCAAAGGGAAAAAGTGGCAACTATGGAACAGAGGGAACCTAAAATAAGAACAGTAGTACTGAAGGACATCCATTCTCTAATTCAAGATGTAGTTACTGGAACTGATGTGGATACTAAGAAAATGTTCACACACATGAGAAAATCTAGATCAGACAATTGTGAATCTCTTGCCAAGGAATATTTGGAAAAGATGGGAAATGTTTCTTTCGTGATGGATGCCAAAGAAAATGTAGCCCCACAGACAAACAAGGTTACCATGTTTGAGCCAATGGAATGCAATGATGAATATGCTGCAAGACTCGAGTTAACACAAGCCCACGAAAGCACAGCGAGGACTGTGAGCCATAGCAGAGACGATAGTTCAGAAGGAGATACTATATCTGACATGTCTAAAAATACAAAGAGGAAAGAACTTATTGATCTCGTGATTAGCTCCCCAAACATTCAGAAGTTTAATATACCTCGCCTTGAACTCTATGGATAATACAATGCAGCCCAAAGAGGAAATGCACGAACTCATGTAGTTCTTGGCACCCAAAAAATTGGAGGATGAAGGATTACAAAGCATCAGCGATGTAGCATTACGGCCCGAGTGCCAAAAAAATTGGCAGAAATGGAACCTAAGGGTATTGATAACAAAAGGAAATGTGACTCATTTGAAGGCAAGAAATATAAGAGAGTAAAATAGGAAGCACCGACAAACTCACCATCACTTGGGAGGTGCAGAACTCGTTATGTAGTTCGCCAAGAACTCAGTCCAAGTGCAAACAAGGCTATTACTACTAGAGATGCTTCATCTATAGCAAAAACTAATGAGGAAATTTCAAGCAGCCAAGAGAAGTTCAAAGATGGTCCAGCGAAAACATTAAAGGTAATGTTATTATCAAAGAAATAACTCAAATAGATGATGCAACTCTATCAGCCAATGACTATGATGGTAGCTTCATGATTCAGCACAATTCTAAATCAGAGCAACAACTTGCAATGCCCCTATCTCGACACAAAATGACCCAAAGAACAGGAGTTGAACTTTGATAGTGCCAAGATGGAAAAGAGGCTTAGAGGTGCTTTAATGTTGGCTCCAGATTCACCTTCTTTTGATCTCGATACACCTCTGGAAGACATTGACCAAAACAAAGAAGTTATCGAGGAAGGAAGCAAAGAGGTAGAGAAAGAGGAATTGTCAGTTGTCCGAGAAGCACAATGTAACAAATCAACCAAACACCCAGCATCTGACATCATTACTCCAGTCGCACACGAATATAATAAAAGGGTCCCAAAAGCAGGCAAGTTTGCAAGATCACCTTTTTTGTCAACCTTGAAATGAAGAAGACATATTTTGTGAGGAAGTCAGTGGAGGAGGTATACAGAATGGTGTGCAGGGATGGATGGGTAAATTCTCCTCAGGATCCTGACAATGAGAAGATTATCATCGACACCGACAAATTCTTTGTTAATCTAGGACACCTCGCAGATTCCGTGGCACCAAAGAAGAAACTAGTAAATGTAGTTACTGAGGTTGCCATTAACATAATCAGGGACGAGAATCAAAATGCGAAGAAGTATATCATGCCTCTACACTCTCACTATTTTTCGCGCCCATAAAATGCGAAGAAGTACATGATGTCTTATACACTAATATTTACTATGTGTCATTTTTTTTACTATGTGTTTGTGCAGAGATACCTAATTGATTGTCGATTCAACCTAAAAGATGTTACACGGTGCTTTGAAAACAGTCCAAAAACATGCTTGATTGTAAAGAAGAAGTAAGTTATCATTTTTACATCTTTCTCGTTATTTTTTACTATCACATGCGGACATTTTTTCCACTTTTAATCTTTTTATTGCTAATGGTTACTTAATTTTTGTCCACTTAAAATGAAACAGGTTTGCTTCCCCACGTTGGGAAAGATCCCAGGTTCATCAAAAGAACCATCAGGTCACTACTGGCTCGTTGTTCTAAACATAAAAGAACAACGATTTGAGATTTATGACTCCCTAGTAACAAATAGAGAAACATTGTTGATGGATTCGTGCCACTATCTAATTACATTAATAAAAAAATTGGGCTGGAGAATATGGGAAATCAAAAGTGCAGATCAATGATTGGCCCATTGATATATAATCGGAACACCAACTCAAAACAATGGGTAAGATTGTTTTTCCATCCCCTCCATTTTTTTCCTATATTTTCCTATTACATTTTTATTTTTTTGTCAGTACTCTTTCGTGTTTACAATTCTATCCTTATTCTCCTCTTACCTGCTCTCTATGTTTGTTGTCTTTTCCTTTTTTTGTTGTATAGGTATGATTGCGGCTTCTTCATGCTTAAAAACTTAGAAGAAAGGCAGGGGAGAAAACCGCCAACATTCACTCAGAAGGATATGTCAAACATCAGGAAGCTTTATACTGACAAGTGGTTCAATTCAGGGAACAAAGCAGAATGGAAGCTCGATGTTTAGGGAGAGCAGGTACATAGAAAAGATACATCATGCATGCTTATTCCTACAAAATTGAAAACAAAATGTAACATAAGACTTATCATATAGACCAGATGTTTTTGCCATGTGGTTTCGTTTCTTTTCTCAAACCATATGGTCCTCTACAAAAAGATACACTCAGGGAATACACAACGGATATATGTTTGTTTGAAAAGTGTAATATAAAGTGTAATCACTGGAATAAAGACAACAACGGGCATTTCTCCGGATTTGCTAGCCTAACAGGATAGTTCCACGCATCATGGTTAGTTAGACGACACACACTACATGTAGTTGATTTAGGCTTCTGTAGTTTGAGACCACCCTTCTTCCTTTTTTGACTTGGTCTACCCTTTGCGACCGTCACTGGTGGGTATTTCGCTCTCTGAGATGTGGCGGCAATTGCATCCTCTTCCACAAGAGTGCTTTCCGGTGTAGTAACCATTGGTTCAGAATTTGCTGCAGTTTTAGCTTTCCTTTTCCTATTTGATGCGTTGGTAGTAGCTTTCTTCAAATCAGCCATCTTTTTTTCCATCGCTTTCATGTGTTTATCAGCAATTTCCTTTGATCGGTCTGAAGATGCCAATCTGACAGCAAGCTTAGCAAAATCATTGCACATCTTTCCATAGTGCAGCAACCTCATGTCTTTTCTAGATAATTTTCCTCCAGCATGATTCTCAGGTAGGTCAAATCTCTCCGGAACAATATAAGGGGGCGGAAGCGACCACCTGGGAAGGATGTAATGTTCCAGGATTTTTTTCACTACGCCTAGGTAGGACATTACCTTCGGCACATGACAACATAGAAGCCCATCCCTATTAATTTTGCAGCATTGACAATTGTATATCTCATTAGGGGAGTGAATATCAACCATGTAATTTCTCCAGCCATACCCAAATATAGAGCCTTGTATTGGGAAAACATCGTACACACCCACACCACAATCACAAACAGTGTAAGATGTAATCTTGCGGAGCTCCAGCTGGAATTTTTCATAGATGGGGAGTGTGTAAGTTTGCAAAATTTGCTTCTCCATCGGGTAATCTGACCAGACACTAACAGTTTTGTCCTCACCCTGGAACTCATGTGCATCCTCAGCAACCTCAAATTTTTCTTGCAACTTCATGTATTGTTTGAAGAAACATAGGAGACTATCATGTGGGTTAACATACTTTTTAAGGACAGCATTGAACCCCTCACTCCAAGCAGTTGTTTGGAGGAAAGGGAAAAACAGTGCCAGAAATATGCTGGCACAAAGAACTCACGTAGGTCATAGAGGTCCAAAAAATGTGCATTATCCGTAACGCCATGCCTCTCAATCATCTCTGCCCAATTCTGTTCAAACTCTTTAGCACTCAAACTGTAATCAATAACCTCATTGAATTCTAGCCTCAAGTCTTCTCGCTGAGCGACAAACGGACCAACCTTCTCCTGAACTTTCTGCATGATATGCCACCTGCGAAATATGTGGAATATGCCTTGGAAAACAAGCAAGATTGCAGATCTTATAGCTCCATCCTGGTCGGTAATAATATTTAGGGGGTGTAATCCGTCCATAGCTTCCAAAAAGGCTAGAAACAACCACGCAAAGTTTTCAATCCTCTCATTCCTTACAAACCCACATCCCAGCTGTATTGATTGACCATATCGATTGATACCAATAAAGGGGCACAAGGCAAGTTATATTTGTTAGTCATGAATGTAGTATCAAATGAGATACAGTCATGGTAGAGCTTGTGTGCGTCTCTGGCAACGTAATCCACCCAATAAAGGTTCTCTACTCTATCATCTGCATCAAGTTGAAATGTAACGAAAAATCTAGGGTCAACTTTCTTCACTTCCTCAATGTACTTGAACAACTCTGGAATATCTTTGATCCTGTTTTTGTTATCTGTCGAAGCAGTGTAATTGCCGACTGCTTTACTATTGTACGAAATGTTTTTCTTGCTAACCTCCCCCATGATTTCCATGGTCTGACCAGAACTCAAGTTAACCTCATGCAGCAGGTCAATAAATTTCCTTTCCTCTTTAGGGATTCTGTTATGAGATCGCAAGTATTTTTTCAACCGAAATTTCTCAATCACCTCATGAGTGTGATCTTCAATAAATTGAGTCACTATCCATCTAGCAACACCAGCATGCTTTACACGCATTTTTGCCTTGCAATCAGTCAACACGGTTATTTTTGGTTCCTTTGCTTAACATGCACAACCTCTAATTCTGGATTTTTGCCAGATTTATTGCACATAAAAACACTCTTGTCTCTCTCGCCATATTTTGGCTGATCGTTTAGAGGACTCAATCTTCACAGAAAAACCTATATTTTTGGCATATCTATTGTAATGCGCAAGTGCTGCCTCAAGCGATTCAAACACCATGCCAACATAGGGAGTTTTTAGAGTAAATCCTTCCGAAGTAGACTGGACTTCGCATTCACCACCACTGTCCTCACTCGACAATGTAACCCCCGTGCGCACACCTGAATGTGCATGAGGTCCAGTGCCTGAAACCCCTGCACCACTCATTTCTTGATCAACATTATGGCCAGTTGAAGGCCCAGCCTCAGGTACATCTGATGTTTGCCTAACAATAGTCTCATCCACTGCATGGATAGTAGAATAGTAGAAGGTGCTGAAGACCTTCTCCGGGTGGCTCATTGAGGTCGATGCCTCCAAACCAGTACTCGAAACCCCTGGGCATTGTTTTTCTTTCTCTCACGGGAATATTTTTAAATAATCTGCTAATACACAAAGGAAAAAGGAGATACAGTGAATGATTTTTGCATAGCTTTACTTTTTTTGCATAGAAAATGTTATTTGAATTACCGACAATCAGGGTTTATGCATAAAACTAACAACCATTCAAAAAACATGCAGGTTAGATGGAAGTACCACGCGGATCTACAAGCTCATGAATGTAGGAAGTTTATCACATTTTCACAAAGAATATTTTACATCTAACCCACTTTTTTGACACTACCCGCATGTTCTATCAGGTTAACTATATGCATGTATGAATCCAGTTTAACTTTATGCATCTATGAACATGTATGTCTCGGTTACTTCTTTCCCCTTTTTTTTGTCTCTACACCGCTTGATAAATCAGGTAATTTTCATAGATGTATCAGGAGGAGGGACTTTTCTTACCACTGACAGCAACGTAACAAAGTAAAAAATGAGTACCCACTCCTGATGCATTTTTTATCTGCATATAGATGCATATAGTTGTTGAAGGATACCATGTGTTACATTTGGAGAATGTTTTTTTAAGATGTAACTCAGCCAGATTTCAGATGCGCTTTTTTGGGGGGTGGAGGATTGTTTCCTTTGGATGAATAGATGTAACACAGCAGGATGTAACACAACAGGGGAGGAGAAAGTTGCAGATCTGGACTGGACTTATAGAGAGAAGAAGGAACATGGGAGAGATAGAGGAGGAGGACCGGACTTACAGATAGAAGAACAGGGAAATTTGGTGTTGCAGATGTTGAAGATCTGGTATCGGGAACAGGTAATGGCGCCGGGGGAGAACATCGCCTGGGGGGAAGAAGATGGGAGCAGGTAAATCTGGGGTGGGCCGCGTGGTCAGTTTTCTAGATGCCGGAAAATGTGGGTTGCCTATATTTTTTAACGTTATGGCACCTGGTCGGAACGACCTCGGGCTAGCTTAAAATGAGGTCGACCTAGGTGTAGTTGTGTCCTATAGATAATCCTACCAAGAAGTAGCTGAAGTGCTAAGCTGAGGAGACGAGTACTCCTTGATTACGCACGTCTATTTGTCTATTTGAAAACCATCTTTGTCACGAAAGGACGACCTCCCCGACAGATTGTCATGGGCCCAGTGCATCTCGAGCGGTGGGATGCATCTTGAATAGCTAAATCTTTCAATTTTTTGATTTGATCCATTTGAGTCAGCGGACAGACAATGGATCGTCGTCCGACCGTTTAGGCTAGTGCGTCTATTGTACAGATTTTTTTCAACCGTTTTTATTGATTCGAAAACATAATTTACATGGTGCATAAAAAATGAAACCCTAGCTACCGGTGTTGTCAACTCCGCCAGCCGCAACCGAGCCAGTTACTCGTCCTCGTCCATCAGAGGTCGATGTACGGCGGCTGTGTCCAGGGGCCCTGTTGCGGCCATGCAGGCTACAGCCACGCTGGTGGCGCCGACGATGATGGAACCCCGTGCCTAGTCCACGCGGCATGCATCGGCACGTGCGATGGCAGAGGCGGTGGAGGTGGCAGCTCCACCTCGTGTGCCACCACCATCGCGGTGAACTGGAGGACATCATCTAGCCCGGTCCAAGTGTACTTGTTGTCCTCGTCCTGCTTGGACAGCTCGATGGCACGCACAGTGGTCGCCTCCTCATCGTAGCCTCGCGGGAGGGTGACCTCGCCCTCCTTCTTCACAATGATGTTGTTTTGTCGCCGCTGCTGACCTCCTCCTTGTCGTCAAAGTCCTTGTCGTCGAAGTGCTTGCAGGTTGTCGTACTCCTGCCCTGGCTGGAACTCCCCCGGTACAATCTCACCCGCCACGCATCGTGCTCCTAGGCGAGGAACTTCGCCGAGAAGTCCTTCCGGCGGTACCGGCGGTCATGTCGTAGCACCGACATGAGCAACTTGATGCGGTGACATATCTTCGCTTCCAGCACCGACCCGTCAGGGTTCCGAGAAGGTCCGGAGGATGTCCAGAGTGAGATTGAAGGAGTTTCCTAGCCACACAAATTATATAATATGTGAATATATGTTATTTATTTAATCATTTATTTATAATTATTTAAATTGGTTAAATTCCCTATTGGGCCCATCCCCTAAGGGGAAGGGCCCATGAGGGAAAAACCAAAAGGAAGGAGGAAGGGGAGGTGGTCGGCTAGGCCCTAGGGCACCCGCGCGGGTCTCACAGGGGCCTTGGCCAGTCGGCCATGCCTCTCCCCCACCTCTCCTTTGTTTAGGTTCACATGGCTCGGCCAAAAGTTTTTGAGGATATGCATTTAGCTCTTGTTCAGAAAGATTGTCATATGACCTTAGTGGGCTTGGGCGGCCAAGTGCCTCGTATCTCTAAGCTCTATATGCATCAGAGAATGTTGCCTTATTGCATGTTATCCTTTACTATTTAACAGATTTTGTTTCTTATAATTTATTGATTTTTTTACAAATGTATGGTACAGTGAATTCATTACTTCATGCAATATCTTACCTGAGATTTACAGTACCTTGAAATAGTTGTTGCAGATGTGGAAGACATCCTCCTGCCATAAGAACGACAGTTCCAATTCATGCCAAATTCATTTGAGCACATTGTTCTTTCTTGCAACGCAATTTTTGACCATGCTATTATATGGATAGAAAGGGAAGCCCAAACAGTAGTATATGTAAGCCTGAGCTTATCCTCCTCTTATTGAGTAACTTGCCATGGAAATATCATTCATATATTGTAGTAACTAACAGCAAGTCCTCATTACCACCTAGCACTATTGCATAGTCAATCAAGACTAAAGTTTAGAAACAAAATGTTGCACTAATTTTCCATGGCTTCAACATCAGACTTTTGACCACTAACCAACTATTATTCTCTATAAATACCATCTTTGCATATAGAGTTATTGCGATGTGCAGTTTTCGTGTTCACAAATTTCCTACAAATTAACACCTTTCACATTTGAGTTGATGTGGGAGAACGAGAGAACCATGAAAGCACCTGAGAATCAAATGGTGGACACTGAAACCACCTTAATAAGGAATCGCGGTGAGGAGCACCGGGCGGTGTTGAGGCACGCTGTTGTGCTAATAATCACATATGTTAAGATGTCATCAACATCCAATACATTCAGTGAAAACACGAGCCTTGAGCCGGACGAGGGATCTCCAATACTTCGGTGAGAGGCAAACACATAACGGTATGGAGTGAGGGGATCACGAGGATATTTGAGAAGGATGAATCAGGTATGTAGTTCATCATGTCACTGTGTTCGAGCCTGTTTTGCTGAGAAGTCACTATAAAAAGCATGCTCATCCGGTTAAACACTATTAAAGGAAGTAGGGATCGTTGATGTAGGCCAAAGTATTTTATAGGTGATAAATGTATATATTGATTAGTTTGTTATGTTTTCTAGTCATAGTTTTTTTCCATTTCAGGTACCATTTATTTTGAATTTAATGACAAATTTTTGAATGGATTGGTCCCTACGATCTCCACGCCCTATGTATAAAACACCTAGCCTAGGCTTATAACCTGAATGACACATGGAGCTGTATAGACCTCCAGCAGGATACTTTAAACTCTACTAGGACAAAGGTTTTCGTTTGCCCATAGACCTTTTTAACCTAAATGCGGCAGGGTTCGGCTCGTGACCTCATACATTCCACCGAGAAGTCTCTCCACCAATAAAGAAAAAAATAATACTACCATTTGTGTTAGCATGAGTTTCTTTTATATTTGAACTTTGTAATTCAAAATTATTTATTTCTTTATTATAGCCGTGTTTCTCAAGGGGGGGGGGGGGGGTGATGAGTACCAAACTTCACTCAGTTTCTTTAGACAAACCGAGTGAGGGTTTTGTGCCCAACGTGGGAGTAGGATTTCTCCATGGGCCCAAGATCAACCGGAGTCAACTTACTATCTTGGTGTAAGTCGATCTTTTATTTAGTTAAATACCCGTACGTTGCTATGGTCTAATTTTATTTTTTAATTTGCCTCCGCATATTGAACTTTGTTTGTCGCCGCACACGTCGTGCGCTGAGTTTTTGTTCCCTTCCAAAAACATCATCTCTGAGCTTATATCGGTTAGTTCCTTTTGGATGTCAACAATAACTATCTTTCTCTCCTGTGTGATATGTAAAAAGTGTAACATATGTAAATTGATTATATTTTAATATATGATGTTCAACATGCAAGGAAAAAACTCTATGTATGTACGTACTTTGTTTGTATAGTACTCTGTATATCTTTGTTTCCTTCCAACATTGTTATGTCTTATCTATGTTGGTTATTTTTTAGATTAAATATTCAATGTGTTTTGCGTGTGATTTATAAAAGTGAAACATATTTGAAATCATATTTAGATATGGTCATATCAAATACACACAAAAAAACAATGAAGTGACAGCTCAAATTTTTCTAGTGGGACCATGGATGGCTTGTGTGGTTTCCGTTTGTGCGCAACCAAATATCATGATTAATCTTTGGGTACCCTTAATCTTTTGCATTGTTGGAGTTTAGCTATGATTAACATATAGCTATCTGCCACCATATTCATATCTATCACAATATATAGAGTCATATCTATCACAACATAGAAAGTCGAGTTATTCAGTTTATTAAACATAGAAAGGCGCATTTAAAGAGTTCTTTTATTTAGAAAATGGAAGATAAATTTGACATGGTCCCCTTGCCTCTGAAGCAGCTGCTCTGCCATGCATGCACTGCATGCCTTAATTCGAGAACAAAGTGGTTAAGACATTGCGGCATCGAACATTTCATCAAGCATGTAGCGTGCAGGAACGACCTTGTCCTGGACAAATGTTATTACCTTCGTTTGAAAATGTGAGTTAGTAACAACTAACACATGGAACCCAAGTACTACACCAGTAGGAGATACAAGTACCTTCCAGTATGTGTTTGTCCACTTGTCCACTTTGGATACTAAAGTGAGCTAGCATCCACGACTTCGGCCACACCGCCACGGTGAATGTCGTCGCGAGTGAGCATGGCTTCATAGCGTGGTGGTGGTATGGTCGTGGCGAACGAGGGCGGTGGGAAAAGGCACCATGCTTGCGCTGGTGCCAATAGGAGGAGAGGTGTGTGGCTGGTCCGGCAGTGTTCTGGCCTCGCTCCGACCATGTGAGTGAGGCTGGTGTACCAAGGAAGGGGTGGCTAGCGCTGATAAAGCCTGGAGAGGAATTCGGTGAACTGCTCCAACAAAATGATGGCGAGGCTTCACAGGCTCATGTAGTCTGGCACAAAACGGACCATCAGTCGGCCTAACCAGCGAGTCACGTCATGCACCCATCGTCCTCACGCAATAAGGCACCGCAGGTGTCTATAACATGGCATGAATAGACCAGATGGCGAAGACGTCGCGCATTTGCATGCTATATTCATGACAACTATGTTGAGTATGAGGCCGAGTGGTGGGGGATGCAGCCACTACTCTCTTCTGGTTAGACAAGTGGCTACCAGGTGGATGGATCAGAGACATTGCACCGAACCTATTCGCGGTAGTCCCAGCGAGCGCGATCTCGACATGTCGCGTGCGAGAGGGCCTGGGCGGGGCTTGGCTGCACGATGTCCCCCCTAACCTGAGCGCGGTGGCCATCAGAGAATTGCTTGAAGTCGCCGACTGGCTGGAAGAGATCACCCTGACAGAGGGGACGCAGGATATCTTCAAGTGGAGGTGGGACCCCATAGATACTACACTGCAAAGTCTTGTTACGAAGCCATGTTTGTAGGTCAGACCTCGATGGCAGGAGCACTACAGATTTGGCACTCTCGAGCCCCCGCCAGTTGTAAGATCTCGCTTTGGTTGGCTATGCGCAACAGATGCTAGACTGCCGATAGGTTACAACGTCGCGGTCTGCAGCACCCGGTGGCGTGCCTATTCTACGATCAGTGTGGAGAGTCCATCGGCCATCTCCTCATGGGATGTGTCTTGGCGCGAGAGGTGTGGAAAACCTGCCTTGGCTGGTGGAGCAGGGACCAGTGGATGTCTGACCACGACACTAAGCCGATCGCCTGGCTTCAGGGCAGACGAGGTGGCAAGGGCCGCGAGCGCGATCTTTGGACAGGTATCTCCTTGGTATGTTGGACGCTCTGGCATCACAGGAACGATGTCGTCTTTGAGGGTGCTAACCCCTCCGCCGCAGCAGTCATTCAGAAGATCTCCATGGAATCCGGACTATGGAGAGCTGCATGTCTTTTCCGAGACAGCTTAAGCCAAGTGGACATGTGGAGGTGCCGTGAGTAGTTAGCTAGAGTGTGTGTGATGCCCTTGTGACAGTGTGGGGTTGCGCTCGAGATGTATGTGTCTCGGCGCATTGTAAAATCTTGGCCTCTTGGCCCTGCTTCTATGAAACGGATACGTCTCACAGGACATATCTTTCAAAAAAGTATAAGGCCAAGAACGGCGTGGCCGCGACAAAAATATGGAAGTTCTCACCGGTGCAGAAGTCTTTCATCCTCTGGACACCACGAACCGGTCTGTCGAAGTTGATGCCTACATGTCATAGTGATGTCACGACAGCTGTCATGGATAGGCTAAATATGGGGCCAATGTGCGCTAGTGGTATCCAGGGAGGGATAGTGTGGTGATTCCACACATAGAAGGTTTGTATTCTCAAGATCTATGGTAGTTTATAGATGCTCCTTGAGCTGTATTGGGGAGAGCAGGAAGATGAAGTTCTTCACTACTCTCACCTCTCTCTAGGGTTCTTCCCTTAGTAAAAAATGATCGACCTCCTCCTTAGAGATCCTGGCTCACCTTATAAAGGGGTGGCCAGGTTACAGTTAGGGCATACGTGAAGAGCATATTCTTAGAATATGCTTCTCCCTAAATAGCAAAGCGGGACGCTCCTTTTTCCTAGCGTAAGCCTCCTAGAGACACTGTGGCGCTATGTGATCCGACCAGCAACGGTCGATCGACGTCGCCTTTGTCGACTCGTACCCCTGGTCTTTGCCTCTCTATCTTCCGCTCTCGCTACAGTGGCACCAGTAGAGAGAGTAAAGCCCTGACAAGGAAAGATTCCTTCCTTCTTTTGTAAGCCAAGTAATAACCCGGCTCCTGCCTGGTTAACTCGGCCTTGGTGGTACCTGCAATCGCACAACATGGTGGTGCCGGCGTATGCTATATGTCGGCCGTGGTAATGTTGGGTGGACACAACCATGATTAAGTCAGCCATAACGCGGCTAGCCTTCAGGTACCTCGGTCAGCACTTGCTTTGACCTCGTTATACCTCGGCAGACGTTGTCTTTATGCCCTGGCTCGACCCTCCCGGGATCATCCCCCAACACCACAGCTACAAGGACACGGGAACATCGCTGAGCTTGATGAGGTTGGGCATGGAAGGAAGCTGCACGAGATGGTTGTGTAGAAGGTCCCCGTCGGCAACAACGCCGCTTACTACATTAAAGCCGTCGCGACGTGGTGCACCAACGCACGAGGACCCCAATGCTTGTCCTCGTCATCTACGAATTCAGTACAAGAAGAAAAACTAATGTAAGAGGAGAAACCTGGTAGCATGATCATATATGTTTGCACATATTTGTCTCAGGTTCTATCAAAAATGACATTACGTGATAATAATCTTTAGTACGGTTTGTATGGGATATACCTTACTAACATTCTCCTCTATGTACACCAAGTCACCAAGTAACCAGAGGAGGCTGTACATGATGCTGCAACTAAAAGAGAACAATCAGTCATCAAAACTGAACTATCTTAGCTGTGTCACCTGCAGGAATTTTATCGAACACCTAACAAACGAACAACAGGAGACAAGAGATCAGACTGCGCATTGTTTTGCACCAAATCTACAAAACGGGCGCCCGCACGCACGTCTCTTCCAACGGGCGCACGCTCACTGTTCGATCTGCCTGTATCGAGCTCGTTGCATCGTTCCCGTCAACAGCTCGCGAGACCGTTCCGCAGTCCCCACGCCGCACACCATCTGATCTCTATCGTCGTCATGGGTTCAGCCGAGGGCCGCTGCTTCATCTGTCCGCCATCGCGCCGCATCGACATGTACCTGCCGCCGCGTCCGGGAAAACCTGCTGCCGCGTCCCCGTTTCTGCATCCATTGACCTCCGCCTTCCCATCCTCCGATCAGCAGCTCCTCCCGAGCCAGCCACCGTCGAGCTCGAGCAGCACCTTGGGATCCCTGCTCGCTGGCTCCCCCGCTTGGCTGTCTCCCTGCAGCAGCTTTCCTGCTGTGTCCCGCAGCCGTCGCTCGTGTGCACTCCCTTGCTGCTACGATCTGTTTGCGCTCCTCTATCTATTGCATGTCACATGTGCTGTTGCTTGGTGCTAGCTGATGTACGTTGCTACTAGAATATTATATCATAGAGACAGAGAAAAAAAGTACTTGTCAGTAATAAAATCAAACTAGGTAGGGGATACTGATAATCAAATTGCGGACATGTGATATATCATGAGATAAAGGGATTTAGTTACAAACATTAAATGTTCACACGATCACAAGAGTCATCGTTAAATGTCTGGGAGTCAGTACGGATCTCTAGGTCCCGCTACTGATTATTGATCGGAGAGGGTCTCGATCATGCCTGCATTATTCGTGAACTGTAGGGTGACACACTTAAGAAATACCGACACCATTTGGAGCAAATATGTTTCATATAAAGATTAATAAAGCACTGGAATCATTTCGATGGAAACCGGAATTGTTTCGAGTGAAATTGCAGAAACTAGTTCTGCATGTGAGATTGAAATATTGTAGGGGTTTTATGTGAATGTTTGTTAATTAAAATAATTAACAAAATTATGAATAAATTTTTTTATTAAATAAGAGTTTGCATTAAATTTGGTGGAAATTTAATAGAGCTGAGTGGACTTTTGAGTGGAGGCATGTTTATGTGAGTGGGAGCTCCACCACATGAATGAGGAAGAGGTGGGGGCACATCCTTTGGCCACCGGTCATGGGAGGGGCTGTCCCCCTCTCCTCCTCTCACTTCACACCTTCTCGTGAAGGATCTCTCCCCCCTCTAGTTTTATTTCCCCATGGTTTCGGATTAGCGAGATACATGTTTCCGGTGGCTTTGTCCAAAAGAAGTTGTTGCTTTCGCTGCATCGCTGGAGTGAGGACGCGGAGGTTGTCGGGGTACCGGACGTGTGTGTGATCACGGATGCACCGCTGCTTTGCGGTGATGAACTTGCTGGACTTCATCACGATCTTGAGATCGACAAGTAAACGACTCTATCATCCATGAAATCAGATTTTGTTAACAAAGCTTTTCGGTCTTCAAGGGTAAGATCTTTATGGATGTATATCTACCCGTTGATTTTATCTAGGTAGATAGATCTTGGTGCTTAGTTGTTCACATCATATGATTTTTTTTGTTTTTTATGCTGCCAAACCAACAACATGTGGAGGTGTATGTGTCAAGAGCAGGATTTGTCCATCCACGTGACGGAAGATACTCTGGGCCCACTCAGCACTGGAATTGTCCAATGAACAACAAAGCTCTTCCACCACCACCTCCAAGACCTGCGGCAAGTGCTCCTATGATTCGCGCACCTCCACCTCGGGCTCTCAACATCAACACCAAGCCTGGGTCTACGGTTGCTCGTGCCAACTGTGTCAACGTCGCTCAAGCTGAGCATGCACCTGGAGTTGTCATGGGTATGCTTCCTGTTAACTCAGTTCCTGCACGAGTTTTGTTTGATTCTGGTACTTCACATTCTTTCGTTTCTCACAAATTTGCAAATGAGCATGAGCTTGTTATAGACCAGCTGGATAAAAATTTAATGGTTCTTTCTCCCGGGGCAAGATTGTTATCTACCAAGATCAGCCATGGCAATCAAATTGAGATTGGTGGCTCTTCATTTCCGGCTTCCTTAATTGTTCTGGGCAATTCTGATATTGATGTTATCTTGGGCATGGATTGGTTAACAGCAAATGCAGCTGTGATTGATTGTGCTGAACGATCGGTTTCTCTGAAAATTCCTGAAGGCCATATAGTCTATTCTCCAAGTCTGACTCCTGCAATTCAGCTTTACTCTTTGACGGCTCTGAATGATGATGCTATGGAAGGTATTCAGAGTGTTCCTGTAGTCTGTGAGTTCCCAGATGTCTTTCCTGAAGAGTTGCTAGGTATGCCTCCGGAACGTGAGGTTGAGTTTGTCATTGAACTTGAACCTGGTACCGCTCCTATTTCCAAGAGGCCTTATAAAATGGGTCCTGCTGAGTTGGCTGAACTCAAACGTCAGTTAGATGAACAAGAGAAGTTGGGTTTCATTCAGCACAGTACTTCTTCTTGGGGTAGCCTAACCATCTTCGTGAAGAAGCGAGACAAGACTGATAGACTTTGTGTTGACTATCGGGCACTCAATGCTAAAACAATCAAGAATAAATATCCCCTTCCGTGGATTAATGATCTCTTCGATCAGCTAGCTGGAGCTGTGGTATTCTCTAAGCTTGATTTGAGAAGTGGATATCATCAAATCAAGATACGCAAGGAAGATGTTCCTAAAACAGCTTTCACCACCCGCTATGGTCTGTATGAGTACACGGTCATGTCTTTTGGTCTCACCAACGCATCTGCCACCTTCTCGAGGCTTATGAACTTGGTTTTCATGGAGTATCTTGATAAGTTCGTTGTGGTCTATCTGGATGACATTCTAGTCTATTCTAAGTCAAAAGAAGAACATGAAGAACACCTTCGGTGTGTCCTAAACAAGCTTCGTGAGAACCGCCTGTATGCAAAGTTCTCCAAGTGTGAGTTTTGGCTGCCTCAAGTCACCTACCTTGGTCACGTCATCTCTGCCAAGGGCATTGCCGTCAACCCAGAAACTATTAAGACAATTATGGACTGGCTTCCACCCATAAATGTCAAAGAAGTCCGGAGTTTCCTTGGTTTGGCCAGTTACTATCGTCGCTTCGTTCAAAACTTCTCAAAGATTGCGAAGCCTCTTACTGATCTCCTCAAGAAAGGCAAGAAATACCTTTGGACTCCTGCATGTCAAGCAAGCTTTGAAACACTCAAAGAGAAGCTCACTTCCACACCAGTCTTAATTCCTCCAGATACATCAAAGCATTTCCAGATATTCTGTGATGCCTCATTGCAAGGATTGGGTGCGGTCCTTATGCAAGAAAAACAAGTTGTTTCTTATGCATCTCGTCAGTTGAAGACGCATGAGATCAACTATCCTACACATGACCTCGAACTCGCAGCAGTTGTCTTTGCTTTGAAAGTATGGAGGCATTACTTGCTTGGCAACCGTTGTGAGATCTTTTCTGATCACAAGAGTCTGAAGTATATCTTCACACAGCTTAATCTCAATCTTCGTCATAGGAGGTGGATTGAAACAATCAATTATTTCGATTTCACCATCAACTACACTCCGGGTAAAGCCAATGTCATGGCCGATGCTCTCAGCCGTAAAGCTTATGTCAACAACCTCATGGTGGAAGAACAACAGCCTCTCTTGTGCGAGGAATTCCGCAAGCTAAACCTTGAAATTGTGGATCAAGGGTATCTTCTGAACCTTCTAGCAACATCTCTCTTGGAAGAAAAGGTTCGTTCCATCCAACTTGGTGATCCTTACACTAAAAAGATCATCGTCAACATTCAGCTTCCGAAGTATTAGTCTTTCCACGTTGACGACCAAGGCACTCTTTTCTTTGAACACCGGATTTTTGTTCCGAACTACCCGGGTTTAAGAGAGCAAGTTCTCAAGGAGGCGCATGATTCTGTTCTTTCTATCCACCGTGGCAGCACTAAGATGTACACGGACTTGAAAACACAATATTGGTGGCCTGGTTTGAAACGATATTGTGACAAGTATGTCTCGGAGTGTGATGTCTGTCGTAGAGTTAAAGTTGTCCATCAGAAACCTTCCGGTCTTCTACAGCCATTGAAGCCTCCGGAATGGAAATGGGAGAAAGTAGAGATGGACTTCATTACTGGTTTTCCAAGGTCGCAGAAGGGAAACAATGCAATCTTTGTTGTCATTGATAGGCTTTCTAAAGTAGCTCACTTCTTTCCAGTCAAGGAAACAATTTCTGCAATTCAGTTGGCTGAGCTCTATATCAACAGAATTGTCTCTCTGTATGGAGTTCCTCTTGAGATCAGTTCAGACCGTGGAAGCATTTTCACTTCCAAGTTCTGGGGAAGTTTCCAAACTGCTTTGGGAACAAAGTTGAACTTCAGCACAGCTTACCACCCTCAGTCGCAAGGACAAGTTGAAAGGATCAATCAGATTCTAGAAGATATGCTCCGTGCTTGCGTTATCTCTTTCAGCATGAAGTGGGAAGAATGTCTTCCTTATGCTGAATTCTCTTACAACAACAGTTTCTAGAAAAGTCTAAAGATGGCACCATTCGAGGCACTCTATGGTCGCAAATGCAGAACTCCGATTGGTTGGTGGGGCGCAGGTGAAAGAATATTGTTTGGCCCCGACATTGTAACTCAAGCGGAGGAGAAAGTTCACATCATTCTTGAAAACCTGAAGATTGCTCAAAGTCGCCAGAAGAGCAATTATGACAGAAAGCACACGGACATGGAGTATGTCCCTGGTGATCTCGTTTACCTTCGTGTCACTCCCATGAGAGGCACGCACCGCTTTGGTATCAAAGGAAAGCTGGCTCCTAGATATATCGGTCCTTTCAAAATTCGTGGAAGAAGAGGAGAAGTTGCTTATCCTCTTGAGCTCCCTGATCAACTCAAAGTCCATGATGTTTTCCACATCTCTCAACTCAAGAAGTGCTTCAAGGATCCCAGCAGGACCGTGGACCATGAACTCATCAATCTCCAAGAAGATCTGTCTTATCAAGAACACCCCATAAAAATTCTAGAAGTCGTAGAAAGAAGGACTCGCAACAAGTCCATCAAGTTCTGCAAGGTGCAGTGGTCGCACCATTCCGTTGATGAAGCCACTTGGGAACGTGAAGATGAGCTCCGTGCCAAGTATCCTACCCTCTTTGAGTCTTCTTCTTCTTCCTAGAATCTCGGGGCGAGATTCTTGTTTAGTGGGGGAGAGTTGTAGCATCCCAATTTTCTAACAATTGTAATGCTACTTGGTCTAGTAATATAATGGCTACTTCCTACATATAATTGTTGCATCATAATTATATCATGCTCATGTCATCATGCCACCTTGCATTTGAGCATCATATAAAACCCTTTGTTCTTTGATTCTTCTCTCACATGCATTATTAATTGTATTTGCCTCTTGATATTGTATTTGGTTATTGATATATTGTTTAATGCCCAAGTTGAGTTGGGGGCATATCTTTTATTCAACTCCATCACCTTTCTTTTCACCACCTTATAATTCCACCATTCCATTAACCCATGAGCTTGTAATTCTTTTTCTTTTGATATTTATTTTAGCTCATGTGGGTTGGGGTGGATCTAATCCTAACTCCTTTTTGCTTGACCTTTATTCCACTTCTTAGGAATGCATAAGAATAACGCCATATTATTATTTTTGTTTCACCAAATAAAACATGGCATTTATTATTTTGCATGGGCCATGCAAGAGTACCAACACCTTTAGCCCATTTGATCCCTCTTGGTTTTATTGGTTCTTTTCTTTGTGGATCATCTCCATCCCTCTTCACCATCCCCTTATTCTCATCAACACCATTTTTATTTTTCTCCATGCATGATTCAAATGAGGTCTTTTTCCCATAATTCTTTTTCTTTCTCTTTTTCTTGGTTTCTCCTTCACCTCATCTTAGCCTAAATCAAAGCCCTCACTATTTCCTCTTGGGTTGATCTTATAAACAAGTTTTAAAACCTAAACACCTAATTAAACCCTAGCCCTAGTTTTTCCTCTATTTCTCTCTAAACCTAGTTCTAATCTAAACCCTCACCTTACCTCTCTCCTCTCCCCATGTCAAGGTCCCCTCCCCCCTGCCATGCCTGCCCTACCCCAACTAACCTCCCCAACCTAACAAAACCCTAACCGAGCCACCATCTCTAACCCTAGCCTAGCTCACCCGAGCCCCTCTCTCTTTTCTCTCCCTTCCTCTATGCCATGCTGGCCCCAACTGCTCCACCACGCCGTCCCCACCTGGCAGCTCCACCCTACCCTGCCCTACCCTGGCCGTGCACGACAAGCACGTGAGGGAGGAGATGGAAAAAGGTGGCCGAAGCCACCTTTATCTAACCTGATCCCCACGGCGGCCTCTCCTCTTTCCATCTCGCTTTACCTCCTTCCTCACACCTCCTGGCATTGCCTAGATCCACCCCAATGCCCTGCCTCTCCCCTCCTTCTTCTTCACCGACGCCAACCACTCACTCGCCGGTCACCGCTAGTACCACCGGCGTCTCTTCGTTTCGGCCAGCACGCGCGTCGTGGAGTTGGTCGAGGAGACCAAGGATGTTCCGCTACATCGCCCTGTACACGCCGACATGGAGGAGAAGCCCCAGGATCACCAGTACCAGCGCCGCCCGACGCAAACCCTAGTTCTCCGGCCGCCAGCTTCCCCGGCGATCCGTTGCACCTTCGGCCGTGCCACCACCTCCAACCTCCTCGCGGTGAGCCACACTTTTTCCTAGACAACCTCCCGCTCGTGTTTGCTTCCTGTGCGCGCCAAGCCGCCGGACGAGCGCCTTCGGTGCAACGCGCTCGCCGACGTCGAAAGCCGTCTTCTCGCCGGTTTCACCTTATCTGGCCGCGCCCGCGTTTCTTTTCACCAACCCCAGCCTCACCGCAGCGGTAGCCGCTGCCGTGCGCAAGCGCCAGGACGCGAGTTCGAGTCTCGCCTCACCGCGCCGCGCTGCCCGTCAGTTTCGTCAGACAAACTCTGGAAGAAAAACAGTACCGCGGGTCGCTTTGGAAATCCCCCCCCCACCTTTTTACCGGCGCAACCCGCGCTCCCCCAGACCCCACCTGTCACCGGTTGATGCCGTTTTACACAAAAGCACCTCGATTTTACCCGCCGTTCCACCCGCGCTCCCTCAGATCTTCCGCGTGGCACGCCCCGGTTGGCGCGCCCGCGTGTGGGTCCGCATGCGCGTGGATCCCACCTGTCTGTCCCTCGGGCTAGACAGCTCCGCGGTGAGAAAGCCCGCGTAATCCGCTGCGCCCCACCTGCTGCTGAGTCTGGCTCTGCCTGTGTGTAAAAAGTCTGGCCACTACTCTGTTTAATAAAACAAATTCAAAATTGTTTAAATTCAAATTCAAATCAGATTTTAAATAACTTTTAAAATACAAATCCAAATAATACAAATGATATATGTTTTAGAATCAGAAAAATGTGAGGAGTTCAAATATGCAATTCAAAATATTATTTGAGCACTTTGAAATTTCGAGTTGATTAAAAATTTCAAATAAATGCCCTTTTCTTAATAAATTAATAACTTTAATTCTATAACTCCAAATTTGGCAAATAATATGTCTAAATCGATCAGCGCGGCGAGTCCGTTCTATCTATGCAGTCCTTGTTCTGAATTGAAGCATGCATCATGTCATTATTGAAAATCTGAACTGATTATGGCAATAAAACTTGACTAAACAAATAATAAAACGCTTTATTCTTGTACCCCACACCTCACCATGCCATGCTACTTTAATGCCATGTAAATTATGCATCATTCATCATGGCATGCTTGTTTGCTTGACGCATTTTACTTCATATGCTTGTGCACTTTGTTTATGTTGGCCCTTGTTTGTTTGGTTCTTCTTCGAATAGACGCCCAGCAGGAGATTTACCAGGAATCACGGGAGTACTACCCAGATCCATCTCTCGCTTCAACTGAGCTGCCAGGCAAGCACTACCACATGCTTGCATACATATAGTATCTATTGCCTCTATCTTATTCTTGCATCATTGAGTCGCGATTGCATTAAATTGAATCCCAAGTACTGCATAGCCTTTACTTTTAAACCCCACCGAAGCTTGTTCCTCCATCCCATGAGCCATTACTACAGGAGTTGTTTGAGCCATGCGAGTCGTAGAAAAGCATGTGTAGCGTATGTGAGTGTCTGATGGATAACGAGGTACCTAAACAACTTAACCTATGTAGTAATGGGATAACTAATGAAAGAGGCACTGGTGAGCAATATCTGCTATTTGGTTTTTCATGCTCACTTGTGTCCTGTAGGACCCCGAGTACTTGATTCTTGTTCCTTGACTATTCGCACTATCCACATCCGGGAGGCCTTATGGACCCCCCCTGAGCCAGAGCTTGATTCATTCTTATTTCTTGGGGCCACAATTAGTTTGGGGCTTTATTACTATCCTGTACTTATGCCATGTTACTGCTTTAATAAGATTGTGTGTGGAGTACCTGTACTGTTTTGGATCGTGGAATGTTTTCGCAGTATCGACAAGCCCAGTCACAATTTTGGGTTCCCAGTCGTTTACAGCCATTGACACAAACCTTGGGTCCGTCTCGGAGCCGGCCAACTTCGTTGCGGGTAGCTTAATGGGGTGGCCCCCTGAAATATTTCTGAATCCTGTGATTGCTTTGTCGTGAATGCCTCGTTGGGTTTTGAGTTGGTTTTTCCGAGGTTGATCGATTGTGTGTTGCTATTCGTGCACCCCTGTAGGGTAAATCTTTCTGAAAGCCGTGTTCGCGGTTATGGACGACTTGGAGCACAGTTTCTTGATCATAGACAAGTATAACTAAATACCGCTTTTAATTTGACTAAGAACTTTACTAGTAAATAGTGCAATACTCATGGAATGGTTAATAAAACTGCCAACGGATGATGGGTGTTGTTCGTCCGCTTCCTTGTTGGTAAACGAGGAGGAGGATGGATCTATTAATTATACTGTTATAACTGTTGTTCTTAATTAACGGACATCCGTCTATCATTGGTTAGGCGGATGGTTAGCGAGTATCTATAGAATTGTTAGATATTATCTTTTGCTGCAATTGCGTCACCCCAGGTTGTGTCCCCTTTAGTGGCATAAAGACTTGCTGAGTACCCCTAGGGTCTCACACGATAAATTGTTTGATTCAGATGAACAGGTGTATTCGCAAGATGGATACTGGGTGGAGGAGACAGATGATGTTGGCAACGACCACTCGGTGTAGAGATTCCGGGAACGGGGATCCGTGAGATCTGTGGGTGGGATGTGTTTATTTATGTGGCATCTTATGCCGATTTGCTTCTTATCTGTACTCGGATCTTGTTTTCCGCTTCCGCCTGATACTCTGATGTGTAATGTATGAGGAGCTATCCTAAAATATTATCTCTATCTAGGATATTTGAATCTTGATGTATGGCGTTGCAATATTTCTATTTCTTTTAGATGGAATGGCTCTGAGGACTATTGTATGTGGCTTGCATACATACTCATTTGTGTATGTAGTTGATCCCTTCGCCTGCCGATTATGCCGCTCGTTCTTGTCCCGATGTTCTGAAAGTGGTTAGGACGGCCGAAAGGTCTACCGTGAGTGGCCATGGGCCCCACCGTACTATTTTAACCACTTTCGTTCATCCAGGCATGTAACTAAGAGCGTAATTCACCGAGGTAGTTACAACAGGGATATCACTTGTCGAAACGAATTAAGTAGTATTTTTCGGTAACGATACTAAACTTGACACAATGATGTCGTTGATCAGATCTTGAACAATGCAACTATTGTAGAGGAAAAAGGAATGGACACAACATTGATGATTCATCAACAAGATTTCATAGAATGTAGAGGGGTCATTATGGGCATCTAGGTCCCGCTGATGATCATTGGTCCGAGAGGGGTCTCAACTATGTCTGGAGTGTTCCCGAACCGTACGATAGCACGCTTAAAGGTTTTCCTAAGCTCGAAAATCATTTTGGTATCATCAGAATCACCGAAGAAAAGAGAGGGAGAAATCAGAAGGGTTTCGAGAAGGTCTGGAGGATGTCCAGAGTGGGATGGAAGGAGTTCCATAGCCACGGGAATTAGATAATATGTGAATATATGTTAAATATTGATTTAATCATTTATTCATAATTAATTAATAAAATAAAAGGAATTAAATTGGTTAAATTCCCTATTGATCCAATTCCCTAAGGGGGAAGGGCCCATGAGGGAAAAACCAAAAGGGAGGAGGAAGGGGAGGTGGCGGGCTAGGCCCTAGGGCACCCGTGCGGGGCCCATAGGGGACATGGCCAGCCGACCATGCCTTTCCCCCTCTTCTCGTTTTTTTAGTCCCACATGGCTAAGCCAAAGGGTTTTGGGGTCCCCTTCCCCTATATATATGAGGCATATGGAGGCAATTAAATCATCAGAAAATAATAAAGGCTTCCTAGCTTTGAGGAAAGCTTCCAGCCACCTCCTCTCTCCCATGACGGTAGTCCCAAGTCTGTACTACACAAACGGGAAATTCTTCACCACGGAGCGTTGTCACACTACGGGGTTCAGGATCCAAAAGATCTACTTCTGCAATCTCTGCTGGATCGGAGAAGCAGGAGTCATTGTTAAGCATAGAACATGTATGACCCCCTTGGAAGTGCTGCACTTGCATCGCTATGAGTTGTTGGAGCCGTCAGAGTTCAGAACGAACCTAAGGTCGGCATCAGTACGACTACATCAACAACACTCTCTCGAGTGACAAAGCTTTTCGTAAAGGTAAGTTTTTGAAAATCCCCTCCCATTACTACATTACTAATAGAAAGATCTTGGCATTACAGTTCTTGGCTTAGGAAAAATTATTATTTTCAGGCGTGCAACCCTAACAGCAGCAGGGTGTGGCACATCTTTGGCTACTAGCGAAAGCGGCTGGAGAGGCCGGGCTCGACGGGATCTGGGGCAGCGATGGCATCACCGTGGCATCGCTAGGGAGGCGTCGAGAGAGATATGAGAAGGGTGATATCGAGGAGAGAAGTGAGGCCGGGTGGGCCAACGATGGCTCTAAAATATAGCCATCTATGTCCACATTTAAACTGAATATTATTCATAGTATTCAGAGGGGTATGCAATCCTTTCTTTTATATTTTTCCTGCAAATATAATGTCGCTAGAAGATGGGAATCACTACATTAAAGTCAAAGATACGAGATTTTCAACAACTAGAAGAAACCAGGAGCCGTAAAGCGGAGGCAGACGCTTTAACGACCAACTATACGACCGGAGCAAAAATTCAGGACGTATAGCTCCGGTCGTATAGTTGGTGCCACCACCGTTAGGTCAAATAGAACAACTTTCGTGAAGGGGCCCCTATATAAAGAAGCCTTGGGCAACGAGAAAACAAGCCAGACCTTGCCAAAAAGTCTCTGCCACAGATAACCAACCGCCTCTAGATCTCAAAACCCTTCTCCATCTCCATAGCCATATTCCACCACTTGTAATAGTAGATCTCTTCTTCGATTGGCGACATTGTAAGATTATTGCTATCAATCTTATGATTTTGATTACAATGTTTGTGATTGTTGATCTCATCTCTATGTGTGAGTAATTCTCCTCGGGCTAAGGGCTTCGGCCTAGCCATGTAGCAATTGTGCATGTTACTTATCATAGATGGGATCGTGTATTAGTTTGTATGACATGATGATTATTGTATCCTCTCTTGCCTCAGTCCAAGTACTTGTTAGGTACCCAAGACCCCGAGGGTTGATCCAGGTATAGGGAGTATGAGTAATGACTTATCTGCAGGTTGGGAACCCCAGTGACAGAAGGGGTAGTACGGCTGTATGTGAGGAATTTACTTGGGATTAACGGTGACATCACTATGTATATCATTAGTTATCTTTATTCTATGGATAAGACTAGTAGGTTATTGCTATAAGCGGCAATAGCAATTATGAATGCACTGCCCACATATAATTTATCTTGCTCTAACAAGTACATGCATACTTTATTTCTATCTTTTATTCCCATTAGGTGTTTTTCACAGCTACAGGTGAAACCGAACGCCCTAGGCCCTCTCTCTCCATCATCGACAACAACAAAAAGACGCAAGCTATTGGTTCGGTAAAAACACAAAAGGAATTCTAAAACTCCCGAAGGTCCATTAAAGTAGCTTCACTACGCATTCGCTTCCCGAGGATTTGATAACCTAGGTCTACTAGGGAAAAAGGAGCTACACTAGATCCGTAATCCGGATCGAAGGTATCAACCCTTTTTCTGGCGCCGTTGTCGGGGAAGCAATAGCTGCCCTGGTGAGGTTATTAGGAACCTTGTTAGTTTTTATTCTTGTTTTTAATTTTGTTAGTTTGCTTTCAGTCTTTATTTGATAAACCAAAAAAATTAGTTAGCCTTTAAATTCTTGCTTTTACTATTATAATTCTTTGTTTAAGAAAACCCAAAAACATTGGAAATATGGCTGAAATGAAGCTTGGGGAGTTTGCTACTCCCAACAATGATTATTTATGTACTCCTATTACTCAGCCAGCAATTGCTACCGATGACTATGAAATTAAGCCCAAAGTTTGGTTCAATAGAATCAATTTGGAGGCTCTGCTGCTGAAGACGCAGGTACACACTTAAATACTTTCACTAAAATATGTGATATGATACGTATAAAAGATGTTGACCCTGATGCGGTCAAATTACGTCTATTTCCTTTCTCTGTAAGAGGGAGAGCAAAAGAATGGATGCTATGTTTGCCTAGAAATACTATTACATCATGGGTGGGATGTACTTGTTTATTTATGACTAAATTTTTCCCACCTGCAAGGACTATGCAACTCCGATCTAATATTACTGGCTTTAGACAGGAAGAGTGTGAGCCACTAGCGCTTGCATGGAGAGGATGAAAGAATGCTTAAGAAACTGTCCTAGTCATGGGATGGAAGATTGGTTAATCCTCCGTTTATTTTATAATGCTCTTAATCCTGTATCTAAGTCTATGCTTGATACTGCAGCTGGAGGAACATTCATGGGTAAACATATTACCGAAGCAAAGAAGCTGTTAGACAATATGCAAGAGAACCATGCTCAATGGAATGTTGAAAGATCAAACACGAATAAGGTGAACTCCATCTCACCACAAGAAAATGAAGAACTCAATACTAAGTTGGATGAGCTCATATTAGCCATAAAAGGTAAGGAAACCCAGGTAAGAGCCACTCCTGAAACAATATTGAAGAAATAAATGTTATAGCTCGTAATGATTATAACCCTGCTTGGAAGAAGAGTTACAATCCTAACTTTCAGAAACATTATTCTAGTCCTACAGGTAATTCTAATAATAATATGGGAACTAGTAATGGTAGTCTCCAAGAAACACTTAAGTCTTTTATAGACTCACAAAATGAACAAAACAAATATTCTTGTTAAAATAACAGAGAACCATGATGTCATGCTTGGTAAATTATCTAACCAAGCTATTAGTTTGAGAAATGATTTGCAGGCTCTCCAAGAAAGAACGAGGATCGTTGAGGCATAGCTAGGTAAGATAACCGAGAGTTAAACTCTCATTCTAGCTAAATTTGCAGGTAAAGCTAAGCCCAATCCTGTTGAAGAACTCAAAATGATGAGGATCCAAAGGGGGGAGCCTGAAGAACTTGATTATAGTAATGCCCCTTCACCAAGCTACACCATCGAAGACCTCGTAAAGAGGATCAACGTCAAAATTGTGGTAAGTGAAGGTAATGATGAATCCATGTATCAGCACTTTGTTGATCAAGTAGCAATTAAGGTACGCGAGCTTGAAGAGGAATACAAAAAATCGCTGAAAAGTTACTTGTTAAACTAGATGACATATTTGAGCCTACTATTAAGATAAAGATTGGGACAAACGAGATAGCTGCACTTTGTGATCTAGATGCAAGCGTCTCAACAATTCCAAAGAGTCTTTCTAACAAGTTAAATCTTGGCTCCTTTGAAATCACTAAATTAAAGTTGCATCTAGCAGATTCTACCTACAAACAAGCTGTAGGAATTAAGGAGAACATTTTAGTTTACATTAAAGGCTGTCCTGCTTTAATTGACTTCCTTATTGTTGACATGCCTGAAGATACTATTGCTCCTATAATACTAGGTCGTCCTTTCTTGAGAACTATAAAGGCTTTAATTAACCTCCATGAAGGGAACGTGAAGTTGCAATTGCCTTCGCGGGATCCTTTTGCTATCCATTTTCCCAGGAAAAAGAAAGCCAAACATGACGAGAAGGAGGCCATCACTTTGAAGACCAATTACTCTGGAGTGGGTGTTCCACTTATCTGGCCTAAGTGAGTATCGTCAAGGTCAAGCTATTGACCATAAAAGAGCTCTCCATGGGAGGCAACCCATGTTGAATAAAGGTTTGAGTTAAGTTTTTAGTTTTTAGTTTAAGTCTATGATTAATAAAGAGTGCTAGAAAACTCCATTTGAGGAGAAGAAGTTTGGTAGTACTTAAAATTCTGCTACATACATGTTGTTGGTCGACAATATTTACTGTCAATTTTCTGTCATAAACAAGGTATATCAATAAGTTACAGAAAAAGAAGTAATTATCAAAGAAATAGAATTTTTTTAATGCACACAGAGAGTTTAACGACCAACTATCTGATAGGAATAAAAATTATGGCTGTATAGTTCCGGTCGTATAGATATCTTTGGCATCGACAATTTTTATTTAAAATGTACTCAGAGTTTAACGACCAACTATACGGCGGCAATAAAAATTTCAGTTGTATAGTTCCGATCGTATAGATATCGATGCCTCCGTACGAATTCTTTTCTAATGTACTGAGATTTTAACGACCAACTATACGGCAGGAATAAAAATTCCGTCGTATAGTTTCGGTCATATAGATATCGATGCCTTTATATATTTTCTTTCATAGGAACAGACAGTTTAACGACCAACCATACATCAGGAATATTTTGTTCCGGACGTATAGTTGCGTCCTTTATAGCTGCGCTGCCAGGAGGAAACCCTAATTTTTTGACAGAAGGCCAACTATACGGCAGGAACACAATGTTCCGGCCGTATAGTTGTGCCGTATAGTTGTGTCCGACCACAAAATCGCACGAGAAGGTACCTCCAACTCCAAAACTTCAATCCTTTTTCTCTCTTCTACCTCCAAACTCTCTCAAAACCTCAAGAGATCTTCATCTCCACTCAATTTCGTTCGATTTCCTTACACACGAGTGATCTAAGGTATGTTTCTCTCCCGATCCTCCAATTACTTTTTGCAAATTTATCTCCGATCTATTGTCATTATCAATCTAGGTTGAGACCTACTATGAACCAATTGACATGATTTCCTTGCCTAGATTATTATTTCGAGGAGATTATTTAGTGTGCTATGATGAAGAATATATTATACTTACTATTGTTGGATCAAAAAGTTTTATTTTTTGTCTTTCTTCAATGTTTTAGATGATGAACACAAGGATCCAAACTCGTGCTTGTGCCATCGCTAGCGCTTCTCGGGCATCCGCTCAGGAACACATGGGGATCAAGTTCAAGGATGAGCCACAACGTGATCGCTTCAACAAGATCAAGAACTGCGAAGTGAAGGCTACCAAATGGGCTTGCCCCATTATATTGAACCAACTCGGTATTTCTGATGACTTTAATTTACTTTGCAATAGAGCTGGCCTGCAAAACTTTGTGTACAATAATGTACCTACTTATCGCTGCTTAACCATTGAATTTCTAAGTTTGTTGCAAAGCACCGTTAAACAATGGCAAGGAGAGGACACTATTTCTTTGCGACTGATGAACAACAACTACACTTTAACATTAGATTAATGGTGTGCATATTTTAATTTTCCAAACAATAATGTTCATGCCTTACGCGCATCCTTTACTGGCTTAAGTCCTTCCCCTGAACAATACTATAATGGAACGAGTTTTACTACTAGAGTGAACAAGGGGAAGAATATTCAACATCATGCAATTCGCTATTTGTTCTATGTTATTGCTAACACCTTGCAGGCATGTAATGAGTTCACGAGACTCAACGAGAAGGACATCATAGTCCTCGCGAAGGCTGCTTACATCAACTGCAACCTGTCACTCAACTTGGGCACCATCCTTGTGTGCTACCTGGAGCACCAAGCCTCCCAAAGCCAAGGGCCAATCATAGGTGGATCCATCATCACCGTGCTTTCCACTGCCCTAGGCATCAACCTAGGTGAGTTGCAACCCGTGCTAGGTGAGACACGTGTTGGTTTCTCCACCTTGAGAGCCTGTGGAATGCTCACTAGGAGAGGTGGTGTTTATTATCTGCATATTGCTAGAGTTGGGCGTCTCTCCCCGCTCCTATGCCTAATGGTATTTTCTCTATCAAGGAAGGACGTTTTCTATATGACTTGCAGGTTGAGCAACACCAACCCGATGAAGAGATTCTGGAAGAGGATGAGGACCAAGAAGAGGAGCAAGGAGTTCCTTACCAAGATGAGCAGCCACAAACCCGGTTCGCCACATACCAAGATTTCCAAGGACTTTGAGGGACTATGGAGAGGATGCATAGCCTCTCTTTGAACCTTCGAGAATCAACTAGTAACCTCTCAACTCAATTTGTGAACCGGAGTAATGACGTTTTCCTACCACCACATTGATTTGAAGGGCTTGCAAAAGCCTAAGCTTGGGGAAGTTTCCTCATGTATCTTTATTTGGCATTCATTTGCTTTTATTTATTTCGAGGTTGCATTTTTATTTGAGTTTATAAGCACTCATGTTGGTTTCCCTAACACTTTATTTTCTAGTTCTTTCTATTTGCTTTCGAGATTTTCTAGCCGATCTTTGACGCCAATTTTCTATTCTTTAAATTCCCTCTTTTAAAAATCACAAAAAGATTTCTCCCTTTTTCCTTATTTTCCCCCTTTCTTTTCTTTCCACCTCGAGGTTTTCATATGTTTGCAGGAGAGTGACCGAGTTCGAGTTTCCAAGAAGCAAATAAAAAGGAAGAGTGAACTGGAACCAAACATGAGAGGTATGCCTTATGACTCCCCACTTTTGAAGTTTGAGAAACTCATGCTAGTTAGTAGTAAATGTTAAGATATTATATTGGTGGAGTGAGTCTTTGTATCATAGTAAGATTTTTGGTTTGCATGGGTATTTAATTGGGTACATTTTATTCCAGCTCTTGTAATTAACCAAGTCTTGGCTAAAATTGCTAAACAAGTCTCACAATTGAAGGATTGGGTGTTGTAGTGCTTAGTCTTGACGGTTTATTTCTAGAGACACTCAACACCACTAAAAATGTGGATTGACTTGATAGCTCTCTTTGAAAGGATTTGTTCGATTGAATTCATGTTTAGCGGTTTTTGTGAGCATGCCAAAGTTTGACTTGTTAATCATAAGAATGATATAGCTTTATGCGTGTCAAACTTCATGGGATTCCAACAACTCCGCTGGCCTACGAACGATCTTCATGGAGGAAACTCCTAGATCTTTGCTATGAGATGATTAAACACTTATAGCAGCAATGCTATAGTAGTAAGATTCTTGGTACTCCCGGGTAGCTATAATCATGATGGAATTACTCCTCTGGCTATTATGAGTAATCATTATGCAAAAGGAACAAAAACCTTAGTGATGCCACGAGTGTCCATCGCAGCCCGATAAACTAATAAAAATCTTTGGCATGATCTCAATTACTTAAAAACAAAAAGTCTTGAAGGACAATGAATAGAAAAGTAGTGCTTGAAAAGTCTTGAGTTATTTATGTGGGAGAATTGAGATACTCTAGTGTATATGCTTTCATGACAACTCTCACACTCTTAATTTACATGATTATAGTTTATTATTCAAAGGCAAGCCTATGAGTTGATTGCATCACATGGTATAAAGTTTACTCTTTTGAATCATCCATGCTAACAATAATTTTACTGCACTATAAGGATGCATAAAACCCGTATGATATGATTGACATTACTCTATCTATGCTAAAGTTTTTCAAATTTTTGAAGTGGAGGATACATGAGTCTACCAATCATGAGTAAGATCACCATCACGTTATTTTAGTTTAAATGTTGACTTCCTTTTTGATTTTGGTTTTCTTGCTTGGGGACGATCAATTTTAAGCTTGGGGAGGTTGATGGCTCTAAAATATAGCCATCTACATCCATATTTAAACTGGATATTATTCATTGTTTTATTGAAATATCTCTCTAAACCCTACCACCAATGCCTAATATTCAGAGGGGTATGCAATACTTTCTTTTATATTTTTCCTGCGAAGATAATATCGTTAGAAGATGGGAATCACTACATTAAATTCAAAGATACGAGATTTCCAACAACTAGAAGAAACCAGGAGCCGTAAAGCGGAGGCATACGCTTTAACGACCAATTATACGACCGGAGCAAAAATTTAGGCCGTATAGCCCCGGTCGTATAGTTGGCGCCGGCACCGTTAGGTCAAACAGAACAACTTTCGTGAAGGGACCCCTATATAAAAAAGCCTTGGGCGATGAGAAAACAAGCCAGACGTTGCCAAAAAAGTCTCTGTCATAGATCACTAGCCGCCTCCAGATCTCAAAACCCTTCTCCATCTCCATAGCCATATTCCACCACTTGTAATAGTAGATCTCTTCTTCGATTGGCGATATTGTAAGACTATTGCTATCAATCTTATGATTTTCATTACAATGTTTGTGATTGTTGATCTCATCTCTATGTGTGAGTAATTCTCCTTGGGCTAAGGGCTTCAGCCTAGCCATATAGAAATTGTGCATGTTATTTATCATAGATGGGATCATGTATTAGTTTGTATGACATGATGATTATTGTATCCTCTCTTGCCTCAATCCAAGGACTTGTCAGGTACCCAAGACCCCGAGGGTTGATCTAGGTATAGGGAGTATGAGTAATGACTAATCTGCAGGTTGGGAACCTCAGTGACAAAAGGGGTAGCATGGGTGTATGTAAGGGATTTACTTTTTTTTAACGGTGACATCACTATGCATATCATTAGTTCTCTTTCTTCTATGGATGAGACTAGTAGATTATTGCTATAAGAGGTTGCGGAGGCAATAGCAACTATGGATGCACTGCCCACATATAATTTATCTTACTCTAATAAGTACATGCATACTTTATTTCTATCTTTTATTCCCATCAGATGTTTTGCACAGCTACAGGTGAAACCGAACGCCCTAGGCCCTCTCTCTCTCCATCATCGACAACAACAAAAATACGCAAGCTATTGGTCCGGTAAAAACACAAAAGGAATTCTAAAACTTCCGAAGGTCCGTTAAAGTAACTTCACTACGCATTCGCTTCCCGAGGATTCGATAACCTAGGTCTACTAGGGAAAAATAAGCTACACAACATCCATAATCCGGATCGAAGGTATCAGCCGACCTATTAGGGTTTGATCTAAGCCTATTGGGTCTACTGGGCCAAGTGGACCTAGAGGGCTAAATAATGGGTTGGACTGGACCCGTGTATAAAAAGAAATAGTCTTCAAATATAAAATTCTAAAATAGCAAAAAGGCCCTTATAACATTCAAACTTTAGAAAATATAGGAAATTCTAGGAAACTCATAAAAATACAAATAATTGATGGGGTTCATTGCATGGAAAACAAAAAATTCCTATGGTTGCAACCACCAAGATCATATCTAGGAGATACATGTAACAGTTTCAGATGGACTCAACCTCGAAGACCTTAACGCGGGATAATATTCCCGCAAACAAACGTGGATGGTGTAGAATGTACTCGACCATCCTCAAGGAAGTGTAGACGGTCAGCGCCAAAAGAGGCAGCGCCTCCGTAATCGGTCACACGTATGGTGTGCCGATGACTCGCTCTAGCGGGCAGTGGATCCCCGGGAACTGCAACAGTGTTACACCATGGTAGAGGTGGTTGAGGGGAAGATCTTGAGTAGGGCTTCTCCTAAGCACCTTTCTAGTGGAAATGGACAAGGCTAGGAAGAGGGAGAATATGCCAAGCAAAGGGCATATGAGAGAGGGGTGAATGTGTGTAAGAGATAGGAGAGTAGGGGCTATATATAGGTGAAGGGGGTAGCCCAAGGGGGACATGGCGCACAGCCATGGGACTGCCCCCACCTCTCCCCCAATTTATGTGGTGGACTCTCTAATACGTCCTAAACGTATCTATAATTTTTGATGTTCCATGCTTGTTTAGTATCTACATTCTTATGTTTTGTCCACACTTTGGGGTTATTTTATACATTTTCTGGAACTAACCTATTAACAAGATGCCATAGTGCCAGTTGCCTATTTTTTGCTATTTTTGGTTTCAAAAAAGCTAGTAAGGAAATATTCTCTGAATTGGACCGGACAAAAGCCAAAGTCAATATTTTACCCGAAGCAACACGGAGTCCGAAGGGCAGCCGAAGAGGGGCCACGAGGGGGCCACACCCTAGGGTGGCGCGGCCAGCCCTAGGTGCGCTGCCACCTGGTGTAGGCCCCTCAGGCCTCCACCGACCTTGCCCCTCCGCCTATAAATGCCTCCCAGGACGAAAACCCTAAGTACCTGATAAAAGACCCAATAAGAAATCCACGGAATAGTCTGTAGCCGCTGCCATCTTGATCCACGGATCGAGGGATCCAAAGCTCTTCCCGGCACCCTGCTGGAGGGCAGAGATCACCGTGGAGGCCTTCTTCATCACCATGACTGCCTCAAGTGTGATGCGTGAGTAGTTCATCCCTGGACTACGGGTCCATGTAGTAGCTAGATGGTTGGTTCTCCTCCTTTGTGCTATCATGTTTAGATCTTGTGAGCTCCGTTCATGATCAAGATCATCTATTTGTAATCTTACATGTTGTCTTTGCAGGGATCCGATGGATATTGAGATGCTATTTTAGATTGATTATTGATTCTATCACGTCTATGTTATTTTTGATCTTGCATGCTTTCCGTTGTTAGTAGCTATCTTGGCCAAGTAGATGCTAGCAACTCCAAGAGGGAGTATTTATGCTCGATAGTGGGTTCATGCCTATAGTAATCTGGGGAAGTGACATGAATCTCTAAGGTACTAGATGTGATGTTGCTACTAGGGAGAAAACAACAATCCTTTGTCCATGGGACAATCGTATTGTTTAATTTACACACTTTGCTTAATGCAATTATATGTTGCTTGCAACTTAATACTGGAGGGGGTTCGGATGATAACCTGAAGGTGGATTATTAGTCATAGATGCAGTTGGATTACGGTCTATGTATAATGTTGTAATGCCCAATCAAATCTCATAGGAGTCAAGATGATTAGTATATGCATGGTATGCTTTCTCGAGTCTGTCAATTGCCCCGCCGTAAATTGTTCACCCAACATGTTATTTATCGTAAGGAGAATCACCTCTAGTGAACTATGGACCCTGGTCCATTCTTTTACCATTGATATACCATCTACTATTTATTGTTTACTGTTTACTTTCTGCAAGCAATTACTATCTTCCACACAATACATTTAATGTTTTGTTTTCAGCAAAAGCGGTGAGATTGACAACCTCACTGTAAGTTGGGGCAAAGTTATGTGGTTGTGTTGTGCAGGATTCCAAGTTGGTAGCAACACCTTGGTGTTGTTTCCTTGCTCCTATTGGTTCAATAACCTTGGTTTCATAACCGAGGGGAACTTTCTTATGTGCTCATGATACCTTCCTCTTGGGGTGCCCAACGAGCTCGAGATATCTTGAGCATCAAGCCTTTTTCTGGCACCGTTGCCGAGGAGTCAAGGACATCTTCACAAGGGGAGTCCCTCACAACCAATCCCTTTACTTTTTTTTTGTTTTGCTTAGTTTATTTCTGCTTTGTTTGCTAGTTTCTTTTATAAATAAACACAAAAAAATCTAGTTGTACCGGTTTGCTTCCTATATCAAAAACACAAAAAAAGTAGTTTCTATCTCAAGTTGCTATTATATCTAGCATTGATCCAATCACTATGTTACCTAAGGAAATGATTTTTACTTTCAAACAAGGAATTGAAGAGAGTTTCAATGAAGCTTGGTCGAGAATCTCCGATTTACATGAAAAAACTGAACCTAAAATGACTCTAAGCTTGTTTCTTAGCAGTTTCTACTTTGGACTTGCTCTTTACTATAGATATGCTTTGGATGTTGTAGTAGGAGGAGATTTCCTCTAGTGCAATGAGGCTAAAGCTTTTAATGCCATAAAAAAATTGGTTGCAAATATGACTTGCCTAGCAAATCTGATTCCTCCATTACAAACATTATTGCTAGATTGAACACTCTGGAGACCAACATGTCAAGTTTAAAAGAATGCAATAACATGCTTAGAGAGCATCATGAATATGTTCCAATAAATTCTGAATCTTCAAAATGGCTTCCTACAGTAAAAGTAGTTATAAATAATGAAACTTTTTATGCTCGTTGTGATATCATGTCTGAATTCTGTCTTATGCCTAAAGATGTCTATGAATCTTTAAATCTTTGGGGACTTTCTGAAGGAGGAGAAGAAATATCTCTTGCTAATAATGCCACAATATTACCCATTGGAATAGCTGAAGAAGTGTTTACAAAGATCCTAGGGAAAGTGGTGTCTACTGATTATCTTGTTATTGAATGTGTAGGGAAAGGACAAATTACACTTGGAAGATCCCTACTAAAACTCCTTGGAGGAATAATAGATGTGGAAAAAGGCATCATGCATTTTGCTTCTCTACCAAACAATCATACGTTCCCTAAATATAAGAATAAAGGAAAAAAAGGTAGGGGCAAGAAATTTGGTTTTAATGCTTCTTCATTTGAGAATACTTGAATCTTGCTTCTTATGCCTAGCTCAAAGGCGTTAAAGAAAATCACTTATTGGGAGATAACCCAAATTTATATTCAGTAAGTTTTTCTTTTGTTGAGTCTTGCAAGTTATTGCCTCAGTAATAACCTCTCCTTATCCTTTTTTTGTGGTTTTTGTGCCAAGAATAACCTCTAATGAGAGAGAAGTAATAGTTGGTAAAGTTGTTGTTGTCCCAAAACAGATTTTTGTGCTTCACTGTAACAAATTCGTGAAAAAACCCTGTATGTCGGATTGAGCTGTAATTTTTTTGCTTCTGACCCAGGTTGTTATCTAACTTACGTTAGTTCATCACTTTTCGATTTGAGGAACAGAAGGTCTTCGAAAAAAATCGGGTTTTACTTGCTGGTCTGTTTTGACAGATTTCTGCCATTACTTACATTTGCCTCTTAATCTCTTTCTCTTTGATCACTTGAGCTTTTAGAAGGAATTGCTACAGTAGCTTGTGTTTTAATGGAAGTTTTGCTTATGTTGAAACTGAACCCAAAGACTTATTATCTTGAGTGCACTAATGTTGCTAATGAAGATTGTGTGAAGTTTTGTATGAAGGAAATTTTAAAGTGTCGGAAGGAATAATGTGATGAGATGAAGTATGGACAAAAGCTCAAGATTGGGGAGGCCACCCGTGTCACCCCAAGAAATATTCAAGAAGTACAAGCGTCAAAGCTTGGGGATGCCCAAGGCATCCCCTTCTTCATCAATAAAAATCTCAGGTTTTCTTTCAAACACTTCATTTTTATTGTTTCATGCATAATTATGTTGTTCTTGGAGCGTCTTCATTTTGTTTTTAGTTTTCTTTTGCTTAGTTTACTTAAATAAATTGGTTGGACCCCCACATTCATACATAGTTTCAAATAAGTTGATTTGGATTGGAAAAGATTAGGAAACTTCATGCTTATAAGTGGTACAAAGGGAGTCTTGTTTTGACGGTGGCCTAGACTTTATCATGTCATGTTTGATATTGCTTTGACTTTATGCTTAGTGATTATGGTTGTAGCATGACTTGTTCCAAACAATTGAGATTGCTTAATGTGCCTTGAAAGAATCATGCATTGTTTTAGCATACAAAAGCATAATATTGTGCTATTCTCCTTTGATGCTTTATTTGGGATGACTTGGCGCATGCTCACACTATGTTAAGACTATACCAGTCGCCATAGCATCTATGATCATTTGGTTTTCGACTTGTAATATCACTTTATGCTTTAATTAATAATGTTTTGTCGCTTTGCATGATTATGGCCATTATTGCTCTCTTAGTTGGTCGCTCCCAGTCTTTTGCTAGCCTCCGCAGGTACCAAGTATGAGTTCCACTCATGCATCCAACTCCAAATAAAACCAAGTTATTCCAAAGAGTCCACCATACCTACCTATTAGCATCATTGCTATTCCAAGTATATTCATGTTTTTATCTACCTTCCAAATTAAACTTGTTATGTGAAAATTAGTGATTAAAGCTCTCACAAACTTGATGGCACACTTTACTTTCTTGCACTTAATAAACTTGAACCATTGTGCCCATCTATGTTGTGTATATGCTTGCGCTTTATAAGTTGTGAATTAGCAGAACCATGTTACCATGGGAACGCTTTCAACATTGCACATTATTTAGTTGATATCATGATTCTTTTGCTTATGGATCCCGGCAGTGTGAAATAAAAGGGGAGCTTGTAAGATCATGGAGTTTGTATATGTGTTAGAGAAACGTCTGGGCGGCTAGCCTAAGCCATGCCTAATCATGGTGGAAACTTGTAGCATAACCATAGTGAGCAATCTGTGAAGCATCCTCAATAAAAACCTATGCAAATAGCAAATCAAAAGATCGCCGAGATGCTCATTATCTATTGCCTTGTCATTTTGATATGGGGTAGCTCCTATATCATGGGGCAAGGGGTACCCCGTTGGCTATTCTCTAAGATACACATGTACTTACAATGACAAGAACTTACTCGTGAATAAAGTTGAGTAGAATGAGGTTCGGTACTCGTAAGTAAGGGGCATGAGAAATTCAACTTATCACTTGTCAAGCATATCCTTATATTTGTTCACTTTAACCTTAATCACCTAAACATGCTTATGATACGGTCAATGAGAGCTGAAAGCTAATAAGTACCATAATTTTTGGAAGCTCTTTATGAAACTTGAATCACTGCTTCCTTCTATGAAGCGCCTTTCTTTTTACTTTTATGTTGAGTCTCCATATTCTATCTTTATGCACCTATTGAGAGAGCATAGTGGTCATTCTTAGTTTAATGTGCATTGTCCCAAAACTTGTTGATTGATTCATAACTTTGGTATTGCTTGTTCTTAAATTGTTTGTATCTAGTCACCCTTATGAACTTTGAAGGTGTCATATGCATTTATGTTTTGCTATACCATGAGGAACAAGCTGAATACCATTCTCATTATGTTTTCTATATGTGAAACAAACAAACGTCTTTCAATGCATTATTATTCATGAATCTTTTGTTTGTACTTTTTCATGTTACAACATAGGTTCTATGTCTTATTGTTAGAACTATATCTTTCATGCTATGTTAAAGTACTATGATCCCAGCTATCAATATTTTACAAATACCTTGATCAAGATTGTGATGGTGCATGTCACCTCAAAAATTATTCTTTTTATCACTTACCTACTCGAGGACGAGCAGGAGTTAATCTTGGGGATGTTGATACGTCGTAAACGTATCTATAATTTTTGATGTTCCCTGCTTGTTTAGTATCTACTTTCTTATGTTTTGGTCACACTTTGGGGTATTTTTATACATTTTTTTGAAACTAACCTATTAACAAGATGCCATAGTGCCAGTTGCCTATTTTATGATGCTTTTGGTTTCAGAAAAGCTAGTAAGGAAATATTCTCGGAATTGGACCAGACAATAGCCAAATTCAATATTTTACCCAAAGCAACACGGAGTCTGGAGGGCAGCCAAAGAGGGGCCATGAGGAAGCCACACCCTAGGGTGGCACGGCTAGCCCTAGGCGCACCACCACCTGGTGTGGGCCCCTCGGGCCTCCACCGACCTTCCCATTCTGCCTATAAAAGCCACCTGAGACGAGAACCCTAAGTACCCGATAAAATACCCAATTAGAAATCCATGGAAGAGTCTATAGCTGCCGCCATCTCGATCCCCAAATCAGGAGGATCCGGAGCTCTTCCTGGCACCCTGCTGGAGGGGAGAGATCACCCTGGAGGCCTTTTTCATCACCATGACTACCTCTGGTGTGATGTGTGAGTAGTTCATCCCTGGACTACGGGTCCATGTAGTAGCTAGATGGTTGGTTCTCCTCCTTTGTGCTATCATGTTTAGATCTTGCGAGCTCCGTTCATGGTCAAGATCATGTATTTGTAATCTTACATGTTGTGTTTGCGGGGATCCGATGGATATTGAGATGCTATTTCAGATTGATTATTGATTCTATCATGTCTATGTTACTTGTGATCTTGCATGCTTTCCATTGTTAGTAGCTATCTTGGCCAAGTAGATGCTAGCAACTCCAAGAGGGAGTATTTATGCTCGATAGTGGGTTCATGCCTCTAGTAATCTGGGGAAGTGACAAGAATCTCTAAGGTACTAGATGTGTTGTTGCTACTAGGGAGAAAATAGCAATCCTTTGTCCATGGGACAATCATATTGTTTACTTTACACACTTTTCTTAATGCAATTATCTGTTGCCTGCAACTTAATACTAGAGGGGGTTCGGATGATAACCTGAAGGTGGATTATTAGTCATAGATGTAGTTGGATTATGGTCTATGTATAATGTTGTAATGCCCAACCAAATCTCATAGGAGTCAAGATGATTAGTATATGCATGGTATGCTTTCTCGAGTCTATCAATTGCCCCGCTGTAATTTGTTCACCAAACATGTTATTTATCTTAAGGAGAATCACCTCTAGTGAACTATGGACCCCGGTCCATTATTTTACCATTATACCATCTACTATTTACTGTTTACTATTTACTTTCTACAAGCAATTACTATCTTCCACACAATACGTTTAATCCTTTGTTTTCAGCAAAACTGGTGAGATTTACAACCTCACTGTAAGTTGCGACAAAGTTTTGTGGTTGTCTTGTGCAGGATTCCAAGTTGGTATCAACATCTTGGGGTTGTTTCCTTGCTCCTACTAGTTCGATAACCTTTGTTTCATAACTGAGGGAAACTTGCTTCTGTGCTCATCATACCTTCGTCTTGGGGTTCCCAACGAGCTCGAGATATCTTGAGCCATCACTCTCCACTCACATAAAAACTCTCTCCACTTTCTCTCATTCATTTTCCACTGAAAAATCAAGAGTCTTTTCATTAAAACCACTTTTAGTTCACTTGATTTAATGTCACTATTCTAATGAAAACTTCTTTTATGAGTACTTCATTTAATGAACACATTAACAATTCAATCCCTTGCTTTGTTTCGATACCTCGAAACCATTTCGTCAGATTCGATAGAATAAATTCCTGCGATGTCCATTGTCTTCCCTTGTGTTCCCTATCCGCTCAATTGTGTTGACTAACCTTAAGTGTGTCTCTCTACGGGTTCAAGAAATATGTAGACATGATCGAGACTCTCTCCGATAAATAATCATTAGGGGGACCTGGAGATCCATAATGGCTCCCACTAGTTCCACGAAAATCGAATTGATCGTCTGAACATTTTTCGCTGTAATCAAATTCCTTTTATATCGTGATATTTTACTTGTCTAAGATCCGATCACTCGGTATCATCCATACCTTTTTTATTCTCGTTCTCGATAAGTACTCTTTTTCTCGTTCCTGTGATATAACATTCTAGTGATCAAATCACTTGCTTGCAAGCTATGTCAATGTGATATCACTGAGAGGGCCCTGAGCATATCTCTCCGTCATCTGGATGGAAAAATCCCACTCTTGATTCACGAGCCTCAACTAACACTTTCCAAGTACCCGACAACACCTTTATAATCACCCAGTTATGAAGTGACGTTTGATGTAATCAAAGTACCTTTTCGGTAAAAGTGATTGACGTGATCTCATGGTCAAAGAACATTGAGTTACTACGAATGTGATAACAATATAAACTTGAGGACATGATCATATTGTTACATCTACTTCGGGTGACTATTCATCGTATCATTCTCCAATGATATGACCATGTTATTAACAACATCCAATGTTCATGATCAGGAAACCTATGATCATCAGTTAATCAACAAGCTAATATTAAGAGAGACTTTACTAGGAACCTTTTCTGTTTATAAATCACACATGTATTAATGTTTCCTATTAACACAATTATAGCATGAAAATAAACATCTGTTATAAACCTGGAATAGCATAATAACCACTTTATTATTGCCTCTCGGGCATATTCCTCTCAATAATATATCTAAATGTTCATAAAAATATAAGCTATCCAACAAAAATACTTAATTGTATTTTAGGGTGATAAAACTTAATTTTATGATTTTAAGTCAATAATTTCTTTATAGAATTTTCTAAAAATAATATTAATGTTTAAAAATAAATAAAATTCATTTTTAAGATCTCAAATAACTAAATTATGTAAAAAAATATTAGATTGTATTTTAATATAATAACAACTAAAAATGTGTAATTAAAACACTTATTCCTTTAAGGAATTTTGATAAAATAAGAGTAAGGCATAAAAGTACTCCCTCTGACCCAAATTAGTTGACTTGGTTTTGTCTAGATTCGAATGTATCTAACACTAAAACAAGTCTAGATACATTCGAGTCTAGACAAATCTGAGTCAACTAATTTGGGTCGTAGGGAGTAACTAAAAATCATTTTGTGTGCAAGAATAAAGATATCAATTTATAAAAATGCAAATTCTAAAATTCCAAAGTAGATAAAATGTTTCATTCAATTATAGGGAAAACAAAATATCACTTAAATAAAAGTAAGGTTACTCTTATTTAAGTTTTATGAAGTATACCAAAGTAAATAAAGTTAAGTATCATCCCATAAGAAAAACATACAAGTCTCAAACATAAATAGTTCACTTAACTTAGTGATAGTAATTGTTTTCTTCCTTGATAATTATAGTTAATACGAAACTTAAAAGTATTAAATTTAAGTTTAAATGCTTTTTCCTTCGTAAGGTAACCTTTTCTTCAAAAGTTATTCTTTTAAAGTAATTACATATGATCTATAATCATATATTTAAGTCTCCAAGTTTAGATAGCAAAACTTGTATTAGATAAGCTTTTAACCATTTATGAAACACTTGAGTGTTTTATTATCGCATGTTACTTTATTACACTTGTAAGTACTTCACACACTCTCACAAGCCTAATAAGAAACACAAGTGTGGAACTAATCTAAAAGGGCAACACATTCTAAAGAAGCCATTCCCGGTTCCTAAACCCTAAATCATCGGTATTTATTCCCGGGATTCTGGGTTTATCAAATTGCATTACATTACTTATGCATATTGTCATCTTGCTTCTTTAAACATTAGTCCTTACCGGACCAATGATGTTGTTTTCAGATATTGGATCTTCTATTATCTCAAAAACTGTGAGTGCATAATCTTGCAATCACGAAAGGAAAGTTGACACTTGCTTATGTCCTTTGGTTATTTTCTATCAAATATTTACAAATCCAATGTTGTTATCACCTACATTTCAAAAGGTCAGAAAACTCTATTTTCATAATTATATGATTATGGGTTATTTACCAAATAGTAATAACCTACTATTAAAGTTCCGGTGGTAAAGGAACATAATATCTAGGACTTAAACAACCAATCTCGCCAGTGATTCCTGCACCGTATAATACGCGTTAACCATGAGATTTGGAATTGGATGGAGAAGTCATCTGGATCTTCTTCCTTTCGCATGAACGGTTGACCATCTCGTGGCACTCGTGTACCTTTTGAGGCCTAGCATATGGGTGGGACCCCTTAGCTTCCCGCAATATTGCTATCTAGACCATCTGTGAGAGATGGTCGTAGGTAGGTCCTCATATTGATGGGGTGACCAGGGACATTGTTTTTATCACTATAGTGAGTCAACCATAGTTATAGCGGCGATGGAGGTTAAAAAGGTCATTCTACTTGGGGGGTCGTGTTTACATGTGGGGTCGCGGAGAAGGTTAGTGATTGGCTTGGATCTTAGACTGGGCCCTACACCAAAGAGGTGTGGACAAGAATGCAACTCAGATGTGCAATAAAGCTAAGGTCTCTATGGATAAGTAACACACCTCTAAAGAGTGTACAAAACTGTGACATGTTACTCACTGTTCCGGAAAGTAGCTACGAATGTGGCAGGAAAGGAGCTCCATGAAGTTCTGTTAAACTTGTGAAGGCTGACAGACATAGCTTTTTAGAATAAAATCAATCTTTGAAGAAATGTTTACGAAAACCTGCATAGCCTATGACCTATGGTTTGTGGTTGTTGATAGTGCATCAAACACTCCTTTTAGTGAACTTGCTAAGTACGCTCGTACTCAATCGTATCTTCTTAACCCTTTCTATATTCGGAAGCCAGACGACGTCAACACCAACATACGCTTAAAGAAATAATCATCAATGAGGTCAATGGAGACAGCACACACATCAACTGAAGTGAAGACAAAGTTGTTGTTTAGATAGGAGTATAATCTCTAGCCATCGAACCTGCTTATGTAGAGCAATGCAATAGCAACATTTGCAAGCCAGAAAGTTAGATGCTAGTCTATTAGTATGATATTTATTAGTTGTTATTTCTGGTTTTTCTTTATAAGAAGTTTCTCTCTATATATAACCTAGAGGGTTCCCTGGATCTTTTGTAAAGAGTCGATTTGTAATTAATAGTCATGTCTTGGATCTGCTATGCTTTTGTTGTACCACTCTAAGTGATGTAATACTAGTGGAACATTGTTTCATTGGTGTTATGTCAACTACTATGGTGTACTACATCATGGAGTGGTATGGTGAGTCACCACAACGAGTGTATTTTATTTGTTTGTGCAATGAGAGGCAAGTGGAAGACAACCAAACAATAGTTGGTTGTATATGCTAAAAAAACCAGGAAACCAAAGGGGCTGCAAATTCTGTCCAATGCATGCGACCCACGTTACCAAACGCATTGCAGTTGTTGGCCCAAGACGCTTTGTCAGATGGCCAAATCCACCTTGGCACTACCAGACCCGGCCGAAAAACCGACCTAGTCTACCAAACGTGCCCAACATGGAGAACTCATCGTATGAAACATTGTAATTTATGCACCCCTCCACCCATACAACATATGGGCCTTTGATTGGTAATATATGGACAAGATCCCCATAGATGGTTGGATGGTGGTTAAACTGGACTTTGAAGAGTTGCTTAAATTGTGTGAATATTCCTCTCGTGTTACATCGTTTTTTCACGTGCAACTGTACCACACGACTGTTGGACTGGTACTACCACTGCCTTCCCCTGTGACCAGCGTTACCATCTGAGGAGAGGAGGCAAAAGAGGCCAACAAACATGGAGGAGGAGACAAAGGTGGCGTCGGTGCTAAGGGATGTCCTAATATTTACATCAGGTTTTGTAGACGTATAGGTGGAGGTGCTAGGCAGTATCACTGGCGAGGAGAGTAGAGGCATCTGAGGAGACATGCTATGAAGGAGTGGCGGCAGCTTGCAGGTGGAGGAAGGTGGAGAAGAGGAATTATCGGAGGAGGGGAGGGGATCGAGTCGGTTTAGAAGGGAGGATCGCAAAGGTGGAGCCTAGGCAGCAGGGCAAAGCCAAAGCAACCACGCAGCCACAAATTCACCAGCAGCGAACTATTTTTGCACCGACAAAGCATTAAGCGGCCGGAGCAACGACAAGGCCTCAAAACTAGGGAGCTTAGAGCTCCTTAGGGATTTTTCTCTAGATATGTGGCTTTGCAATTTTGATTGCTTCATGTTTGTATTCTGAATTTTTGTACTCCCTTTGATTCAAATTACTTGACTCAAATTTGTCTAGATTTGGATGTATCTAGACATGTTTTAGTTCTAGATACATCTGAATCTAGACAAAAGCAAGTTAATTAATTTGGATCGGAGTATCTTCATTTCTCTGTAATGTGGCATGTTTCTTGATTCACCTCAACCAGATCTTACTGGTCACCTACATCCTTTGCTAACACGCCTTAGCATCCTGAAATAGATAAATGAGAATAAACATATATTGCAAAAATGGGACATATACTACAAGCTGTACAAATTGTGGGGACATAGTTTAGAAGTACTGATTACATCCTGCCACACACAAAGTCTAGTTAAGAGAATTTGGTATATAATCTTAACTCTGAATATCCAGGCCATAGATATTAAGTTATACCAGTGTAAATGACTCAAATCACATAAAACATGAACCATCAGAGAAAACATTTTAAGAATTCCCATCTATTGTACCATGACAATTTGCACACACAAAGTTATCCCTAATTCCATTTATCAGAGACAAAATAAACTAGGGAAAGATGTGGTAACAATAAAATAAAATATCATATAAATTGTTGGATTTGCAATAAAGACTAATTGGGGGACGAGTTTATGGCACCTTGAGATGAGGGTTGTTGATGTTGTAGGGAGACGAGCTCGAGGTCTAGGGAGTGGGAGCAGGGTCGCTGCAGTTCGTCGAGAAGGCTGATGGTGTCTTTTGATGTGCTGGAGGTTAACGAGATTGACGCGGAGTCACTAGTCGGGGACGAGGACAATGCCCTCAATGGATCTCATTGATCAATGTGGCGGATGTTTTCTTATGATTGAGCCATTACAGATGGAGATACATAATGGTGTAAAGGAGGACCCAATAGCATCTGGCGTGAGAGACTACGAAAGAGTGACATGGTAGGGAGGAGGTGGGGGCGCATGAAAATTTCCCTACTAGATGACTAGCAAACATTGAAGTCTAATATGCTAGTTATTACGGCTGGTAATTTTATTTTCTTCTTTTATGGGCATGCGACGAAAACAGATGCGGCGGGAGCCCAGGCATGATAGAAGTTTTCCCTCTGCAACGGAATTATTTGATATAGTTACCATGTCCTCTGTCTAATAGATATCCACCCATTACTTATGGAGTTACCCTGCCCCTCTAGTTCAAGCTGGTACTAATGGATTTATCGAGATGCTAAAGGTTTAATTACTAATATATTACTTCTATAGTTATCCACCTCAGTAGGATATAATTACCAACCAATTCCATATCAAGTTACCCATGTGTTCAACATAGGTTTATCCACGTCTTTACCGTATAACTACGATTACCAGATCAATATAGTTACCATGCGCTAAGTAATAGTTATCCACCTATTATTTATAGTTATCTGGTCTTGTGTTCCAACATGGCTACCATCACCAATTCGATATAGTCACTGATACGTTTCTAACGTATCCATAATTTTTGATGTTCCATGCTTGTTTTATATCTACTTTCTTATGTTTTGTCTACATTTGGAGATACTTTTATGCATTTTCTGGAACTAACCTATTAAAAAGATGCCACAATGCCAGTTGCCTGTTTTCTGCTATTTTTGGTTCCAGGAAAGTCAAAAAATGAATATTCTTGGAATTGGACCGGACAAAAGCCAAAGTCGATATTTTACCGGAAGACTCACGGAGGTAGAAGACGAGATGGAGAGGGGCCACAGGGCGGCCACACCATGTGGTGGCGCGGGTCCACCCTGGCCGCGCCACCAGGTGGTGTGGGCTCCCTGGCCGCCCACCGACCTTGCCTCTTCGCCTATAAGATGCCTCCCGATGCAAAAACCCTAAATCGAACAGCCTCCAGCCACGAAAAGTTCCACAGTGCACCCTCCACTAAAGGGGAGATTCGGCACCCTGCCGAGACAGGTAAGTGCCCCCGGAGCCATCTCCATTGATCTCCACCACCATCTCCATCGCCGTTGCTGATTCCCATGATGATGAGGGAGTAGTTCTTCCTCGAGGATAAGGGTTCTACCGATAGCTATGTGTTCATCTCTCTATATGCATGATCACATTGTGATCATGAGCTTTGTAATCAAGTAGATCTACCTTGCTACTCAAGTACTTTAATAGATCTCTTCTCTCCCCATGTGTGTGAAAGTGACAGCGTGCACACCATGGTGGCACTTAGGCTAGAGACTAAAAATAATTATTATGAGTTATATTTGGAGTTGGATGTCTCTATGAAATTGTGGTGTTTCTTGGAACCATCTAGTGGTCAAGGTGACAGTGTGGGGTTATCTAGATGCGGAAAGCGAACTTTGAGGTGTGCTATTATAGCCCTCCCATGGATTAGAGTGTCCAACTGGAGAGTAGTTCAGAGTAGTATCATAAATAAAAGATATTTGTATGAGAATGTTCACTAGTGAAAGTATGATCCCTTGGCCTTGTTTCTAAGCATTGAAACACCGTTTGAAACTAGATATGTTACATGTTTGCTTGCTGCCATCTTTATTTCAGTTTGCCTTTAGTCTCTTCCACGCCATCAAGCTATTTTCTGTCACCGTTGTCTTATATCCATACCACTTGTATTTCACTATCTCTTCGCCGAACTAGTGCACCTATACACCTGACAAGTGTATTGGGTGTGTTGGGGACACAAGAGATTTCTTGTATCTTGATTGCAGGGTTGCTTGAGAGGGGATACCTTTGACCACTTCCTCCCTGAGTTCGATAAACCTTGGGTGATCCACTTAGGGAAAAATTGTTGTTGTTCTACAAACCTCTACACTTGGAGGCCCAACAACTGTCTACAAGAATAGAAGTGTGTAGACATCAAGCTATTTTCTGGTGCCGTTGCCGGAGGACTGAAGAAGAAGAAGCTCCCACGCCAACCACGCGCCAGCAAGTATTTTCTAGCGCCCTTGCCGGGGAGGTAAGGTAAAAGGTACTCACATCCTTCGGTGTGAGTGCTCGAAGTTATTTCCTTTAGATTCTGCAATTTTGTCTTTTGGTTTCTTGTTTTCACTAGTTAGGCTTAATGGAAAACAACAACAAAATTAGAGAGCTTTATAGTATTTATCTTGAGTTAGGACATGAAGTGTTCGAACAGAAAATTAAAAAACCTATGGAACTTTATTTGCATGCTAATAGCAATGTTGTTAGTATGAATTCTTTGGACACCATTATTGCTAATGCTATGGAAAAGTCTAAGCTTGGGGAAGCTAGTTTTTATGAAAATGATATTTTTAGTTCCCCAGCTTTGGAAGATAGCTATTCTATTGCTTATGATGATACCAGACCTCCAATATATGATGATTACAATGATGAATATGATCTTTTCAGTCCACCTACTATTGAGGAGGAAATTAATTATGAATACAATATGCCTCCTATATTTGATGATTATGGTGATGAGAATAATAATGATAGCAATTTTGTTGAATTTTCTCCCACTACAACTAATAAAAATGACTATGCTTATGTGGAGAGTAATAATTATTATATGCATGTGGCTCATGATTAGAATGTTTTATGTGATAGTTATATTGTTAATTTTATTCATTATGATACTGAAAGTTATTATGAGAAAGGGAAATATGGTTTTATGCATCTCAATAATATTAAGTTTCCCCTCTTTATGTTGAAATTTTTGAAGTGGCACTTGTTTTGCTTTCCTATGCTTCTTGCTTTGTGCTTTCATGACTTGTTTCTTTACAAGATTCCTATGCATAGGAAGTGGGTTAGACTTAAATGTGCTTTGAATTTGCTTCTTGATGCTCTCTTTTACTTCAATTCATATTTCTTATGTGAGCATCTTCTCAAACTAACATGCCTAACTTAAAGGCGTTAAAGAAAAGTACTTATTGGGAGATAACCCAAAAGTTTTAGATGAGTCTTGGAAGTTATTATTTTAGTAATAACCTCTCCTTATCATTTTTATTTGCTTTTTGTGCCAAGAGTAACCTCTAATGAGAGAGAAGTAATGCTTGGGAAAGTTTCTCTCCCGAAACAGATTTTTGTGCTTCACCGTAAAAATTCGTGTAAAATCTATGTACGTCGTTTTGAGGCGTGAATTTTTGTGCTTCTGCCCCAGGTTGATATCTAACTTTATTTAGATCAAAAAATTTCGATTTGAGCAACAAAAGGTCTTCGAAAAAATCAGTTTTTACCTGCTGGTCTGTTTTGACAAATTTCTACCATTATTTGCATTTGCTCCTTGTTGGTTCCTTTTTGAGTTCTTTTTGGGAATTGAGCTTTTCAAGGGAACTGCTACAGTAGCTTGTGTTTTAATGGAAGTTTCATTTGTATTGGAACTGAACCAAAAAGACTTATTATCGTGAGTACACTAATGTTGCTAATAAAGATTGTGTGAAGTTTTGTATGAAGGAAATTTTTTAGGTGTATGGAGAGAATGATGTAATGAGATGAAGAATGGACTAAAGCTCAAGCTTGGGGATGCCACGCGTGTCACCCCAAGAAATATCCAAGAAGTACAAGCGTCAAAGCTTGGGGATGCCCAAGGCATCCCCTTCTTCATCAATAAAAATCCCAGGTTTCTTCCAAACACTTCATTTTTAATGTTTCATGCATATTTGTGTTGTTCTTGGAGCGTCTTTGTTTTTGGTTTTGGTTTTCTTTTGCTTGTTTTACTTAGTTTGCTTGAATAAATTGCTTGACTCCGCTCTTTCATACATTGGTTTTCAAATAGTTTGGTTTGGATTGGAAAGAGTAGGAAAGTTCATGCTTAAGTGGTAAAGAGAGCTTGTTTTTGACTGTGGCCTATGCTTTGGCATGCCATGCTTGATATTTTTTTGGCTTTATGCTTAGTGATATTTTCTGTAGCATGACATGTTATAAACAATTGATATTGCTTAATGTGCCTTGGAAGAATCATGCGTTGTTTTAGCATATTAAAGCATAGTATTGTGGTATTCTCCTTTCATGCTTTATTTGGGTTGACTTGGCGCATGCTCACACCATGTTATGACTATGCCAAGTCACCATAAGCCTTTATGATCCTTTAGTTTTCTACTTGTAATATCACTTTATGCTTTGATTAATGATGTTTTGTCGCTTTGCATGATTATGGCCATTATTGCTCTCTTAGTTGGTCGCTCCCAGTCTTTTGCTAGCCTCCATAACCAAGTGTGAGTTCCACTCATGCATCCAACTCCTAAAACCAAGTTATTCCAAACAGTCCACCATACCTACCTATTAGCATTTTCTATTCCAAGTATATTCATGTTTTTTATCTATCTTCTGAATTAAACTTGTTATGAGAAAACTAGTGACTAAAGCTCTCACGAACTTGACGGCACACTTTACTTTCTTGCACTTAATAAACTTGAACCATTGTGTCCATATTTGTTGCGTATATTCTTGCGCTTTATAAGTTGAAGTTAGCAGAACCATGTATCATGGAGAACGCTTTCAACATTGCACTTGTACATTGTACCCCGTTGATATCATGATTCTTTTGCTTATGGATCCGGTGGTGTGAAATAAAAGTGGAACTTATAAGATCATGGAGTTTGTATGTGTGTTAGAGAAACGCCGGGGCCACTAGCCTAAGCCATGCCTAATCATGGTGGAAACTTGGAACATAACCATAATGACAATCTATGAAGCATCCTCAATAAAAACCTATGCAAATAGCAAATAAAAAGATCGCTGAGATGCTCATTGTCTGCTTGCCTTGTCATTTTGATTATGGGATAGCTCCTGGTATCATGTGCAAGGGGTACCCCATTGGCGGTTCTCTATGATACATATGTACTTACAATGACAAGAGCTTACTTGTGACTAAAGTTGAGTAGCATGAGGTTCGGTACTCGTAAGTAAGGGGCATGAGATTTCAACTTATAACTTGTCAAGCATATCCTCTTAGTTGTGTCACTTTAACCTTAATCACCTAAATATGCTTATGATAGGGGCAATGAGAGCTGAAAGCTAAAAAGTACCATAATTTTTGGAAGCTCTTTATGAAACTTGAATCCCTGCTTCCTTCTATGAAGGCCTTTCTTTTATTTTTATGTTTAGTCTCCACCTTCTATATTTATGCACCTACTTTGAGAGCATAGTGGCCATTCTTAGTTCTATGTGCATTGTCCCAAGACTTGTTGATTGATGCATAACTTGATATTCCTTGTTCTTAAACTATTTGTATCTAGTCACTCTTATGAACTTTGAAGGTGTCATATGCATTTATGTTTGCAACTCTATGAGGGACAAGTTGAATGCCACTATGCTATGTTTTATTTATGTGAAATAAACAAACGTCTTGCAAAGCACTGTTATTCATGAATCTTTTGTTTGTGCCTTTTCATGTTGCAACATAGTTGCTATGTCTTATTGCTAGAACTTTACCTTTCATGCTATGTTGAAGTACTATGATCCCAGCTATCAATGTTCTACAAATAATTTGATCAAGTTTATGATGGTGCATGTCACCTCAAAATTTATTCTTTCCTTTTATCACTTACCTACTCGAGGACGAGCAGGAGTTAAGCTTGGGGATGTTGATACGTTGCTAACGTATCCATAATTTGTGATGTTCCATACTTGTTTTATATCTACTTTCTTATGTTTTGTCTACATTTGGAGAAACTTTTATGCATTTTCGGGAACTAACCTATTAACAAAATGCCACAGTGCCTGTTGCATGTTTTGTGATGTTTTTGGTTCCAGGAAAGTCAGAAAATGAATATTCTTGGAATTGGACCGGACAAAAGCCAAAGTTGATATTTTACCGGAAGACTCACGGAGGCAGACGACGAGAAGGAGAGGTGCCACAGGGCGGCCACACTAGGTGGTGGCGTGGGTCCACCCTGGCTGCGCCACCTGGTGGTGTGGGCCCCCTGGCCACCCACCGACCTTGCCTCTTCGCCTATAAGATGCCTCCCGATGCAAAAACCCTAAATCGAACAGCCTCCAGCCACAAAAAGTTCCGTAGCGCCGCCGCCACCGAACGGGAGATTTGGGGGACAGAAATTCTCTATTCTGGCACCCTGCTGGGACAAGGAAGTTAACCCGGAGCCATCTCCACCGATTTCCACCACCATCTCCATCGCCGTTGTTTATTCCTGTGATGATGAGGGAGTAGTTCTTCCTCGAGGCTAAGGGTTCTATCGGTAGCTATGTGTTCATCTCTCTCTATGCATGATCACATTGTGATCATGAGCTTTGTAATAAAGTAGATCTACCTTACTACTCAAGTGCTTTAATAGATCTCTGCTCTCCCCATGTGTGTGAAAGTGACAGCGTGCACACCATGGTGGCACTTAGGCTAGAGATTACAAATACTTATTATGAGTTATATTTGGAGTTGGATGTCTCTATGAAATTGTGGTGTTTCTTGGAACCATCTAGTGCTCAAGGTGACAGTGTGGGGTTATCTAGATGCGGAAAGCAAACTTTGAGGTGTGCTATTATAGCCCTACCATGGATTAGAGTGTCCAACCGGAGAGTAGTTCAGAGTAGTATCATAAAGAGAAGATATTTGTATGAGAGTGTTCACTAGTGAAAGTATGATCCCTAGGCCTTGTTTCTAAGCATTGAAACACTATTTGCAACTAGATATGTTACATGTTTTCTTGCCGCTATCTTTATTTCAGTTTTCCTTTAGTCTCTTCCACGCCATCAAGCTATTTTTATCACCATTGTCTTATATCCATACCACTTGTATTTCACTATCTCTTCGCCAAACTAGTGCACCTATACACCTGACAAGTGTATTGGGTGTGTTGGGGACACAAGAGACTTCTTGTATCTTGATTGCAGGGTTGCTTGAGAGGGGATACCTTTGACCACTTCCTCCCTGAGTTCGATAAACCTTGGGTAATCCACTTAAGGGAAACTTGCTGGTGCTCTACAAACATCTGCACTTGGAGGCCCAACAATTTTCTACAAGAATAGAAGTGCGTAGACATCAAGCTATTTTCTAGCGCTGTTGCCGGGGGACTGAAGAAGAAGAAGCTCCCACGTCAACCACGTGCCAGCAGTCACCCACTCTTTAGATAAAAGTTATCCACCCACTTTTTACAGAGTTATCCACCTGATCGGGTTATAGTTAATAACTGATTCCAAATGGAGTTATCTAGCTGTTTAGGGTACAGTTACCCATGTGTTTACTATATAGCTATCGTCATCAGATCAATGTAGTTCCCATGCTCTCTATGTAATAGTTATACACCTATTACTTATAGATTTATCTGGCCAGGTGTTAGAACATAGGTATCATCACCAATTCAATTCAGTTACCATACCCTTTAGGTAAAACGTATCCACTCGCTTCTTGTAGAGTTATCCACTTGATTAGCTTATAGTTATCAACTGATTCCATATGGAGTTATCATGGTGTTTAGGAATATAGTTGCCCATATGCCTACCGTATAGCTATCACCATCAGATCGATGTATTTATCATGCTCTCTAGGTAGTTATCTAGGTGTTTGCAATATAGATATCATCACCAATTAGCTTGTATTACAACATGGCTATCATCACCAATTCGACGTAGTTACCCACCCTTTAGATAAAAGTTATCCACTGACTTCTTATAGAGTTATCTACCTGATCAGGTCATACTTATCAACTGATTCCAAATGGAGTTATCCAGCTATTTAGGGTATAGTTACCCATGTTTTTACCATATAGCTATCATGTTGGTGATATGCTAAATGGGTATCACCATAGCATGTCTCTAAACCGGCTAACCCGGGTGGCCCACAGTTGGTAGCATGGCCCACAGCTTGCTAGGCGGCCTAGTTAGACGGATCCAGAAGGCAGGCACATGCTGGATACAAGAAGGCTACATAGGAGTCACCGACATAACTCGGAGCCTTGGAGTACAAGACACGAAGACTAGTTAGTATTAGTGTAGGACTCTTTAACTTGTCTAGCAAGGTCCTTTCCCTGTAACCCTAGGTTTTGGTGCCCTTATAAGCCAGACCTATGGGAACCTTTAGGGCACAATGTCATATACGATACACAACACCCTCGCACATCGAACCAATCTCCGTAACTCGGCATATTGCCATTATAGTGATTTATAGCAGGAGTAGAGTTCCGCCACCATTGTGGGACTTGAACCTAGGTAAGCTGTGTTACCTCGTACCAGCCAACTCTCCGCCTTACCCCATGTCTCTAAACACGCTCTGTGAGGACCCCTCCATGGCGTACTCCTCGGCAATACCACGACAGTTGGCGCCCACCTTGGGCAAGAGGCACTTCGAGCTCTACATCAGGCAAGGTCCAAGCTCTTCACGGGAATCGGCGACATAGTGGCCATTGGGCGCGTCCTCTTCTCCGGCAACATCTTGATCGTCCTTCTCGATGAATTCTGGGTCCTGGCAAAAACAAACCCTACCCGCTGCTCCATCGTCCTAGTCGGAGACATCCACATCTTCATCGGTGAAACCGACTCGGTTCCTAGCTCCTAGGAAGTCGGAAATTCGTCAAAACCCGCACGGACCGCCTATGGGAAGGATACGTTTGCGGAGGAATATGGGCCATATCTCTCCCTAGAGTATGACAGCCCAAGTCAGGAAAACTCAAGGCCCACCCAAACCGCCCCTGTGCAGGATATAACAGTGGAAGGACCCCACCGATCCGCTTGGCTTCCCCGAACGTTAGAGATGCAAAGGTCACACTTTGTCGGTGTTGTCACCATCTTCGATCTGGCCAGATGCGTTCATAGGGAAGGAGAATCTCCTCGTGAATACCTCGCTAGATGGATGAGTGTAAGGTAAACCCTGGAGGGTGACCGCGCTGACGAACTCATCTACCACTCCATGAAGGGCTCACGCCTGGAACACTCCTCTAGCATACACTCTGAAGGCGGCATGCCGGTGTCCCTCTCACCCTTTTCGAGATGGTCGCAAAAGTCAATGACTACGCGGACATTGAGGAGGACACTCAGGCTATGCCTGGGCCCGAAGCCGGAGGAAGCAGTAACAACGGCCCTCCACCATCCCCCTCCACCTTCACCATCGATAACACCAAAGCCAACTCTGACTCAGTGCTTGACGCATTATACGCCGACATCAACGTAGATGGTGGCGGCTCAGACGCTAACTCGGAGGAATACGATGCTGCTATGAGGGAGATTGAGCAGGAAATCAAGAGGGAGGAGCGACCAGTTTACTATCTAAGCGAGGTCTTGATAGAATCCAAGCAGCGTTACCCACACTACCAGAAGATAGCTTATGGATTTTTCCTTGCTTCATGGAAGCTAAGGCATTACTTCCAGAAGCACCATGTCATAGTAGTGAGCAAAGCTCCGCTGTCCGATATCATCAACAATAGCGACACTACAGGGAGAGTGGCAAAGTGGGGCATTGAACTTGCCGCCTTTGAAATCACTTACAAGAGACGCGGCGCTATCAAATCACAAGCATTGGTGGATTTTATTGTGGATTGGACAGAACTGCCAGAAGACACTCCTGTACCAGAGCCAGAATATTGGGTCATGCACTTTGATGGATCAAAGCTACACAACAGCTCGGGGGCTAGTGTATTACTGCAATCACCGACAGGGGAGAAGTTACAATACGTCCTGCAGATCCACTTCAATGCTACCAACAACATGGCGTAGTATGATGCCCTCATTCATGGACTTCGTGTGGCCAAGGATATTGGCATCAAGCGCATAGTTTGATGTGGAGATTCTGACTTGGTTACCCAACAGGTGGCTAGCACCTGGAACACGTGGAACCCTATGATGGCGGCATATCAAGACGAAGTAGACGAGATAGCCAAGTGCTTCGACGGCTACAAAGTCAAGTATGTCAAAAGGGAGGAGAATGAGGCGGCATATCTGCTATCAAAGCTTGGATCAACTTGCTGACCAATTCTGCCAGGCATTTTCCTAGAGCATTTATGGACCCCATCCGTGAAGGGAGCAGACCTCGACAACCCAGATAGAGTGGACTCATTTGTTAATTCAGTAAAAGTGACCTCCCCGGCTTGGACGAAACTGTTCATGGACTATCTACAAGACGGAACTTTTCTCGCCCACGAAGTCAAAAGCTAGCAAATAGTATGCAGAGAAAAAGGCTATGTCATCATTGACGACCAGCTATACAAAAGAAGTACCACAGGAGTTTTCCTAGGATGCGTCTCCCAACAACAAGGTATTGATATCCTTAGAGAAATACATCTCGGAGATTACGGGCATCATGTCACTCCCCGATCGTTCGTGGCCAAGGCCTTCCGATAAGGATTCTACTGGTTAACTGCCTAGGAAGATGCTGAAAAGTTGGTACGAACCTGTCTTGGTTGCCAGTTTTATGCTAGACAACCAAGTGTTCCAGCTGAAGAATTGCGAACCATACCAATAACTTGGTTGTTTGTAGTCCGGGGGCTTGACATGGTTGGACCTTTGCAAACAACACCTTGTGGATTTACACACCTACTAGTAGAAGTGGATCAGTTCACAAAATGGATTGAAGCTAAACCCATTAGAAAGCTCGATGGGTCAACAAACCTAAAATTTCTCCGGGGTCTAGTGGTGGGATTTGGTCTCCCACACAGCATCATCATCGACAATGGCAGAAATATGTCTCTCGGAGAAGTTGAGGAGTACTATCATGAAAAAGGCATCCGCCTTGACCTAGCTTCTGTGGCACATCCACAGTAAAATGGGCAGGTTGAACGGGCCAATGGACTAATTCAGCACGGAATTAAGCCACGCTTAGAGGCACCGCTAGATAGAGCAGCTGGAGCCTGGGCGGAGGAATTACCATCTATATTGTGAAGTTTAAGAACAACACCCAACAGATCTACCAGCTTCAAGCCTTTCTTCATGGTTTATGGAGCAGAAGCCGTCCTACCATTCGACATCCTCCACGATGCACCAAGAGTTGCTGCCTACAAGGAAGATGATGCCGAAGAATCCAGACGCCTATCTGTGGACCTACTTGAGGAAGAGCACGTGTTGGCATTCTAGAGATCCGCCATCTACCAGCAGAAGCTATGTGGCTACCATAGTCGTCGCGTTAGGCATCGCTCGTTTAAAGAGGGGGATCTGGTGCTTAGACTCAAGCAGGAGAAATCACATAAATTTTCCCCACCTTGGGAAGGACCGTTCATCATAAGCAAAGCATTGCTCAATGGTTCCTATTACCTCATCAATATCCGCAAGTTGAAAGATAGGCCCAAAAATCGCAAGTGCAAGCAACGTGAGTCCGATGATGATTACCCAGAGACAGATCGGCCATGGAACATAGCACAACTACGTCCCTTTTACACTTAGCATATTTAATTTATGTATTAAGTTTCTTATATGATCAATAAAATAAAGCATTTGGTTCACTCATGATTTCTGAGTCTTTTACCTCCTTTAGTTGTTCATTTTTTGATCATATAAACCTTTTATGCCCAAGTTTGCATTTGCACTTGTGAAAATTCCGCCTACGGGCGTTAGCTTAAGTTTTCTGGTCTACACGTTTTCTAAAGTTTTTATGTGGATTCTGGAGTAGTGACTTTTTGGCACTCCAAGCCGGCGATTTTTCTCTTAGGTTCGTGACGGTGCTATTAAGCATCATCACCTGAGAGCACAGATATATGCTATGAGTCTTCCGTCTCACGAAAGGTCAAGCATACGAACCAAAATAATGGATAAGCTAGCACTTGCTTAAAAAATATATACATGCTGAAAATAGATAAGTAGCAGGAAACTTGAGTACAAGTTTTTTGCCTTCAAACACATAAGTTTTTCCGCATACATACTGCAGAGATACATTTAATACATCAATGTTTTTATGGCTCTGCTATAGGGGACTCTGATACTGCATCAGCAACATGAAAGCCATGCCAGGAAAGTTCATCAAACTTGGAAGGACCGGGACAAGATTCTGAAGAAGCCAAGTCATCATCCATCAGCTCGGCAGACATGTAGACATCCACCTTGGTTAACTTGGCAACCTTGGTGTCATAGCCGGCGAGGGAGTTCCATATAGCATCACTATCAATGGTATTTCCTTCCTCGTCAACCTTTGGCATGCCGGAGGTTACCAGGTCCAAGTCGGCATTGTCGTAGTGCGCTTTTAGCAAAGCCAAGGGCATCCTAGCACCAGCCCGAACACAAGAGGCTTTCTAGCCCTTGATTTTCTTGGGGGCTCGGCGCAAGATCTCTGAGTACTTGGCCATAGATTTTTCCACCTTGATGGTGATATCCAGCGGCTGGGCTATCTCCTTGGCTTTCTTGATGGCGGTACTGATGAAGTTTCCGGCAAGAATCATGCATTCTTTTGGATCTAGGGCACCTTCACCAATGTTGGCTAAGCCAATGGGGGCTGTGTTTATATTAGAGACAAAGATCATGAGTATAACACTATAAGTTTCCATCTTATAGAATTGACAAAGTCGGAGGAAAGTTACCGAAGAAGCTCGTCTCCGCTTGCTTGCAGATCTCCGCCAAGACATCATGCTCCTGTTGGACTTTATTGTACACCTCAAGGTTACGATCATTCTTCTCTTTGGCAACTTGGTTTTGACCTTTGAGACATTCAATCTCATCCTTTAGGCGCTACATTTTGGTGTCAGCAAACTCTTGCATAGCCTTCATCGCCTACTCGTGGCCCTTGACAGCTTCAGCCAGGTATCTCTTTAGGATTTTATTTTCATTGTCAAGCTCCTGGATATGCTTCGATTGCTCGACGATGCTCTTGGCTTTGGAAATGGCATCTGTAAAACGGAAAATGGAAAGCATTATGAGAAGTTGGCAGAAATTGAACCATGAAGAACGTAGCGAGCTATTAAAAGAAAACAGACTTTGGCTATTTTTGATCTGTTGCTTCAAGAAGGCTGTTTTACCCTGTTCAAGGTCCAATTCCTTCTGCAAGTTAGCAAACCTCTCATTGGCGGCAATTCTCTGGGTATTTTCATTCTGCAAAGTAGACAACATGTTTAGTTTCTCTAGAGCATCTAGTCAGAACTATTCAGTTTCAACTAAACGCTCGGGGGCTACAGTATCAGATTTCACTCAGCAAGTGTTCTCTCTAAGAGTGTCTAGTCGGAGTTATCATTCTAAACTAAAAACTCGAGGGCTACACTGACAAGTTCTACACTTAGTTCTTTGGAGCACTCAGGCAAAAAGACAATGGTTTTCTGCCTTAAGAGCTCAGGGGCTATAGTGGAATATACTACAAAGTAAAAGAAGTAAAAGTTCATAGACTTACAATGGCAATAACCTTCAAATTGTTGGCCAAACGAGCATATGAATCATGGAAGGTCTGGGCATTGTTATAAATAGCATCTGCATGTTTAATGAGATCGTCCAGACAAAGAGTCGGAGGAGTCAAAGGCAAAGGAGTAGTCGAAGCCGGAGGCATGGATGATGCCATGGCCGCCTGCTGTGTGACGATGGCAGTTGATGGCTCAGAGGCTCCCGCCTTGTCCATGGCTGTAGCTGCCTCCGCCTCTTCTCCCTCCATCACCTATTTACCTTTCTCAATGGCATCCTTAGCCGGAGCTTCGGCCATTTTTGAGGAGGTACTCTCCTATGTAGCTTGGCCACTAGGAGCAATGAAAGGGCAAAATGCCCTTATCCAGTTTTTGGTTAACTATGACATCGGAGTTAGAGAGCGGACTAATGTTTCTACTAGTGTTCCTACAAGTGATAGTCTATGTTTGATGATGAGAGGCCGTAGGTGACCCCCCATTCGTTTATGAAGTGAAGAGACGTGTTTTCGTTACTTTTCTCTCTTATTTATCTTTGAGTCTAGTAGGAAGCACCGCACTATTAAGAGGGGTGATCTCGATGCGTTCTTTGGGGATGTTCTTCACCACACACACATCATATCATCTTCATCCATAGACCCACTAAAAGAGAGACAGAAAGTCATTGTGAAAAAGGGTTAGAAAAAGGTTTGTGTGAAATCAGCATGACAACCGGCGCCTCTAGAGTGGCCGCCGGAATTTTCGGTCACCATCGAAAATTCCCGGCACACACTGGAACAGCTCACTGCAGAGGGTTTCGGTTTTCTACCAAAAATCTCGGTCGCTGCCGGAACTTTCGGCACAGCAACTGGTCCGCCGATATTGCGGCCGGCATTTCCGGCGCACAGTTCGGCCCCACCGGACTTATTGCCGGTTTGGCCACAGGACCCTCCAAACGGCTCCTTTTTCACCCTGGACTATAAATACCCCTTTCTTCTCCACTGAGAGTTAGGCATTCTATTACATACTCATTCTTGAAGCTCTCTCTCTCCATTGTGGAAACACAATTCCTTAAGGATCTCCCATTCTACCCAACCAATTCCAAATCCCTTTGGTAGAAAGAAAGAGGAGGTCCCGATCTACGTTTCCACCAAGCCAAAGTTCATTCCCCCTTGAGTTCATCGAGTTAGCTCATTACTCTTGGGTTTGTGGGAAACCCTAGGCTTCTAGGGTCGCCTGGAGGCATTCGGCTTGTGATTTGCTCCATGGAAAGTTTGTGACGGTTTGGAGACTACCTTAAAGTCTACCACGAGTAAGTGAGCTATTCCTTCATGGGATACTCTCGGAGAATAAGGTGAGCCTTTGTGGCGTTGGGGAATCCTTCGTGGAACCTCACACCTCTCCAATGTGACATAGCCCCCTTCCCAAAGGTGGTGAACACGGGAATACATCTTCGTCTCCGATGTTCTTCGGTTATTCCTTAAACCGGTCTCTTACTTGTGTTGTTTACTTTGTGATATCCTTCGTGCTTGAAGTAACTTGTATCATCATCTAGGTTGCCTCACCTAGCTTGCATTTAGGCACACTTATATTCCGCAAAGCCTAAAACTTGCAAAAGATTACAAAGAATTTTGTAGAAGCTTATTCACCCCCCCTCTAGGTAAACCATCTTACACTTTCAATTCGTATTAGAGCCTAGTGCTCTTCTAAGGGCTTTACCGCCTAAGAGAAAAGATGGTTTTCTCCGATGATGATGAGGGAAAGACTTATTCGGTCAAGGATCTCGATGAACTCTTTTCCAAACAATCCCTTGAAAAGGCTAAGGTGGATTCCAATCTCCTTACTCGAATAAGTTTCCTTGAGGGACGTTATACGGGGATGGGCGAGGGGTCATGCTTGTCGGACCTTTGGTAGTACCTCAAGGGAGGCCGATGGACATCGGTAAGGAGGCCACGAATGAGGCCTCTAGTGAGAGTGACCCGGTGAAAGCTTCTATGCCTCCTAATCCATTTCCATATATATATATATCCTAAACAAAATAACATCATGCCTCATATTAATGGTTCAGGTCCCGCACCTCACTATGACGAAACTCACTTCTCTCATTAGAAAGTTTATATGGAATCTCATCTTCGTAGCTGTAGTGTGGAGCTTTGGGAGATTGTGGGCAAGGGCTTCTATCCACAAGATCCCAACAATCTCACTCTGGGAGAATACTATGCCCGTCAACTAAATGCAACGGCTTATGACAATATAAGGAGTGACATTCACCTCACTCTCTATGATCAAGTTAGCAACATCCCCACCGCAAAGGAGCTTTGGGAGAGGATTGTCATTCTACAATAGGGAACATCCCATATCCGAAAGTCCAAGTATGAAGCTGCCAAGTCAGAGATGAACATGTTCATGAACCACGATGGTGAGTCCGTCGCAGAAGCATACAAGAGACTTATTGCCCTCCGTGTGAAGATTGATGGTCTTGGTTGTGACAAGTATGATGATGGTTTCAACTTGAATGATGATCTCATCAAGTCCAAGATTGTCTCCACGATCACCACCTCTGATAAGAAGATTGCCTTGAATTTGCAACTCCTAGATTCATCACGCCACTTCTCTCCTGATGATCTAGTATCATATCTTGTTGCCACGGATAACATGGCGGATGAAGGACAAAAGATCAAGGAGATCAATCGTGCCACTAGGCCTTCTCACTCCCTAGCATTGAAGGCCAAGTATTGCAAGAAAGTGTTGCAAATGAAGAAGAGAGTGATAGTGATGGTGTTGACGACATGCTATCTCAACTTGCTCAATCGGAGTGAGATTGTTGGGATCTTGAAGTTACGAAGAAGAAGAAGATCAATCGGGCCAAGTGAGAAGAAGAGGACTTGCTACAATTGTGATGAGTCGGATCACTTTGCCTACAAATGCCCATATGAGAAGAGACTTGACAAGCCCAAGTATGAAGAGCGCACCAAGCCAAGATTGAAGCCAAACCCCATCAATAAGGGTTACAAGAGGAACAAGAAGCGTGATGGCAAAGGCTTCCTAAGCCAAGAATACTTATCTAGTGCGGAGAGTGAAGATGAGGAGAAGGTTGTGGGAGTGGCCAGTTTGTCTTTTGTCGAACCCGGGTCACTCTTCACATATGACTACACCAAGGACTATGTCTATGACTCCATCACTCCCAAGGTCGCCGGTACTTGCCTTATGGCACGAAGCTCCAAGGTCACATGCGATGTGGAGAGCGAGGATGAGGAGGAGGTCTGTGGTGAGCCTAGTTTGGTTTACACCAAACCTGGGTCACTACTCACCTACGACTACACCAAGGACTACATCGATGTTTCTCCTACTTCCAAAGTTGTCAGCTCTTGCCTCATGGCAAGGAGCACCAAGGTAATCTCCTCTCCTCCATCTCTCTCTAGCATCTTGGATGATCATGTTAGTGCCAATGATAGTGATAATGATGAATTTGATGAAAACTATATACAAGAAATGTATAAAACCATGAAGTCCCTTCCTAGCAATGCTCGTGTTAGATTCAAGCAATTAACGAACCTTGTCAATTCACGTGACAAGACCATTGATAACTTGGAATCTCATATTTATGATGAGAAATGAAGATTCAATCTTTTTGAGTAAGAGCTAAGTAAGAAAAAGGACATTACTTCCCTTCTTAATGAACGAATTGAAATCTATGAACTAGATAAGGCAAAAGATGTGGATACCCTAGATAGATCTATCACCTTGTCCCAAGAGCTTGATACTTCAAAGAAAGAACTTGAGATTGCTCATGCTTCTCTCACTAATAACCTTGAGGATCTTGAGAAAGCTAATTTTCTTGTCAAGCATGAGCTCATAAAACTTGGGGAGAATCATGATCAACTTCGAGTGTCCTATGAAAAGGCTGTTGGTACATTGAAGGATCCAATTATTGTCGAGAATATTACTTGTGCTTCTAACCCTACCTTGGATCAAGCTTGTCTCCTTAAGGAGAATAAGAAGTTGAAAGAACAACTTGAGATGGAGAGTCTCAAACCTACCTCCAAGGGCAAGATTCTTCATGAGATTCTTGCTCGACAAACGATGAGAGCTCCAAGGCAAGGTATGGGGTTTGAACCCAAGAACGACAAGAATGGTGCCAACCCACCTAAGAAGGTCAACTTTGTGCGTGAAGGGCACAAGGTGGTTGACCAAGTAAAGAAGAATGTTCTGAATGTGGGATCCACAAGGGGCAACCCCAACCACAAGTTTAAGGGAAAATCTAATACATCCTATGTGCTATGTAAGGGGACCCAAGGAGATGTGTATGCCAAATATGTTGGCCCTCGCAATGGTTATGCTTATAGGTGGTACTCAATTTGGGTACCAAAAGATCTTGTTGCTAATGCTAGGGGACCCATTACTCAATGGGTTCCTAAATCAAAGAATTGATTTCGTAGGGGTATGCCTCTAGTGGTTCAAAATGGGTATTTGATAGTGGATGCACCAATCATATGACCAAAGGTAGAAGTGCGCTTGGCCAATTCATTCATGATGTCAAATCAACGCCAGGCATCACTTTTGGGGACAACTCGAAAGGAAATGTACTAGGTTATGGCAAGTTGGTGGTCTCCAAGGCCTTTACCCTAGAGACCATCATGCTTGTTGAGAACCTTGGCTACAACTTGATTTCAATTAAACATCTTGCGGATGCCGGTTATGATTCCTATTTCTCTAGATCTTTTGTGAAATTCTTTAGGAGTGATAATCTCAATTTGGTCCTTGTTGAATCTGTGGAAGATGACCTTTACGTGGTCAACCTCTCGTAATAGAGTCAATCTCTTTCCACATGTCTAATGGCCAAGGTTGACAAGTGATGGCTTTGGCATCGCCTCCTTGACCACATCAACATGAGAAATCTTAAACACCTCCTAAAGGGTTAGCATATTGTTGGACGAAGGTGTGTCTTTTGAGAAAGATCATGTGTGTAGTGCTTACATTTTGGGAAAGCAACATGGGAAGAGTCATCCATCAATATCCAAGGTGTCCATGTCAAGACCGTTGGAGCTTCTCCATTTGGATATCTTCGGGCCATCAACATATGATACTCTTGGAGGAAGAAAGTATGGCCTTGTCATCGTTGATGATTACTCAAGGTACACTTGGGTATTCCTTCTCAAGTCAAAGGATGATACCTACAAGTACTTCATGATCTTCGCCAAGCAAGGTCAATGCACTCATGAAGTGGAGATCAAGACCATTCGGACCGACAATGGCACCGAATTCAAGAACTACACCATGCAAGAGTTTGTTCAGGATGAGGGGATCAAGCATGAATTCTCTGCTCCATATACCCCTCAACAAAATGGTGTTGTTGAAAGGAAGAACCGTACTATCATTGAGATGACAAGAACAATATTGAGTTAGTTCAAGTCACCCCACAACTTTTGGGGAGAAGCCATTTCTACTGCGGTTCACTACTCGAACCGGCTCTTCCTCCGAGCTCCCTTTGAAATGACTCTGTACGAGATTCTCACAAAGAACAAGCCCAACGTCAACTACTTCCATGTCTTTGGGTGTAAGTGCCTTGTCAAGAACAAGAAACAAAAGCTCGGTAAATTCGAATATAGAACTATAGAGGGTATTTTTGTTGGTTATGTGGAAAACTCTCATGCCTATAGATACTACAACAAAACCAATGGTTGTGTTGAAGTATCTTGTGACATGGAGTTTTTGGAGGATAATGGCCCCCAAGTGGGGCAAGTTGTTCCACGTGTTGTAAGTGATGGAGATTCTTCTCAAGTCATCAAGTTGATGGGGATTGGGCATATCCATGATCAAGATGTTGATGGGGGAGGATCAAGTCCAACTCAAGAAGATCCTAGCTCTATTTGAGTTTAACCATCAAGTGCACCACATAAAGAACATCTCTCGCAAACCGAAGAACAAGAACCAAGCCCTCAACCCATTGAGCAAGACCAAGAAGAAGTTCAAGTTCCTCAAAACCAAGGTCAAGCTCAAGAAGTTGTCAATGATCAAGGACCAACAAAGGATGAATTTGTTGATCACGAAGGGACAATCCGGAAGATCAAGTCCACCTTTATTGCAAGTGGACTCCAAGTCAATAATATACTTGGAAGCATATGAAGAGGAATCAAGACTCGCAACAAGAAGAAGCATCTCACTACCTTTTGTGGGCATCATGCATTTATGTCCAGCTTTGAACCACTCAAGGTCCATGAAGCTCTAGAAGATCTGGATTGGGTCATTTCCATGCAAGAATAAATCGAGTGCTTCACCCACAGTGAAGTTTGGTCTCTTGTGGAGAGACCTAAAGATCATCGCATCATTGTCATCAGGACCAAGTGGGTATTCAAGAACAAGCAAGATGAGAATGGAACCGTCACAAGAAACAAAGCAAGGTTAGTGGCGCAAGGGTATGCCCAAATAGAAGGTATTGACTATGAGGACACCTTTACGCCCATTGCTCGCCTTGAAGCTATTCATCTCCTGCTTGCATATGCATCTTTCCATAACTTCAAGCTTTATCAAATGGATGTGAAAAGTGCATTTATTAATGGTCCCTTGAAAGAGGTTGCATACGTAGCTCAACCCCCAGGTTTTGAAAACCCACGCTATCCCAACCATGTGTACCTACTCCATAAGGCGCACTACGGACTAAAGCAAGCTCATCGTGTTTGGTATGAGCACCTTAGGGATTTTTTACTCATGGACGGTTTTAGTGTGGGTAAATTTGATTCCACCCTTTTCACCAAACAGGTTAAAGGGGGTGGCTTATTTCTTGTTCAAATTTATGTTGATGATATTATGTTTGGTGGAGCTAACGAATCTCATAACAAAGCTTTTGCCGAGTTGATGACGCACAAATTTAGGATGTCCATGATGGGTGAGCTCAAGTATTCTTAGGCTTCATTGTGAAGCAACTTTCTCAAGGAACCTTCATCTCCCAAGATAAGTATGTGAAGGATATGCTTGTGAAATTTGAGATGACCAATGCCAACCCCATGAAGAATCCCATGCCACTCAATGGGCAACTTGGTCTTGGAAAAGGTGAGAAGGACGTGGACCAAAAGGTATATCACTCCATGATTGGCTCATTACTCTACCTTTGTGCTTCTAGGCCGCATATCATGTTAAGTGTTGGAATATATTCTCGTTTTCAATCCACTCCTAAGGAGTGCCACTTGATGGAGGTCAAACGGATTTTTAGGTACCTTGTTATCACTCCTACACTCGGGCTTTGGTATCCAAAGGGGTCAACCTTTGAGCTTGTTGGCTATTCGGATTCCGATTGGGCCGGTGATAAGGTTGACCAGAAGTCGACCTCCGGGGCTTGCCAATTCCTTGGCCGGTTGTTGGTGAGTTGGTCATCCAAGAAACAAAACTTCACCGCCCTATCCACCGCCGAAGCCGAATACATCTCCGTGGCATCTTGTTGCGCTCAGTTGCTATGGATGAGGCAAACCTTGAAAGACTATGGTGTGTCTCTTGGTACGATTCCTCTTCCATGTCACAATGAAAGCGCAATAAAGATCACCAATAACCCCGTCCAACATTGTCACAGCAAACATATTGACATCCGCCACTACTTCCTACGTGACCATGTCGCAAATGGTGACATCAATCTCACTCATGTGGGAACGATGTTCCAACTGGCAGATATTTTCATGAAGCCTTTGGATGAAGCCCATTTTGTCTTGTTGTTGGGGGATAGCCCCGGGTAGGCTCACGCCGGGGTATAAATGCCGAGTTAGCCGAGGTGCGGCATGGTCAAAGCAAATGCTGACCAGGTCACCTCAAGGAAGGTCGACTTACGGAGTGACCCGGCCTGAAGGGTGTTTACCTAACGTTAACCCGGCCGGCATAAAACATATGTTGGCTATTTATGTCTGCATGTGCACAAATCGTTTGTACCTAGTTTTGAAGTATAGATATCGATCCCACATGGAGCCCAAAGGTATGTGTTTATGGGTGAAGTCTCTATCACACCCAAAGTTGTCACAGGTCTTCGAGAGAATTGACTGCAAGTGTTGAAGTAGGAATGGGTTTTTATAAAATGATATGTATTTAAATAGAACTAAAATGTAAAGTTCAGAAATATAAAGCATAAAAGTAAATGACATGGTTGTTTGTTGTTTCCTACAGATGGCAAAAGAAGGCGCGGGGCGATTCAGTTCATGGTGATAGTGACTGTGTCAGGTGGATGAATGCTAAATGTAACAATTATAATCTTATAAATATATATGTGTAGGCTAGCAACCCATAATTAGCCAGAACTCCTCTTGGTAGATTTCATCCCAGCTTCAGTAATCCTACTAGCCTGTTACCAAAACCATGGTCAGACACTAGACAATTAAGATCCTTCAGGTTGCTTAGCGATTAAGCTCCTTGGATCGGACTAATGCAATAAGCATAGTGGTTCCCCGTTATCCTCGAGTCTACTAGTTTTCCATTGATATCCCCGTGTCACCCGGGGTCGCCGGTCCACTAGCAAACAAGATCTTATCTATGTAGAACAAAGCATCATGTTGTCTGGGCCCTTAATTGGACAACAAGCATTAGGCATCCCATAGATAGTCAAGCACACATAATATAGTAACTAGAATGAATCACAAAATATTGGAAAATATATTAAGGCACATCACATCTCACCAATCCCCTACATCTCCCACGCCCAAGGGAATTACTCACACATGAGAGAAGAACGGATCATCAATATAATCAAATAAAGGGAATTCGTCTTGGTATTACCGTGGAGATCCACAATAAGAATAGAAAAATATCCAACACAATTCAAGATGGGAAGAAACAATCTCAAACCCTAGTCTTGCAAGGTGGAGATCCCTCTCTCTCTCAAGTACAAGTAGTGGCTATGGAGGTGTATTGGCTAGGAGGTTGAAGATCGTGGAGCAAGATGAAGAACGTCTTCCCCTTCTTCTCTGGATCTCTTATTTCTCCCTTCTAGATGGTGTGGCGACTTCTGTGTTGTGTTTTGTCCCCCATCCCTTCACAGAAGTTGTCCCTTTTGACAAGATAGAGGCAGCGGCAACTATATGGCGGGAACTATACGGCCAAAAAAATCTTCCCGCCATATAGTTGCTCGTTAAAGCTTATGTAAGCTCCCCTCGAGTGCTTCCAAAGCGAGACTTGCTTATTTTCTCCAGAATATTGTGTTTCTCTAGTTAAAACCTTTTGTTGACATTTAGAACCTGAAACACACATTAAATCCAAGTTTTCTTTGCTACCGAAGTATTAGTGTTAGGTAAGGCTAGAAAACGATCAAATCCGGGAGAAAACCATCAATAAAAGCCATAAAAATGTGTCAAATCTCACAGCTATCAACTCTCCCAAGCTTAGATGTTGCTATCTATCGAGTGACAAGGAAATAAGGAAGACTAACAGTGATTCGAGACTGAAAATAAAGGAACTCACAAGTTTGAATGGTGTCAAATTCTTTTCTTCACAATCCCTGCAATCTTAAATATGATCATACAAGTATTCACAAGATTGCACTAAGTCCACTTCCTAACCATGTATATCTTGTTAGCAAATAAATCATATGCCCAAGCAAGTGTCGAAAGTTTTAGCTAGGAGAGTGAGACAAATTCTTTTGGTGTCTCTCTTTGTTGAGAGATGAAAACTTTTGTTCTTGTTTGCTTAATCAATTAAGAGTACTCAAGTTGGCATCAAGACATTTAATTTAAGAACAACTCATCTACTCCCATGTAAAAATTTCAAGGCTCTCAAATCACCTTTTTCTTTCTTTTGTCTTTCAAAAACTTCAGCTCTTTCATAGAGAAATCATGCCAATCTTTTTAACATGTTAATTGGGGCTATGTTGTGCACTCGTCACCATGCCAATAAATGATGTTGAGCAATAATGGGACAGAGGAGTACTACAACTTCACTTGGAACGTGAAACCATGAGGAGACTAAATTTTTTACACGTCATAGCATTGCTGCTAGAGACGTTTACATAACTCAATAGCCGAAATCAAGTGGTTTCCCACATTTTGATTGTTCATTGGCTAGCGGAGTTAATAGTTCCCCATGGAGCAAGATAGAGTTGTAATGACACATGTAATTATTAGAAAAAATAGTGGCATAATTTATACTACTTCGAAGCATCCATTTAATCAAACAATTTCAATCAAGGGTTAGCGAGGGGTAACCTCAGCAATGCCCATGGTGATGGACTTGGGGTTTCGCGGAAAATAGAACGCTGGGGATTTCATCGGATGTCAGGGAAACAATGGAATCAAAGTCGCCTGAATATTGAGCAATTGTACTATTACAAGTTATCTTCTAGATTTCGGTACCATCGCTTGGGCTTCTCTCGTCTATATGTAATAGGCCGGGTCTCAAAGCTGTACGCGGATAGGTTTCATACACGCGTAATTACAATACCAACACAATGTCGGTTCATAGTCTCTTTCCTAATACAATCAAAGCCTTTGTCGGTTGCTTCCTTGGGATGTCATCTGAAACCTTCATGGGCTGTAAGCCTTCATTCAATCATAGGGTAGAGAATCATGAGCATCCGAGTAATCATACCTATGTCAAGGGTACTATCGAATCTTTGTATATTAAGCTCAAATGGGATGGAGTAGTTCTAAAATCAAATTCTTTGAGCTAAGCATGGACTCAAGTCATCTTTCAGATGCTTTTTCTTGTTGTAAAAATGTAGGAAATATTTTTAACCAAGTTCATTGCTCATTGTTTCAAAGCTAAAAAGGAGACGCTAGCAAAGGAATAGAATTTGTAGGATAACAAGCTAAGTGGGGAGTGACTCCAGTGCAAGCAAGTAAATAATTGTAGGGTCAATTTAAGGTTGCAAAGAGGGTGATGAAAGGAATGTGATACCTCCTCTTGCTTGCTTCGTTCTCGTATTTGAGTCGAACCTCTCCTATATTTCCATATTGCCAAATCACCTGAAATTACGAAATCTCTGAGAGAAACAAAGAAACAAACTTGTGAATAAAGCTATAACTATTTTTTTGGTTTAGGAATGCAAAACTGAAAATAAACATGCAGATTTCAAATAAAATAAATCAAAAGAAAAAGTAAAAACATGAATGCAATGTTTGGAAGTTTTCAAACCTCCCCCAAGCTTAGGCTATTGCCAGGCTCAGTTGTTGCCATCATTTGGTGGCTGGTGCGGATACTGCTGGTAGTAGTCGGGGAAGTGGGTAATGAAGTGACTGAAGTTGTGAGTCAAAGTATTCACATCTTCATTCACTTCCGGAAGAGTGCGGTTGATCTCCCCAACGCGCTGGTTGAGCTCCTGGAATTCCTGATAGGGGACGTAGCCATACCCCTGTTGTGGCTAGTTGGGCCACGGGTCACAGGCTCCCCCTGGCTGCTGCTACTGATGTCCCTCCCAAGCAGGGCTGTGTCCCTGCTCTTCCTCCTCCTCCTGCTCCTGCTCCTCCTCATCCTGTTGCCCTCCTTCTTCATCTTCCTCTTCATCAGGCTGGAGCTCGTCCATGATCTCCATCACTTGGTCCTTGCTGAGGATCCAAGCTTCCTTCTCCACAATCAAGAAGGCTTGGGGGCATGGCAACTGAACCTACTCACCCTGTGCATCACCAAGATAACTGAATTGATATGCTTGGAGCCTACGGTTAGCATGGTAAACACCAAGGAAGCCACAAGCAGTCAAATACTTGACATCCATGAGTTTGGAGCCGTCAACAGGTTCCATAACAGGTAGTATAATATTTAATTCATGTGCAAGGTGGGTGACCAATCCACCAATGCAAATGTCGCCTTTGGTCTTGTTGCTCTGGTGGCGAAAGTGCTGGATGAGTAGAGCTGTAGGATTGGGGCTTTGCGATGAAGTGGGGAAGAGAGCCTTGGTGATCATTGCCATGTCCGCATTGGCCATGGAACCGGTGTCACCTCTTCCCAGTAGTGTGTTGGCGAGGAACAAATCATAGTAGCGGATGGTTGGGTTTTGAATGGTGGACATCTTCTTTTGGTAAAATTGACTGCCACCATTAACAGAAATAACCTCCCAAGTCTCTCCACTTGTGACGCTATAGAGGTTAGTAACAGTATGCTCCCCGACAGGAGGGAAGTTGAAAGCATTGCAAAATTGTTTGAAATTTATTCCATAATGCTGTCGATTCATGGTGAAGCTTATCGTGCACATATTACCTTTCTCCATGTGGTCTTCGTAGAAGGAGGCAAGGAACTCATGGGTAAGCTCGGTGTAGGTATCGTGGCTTGCGAAGCCAAGTACCGCCAACCCCGACCTGTTGCACATGACGTCGAAGTCCGCCTTCAACCCTGCCACGGTGAGAAAGTTGTGGTCAGGCCAACGTGTGGGCAGCACCGTCCTCAATAAGACAATGTCCAACTTGGAGTTGCGCATGGCTCAGGATCCCGAGCTCGAGTCCTCACCCCATTGACGCTTGCTCGAACGAAAGAGGTTACCGATCTTGTTCATCGTGATGCACTGAAAAATTTCACCATAAAACCTTAGGCATGTAGTTTCTACATGATATATGAATGATCCTACGTGGAAAAATTCAATCCTAACATGAGAAATTAATAGGTAAAACAAAATAAGCTTGAGTTCATCCATTACATCAATATAAGAGTTTCATCCATGGAAATCTGAAAAAATAAAGCATGTATAGGGAGAGAAACATACCGATCTATTGATTCCCCCACTCAAACGAACAAAATCTGTGAAGAATCAAGAGTTCTAGGTGGATTTGAGAGGTTTGAAGAGAGAAAATGAGATAAATAATGAGGAGGGGAGGAAGACCTAGCCGCCCCGGTGCGATTTTGTGGTCGCACCTAACTATACAGGAGGGTGATGTTGCTCCGCCCGTATAGTTGCGGCGACGCCACCAACTAGGGTTTATTTATGCATAAAACAACTATACCGACGCAACTATATGGCCAGATCGCAATGATCCTTCCATATAGTTGGTCGTTAAACCGTTTGTCCCTCGAGATAGATTTCTAAAACTAGCATCGATATCTATACGACCTGAACTATACGGCATGAATTTTTATTCCCGCGGTAGTTGGTCGTTAAACTCTCAGTACCTTGGGATAGATTTTTTACGGAGGCATCAATATCAATACGACCAGAGCTATACGGCCGGAATTTGTATTCCCGCTGTATAGTTGGTCGTTAAACTCCCAGTACCTTTCAAAGAATTTTTTACGAAGGCATTGCTATCTATACAACCGGAGCTATACGGCTAGAATTTTTATTCCTGTCGTATAGTTGGTCGTTAAACTCTTTGTGCCTTCGAAGAAAATTTGTTGATGGAAAAGATATCTATACGGCCGGAATTTTATTTCCTGCCGTATAGTTGCTCGCTAAACCATCAGTAGTCATCTAAATTTTCTATTTCTTCGAGAATACTTTCTTATCCCAAAACTTAGCAAAATACCTTAGTTTTGATAGAAAACTGATAGTAGAAACTGTCGACCAACATTGGTGTATTAAAAGCAAAATTTTAGCTTCTGTAGATGAACAACTCAAACTTGTATCCTTATTCTTATTATTTACTCATTCAATCGATGTTTCTACTACTTTTTGACAGCTGCATCTTCATGGGCACGCCTCCGCAAGAATGTCTATGAAAAAGTGGTAGGGATGTGATGAATCTTTTATTCTCTAATCTATTTTATTGACGAGATGGGTTGACTCCCATTAAGCTTTTTTTAGGAATGGTTGAGTAACTCAACCTTTTTTTATGTTCTCGAATTCTTACCTTGGGTTGCCCCTTATCAAAGGCACTTACCTCATGAACTCGTTTTGCTGATGGAATATATATTTCTCCTACTTCTAGCTTCTTTGGAAAATACCGGATGATTTCAGCATCATAAACATTGAAGATTATCTTTCCTTCAGCATAATCTACTGATGCCCCTGCAGTACTGAGAAATGGTTTTCCAAGTATTATGGATAATCTTTCATCTTCTGATATTTCAAGAATAATAAAATCAGTGGGAATAACATGCTCATCTATTCTAAGTAAAACGTCCTCAATCATACCAATGGGTTGTTTAGTGGACTTGTCAGCCATCTATAAAGTGATAGTAGTAGGAGAATACTCCACTAATCCTAACCTTTTATAGAGGGAGTATGGCATTACACTAACTCCTGCTCCTAGATCACACAAAGCATTGTGAATATCAGTTTTACCTATTGAGCATGAAATAGTTGGTATTCCAGGATTTCCAGACTTAGACAACAGCTTCCCATTAGCAGGATAACTAGTTACCATGGCAACAACTTCAGTTACTTCTTTCTTTCTACTAAGAATATCATGGAGGAATTTGGTATAAGTGGGAACTTTGATTACATCTGCAAATGGAATTTCCAGACAAAGGTCACTAAGTGCCTTTGTAAAAGAATTATAAAATACCTGATCTGGTGCTTTCTTTTTTCGATCTGGATAAGGAAGCTTTTTCTCACCTGACTTACTATTGTCTTTTACCTTTTGTGGGTGTCAGGCTCTTTTGTTGCTTTCTTTTGTTGTTGCTTATTGCTTTTCTTCTTTTCTACTACGACAACTTCATCTTCCTTGCTTTTTTCTTTATCTTCTCTTGGATCAACCGTCTCTGCATCAGAGTCATAATGGTCATCTTGTGCATCATTTTGGTCCTCCTTGGTTTGATCTTGTGTTTTAGTCTCATCTTGAGGATCCACCAATGTACTTGTTGGCTTACTTCGAGCAAGGCCTTTTCCTTTCGCTCTTTTTCAGCTTCATATTCCGGTGGTCCTAAGGGTCCTGTAACAACTGCACCCCTTCTTGTGACAAAATTAGTAGAAACAGGAATATCTTTACCATTTCATCGCGTAGAAAAATTTGGTAGCCAGATGCTATTTGTTCACACTAGGTTTCAATCATACTAAGATACTTGTGAAATATTTTTATTTCTTGGCCAATCTCATCATAATTTTTAGTGAGTTCCTCCAAAATCTTTTTGTGTTTTTGGAAATGCTTATGCAAGTTATTATGAGATTTCACTTGTCAATGTTTTAATTCTTGAAAAACTTTTCTAGTTTCATCTTCTTCATTTAAAACCTGTAACAAATCTACTTTGTTTTCCTTAGCAAGTTCAGAAGGTATCCCTTTTTCTTTCATTGTTTTGCGTACATCGGGCATAAGATCAGGAGTTATCCGAAGTATCCCTCTTTTCAGCTTAGTGCCAAAATCAGGGTTATATAAAGAATCATTCTTAGCCCAAGTAGATATCAATTCCAAACATTCCTTAATAGTTAGATTATTTATAGACCCTCCTGCTCAGAGGTCAAGCAATTCTCTACATTGAGTATTAAGACCATGGTAAAATAAATGGCAAATAGTTGATTCAAAATAGCCATTATTAGGAATACTATTGATCATTCTGACTAAAGTTGCCTATATTCTTTCTTAGTTCAGTTACCTTTTTAAAAGGATTAAATCTATTTATGAATTTAACAATGCAGTTTTTCCAACATTTAATGTAATGGCGAGGGAGAGAATATAACTAGTCTAGAGCTTTACCTTTAAGAGACCATCGAAATAATTTAAGACGAGAAAAGTCTCTTGGCAAACCTTTTGGTCCAAGCAATGTTATCACATCGTCGAACTCTCTAATGTGTCTTCCTGGGTCTTCATCTTCCCTTCCACTGAAAGCTTTTTCCTGCAAATTTTTAATAACTCCACCATCAAATCGATATTCTCTAACTCCGGGGTTAGGGAACTCTATTAGTCGTTTAAGAAATTCAGAACTTGGAGCACTGTATTCCCTGAGAGTTTTCTCAGGTTTCATAGGAGTTGTCCTATAAATATACATGATTTCCATAATATCACTCAAGTTTTCAACTTCAACTTTATTTGATCTTAAAAGTTTTTCAATAATCTCTTCACGCCTTTGAGCAGGCATGCGGTCAATATAATCCAGTAGATAGGTCCTACCAGAGCGAGTAGACCCTTTGTCTCCTAGGGAGAATATTTTGTAGTAGCAACACCTGAAATGTTAAAATACAAACACTTAGCGCTTAGCTCCCTAACAACGGCGCCAGAAAATAGTTTGATGTCTGCAAGTGCACAGATTGTTTGTAGCTAGTTTCGAAGTATAGATATCGATCCCACAAGGATCCCAAAGGTAACTGTTTATGGGTGAAGTCTCTGTCACACCTGAAGTTGTCACAAGTCTTTGAGTGAATTGACTACAAGTGTTGAAATAGGAATGAGTTTTGATTAAATGAGATGTATTTAAATAGAACTAAAATGTAAACTTCAGAAATATAAAGCATAAAAGTAAAGAATGACTTGGTTGTTTGTTGTTTCCTGCAGATGGCAAAAGAAGGCGCGGGAGATTCAGTTCATGGTGATAGTGATTGTGCTAGGTGGATGAATGCTAAATGTAACAATTATAATCTTATAAATATATGTGCAGGCGAGCAACCCATAATTAGCCAGAACTCCTCTTGGTAGATTTCATCCCAACTTCAATAATCCTACTAGCCTGTTACCAAAACCATGGTCAGACACTAAACGATTAAGACCCTTCAGGTCACTTAGCGATTAAGCTCCTTGGATTGGACTAATGCAATAAGCACAGTGGTTCCCCGTTATCCTCGAGTCTACTAGTTTTCCATTGATATCCCTGTGTCACCCGGGGGTTGCTGGTCCACTAGCGAACAAGATCTTATCTATGTAGTACAAAGCATCATATTGTCTGGGCCTTAATTGGACGACAAGCATTAGGCATCCCACAAATAGTCAAGCACACATAATATAGTAATTAGAATCAATCACAAAATAATTGAAAATATGTTAAGGCACATCACATCTCACCAATCCCCTACATCTCCCACGCCCAAGGGAATTACTCACACATGAGATAAGAACGGATCATCAATATAATCAAATAAAGGGAATTCGTCTTGGTATTACCGTGCAGATCCACAATAATAATAGAAAAATATCCAACATAATTCAAGATGTGAAGAAACAATCTCAAACCCTAGTCTTGCAAGGTGGAGATCCCTATCTCTCTCAAGTACAAGTAGTGGCTATGGAGGTGTATTGGCTAGGAGGTTAAAGATCGTGGAGCGAGATGAATAACGTCTTCCCCTTCTTCTCTAGATCTCTTATTTCTCCCTTCTAGACGGTGTGGCGGTTGCTGCATTGTGTTTTCATCCCCCGTCCCTTCATGGAAGTTGTCCCTTTTGACAAGACAGAGGCGGCGGCAACTATATGTCCGCAAAAATCTTCCCGCCATATAGTTGCTCGTTAAAACTTATGTAAGCTCCCCTCGAGTGCTTCCAAAGCGAGACTTGCTTGTTTTCTCCAGAATATTGTGTTTCTCTAGTTAAAACCTTTTGTTGACATTTAGAACCTGAAACACACATTAAAAACCAAGTTTTCTTTGCTACCGAAGTATTAGTGTTAGTTAAGGCTAGAAAACAATCAAATCTAGGAGAAAACCATCAATAAAATCCATAAAAAATGTGTCGAATCTCACAGCTATCAGCTATGATCGGTCTGTCTTATTTGTAGGTACGCTCGTAGACGGGTTAGCCAGGCGCTAGCCGGGTTACCCCTTGGCTTCCAAGAGAAGGAAGGAATCTCGCTGGTCAAAAGGTGGCCTCTGACCACTATATTGTGTGCGAAGCAGGCAGAGGGAAGGACCGGAAGGGCATGGCCGACAAAGGTGACGTAGGCAATGTCGGCTGACGCCACCAGTGTTGAGTGATGCATCGCTATAGGGGGCTCAGGGAGGCTTATGCCCTGAGTTTGGACTAGCCATTTAAAGTGTAAAAAGAGGCATCTTGCTTTAACCAAAGGGCATATTCGGGGAATATGCTTCCACATGTCCCCTAGACTTGTAACCTGGGCTCCCCTATATAAAGAGCACCAGGGCCTCCATAGAGGGGGATCAGTTATTTTGGCTAAGGAAGAACCCTAGAGCATTGTAGTGGAGAGTAAGAGAACTAGTCTCCTTCTCACAAACAGCTCGAGGAGCCCTTGTAATCCTTCAATGGCAAGAGAGAAATACAAACACCTGTGTGTGGAACCACCACACTATCCCTCCCTGGATTCCTCTAGTGCACATTGTCCCCATCTTTAGCCTATACATGGCATCTTCCCTGCCACCACCATGACACTTGTTGAGGCGAGAACTCGGTATTCTCACATTATATTCTTACTCTTAACTTGGATTGATTCACTTCTTGCATTATATTCTTGCTCTTAACATGGATTGATTCACTTCTTGCATTATATTCTTTCTCTTAACTTGCTATGTAGCCTAGTCGCGCAACACATATGGGGATAGTCATCCTACCATGCCTTGGTTGGATGCATACCTATGTGTGTGAAATTGATCTCGTTTCATGATATGGGTCCAAGCATCTATATTTGAGGCTCCATGACATGTGTTCTTAAACATAGGGGGAGAAATCCCCCCAACTATTGGTGTTTGTGTATTGGGTGATTTGACTTTTATTGATAAGTACTCATGTCTAGTGTTGCTATTTGTGTTTATTAGTTTTTATTCCACTGGATATGGGTTACTTACTTGTTCAATCTATGTCGTCAGATTGATGACAAGTACGCCATGAGGGGGTCCTCGAGGCGTGTGGAAGAGAGGGGTGTGAGACGTACGGTGTTCCGGGACAGTGAGCACACAAGTTTACTCAGGTTCAAATCCGCCGGCTTTGGACGGACCCTACTCCTGCTAGCAATCCAGTAATACGGAAGAGCCGGAATATGGGTTACAAGGGTTTCGCCTATGTGAGTTGAGATTGTAGACTATTGAGGTGTTGCCCTAAAGGCTCTCCCTAGGGCGGCTTATATAGATATTTGGACTAGGGTTTACAGAAGAGATCTATCCGGCTACAACTAAGAGTCGGTTACAAAGTACATCTTGAACTACAAGTAACACTATGGGCCTATGTCGGTAAGTCTTCTGGGCCTTCCCGTAGCCAGACTGGACTTTGTATCTTCTCCCTGAGTGGGGCACCCTTGAATCAAAGCTCTAACCCGAAGTGGGCCACCCTAGTCAGTGAGGAACTGTGAGGATGCCCGAAAAGTATATCCCCAACAGCAGCCCCCGGAAGTCTCCAAGATCTAAAGTCGGGTTCATCATCATCTAGCTTGATCTTCGGCTTGCGGCATCTTGAAGGGTTCCTAAAACTTCAAAAAAAAATATACGATTCGGGTATTAAAATAATTTGGACCTATTAAGTACGTTCATCCAGATTTTCCAGCTCGAAATTCAAAGTAAGCCGGAACTTGGTCTCTGACGTAGTCTGACACTAGCCATGGTCAAGTCACGTCACTAACAGACATTTCCTGTCAGCACGACCGTTGGTGGGTCCATCTTTCATGGAACCGAGGCGCCATTTCAATGCGTGCGTGGAGATCGAGGCGGCGTAATCATCGCGTGGAGGTTTCCCCGTCCTTTCCACGACACGTGGCACATTTACTGTAGCGTTTAAACAAATCTTGACGCGCTCGACGGATATAAGTGGTGTGGATTCTTTCCCCCATCTTCTTCACCAGTTCTTAGCGCCATTTCCTTCTCCTCTACGCCTCCTACGAACCCAGTGCTCCACTGCCCCCAGCAAAAACACCTCCAGCGCCGCCCATCTAAAGTCACCGGTGCACCAAAAAGAATGGCTTCCTCATCATCCTCCGGCCTGGCAGCGGTGGCGACAGAGAGAGAACCACCGTGGAGTTTGGATCCCCTGCGTCCTCGACGATCCCAAACTCTAGGTCGTTGAGGACGAAGGGCTCCTCCACGCTAGCGACTGGCGGAGCGGCTTTGGCGAAACCGTCCCCAGTCCCCGCGACGACGAGCGAGTGCATTTCGGCACTCACCTTGACAGAGGTTTTTCCTTTCCTCCCTCGGAATTCTTTTCCGAGGTTATAGATCATTATGGTGTTCATCTCCACCTCTCCCTCCGAACTCCATCTTAGAGATGAGTGCGTACGCTTCTTTGTGTGAGGGGTATCTCGGCATTAGGCCGAGCCTTATTCTTTTCCGGTATTATTTTCATGTCTAGAGAAATTCTATCACTGCCGGTAATCCTTATATTACCGGTACCATTAGTTTTTTGGTTAGGCGTGAGCGCGTTTATCCCCAGATCATGGTAAGTGATTCGGTCAAACAATGGCCATCCACTTTGTTCTACCACAAAGATATCCCCGCTCCCGGCAAAGATACAGCTTTGTCGGCTTTCGTCGATGGAGCAGCTACACCCCAAGAGTCTTGGAACAAGGCCGCTCTGACTCTTAGTGACAATCTATTTCTCGCCAAGAGATGAATCGAATACCTGATGAAGCACAAGGGCCTAAAAGGGTCCGACTTAGTTCACTGCTGGGTGGCACGCCGGATCCAACCCCTTCAACATCATGGAGATCGAGTGATGCATTCCATCACGTCATCGAAGAAGGATTCCCTCCACATCAGCTCCAAGACCTTAAAGCCGAAAGATTATGTATGCCAAATCAAATGGCTGATAAGGGAGCGGATCGAGAGGAAGATTCCGGAGTTGTCCCTGGACATGCATACAGCGGAAGATCCCGTTGTGCCGGTAAAACTTTAGCAGTAACTGTTTTTTATGTTCTCATCTATATGTTATCTTTGCAATACTAAGATGCTTTTTCCTTTTCATCTTGTTGACCTCCCCTAGTCGGAGTTTGCGCCTATCGAGGGATACCCTCCTGAGTTTTCTCAGGATGAGGGTGAGTTGGTCCCAATGCCGGATGTCGTTCCTCGGAAACGCAAGGCTCCGACATTGGCCATCGGCACCAAAGAAGTGCCTGTTGTGAAGAGGTAATCTTTCCTCACAACGTCATTGTATTTTGCATGTAATTCCTTCTGAGATGTAATGTTCTTTATTCTATTATCTTCTCACAGCTAAACAGATCATCAAGGGCAAGGGGAAGGAAGCTGCCGCGAAGCCTCGGCGCCAGTCAAAGCTCAAACTGGCTTCTCCTGCCGTGGCTCCTCCGACTCCCACTCCTTAGCCTTCTACAGCACCGGAGATTACTCCATCTCTGACTATTGTAGAAGATCCGGCTCAACCAGCAGAGCCAGCGATCCTTGAGTCACAAACTAATGTCACCATGAGTGACTCAGGTGTTGATAAGGGTGAACCCTCTTCGGGTAATGATCCCTCGGTAGAAACCTTTGCCGAAAATCTCCTGAACAATCCGGGACTTGCCAAATTTGGCTTGTCTCGGAAATCTATAGAAGAAATCCAGCGGCTAGCCCGGCAATGTTTAGAACCCGAAATCTTTCTACCGAAGAAGAAGCACAAGAAGCAGAGGATATCAAACACTCTGATCTTCTTGAACAAGTTCATCTTCGCGACGAGAGGCTGAGGACCGGTGAACTTCCAACTGCGCCATTGGTCCCCCTAACCCTCGCCGAGAAGGTTGCTATTGAAGTGAATGTGAGTTTGAACAAACTCACTCGCGAACAATATGTAAGTCGGAATTCCAACTCCCGTTTTTCCTTATTTCATATCATATCCTCTAGCCCCCAAGCATGAAGCTGAACAATCAAATTCGGTTTTATGCTTCCTTAGGATGCCAAAGAATGAACTAGTGTAGCCCCCAAGGCTCGTGCTGATATTAGTAAAAATATTAGCCCGAGTCTTTAGTAGACTTCTCACTCTGGGTATTCTGACTTACAGAAAGTATATTCCTATAACCAGGACTTGTTGAAGAATGTTTGCAACAAGCGGAAAGAGATCAATGCTCTCTGGCTTGAAAATGCACAGCTGAAGCTTTCCAAGGATGAGGCCGAAGGTAAACATTCCAAAACTCAAACCTTGTCTTTTCTTTCACAGTCGATTTTTTTGTTGAACTGTTGTTCTTTTTTGACTTACAGCACTGGTAAAACAGTCCTGCGCTATGATCAAAGGGGCCGAGAATCTTAAGACTTTGGTGGTGGAAAACAAAGAACTTTGCCAAGAGCTGGATAAGCTCAAGGCAGATCATGAGAAGAGCATTGCTCAAATTCTCGAATCCACCTCCATGGCCACCGATGAGCAGGATCGCAAGATTGCGCTTCAGGATAAGAAAATCTCGGATCTCAGCAATGAGTTATTCAGAGAAAAGGACATTTCCGAGGCACTCCAGGCTGAACTCCAGAGTCTTCGTGAAGAGAAGGCCAAAGTCGACGATGTCATCTTTGGTATGTTCCCTTTTCTCTGACTTATCTGCATATTCCAAATCTCTTTTAGAGTCTGGGTTTTTGACTTACCCTTTGCATTATATGCGCAGGTCCTCTAAACTTGACGGAGCCTCTGTCGAGCCTCGCACCCTCCGGCTTACCCAAGTCGGTGATTTGCTTCATGACTTCCGCCAATCTCTCGAAGATATTGGCGAAGTTCTCAAGGTTCCGGATATGCATAGCATGTCCGGTTTTGAGGTGCGAGACAAGGGCAAGGATATGCCACAGCTTGTTCAGGACTAGAACATATCCTACACGTGAACCGCAGCACAAAACACTATCACCATGGTTATGAGCCACCATGGAAACAAGGAGATCTGGCAAGTAACCAAAGGGTATTACAAGGTGGACGAAGACGAACAAGAGCAAGACATTAAAGCCATCATGGACTCCTGCCCGGATATGGGTGCCACGTAGCTGATTTGACCAGCTACGACACTCCCTTCTTCACCCGTGTGGACACGCCGCCTCCGCCTTCCGAAGAAATAGCTGAAGTTTTCGATAATGATCAAACCATATCGGATTTGAACATCTTGGAACGTTATCAAGCCGAGGCCGATGAATCCAGCGAGCCGGTAGCTCCTACCTCTCCTCCTGCATTATAGAATATTAGAAGAACAATGTGTTATTTTGAAAAATAATTTGGTTTTGTAAATAAGTAGTACAATACTTTTGCTAGTGCTAAGTTTTAATTTATCTATTCAGCACTTTTGTCTTTGATATTATGTGCCTGAAATGTTTACATAAGCACTTGTATTTTTTGTCTGCACTTATCGTTTATCTGGCCTTTTGCCTCGTCCCTTTCGTGAGCCGGCTAACCATTAGCACGGAAACTTTGCTGAGCAACGGAGCTTAATTGCTAAACCAGTTTAAACTCGGAAACAAAGCTGGCTTCCAGTACCAACAATTCACTACTCAGAAAATGCCCGCATCCAACAATCAGACAAATAACCAAAGTATAGACTAGAAAATTTAGATTTATACCCAAAGGTATCAATTTTAGAATCGGAAATCTAAACCAGAACAAACATGAGCATAAAGTACTTTCAAGTATTCTGGGATTTTCGATTGTGACATGATCATTCAGAAATAAGATGGTAAAAACTTCTCAGAAAGATTTTGAGAGAACCAAGACTTTTATTTCTCATTGAACATGTACACATATATGATTACAAAGAAAAGTAAACTAAGAATAAAAGGGACGTAGTTGAGAAATATTCCATGGTCTATCTAACTCATCCGGATTTGTACTGCCTCCAGCTCTCTTTCTCTTCTTAGTAGCAGGTCTTTCTTTGACTGGCCGCATATCAATTAGGTAGTATGAACCATTGTGCAATACTCGACTAACTAAAAATGGCCCTTCCCATATTGGGGAAAGTTTGTGCTTTCTTTGCTACACAAGCGGGAGAACCAAATCGCCCTTATTGAAAGACTGATTTCTGAGTCTCTGGCTATGATACTTGCGTAACTTCTGCTGATAGGCTGTTGATCTCATTTCAGCAACGGTGTGAACTTCTTCGACTAAGTCGAGATCATTTTGTCGAGAAATTTCGGCATCCTCTTCAATATACGCGGCCACTCTAGGAGAAGTGTGAATCAAATCACTAGGAAGAACTGCTTCTGCGCCATAGACCAAGAAGAAAGGTGTATATCCGGTTGACCTGTTTGGAGTTGTTCTTAAACACCATATTACAGAAGGTAATTCCTCTGCCCAAACCCCTGCAGCACGCCGTAGTGGTGCTTCGAGTCTCGGTTTTAGGCCATGTAAGATTAAAACATTTGCTCTTTCGACTTGTCCATTAGCTTGTGGGTGTGCGACTGACGCAATGTCAAGCCGGATATTTTGTTCATTACAGAATTCGGCAAGTTCTCCCATAGAAAATTTACTCCCATTGTTCGTGATAATGCTATGCGGATAACCGTATCGGATTATAACATCCTCAACAAATATTCTGGCTGTTGCTCCATCACAACTAGTGACGAGTTTAGCCTCAATCCATTTGGTAAATTTATCCACCATCACTAAGAGGTGTGTAAATCCACTTGGAGCCCGTTTAAATGGTCCTACCATGTCAAGCCCCCATACCGCGAAAGGCCATGTTATAGGTATTGTTCGCAGTTGATCAGCTGGAACGTGAGCTTGCTTGGCGTACTTTTGGCAGCCCTTGCACGTCTTGACCAGCCGTTCGGCATCTGCCTTGGCTATAAGCCAGAAAAAACCGTGTCGGAAATCTTTTGCCACTAAAGATTTGGCTGCAGCAAGGTGACCACACTCGCCTTCATGGATCTCTCATAAGATTTCCACTCCTTCTTCCAGAGATACACAGCACTGAAAGACCCCAGATGCACTCCGCTTATAGAGCTCACCACTAATTATAGTATAGGCTTTTGCTTGTCGGACGATCTGTCGGCTCAGAACTTCGTCTTCGGGTAATTTTATGTCTATCAAGAAATCAAGATAGGGTTGAGTCCAGCTGGGAATCACTGCTAGAACTGCTACTAAAGGTGAGTCGTATTTGGTCGGATATTCCTCATCTACTCCCTTTATAGAGGGAACTTTGAGGTGCTCTCGAAAAGCGCCATCCGGGACCTTTTTCCAGGAAGAGCCTATTAGAGATAGTGCATTTGCTTCCTCATTTTCTGTTCGAGGGATGTGTTGAACTTCAAACCCTTCAAACGATTTAGATAATTCATCCATGACAACCCTATATGCCACCATGTGCTTGTTTGCCTTACAGATATCCGACACTTTTTGAGCAACAAGATCTGAATGTCCATAACACATTAAACGTTGGATGCCGATGTCCTTAGCAATCTGGATTCCATGCAGTAGTGCTTCATACTCGGCAATGTTGTTTGTTGCCATGAAGTGTATCTGCAATACATAAAAAAGTTTACTCCTTGGGGTGATTTGAGCACCAAACCAGCCCCCGAGCCCCCTAGCCCCTGAGCGCTTTAGACCCGTCAAAATGCAAGGTCCAGTATTCTGACTTTGGCAGGGTCATATTCTCCATTGTCTCTGTCCAATCAGCAACAAAGTCAGCGAGGATTTGGGATTTGATTGTTGTACGAGGTTTGTACTCGATATCGAAAGCTGAAAGCTCTATGCCCCATTTGGCGACGCGTCCGGTGGCTTCACTATTGTTGATTATATCTCTCATGGGAGCTGTGCTCACCACGGTAATTGGATGTTCTTGAAAATAATGTCATAACTTATGAGACACTAAGAACACACCGTAAGCCAGCTTTTGATAATGCGGATATCGCTGTTTTGATTCCGTTAAGACCTTGTTGAGATAATAAGTCGGACGCTGCACCAAGTGTTCTTGATTTTCCTCTGGTCTCTCCACCACCATGACAATACTGACAACTTTTTTTGTCGCAACAAGGTAGAGCAACATTGGTTCCTGTGGTTCCGGCGCTACAAGGATGGGAGCAGATGAGAGTACTGTTTTCAGGTCTTGTAGTGCAGCTTCAGCTTCATCATTCCAAACAAAATTCTTGGTCTTTTTCAGGAGCTTGTATAGTGGTGTGACTCTTTCACCGAGCCGGCTTACAAACCGACTGACTACAGCAATGCAACCAGTTAGTCTCTGAACGTCCTTCAGGCGAGTCGGCCTAGAAATATTGAGTATATTGTCTCGGTTTACCTCTATGCCTCTTTGAGACACGATAAAACCCAACAATTTTCCGGTTGGGATTCCAAAGAAGCATTTCTTCGGGTTAAGAATTATGTTGTATTTTCATAGATTGGCGAACGTTTCTTCCAAGTCGGAATTCAGGGTTTCCTTCTTTTTGGACATCACCGCAATATCATCCACATATGTGTGTACATTGCGTCTGATTTGATCGTGGAGGCAACACTGCATTGTGCGTTGGTACATAGCTCCTGCGTTTTTCAGCCCAAAGGGCATCGTAACGAAACATAAGGTTCCGAAGGGGGTTATGAATGCAGTTTTGACTTTGTCTGATTCCTTCATCTGGATTTGGTGATAACTGGAATATGCATCGAGAAAACATAAGAGTTCCGAGCCTGCAGTAAAATCGATAACTTGATCAATCCTAGGCAGAGAGAACGGATCTTTGGGACAAGCCTTGTTCAAGGCAGTATAATCAACACACATCCTTAAATTAGTGGTGTCCTTTTTAGGGACCATTACAGGATTGGCCGACCACTTAGTGTGGATGACCTCTTCTATGAATCCGGCTAACTCGAGTCGTGCTAGTTCCTTAGCTATTGCCTTACGCTTTTCATCGCCAAAATGTCGTAGGGACTGTTTGACGGGTTTAGCATTCGGGTGTACATTTAAAGAGTGCTCGGAAAGTTCGCTAGGTACTCCAGTCATGTCAGATGGCTGCCATGCAAAGATATCTTGATTTGCTTGGAGGAACTTGACGAGCGCACTTTCCTACGCGCTATCTAGGCCTACACCTATCTGAGTCACCTTGGAGGGGTCATCGTCCTTCAATGGCGTCGTCTTCGTCTCTTCTGATGCCTTGAACTCCGGATTCGGCTTTGTCACCTCCTTCTTCATTGCGGGCATCTCGGACGGATCTATGGTCTTCTTGATCTCCTGGTACTCCTGGGCGTGCAGCACGGCTTCAGCAAAGGCGCATTTCCATCCTTGCACTCTCGCGCTTTCTTCGGGTCTCCCCTGATGGTGATCACGCCATTGGGACCTGGAATTTTCATCATATTGTAAATGTAACACGGACGAGCCATAAAATCCTAGTAAGCCGGATGTCCGAATATAGCGTGGTATGCGCTCTTGAACGGGACCACTTCGAAGGAAAGTGCTTCCGTCCGGTAGTTCTTTGGAGTTCCAAAGGTAACATACAAAGTGATTTCCCCTAGGGAATTTTCTTGTCTTCCTGGGAAAACTCCGTGAAAGATCATAGAGCTGTGGTTCAGCTGGGTCTCTGAGATCTTCATCTGACATAGCGTTTTGACATACAGAATATTAATGATGTTGCCGCCGTCCATGAGAGTCTTGCAGAAACCATAGCCATCAATAAGTGGATTGATGACTAAGGAGTACTTTCCTCTCCTGTGCAACTTAGGCAGATGATCAGCATGGTCAAAGGTGATTACCACTTCCAACCAGTCCAAAAATTGAGGGACAGCTGGAACTGTTACGTTGAGCTCATGTAGAACTGCTTTCTTGACCTTAGCTGGTTGAGATCCGAGGAAGGTGATGTAAGTGTCTTTCTTTGTCAGGAAATTCTTTTTCCCTTCCGGCTTGGGATTTGAAGCATCGGCTTCCTCCATGTCAGAATCATCCTTGGTCTCTTTATCCTTTTTAGGGTTCTTCTTTCCCTTCTTCCGCTTAGCCCTATAGCCAGCGGTATCGTCTTTCTTGATGTCGTCATTGAAACGACACTCGGTGTTTGTGTGGGATGATCCCCCATTGGCATCTAAGTGATGCACACATGGGTTATTGGCAATGTCGGCCCAGGAGTAGGTTTTTCCGGGTTGTTGGTCTCCTCTACCTTGGACTCTTGATGTCCCGCGAATGCGTCCACGACCACCGCTGCGCCCTCCTCGTCTTCCAGACCCGAAAGTAGCAGTGACCACTTCCGTTTCCGCGTTGGGCTTTTCTTCCGAGGTGTTCTTGCGTTTCTGAGCTTGTTGTTGTTTTGCCGACTATGGCACAGCTAGGGCGTTAAGTAATCCCTCCATGTCATCGTCAGCATATGCATACTTGCTCGCTGTTTCTATCATCTCCCCCAAATCAGTGACCTTGTCACACTTCAAGCGGTGACGTAGTAAACCAATTGGGAGTCCTGCAATGAAACCTTCAATCACAGTTTGGTCATTTACTCCTTCATAGGAGTTCTTGGTGTCGATCCATCATCCGAGATAATCCTGGCAAGTTTCTTCGGCTTTCTGGGTGCAATGCTGTAGGTCTCCTACCGTACAGGGCCTCCGATATGTGCCTTTGAAATTCCGAAAGAACGCACTTTGCATATCATACTAGTTGTGGATGGTGTTCTCTGGAAGTTCATTGAGCCAAGATCATGCCGTCTTCCGCAACATGAGTGGGAGATATCGGGTCATGACCAGGCTGTTTCTGCCTTTGGTGATACAACAGGCCTGGAAAAAATCCTGGAGCCAAGTATCTGGCCGAGCTATACCGTCATAGGCTTGAATGTGTCTTGAGATGGAAAATCCTTCCGGGAATTTTATAGCTCTTATGTGTGGTCCGAAGCACTTTGGGCCCACGTATATATCATCATTTTCGTAGCGGCGTGCTTCTATGTTGGAATTGATCATGTGCCTTGCGTCACTTGGGGATAAAGATCGTCTTGAATGACGGCTATGGCTGCGGTGCCTTGGAGCCGGACTTCGGCTTCTGACACCACCTCCTCCACCACGACGCCCACCTTGGCCTCCTTGGGAACCTTTGTGATGGCTACTTGGTGGAGAGGGTGGAGCAGCTGGATTGTTTCTGGCTATTCGCCGGCCTCCGTCCGGAGCGTCGTTATTCTGGTTGCGGGGAGTATCCTCATTATGACGAGCCCCCTGCTGGCTTGACTCGGCATGGTGTCCGTCGTTCCTTCGTCTGTTAGCCGGACGGCTTGCATGTCTAGGAGGCGGCATCCTCTGAAGGTCCTCCTCCCGACGTTTCTCTTTGTCTTCTTCCCTGCGATCATTCGACTCTCACCAGGGAGGATTCTTCGGATTCAGTGCAGCAATTTCCTCTTGCTCCGTAGCTGGGGTAACATTACGCTAGTCGCGTGCAGCTTTGTGGTGATGTTCTAAAGATCCGGTTCTTGAGTAGTTGTCTTCCCGACAATCGGAATGGTTATACTGTTCCGGAGCACGTTGGGGTCTTACGTCATTCCAGGTCGGATCCATGCGACATTGCTCAGATTGGGAGACCAGTTTTCCGCTTCCGGAAGGGTGACCTTTTGCTGCTCGAGACCCTTGTTGAGTAGTTTAATGCCCAATCGGATCTGCTCTGGGCCTGGATTAGCAGATAGGATTTCTCGAGCCGCAACGGTGTTTTGCACTGGTGTTGGATACACCCAATCTCCATTGTTGTCACGCCGAGGCATCCCATGGTCTCCTCCAAAGAGGACTTTGTGAATCTGCGGGAATTGGTCGTCATGAGTATGACGTTTCCTGGTCTTCTGATGTTGCCTAGAGTTGTACTTCTGCGTAGTTGCCATGCGCTTCTTTTCTTCCTCAAGGTTTTTGGCTTCATCAAGGAGTACTTGGCGACGCGCTTCTAGGGCCTAGGCCGTTTCGTCCAGCTCTTCAGCAGTAAGTTCTGCAGCTGTAGGAATAGGTGTGGTTAATGCAGCATCGATGAGTTTATGCGCACCTTCGGTGATCACGTGTCCATCCACAGACTCTTCTTTGCGCTTGTCTGGGATAAGTGCTCCATCCGAGTCTTCCTCATATTCCTCGGCAATCACCTCCTTTGCCAGAGGGTCTTTTGTCGGGGTCTTGTTCTTCTTCTTTGCCTTCTTAGCAGCACCGGTAGCAAAGACGGCTTTGGGTCCGTTTCCCGGAGTCAAGCTCTAATCGGTACTTTTGGACTTCTGGACCTCGGGATTATCTCCAATATCCATGCCTTCATGTGCTTTGGGAGAGTTTTCCCCGGATCCTTCATCCATGGCTTCTCCTTCTTCTGCAGCTTTGGAGTTATACTCCTCTTCATACTCTACGGAGAATTTTCGGAAATCTGCCGACATCATCAAGTCATCCAAGGATGCAGGTAAGTCGGTGTTCGTTCCGATTGCCTCCAGCACTGAGTCGGTGTTCTCTCCAGCATCGGCAGAGCCGGATCTGGATCCAACGTATCCGACGAAGTGTGACGTGTGGGTCCTGAGGTAGTTACGGCTTTCCTCGTGGGCTTCCTCAAAGATCCTGATGGTTTCGAGAACCTCATCCACGCTAGCGTCTTGCAGTATCATGCGCCTCAATGTGTGCCTCAGGAACGGTTGATCTCTTCCGGTGTTGGCAGAGCCGGAAACAATGTTGTTGCTATGCTCCTCCTGGGTTTCGACCTCAGTAGACAGATCAATCTAGGATTCGACCTCACCAGGGAGGTCCACTCCAGATTCGACTCGAGCCGCAAGATCTGCTTTAGGCTCAGCTTTCTCCACTATCTCCGCAATAGGTGCGGGTTGGGTGGGATTATGTTTTTCCAAGATCCGGAACTCTACCGCCTCCACGGACAAAGGGGACCCAGAAATTTCTTCTGCCTCTATCATCACCGCTAGGGTGGGTGGGGAAGGTTCAGCGAATCTGATGTACACATCGATCTTGCCAAAAGACATGATGGTGTAGGCAGTCACGGCCTCCCAATCCGGATCCAGGTCTCGTTGAGAACAATGAGAGGGACGTCGTTGGTGTAGAGGATGCGGTCGACGGTGATATTCTCGCCGATTCCGATTCTTGAAGATTCCGCTCGGAACGCAGATCCGAAGCTCACTTGGATCATGGTGGGCGCCAACTGTCGTCGGATTGATGACAAGTACGCCATGAGGGGGTCCTCGAGGTGTGTGGAAGAGAGGGGTGTGAGACGTACGGTGTTCCTTGACGGTGAGCACACAAGTTTACCCAGGTTCGAATCTTCCGGCTTTGGACGGACCCTACTCCTGCTAGCAATCCAGTAATACGGTAGTGCCGGAATATGGGTTACAAGGGTTTCGCCTGTGCGAGTTGAGATTGGAGACTATTGAGGTGTTGCCCTAAAGTCTCTCCCTAGGACGGCTTATATAGATATCCGGCCTAGGGTTTACCGGAGAGATCTATCCGGCTACGACTAAGAGTCGGTTACAGAGTACATATTGAACTACAAGTAACACTATGGGCCTATGTCAGTAAGTCTTATGGGTCTTCCCGTAGCCGGACTGGACTCTGTATCTTCTCCCTGACTGGGTCGCCCTTGAACCAAATCTCCAACCCAAAGTGGGTCATCCTGGTCAGTGAGGAACAGTGAGGATACCCAGAAAGTATATCCCCAACAATCTAGATTCTGTGTATATGTCCATATGGTCTCTCACTCAATCTCTCAAAAAAATGGGGGTCATCTAAACCTTTCTTGCCAAAGTCTCAGTTTTCCGGCATTTGTTTCGGTCTCGCCGGATGTGGGGTCGGAATTTCCGACGGCCGACCGAACTGCCACATAGAGCTCAATTTCAGTCCACCGCCAAAAATTTTGGTTGCCATCGGAAGTTTTGGTGTGGGTTTCGGTCCGCCAGCCCGCTCGCCGAAAATTTTGGTTGCCATTTGTTTCGGCCTCACTAAACTTATTGCCAGGTTTGATGTTTTGGGGGTATTTAATCCTCACGCATGGGGTAGTTCTTACTTTCCTCTTCGTTCTTCCCCACGCCCTTCCCCACTCCATGGATGCCGCCCCAAGCTTCCCTACCCTCCCATAGGCCCTTCCCTCCACCCAAATCCCCCCAAAGTCCACCTAGTTGTAGATCGGGCCTCTACAAGTCTTCTTACCGAAGGTTTTTGCTCTCTCTTGCTCGCATTGGGAGATTAGGGATTTTCTGTCATTCTTCTCGTGTGGGTCTTCTTTGACCATCCTTGGCAAGGGAGGGCATGGCTTCATTGGGCTCTAAGGGTAATGTGCTTCCCCTTTCTCATGCTCCCTTTCTCGTTCTAGGGTTCCCCTTCTTCATGGTTATGAAACCCTAGCCTTGAGCCCTATTCCCTCCTTGCCCTTGTGTTCACCCAGCCTCTTCCTTCCCCTTCTTTGTTGAAAATATTATTTTTGTGTAAGTTTTTGAGCCATGTACAACTGCTTGTGTTGACACATAATTTCGGGTAGTTTTGGCCCCAGCCCCAGTCGTCGCTGATCTAGCCACCGAAACTTCCGGCCCCACTTCCAGTCGACCGGATTGGCCGCCGAAAATTTCGTTCGTTGTTCCGGTTGAAGGAGTTATGCCCTAGAGGCAAATAATAAAGTGTATTATTTGATATATCTCTTATATGTTCATAATACGATTCATACTGTGCTATAACTGTGTAAATGCGAAACGTTAATACACATGTGGTATGTAAACAAACCGTGTCTCTAGTTACCTCTAGCGAACTAGTTCATTGGTCATGAGGATGGTCTGGGTTTCAAGATCATGGGCATTTATGCCAATTGACAATGGGGTCATGTTATTAGTTGAATAACATGATAGACAAACATCCGACTGTTATATCTTGAATGAGATCTAGTTACAAAGTTCACCATTGATGATAAAACACAGAGAACCTCGCAACCTGATCCTTTGACTATGAGGTAATGCAAATCACCATTCTGGAGGAAGCTTAGATGGTTATCAAGAATCATCTTGTAACAGGGTGATCAAAAAGGTGCACTCAGGTTTTCCAAAGGGATGCGTACAGGAGTACATATCAAGACTAGGATTTGTCTAATCCATGTAACGGATAGATACATGTGGCCATCTCGGTGACGTTGCATTAATGAAGCTTGCAAGCATGTGACATGGTCACGGAATGCAACGACATGAGAATGAGTAAACAAGTTCATTGGTAACGAGACCGAACTAAGGTATGGGGATACCAAATATCAAGTCTTGAATGAATTAGGTAATATATGACAAAGGGAACGGGAAACGACTATCTCACGGTTCGAGCGATTATATTCGTGAAATGCACGAGGGTCACATGGCCATCCAGGTCCCTCTGTTGATCATTGACGTGAGAGTAGTCTCGATCATGTCCGGAGTGTTTCCGAACCGAAGGATGTCACGCTTAAGGGTAGGGACGCTTAGGGTAGATGAGGTATCGTAGGAGAAATAGAGAAAGAGAAACCGGAATAGTTCCGGGTAACATCCGATGGAGATCGGAAGGTGTTCCGGAGTGAAGGAATAATATAATATATGTATTTGAATGTTAATTGGAGAATTAATATTAAATATATATATATTATTTTATTATTAAAGGCTTCATAATGCTAATGGGCCTCACCCGAAGGGAGGCCCAATAGGGCATGGCGCCTAGGGAGAGGGGGCAAGCCGGCTTGGGCTTGGTGGGCCGCCCCAGTGGGGCCCACCTAGGGCCGGCAGCTGCCCCTAGGTGGTCGGAGGGTGTGGGGTTTAGTCCCACACCGCCTGGCCCCTAGGTGGTGCGCCCCTCCCACTATATATAGTGGTCTCCCCTCCCCCTTTAGAATCATCCCATTCCCTCTCATTATCTCTCTCTCATCCATTGAGGACTTCTCCGTAATATTGGAGAGGACATCGTGGGTGAGTTCTCCACCTTCACGCCACCGTCGTGTGACCAGCGATCCGGCATCTACTTCTTCCTCTGCTCGGCTGGATCGAAGTCTGGTTGACGTCTCCTACACCGGACGTGTGACAAACTTCGAAGGCACCACACTTGGGGTGTTGCTCATCTTCATCAATATACGCCTTTCTGCGAAAGGCGTGCCTCGGTCTTCAAAGGTATGAATACCGTCTCTCTCCTCCGTTACTTATGTTTACATAGTATAGATCCTGGTATTAGTGTTCGAGTAGATAGAAATTTTTTAGTTTTCTGCTACAGAACCCTTCAGTGGTATCAGAGCGGGTCCATGGGTAAACTTGTCGTACGGATAGAACACATAGCAATATGTGGGCATTGATTCTCTAGTTGCTACCCTCTTTTAATGTTCTTGTTCATATCGCGGCACTATTTGATGAAGCGCCCCCCAACTAACCTCATGTGGTCAGTCACGAGACTGGTCCATGAAACAAAGTGGCTTAGGTGGTGTCTGTAACACCCCCAAGATCAGGGTTAAACAAATCCAGACCTTAACCTGACATAAGCTTAACCTAGAGATCGAGGATATCCAGTGAGAAATCGGTAACACAATTGTAACCCTGCGACACAAAAATTATTATAGCAAGCTCATAACTGAGCAAAGAACCAAAATATTGCAAGCAGAGGTCACTGACCACAAACATCAAACAATAGAAGGCAAATTATGCTATTAAGTATAGAAAACTTAACAAATGGCCTAAGAGGCCTGAAGCATAACGATGACGTCCTAGCCCATAGATTCCAGGCTGCCGACCGAGAACCCCAAGCTACTCGTCAGTGTCGATGTCGTACCAAACTCATCTTCAGAGAACACTTATTCTGCTACAAAAGTATCAACAAAGCAAGGGTGAGTACAGGGTGTACTCCACAAGACTTATGGCTAGTGGGGTTATTTTGCATAAAGCCATCTTTGTTTATAAAACAAGAGGGAGAAGAAGCTTGTCTATTTAGAATATTTTAAAAGGAGATAAGAGAGCGACATCTCCGAAGAATTGATCATCATCTTGATATCCACCAAAGTAATTATCATCTCACAACTAGGATCACCCCCTCGTACCCATGAGGAAGCATCCTTAACAAACATTAGTTGTAAGTTTTATGATTAGGTTATAGTTCTCTATGATCTTAGAATTCGGTCACCAAGCGTTCATAACCATGAACACGGCTTTTCGAAAAGATTTAGCCCTGCAGGGGTGTACAACTTTACCCACAAGTACCAACCGACTCTTAATGCCAAGCTATTAGCCATCTTCCTTGGAAGGCCGGCAGAGGGTGGTTGGACATGACCTTTACCTTGCGTTCACCGAGACCATGAGTCACGCCCTAAGGAGGGTTCCGCTGTAACGGGTCAAATCCCGAAGCCGGTCCCTCGAGATGTGAGGCAAGGTCAGTTTACTAGGGGCTCCATCCACCCCAAGTAACCCCGGCCACAGTTACCTACCTATATGAATGCACCTCCTTCACCGCCTTCAAGAACAACCAAAATGCATATGTCGATTGGAATGCCCGAACTATGTGACTCATGGAATCTACTAGGCAAGTTAGTTACTCGTGAGGTTTTCCAAGCCCCGTGTGGTTGTACGCTTGTCTCGGTTCCAAAGGCAAGAACTCAGTTCCTAGTGGTGGCGAGCATGGGACTGCAAAAAACACATCCCACCATGGCCTCCCATACAAGCCTTAGCATGTTTAACCTTTACCACTGATCTTACAGCATCAATATACCTCGTTCTCCTGTCATACTAGATTCTCTGCATTTGGTACATCATCTGGATGAACCAGCACTGATAGCTAAGCATGGCTAAGCAAGACATAGATATAAGCTCTAGAAGTGCATACAAGCCAAACCTAGTTATGCTAGGAGCAGTGGATCAGGCAATATAAGCTCAAAGGAAGTAATGCAACAGATAGGATACTCTATCTATCGGTAAAAGACCACAGTAGAATCGTATGCATCATGGCAAAAATTGAATACTTTGAAAGCAGAGGATTATATCATGTGTGGGGCTATGCTTGCCTTGTTTGTTGATACCTAGATATAGATCTTCAGAAGCCTTGTACTTGACTTGATTATAGTTGGTCAAGTATTGTTCGTCGATCTTCGATGGTGTTGATCTCGGTCTTCGATCTCGATCTCGATATCGTATTCTACCGAGAAGAACCAAATACCGGAAAGAAAGGGAAATAATCAACACATGGCATCGATGCAATCCTCAAGCAAGGATGATGATATGACAAGTTATTTAGTGTTTAAATGTAACCCTAAAGCATGCTTGGCAATTTAAGCGGGATCCGAAGGGTCCAAACCCTAATACAGGAGGGATTTCGGAATCACCTGTGGGGGTTCAATTGTTCTTCTAATTAAACTTGTAATGAAAGTTATTGAACAATGCATGAGTATGAGTCTAAAGTGTAGATCTAATTTTTATGAACATTTTGATATATTATACACATTTTTCTGATTTATAAATAATTATTTATTGAATTTATAGTATTTATTATTTTTCTAAAATCTTAAACAAAACTAGAAAATATTTTTTACACCCATGGAAAGCTAGCCACTGCAGCCGACGGAGGGGCCCCAGGACACCTCAGCGTCCACGTGGAGTAGGTGGGACCCAGCGCAGTTGAATGTGCTAACCATGCGCGCTCGCTGATGTCACCATGACATCAGCAGAGGCGTTCAACACTTTTCTCACTAAGGGATGAGCTAGCCCTAGAGGCTGACTCGTGGGGCCGGTACCATGTCATATGCCACCGTGGCAGAGGTTGCACGGCATCCACATCAGCGACAGCGGTCACCACCAGGTGATCACCGGTGATGGCGGCAGAAGGTGCACGCGAGTGAGCGGAGCGGTGCCTTAGACGCAGCGCGACGCGGGCTACCTATTGGCGGAAGCGCTACCCTAGTTTGGTCACCAGAGCGAGAGTTACAATGGCGAGCGGCGGTAGACGGTGGAGCAACGGCGAGAGCACGGTACAGAGAGGGAGGGAGACGGAGGAGAGGCTCTAGAGAACCGCCAGCTCACCTAGATGCTTGCAATGAGGTCGTAGAGGCTGGGCGAGGTCGGTGATGGCCGGAATCGTCCACGGCGACGGTGGCCGGAGACGGGGAGGGAGGGTCCGATTAGGAGCGCTGGGAGCACGCCGGCTCACACGAGAGGGGGCAAATGAACGAGGAGGACGAGGCGGTTGCGGTGGTGCTCCCAGCTGGGCAAGGTACGACCAGAGATGCAGGGCTCACCGGCGACCTCCGGCTAGGGTTTAGGGTCGAACGGAGTCCGCACGAGAGGGAGCTTGAGAGGGAGAGGAAATGACCAAGAGAGAGGGAGAGGCATGCGGGGCTGGTTCTTATCCATCTCCAAGGGCGGCGGGGTGGGGATCTTGGCATCGAGGTGATCGACGGTGATGGCAGCGCCAGGCAACTGCTTATCTCCTCCATTCGTGAGGAAGAATAAAAGAGGAGGACAGTGAAACGGTATGTGCGCCCGGGTGGGCTGCACATGGGCCAGCTGCGGCTGCGTTGCGCGGCAGGTAGGCGTGGGAGGTTAGCTAGGATTCAGCCTGGTTAGCTGTTAGCTCTCTTTTTTATTTGCAAAACAGTTTTCCAAATTGTTTTCTGTTTTCTCTTTTTAACTTCAAATTCATATCTATTTTGAGATATTTTAAAATACTAGAAGGTTTGTAAAAGTACGGAAAATATTGTAGGGACCCTTTAGAACAATTTGGGTTCCAATAGTTTTGCTATTTTCAAAATTCAAAACCTTTTGAATTGCTTTTTGAGAGAGGGGGAATTAGGGTTAGGGTTTTGCTTCATTTCTTTTGCATGCACTTTTTAAAATATGATGCTCATGATGATGCACAACAAACCCTAATACAAGATTAACTAAAACTGGGGTGTTACAGATCTATCCCCCTTACGAGAATCTCGACCCGAGATTCCGCGGGTAGGAAGAAGGAAGAGAACCAGTGTCACTCTAAGGATAAGAGGGAAACACACTATACGACACACCGAGTATCTCATGGTAAACTCATGATGAAGTGTTCAAAACAACTCTGAGGTGACGAACATGAAACACGTCAAGGTAACGGAGGAAACAAAAGAGATGGTTTCAAGGTGTTAGATAGTTGGTCTTCTTAATGATTGAGACCATGGAGTTCCAGAAGAGTTTAAGCTTCTGAAAAGGCAAGCTTACAACAGGAAGAACATGACCACAGACTTCGAGAGATATGAAACTCTACTAGACAACTTAAGTAGAGCTTCCAGGGGTACAGAGATACGCATAACCAAGTTGTTGAATTACTTTTGATATAGAAGGATCACTCGTTGTTCAACAGAAGGTCAAGACAGAAAGGTTTTTTGTGTCAAGGACTTGTAAGAGTCACAAGGAACATGAAACAAGAGGAATTTATAATTATCAAATTCATAGTCACTCTATGAACATGATCGAGATACGAAGAAAACTCTTTATTCATCTAGGTTTATCAAAATCCTTGCCAAAGATCGTGATATCACTTTACTCCACCAGATGATTAGGTAAGAAGATTCCTGATGACACGAGGAAAAAGAGACTTCATTCTCAGACTTCAATTACTTGGCACAACAGGATGCTTTCCAACATAGAAGGGTCTGGAGGATCGACCGAGAGACATTTAGCAACACTACTTTAAATGTTCTCCTTGATGTTTGAGAGAACAGACATCAAGTAAAGGTTAGACTTCAGATACAAAGGAAACCATAAACACAACTCCTATACTAAATTATAGAAGAAGCCTCATGAAGAGTGGTTGCTATTGCTGATTCAAGAGAATATGACAATAGGGATTCTGACTAGTTGTATCAACCATTACAACAACTCCAAAAGACCGAGCTAGATTGCTAGACCCATGCATTAACAATTGTCAGGAGACAACTGCTCATACATCAAGTACTTGCAACAAAACACAATTGTATCCTTATGATACGGAGTTAACTCTACTCGAATCCATGGTGACATCTTTCAACAGTTGCACGTGAATCAAAGAAGGATACTTCTAACATCCAGAACACATACTTCGAGACGACCCGAAGATCATTCTTAGAAAGTTTTCCAACATTAATGCCAAATGTTTCATATGAGTCTGTTCTAGCATGGAGAGGATAAGGATGTCATCGATGGGCTCAACAACAAACTTATCGAGATACCCCAAGATGATGGACTCATATGTTGTATGAACAAAGCAAAGTATTGGTCAGACCAGAGGACATGAGGATGTACTCAAGTGAAACATCACGAATAGCAACATCATCAAGATAGTCCTAGGAATTGAGTTTTGACGATAACCCAAATCAAATCAAAGGCGGGTGGAAGATAACATATCTGCGAAGGAAATACTATCTTTCTTCAACACGAACAAAACTAGACATCCCTTTAAGAAGGAACTAAGTCAGATAGAAATTTTGTCTTACAACTCTCCAAGTTGTTGTTTAAGCTCAACCAACTAGTTCAGGGGTATCTAGCACGGATCCTTAGAGAAAGGAGCAGTTCAGAGAACTTGCTTGCTCTAGAACTTGACAGCATGGTCATGTGGCTACATGGCGATACTTCTAGAAAGACGTCTAGGATATCACGAACCACTGATATGTCACTTAGTTCAAGAGGGAGCTTGCTTGGTAAGGCAAGGAGACATAGTCTCATAGTTTAGGCACGAGCCTAACTCTTTGACCGAGGAGAGTGTACCAGAACAACGGACGTGGTAGCACAATCATCTTTTGCTTAGCGATAGGGTCAACCATCACGCTAAGAATGACACAAATGTCCTTGTAGTTCAAAACGATAAGAGTTGCTAAGAATCTCATATGGCCACATTATTACACACATGCATCATTCACGAGCACGAAAGCTCGGAGGAAAGGTGGGTAATAATATGTAAGATCATCACTTCATTAAGGGGTCATGAAACTTAGCACAACCTCTTAGTATATAAGAATGTGACACTCTAAGGTAGAACAAATAGAAGCTAATCACTGCCTCTTAATCTATGGATTACAACATTTTGACCTGGTCCTAGATATGACGAGGTACTGGAGTTTGTTTCTCCTGACATCCCGATATGGTTTGTCATGACGGACCACAAGAGTATCTTGCATCAGAATACACCAATGCATAGTTACCACCTGGCTACCAACTAGTAGACAAAGGTCGGAAACAACAAGGGGGAAGGAACATGCTTAGGATGGAATCCCAAGATGTGGATGCATAGATTATCAATCTTCCGAAAACCAATGCATAGAAGGGAGGGTGTGGCAAATTCACGAGTATAGATGTGAGACTCATGAGGAGTACTCTTGTCGTGATCTTTTTGGTTCCATTAAAGAACATTTGCCATAGCTAGTGGTAGGGAAGTCCTTAATTGTCGAAATTTAATCGCGGCAAAGACCACAAGCTTAAAGGCTAGAATTGTAGTACCAGCCATCCTGAGGTAATATTTGAACATTAACCACATGGGTCGAAGGAATGGACCTTGGGTTAAAGATCAGCTTCATGTACAAGATTCTCAACACCAGAATCCAGCACAATCCGGGATCTTCGGTTCAAGTCCAAGGGTTAAAACCCGAGAGAGAAGTAACTACTACTTGAGTGATGCAGCATACACTGCAATATAGTAATCACAAGGTAGCATCCAAAAGAAGAAACAACTTTTGAAGTACCCAACAAATAAAAAGGAGGCACACGAGCCAAAAGGAAACCTCGAAGCCTAGAACAGAACACTATGGATCCTACAATATAATATTGTGGGCGCATAAGATGGAGAGATCATGATGGAAAGGAATCTCTCAGACAAAGAAGAGCAAAGGGAACAAGGAATCTACAACACACACAACTCTAGAGAACTCTACACTAGGTCAACTGGTTGAGAAACGACATGCCCGAAAGGCACCTAAGTTTTGAAAGACTAGAAGAGATATCAAAACTTTTCCAATGTCAAAACAAGATAAGATGACCAAGAGTTAGAGAGAAACTAGATAAGGAGAAAAAGAAGCATACTACAATTTTCGCAAATACTTTTCATGTTTGAAATAGTTTTCTCAAGCACTAGACTCAACATCGACCAATAGCAATGTTTTCCTATAGTCGGTACTGCTCTGATACCAAGGACTGTGACACCCCTGGGATAAGGGTTAAACAAATCCAGACCTTAGCCTAACATAAGCTTAACCTAGAGCTCGAGGATATCCAGTGAGAAATCGGTACCACAACAGTAACCCTGCGACACAAAAATTATTACAACAAGCTCATAACTAAGCAAAGAACCAAAATATTACAAGCAGAGGTCACTGACCACAAACATCAAACAACGGAAGGCAAATTATGCTATTAAGTATAGGAAAGTTAACAAATGGCCTCATAGGCCTGAAGCATAACGATGATGTCCCAGCCCATAGATTCCAGGCTACCGGCCGGGAACCCCAAGCTACTCGTCGGTGTCGATGTCGTACCAAACTCATCTTTAGAGAACACTTATTCTGCTACAAAAGTATCAACAAAGCAAGGGTGAGTACAGGGTGAGTACAGGGTGTACTCCGCAAGACTTATGGCTGGTGGGGTTAATTTGCATAAATCCATCTTTGTTTATAAAACAAGAGGGAGAAGAAGCTCGTCTATTTAGAATATTTTAAAAGGGGATAAGAGAGCGGCATCTTCGAAGAATTGACCATCATCTTGATATCCACAAAAGTAATTCTCATCTCACAACTAGGATCACCCCTTCGTACCCATGAGGAAGCAGCCTTAACAAACATTAGTTGCAAGTTTTACGATTAGGTTATAGTTCTCTATGATCTTAGAATTCGGTCACCAAGCGATCATAACTGTGAACACGTCTTTTCTAAAAGATTTAACCCTACAGGGGTGTACAACTTTACCCACACGTACCAACAGACTCTTAATGCAAAGCTATTAGCCCTCTTCCTTGGAAGGCCGGCAGAGGGTGGTTGGACACGACCTTTACCTTGCGTTCTCCGAGACCATGAGTCACGCCCTAAGGAGGGTTCCGCCATAACAGGTCAAATCCCGAAGCCGGTCCCTAGAGATGTGAGGCAAGGTTGGTTTACCAGGGGATCCATCCACCCCAAGCAACCCCGGCCACGCTTACCTACCTATATGAATGTACCTCCTTCACTGCCTTCAAGAACAACCAGAATGCATATGTCGAATGGAACACCCGAACTATGTGACTCATGGAATCTACTAGGCAAGTTAGTTACTCGTAAGGTTTTCCAGGCCCCGTGTGGCTGTATGCTCGTCTTGGTTCCAAAGGCAAGAACTCGGTTCCTAGTGGTGGCAAGCATGGGACTGCAAAAACCACATCCCACTGTGGCCTCCCATACAAGCCTTAGCATGTTTAACCTGTACCACTGATCTTATCTCATCAGTATACCTTGTTCTCCTGTCATACTAGATTCTCTACATTTGGTACATCATCTGGATGAACCAGCACTGATAGCTAAGCATGGCTAAGAATGACATAGATATAAGCTCTAGCAGTGCACACAAGCCAAACCTAGTTATGGTAGGATCAGTGGATCAGGTAATATAAGCTCAAAGGAAGTAATGCAATAGATGGGATACTCTATCTATCGGTAAAAGACCATAGTAGTATCGTATGCATCATGGAAAGAATTAAATACTTTGAAAGCATAGGATTCTATCATGTGCGGGGCTATACTTGCCTTGTTTGTTCATACCCAGATATAGATCTTCGAAAGCCTTGTACTTGACTTGATTATAGTTGGTCAAGTATTGATCGTCGATCTTCGATGGTGTTGATCTCAGTCTTCGATCTCGATCTTGATATCATAGTCTACCGGGAAGAACCAAACACCAGAAAGAAAGGGAAACAATAAACACATGGCATCGATGCAATGCTCAAGCAAGGATGATGATATGACAAGTTATTTAGAGTTGAAAAGTAACCCTAAAGCATTCTTGGCAATTTAAGCGGGATCCGAAGGGTCCAAACGCTAATACAGGAGGGACTTCGGAATCACCTGCGGGGGTTCAATTGTTCATCTAATTAGACTTGTAATTAAATTTATTGAACAATGCATGATTGTGAGTCTAAAGTGTAGATCTCATTTTTATGAACATTTTGATATATTATACACATTTTTCTAAGTTATAAGTAATTATTTATTGAATTTCTAGTATTTATTTTTTTTTGAAATTTTAAACAATACTAGAAACTACTTTTTACACCCATGCCACCTCAGCATCCACGTGGAGTAGGTGGGACCCAGCGTGGTTGACTGTGCTGACCGCGCGCGCTCGCTGACATCACCATGACATCAGCAGAGGCGTTCAACACTTTTCTCACTAAGGGATGAGCTAGCCCCAGAGGCTGACTCGTGGGGCCGGTGCCATGTCATATTCCACCGTGGCAGAGGTTGCACGGCGGCCACATCAGCGATGGTGGTCACCACCAGGTGATCACCGTTGACGGCGGCAGAAGGTGCGCGTGATGACCCACAAGTATAGGGGGTGTATCACAGTATTTTCGATAAGTAAGAGTGTCGAACCCAACGAGGAGCAGAAGGTGCTGGCTAGTGGTATGGATCAAGAATTCTCTGCAAATACTTAGCAAATAGATTTTTAGGGGTTTTCGATAAAGCAAGTAAACAAAGTACGAGTAAATAAAAGACAGTAGGAATAGATGCAGCAAGTGGCCCAATCCTTTATGCAGCAAAGGACAAGCTGGTTGTATTACTTACGATGACCAAACGTTCTCGAGGACACATGGGAAGACTGTCAAGTGCTTTCGCTTCGTAAAGTTGATTAATCTTCTTTAGCTAGCTAAGTGTTGTGTGGGTGAACCTATGCTAATGTACCGCCCCATCCAAGACTAATACATACTTGTGATTATACCCCTTGCAAACATCCGTAAGTACAAGAAAGTAATTAAGGTAGAAACCTAACCACGGCTTTAAACTCTAAGACCCTTACGTCCCTTGTGCAATGGTTTCCTAACGGGGGTTCAGGTTTCTGTCACTCCGGCAACCCCTACGATTAGTAGCCAAATACACAATGCATTCCCCTAGGCCCATATAGGTGAAGTGTCATGTAGTCGACGTTCACATGACACCACTAGAAGAAGTACACCACAACTTAAATAACAATCTATTGAATCTTTCTCAATACAACTCCACTACTAACAACAAGACTTCTCCCATGTCCTCAAGAACAAAACGAACTACTCACAAGACATCATATGGATCATGATCAGAGATGGAATAATGATGTATAACAATCTGAACATAAACAATAATTCAATGGTTCACTCAATAGCATTAACTACAAAGAGTAATTAACACCGGGAAAGTTTCCCCTATGAACTATGCAAGATTCAACCCAATTGTTACAGCAATATGGTGATGGTGATGAGGGTGCTGATGGTGATGATGGTGGTGATGATGATGATGATCCCGATGAAGTCCAGCTTGATGGTGGTGTTGATGGTGACGATCTCCCCTCTCCGGGAAGGAATTCCCCCGGCAGAAATTTGTCTGCCGGAGAGATCTTTCTCTCTCGGTGTTTTTTGCCCCGCAGAGGCGGCGGAATCTTTCTGTGGTCGCTCCTCGAGTCTTAGGGTTTCGGGAGGATAATATACGCCAGAGGAGAGAGGCTGGAGTGGGCCAGGGTGGCCACACCACCTCCTGGCGCGGCCTAGGGCTGCCCGCGCCAGGGGGTGGTCTGGGCCCCCCTGTGGCCCATCTCCACTCCGTTTTCTAGCATCCTTAGTCTTTTGGAAAAATAGGATTTTCCGTATATTTTCCCGGATTTTCTGATCTTCGCGAATTTTGCCTCCAAATAGCACCTTTTCCATCAGAATCCTGACTGCAGCGGTCCATGCTCCAAAAGTCATCAACCATGCAAAAACATATGAAATAACATTAGTATCACCTCTCAATATGAAATATATCGATGAATAATAGTGAATTATGACATAGAATAGTGATGCAACATGGACGTATCAACTCCCCCCCCCCCCAAGCTTAGACTTCGCTTGTCCCCAAGCGAAACTGAGCTCAATAAAGATGGCCTCAGGTTTATGGAGTGAAGAGTCGATAAAATAATACGGACAAGAAGCATCACAATCATCAAATACATAGATCCTAATAGAAGACAAGTCACTATTATATAACTCAACTTGCAATGAGTAAAGGAAACACAATAAAGATACATAAAGTAAATCATAATTGGTAGTGGAAAACTGAGCTCTTGGTCGAAGAATAGTTGATAATTTGCTGGAGTTCACAAATAGCTGGTTTTTCAATGAAAGCTTTCAAAGTAGTAAACATCAAGATAAGAGCAATGTGCAAATCAAGGAACATAAGAAACATGATTGAATAAATCATCATATGAATGAATGAAACACAACAACTCAAAATACTTGCTGAGGTAGAAGGGAGTAGGTTTACTAACTCAACTACAAAGTAAAAAAGAAAGGCCCTTCGCAGAGGGAAGCAGGGATTGCAAGTCTCATAAAGAGCTCCCAAAAATTATGATACTTACTAGCTTTCAACTCTCATTGCCCCTATCATAGGCATATTTTGGTGGTTAAGGTTAAAGTGACACAACTAAGAGGATATGCTTGACAAGTTATAAGTTGAAATCTCCTGCCCCTTACTTATGAGTACCGATCCTCATGCTACTCAACTTCAGTCACGAGCAAGCTCTTGTCATTGTAAATACATGCGTATCATTGAGAACCGCCAACGGGGTACCCCTTGCACATGACACAGGAGTTATCCCATAATCAAAATGACAAGGCAAGCAGACAGTGAGCATCTCAGCGATTTTTTTATTTGCTATTTGCATAGGTTTTTATTGAGGATGCTTCATAGAATGCTCACTATAGTTATGCTGCAAGTTTCACCATGATTAGGCATGGCTTAGGCTAGCGGCCCAGGTGTTTCTCTAACACACATATAAACTCCATGATCTTACAAGTTCCACTTTTATTTCACACCGCCGGGACCCATAAGCAAAAGAACATGATATCAACTAGGTACAAGTACCAATGAAGTGTTGAAAGCGGTCCCCATGATGCATGGTTCTGCTAACTTCAACTCATAAAGCGCAAGCATATACGCAACAATGAAGGACCCAATGGTTCATGTTTATTAAGTGCAAGAAAGTAAAGTGTGCCATCAAGTTCGTGAGAGCTTTAATCACTAATTTTCACATAACAAGTTTAATTTGGGAGGTAGATAAAACAAGAATTTACTTGGAATAGCAATAATGCTACTAGGTAGGTATGGTGGACACAAATGGCAAAGGTTTTGGTTTAAAGGAGGTGGATGCACGAGATGAATTCCCTCTTAGTACAGGTTTTTGGCTAGCAAGGCTGGGTAGCAAGTACAAGAGTTGAAGGAAACAAACAAACATACAAATGATAAAGACAAGCATGCAATCTTCCTTGGAAGCACAAAAGATCTTAACTAGAGAATAATAAACTTATGAGCAAATCAAGAAAGAAAGATGATGAAATTATTATTTTTCTCTAGAGTACTTCTATCTTTTTCATTCAACTCTCAAAAATATTGTGCTACTGACCGAGCCAGGTTTTCCAAAACCAACTAAATTAACTCAATGATCCCAAAGTGATACCAATACTAACAACAAGATCAATCATATAACCACGAATTGAAAACTAATATAAGCTATGCAAAAGAGTGAATGATAGAACTTCTCATTAATATTTCATAACGGCACCTCACACCAAGGGATACATATCTAACGAGAGAGGGGACACTTCCATAATGCAAACCATACTACATAATAACTCCTCTATTCATGATATGACTCTACTAATAAGGTAAAAAGATAGAAGATAGTGATGTGATACCGCGGCACTCCCCCAAGCTTGGAACAAACCAAGGGGATGCCAAACCTGATGACGAATTACTCCTTAGGTGGTGGTGGTATCCTCTCATCTTCGTCCGTCTTCCAGGGTAAAGGCTTCCCATCAACAAAAGACATTGTGGTTTCCAACATCCTGAAACTTGCAGCAACACTTATGTGTTTAAATCTAGCCTCATACTCATAGTTTTGATTTTGAACGTCATAGAACTGTGCTTGCAGTTCGTTGGTTGTTTGGCGGAGTGAGAGGACTTCATCTTTGAGTTCAGCATTCTCCTTTTGGTGCTCGGTGATGAGTTTGGAACAAATCTTATGGATGATAACCACTTCACGCTCTGCCATCTTCTTGTACCTAAAGACTTCTTGCTCCATTGCTTCCATCCTATCCTCCAGACTTCCTTCACCTTTAGGGCCTTGAACCTCTTTAATCCGGACCTCCCCACCTTCGAGCAACAACTCCTTTGGATGATCTTCAATTCTCTCATGTATGGGTTGGTGTTATCTTCTAAGGAATCTCCCTCGGCTAGTCTAGTGGAAGACATTGTGGCTACACATCTGGGATTTTACCTGGCAAAAACAGATCGAAACAAAAACATGACGAAAACACGATATACAAACCTCGGAAGATCCGGGGGGTTATATATTACGAAGTTTTATATCAAAAGGAAGGTACTGGGAAAAATGGGTCGGAGGTGGAGTCTGAGGTGGCCTCACCACCTGGTGGCGTGGCCAGGGGAGGGCCCGCGCCAGGGGGTGGTGTGGGCCACCCTGGCTCCGGTTCCGTCCCTCTTTCGCTTCGTAACTTTCCTTATCGACTGAAAACTGCAAAAATATAGTTGGATAGTATTTTCGCAGAACTTTTCTTACCAGAACTGTTACCTATTTGAAAACAGACTCTACAGGTCTCTGAATTTGGTCCTCGATGAATTTTTCCGGAGTTATAACTTGAAAGGCCTCGACATCTTCATTGTAAGAATCTCCAGCAATATAGTGTTTGAGTCGCTGTCCATTCACTACTTGTGTAGTATTATCTTTTAAAGAAGAATTTGTTATTGCTCCTGAACGGTATACTTCTTCTATAATGAAAGGTCCTTCCCATTTTGACAGTAGCTTTCCTGCAAAAAATCTGAGACGAGACCTATACAATAGAACTTTCTCACCAACATGAAATTCTCTCTTAAGTATTCGCTTGTCATGCCATCTTTTAACTTTTTCCTTAAAGAGCCTAGCATTTTCATAGGCTTCACTCCTCCATTCATCTAAATAACTTAAGTCAAATAATATTTTCTCACCAGCGAGCTTACAATCTCTATTTAGTTCTTTAACTGCCCAGTAAGCTTTGTGTTCTAATTCTAAGGGTAGGTGACAAGCTTTCCCATAAACCATTTTATAAGGAGACATCCCCATAGGATTTTTGTAAGCAGTTCTATAAGCCCATAAAGCATCATTCAACTTTTTAGCCCAGTTTTTTCTAGATCTATTAACAGTCTTTTGCAAGATGGATTTAATTTCTCTATTTGATAAGTCTACTTGCCCGCTAGTTTGGGGGTGATAGGCTGAAGCAATTCTATGATTAACATCATATTTAGCAAGGGTCTTTCTAAAACCACCATGAATGAAATGAGAACCCCCATCAGTCATGAGATACCTAGGCACTCCAAACCTAGGAAAGATAACATCCTTAAGCATTTTTAGAGAGTTCTCCCCATCAGCACTCTTTGTAGGAATGGCTTATACCCACTTAGTAACATAATCAACGGCAACAAGAATATGAGTGTAACCTTTTGAAGGAGGGAAAGGACCCATAAATTCGAATCCCCAACAATCAAAAGGTTCAATAACTAGAGAGTAGTTCATAGGCATTTCATTGTGTCTAGAAATATTACCAACACGCTGACATTCATCACAAGATAAAACAAATTTTCTTGCATCTTTAAAAAGGGTAGGCCAGTAGAAACCTGATTGTAGCATTTTGTGCAGTTCTATCTCCTGCATGATGTCCTCCATAAGCACTACCATGACATTTACACAATATCTCCTTTTGTTCATATTCTAGAGCACATCTTCGCATAATACCATCCACTCATTTTTATAAGTGTGGGTCATCCCAAAAATAATGCCTCAAATCATAGAAGAACTTTCTTCTTTGCTGAGCTGTAAAAGTTGGAGGCAAATACTTGGAGACAATAAAGTTAGCATAATCAGCGTACCAAGGGCTCCCTCGCGAGCTAACCCCTACTACAACTAACTGTTCATTTGGGAAACTATCATTAACAGGCATAGGGTCAAAAGAGATGTTTTCCAATCGAGATAAATTATCAGCTACATGGTTTTCTGCACCCTTCCTATCTACTATATGTAGATCAAACTCCTGTAAAAGCAGCACCCATGTAATAAGCCTAGGCTTATCATCTTTCTTCGTCATAAGGTATTTAATAGCAGCATGATCAGTATGAATGGTGACTTTTGAGTCTACAATATAGGGCCTAAACTTATCACAAGAAAAAACAATAACTAGAAAATCCTTTTCAGTAGTAGCATAATTCCTTTGAGCAGCGTGTAGAGTCTTACTAGCATAACTGATAACGTTTAACTTCTTATCAATTCGTTGCCCAAGGACAGCACCTACAACAAAATCACTAGCATCACACATTATTTCAAAGGGTAAACTCCAATCAGGGGGTTGAACAATAGGAGCTGTAGTTAAAGCCTTCTTAAGATTTTCAAAAGCTTCCTTACAATCATCATCAAAAACAAAGGGTACATCTTTTTGAAGAAGATTAGTAAGGGGTTTTGATATCCTAGAAAAGTCTTTAATAAACCTTCTATAGAAACCAGCATGACCAACGATACTACGAATACCTTTGATGTCTCTTGGACATGGCATCTTCTCAATTGCCTCAACCTTAGCTCTATCAACTTCTATGCCTCTTTCAGAAACTTTATGCCCCAGGACAATCCCTTCATTAACCATGAAGTGGCATTTCTCCCAATTAAGAACAAGATTAGTTTCTTCACATCTCTGCAAAACTTTATCAAGGTTGTGCAGACAATTATCAAAAGAAGTTCCATAGACAGAAAAGTCATCCATGAACACTTCTACAATTTCCTCACAAAAACCATGAAATATAGCAGACATGCACCTTTGGAAAGTAGCAGGAGCATTACATAAACCAAAAGTCATACGTCCATAAGCATAAGTTCCATAAGGGCAAGTAAAAGTAGTTTTTTCTTGATCTTGTTGTTTAACAGCAATTTGAGAGAAACCAGAATAACCATCAAGAAAACAAAAATGGGTCTTTTCAGACAACCTTTCAACATTTGATCAATAAAAGCAAACTTTTCTAAAATCAATGCACATCCTATAGCCTACTACTATTCTTTGAGGAATAAGCTCATCATTATCATTAGGAACAATGGTAATACCTCCTTTTTTAGGAACACAATGAACAAGACTAACCTATTCACTGTCAGCAATAGGGTAAATAATACCAGCATCAAGGAGTTTCAATACCTCATTCCTTACCACTTCCTTCATCATGGGGTTTAAGCGTCGTTGGTGCTCTACTACTGGCTTTGCATCTGGTTCGATGTTGATAGAATGCTGACATATAGTAGGTGAAATCCCTTTTAAATCATCCAGAGTATAGCCCATAGCTCCTGGGTGTTTCCTCAAAACCTCCAATAGCTTTTCTTCTTCCTTTCTTGAAAGTTTAGCGCTAATAATAACAGGATATATATTTTTATCATCAATATAAGCATATTTAAGATCATTAGGGAGAGGTTTTAGATAAAAAACCAGATCCTTTTTAGGTGGCAACGTGGTACCCAGGTCTTCTATAGGCAAGTCATGCTTAAGCATCTTAGGCTGATCACGGAGAATCCTGTCGATCTCGTTCCTTTCTTCCATGAAGACTTCACTTTCATGATCTTCCATAAATTGCTGCAAAGCATTATTAGGAGCAAGAGAAATAGAAGCAAGTTGTTCAACTCTAAAATCCTCATTATGGGTTTCCTCTTCACAAGGTTCTTTAGCAAATTTTGAGAAATTAAACTCATAAGATTCCCCATCAAACTTAGTCAAGATTTTCTCCCTCTTGCAATCAATAATAGCTCCACAAGTACTCAACAAGGGTCTACCAAAAATGATAGGATAAGTTTTACTAGCAGCTGAACCAAGTACTAGAAAATCAGCAGGATACTTAACCTTACCACAAAGAACTTCCACGTCTCGTACAATACCAATTGGAGAGATGGTCTCTCTATTAGCAAGGTGAATAACCACATCAATCTCTTCCAATTTGCAGGGACTGATTTCATGCATAATTTCTCTGTAAAGCTCATAAGGAATAGCATTGGAACTTGCACTAATATCACATAAACCATAATAGCAATGATTACCAATTCTAACAGAAAGCACAGGAACACTAGCCTTTTTAGTTCTATTAGGATGTGAAACAATATTAGAAGCATCCTCACAAAAGACTATGTGTCCATCTTCTATGCTTTTAGTGACAAGGTCTTTCACAATTGCTACCACAGGTTCAATGTTTATTTGTTCATCAGGTTTTACAGTTCTCTTTTCACTTTTGGTGATTACATTAGTTATCATAGGATGGTCATTTACCTTTTCAGGGAAGGGAATCTTCTCGATATAAGGTTCATGTAAGATGGGATCAATAATGCAATACTCAGCACTCCCAACAGGAACATAGTCAACAATATCTCTGTAAGGTGCATGGTATTTATTCCATCCCCTTTTTGGAATTTGGATATAAGAAGCAAAAGTTCTAAAGCAATTCGTAATAACTTGCAAATCAAGACCATAAAAATTACTAATATTTTGAAAGTCATCAGTTCTCACAAAAGATTCAATGCATTCATAATCATAATTTATACCTGACTTCTACCTTTGCCATTCTCCCAAGCTTCAGCATTGTCTTGAATACGGTCCAGAAAATCCCATTTAGCTTCTTCTTCCATACGAGTGAATCATCCAGCACAAGAGGCATCCAATAAATCCTTGTCATGTAGAGGGAGCCTTGTATAAAAGTTGTTGATAATAATATTGTTGGGGAGCTCATAATGGGAAATTTGAGCATTAGTAACTTCAATCTCCCCCAAGCTTGAGTTGTACTCTCTCCATCAAGAGGCCAAAAGTTGTATATTTGATTCCAATCTTTATGAATCCCACTAGAAGGATAAAACTTTGAATAAAAGAGAGGTACTATTTCCTCCCATTCCAGAGCTTGACCATTTTTTAGTAGCTTATACCATTCCTCAGCTCTTCCTTTCAGCGATAATGAGAATAACTTCTTCTTAACTTGATCTGTAGTAATACCTGCACACTTGAACAACCCGCATAATTCGTGTATAAAGAGTAAATGATCACCGGGATGGACAGTTCCATACCCAACATAGTAGTTATCCATAACACGATCAATAATTCTTGTAGGTATTTTGAAAACATCATTCTCAGCAGGTGGTGGCTTATCTACTACCTTAGCAGTGGTAGTAGCATTACCAAATAAGAAACTCAGAAGTAAACAATACTCACAGTAGAAGTTTCCTTTACCAATTCCACTCTCCAATAGCGCTTCACTCCCCAGCAACGGCGCTAGAAAATAGTCTTGATGACCCACAAGTATAGGGGTGTATCGCAGTATTTTCGATAAGTAAGAGTGTCGAACCCAACGAGGAGCAGAAGGTGCTGGCTAGTGGTATGGATCAGGAATTTTCTGCAAATACTTAGCAAACGGATTTTTAGGGGTTTTCGATAAAGAAAGTAAACAAAGTACGAGTAAATAAAAGACAGTAGGAATAGATGCAGCAAGTGGCCCAATCCTTTATGCAGCAAAGGACAAGCCGGTTGTATTACTTAAGATGACCAAACGTTCTCGAGGACACATGGGAAGACTGTCAAGTGCTTTCGCTTCGTAAAGTTGATTAATCTTCTTTAGCTTGCTAAGTGTTGTGTGGGTGAACCTGTGCTAATGTACCGCCCCATCCAAGTCTAATACATACTTGTGATTATACCCCTTACAAACATCCATAAGTACAAGAAAGTAATTAAGGTAGAAACCTGACCACAGCTTTAAACTCTAAGACCCTTACGTCCCTTGTGCAATGGTTTCCTAAAGGGGGTTCAGGTTTCTGTCACTCCGGCAACCCCTACGATTAGTAGCCAAATATACAATGCATTCCCCTAGGCCCATAGGGGTGAACTGTCATGTAGTCGACGTTCACATGACATCACTAGAAGAAGTACACCACAACTTAAATAACAATCTATTGAATCTTTCTCAACACAACTCCACTACCAGCAACAAGACTTCTCCCATGTCCTCAAGAACAAAATGAACTACTCACAAGACATCATATGGATCATGATCAGAGATGGAATAATGATGTATAACAATCTGAACATAAACAAGAATTCAATGGTTCACTCAATAGCATCAACTACAAAGAGTAATCAACACCGGGAAAGTTTCCCCTATGAACTATGCAAGATTCAACCCAATTGTTACAGCAATATGGAGATGGTGATGAGGGTGATGATGGTGATGATGGTGGTGATGATGATGATGATGATCCTGATGAAGTCCAGCTTGATGGTGGTGTTGATGGCGACGATCTCCCCTCTCCGGGAAGGAATTCCCCCGACAGAAATCTGTCTGCCGGAGAGATCTTTCTCTCTCGGTGTTTTCCGCCCCGCACAGGCGGTGGAATCTTTCTATGGTCGCTCCTCGAGTCTTAGGGTTTTGGGAGGATAATATACGCCAGAGGAGAGAGGCTGGAGTGGGCCAGGGTGGCCACACCACCTCCTGGCGCGGCTTAGGGCTGCCCGCGCCAGGGGGTGGTGTGGGCCCCCTATGGCCCATCTCCACTCCGTCTTCTGGCATCCTTAGTCTTCTGGAAAAATAGTATTTTCCGTATATTTTCCTAGATTTTATGATCTTCGCGAATTTTGCCTCCAAACAGCATATTTGAGTAGTCAATTTTCCATGAAGGATCTAGGTGAAGCTGCATACATATTAGGAATCAAGATCTATAGAGATAGATCAAGGCGCCTAATTGCATTAAGTCAGAGTACTTATATCGAAAAGATTTTGAAGAGGTTCAAAATGGACAATACCAAAAGGGGTTTGGTACCAATGATGAAGAATTGCAGAATCAGTATGACTCAATGTCCGGTAATGGATAATGATAGAGAAAATATGTCTTACATCCCCTATGCCTTAGCCATATGATCTATCATGTATGCAATGTTAAGTACGCGACCTGATGTGGCATTGGCTCTTAGTTTGACAAGCCGATACCAAAGTAATCCAGGACCAGATCACTAGACAGTTGTAAAGAATATCCTAAAGTATCTGAAAAAACAAAGGATATGTTCCTAATCTATGGAGGAAGTGATGAAGCTCTAAACGTAACGGTTACGTGGATGCGATCTGGTACTCAGATCATGATGACTCGAAGTCTCAAACAGGATTTGTGTTCCTAGTGAGTGGTGTGGCGGTAAGCTGGAAGAGTAAGAAGCAGCCGGTGGTGGCGCAATCTTCAATGGAGTCTGAATACATTGATGCAGCGAATGAAGTTGTTTGGCTAAGGAATTTCGTCATCGAATTAGGAGTTTTTCCAAATGCACAAGACCCCGTGATGATCTATTGTGATAACACGGGAGATATTCAAACGCAAAGGAACCAAGGACTCATTCTGTGGCCAAACACATCAAGCTAAGATTTCACGTCATCCAACAGAATGTTGACGAAGGTGAAGTCAAGATTTGCAAAGTAGATATGGAACTGAATATGGCAGATCCTTTGACCAAAGCTCTCCATCAGGAAAAGCACGAACAACACCGAGATTCCATTGGTGTTAGGTTCCTTCCTATTGTAAACTAGTTTTATTTGTACTCTAGTGCAAGTGGGAGACTGAAGGAGTTATGCCCTAGAGGCAAATAATAAAGTGTATTATTTGATATATCTCCTATATGTTCATAATACATTTCATACTGTGTTATAACTGTGTTAATACAAAACGTTAATACACGTGTGGTATGTAAACAAACCGTGTCTCTAGTTACCTCTAGCAAACTAGTTAATTGGTCATGAGGATAGTCTGGGTTTCAAGATCATGTGCATTTATGCTAATTGACAATGGGGTCATGTTATTAGTTAAATAACATGATAGACAAACATCCGACCGTTATATCTTGAATGAGATCTAGTTACAAAGTTCACCATTGATGATAAAACACAGAGAACCTCACAACCTGATCCTTTGACTGTGAGGTAATGCAAATCACCATTCTGGAGGAAGCTTAGATGGTTATCAAGAATCATCTCGTAATAGGGTGATCAAAAAGGTACCACTCAGGTTTTCCAAAGGGATGCGTAGAGGAGTACATATCAAGACCAGGATTTGTCTAATCCATGTAACGGATAGATACATGTGGCCATCTCGGTGATGTTGCATTAATGAAGCTTGTAAGCATGTGACTTGGTCACAGAATGCAATGACATGAGAACGAGTAAACAAGTTCATTGGTAACGATACCGAACTAAGGTATGGGGATACCTAAGATCAAGTCTCGAATGAATTAGGTATCATATGGAAAAGGGAACGGGAAATGACTATCTCACGGTTCGAGCGATTATATGCATGAAACGCACGGGGGTCACATGGCCATCCAGGTCCCTCTGTTGATCATTGATGTGAGAATAGTCTCAATCATGTCCAGAGTGTTTCCGAACCGAAGGATGTCACGCTTAAGGGTAGGGACACTTAGGGTAGATAAGGTATCATAGGAGAAATAGAGAAAGAGAAACCGGAATAGTTCCAGGTAACATCTGATAGAGATCGGAAGGGGTCCGGAAGGTGTTCCGGAATGAAGGAATAATATAATACGTGTATTTGAATGTTAATTGGAGAATTAATATTAAATATATACTTTATTTTATTATTAAAGGCTTCATAATGCTAATGGGGCTCATCTGAAGGGAGGCCCAATAGGGCATGGCACCTAGGGAGAGGGGGCAAGCCGGCTTGGGCTTGGTGGGCCGCCCTAGTGGGGCCCACCTAGGGCCGGCAGCTGCCCCTAGGTGGTCGGCGGGTGTGGGGTTTAGTCCCACACCGCCTGGCCCCTGGGTGGTGCGCCCCCCCTCCCACTATATATAGGGGTCTCCCCTCCCCCTTTGGAATCATCCCATTCCCTCTCATTCTCTCTCTCATCCATTGAGGACTTCTCTGTAATATTGGAGAGGACCTCGGTGAGTACTCCACATTCATACCACCATCGTGTGATCAGCGATCTAGCATCTATTTCTTCCGCTGCTCGGGTGGATCAGAGTCCGGTTGACGTCTCCTACACCGGACGTGTGATGAACTTCGGAGGCACCACACTTGGGGTGCTGCTCGTCTTCATTAATATACGCCTTCCTGCGTAAGGCGTGCCTCGGTCTTCAAAGGTATGAATACCGTCTCTCTCCTCTGTTACTTATGTCTACATAGTATAGATCCTGGTATTAGTGTTCGAGTAGATAGAATTTTTTCGTTTTCTGCTACGGAACCCTTCACCGGTCCGCCGGAACTGGCGTTGGTTTTTCTAGCTACTGCGTCGGCACCACCGGACCTGGCGCCAAAACTCCCCTGTCACCAATTTCTTGTCCATGCACTTGCTCCAACCTAATTTTTTCGGGTTCTAGTTGAGTCTCCCTATGGCATATACACTCATTTGCATGTTTTGCACTTTGGTTTTGTGTGCTCCTTGTGCAGGTTCTGATCATGAGTTAGACCCCGACACCACCAAGAAGCAGAAGTTAGCTGTATCTCAGGCTCCTCCTCCTCCGTATGGCTGTTCAAGTCTCCATCTTACCAAGCGCCAAGAAGCATCCGCTAGTGCTGCAGCTGCCGCTGGTGGTTCAGGCTTAGCTCAGGCTCAGAGGGGACTTAAGAAGAAAGTTTCTGCTAGCCGGACTGCCGTTAAGGGCAAGGTCAATCTTGGTCCTACTAAAGAAGAAACTCCTCCCAACTACAACACCTATTCGGATATCAACATGAAACAGTGGAGGGATCTTCAAAGGGAGCATCTGTATCGCTTCCATGATCGCACCTATCAAGGCCCTGACAAGTACTTCTGGACTGACACTCAGCGCTGCTTCTGGGATGACTTCTACAATGAGCTCGCTTGCTTGAGGAGGGGCATCATTGTGTCTCCCATGTATCTTAATGAAGATCACTATGAGCGCTACATCAAAGTAGATTTTCTGTATATTGATGTGGCTCTGAAGAAGATGGATATCTATGATCTCACCACCATCAATGTCAAGCTCATGCCTGAGGCTCTCCGCCAGTTCCACTGCACCGTATACTTTCACTCTGATGCAGCTCGATCTATCACTTGGATGACCGATACCAAGCCGTACATGACCACTTTTGATGACTTCTATTCTGCTTTGGGTTATCCTCCTAAGAGAGCTTATGGATTCCGTATTCACTCCGAGAAGGCCTTCAGTGATGACCGCATTCTCCAGTGTTACCCTAAAGACCCAAGCCATGTTGCTCCTAGTCTGACTGGTATGTTCTACTATTATATGGTCCTTGGCAAGTTTTTTCACCACAATCTTGTGAGCAAGGCTAGTGATGTTGTTGAATATTCGTGGTAACGACAAGAATCTAATTTACTATTGTGACCCTCGCCGCCTAAGGAAGATTGATGGATGTGATTTTATCTATTCTGAGATTCAAAGGTCTGTTGAGAAGCGCATGACTCCCAACTATTGCTAGTATATTCAGCGTCTGCTCAATGCCACTGTTCCTGATAAGTGCTTCCCTCCGGGTCCGCACAAGGATATGGACATCTATACCTTGCCTCTTTGGGGTACTCATGTTGACCTACCAAATATGAAGCCATCTGAGCAACGCACCAAGCTTCTCCATGACCCATTCATTGCTGGTTCTAGCTCTCGTCGTCCTCTTCCCCCACAAGAAAGGCCTTTCCAGGTTCTTCAATGACCTTTGGGATATGTGCAAGTCCTCCTATGATGTTTCCCATCGCAGTCTCGAGCTCAGTCAGGAGAATAGGAGACAACATAATGCTTTCTTGGCTGAGCGTGGTCGCCTAGTGCTAGATTTGGGCAGTGCTTTGACTCCCATGCCCTATTTGAACTTTGAGAAGCCCCCACTGGATGAGGACATGTTTTGGGGCTTTGAGTCATCTTTGCTGCCCGGCTTTGATACTTCCAGCTCCTTTGAGTGTCGGTCTGCTGCCCCTACGGGTAATGATGGTGAGGATGAAGACGAGGAAGAAGAAGACAAAGACGAGGACGAGGAGGAGGAGGAAGAGGATGAGGAGGATGATGATCCATTTGCTGGCTAGATATTTTCCTCCGCTCTCCTCTTTCTTTTTGGTGTATCAATGCCAAAGGGAAAGAAGAGAGTAGAGTCCGCCTTTATGATATTTATCTTGTGCACAAACCTCCCTACGTTTATTTGTCTCTTATGGGCTTGTGCTTCTATTTTCTTTATCAGACTATTTGCTTTCATGTGTGTGTCTGGACAAGTTTTTGTTTTATCATTATTGTACTTGGATATCCTATTCACGTGTGCTTAATTTCTGTACTATTATGTGCTAGTTATCCTTGTCTTTAACTTGTCTTTCCATGCTTTCTTCCTAAGGATTTTGGGGGAGCTCTCCATATACCAAGATAGGTGCACCTTGCATTCAAACGCAACATCTTCCATGTGCACACCTTATGGGGGAGCTCTCTTAAAATCTTACAAGGAAATGTCTTTTAAAATCCTATTATATTATCTGTGCATGACTCTAGCTCGTTTTGTCATCGTCAACCAAAGAGGGGGAGATTGAAAGGGAAAAATGCCCTTATCCAGTTTTTGGTTAACTATGACATCGGAGTTAGAGAGCGGACTAATGTTTCTACTAGTGTTCCTACAGGTGATAATCCGCGGTTGATGATGAGAGGCGGTAGGTGACCCCCCCCCCCAATTCATTTATGAGGTGAAGACCCGTGTTTTCGTTACTTTTCTCTCTTATTTGTATTTGAGTCTAGTAGGAAGCACCGCACTATTAAGAGGGGTGATCTTGATGCGCTCTTTGGGGATGTTCTTCACCACATACTTATCATATCATCTTCAGCCATACACCCACTAAAGGAGAGACAGAAAGTCATTGTGAAAAAGGGCTAGAAAAAGGGTTGTGCGAAATCGGCATGAAAACCGGTGCCGCCGGAATTTCTGGTCACCATCAAAAATTCCTGACGCACACCAGAACGGCTCACTGCAGAGGGTTTCGGTTTTCTGTCAGAAATCTCGGTCACCGCCGGAACTTTCAGCGCAACAACCGATCCGCCAGAACTACGGCCGGAATTTCTGGCGCACAGTTCGGCCCCGCCGGACTTATTGCCAGTTTGGCCGCAGGAACCTCCAAACGACTCCTTTTTCTCCCTGGACTACAAATACCCCTTTCTACTCCTTTAAGAGATAGGCATTCTATTACATACTCATTCTTGAAGCTCTCTCTCTCCATTGTTGAAACATAGTTCCTTGAGGATCTCCCATTCTACCCAACCAATGCCAAATCCCTTTGGTAGAAAGAAAGAGGAGGTCCCGATCTACGTTTCCACCAAGCCAAAGTTCATCCCCCCTTGATTTCATCGAGTTAGCTTGTTACTCTTGTGTTTGTGGGGAACCCTAGGCGGCTAGGGTCGCCCAGAGGCATTTGGCTTGTGATTTGCTCCGTGAAAAGTTTGTGAGGGTTTGGAGACTACCTTAAAGTCTACCACGAGTAAGTGAGCTATTCCTTCGTGGGATAGGATCAGTGAAGAAGGTGAGCCTTCGTGGCATTGGGGAATCCTTCGTGGAACCTCACACCTCTCCAACGTGACGTAGCCCCCTTCCCAAAGGTGGTGAACACGTGAATACATCTTTGTCTCCGCGTGCTTTGGTTATTCCTTAAACTGATCTCTTACTTGTGTTGTTTACTTTGTGATAGCCTTCGTGCTTGAAGTATCTTGTATCGTCATCTAGGTTGCCTCACCTAGCTTGCATTTAGGCACACTTATATTCCGCAAAGCCTAAAACTTACAAAAGATTACAAAGAATTTTGTAGAAACCTCTTCACCCCCTCTAGGTAAACCATCTTACACTTTCAAGCAATGTCCATGCCGGCAGAGCCTGAGACATCGGTTGTTGGATTGATATCTATCTCCATGACGGAGGTCCTAGGAATGGCGGGGGATGAAGGCTCAGTGGGGCCTATTACATTCTTGGCAAAGGAGTCGTGGGAGCAGTGGCGAGAGAAGACTTGGAAAACATTTCGCGAATATTTTTGGAGCCCCAACATCTTTGGAGGATCGCTTTAGACCAACACTAGACTTCTTCCTGAAACGTACTCACTATAAGTATAGGAATTGAATGGGTGCAATACAACTTAAAGTCGGAGAATGAGAATACTTACACTACAACAGGTGACTTGGTTAAGGGGATGCTGGTGGATTTATTCTTCTTCTTTGCCTCTGAGGCGGCAGTGGATTCCTTGGAGACTCGACTCTCCATTTTCTTCTTCTTGCCCTCGGCGGTAGCGTTAGAGGTGGAGCTCTTCCTCTTTCGTGCTGCCGGAGTTGGAGGATCCTTGGAGGCATCATTGTTGGACACCACCTGGATATCCTTCAGCTTGGGATCATAGACCTGGCAAGCCATTTGATCCGCTGCCAAGGTCGCCAGCTGTAGGAAAAAGGTGTGTTAGTTTGGTGACTTCAAGACGGAAAAACCTTAGAGTACATATAACGAGCAACAGAGGAAACAAAAGTTACCTCTGGGCGCTTACCGCATTCGAACATGTCAAAGGTGATTTTGAAGCCACGCTTACTGTTCTTCACCTTGACTATGTCCTTAAGTCGGAGCTTGATGGAGTCATTGGAGAAGTTGTCCCGCGAGATTCACATGGGATATTTCCTATACTTGGAGTACATGCACATCACCTCAGTGCAGTGCTGCAGAGGTTGGATCCGCCTAGTGAACCAGCACATGGCTAGGTCCAAGCTGGTCAAGCCTCCGTCTACAAGCCAGTCGATCCGCCTTATGGTGTGGTTGGCTTCTTTGTCAGACGGAAGGGAGGCTTGGGACCTCCAGGTGGGAGCTTCAGTGGGGCCCCATCGACAAAGTCGGGGTATGTGTCTTGGCGGTCAGGCAGAGGAATATCTGGGCCATAAAAATATGTATGCTGCCAGTTCTTGCAAGACTCATGGCCCACGATGTCAGGGAAGCGCCGGCTAGGCCAGATCTTCAAGCTAATGGTTCCACAAATTCGTAGTTCATCCTTGGACTCTATGGACTCTCTCTTGACGGTAAAGAAATAGATAAACATATCTAACCTAGGCTTGATTCCTAGGTATCATTTGCACAAAGCTATGAAGTTGCTAAGTACGAGGATGTTGTTGGGAGAGAGGTTATGGGGGAGTACCCAGAAGTAACGAATGACGTCCAGGAAGAAGTCAGAGACTGGTAGGCTTACGCCACATACCAGCTAAGCTTTGAGGTACACCTTCTCTCCGGCTTGGGGGGAAGGAGTCACCTCGCCGGCCGGCACTGGCCGCCAGACCAAGCCCTCCATCGGAGGAAGATATCCCTCGGCGACGAGCTCTTGCAGATCTTCGGCGGAGAGATTAGAACCTCTCCACACTCCCTTGTGGGAGCCGCCCTCTTCTTATGTAGCGTCTGGCGCCGCTCGTCTTTGGTCACCACCGGTGGTTTCCACCACGGCGGAGAGAGGAACAATGACCCCTTCCAGCGGGACAATTACTCCCTAGGATGGCTCCGTTGAAGCCTCGGGAGTCACTGCCGGTGAAGGAGCGCTGGTGCTCGAAGCCATTGTGTAGGGGGGGGAGATAGAGAAGGTCGAAAGCTCTGGTTAGGGTTTTCTATCGAAGAGCTTGAACGGTCGTGCGACTGGAGGAAGAAGATGACGCATGGGAAGAATGTGGGTAAAAGTAAAACCTAAGCCGCAGTTAATATATATAGGCCTAGCATCAAGATTCGCGCAAAAAGATCTAACGGTCATAGTGTTGCTGATGTGGAGATGAGCATGCGCGGTAATTTCACCATGTCCTCCGTCTTTGCCGCTTTAACGTTTCAGATTTTGCATGCGTAAAAATAGTTAATGATTAATTCACTACCTTCTACGAGTTTTGAGGTAGCGTAGGCTGTAGCCTATGTCATCTTCTAACCGTTGAAGTGGAGAGGTCAGATCTGAAGATTTCATCAAAGACGGAAGATATCCGACTCTGGAAACGAAGACTCAAAGAATCCGCGTCTACATTACGAAGACGAAGAGGACTGCAGGGTTATTTGGGAGACCATCAAGATATTGCTTGATGGATTGCCGACATCACCTAGATAGAGCATTCAAGATTGAAGGGCAAGACGGCGCAAGATCTCAAAGTCCTCTGGGGGCTACTGTTGGGGATATGCTAAATGGGTATCACCATAGCATGTCTCTAAACTACCTAACCCGGGTGGCCCAGAGTTGGTAGCATGGCCCATGGCCTACTGGGCGGCCTAGTTAGATGGATCCAAAAGGGAGGCCCATGCCAGATACAAGAAGGCTACGTAGGAGTCACCAACATACTCGGAGCCTTGGAGTACAAGACATGAAGACTAGTTAGTATTAGTGTAGGACTCTATAACTTGTTCGGCAAGGTCATTTACCTGTAACCCTAGGTTTTGGTGCCCTTATAAGCCAGACCTATGGGAGCCTTCAGGGCACAACGTCAGATACGATACACAACACCCTTGCACAATGAACGAATATCTCTAACTGGTTGTATTGCCATTATAGTGATTTATAGCAGGAGTAGAGTTCCGCCACCGTTGTGGGACTCGAACCTGGGTAAGTTATGTTACCTCATACCCGCCAACTCTCCGCCTTACCCCACGTATATAAACACACTCTGTGAGGACCTCTCCATGGCGTACTCGTCGGCAATACCACGATATATCATCATCAGATCGATGTGGTTATCATTCTCTCTACATAATAGTTATCCACCTATTACTTATAGAGTTATTCGGCCAGGTGTTCCAACATAGCTATCATCACCAATTCGATGTATTTACCATACCCTTTAGGTAAAAAGTTATCCACCCACAACAAATAGAGTTATCCCCTGATCATCTTATAGTTATCAACTGATTCCATATGGAGTTATCTAGGTGTTTAGGATAGAGTTACCCATATGCCTACCGTATAGCTATCACCATCAGATTGATGTATTTACCATGCTCTCTATGTAGTTATCCAGCTGTTTACAATATAGATATCATCGCCAATTAGCTTGTACTACAACATGGCTATCATCACCAATTCGATATAGTTATCCACCCTTTAGATAAAAGTTATCCGCCCACTTCTTATAGAGTTATCCACCTAATCAGGTTATAGTTATCAACTGATTCCAAATGGAGTTATTCATCTGTTCAGGGTACAGTTACCCATGTGTTTACCATATAGCTATTTTCACCATATCGATGTAGTTATTGTTGGAGATATGCCCAAGAGGCAATAATAAAAGTGATTATTATTATATCTTTGTGTTTATGATGAATGTTTACATCACATGCTATAATTGTATTATTAGGAAACACTAATACTTGTGTGTTTTGTAAACATAAGAGAGTCCCTAGTAAGCCTCTTGTTAAACTAGCTTGTTGATTAATTGATGATCATGGTTTCCTGATCATGGACATTAGGATGTGATTAATAACAAGGTTATGTCATTAGGAGAATGATGTGATGGACACACACCCATAGTAAGCGTCGCATAATATCAAGTCATTAAGTTTGTATTGCTGTAAGCTTTCAAATAAATAGTAACCTATTCCTTCGACCATGAGGTTATGTTAATCACCATCACCGGATGGATACTTTGATGACATCAAACGCCGCTTCGTAACTGGGTGGTTATAAAAGTGTCATTGGGTATTCTGAAAGTATGTGTTGAAGCGCATGAACCAAGATTGGGATTTGTCCATCCATATGACGGATAGATATGCTTTGGGCCCTCTCGGTGGAATGTCATCTAGTTAGCTTGCAAGCATGTGACTGGGTGACAAGGGATGACATATCACGGAACGAGTAAAGAGTACTTATCAGTAACGAGGTAGAACTAGGTATGGAGATACCGACGATCAGACCTCGGATAAGTATTGTATCGCAAGACAAAGGGAATTAGTTTCGTATGCAAGTGGTTCAATCGATCGCAAAGTCATCGTTGAGTATGTGGGAGCCATTATGGATCTCCAGGTCCCGCTGATGGTTATTGATAGGAGATGTGTCTCTATCATGTCTACATATTCACGAACCGTAGGGTGACACACTTAAGGTTCGAAGTTGTTTTAAGTAGATATGGAATATGCGTTGGAGACCGAATGTTGTTCGGAGTCTCGGATTGGATTCGAGACATCACGAGGAGATCCGGAATGGTCCGGAGAATAAGATTCATATATAGGGGATCATTTTCTAAGTTAGGAAATGTTCCGGAGTGTTTGTATGAGGATTCTAGAAGGTTTCGGAATGTTCCGGAAGGTTCTAGAAGATATCTTGGAGTTTGCTTGAAAATCAAGATAGGGATCAAGGAGTCCTGGTGGGTCAAGATACGGAGTCGTGGGGGAGGAGGACTCCTCCCCCCACCTCCAATCCGCCGGCCTACAAGGGAGGGGAGTCCTACAAGGACTCCCCCTCCCTAGGCGCCTCCCTTCTTTAAATAGAGGGGCAGGGGCGCCCCCTCCTCCCCTGCTCCCATAACACCCAATCTCTGCCGCCTCTCTCCTCCACCATCTTCTGCACAGGCATAGGCGAAGCCCTGCAGAATTCTCTACTCCACCACCACCACCACGCCGTCGTGCTGCTGGGATTCCGTGGAGAAGATCTACTACCTCCGCTGCTCGCTGGAACGGGGAGAGGAAGGTCTGCTTCGACTCCGCACGTGTGACCGACTGCGGAAGCGCTGCCAAATCGCGGCGCCGGAAGGATCGTCCACTTGACCGACTGCGGAAGTGCTGCTGGAATGCGACGCCGGAAGGATCGTCCACACGATCTTGAGATCGGCAAGTGATCTACTACATCAACCACGAGATCTAATCTCGTTAACGCTTTCGGATCTACGAGGGTTAGTTCCTATCTATCTCGTTGCTCATGTCTAATAGATTAGATCTTGGCTTTTATCTAGATTAGATCTAGGTTTTGTTCGTTCTTGCGGTAGAAATTTTTTGTTTTCCATGCTACGAACCCATCAGTGGTATCAGAGCCGTATCTATGCGTAGATCTGTTGCACGAGTAGAACACAATGGTTTTGTGGGCGTTGATGCTTTTGTTGTCGGTGACTTAGCGTGTACTTTGCATCTTGCGGCATGGTGGGATGAAGCGGCTCGGGCTAACATTACATGTCATCGCACATGAGACTTGCTCCACACTTGACGTGCAACTTGCTTTGCACAAGTGGCTTTGCGGGTGTCTGTCTCTCCTACCATAGTTAAGATTCAATTTACAAAGCATGAATATACTTAGAATAGCATAAGCTAGTAGGTAGGTATGGTGGACTCTTTGGAATAACTTGGTTTAGGGAGTTGGATGCATGAGTGGAACTCATACTTTATTGTGGAGGCTAGCAAAAGACTGGGAGCGACAAACTAAGAGAGCAATAATGGCCATAATCATGCAGAGCGACAAAACATCATTGATCAAAGCATAAAGTGACACTACACGTTGAAAACTAAAGGATCATAAAGGCTATGGTGACTTGAGATAGTCATAACATGGTGTGAGCATGCGCCAAGTCAACCCAAATAAAGCATCAAAGGAGAATACCACTATACTATGCTTTAATATGCTAAAACAACGCATGATTCATCCAAGGCACATTAAAAAATATCCATTGTTTATAACAAGTCATGCTACAGTAAAGAATACTAAGCATAAAGCCAAAACAATATCAAGTCATGCCATGACAAAGCATAGGCCACAGTCAAAAACAAGCTCTTTTTACCACATAAGTATGAACATTTCCTACTCTTTTCCAAACCAAACCAAACTATTTGCAAACCAATGTATGAAAGAGGGGGTCCAACCAATTTATTCAGCAAATTAATCAAACAAAAGCAAATGAAAACCAAAACGAAAACGAAAAAGAAGACGCTCCAAGAAAAACACAACTGTGCATGAAACAATAAAAATGAAGCGTTTGGAAGAAACCTGGAATTTTTATTGATAAAGAAGGGGAGGCCTTGGGCATCCCCAAGCTTTGACGCTTGTACTTCTTGGATATTTCTTGGGGTGACACGCGTGTCATCCCCAAGCTTGAGCTTTAGTTCATTCTTCATCTCATTAGTCATTCCTTCCATATACCTGAAATTTTTTCTTCATACAAAACTTCACACAATCTTTATTAGCAACATTAGTGCACTTAAGATAAATAAGTCTTAAGGTTCAGTTATAACATCAAATAAACTTCCATTAGAACACTATATACTGTAGAACTTCCCTCAAAAAGCTTAATTCCCCAAAAAAACTCAAAAAGGAACCCACAAGAAGCAAATGCAGAAAATGGCAGAAATCTGTCAAAACAGACCAGCAGGTAAAGAAGAATTTTTTCGAAGACCTTCTATTACTCAAATCAAAAAGTGTTGAACTAACGAAAGTTAGATAATAACCTGGGTCAGAAGCAAAAAAACTTACAACTCAATCCGAGATACAGAGCTCTCTCACGAATGTTTACGGTGAAGCACAAAAATCTGTTTCGGGACAGTAACTTTCCCAATCATTACTTCTCTCTCCTTAGAGGTTACTCTTGGCACAAAAAGCAAATAAAAAGAATAAGGAGCGGTTATTACAGAGGTAATAACTTCCAAGACTCATGTAAAACTTTTGGGTTATCTCCCAATAAGTACTTTTCTTTAACACCTTTAAGTTAGGCATAAGAAGCAAAGAAAGAATCAAGTGTTCTCAAATGAAGAAGCATTAAGACCAAATTTTGTTTTCATAGGAGAAGCAAAAGAAATATTTTCTATCTTTTTAGGGAAGTGTCCTATAACTTTCTTGAGTGGGAGTTGATATTTAATGGTGCCTTCTTTCATATCAATGATGGCACCAACAGTTCTAAGAAAAGGTCTTCCCAAAGTAATAGGACAAGAAGCATTGTATTCAACATCCAAAACATAGAAATCAACGGGGACATAGGAATCCTTAACCACAATAAGAATATCATTAAGACTCCCCATGAGTTTCTTTTTAGCATTATCATCAAGTGGGACATTCAAATAACAATCTTCAAGAGGAGGCAAATCAAGCATATCATAAATCCTTCTAGGCATAATAGGAACACTACTATCAAGATCATATAAAACTTTGAAATCAAAATCATTCACTTTCATATTAAAGATGGGTTCCCAACCATCTTCTTGTTTTATAGGAATAGAAGCTTTATGTTTCATCTTTTCTTCTTTAATCTTTATGAGAGCATCAGTAATGTGTTTTGTAAAGGCCATGTTCATAGCACTAGCATTAGGACTTCTAGCAAGCTTTTGTAGGAACTTAATAACTTCAGAGATATTGCAACCATCGAGATCAAAATCAAATTTATCATCTAAAGAAGTAGAACTATTACTAGCCTCAACACTAGTGGTGGTAATAGTAGAAACACTAATGTTTCTAGCAATTTAATCTTCTCTTTCCCACTTAGCATGTAATTCAGCTAATAGTCTAACATTTTCATCAATTCTTACTTGTATGGCATTAGTAGCTGCAAAGGGATTATCATTAGTTTCAGATTTAGCAGCCATTTTATTCAAAGAAGATTGAGCTTCAGCCAAAGATGCTATATTTGTTTCAGCATTAGAGAGTTTTTCCTCAATAGTTTTATTGAAAGCAGTTTGTTTACTAATAAACTCTTTAAGCATAACTTCAAGTTCAGAGGGAGCACTCTTATTATTGTTGTAAGAATTTCCATAAGCATTACCATTGTTGGGAGGGTATGGCTTATAATTGTTGTTACCAAAATTGTTCCTATAAGCATTATTACCATAAGCATTGTTGCCAAAATTGTTATTTCTTATGAAGTTCACATCAACTTGCTCTTCTTGAGCAACCAAAGAGGCTAAAGGAACATTATTTGGATCAATATGGGCTTTCCCATTAACAAGCATAGACATAATAATATCAATCTTATCACTCAAGGGGGAGGTTTCCTCAACAGAATTTACCTTCTTACCTTGTGGAGCTCTCTCAGTATGCCATTCAGAATAATTAACCATCATATTGTCCAGAAGTTCTGTTGCAGCACCCAAAGTGATGGTCATAAAGGTACCTCCAGCAGCAGAATCCAATAGGTTCCTTGAAGAATAGTTCAATCCTACATAAAAAGTTTGGATGATCATCCAAGCAGTCAGTCCATGAGTGGGACAATTCTTTACCAAAGATTTCATTCTTTCCCAAGCTTGAGCAACATGCTCATTATCAAGTTGTTTAAACTTCATTATTTCACTTCTCATGGATATAATCTTAGCAGGAGGATAGTATTTTCCAATAAAAGCATCTTTGCACTTAGTCCAAGAATCAATACTATTCCTAGTTAAGGAATTCAACCATTCTTTAGCTTTTCCTCTCAAAGAGAAAGGAAACAATTTCAGCTTAATAATATCACCATCTATATCCCTATGCTTTTGCATCTCACAAAGTTCAACAAAGTTATTTAGATGGGAAGCAGCATCTTCATTACCAATACCAAAAAATTGTTCTCTCATAACAAGATTGAGCAAAACAAGTTTTATCTCAAAGAAAGTATTTTCAGCCACAGGTGGAGCAATAGGTGTGCTCATAAAATCATTTTTGTTGGTGCTAGTGAAGTCACACAACTTAGTGTTTTCAAGAGTAGTCATTTTTTGGGGTTTTCAAATAAGAAAGCAAACTTGTAAAACTAATTTTTTTTTGTTTTTGAATAACAAAACAAGCAAACAAAGCAAAAAAGAAAACTAAGCAAAACAAAAACAACAAAGTAAAGAGATTGGTTATGAGGGACTCCCCTTGTGAAGATGTCCTTGACTCCCTGACAACGGCGCCAGAAAATCTTTAATGGCGTGTAGTTGACGTGGGAGTTTCTTCTTCTTCGTTCCTCGGCAACGGCGCCAGAAAATCGCTTGATGGCTCAATGCATGGTGCCCAGAAAAATGCTTGATGGCGGTGTTGATGTAGAGCTCATTGGGAACCCCAAGAGGAAGGTATGATGAGCACAGCAGCAAGTTTCCCTCAGTAATGAAACCAAGGTTTAATCGAACCAGTAGGAGCAAGGAAACACCCCAAAGGTGTTACTAGCTGAGCTTTGGCAGGGCGCACTACCGGTGCTAGTAGCAACGTGGAGACCTGCACAACACAACCACAGAACTTTGTCCCCAACTTGCGATGAGGTTGTCAATCTCACCATGTTTTGCGGTAAACAAAGGATTAAATGCATCGAATGGAAAGAAGTAAAAGTTTGCAAAAAGTAAACACAAAGAAGTAAACAGTTTATAGATTGTATGTAAAGAAAGAGGACCGGAATCCATAGTTCACTAGAGGTGGCTCTCCTTAGATAGATAACATGCTAGGTGAACAACATTATACATAGACCGCCATCCAACTGCATCTATGACTAATAATCCACCTTCAGGTTATCATCCGAACCCCCTCCAGTATTAAGTTGCAAGCAATAGATTATTGCTTTACGAACTACGTGTAAAGTAAACAATATGATTGTTCTATGAACAAAGGATTGTTGTTTTCTCCCTAGTAGCAACAACACATCTAGTACCTTAGAGATTTCTCTCACTTCCCCAGATTACCAGAGGCATGAACCCACTATCGAGCATAAATACTAACTCTTGGAGTTGCTAGCATCTACTTGGCCAAGATAGCTACTAACAACGGAAAGAATGCAAAATCACAAATAACAAAGACATGATAGAATCAATAATCAATCTGAAATAGCATCTCAATATCCATCGGATCCCCGCAAACACAACATGCATAATTACAAATAGATGATCTTGATCATGAACGGAGCTCACAAGAGCTAGAAATGGAAGCACAAAGGAGGAGAACCAGCCATCTAGCTACTACATGGATCCGTAGTCCAAGGATGAACTACTCACGCATTACACCGGAGGCTTGCATGGTGATGAAGAAGGCCTCCAGGGTGAATTCCCCTCTCCGGCAGGGTGTCGGGAAGAGCTTCAGATCCCTCCCGATCTAGGGATGGAGATGACGGCGGCTACAGACTCTTTCTTGGATTTTTGATCGGGCCCTTAGGGTTTTCATCCCGAGGGTAATATATAGGCGGAAGGAGAGGCCGAGGGGGTGCCGGGAGCGGCCACACCACCCCTTGGCGCGGGTCAGGCCTGGCCACGCGGCCAGGTGGTGTGGTGGACCCCTGGCCCCTCTCCGTCTCGTATTCTGGCACTTGATGACATCCAGAAAAATAGGCACTTTGGCTTTTGTCCTGTCCAATTCCGAGAATATTCATTTTCTGACTTTCCTGGAACCAAAAATAGCAGAAAATAGGCAGCTGGCACTGTGGCTCTTGTTAATAGGTTAGTCCAAGAAATCATATGAAAAGTACTCCAAAGTTGGAACAAAACACAAGAAAGTGGATAAAACCAAGCATGGAACATCAAAAATGTAGATTCATTTGCAATGTATCAAGCATATCTTTATTTAGCAATTTCACTTGGAATCACTATTGTTCAAGCTTAGTTTATTTCCGCCTTGTTTGCTTGTTTCTTTATCAAAAATACAAAAAATTAGTCCCTACTCTAGTTGTTATTTTTGTTGGTCTGTTATTGTCTTGCTTTATCATGCTTTCTATCCATGGTTGTGTTCTTTGAAACTGAATCTTATTGGAAAGGTGAGTTCACGGAAGATCAAAAATATTATTATAAGGAACATCGCTTGTCACAAAAAGGGAAACACTTATGGGAATAAATTGATAAATTGTATACCATTGCTAGAAACGTGTGCTCTACTTATAATGTTACTTACTGCTTTGATAAATCTTGTTGTTGTAGGAGGTACAAACACCTCCCTTTTCAATGTGAGTATAATGATGATGTTACCATATCTTCTTATGTTAAGGGAAATTATGACTTTTATGATGTGGAACAAATTGAGGAATTTATTGCTTGGAAGGGTGCATTTGAACTTGCTAGTTTGCTTGAAAATATTGATGATTCACCTTATAAATATGAGGTTTATGATATACTTAAATTTTTCTTTGATAATTACAAGGAAGAAAATGGCTATATTCTTGAATATATTAATAGATGCTTTCTAGAAATGGAAGAGACTAATGCCTTGCAGGATCTTATGGAAGAAGAAATTGATGAACCTGAAAGCTCATTAGATGAAAAAGAGGAGGAGAGTGATGAACAAAACGAGGAAGAATGGATTAGCTACCCATGCCTACCTTTTAATGAGAGTAACTCTTTATCCCTTACATTATTTGATTGTCCCCCATGCTTACCAAAGGAGGATGAATGTTATGCTCATGTTATCTATGATAATCCTTTCTTTGTGCCTAACTTTGAGATGCATGGTACTAAAGAGTTTTTCTTAGAAATTGTTTATGATAAATCTCTAGACGATGGTCCTATATTGAATCAGTCATCGTGTTATAGAATTGTTAAAAGTGGGTTTGAAGGTTTTAATCCCACTATTTTTGAGCTTGATAAAAATTATGTTTTTGTAGAACATGAAAAGCATATGTCGGCCGGCATAAAACATATGTGGGCTATTTATGTCTGCAAGTGCACAAATCGTTTGTACCTAGTTTCGAAGTATAAATATCGATCCCACAGGGAGCCCAAAGGTAAGTGTTTATGGGTGAAGTCTCTATCACACCCAAAGTTGTCACAGGTCTTCGAGTGAATTGACTGCAAGTGTTGAAATAGGAATGGGTTTTTATAAATTGAGATGTATTTAAATAGAAATAAAATGTAAAGTTCAGAAATATAAAGTATAAAAGTAAATGACATGGTTGTTTGTTGTTTCCTATAGATGGCAAAAGAAGGCGCGGGGAGATTCAGTTCATGGTGATAGTGACTCTGTCAGGTGGATGAATGCTAAATGTAACAATTATAATCTTATAAATATATGTGTAGGCTAGCAACCCATAATTAGCCGGAACTCCTCTTGGTAGATTTCATCCCAGCTTCAGTAATCCTACTAGCCTGTTACCAAAATCATGGTCAGACACTAGACGATTAAGGCCCTTCAGGTTGCTTAGCAATTAAGCTCCTTGGATCGGACTAATGCAATAAGCACAGTGGTTCCCCGTTCTCGAGTCTACTAGTTTTCCATTGATATCCCCGTGTCACCTGGGGTCGCCGGTCCACTAGCAAACAAGATCTTATCTATGTAGAACAAAGCATCATGTTGTCTGGGCCCTTAATTGGACAACAAGCATTAGGCATCCCATAGATAGTCAAGCACACATAATATAGTAACTAGAATGAATCACAAAATAATGGAAAATATATTAAGGCACATCACATCTCACCGATCCCTACATCTCCCACGCCCAAGGGAATCACTCACACATGAGAGAAGAACGGATCATCAATATAATCAAATAAAGGGAATTCGTCTTGGTATTACCGTGGAGATCCACAATAAGAATAGAAAAATATCCAACACAATTCAAGATGGGAAGAAACAATCTCAAACCCTAGTCTTGCAAGGTGGAGATCCCTCTCTCTCTCAAGTACAAGTAGTGGCTATGGAGGTGTATTGGCTAGGAGGTTGAAGATCGTGGAGTGAGATGAAGAACGTCTTCCCCTTCTTCTCCGGATCTCTTATTTCTCCCTTCTGGATGGTGTGGCGGCTGCTGTGTTGTGTTTTCGTCCCCCGTCCCTTCACAGAAGTTGTCCCTTTTGACAAGATAGAGGCAGCGACAACTATACGGCAGAAACTATACGGCTGGAAAAATATTCTCGCCATATAGTTGCTCGTCAAAGATTCTGCAAGCTCCCCTTGGGTGCTTCCAAAGCGAGACTTGCTTGTTTTTTCTAGAATATTGTTTTTCTCTAGTTAAAACCTTTTGTGGCAATTTAGAACCTAAAACACATATTAAAAACCAAGTTTTCTTTGCTACCGAAGTATTAGTGTTAGGTAAGGCTAGAAAACGATCAAATCTGGGAGAAAACCATCAATAAAAGCCATAAAAATGTGTCAAATCTCACAGCTATCAACTCCCCCAAGCTTAGATGTTGCTCTCTGTCGAGTGACAAGGAAATAAGGAAGAATAGCAGAGATTCAAGACTAAAAATAAAGGAACTCACAAGTTTGAATTGGTGTCAAATTCTTTTCTTCACAATCTCTACAATCTTAAATATGATCATACAAGTATTCACAAGATTGCACTAAGTCCACTTCCTAACCACGTATATCTTGTTAGCAAATAAATCATATCCCCAAGCAAGTGTCGAAAGTTTTAGCTAGGAGAGTGAGACAAATTCTTTTGGTGTCTCTCTTTGTTGAGAGATGAAAACTTTTGTTCTTGTTTGCTTAATCAATTAAGAGTACTCAAGTTGGCATCAAGAAATTTAATTTAAGAACAACTCATCTACTCCCATGTCAAAATTTCAAGGATCTCAAAGCACCTTTTTCTTTCTTTTGTCTTTAAAAAACTTAAGCTCTTTCATAGAGAAATCATGCCACTCTTTTTAACATGTTAATTGGGGCTATGTTGTGCACTCGTGACCATGCCAATAAATGATGTTGAGCAATAATGGGCCAGAGGAGTACTAAAACTTCACTTGGAACGTGAAACCATGAGGAGACTAAATTTTTTACACGTCATAGCATTGCTGCTAGAGACGTTTACATAACTCAATAGCCGAAATCAAGTGGTTTCCCACATTTAGATCGTTCATTGGCTAGCTGAGTTAGTAGTTCCCCATGGAGCAAGACAGAGTTGTAATGACACGCGTAAAGCAATATCTTACGGTAATTATTAGAAAAAGTAGTGGCATAATTTGTACTACTTCAAAGCATCCATTTAACCAAACAATTTCAATCAAGGGTTAGCAAGGGGTAACCTCGGCAATGCCCATGGTGATGGACTTGGGGTTTCGCGGAAAAGAGAACGCTGGGGATTTCGTCGGATGTCAGGGAAATAATGGAATCAAAGTCACCTGAATATTGAGCAATTGTACTATTACAAGTTATCTTCTAGATTTCGGTACCATCGCTTGGGTTTCTCCCGTCTATATGTAATAGGCCGGGTCTCAAAGCTGTACGTGGATAGGTTTCATACACGCGTAATTACAATACCAACACAATGTCGGTTCACAGTCTCTTTCCTAATACAATCAAAGCCTTTGTCGGTTGCTTCCTTGGGATGTCATCTGAAACCTTCATGGGCTGTAAGCCTTCATTCAATTATAGGGTATCGAATCATGAGCATTCGAGTAATCATACCTATGTCAAGGGTACTATCGAATCTTTGTATATTAAGCTCAAATGGGATGGAGTAGTTCTAAAATCAAATTCTTTGAGCTAAGCATGGACTCAAGTCAACTTTCAGATGCTTTTTCTTGTTGTAAAAATGTAGGAAATATTTTTAACCAAGTTCATTTCTCATTGTTTCAAAGCTAAAAAGGAGACACCAGCAAAGGAATAGAATTTGTAGGATAACAAGCTAAGTGGGGAGTGACTCTGGTGCAAGCAAGTAAATAATTGTAGGGTCAATTTAAGGTTGCAAAGAGGGTGATGAAAGGAATGTGATACATCCTCTTGCTTGCTTCGTTCTCATATTTGAGTCGAACCTCTCCTATATTTCCATATTGACAAATCACCTGAAATTAAGAAATCTCCGAGAGAAACAAAGAAACAAACTTGTGAACAAAGCTATAACTAATTTTTTTATTTTTGGTTTAGGAATGCAAAACTGAAAATAAACATGCAAATTTCAAATAAAATAAATCAAAAGAAAAAGTACAAACATGAATGCAATGTTTGGAGGTTTTTAAACCTCCCCCAAGCTTAGGATATTGCCAGGCTCAGTTGATGCCATCATTTGGTGGCTAGTGCGGATACTGCTGGTAGTAGTCGAGGAAGTGGGTAATGAAGTGACTGAAGTTGTGAGTCAAAGTATTCACATCTTCATTCACTTCCTGAAGAGTGTGGTTGATCTCCCCAACGCGCTGGTTGAGCTCCTGGAATTCCTGATAGGGGACGTAGCCATACCCCCGTTGTGGCTGGTTGGGCCACGGGTCACAGGCTCCCCCTGGCTGCTGCTACTGATGTCCCTCCCAAGCAGGGTTGTGTCCCTGCTCTTCCTCCTCCTCTTGCTCCTGCTCCTCCTCATCCTGTTGCCCTCCTTCTTCATCTTCCTCTTCATCAGGCTGGAGCTCGGCCATGATCTCCATCACTTGGTCCTTAGTGAGGATCCAAGCTTCCTTCTCCACAATCGCGAAGGCTTGGGGGCATGGCAACTGAACCTACTCACCCTGTGCATCACCAAGATAACTGAATTGATATGCTTGGAGCCTACGGTTAGCATGGTAAACACCAAGGAAGCCACAAGCAGTCAAATACTTGAAATCCATGAGTTTGGAGCCGTCAACAGGTTCCATAACAGGTAGTATAATATTTAATTCATGTGCAAGGTGGGTTACCAATCCACCAATGAGAATATCGCCTTTGGTCTTGTTGCTCTGGTGGCGAAAGTGCTGGATGAGTAGAGCTGCAGGATTGGGGCTTTGCGATGAAGTGGGGAAGAGAGCCTTGGTGATCATTGCCATGTCCGCATTGGCCATGGAACCGGTGTCACCTCTTCCCAGTAGTGTGTTGGTGAGGAACAAAGCATAGTAGCGGATGGTTGGGTTTTGAATGGTGTACATCTTCTTTTGGTAAAATTGACTGCCACCATTAACAGAAATAACCTCCCAAGTCTCTCCACTTGTGACGCTATAGAGGTTAGTAACAGTATGCTCCCCGGTAGGAGGGAAGTTGAAAGCATTGCAAAATTGTTCGAAACTTATTTCATAATGCTGTCAGTTCATGGTGAAGCTTATCGTGCACATATTACCTTTCTCCATGTGGTCTTCGTAGAAGGAGGCAAGGAACTCATGGGTAAGCTCGGTGTAGGTATCGTGGCTTGCGAAGCCAAGTACCGCCAACCCCCACCTGTTGCACATGACGTCAAAGTCCACCTTCAACCCTGCCACGGTGAGAAAGTTGTGGTCAACCCAACGTGTGGGCAGCACCGTCCTCGATAAGACAATGTCCAACTTGGAGTTGTGCATGGCTCGGGAGCCCGAGCTCGAGCCCTCACCCCATTGACGCTTGCTCGAACGAAAGAGGTTACCGATCTTGTTCATCGTGATGCACTGAAAAATTTCACCATAAAACCTTAGGCATATAGTTTCTACATGATATATGAATGATCCTACGTGGAAAACTTCAATCCTAACATGAGAAATTAATAGGTAAAAAAATAAGCTTGAGTTCATCCATTACATCAATGTAAGAGTTTCATCCATGGAAATCTGAAAAAATAAAGCATGTATAGGGAGAGAAAGATACCGATCTATTGATTCCCCCACTCAAACAAACGAAATCCATGAAGAATCAAGAGTTCTAGGTGGATTTTGAAAGGTTTGGAGAGAGAAAATGAGAGAAATAATGAGGAGTAGAGGAAGACCTAGCCGCCCCGGTGCGATTTTGTGGTCGCACCTAACTATACAGGAGGGTGATGTTGCTCCGCCCGTATAGTTGCGGCGGCGCCACTAACTAGGGTTTATTTATGCAGAAAACAACTATATGGACGCAACTATATGGCCAGATCGCAATGATCCTGCCGTATAGTTGGTCGTTAAACCGTTTGTCCCTCGAGATAGATTTCTAAAACTAGCATCGATATCTATACGACCTGAACTATACGGTCGGAATTTTTATTCCCACTGTAGTTGGTCGTTAAACTCTCAGTACCTTGGGATAGATTTTGTATGGAGGCATCGACGTCTATGCCACCAGAGTTATACGGCCAGAATTTGTATTCCCGTTGTATAGTTGGTCGTTAAAATCTCAGTACCTTTCAAAGAATTTTTTACGAAGGCATTGCTATCTATACGACCGGAGCTATACGGCTAGAATTTTAATTCCTGCCGTATAGTTGGTCGTTAAACTCTCTGTGCCTTCAAAGAAAATTTGTTGATGGCAAAGATATCCATACGGCTGGAATTTTATTTCCTGTCGTATAGTTGCTCGCTAAACCATCAGTAGTCATCAAAAAAATTCTATTTCTTCGAGAATACCTTCTTATCCCAAAACTTAGCAAAATATCTTAGTTTTGATAAAAAATTGATAGTAGAAACTGTCGACCAACATTGGTGTATTAAAAGCAATATTTTAGCTTATGTAGATGAACAACTCAAACTTGTATTCTTATTCTTATTCTTTACCCATTCAATCGATGTTTCTACTACTTTTTGACAGCTGCATCTTCACGGGCGTGCCTCCGCAAGAATGTCTATGAAAAAGTGATAGGGCTGCGATGAATCTTTTATTCTCTAATCTATTTTATTGACGAGATGGGTTGTTTAGTGGACTTGTCAGCCATCTATAAAGTGATAGTAGTAGGAGAATACTCCACTAATATTAACCTTTCGTAGAGGGAGTATGGCATTACACTAACTCCTGCTCCTAGATCACACAAGGCATTGTGAATATCAATTTTACCTATTGAGCATGAAATAGTTGGTATTCCAGGATCTCTAGACTTAGACAACAACTTCCCATTATCAGGATAACTAGTTACCATGGCAACAACTTTAGTTATTTCTTTCTTTCTACTAAGAATATCATGGAGGAATTTGTTATAAGTAGGAACTTTGATTACATCTGCAAATGGAATTTCCAGACAAAGGTCACTAAGTGCCTTTGTAAACGAATTATAAAATACCTGATCTGGTGCTTTCTTTTTTTGATCTAGATAAGGAAGCCTTTTCTCACCTGACTTACTCTTGTATTTTACCTTTTGTGGGGTCAGGCTCTTTCGTTGCTTTCTTTTGTTGTTGCTTATTGCTTTTCTTCTTTTCTACTACAACAACTTCATCTTCCTTGCTTTTTTCTTTATCTTCTCTTGGATCAACCGTCTCTACATCAGAGTCATAATGGTCATCTTGTGCATCATTTTGGTCCTCCTTGGTTTGATCTTGTATTTCAGTCTCATCTTCAGGATCCACCAATGTACTTCTTGGCTTACTTCGAGCAAGGCCTTTTCCTTTTGCTCTTTTCAGCTTCATATTCCGGTGGTCCTAAGGGTCCTGTAACAACTGCACCCCTTCTTGTGACAACATTAGTAGAAATAGGAATATCTTTATCATTTCATCACGTAGAAAAATTTGGTAGCCAGATGCTATTTCTTCACACTAGGTTTCAATCATACTAAGATACTTGTGAAATATTTTTATTTCTTGGTCAATCTCATCATAATTTTCAGTGAGTTCCACCAAAATCTTTTTGTGTTTCTGGAAATGCTTATGCAAGTTATTATGAGATTTCACTTGTCAATGTTTTCATTCTTGAAAAAAAATTCTAGTTTCGTCTTCTTCATTTAAAACCTTTAACAAATCTACTTTGTTTTCCTTAGCAAGTTCAGAAGGTATCCCTTTTTATTTCATTGTTTTGCGTACCTCGGGCATAAGATCAGAAGTTATCCGAAGTATCCCTCTTTTTAGCTTAGTGCCAAAATCAGGGTTATATAAAGAATCATTCTTAGCCCTAGTAGACATCAATTCCAAACATTCCTTAATAGTTAGAGTATTTATAGACCCTCCTGCTGAGAGGTCAAGCAATTCTCTACATTGAGTATTAAGACCATGGTAAAATAAATGGCAAATAGTTGATTCAGAATAGCCATAATTAGGAATACTATTGATCATTCTGACTAAAGTTGCCTATATTCTTTCTTAGTTCAGTTACCTTTTTAAAAGGATTAAATCTGTTTATGAATTTAACAATGCAGTCTTTCCAACATTTAATGTAATGGAGAGGGAGAGAATATAACCAGTCTAGAGCTTTACCTTTAAGAGACCATCGAAATTATTTAAGACGAGAAAAGTCTCTTGGCAAACCTTTTGGTCCAAGCAATGTTATCACATCGTTGAACTCTCTAATGTGTCTTCCTGGGTCTTCATCTTCCCTTCCACTGAAAGCTTTTTCCTGCAAATTTTTAATAATTCCACCATGAAATCGATATTCTCTAACTCCGGGATTAGGGAACTTTATTAGTTGCTTAAGAAATTCAGAACTTGGAGCACTGTATTCCCTGAGAGTTTTCTCAGGTTTCATAGGAGTTGTCCTATAAATAGACATGATTTCCATAATATCACTCAAGTTTTCAACTTCAACTTTATTTGATCTTAAAAGTTTTTCAATAATCTCTTCACGCCTTTGAGCAGGCACGCGGTCAATATAATCCGGTAGATAGATCGTACTAGAGCGAGTAGACCCTTTGTCTCCTAGGGAGAATATTTTGTAGTAGCAACACCTGAAATGTAAAAATACAAACACTTAGCGCTTAGCTCCCTAACAACGGCGCCAGAAAATAGTTTGATGTCTGCAAGTGCACAGATTGTTTGTAGCTAGTTTCGAAGTATAGATATCGATCCCACAAGGATCCCAAAGGTAACTGTTTATGGGTGAAGTCTTTGTCACACCCGAAGTTGTCAGAAGTCTTCGAGTGAATTGACTGCAAGTGTTGAAATAGGAATGAGTTTTGATTAAATGAGATGTATTTAAATAGAACTAAAATGTAAAGTTCAGAAATATAAAGCATAAAAGTAAAGAATGACCTGGTTGTTTGTTGTTTCCTGCAGATGGCAAAAGAAGGCGCGGGGAGATTCAGTTCATGGTGATAATGATTGTGCCAGGTGGATGAATGCTAAATGTAACAATTATAATCTTATAAATATATGTGTAGGCGAGCAACCCATAATTAGCCAGAACTCCTCTTGGTAGATTTCATCCCAACTTCAATAATCCTACTAGCCTGTTACCAAAACCATGGTCAGACACTAGACGATTAAGACCCTTCAAGTCACTTAGCGATTAAGCTCCTTGGATCGGACTAATGCAATAAGGAGAGTGGTTCCCCGTTATCCTCGAGTCTACTAGTTTTCCATTGATATCCCCATGTCACCTGGGGGTTGCTGGTCCGCTAGCGAAGAAGATCTTATCTATGTAGAATAAAGCATCATGTTGTCTGGGCCCTTAATTGGACAACAAGCATTAGGCATCCCACAGATAGTCAAGAACACATAATATAGTAATTAGAATCAATCACAAAATAATTGAAAATATGTTAAGGCACATCACATCTCACTAATCCCCTACATCTCCCACGCCCAAGGGAATTACTCACACATGAGAGAAGAACGGATCATCAATATAATCAAATAAAGGGAATCCGTCTTGGTATTACCGTGCAGATCCACAATAAGAATAGAAAAATATCCAACATAATTCAAGATGGGAAGAAACAATCTCAAACCCTAGTCTTGCAAGGTGGAGATCTCTTTCTCTCTCAAGTACAAGTAGTGGCTATGGAGGTGTATTGGCTAGGAGGTTAAAGATCGTTGAACGAGATGAAGAACGTCTTCCCCTTCTTTTCTAGATCTCTTATTTCTCCCTTGTGGATGGTGTGGTGGCTGCTGCGTTCTATTTTCATCCCCCGTCCGTTCACGGAAGTTGTCCCTTTTGACAAGACAGAGGCGGCGGCAACTATACGGCCGAATAAATCTTCCCGCCATATAGTTGCTCGTTAAAGCTTCTGTAAGCTCCCCTCGAGTGCTTCCAAAGCGAGACTTGCTTGTTTTCTCCAGAATATTGTGTTTCTCTAGTTAAAACCTTCTGTTGACATTTAGAACCTGAAACACACATTAAAAACCAAGTTTTCTTTGCTACCGAAATATTAGTGTTAGTTAAGGCTAGAAAACAATCAAATCTAGGAGAAAACCATCAATAAAAGCCATAAAAAATGTGTCGAATCTCACAGCTATCAACTATGATCGGTCTGTCTTATTTGTAGGTACCGTCGTAGACGGGTTAGCCAGGCGCTAGCCGGGTTACCCCTTGGCTTCCAAGAGAAGGAAGGAATCTCGCTGGTCAAAAGGTGGCCTCTGTCCATTGTACTGTGTGCGAAGCAGGCAGAGGGAAGGACCAGTAGGGCATGGCCGACAAAGGTGACATAGGCAATGTCGGCTGACGCCACCAGTGTTGAGTGATGCAACGCTATAGGGGGCTCAGGGAGGATTATGCCCTGAGTTTGGACTAGCCATTTAAAATGTAAAAAGAGGCATCTTGCTTTAACCAAAGGGCATATTCGGGGAATATGCTTCCACATGTGCCCTAGACTTGTAACCTGGGCTCCCCTATATAAAGAGAACCAGGGCCTCCATAGAGGGGGATCAGTCATTTTGGCTAAGGAAGAACCCTAGAGCATTGTAGTGGAGAGTAAGAGAACTAGTCTCCTTCTCACAAACAGCTCGAGGAGCCCTTGTAATCCTTCAACAGCAAGAGAGAAATACAAACACCTGTGTGTGGAACCACCACACTATCCCTCCCTAGATTCCTCTAGTGCACATTGTCCCCATCTTTAGCCTATACATGGCATCTTCCCTGCCACCACCATGACACTTGTTGAGGCGAGAACTCGGTATTCTCACATTATATTCTTGCTCTTAACTTGGATTGATTCACTTCTTGCATTATATTCTTGCTCTTAACATGGACTGATTCACTTCTTGCATTATATTCTTGCTCTTAACTTGTTATGTAGCCTAGTCGCGCAACACATATGGGGATAGTCATCCTACCATGCCTTGGTTGGATGCATGCCTATGTGTGCGAAATTGATCTCGTTTCATGATATGGGTCCAAACATCTATATTTGAGGCTCCATGACATGTGTGCTTAAACATAGGGGGAGAAATCCCCCGCCCAGCTGTTGGTGTTTGTGTATTGGGTGATTTGACTTTTATTGATAAGTACTCATGTCTAGTGTTGCTATTTGTGTTTATTAGTTTTTATTCCACTGGATATGGGTTACTTACTTGTTCAATCTATGTCGTCAGATTGATGACAAGTACGCCATGAGGGGGTCCTCGAGGCGTGTGGAAGAGAGGGGTGTGAGACGTACGGTGTTCCGGGACAGTGAGCACACAAGTTTACTCAGGTTCAAATCCGCCGGCTTTGGACGGAGGTCCTGCTAGCAATCCAGTAATACGGAAGAGCCGGAATATGGGTTACAAGGGTTTCGCCTATGCGAGTTGAGATTGTAGACTATTGAGGTGTTGCCCTAAAGGCTCTCCCTAGGGCGGCTTATATAGATATTTGGACTAGGGTTTACAGAAGAGATCTATCCGGCTACAACTAAGAGTCGGTTACAGAGTACATCTTGAACTACAAGTAACACTATGGGCCTATGTCGGTAAGTCTTCTGGGCCTTCCCGTAGCCAGACTGGACTTTGTATCTTCTCCCTAAGTGGGCCACCCTTGAATCAAAGCTCTAACCCGAAGTGGGCCACCCTAGTCAGTGAGGAACTGTGAGGATGCCCGAAAAGTATATCCCCAACAGCAGCCCCCGGAAGTCTCCAAGATCTAAAGTCGGGTTCATCATCATCTAGCTTGATCTTCGGCTTGCGGCATCTTGAAGGGTTCCTAAAACTTCAAAAAAAAATATACGATTCGGGTATTAAAATAATTTGGACCTATTAAGTACGTTCATCCAGATTTTCTAGCTCGAAATTCAAACTAAGCCGGAACTTGGTCTCTGACGTAGTCTGACACTAGCCATGGTCAAGTCACGTCACTAACAGACATTTCCTGTCAGCACGACTATTGGTGGGTCCATCTTTCATGGAACCGAGGCGCCATTTCAATGCGTGCGTGGAGATCGAGGCGGCGTAATCATCGCGTGGAGGTTTCCCCGTCCTTTCCACGACACGTGGCACATTTACTATAGCGTTTAAACGAATCTTGACGTGCTCGACGGATATAAGTGGTGTGGATTCTTTCCCCCATCTTCTTCACCAGTTCTTAGCGCCATTTCCTTCTCCTCTACGCCTCCTACGAACCCAGCGCTCCACTGCCCCTAGCAAAAACACCTCCAGCGCCGCCCATCTAAAGTCACCGGTGCACCAAAAAGAATGGCTTCCTCATCATCCTCCGGCCTGGCAGCGGTGGCGACAGAGAGAGAACCACCGTGGAGTTTGGATCCCCTGTGTCCTCGACGATCCCAAACTCCAGGTCGTTGAGGACGAAGGGCTCCTCCACGCCAGCGACTGGCGGAGCGGCTTTGGCGAAACCATCCCCAATCCCCGCGACGATGAGCGAGTGCATTTCGGCACTCACCTTGACAGAGGTCTTTCCTTTCCTCCCTCGGAATTCTTTTCCGAGGTTATAGATTATTATGGTGTTCATCTCCACCATCTCCCCCCGAACCCCATCTTAGAGATGAGTGCGTACACTTCTTTGTGTGAGGGGTATCTCGGCATTAGGCCGAGCCTTATTCTTTTCCGGTATTATTTTCATGTCTAGAGAAATTCTATCACTGCCGGTAATCCTTATATTACCGGTACCATTAGTTTTTTGGTTAGGCGTGAGCGCGTTTATCCCCAGATCATGGCAAGTGATTCGGTCAAACAATGGCCATCCACTTTGTTCTACCACAAAGATATCCCCGCTCCCGGCAAAGATACAGCTTTGCCGGCTTTCGTCGATGGAGCAGCTACACCCCAAGAGTCTTGGAACAAGGCCTCTCTGACTCTTAGTGACGATCTATTTCTCGCCAAGAGATGAATCGAATACCTGATGAAGCACAAGGGCCTAAAAGGGTCCGACTTAGTTCACTGCTGGGTGGCACGCCGGATCCAACCCCTTCAACATCATGGAGATCGACTGATGCATTCCATCACGTCATCGAAGAAGGATTCCCTCCGCATCAGCTCCAAGACCTTAAAGCCAAAAGATTATGTATGCCAAATCAAATGGCTGATAAGGGAGCGGATCAAGAGGAAGATTCCGGAGTTGTCCCTGGACATGCATACAGCGGAAGATCCCGTTGTGCCGGTAAAACTTCAGCAGTAACTGTTTTTTATGTTCTCATCTATATGTTATCTTTGCAATACTAAGATGCTTTTTCCTTTTCATCTTGTTGACCTCCCCTAGTCGGAGTTTGCGCCTATCGAGCGATACCCTCCTGAGTTTTCTCAGGATGAGGGTGAGTTGGTCCCAATGCCGGATGTTGTTCCTCGGAAACGCAAGGCTCCGACATTGGCCATCGGCACCAAAGAAGTGCCCGTTGTGAAGAGGTAATCTTTCCTCACAACGTCATTGTATTTTGCATGTAATTCCTTCTGAGATGTAATGTTCTTTGTTCTATTATCTTCTCACAGCTAAACAGATCATCTAGGGCAAGGGGAAGGAAGCTGCCGCGAAGCCTCGGCGCCAGTCGAAGCTCAAACTGGCTTCTCCTGCCGTGGCTCCTCCGACTCCCGCTCCTTAGCCTTCTACAGCACCGGAGATTACTCCATCTCTGACTATTGTAGAAGATCCGGCTCAACCAGCAGAGCCAGCGATCCTTGAGTCACAAACTAATGTCACTATGAGTGACTCAGGTGTTGATAAGGGTGAACCCTCTTCGGGTAATGATCCCTCGGTAGAAACCTTTGCCGAAAATCTCCTAAACAATCCGGGACTTGCCAAGTTTGGCTTGTCTCGGAAATCTGCAGAAGAAATCCAGCGGCTAGCCCGGCAATGTTTAGAAAGCCGAAATCTTTCTGCCGAAGAAAAAGCACAAGAAGCAGAGCATATCAAACACTCTGATCTTCTTGAACAAGTTCGTCTTCGCGACGAGAGGCTGAGGACCGGTGAACTTCCAACTGCGCCATTGGTCCCCCTGACCCTCACCGAGAAGGTTGCTATTGAAGTGAATGCGAGTTTGAACAAACTCACTCGTGAACAATATGTAAGTCGGAATTCCAACTCCCGTTTTTCCTTATTTCATATCATATCCTCTAGCCCACAAGCATGAAGCTGAACAATCAAATTCAGTGTTATGCTTCCTTAGGATGCCAAAGAATGAACTAGTGTAGCCCCCAAGGCTCGTGCTGATATTAGTAAAAATATTAGCCCGAGTCTTTAGTAGACTTCTGACTCTAGGTATTCTAACTTACAGAAAGTATATTCCTATAACCAGGACTTGTTGAAGAATGTTTGCAACAAGAGGAAAGAGATCAATGCTCTCTGGCTTGAAAATGCACAGCTGAAGGTTTCCAAGGATGAGGCCGAAGGTAAACATTCCGAAACTCAAACCTTGTCTTTTCTTTCACAGTCAAATTTTTTGTTGAACTGTTGTTCTTTTTTGACTTACAGCACTGGTAAAACAGTCTTGCGCTATGATCGAAGAGGCCGAGAATCTTAAGACTTTGATGGTGGAAAACAAAGAACTTCGCCAAGAGCTAGATAAGCTCAAGGAAGATCATGAGAAGAGCATTGCTCAAATTCTCGAATCCACCTCCATGGCCACCGATGAGCGCGATCACAAGATTGTGCTTCAGGATAAGAAAATCTCGGATCTCAGCAATGAGTTATTCAAAGAAAAGGACATTTATAAGGCACTCCAGGCTGAACTCCAGAGTCTTCGTGAAGAGAAGGCCAAAGTCGATGATGTCATCTTTGGTATGTTTCCTTTTCTCTGACTTATCTGCATCTTCCAAATCTTTTTCAGAGTCTGGGTTTTTGACTTACCCTTTGCATTATATGCGCAGGTCCTGTGAACTTGATGGATTCCACCTCTACCAAGCCTCGCATCCACCGGCTTACCCAAGTCGGTGATTTTCTTCATGACTTCCGCCAATCTCTCGAAGATATTGGCGAAGTTCTCAAGGTTTCGGATATGCATAGCATGTCCGGTTTTGAGGTGCGAGACAAGGCCAAGGATATGCCACAGCTTGTTCAGGACTAGAACATATGCGACGCGCAAACCGCAGCACAAAACGCTCTCGCCATGGTTATGAGCCACCATGGAAACAAGGAGATCTGGCAAGTAACCAGAGGGTATTGCAAGGTGGACGAAGACGGACAAGAGCAAGACATTAAAGCCATCATGGACACCTGCTCGGATATGGGTGCCACGTAGCTGATTTGACCAGCTACGACACTCCCTTCTTCACCCGTGTGGACACGCCGCTTCCGCCTTCCGAAGAAACAGCTGAAGTTTCCGACAATGACCAAACCATATCGGATTTGAAAATCTCAGAACGTTATCAAGCCGAGGCCGATGTATCCAGCGAGCCGGCAGCTCCTACCTCTCCTCCTGCATTATAGAATATCAGAAGAACAATGTGTTATTCTGAAAAACAATTTGGGTTTGTAAATAAGTAGTACAATACTTTTATTAGTGCTAAGTTTTAATTTATATATTCAGCACTTTTGGCTTTGATATTATGTGCCTGAAATGTTTACATAAGCACTTGTATTTTTTGTCTGCACTTATCGTTTATCTGGCTTTTCGCCTCGTCCCTTTCGTGAGCCGGCTAACCTTCAGCACGAAAACTTTGTCCAGCAACGAAGCTCAATTGCTAAACCAGTTTAAACTCGGAAACAAAGTCGGCTTCCAGTACCAACAATTCACTACTCGGAAAATGCCCGCATCCAACAATCAGACAAATAACCAAAGTATAGACTAGAAAATTTAGATTTATACCCAAAGGTATCAATTTTAGAATCAGAAATCTAAACCAAAACAAACATGAGCATAAAGTACTTTCAAGTATTCTGGGATTTTTGATTATGACATGATCATTTGGAAATAAGATGGTAAAAACTTCTCAGAGAGAACCAAGACTTTTATTTCTCATTGAACATGTACACATATATGATTACAAAGAAAAGTAAACTAAGAATAAAAGGGACGTAGCTGCGCAATATTCCATGGTCTATATAACTCATCTGGATTTGTACTACCTCTAGCTCTCTTTCTCTTCTTAGTAGCAGGTCTTTCTTTGACTGGCCCCATATCAGTTAGGTAGTATGAACCATTATGCAATACTCGACTAACTAAAAATGGCCCTTCCCATATTGGGGAAAGTTTGTGCTTTCTTTGCTGCACAAGCCGGAGAACCAAATCGCCCTTATTGAAAGACTGATTTCTGACTCTCTGGCTATGATACTTCCGTAACTTCTGCTGATAGGCTGTTGATCTCATTTCAGCAATGGTGCAAACTTCTTCGACTAAGTTGAGATCATTTTTTAGAGAAATTTCGGCATCCTCTTCAATATACACGGCCACTCTAGGAGAAGTGTGAATCAAATCACCAGGAAGAACTTCTTCTACGCCATAGACCAAGAAGAAAGGTGTATATCCGGTTGACCTATTTGGAGTTGTTCTTAAACACCATATTACAGAAGGTAATTCCTCTGCCCAAACCCCTGCAGCACGTCGTAGTGGTGCTTCGAGTCTCGGTTTTAGGCCCTGTAAGATTAAACCATTTGCTCTTTCGACTTGTCCATTAGCTTGTGGGTGTGCGACTGACGCAATGTCAAGCCGGATATTTTGTTCATTACAGAATTCGGCAAGTTCTCCCATAGAAAAGTTACTCCCATTGTTCGTGATAATGCTATGCGGATAACCGTATCGGATTATAACATCCTCAAAAAATATTCTGGCTTTTGCTCCATCACAACTAGTGACGAGTTTAGCCTCAATCCATTTGGTAAATTTATCCACCATCACTAAGAGGTGTGTAAATCCACTTGGAGCCCGTTTAAATGGTCCTACCATGTCAAGCCCCCAGACCGCGAAAGGCCATGTTATAGGTATTGTTCGCAGTTGATCAGCTGGAACGTGAGCTTGCTTGGCGTACTTTTGGCAGCCCTTGCACGTCTTGACCAGCCGTTCGGCATCTGCCTTGGCTATAAGCCAGAAAAAACCGTGTCGGAAATCTTTTGCCACTAAAGATTTGGCTGCAGCAAGGTGACCACACTCGCCTTCATGGATCTCTCATAAGATTTCCACTCCTTCTTCCAGAGATACACAGCACTGAAAGACCCCAGATGCACTCCGCTTATAGAGCTCACCACTAATTATAGTATAGGCTTTTGCTTGTCGGACGATCTGTCGGCTCAGAACTTCGTCTTCGGGTAATTTTATGTCTATCAAGAAATCAAGATAGGGTTGAGTCCAGCTGGGAATCACTGCTAGAACTGCTACTAAAGGTGAGTCGCATTTGGTCGGATATTCCTCATCTACTCCCTTTATAGAGGGAACTTTGAGGTGCTCTCGAAAAGCGCCATCCGAGACCTTTTTCCAGGAAGAGCCTATTAGAGATAGTGCATTTGCTTCCTCATTTTCTGTTCGAGGGATGTGTTGAACTTCAAACCCTTCAAACGATTTAGATAATTCATCCACGACAGCCCTATATGCCACCATGTGCTTGTTTGCCTTATAGATATCCGACACTTGTTGAGCAACAAGATACGAATCTCCATAACACATTAAACATTGGATGCCGATGTCCTTAGCAATCCGGATTCCATGCAGTAGTGCTTCATACTCGGCAATGTTGTTTGTTACCGTGAAGTGTATCTGCAATACATAAAAAAGTTTATCTCCTTGGGGTGATTTGAGCACCACACCAGCCCTCGAGCCCCCAAGCGCTTTAGACCCGTCAAAATGCAAGGTCTAGTATTCTGACTCTGGTAGGGTCATATTCTCCGTTGTCTCTGTCCAATCAGCGACAAAGTCAGCGAGGATTTGCGATTTGATTGTTGTACGAGGTTTGTACTCGATATCGAAAGCTGAAAGCTCTATGCCCCATTTGGTAACGCGTCTTGTGGCTTCACTATTATTGATTATATCTCTCATGGGAGCTGTGCTGACCACGGTAATTGGATGTTCTTGAAAATAATGCCATAACTTACGAGACACTAAGAACACACCGTAAGCCATCTTTTGATAATGCGGATATCGCTGTTTTGATTCCGTTAAGACCTCGCTGAGATAATAAGTCGGACGCTGCACCAAGTGTTCTTGATTTTCCTTCGGTCTCTCCACCACCATGACGATACTGACGACTTTTTTTGTCCCGGCAAGGTAGAGCAACATCGGTTCCTGTGGTTCCGGCGCTACAAGGATGGGAGCAGATGAGAGTACTGTTTTCAGGTCTTGTAGTGCAGCTTTAGCTTTGTCGGTCCAAACAAAATTCTTGGTCTTTTTCAGGAGCTTGTATAGTGGTGCGACTCTTTCACCGAGCCGGCTTACAAACCGACTGACTGCAGCAATGCAACCAGTTAGTCTCTGAACGTCCTTCAGGCGAGTCGGCCTAGAAATACTGAGTATAGCCTTGATTTTGTCTCGGTTTACCTCTATGCCTCTTTGAGACACGATAAAACCCAACAATTTTCCAGTTGGGATTCCAAAGAAGCATTTCTTCGGGTTAAGCATTATGTTGTATTTTCGTAGATTGGCGAACGTTTCCTCCAAGTCGTAATTCAGGGTTTCCTTCTTTTTGGACATCACCGCAATATCATCCACATATGCATGTACATTGCATCCGATTTGATCATGGAGGCAACACTGCATTATGCGTTGGTACGTAGCTCCTGCGTTTTTCAGCCCAAAGGGCATCCTAACGAAACATAAGGTTCTGAAGGGGGTTATGAATGAAGTTTTGACTTCGTCAGATTCCTTCATCCGGATTTGGTGATAACCGGAATATGCGTCGAGAAAACATAGGAGTTCCGAGCCTGCAGTAGAATCGATAACTTGATCAATCCTAGGCAGAGCGAACGGATCTTTGGGACAAGCCTTGTTCAAGGCAGTATAATCAACACACATCCTTAAATCAGTGGTGTCCTTTTTAGGGACCATTACAGGATTGGCCGACCACTCAGTGTGGATGACCTCTTCTATGAATCCGGCTAACTCGAGCCGTGCTAGTTCCTTAGCTATTGCCTTACGCTTTTCGTCGCCAAAATGTCATAGGGACTATTTGACGGGTTTAGCATTCGGGTGTACATTTAATGAGTGCTCGACAAGTTCCCTAGGTACTCCGGTCATGTCAGATGGCTGCCATGTGAAGATATTCTTGGAGGAACTTGACGAGCGCGCTTTCCTACGTGCTATCTAGGCCTACACCTATCTGAGTCACCTTGGAGGGGTCATCATCCTTCAACGGTGTCGTCTTCCTCTCTTTTGATGCCTTGAACTCCGGATTCGGCTTTGTCACCTCCTTCTTCGTTGCAGGCATCTCGGACGGATCTATGGTCTTCTTGATCTCCTGGTACTCCTGGGCGTGCAGCACGGCTTCAGCAAAGGCGGCATTTCCATCCTTGCACTCTCACACTTTCTTTGGGTCTCCCCTGATGGTGATCACACCGTTGGAACCTGGAATTTTCATCATATTGTAAATGTAACACGGACGAGCCATAAAAGCCCAGTAAGCCGGACGTCCGAATATAGCATGGTATGTGCTCTTGAACGGGACCACTTCGAAGGAAAGTGCTTCCATCAGGTAGTTCTTTGGAGTTCTAAAGGTAACATCCAAAGTGATTTCCCCTAGGGAATTTGCTTGTCTTCGTGGGACAAATCCGTGAAACATCACAGAGTTGTGGTTCAGCTGGGTCTCTGAGATCTTCATCCGACATAGCGTTTCAACATACAGAATATTAATGATGCTGCCGCCGTCCATGAGAGTCTTGGAGAAACCATAGCCGTCAATAAGTGGATTGACGACTAAGGCGTATTTTCCTCGCCTGTGCAACTTAGGCGGATGATCAGCACGGTCAAAGGTGATTGCCACTTCCGACCAGTCCAAAAATTGAGGGACAGCCGGAACTGTTGCGTTGAGCTCATGTAGAACTGCTTTCTTGACCTTAGCTGGTTGAGATCCGAGGAAGGTGATGTAAGTGTCTTTCTTTGTTGGGAAATTCTTTTTCCCTTCCGGATTGGGATTTGAAGCATCGGCTTCCTCCATGTCAAAATCATCATTGGTCTCTTTATCCTTTTCAGGGTTCTTCTTTCCCTTCTTCCGCTTAGCCCTATAGCCAGCGGTATCGTCTTTCTTGATGTCGTCATTGAAACGACACTCGGCGTTTGTGTGGGACGAGCCCCCATTGGCATCTAAGTGATGCACACATGGGTTATTGGCAATGTCGGCCCAGGAGTAGGTTTTGCCGGGTTGTTGGTCTCCTCTAACTTGGACTCTTGATGTCCTGCGACTGCGTCCACGGCCACCGCCGCGCCCTCCTCGTCTTCCAGACTCGAAAGTAGCAGTGACCACTGCCGTTTCCACATTCGGCTTTTCTTCCGAGGTGTTCTTGCGTTTCTGAGCTTGTTGTTGTTTTGCCGACTATGGCACAACTAGGGCATTAAGTATTCCCTTTGCGTCGTCGTCAGCATCTGCATACTTGCTCGTTGTGTTCTATCATCTCTCCCAAATCAGTGACCTTGTCACACTTCAAGCGGTGACGTAGTAAACCAATTGGGAGTCCTACAATGAAAGCTTCAATCGCAGTTTGGTCATTTACTCCTTTACAGGAGTTCTTGGTGTCGATCCATCGTCAGAGATAATCCCGGCAAGTTTCTCTGGCTTTCTGGATGCAACGCTATAGGTCTCCTACCGTACAGGGCCTCCGATATGTGCCTTCGAAATTCCGAAAGAACGCACTTTTCATATCATACTAGTTGTGGATGGTGTTCTCCGGAAGTTCATTGAGCCAAGATCGTGCCGTCTTCCGCAACATGAGTGGGAGATATCGGGTCGCGACCAGGCTGTTTTCCGCCTTTGGCGATACAATAGGCCTGAAAAAATCCTGGAGCCAAGTATCTGCCCGAGCTATACCGTCGTAGGCTTGAATGTGTCTTGAGATAGCAAATCTTTTCGGGAATTTTATAGCTCTTATGCATGGTCCGAAGCACTTTGGGCCCACGTATATATCATCATTTTCGTAGCGCCACGCCTCTATGTTGGAATTGATCCCGTGCCTTGCGTCACTTGGGGATAAAGATCGTCCCGAATGACGGCTATGGCCGCGGTGCCTTGGAGCCAGACTTCGGCTTCTGCCACCACCTCCTCCACCACGACGCCCTCCTTGGCCTCCTTGGTAAACGTTGTGATGGCTACTTGGTGGAGAGGGTGGAGCAGCTGGATTGTTTCCGGCTGTTCTCCGGCCTCCGTCCGGAGCATCGTTATTCTGGTTGCGGGGAGGATCTTCATTATGACGAGCCCCCTGCTGGCTTGACTCGGCATGGTGTCCGTCGTTCCTTCGTCCGTCAGCCGGACGGCTTGCATGTCTAGGAGGCGGCATCCTCTGAAGGTCCTCCTCCCGGTGTTTCTCTTTGTCTTCTTCCCTGCGATCGTTCGACTCTCGCCAGGGAGGATTCTTCGGATTCAGTGCAGCAATTGCCTCTTGCTCCATAGCTAGGGTAACATTACGCCAGTCGCGTGCAGCTTTGTGGTGTTGTCCTAAAGATCCGGTTCTTGAGTAGTTGTCTTCCCGACGATTGGAACGGTTATACTGTTCCGGAGCACGTTGGGGTCTTACGTCATTCCGGGCCGGATCCGTGCGACATTGGTCAGATTGGGAGACCAGTTTTCCGCTTCCGGACAGGGTGAACTTTTTCTGCTCCAGACCCTTGTTGAGTAGTTTAATACCCAATCGGATCTGCTCTAGGCCTGGATTAGCAGATAGGATTTCTCGAGCCGCAACGGTGTTTTGCACTAGTGTTGGATACACCCAATCTCCATTGTTGTCGCGCCGAGGCATCCCATGGTCTCCTCCAAAGAGGACTTTGTGAATCTGCGGGAATTGATCATCATGAGTGTGACATTTCCTGGTCTTCTGATGTTGCCTAGAGTTGTACTTCTCCGTAGTTGCCATGCGCTTCTTTTCTTCCTCAAGATTTTTGGCTTCATCAAGGAGTACTTGGCGACGCGCTTCTAGGGCCTAGGCCATTTCGTCCAGCTCTTCAGCAGTAAGTTCTGCAGCTGTAGGAATAGGTGTGGTTAATGCAACATCGATGAGTTTACACGCACCTTTGGTGATCACGTGTCCATCCACCGACTCTTCTTTGTGCTAGTCTGGGATAAGTGCTCCATCCGAGTCTTCCTCATATTCCTCGGCAATCACCTCATCTGTCGGAGGGTCTTTTGCCGGGGTCTTATTCTTCTTGTTCTTCTTCTTTGCCTGTTTGGCAGCACCAGTAGCAAAGACGGCTTTGGGTCCGTTTCCCAGAGTCAAGCTCTGATCGGTACTTTTGGACTTCTGGACCTTGGGATTATCTCCGATATCCATGTCATCATGTGCCTTGGGAGAGTTTTCCCAGATCCTTCATCCATGGCTTCTCCTTCTTCTGCAGCTTTGGAGTTATACTCCTCTTCATACTCTGCAGAGAATTTTCGGAAATCTGCCGACGTCATCGAGTCATCCAAGGATGTGGGTAAGTCGGTGTTTATTCCGATTGCCTCCAGCACTGAGTCGGTGTTCTCTCCAGCATCGGCAGAGCCAGATCCGGATCCAACATATCCGAAGAAGTGTTTACGTGTGGGTCCTGAGGTAGTTGCGGCTTTCCTCGTGGGCTTCCTCAAAGATCCTGATGGTTTCGAGAACCTCATCCACGCTAGCGTCTTATAGTATCATGTGCCTCAACGTGTGCCTCAGGAACAGTTGATCTCTTCCGGTGTTGGCAGAGCCGGAAACAATGTTGTTGCTATGCTCCTCCTGGGTTTCAACCTCAGTAGACAGATCAATCTAGGATTCAACCTTACCAGGGAGGTCCACTCCAGATTCGACTCGAGCCGCAAGATCTTCTTTAGGCTCAGCTTTCTCCACTATCTCCGCAATAGGTGCGGGATGGGTGGGATTATGTATTTCCAAGATCCGGAACTCTGCCGCCTCCGCGGACAAAGGGGACCTAGAAATTTCTTCTGCCTCTATCATCACCGCTGGGATGGGTGGGGCAGGTTCAGCGAATCCGATGTACACCTCGATCTTGCCAAAAGACATGATGGTGTAGGCAGTCACGGCCTCCCTAGCCGGATCCAGGTCTCGTCGAGAACAATGAGAGGGACGTCGCTGGCGTAGAGGATGCGACCGACGGCGACATTCTCGCCGATTCCGATTCTTGAAGATTCCGCTCGGAACGCAGATCCGAAGCTCACTTGGATCATGGTGGGCGCCAACTGTCATCGGTTTGATGACAAGTATGCCATGAGGGGGTCCTCGAGGCGTGTGGAAGAGAGGGGTGTGAGACGTACGGTGTTCCTTGACGGTGAGCACACAAGTTTACCCAAGTTTGAATCCTCCGGCTTCGGACGGACCCTACTCCTGCTAGCAATCCACTAATACGGCAATGCTGGAATATGGGTTACAAGGGTTTCGCATGTGCGAGTTGAGATTGTAGACTATTGAGGTGTTTCCCTAAAGGCTCTCCCTAGGACGGCTTATATAGATATCCGGCCTAGGGTTTACAGGAGAGATCTATCCAGCTACGACTAAGAGTCGGTTACAGAGTACATCTTGAACTAAAAGTAACACTATGGTCCTATGTCGGTAAGTCTTATGGGCCTTCCCGTAGCCGGACTGGACTCTGTATCTTCTCCCTGACTGGGCTGCCCTTGAAGCAAAGCTCTAACCCGAAGTGGGCCATCCTAGTCAGTGAGGAACTGTGAGGATACCCGGAAAGTATATCCCCAACAATTTGTATTATGTGTATATGTCCATATGGTCTCTCACTCAATCTCTCAAAAAAAGGGGGTCATCTAAACCTTTCTTGCCAAAGTCTCAGTTTTCCAGCATTTGTTTCGGTCTCACTAGATGTGGGGTTGGAATTTCCGGCGGCCGACCAAACTGCCACATAGAGCTCAATTTCAGTCCACCGCCGAAAATTTCGGTTACCATCGGAAGTTTTGGTGTGGGTTTCGGTCTGCCAGCCCGCTCGCCGAAAATTTCGGTTGCCATTTGTTTTGGTCTCACTAAACTTATTGCTAGGTTTGATGTTTTGGGGGTATTTAATCCTCACGCGCGGGGCAGTTCCTACTTTCCTCTTCGTTCTTCCCCACGCCCTTCCCCACTCCATGGCTGCCGCCCCAAGCTTCCCCACCCTCCCATAGGTCCTTCCCTCCACCCAAATCCCCCCAAAGTCCACCTAGTTGTAGATCGGGCCTCTACAAGTCTTCTTACCGAAGGTTTTTGCTCTCTCTTGCTCGCATTGGGAGATTAGGGATTTTCTATCGTTCTTCTCGTGTGGTTCTTCTTTGACCATCCTTGGCAAGGGAGGGCATGGTTTCATCGGGATCTGAGGGTAATGTGCTTCCCCTTTCTCATGCTCCCTTTCTCGTTCTAGGGTTCCCCATCTTCCTGGTTATGAAACCCTAGCCTTGAGCCCTATTCCCTCCTTGCCCTTGTGTTCCCCTAGCCTCTTCCTTCCCCTTCTTTGTTGAAAATATTATTTTCATGTAAGTTTTTGAGCCATGTACAACTGCTTGTGTTGACACATAATTTCAGGTAGTTTTGGCCCCAGCCACGGTCGTCGCGGATCTAGGCACCGAAACTTCCGGCCCCACATTCGGTCGACCGGATTGGCCGCTGAAAACTTTGGTCGTTGTTCCGGTTGAAGGAGTTATGCCGTAGAGGCAAATAATAAAGTGTATTATTTGATATACCTCTTACATGTTCATAATACATTTCATATTGTGCTATAACTGTGTTAATGCGAAATGTTAATACATGTGTGGTATGTACACAAACCGTGTCTCTAGTTACCTCTAGTGAACTAGTTCATTGGTCATGAGGATGGTCTAGGTTTCAAGATCATGGGAATTTATGCCAATTGACAATGGGGTCATGTTATTAATTCAATAACATGATAGACAAACATCCGACCGTTATATCTTGAATGAGATCTAGTTACAAAGTTCACCATTGATGATAAAACACAAAGAACCTCGCAACCTGATTCTTTGACTATGAGGTAATGCAAATCACCATTCCGGAGGAATCTTAGATGGTTATCAAGAATCATCTTGTAACAGGGTGATCAAAAAGGTGCCACTCAGGTTTTCCAAAGGGGTGCGTATAGGAGTATATATCAAGACCAGGATTTGTCTAATCCATGTAACGGATAGATACATGTGGCCATCTCGGTGACATTGCATTAATGAAGCTTGCAAGCATGTGACTTGGTCAGGGAATGCAACCACATGAGAATGAGTAAACAAGTTCATTGGTAACGAGACTGAACTAAGGTATGGGGATACCGAAGATCAAGTCTCGAATGAATTAGGTAATATATGACAAAGGGAACGGGAAACGACTATCTCACGGTTTGAGCGATTATATTCGTGAAACGCACGGGGGTCACATGGCCATCCAGGTCCCTCTGTTGATCATTGATGTGAGAGTAGTCTCGATCATGTCCGGAGTGTTCCCGAACCGAAGGATGTCACGCTTAAGGGTAGGGACGCTTAGGGTATATGAGGTATCGTAGGAGAAATAGAGAAAGAGAAACCGGAATAGTTCCGGGTAACATCCAATGGAGATCGGAAGGTGTTCCGGAGTGAAGGAATAATATAATATGTGTATTTGAATGTTAATTGGAGAATTAATATTAAATATATATTTTATTTTATTTTATTATTAAAGGCTTCATAATGCTAATGGGCCTCACCCGAAGGGAGGCCCAATAGGGCATGGCGCCTAGGGAGAGGGGGCAAGCCGGCTTGGGTTTGGTGGGCCGCCCCAGTGGGGCCCACCTAGGGTCAGCGGCTGCCCCTAGGTGGCCGGCGGGTGTGGGGTTTAGTCCCACACCGCCTGGCCCCTAGGTGGTGCGCCCCTCTCACTATATATAGGGGTCTCCCTTCCCCCTTTAGAATCATCCCATTCCCTCTCATTATCTCTCTCTCATCCATTGAGGACTTCTCCGTAATATTGGAGATGACCTCGTGGGTGAGTTCTCCACCTTCACGCCACCGTCGTGTGATCAGCAATCTGGCATCTACTTCTTCCTCTGCTCGGCTGGATTGGAGCCCGGTTGACGTCTCCTACACCGGATGTGTGACAAACTTCGGAGGCACCACACTTGGGGTGTTCCTCATCTTCATCAATATACGCCTTTATGCGTAAGGCGTGCCTTTGTCTTCAAAGGTATGAATACCGTCTCTCTCCTCCGTTACTTATGTTTACATAGTATAGATCCTGGTATTAGTGTTCGAGTAGATAGAATTTTTTTTGTTTTCTGCTACGGAACCCTTCAGTGGTATCAGAGCGGGTCCATGGGTAAACTTGTCGTACGGATAGAACACATAGCAATATGTGGGCATTGATTCTCTAGTTGCTACCCTCTTTTAATGTTCTTGTTCATATCGCGACACTGTTTGATGAAGCACCCCCCAACCGACCTCATGTGGTCATTCACGAGACTGGTCCATGAAACAAAGTGGCTTAGGGGGGTGTCTGTGACACCCCCGGGATCAGGGTTAAACAAATCCAGAAATTAGTCTGACATAAGCTTAACCTAGAGCTCGAGGATATCCAGTGAGAGGTCGGTAACACAACAGTAACCCTGCGACACAAAAATTATTACAGCAAGCTCATAACTGAGCAAAGAACCAAAATATTACAAGTAGAGGTCACTGACCACAAACATCAAACAACGGAAGGCAAATTATGCTATTAAGTATAGCAAACTTAACAAATGGCCTAAGAGGCCTGAAGGATAACGATGACGTCCCAGCCCATAGATTCCAGGCTGCCGACCGGGAACCCCAAGCTACTCGTTGGTGTCAATGTCGTACCAAACTCATCTTTAGAGAACACTTATTCTGCTACAAAAGTATCAACAAAGCAAGGGTGAGTACAGGGTGTACTCCACAAGACTTATGGCTAGTGGGGTTGTTTTGCATAAAGCCATCTTTGTTTATAAAACAAGAGGGAGAAGAAGCTCGTCTATTTAGAATATTTTAAAAGGGGATAAGAGAGCAACATCTCCAAAGAATTGATCATCATCTTGATATCCACCAAAGTAATTCTCATGTCACAACTAGGATCACCCCTCGTACCCATGAGAAAGCATCCTTAACAAACATTAGTTGCAAGTTTTACGATTAGGTTATAGTTCTCTATGATCTTAGAATTCGGTCACCAAGCATTCATAACCATGAACACGGCTTTTCGAAAAGATTTAACCCTGCAGGGGTGTACAACTTTACCCACACATACCAACCGACTCTTAATGCCAAGCTATCAGCCCTCTTCCTTGGAAGGCCGGCAGAGGGTGGTTGGACACGACCTTTACCTTGCGTTCGCCAAGACCATGAGTCACGCCCTAAGGAGGGTTCCGCCGTAACGGGTCAAATCCCGAAGCCGGTCCCTCGAGATGTGAGGCGAGGTTGGTTTACCAGGGGCTCCATCCACCCCAAGCAACCCCGGCCACACTTACCTACCTGTATGAATGCACTTCCTTCACCGCCTTCGAGAACAACCAGAATGCATATGTTGATTGGAACGCCCGAACTATGTGACTCATGGAATCTACTAGGCAAGTTAGTTACTCGTGAGGTTTTCTAGGCCCCATGTGGCTGTACACTCGTCTCGGTTCCAAAGGCAAGAACTCGGTTCCTAGTGGTGGCGAGCATGGGACTACAAAAACCACATCCCACCATGGCCTTCCATACAAGCCTTAGCATGTTTAACCTTTACCACTGATCTTACCTCATCAGTATACCTCGTTCTCTTGTCATACTAGATTCTCTGCATTTGGTACATCATCTGGATGAACCAGCACTGATAGCTAAGCGTGGCTAAGCAAGACATAGATATAAGCTGTAGCAGTGCATACAAGCCAAACCTAGTTATGCTAGGAGCAGTGGATCAGGTAATATAAGCTCAAAGGAAGTAATGCAATAGATAGGATACTCTATCTATTGGTAAAAGACCACAGTAGAATCGTATGCATCATGGCAAAAATTGAATACTTTGAAAGCATAGGATTATATCATGTGTGGGGCTATGCTTGCCTTGTTTGTTGATACCTAGATATAGATCTTCGGAAGGCTTGTACTTGACTTGATTATAGTTGGTCAAGTATTGTTCGTCGATCTTCGATGGTGTTGATCTCAGTCTTCGATCTCGATCTCGATATCGTATTCTACCGGGAAGAACCAAAGACCGGAAAGAAAGGGAAATAATCAACACATGGCATCGGTGCAATCCTCAATCAAGGATGATGATATGACAAGTTATTTAGAGTTTAAAAGTAACCCTAAAGCATGCTTGGCAATTTAAGCGGGATCCGAAGGGTCCAAACCCTAATACAGGAGGGACTTCGGAATCACCTGCGGGGTTCAATTGTTCTTCTAATTAAACTTGTAATTAAAGTTATTGAACAATGCATGAGTGTGGGTATAAAGTGTAGATCTCATTTTTATGAACATTTTGATATATTATACACATTTTTCTGATTTATAAATAATTATTTATTGAATTTCTAGTATTTATTATTTTTCTAAAATTTTAAACAAACCTAGAAAATATTTTTTACACCCATGCAGAGCTAGCCACTACAGCCGACGGAGGGGCCCCAGGACACCTCAGCATCCACGTGGAGTAGGTGGGACCCATCGCAGTTGAATGTGCTGACCACGCGCGCTCGCTGACGTCACCATGACATCAGCAGAGGCGTTCAACACATTTCTCACTAAGGGATGAGCTAGCCTCAGAGGCTGACTCGTGGGGTCGGTGCCATGTCACATGCCACCGTGGTAGAGATTGCACGGCATCCACATCAGCGACAGCAGTCACCACCAGGTGATCACCGGTGATGGCAGCAGAAGGTGCACGCGAGTGAGCGGAGCGGTGCCTTGGACGCAGCGCGACGCGGGCTACCTATTGGCAGAAGCGCTGCCCTAGTTTGGTCACCAGAGCGAGAGTTACGACGGCGAGCGGCGGCGGACGGCCGAGCAACAGCGAGAGTGCGGTACAAAGAGGGAGGGAGACGGAGGAGAGGCTCTGGAGAACCGCTAGCTCACCTAGATGCTTGCAATGAGGTCGTAGAGGCTGGGCAAGGTTGGGGATGGCCGGAATCATCCACGGCGACGGTGGCGGGAGACAGGGAGGGAGGGTCCGATTAGGAGCGCTGGGAGCATGCCGGCTCACACAAGAGGGGGCAAACGAACGAGGAGGACGAGGCGGTTGCGGTGGTGCTCTCAGCTGGGCAAGGTACGACCGGAGACGCAGGGCTCACCGGCGACCTCCGGCTAGGGCTCGGGGTCGAACGAAGTCCGCGCGAGAGGGAGCTCGAGAGGGAGAGGAAATGACCAGGAGAGAGGGAGAGGCGTGCTGGGCTGGTTCTTATCCATCTCCAAGGGCGGCGGGGTAGGGATCTTGGCGCCGAGGTGATCGACAATGATGGCAGCGCTAGGCAACTACTTCTCTCCTCCATTCGCGAGGAAGAATAAAAGAGGAGGACAGTGAAATGGTATGTGGGCCGGGGTAGGCTGCACATGGGCCAGCTGCGGCTACGCTGCGCAGCAGGTAGGCGCGGGAGGTTAGCTGGGCTTTGGCCTGGTTAGCTGTTAGCTCTCTTTTTTATTTGCAAAACAGTTTTCCAAGTTGTTTTCTGTTTTCTCTTTTTTTAACTTCAAATTCATATCTGTTTTGAGATATTTTAAAATACTAGAAGGTTTGCAAAAGTATGGAAAATATTGTAGGGAACCTTTAGAACAATTTGGGTTCCAATAGTTTTGCTCTTTTCAAAATTCAAAACCTTTTGAATTTCTTTTTGAGAGAGGGGGAATTAGGGTTAGGGTTTTGCTTCATTTCTTTTGCATGCACTTTTTAAAATATGATGCTCATGATGATGCACAACAAACCCTAATACAAGATTAACTAAAACTGGGGTGTTATAGATCTATCCCCCTTACGAGAATCTCGACCCGAGATTCCGCGGGTAGGAAGAAGGAAGAGAACCAGTGTCACTCTAAGGATAAGAGGGAAACACACTATACGCCACACCGAGTATTTCATGGTCAACTCATGATGAAGTGTTGAAAACAACTCTGAGGTGACGAACATGAAACACGTCAAGGTAATGGAGGAAACAAAAGGAGATGGTTTCAAGGTGTTAGATAGTTGGTATTCTTAAGGATTGAGACCATGGAGTTCCAAAAGAGTTTAAGCTTCTGAAAAGGCAAGCTTACAACAGGAAGAACATGACCACAGACTTCGAGAGATATGAAACTCTACTAGACGGCTTAAGTAGAGCTTCCAGGGGTATAGAGATACGCATAACCAAGTTGTTGAATTACTTTTGATATAGAAGGATCACTCGTCGTTCAACATAAGGTCAAGACAGAAAGGTGTTTTGTGGCAAGGACTCGTAACAGTCACAAGAAACATGTAACGAGAGGAATTTATGATTATCAAATTCATAGTCACTCTGTGAACATGATCGAGATACGAAGAAAACTCTTTATTCATCTAGGTTTATCAAAATCCTTGCCAAAGATCGTGATATCACTTTACTCCACCAGATGATTAGGTAAGAAGATTCCTGATGACACGAGGAAAAAGAGACTTCATTCTTAGACTTCAATTACTTGGCACAACAGGATGCTTGCCAACATAGAAGGGTCTGGAGGATCGCCCGAGAGACATTTGGCAACACTACTTTAAATGTTATCCTTGATGTTTGAGAGAACAGACATCAAGTAAAGGTTAGACTTCGGATACAAAGGAAACCATAAACATAACTCCTATAATAAATTATAGAAGAAGCCTCATGAAGAGTGGTTGCTATTGCTGATTCAAGAGAATATGACAATAGGGATTCCGACTAGTTGTATCAACCATTACAACAACTCCAAAAGACCGAGCTAGATTGCTAGACCCATGCATTAACAATTGTCAGGGGACAACTGCTCATACATCAAGTACTTGCAACAAAACACAATTGTATCCTTATGATACGGAGTTAACTCTACTCGAATCCACGGTGACATCTTTCAACAGTTGCATGTGAATCAAAGAAGGATACTTCTAACATCCAGAACACATACTTCGAGACGACCCGAAGATCATTCTTAGAAAGTTTTCCAACATTAATGCCAAATGTTTCATATGAGTCTGTTCTAGCATGGAGAGGATAAGGATGTCATCGATGGGCTCAACAACAAACTTATCGAGATACTCCAAGATGATGGACTCATATGTTGTATGAACAAAGCAAAGTATTGGTCAGACCAGAGGACATGAGGATGTACTCAAGTGAAACATCACGAATAGCAACATCATCGAGATAGTCCTAGGAATTGAGTTTGATTTGACGATAACCCAAATCAAATCAAAGGCGGGTGGAAGATAACATATCTACGAAGGAAATACTATCTTTCTTCAACACGAACAAAACTAGACATCCCTTTAAGAAGGAACTAAGTCAGATAGAAATTTTGTCTTACAACTCTCCAAGTTGTTGTTTAAGCTCAACCAACTAGTTCAGGGGTATCTAGCATGGATCCTTGGAGAAAGGAGCAGTTCAGAGAACTTGCTTGCTCTAGAACTTGACAGCACGGTCATGTGGCTACATGGCGATACTTCTAGAAAGACGTCTAGGATATCACGAACCACTAATATGTCACTTAGTTCAAGAGGGAGCTTGCTTGGTAAGGCAAGGAGACATAGTCTCATAGTTTAGGCACGAGCCTAACTCTTTGACCGAGGAGAGTGTACCAGAATAACGGACGTGGTAGCACAATCATCTTTTGCTTAGCGATAGGGTCAACCATCACGCTAAGAATGACACAAATGTCCTTGTAGTTCAAAACGATAAGAGTTTCTAAGAATCTCAGATGGCCACATTATTACGCACATGCATCATTCACGAGCACGAAAGCTCGGAGGAAAGGTGGGTAATAATATGTAAGAGCATCACTTCATTAAGGGGTCATGAAACTTAGCACGACCTCTTAGTATATAAGAATGTGACACCCTAAGGTAGAACAAATAGAAGCTAATCATTGCCTCTTAATCTACGGATTACAACATTTTGACCTGGTCCTAGATATGACGAGGTACTGGAGTTTGTTTCTCCTGACATCCGATATGGTTTGTCATGACGGACCACAAGAGTATCTTGCATCAGCATACACCAATGCATAGTTACCACCTGGCTACCAACTAGTAGACAAAGGTCGGAAACAACAAGGGGGAAGGAACATGCTTAGGATGGAATCCCGAGATGTGGATGCATAGATTATCAATCTTCCGAAAACCAATGCATAGAAGGGAGGGTGTGGCAGAGTCACGAGTATAGATGCGAGACTCATGAGGAGTACTCTTGTCCTGATATTTTTGGTTCCATTAAAGAACATTTGCCATAGCTAGTGGTAGGGAAGTCCTTAATTCTCGAAATTTAATCGTGGCAAAGACCACAAGCTTGAAGGCTAGAATTGTAGTACTAGCCATCCTGAGGTAATATTTGAACATTAACCACATGGGTCGAAGGAATGGACCTTGGGTTAAAGATCAGCTTCATGTACAAGATTCTCAACACCAGAATCCAGCACAATCCGGGATCTTCGGTTCAAGTCCAAGGGTTAAAACCCGAGAGAGAAGTAACTACTACTTGAGTGATGCAGCATACACTGCAATATAGTAATCACAAGGTAGCTTCCAAAAGAAGAAACAACTTTTGAAGTACCCAACAAATAAAAAGGAGGCACACGAGGCAAAAGGAAACCTCGAAGCCAAGAACAGAACACTATGGATCCTACAATATAATATTGTGGGCGCATAATATGGAGAGATCATGATGGAAAGGAATCTTTTATACGAAGAAGAGCAAAGGGAACAAGGAATCCACAACACACACAACTCTAGAGAACTCTACACTAGGTCAACTGGTTGAGAAACGACATGCCCGAAAGGCGCCTAAGTTTTGAAAGACTAGAAGAGATATCAAAACTTTTCCAAAGTCAAAACAAGATAAGATGACCAAGAGTTAGAGCAAAACTAGACAAGGAGAAAAACAAGCATACTACAATTTTCGCAAATACTTTTCATCTTTGAAATAGTTTTCTCAAGCACTAGACACAACATCGACCAATAGCAAAGTTTTCCTACGGTCGGTACTGCTCTGATACCAAGGACTGTGACACCCCCGGGATCAGGGTTAAACAAATCCAGACCTTAGCCTGACATTAGCTTAACCTAGAGCTCGAGGATATCTAGTGAGAAATCGGTAACACAACATTAACCCTGCGACACAAAAATTATTACAGCAAGCTCATAACTGAGCAAAGGACCAAAATATTACAAGCAGAGGTCACTAACCACAAACATCAAACAACGGAAGGCAAATTATGCTATTAAGTATAGCAAACTTAACAAATGGCCTAAGAGGCCTGAAGCATAACGATGATGTCCCAGCCCATAGATTCCAGGCTGCCGGCCGGGAACCCAAGCTACTCATCGGTGTCGATGTCATACCAAACTAATCTTTAGAGAACACTTATTCTGCTACAAAAGTATCAACAAAGCAAGGGTGAGTACAGGGTGTACTCCAAAAGACTTATGGCTGGTGGGGTTATTTTGCATAAATCCATCTTTGTTTATAAAACAAGAGGGAGAAGAAGCTCGTCTATTTAGAATATTTTAAAAGGGGATAAGCGAGTGACATCTCAGAAGAATTGATCATCATCTTGATATCCACAAAAGTAATTCTCATCTCACAACTAGGATCACCCCCCGTACCCATGAGGAAGCATCCTTAACAAACATTAGTTGCAAGTTTTACGATTAGGTTCTAGTTCTCTATGATCTTAGAATTCGGTCACCAAGCGTTCATAACCGTGAACACGTCTTTTCAAAAAGATTTAACCCTACAGGGGTGTACAACTTTACCCACACGTACCAACCGACTCTTAATGCAAAGCTATTATCCCTCTTCCTTGGAAGGCCGGTAGAGGGTGGTTGGACACGACCTTTACCTTGTGTTCGCCGATACCATGAGTCACACCCTAAGGAGGGTTCTGCTATAACGGGTCAAATCCCGAAGCCGGTCCCTAGAGATGTGAGGCAAGGTTGGTTTACCAGGGGTTCCATCCACCCCAAGCAACCTCGGCCACGCTTACCTACCTATGTGAATGCACCTCCTTCACCGCCTTCAAGAACAACCAGAATGCATATGTCGAATGGAACGCCAAACTATGTGACTCATGGAATCTACTAGGAAAGTTAGTTACTCGTAAGGTTTTCCAGGCCCCGTGTGGCTATACGCTCGTCTCGGTTCCAAAGGCAAGAACTCGGTTCCTAGTGGTTGCGAGCATGGGATTGCAAAAACCACATCCCACCGTGGCCTCCCATACAAGCCTTAGCATGTTTAGCCTTTACCACTGATCTTATCTCATCAGTATACCTCGTTCTCCTATCATACTAGATTCTCTGCATTTGGTACATCATCTGGATGAACCAGCACTGATAGCTAAGCATGGCTAAGCATGACATAGATATAAGCTCTAGCAGTGCACACAAGCCAAACCTAGTTATGGTAGGAGCAGTGGATCAGGTAATATAAGCTCAAAGGAAGTAATGCAACAGATGGGATACTCTATCTATCGGTAAAACACCATAGTAGAATCGTATGCATCATGGCAAAAATTAAATACTTTGAAAGCATAGGATTATATCATGTGTGGGGCTATGCTTGCCTTGTTTATTGATACCCAGATATAGATCATTGGAAGCCTTGTACTTGACTTGATTATAGTTGGTCAAGTATTGTTCGTCGATCTTCGATGGTGTTGATCTCGATCTCGATATCGTATTATACCGGGAAGAACCAAACACCGGAAAGAAAGGGAAACAATCAACACATGGCATCGATGCAATGATCAAGCAAGGATGATGATATGACAAGTTATTTAGAGTTGAAAAGTAACCCTAAAGCATTCTTGGCAATTTAAGCGGGATCCGAAGGGTCCAAACCCTAATACATGAGGGACTTCGGAATCACCTACGGGGGTTCAATTGTTCATCTAATTAAACTTGTAATTAAATTTATTGAACTATGCATTAGTGTGAGTCTAAAGTGTAGATCTCATTTTTATGAACATTTTTATATATTATACACATTTTTCTGAGTTATAAGTAATTTTGTATTGAATTTCTAGTATTTATTCTTTTTCTAAAATTTTAAACAAAACTAGAAAATACTTTTTACACCCACGCAGAGCTAGCCACTACAGCCGACGGAGGGGCCCCAGGCCACCTCAGCATCCACGTGGAGTAGGTGGGACCCAGCGTGGTTGACTATGCTGACCGCGCGCGCTCGCTGACGTCACCATGACATCAGCAGAGGCGTTCAACACTTTTCTCACTAAGGGATGAGCTAGCCCCAGATGCTGACTCGTGGGGCCGGTGCCATGTCATATGCCACCGTGGCAGAGGTTGCACGGCGGCCACGTCAGCGACGGCGGTCAGCACCAGGTGATCACCGTCGACAGCGGCAGAAGGTGCGCGTGAGTGAGCGGAGCGGTGCCTTGGACGCAGCGCGACGCGGGCTACCTATTGGTGGCAGCGCCGCCCTAGTTTGGTCACTAGAGTGAGCGTTACGACGGAGAGCGGCGGCGGACAATGGAGCAACGGCAAGAGCGTAGTACAGAGAGGGAGGGAGATGGAGGAGAGGCTATAGAGAACCGCCAGCTCACCTAGATTCTTGCAATGAGGTCGTAGAGGCCATGCGAGGTCGGTGATGGCCGGAATCATCCACGACGATGGTGGCCGGAGACGGGGAGGGAGGGTCCGATTAGGAGCGGTAGGAGCACGTCGGCTCACACGAGAGGGGGCAAAAAACAAGGAGGACGAGGAGGTTGCGGTGGTGCTCTCAGCTATGCAAGGTACGGCCGGAGATGACAGGGCTCGCCTGTGACCTCTAGCCAGGGTTCGGGGTCGAACGGAGTCCGCATGAGAGAGAGCTCGAGAGGGAGAGGAAATGACCAGGAGAGAGGGAGAGGCGTGCGGGGTTGGTTCGTATCCATCACCAAGGGGGGCGGGGCGGGGATCTTGGCGCCGAGGTGATCGATGGCGATGGCTACGCCAGGTAGCTGCTTCTCTCCTTCGTTCGCGAGGAAGAAGAAAAGAGGAGGACGGTGAAACGGTATGTGGGCCGGGGTGGGCTGCACATGGGCCAGCTGCGGCTGCGCTGCGCGGCAGGTAGGCGTGGGAGGTTAGCTGGGCTTCAGCCTGGTTTGCTGTTAGCTCTCTTTTTTATTTGCAAAATAGTTTTCCAAATTGTTTTCTGTTTTCTCTTTTGTAACTTCAAATTCATATCTGTTTTGAGATATTTTAAAATACAAGAAGGTTTGTAAAAGTATGGAAAATATTGTAGGGACCCTTTAGAACAATTTGGGTTCCAATAATTTTGCTCTTTTCAAAATTCAAAACCTTTTGAATTGCTTTTTGAGAGAGGGGGAATTAGGGTTAGGGTTTTGCTTCATTTCTTTTGCATTCACTTTTTAAAATATGGTGCTCATGATGATGCACAACAAACCCTAATACAAGATTAACTAAAACTGGGGTGTTACAATGTCTGTCTCTCTATAGTAGTTGATATGTCATCAACATTAGAGGGCCCTGGAAAGGGAAGAAGAACGGCAATCATTGAATCCATGTTGTGGCTCCACGTTCATAGGTGGGAAGGGGTTCTACTGCGAAAGCCCTAAAGCCGCGTAAAACTTGCAATAGGTAATATAGAAGCGTCTATTTTTATTATTGCATAGGGGCATGTATTATAATGTGGCAATGACAAGTTTATGAAACTTTCTTTGAAGCTATTGATGATGATCAAAATGCTATAACCATGTCATAACACTTTACTTTTGAAGTATTACTTATTGTGCTAGTATATTTATATATTCGACGGTAGCATAATAAGATAATCCCTCACAATATTCCAGTTATCGTATTCCCCTTGTGTGTGCACCACCAAGAAAGTTCTTTGGTATGAGGCGACCCATGGTGAGCGGGTGTCAGACATATCTACGTTCGCATACAGTGGGTGTAAGCCATGTTGCACTACGAATACACACAAGTTAGAACTGGCAAGCCTAGCATGTTACAGAGACATGGCCTCGGAATACAGGAGACCGAAAGGTCGAGCATGAATCACATAGTTGATGTGATCGACATTAGGGAATGTCCACCTTTGATACTGCACCGATGGCCATGATGATCGGGGGAGGTGCAGGGGATTGGGATCATGTGATCACTAAACGAGTAGAGGGATGTTCGTTTGAGTGGGAGTTCTTTTGTTTTAAGTTTGATAACATAATTAAAACTTGAACTCATTATTATGAACATGGTCTAAACACTTTGCAAATCCATTATAGATGTCTCGCCCACCCACGTTCAACCTTAGCACTTTCCTCGAGAAGGACAAGCTGAAAACTGATGGAACCAACTTCACCGCATGGTTCCATAATCTTAGGATCCTCCTAGTCCCCTACAAGTTTACTTATGTCATTGAGGCTAAGCTTCCAGCTAAGCCTGCAGATTCCGCCTCCCAGGATGAAAAGAATGTCTGGCAGTCCAAGGCGGACGATTTCTCCCCATCCAAAGTGGAATGCTCTATGCCATGGAGCCGGAGCTTCAAAAGCATTTTGAGAAGATGAATGCTTTTGAGATCATTGAGGATCTCAAGGCTGTCTTTGCTCCACAGGCCCGTGCAGAGAGGTATGATGCTTCCGAGCTCTTCTTCTCTGCTAAAATGGAAGAGCATAGCAGTATTAGTGAGCATGTGGTCAAAATGTATAGCTATGTTAAGCGTTTGAACGCCCTGCATTGCAAAATCCTGGAGGAGCTCGCAATTGATAGGGTGCTGCACTCGCTGCCCCTAGCTATAAGAGCTTTGTGATGAAGTACAACATGCAAGGGATGACTAAGAACCTTGTTGAGGTGTTCGCCATGCTCAAAACTGCTGAGGTTGAAATCAAGAAGGAGCACATAGTGTTGATGGTCAATAAGACCACCAATTTTAAGAAGCCGAGGCAAAAGGGAAAAGGCAAGGGCAAGAAGTCCAAGAAGGATGGCAAGATCGTTGCCAGTACCTCAAAGACTGCCAAGCCCGGCCCTAAGCCTGGCACTACATGCTACTACTGCAAATGGGGTGGGCACTGGAAACGCAACTGGCCCAAGTACCCTGAAGACAAGCGAGCTGGCAAGATAGCCACCAAGGACAAAGGTATATGTGATATACATGTTATTGATGTGTTCCTTACAAGCGCCAGGAGTAATACCTGGGTATTTGATACCGGATCTGTTGCTCATATTTGTAACTCTCAGCAAGATCTGCAGAGTAGGAGGCGCCTAAGGAAGGATGAGGTGACGATGCGCGTGGGCAATGGTTCAAGTGTCGAAATGATGGCCATCGGCACCCTGCATCTCTGTCTGCCGTCAGGATTATTTTTGGTTTTGAATAAATGCTACTATGTACCCGCATTGAGTATGAATATTGTGAGTGGGTCTTGCTTGTTGCAAGACCGTTATTCGTTTAAATCAGGAACAAATGGTTGTTCAATTTATATGAACGATATTTTATATGTTCATGCTCCTGTGTGTGATGGTTTATTCTTACTTGATCTCGATTGTAGTACACACATCCATAGTGTTAATGCTAAACGTTGTAAGCATAATGATGATAATTCCATGTTTATGTGGCATTGCCGTCTTGGTCACATTGGCGTAAAACGCCTGAAGAAGCTTCATTCCGAAGGGCTTCTTGGATCATTGGATTTCGAATCCCTTGATACATGTGAGCCATGCCTCATGGGTAAGATGACTAGGACACCATTCTCCGGGACAGTGGAGAGAGCTGTAGACCTACTGGGAATCATACATTTGGATGTATGTGGACCAATGAGCGTCTCAACACGCAATGGTTATCGTTACTTTGTTACCTTTACTGATGACTTAAGCAGATATGGATATATCTACTTAATGAAGCACAAGTCTGAAACCTTTGAAAATTTCAAGGGATTTCAGAAAGAAGTAGAGAATCAACTTAACAAGAGAATCAAGCATCTTCGATCGGATCGAGGAGGCGAGTATTTGAGTTATGAGTTTAACATGCAATTGAAGGATTGTGGGATTATCCCACAGCTTACGCCAGCCAGAACACCACAGAGTAATGGTGTGTCAGAATGTCGTAACCGAACCCTATTGGATAGTGTGCGGTCCATGATGTCTTTAACTGATTTGTCTGTGTCTTTTTGGGGATATGCGTTAGAAACCACTGCTTTTATTTTAAACCGAGCACCATCCAAATCCGTGGAGACAACCCCATATGAGATATGGTATGGACAGAAGCCAAAGTTGTCATTTCTGAAAGTTTGGGGTTGTGAGGCTTACGTTAAGAAACTGCAGCCTGACAAACTCGAACCCAAATTGGAAAAACGTATCTTTGTGGGATATCCAAGGGAAACCGTTGGGTATACTTTCTACAACCAAGCCGAAGGCAAAACGTTTGTCACAAAAACTGGCACCTCTCTCGAAAAAGAGTTTCTTGCTAAAGGAGTTAGTGGAAGGAAAATTGAGTTAGATGAAGTTGTTGACCCTTCTCTCCAAATTCCAAGTAGCGCAACGGAAGTTGTTCCAAAACCACTCTCCAACATGGAGGAAGAGCCCAATGATGATGATCAAAACAACAACATCAAGATTCCTGAGGTTCGCAGGTCTACAAGAATTCGTGCCACTCCTGATTGATACAGTAGCCGTGTGATGTCTGTCATCCTAGATGAACAGGAGGAACCTGCAAACTACAAAGGAGCTATGGATAGTGCCAACTCCGAGAAATGTCTAGAAGCCATGAAATCCGAATAGGATCCATGCATGAGAACCAAGATTGGACCTTGGTAGATCTTCCAGAAGGCCGCAAGGCCGTGGAAAATAAATGGATTTTTAAGAAAAAGACAAATGTGAATGGTAATGTGACCGTTCACAAAGCTCGACTTGTCACAAAGGGGTTTCGACAAATTCAAGGAGTTGATTACGATGAGACTTATTCTCCCGTAGTGATGCTTAAGGCTGTCCGGATTTTAATAGCAATTGCTGCACATTTCGACTATGAAATTTGGCAGATGGATGTCAAGACTGCATTCCTCAATGGTCACATTGATGAAGAGTTGTATATGATGCAACCGGAAGGTTTTGTTGATCCTAAGGATGCTAGAAAGTTGTGGAAGCTTCAACGGTTCATTTATGGATTGAAGCAAGCATCTCGGAGCTGGAACCAACGTTTTGATCAAGTGATCAAGAGTTTTGGATTTGTCCAAAATCAACAAGAGTTCTGTGTTTACAAGAAAGCGAGTGGGAGCTCAGTTGGTTTCTTAGTAGTATATGTGGATGGCATATTACTCATGGGAAACGATGTGGATCTTATGAGAAGCGTGAAAGCATATTTGAGTAGTCAATTTTCCATGAAGGATCTAGGTGAAGCTGCATACATATTAGGAATCAAGATCTATAGAGATAGATTAAGGCGCATAATTGCATTAAGTCAGAGTACTTACATCGAAAAGATTTTGAAGAGGTTCAAAATGGACAATACCAAAAGGCGTTTGGTACCAATGATGAAGAATTGCAAAATGAGTATGACTCAATGTCCAGTAATGGATAATGATAGAGAAAATATGTCTTACATCCCCTATGCCTTAGCCATAGGATCTATCATGTATGCAATGTTAAGTACGCGACCTAATGTGGCATTGGCTCTTAGTTTGACAAGCCGATACCAAAGTAATCCAGGACCAGATCACTAGACAACTGTAAAGAATATCCTAAAGTATCTGAAAAAAACAAAGGATATGTTCCTAATCTATGGAGGAAGTGATGAAGCTCTAAACGTAACGGTTACGTGGATGCGAGCTGGAACTCAGATCATGATGACTCGAAGTCTCAGACAGGATTTGTGTTCCTAGTGAGTGGTGGGGCGGGAAGCTAGAAGAGTAAGAAGCAGCCGGTGGTGGCGCAATCTTCAATGGAGTCTGAATACAGTGATGCGGCTGATGCAGCGAATGAAGTTGTTTGGCTAAGGAATTTCGTCATCGAACTAGGACTTTTTCCAAATGCGCAAGACCCCGTGACGATCTATTGTTATAACACGGGAGATATTGCAAACACAAAGGAACCAAGGACTCATTCCATGGCCAAACACATCAAGCTAAGATTTCACGTCATCCGACAGAATGTTGACAAAGGTGAAGTCAAGATTTGCAAAGTAGATACGGAACTGAATATGGCAGATCCTTTGACCAAAGCTCTCCATCAGGAAAAGCACGAACAACACCGAGATTCCATTGGTGTTAGGTTCCTTCCTATGGTAAACTAGTTTTATTTTTACTCTAGTGCAAGTAGGAGACTGAAGGAGTTATGCCCTAGAGGCAAATAATAAAGTGTATTATTTGATATATCTCCTATATGTTCATAATATGTTTCATACTCAGCTATAACTGTGTTAATACGAAACGTTAATACACGTGTGGTATGTAAACAAACCGTGTCTCTAGTTACCTCTAGCAAACTAGTTAATTGGTCATGAGGATAGTCTAGGTTTCAAGATCATGGGCATTTATGCCAATTGACAATGGGGTCATGTTATTAGTTGAATAACATGATAGACAAACATCCGACTGTTATATCTTGAATGAGATCTAGTTACAAAGTTCACCATTGATGATAAAACACAGAGAACCTCGCAACCTGATCCTTTGACTGTGAGGTAATGCAAATCACCATTCTGGAGGAAGCTTAGATGGTTATCAAGAATCATCTTGTAACAGGGTAATCAAAAAGGTACCACTCAGGTTTTCCAAAGGGATGCGTAGAGGAGTACATATCAAGACCAGGATTTGTCTAATCCATGTAACGGATAGATACATGTGGCCATCTCGGTGACGTTGCATTATTGAAGCTTGCAAGCATGTGACTTGGTCACAAAATGCAACGACATGAGAACGAGTAAACAAGTTCATTGGTAACGATACCGAACTAAGGTATGGGGATACCTAAGATCAAGTCTCGAATGAATTAGGTATCATATGGCAAAGGGAACGGGAAACGACTATCTCACGGTTTGAGCGATTATATTCATGAAACGCACGGGGGTCACATGGCCATCCAGGTCCCTCTGTTGATCATTGATGTGATAATAGTCTCGATCATGTCCAGAGTGTTTCCAAACCGAAGGATGTCACGCTTAAGGGTAGGGACGCTTAGGGTAGATGAGGTATCATAGGAGAAATAGAGAAAGAGAAACCAGAATAGTTCCAGGTAACATCCGATGGAGATCGAAAGGGGTCCGAAAGGTGTTCCAGAGTGAAGGAATAATATAATATGTGTATTTGAATGTTAATTGGAGAATTAATATTAAATCTATATTTTATTTTATTATTAAAGGCTTCATAATGCTAATGGGCCTCACCCAAAGGGAGGCCCAATAGGGCATGGCGCCTAGGGAGAGGGGGCAAGCCGGCTTGGGCTTGGTGGGCCGCCCCTGTGGGCCCACCTAGGGCCGGCGGCTGCCCCTAGGTGGCCGGTGGGTGTGGGGTTTAGTCCCACACCGCCCGGCCCCTGGGTGGTGCGCCCCCCCTCCCACTATATATAGGGATCTCCCCTCCCCCTTTGGAATCATCCCATTTCCTCTCATTCTCTCTCTCATCCATTGAGGACTTCTCCATAATATTGGAGAGGACCTAGGTGAGTACTCCACCTTCACACCACCATCGTGTGATCAGTGATCTAGCATCTATTTCTTCTGTTGCTCGGGTGGATCAGAGTCCGGTTGACGTCTCCTACACCAGACGCGTGACGAACTTCGGAGGCACCACACTTGGGGTGCTGCTCGTTTTCATCAATATACGCCTTCCTGCGTAAGGCATGCCTCGGTCTTCAAAGTTATGAATATCGTCTCTCTCCTCCGTTACTTATGTCTACATAGTATAGATCTTGGTATTAGTGTTCAAGTAGATAGAATTTTTTTGTTTTCTGCTACGGAACCCTTCACCGGTCCGCCAGAACTGGCGCCGGTTTTTCTGGCCGCTGCGTCGGCACCGCCGGACCTGGCGCCAAAACTCCCTTGTCACCAATTTCCTGTCCATGCACTTGCTCCAACCTAATTTTTTGTGTTCTAGTTGAGTCTCCCTATGGAGTATACACTCATTTGCTTGTTTTGCACTTCGGTTTTGTGTGCTCCTTGTGTAGGTTCCGATCATGAGTTTGACCCCGACACTGCCAAGAAGCGGAAGTAAGCTGTGTCTCAGGCTCCTCCTCCTCCGTATGGCCGTTCAAGTCTCCATCTTACCAAGCGCCAAGAAGCATCCGCTAGTGCTGCAGCTGTCGCGGGTGGTTTAGGCTCAGCTCATGCTCAGAGGGGACTTAAGAAGAAAGTTTCTGCTAGCCGGACTGCTGATAAGGGCAAGGTCACTCTTGGTCCTACTGAAGAAGAAACTCCTCCCAACTACAACACCGATTCGGATATCAACATGAAACAGTGGAGGGATCTTCAAAGGAGAATCTGTATCGCTTCCATGATCGCACCTATCAAGGCCCTGACAAGTACTTCTGGACTGACACTCAGCGCTGATTCTGGGATGACTTCTACAATGAGCTCGCTTGCTTGAGGAGGGGCATCATTGTGTCTCCCATGTATCTTAATGAAGATCACTATGAACGCTACATCAAAGCAGATTTTCTATATATTGATGCGGCTCTGAAGAAGATGGATATCTATGATCTCACCACCATCAATGTCAAGCTCATGCCTGAGGCTCTCCGCCAGTTCCACTGCACCGTATACTTTCACTCTGATGCAGCTCGATCTATCTCTTGGATGACCGGTACCAAGCCGTACATGACCACTTTTGATGACTTCTGTTCTGCTTTGGGTTATCCTCCTGAGAGAGCTTCTAGATTCTGTATTCACTCCGAGAAGGCCTTCAGTAATGACCGCATTCTCCAGTGTTACCCTAAAGACCCAAGCCATGTTGCTCCTAGTCTGACTGGTATGTTCTACTATTATATGGTCCTTGGCAAGTTTTTTCGCCACAATCTTGTGAGCAAGGCTGGTGATGTTGTTGAATATTCGTGGTCACGACAAGAATCTAATGTACTATTGTGACCCTCGCCGCCTAAGGAAGATTGATGGCTGTGATTTTATCTATTCTGAGATTCAAAGGTCTGTTGAGAAGCGCATGACTCCCAACTATTGCTAGTACATTCAGCGTCTGCTCAATGCCATTGTTCCTAATAAGTGCTTCCCTCCGGATCCGTGCAAGGAGATGGACATCTATACCTTGCCTCTTTGGGGTACTCATGTTCACCTACCAAATATGAAGCCATCTGAGCAACGCACCAAGCTTCTCCATGACCCATTCATTGCTGGTTCTAGCTCTCGTTGTCCTCTTCCCCACAAGAAAGGCCTTGCCAGGTTCTTCAATGGCCTTTGGGATATGTGCAAGTCCTCCTATGATGTTTCCCATCGTAGTCTCGAGCTCAGTCAAGAGAATAGGAGGAACATAATGCTTTCTTGGCTGAGCGTGGTCGCCTAGTGCCAGATTTGGGCAGTGCTTTGACTCCCATGCCCTATTTGGACTTTGAGAAGCCCCCACTGGATGAGGACATGTTTCGGGGCTTTGAGCCATCTTTGCTGCCCGGCTTTGATACTTCCAGCTCCTCTCAGTGTCGGTCTGCTGCCCCTACGGGTAATGATGGTGAGGATCAAGACGATGAAGAAGAAGACAAAAACAAGGACGAGGACGAGGACGAGGAAGAGGATGAGGAGGATGATGATCCATTTGCTGGCTAGATATTTTCCTCCGCTCTCCTCTTTCTTTTTGGTGTATCAATGCCAAAGGGAAAGAAGAGAGTAGAGTCTGCCTTTATGCTATTTATCTTGTGCACAAACCTCGCTACGTTTATTTGTCTCTTTATGGGCTTGTGCTTCTATTTTCTTGATCAGACTATTTGCTTTCATGTGTGTGTCTGGACAAGTTTTTGTTTTATCATTATTGTACTTGGATATCCTATTCATGTGTGCTTAATTTCTGTACTATTATGTGCTAGTTATCCTTGTCTTTAACTTGTCTTTCCATGCTTGCTTCCTAAGGATTTTGGGGGAGCTCTCCATATACCAAAATAGGTGCACCTTGCATTCAAACGCAACATCTTCCATGTGCACACCTTATGGGGGAGCTCTCTTAAAATCTTCCAAGGAAATGTCTTTTAAAATCCTATTATATTATCTGTGTATGACTCTAGCTCGTTTTGTCATCATCAACCAAAGAGGGGGAGATTGAAAGGGAAAAATGCCCTTATCCAGTTTTTGGTTAACTATGACATCGGAGTTAGAGAGCGGACTAATGTTTCTACTAGTGTTCCTATAGGTGATAATCCATGTTTGATGATGAGAGGTGGTAGGTGACCCCCCCCCATTCATTTATGAAGTGAAGAGCCGTGTTTTCGTTACTTTTCTCTCTTATTTGTCTTTGAGTCTAGTAGGAAGCACCGCACTATTAAGAGGGGTGATCTTGATGCGCTCTTTGGGGATGTTCTTCACCACACACTCACCATATCATCTTCAGCCATACACCCACTAAAGGAGAGACATAAAGTCGTTGTGAAAAGGGCTAGAAAAAGGGTTGTGCGAAATCGGCATGAAAACCGGTGCCGTCGGAATTTCTGGTCACCATCAAAAATTCCTGACGCACATCGGAATGGCTCACTGCAGAGGGTTTCGATTTTCCGTCGGAAATCTCGGTCGCCGCCGGAACTTTCAGCGCCGCAACCGATCCGCTAGAACTATGGCCGGAATTTCCGGCGCACAGTTCGGCCCCGCCGGACTTATTGCCAGTTTGGCCGCAGGACCCTCCAAACGACTCCTTTTTCACCCCGGACTATAAATACCCCTTTCTTCTCCACTAAGAGATAGGCATTCTATTACATACTCATTCTTGAAGCTCTCTCTCTCTCCATTGTTGAAACACAGTTCCTTGAGGATCTCCCATTCTACCCAACCAATTCCAAAAATCCCTTTGGTAGAAAGAAAGAGGAGGTCCTGATCTACGTTTCCACCAAGCCAAAGTTCATTCCCCCTTGAGTTCATCGAGTTAGCTTGTTACTCTAGTGTTTGTGGGGAACCCTAGGCGGCTAGGGTCGCCCGGAGGCATTTGTCTTATGATTTTCTCCATGAAAAGTTTGTGAGGGTTTGGAGACTACCTTAAAGTCTACCACGAGTAAGTGAGCTATTCCTTCGTGGGATAGGATCAGAGAAGAAGGTGAGCCTTCGTGGCGTTGGGGAATCCTTCGTGGAACCTTACACCTCTCCAACGTGACGTAGCCCCCTTCCCAAAGGTGGTGAACACGTGAATACATCTTCGTCTCCACGTGCTTTGGTTATTCCTTAAACTGATCTCTTACTTGTGTTGTTTACTTTGTGATAGCCTTCGTGCTTGAAGTATCTTGTATCATCATCTAGGTTGCCTCACCTAGCTTGCATTTAGGCACACTTATATTCCGCAAAGCCTAAAACTTACAAAAGATTACAAAGAATTTTGTACAAACCTATTCACCCCCTCTAGGTAAACCATCTTACACTTTCAAGCAATGTCCATGCCGGCAGAGCATGAGACATCAGTTGTTGGATTGATATCTATCTCCATGGCGGAGGGCTTAGGAATGGCGGGGGACGAAGGCTCAGTGGGGCCTATTACAGTCTTGGCAAAGGAGTCGAGGGAGCAGCGGCGAGAGAAGACTTGGAAAACATTTCGTGAATATTTTTGGACCCCCAACATCTTTGGAGGATCGCTTTAGACCAACACCGGACTTCTTCCTGAAACGTACTCACTATAAGTATAGGAACTGAATGGGTGCAATACAACTTAAAGTCGGAGAATGAGAATACTTACACTACAACAGGTGCCTTGGTTAAGGGGATGCTGGTGGATTTCTTCTTCTTCTCTGCCTCTGAGGCAGCAGTGGATTCCTTGGAGACTCGACTCTCCATTTTCTTCTTCTTGCCCTCGGCATTAGCGTTAGAGGTGGAGCTCTTTCGCTTTCGTGCTGCCAGAGCTAGAGGATCCTTGGAGGCATCATTGTTGGACACCACCTAGATATCCTTCAGCTTGGGATCATAGACCTGGGAAGCCATCTGATCCGCTGCCAAGGTCGCCAGCTGTAGGAAAAAGGTGTGTTAGTTTGGTGACTTCAAGACGGAAAAACCTTAGAGTACATATAACGAGCAATAGAGGAAACAGAAGTTACCTCTGGGCACTTGCCGCATTCGAACATGTCAAAGGTGATTTTGAAGCCACGCTTCCTGTCCTTCACCTTGACTATGTCCTTAAGCCGGAGCTTGATGGAGTAATTCGAGAAGTTGTCCCGCGAGATTCACATGGGATCTTTCCTATACTTGGAGTACATGCACATCACCTCAGTGCGGTGCTGCAGAGGTTGGATCCGCCTAGTGAACCAACACATGGCTAGGTCCAAGCTGGTCAAGCCTCCATCTACGAGCCAGTCGATCCGCCTTATGGTGCGGTTGGCTTCTTCGTCAGACGGGAGGGAGGCTTGGGACCTCTAGGTGGGAGCTTTAGTGGGGCCCCATTTACAAAGTCGAGGTATGTGTCTTGGCAGTCAGGCAGAGGAATATCTGGGCCATAAAAATATGTATGCTGCCAGTTCTTGCAAGACTCGTGGCCCACGATGTCGGGGAAGCGCCGACTAGGCCGGATCTTCAAGCTAATGGTTCCACAAATCCAATAGTTCATCCTTGGACTCTATGGACTCTCTCTTGACGGTAAAGAAATAGTTAAACAGATCTAACCTAGGCTTGATTCCTAGGTATCCTTTGCACAAAGCTATGTAGTTGCTAAGTACGAGGATGTTGTTGGGAGAGAGGTTATGGGGGAGTACCCAGAAGTAACGAAGGACGTTCAGGAAGAAGTCGGAGACTGGTAGGCTTACGCCATGTACCAACTGAGCTTTGAGGTACACCTTCTCTCCGACTTGGGGGAAGGAGTCACCTCGCCAGCCGGCGCTGGCCGCCAGACCAAGCCCTTCGTCGCAGGGAGATATCCCTCGGCGATGAGCTCTTGCAGATCTTCGGTGGAGAGATCAGAACCTCTCCACACTCCCTTGTGGGAGCCGCCCTCTTCTTCTGCAGCGTCTGGCGCCGCTTGTCTTTGGTCACCACCGGTGGTTTCCACCACGGAAGAGAGAGGAACGATGACCCCCTCCAGCGGGACAGTTACTCACTGGGATGGCTCCGTTGAAGCCTCGGGAGTCACCGCCGTTGAAGTAGCGTTGGTGCTCTAAGCCATTGTGTAGGGGGGGATAGAGAAGGTCGAAAGCTCTGGTTAGGGTTTTCTGTCGAAGAGCTTGAACGGTCGCGTGGCTGGAGGAAGAAGATGACGCATGGGAAGAATGTGGGTAAAAGTAAAACCTAAGCCACAGTTAATATATATAGGCCTAGCGTCAAGATTCGTGCAAAAAGATCTAACGGTCACAGTGTTGCTGACGTGGAGATGAGCATGCGCGGTAATTTCGCCATGTCCTTCGTCTTTGCCCTTTAACGTTTCAGATTTTGCACGCGTAAAAATAGCTAATGATTAATTCACTGCCTTCTATGAGTTTTGAGGTAGCATAGGCTGTAGCCTACGTCATCTTCTAACCGTTGAAGTGGAGAGGTCACATCTGAAGATTTCATCAAAGACGGAAGATATCCGACTCTGGAAATGAAGACTCAAAGAATCTCCGTCTACATTACGAAGACGGAGAGGACTGCAGGGTTCTTTGGGAGACCTTCGAGATATTGCTTGACAGATTGCCGGCATCACCTAGACAGAGCATTCAAGATTGAAGGGCAAGATGGCGCAAGATCTCAAAGTCCTCTAGCATGTCTCTAAACCAGCTAACCCGGGTGACCCAGAGTTGGTAGCATGGCCCATGGCCTACTGGGTGGCCTAGTTAGATGGATCCAAAAGGGAGGCCCATGCCAGATACAAGAAGGCTACGTAGGAGTCACCAACATACTTGGAGCCTTGGAGTACAAGACATAAACACTAGTTAGTATTAGTGTAGGACTCTGTAACTTGTCTGGCAAGGTCCTTTACCTGTAACCCTAGGTTTTGGTGCCCTTATAAGCCAGACCTTTAGGACACAACGTCAGATATGATACACAACAGCCTCACACAGCGAACGAATATCTGTAACTCGTTGTATTGCCATTGTAGTGATTTATAGCAGGAGTAGAGTTCCGCCACCGTTGTGGGACTCGAACCTGGGTAAGTTATGTTACCTCGTATCCGCCAACTCTCTGCCTTACCCCACGTCTCTAAACACACTCTGTGAGGACCCCTCCATAGCGTACTCATCGGCAATACCACGATATATCATCATCAGATCGATGTAGTTATCATTCTCTCTACATAATAGTTATCCACCTATTACTTATAGAGTTATTCGGCTAGGTGTTCCAACATAGCTATCATCACCAATTCGATGTATTTACCATACCCTTTAGGTAAAAGTTATCCACCCACAACAAATAGAGTTATCCCCCTAATCAGCTTATAGTTATCAACTGATTCCATATGGAGTTATCTAGGTGTTTAGGATAGAGTTACCCATATGCCTACCGTATAGCTATCACCATCAGATCGATGTATTTACCATGGTCTCTATGTAGTTATCCAGCTGTTTACAATATAGATATCATCGCCAATTAGCTTGTACTACAACATGGCTATCATCACCAATTCGATATAGTTACCCACCCTTTAGATAAAAGTTATCCACCCACTTCTTATAGAGTTATCCACCTAATCAGGTTATAGTTATCAACTGATTCCAAATGGAGTTATTCATCTGTTCAGGGTACAATTACCCATGTGTTTACCATATAGCTATCGTCACCATATTGATGTAGTTATCATGCTCTCTATGTAATAGTTATCATCCGGCTAGGTGTTACAACATAGTTATCATCACCAATTCGATGCAGTTACCACACTCTTTAGGTAAAAGTTATCCACCCGCTGCTTATAGAGTTATCCACTTGATCAGCTTATAGGTATCAATTGATTGCATATGAAGTTATCTAGGTGTTTAGGATAGATCTCAATTGCAATTGTACTCTTGTATCTCAATTGCAATTGTACTCTCATTTGTTGGCCAAACTCTCGCGTTTAGCAACGCAACCTCACTAGAGTGCGCGGATTTGGAATCATCGTATGTGCGGCAGCGCTCGCTCTATGGGAAGTCTGTCGGAATGTCCTCCAGGGGTTGCCATTCGTAGTAGCTTGGGGATTCTTGTGTGTCGGCGCCATTCCGAAGGCGGGTACACGTCGACGCAATGCTATCTGAGCGCTCACATGATTTCCCATCCCTAGACTAGCAACTATGTAACTCTGTGATGATAGCTATATCATAAACTCGTGGGTAACTCGTGCGTGATGGATCCGCCAGTAATTGAAACCGATAGGTAGTTGTGTCCAAATTTTAGGATTTTGCACTAATACAAATGATATCAATAATTTTGGTCTTTTTATGGATGCATGTAAAAGAGTCTCAATATAACCAGTTCATAAGCTGGATAACTTACATACATTAGTCTGGATCACTAACGTGCTACAGGTGGGTAACTTTTAGGTTCAAAGGAATATTTTCAAAACATATCAATATGGGATTTAGTTTTTGAAGATCTCGTCATGACTAGTCTAACGGTGAAAACGGATCCTAAATCGAACAAACGGTTTAATCTATAAAATATTTTGAATTTTTATATTTGAATTCTGCTAGCTAATTTTTTTTTGTCGTAAACTGTTTCCGTACTACTGAAGGAAAGCTCTCTATGAAAAACTCCATTCCGGTCTCGTCTCGCGATAGACTAGCTGTCGAAAGGCGCGCTATCTAAACGCCCGCTGGATGGGTTCTTCCAACGAGCGCAACTGCGTAGTCACGTCCTCCAGAGGTGGTGCTGCTCGGCGATGATCTTGTAGAACTAGGTTGATCCTTCGCTATTATTTCTTTCTTTTTTGACACAAACCTTCGCGTCTGTTCTGTTGGACGAGATTGGATAGAAAAACTGAATTAGCGTGTGCTTTGTGTGATTACTGGGTGGGCACGCACGTTGATAGGGCGTCATATATATTAGAGGGATACACGCGTTTTTCTGCGCCACCAACATTACGCTTTGGCATTGTGCGGTGAAATCACAGTGGGACTTGTGCACACTTGTAGTGTATATCAATGACTATCTCTGAAATTTTCTTCGGAATTTTTTGATACTTTTAAATGTAAATTTTTTGAGTTTTCAAAATAAAGAGTTCCATGTAGCTCGGGAACCATTTGCCCACTCTCTATTGTAGAACTACATAAGAAATATAGCCTGCACAATGAAATAATATATGTGATATACCTAAAGATATATAGTACTACCTCCATTCCATAATATAAGCTTTTTTAAAAAGCTAAAATAACTTGCTAAAAAGTCTTATATTTTGTAACGGAGGGAGTAGTTGATTAATTAGTTTGGACAGTGACTCGAACCTCACGTATGCTTAAAAAGCAATAACGAAAAATTCTCAAATGGCTGAGCATCTTAGGAGTTAACTTAGTTAACTTAGAACAGAAAACATGTACACATCAACATTACATACTGACTAATCTTCTTCTTTCACGCATCACATTTCGTAAGAGAAAAAGATCTCATGTTTCACATTTTGCAAGAGAAAATAGAGCGACGAAATAGAAAGCATCCTATCTATTTTCCAATATTAAGCGCAAAGTATTCCTCAACCTCCCGTCCTTTGTGCCTTTCTGGAGGCCCTTCGTCTCTGACGCGGCCTGTTCCCGCCATTGTACCCCAAGTGGTGAAGTCCGTGGTGGTCTTGAGGTTGGCCGTCATCGGAAGCTTCGGCAAGAACTCGGTGGTCTGCACTGCTAGTGTATAACTTCATGAATTTAATGGAGAAAAGTATACATAACCCCCACAAGTATTCAATTTGGAACAGAGAAACCCCACAACTAAAAATCGGCTTACATAATCCCTTTAAGGCCTTGTTTTGTTGTAATGCTTTTTAGGGGATCAGTGAGAAAATATCCACCGGGATTGGGTGAATCCACTCCCCTCACCCAATCCCCTCAAAATCTCTCCCTTTCCCTTTCAATTTCTGGCACTCAAAAACGTCGCTGGGGTACTGGGTGTGCCTCATAGATCCACGACGCGTGTCAGCGAGAGATTCCAAAAAGTGAGGGAAGGGTCGCGTTTTGACCTACATGCCTATTTGAGGGTTTCAACAGGGATATTTGGGGCAGATACCGTCTAATCCCTAACTACAAAACAATATAATGAGAATTCTCGGGTATCTTAAGCTGGCCGATAAATACTCTACAAAACCTGCCAATACCATCTTGCAAAACAAGGTCTAAGTTAACTAAACTAGAAAAATAGCCCCCAACACCGGTTTAGGTGTTTTGAAGAGTGGTTTTTCTGACATGGCGGCTGTCAAGCACCAGGTAGGCGTGTTAACAGTTAGACAGTAGCGCGCAGCTGAAAATTCTCCTCTCTGTGCGATTCTGACACCCAGTACACCAAACAATCGGAGTAGACCACAATCTGATCAGTAGGCCAACAATTCCTAGTAGGAAGAATTTATTTCCTCCCTGAAGCACCGGTACATAAAAAGACATGCCCTATTTACAATCTGAGGCAATGTACACAAATATATATATTGAAGCCGAAGTTGAAAAAAAAAGAGTGCACTACATACAAGTACATAGAGAAACAAATCAACGCATACCTATCGCTTGCAGTAAGAATTGAAGAAACATCTTACACTTTAATCACGTTAGATGCCTGCATGAGTATTAGGCTGGACTGTAGATAATTTGGACCTTTCAATTAGCAGTGTTAACTGACACCGCAGGAGTGCATGATGCTCAAGAAATAAACTATGCCTGCACTCCAAAAAAGGTGTGGGAGCAATGCTAGTACCTGAACTTCAAATATGTTGGGGCATCCGGCTTCAGAGCCGACTGATATTGCAGGCACGCATGATACCTAAGACCTAAAAATGCACCTACAATGCAAAAATATGTGCTAGCATGTTGACAGCGAATAGGCTGCACTTTGGTAGATACAATTCAGTACATCAGAATAAAGAAAAGATGAACAAAATGACAAGATAGAATAGTGATTTAACAGGAATTTTGAACATGTTCTTTACTGAAAGTTTCAGAAAAACTCACGTTGATGAGTTGCATTATTGCATCTGTCATTTTCGATGTCTCTAGCTGTAATGTATGTGACTGTTGCATTTCCATGCTCTAAATCGGTTGCTACAGAACGCATCCTTGTATATAAATCAATTACACCAACATCTGCCTGGCCATTGACATCACTAAAACCTTGTCCTCGAACTCTATCAATGTACCTCTATGATCACCTTCAGGAAACTTCCAACATAGATTTGTGCACTCTAGAGCATCATCTGAGCAGCCAGCATGGTCGGCAAGGTGATTCTTCAGTGCAGACAAAGAAAGCTTGGAGTACTCCACTGTTGACATTCCTTGCTTGCCACCAATGTACTCAAATTTCTTCTTATTCTTATTCCATACGAATTCTCCATGAAATTGAAATCGAACAAAAAAATAGTCTAGACGATTCATGGTTTCTCCTATAAAAAAATACAGAAAAGTTCAAACTTGGCATCATATATACATCACAAATACTGAACTTTCAAAGACTCCTCCTTAACACTTATAGTACCTACTCGAATTCATGTAAAATCAAAGTAATCATAATCTTACATGCTAGAATTACCAATATAATCTACAAAGGACACCATAAACAGACGAAATCATGGAATCACTACATAAATTGACCGCCAAATAAACCCTAAACCCCTACACAAAGTGCCTCGGGAGGATTGGAAAGATGGGCAACACAAAGTAAGCTACAGAGCTAGGGTTTGGGAAACTGACCTGGTGGTCGCGCTGCACTCAAATCAGCAGTACATGGTGTCGATCGTCCGTCGTAGTCGTGTTGCCGCCGTATAGAAGAGAAACTACCGCGGAGATGAAGGACGAAGCAGTCTACGCATAGGTGGAGAAGAACTAGTTTGGTCGAACCAGGTAGCAGTAGCGCATGCCGCAGGGGGTTATTGGGTTCGATCCTGTGTGGCACCGTCAAAATAGCCACGTCAGCAAAACCACTAGTCAAAACAGTCTCAACTCGTCCCAAGGGGTTCTCTGTCCGGTTTTCTGAACTTAAGGGGATTATTTGAGCCAAATTTTAGTTGTGGGGTCCTCTATTCCAAACAGAATGCTTGTGGGGGTTATATATACTTTTCTCAATCTAATGTTATACAACAGGGAAAATGTATCATTTGTAATTTCCTTTCCAAACCACGTGAAGTGGTGCTTCATTGTACCCATCACATTCTTGTTGAAAAGCTACATGTGAATTTTGTTGCATACCAAAGTAACAATAAGAGCTAAAATCTTGGGCATCTAGCAATGGCTATAATGATCCAAAAGGAGATGTCCATGCCACTGTTATTTCTCACTTAATCTGATGCAAATGGAATGTTTATTAATATTATCAAATAATAGCAGGAACTCCTAAACAAATATTTATATGTAACTAACAACCAACCAGTTATGAATAGCGTACCTCTAAAAATAGTTATGAATGGCATACAAATAATAATTCAGATTCTTCAAATTTACACTCGCAAAATCTACATATGTTATGACATTCTACCTACATCAACAATAATCCAAAAGCCAATAGTTGCACCAAGCACACTCAAAGGAAATAAACATATGTAACAAAAAGAGTGGTAGGAACTGAGGAATGGCTTGCAATGTTTTTTATGATCTTCACACAGAGACCAACCTAGATTAAAGCGTCAATACCAAATAGTAGAAGTAACCAGTTCAGTTCCATATAATCTGATAAATCTTTCAGCACATCTAGAAAAACTCTCATGTGAGAGAAATAGTGCCCATCCTTTTTGAATTTCTCAACCCTAGAAGGATTTCTACCAAAAAATAATCCTAATCATCGCAAGGAACTAGAGAAACAAAATCTAGTGGTCAGAGATACCTTTGATAGTCTGGCCATCTTAGATTCAAGCAATATTTGGTGTATGAGAAAAACTGTATTGGTCAGTTCTTACTAACCTAGACCAAAATGCACATGTAGAAGTAGTGTCACTTATACTAGGAATCACCTCGGCTGCAGCAACTAATCCCCATATTATGCCAGCGACTTGGCCTACAAATCTTCTTGCCTAGATGAGACAATATCCTCATCCATCTGTATATCTGGTGAGCTCTCTTACTTCTGCATTCAAAAAGCACTAAGGTTAAATAAGTATGTAATGAACTTGGAAAAAGGAAGAGACCATATATTACTTGCTAGAACTTGAATTCTCATGAAAAAATAGCTATTATATTGGGATACCTCCACATTTTGTTTCATGTAAGGATAAGTAAATCGTAATAAAGCTTTAAGACCACAGATATATATGAGATACATAGATAGAGAGAGATCACAACTCATGGATGTTGTTTTCGTTGCCGGCGGCGCATGTCTACCAACCTGCATCAAAGTCCACAAAAAGTCGCACAGCCACCGGGTGAGCGCAAATGCAAAGACCACTGTCAGCATGAACTCTGCACGGCAAACACGCTGTCCACAGAGGACATCAGGTGATGCATTGAGCACATTGCTGATGGGTGTGCCCTCCATGCCGGCCCACCCAGGTGCCCGTCGCCACCATCCCCTAGCCTCTGCCTCCGTCCAACACGTATGCGCCGTTGTGACCTCCTCTAGACCGTTAGCCTAGCGTCCGCAGTGCCCTAGCCCCACCTCATCTAAGCGGGTAGGGACAAAGGCATGGGGAGACGCGATGAACACAGAGGGGACGGAACAATTCAGGGGAAGCGAGAGGGGTCGGCGGCAACTTGGGAAGAGCGAGGGCGGCCGGCTGGAACCACTGCAGAAAATTGCGTGGGAGGCGCATAGAAGGATGATGGTCGCCGCCTACCTTCACTAGCACCAACTCCCCTTGGATACCTTCCCCATGGGCCCGTTTTGCTGCTGCTCGAGATACCTTCCCCTATGGCTCCCGACAGCTGGCCCTAGAACATCTCAAGCCATCTCCCTCCTCCGGCGACGACCACGTCCGGCTCCGACGTCCTGCGTCGGCTTCCTCCATTTCCTCGCCTTGAGCTTGCCCACTACAGCTCAAACTGACAGCTGACGCTGCGCACGTCCGCCGCCACGTTCTTCGTCGGACCGTCGATTTCTCTGGCCGGACGCAAGGAAGAGAAGGGGAGGGAAAGAATACGATGGGAGAGAGTTGAGGGGGTGGAGGGGATAACGATGAGATCTAATAAGCACCGCTTTGACCACTACCGCTAAATAGACCGACGCAGACTACAGGTTAACCAAAGCCAAAGGCAGAAAAAAAACCACCACTTGATCAGCTAGGCCAGCAAATAGGCTTAGAAGCGCTGCATTCTTCTAGCAAACTTAAGTTTTAGAATAATGTCGTCAGTATAAAAATCCGGGATAGTTTGTTTTATCTTTTGAGGTAATAGAGGAATTTGTTTTGTTATGAGGTGCGCTCGTGGTTAGTTTCGGCGTGCGAGAATTTTTGCTATCATGTGTAGTGGCATATTGTTTAAAATTTGGTGACGTGTGACACCGGACACCGCACAGCTTATATTTTAAATATTTCGCCCGACCCATATTAGTTGACATATATTTGTCAACTAATATGGGTTGGACGGAGTAGTAAAGAAAAAGCAAAGGTCTTACACTGTCATTTTCCATCTATAAACCATGGATATGTAGGGAAGTGACCGTCGATTAATTTGTTCAAGTGACATACGCCATTTTTCGCTTTAAGAGAGGCCATCGGTAACTCTATAACCACTTTTGTCTAAATAATATCCGTTGGCTAGTCCTTCTATTTTTGGGTGAGGGCTCGGTAAGACTAACAAGTCTCCGGAAGCTGTCTAGCCGCACCCAAGTATTAAAGCAACTTTGATGTTGGACGAAAGCGCACTTTAACGGATGAAGAGAGAAATTTATTATTAGTTATAGATTATAGATTATAGATAACCCGGTAGGTAAAGACACATGTGCATGGAGAGTCCAGGGTACAACCTTCATTTTGGAAAAAAAAAGTTAAATACGATCTCGCATTTTTCTGACCGACTCCATGAGCGAACACCAATATATATGCACACAAAAGTAAAAAAGAAAAGGAAACAGAAAAATAAACAAAATATCGAGGCTGATCTTATTGGGCTTGGGCGGCCCACTAGTGGAAACGGCTAAGGCAGCGAACCAATTTTCAGAAGGAAAAAAACGTCAGGCACCCGCGTAAAATCGACGCAATCTGAATCCCATTCAAACTCGGAGACGAGCTCAATCTGAACCTGTTCCAGAGCCACGAGAGCCCCGCGGGTTGGAAACCTAGTTTTCGCTTTGCATACTGATTCTGCATCTCGTCCTGAATTTCGCGATTGGATCCCGATTCGCTCCCGATTCCCCATCCTGCTCTCAATCCCGATTCCCCAACCTGCTCTCAATCCCGATTCCCCAACCTGCTCTCGATCCCGATTCCCCATCCTGCTCGATCTCGATTCGCGCCCACGCTTTCGCATCGTGGAGGATGTCGAATGTGGCATCCATCTTGGCGGCTCGCGGGGGGACAGCGCCGTCCGGAAATCAGCTTCAAGATTTTGATTTCTTCTTGGTGGTGGATTTTGAGGCGACCTGCGAGAAGGACAGGCGGATATACCCGCAGGAAATCATCGAATTCCCGTCGGTCCTCGTTGATAGCGCCACCGGCCGCATCGAATCCGCGTTCCGCAGGTACGTCCGTCCCAAGCACAATCGTGTTCTGACGCAATTTTGCAGGGACCTCACCGGCATCCAGCAGGAGGACGTCGACGGAGGCGTAGATCTCGGGGATGCGCTCCGGCTGCATGACGCGTGGCTGAAGGCGGCGATGGCGGGGACAGGGGCAGGGGTCAAGAAAGGCGGCCGCTTGGCCGTCGTGACCTGGGGGGACTGGGACTGCCGCACTATGCTGGAGTCGGAGTGCAGCTTCAAGGGGATCGCAAAGCCTCCCTACTTCGATCGCTGGATCAACCTCAGGGTCCCCTTCCAGGCGACGCTCGGTGGCGGAGGACGGACCAACCTGCAGGAGGCAGTCCGGGCGGCAGGGCTGGAGTGGGAGGGCCGCCTACACAGTGGGCTCGATGACGCGCGCAACACGGCGCACCTTCTTGTCGAGCTCATGCGGCGGGGCGTCAAGATCGAGATTACCGGCTCACTGAAGCCGCCGCCGCTGATCGAGCAGCAGCAACAGAAGCCTCGCATAAGCCCGTGCGGTATTACTGGCTCGTGGGCGCCGCCGCCGGTGATCCAGCAGCAGCCTCACGCAAGCCCGTGTGGTGGCGCCGCGACGTGCTACTGCTACTGCGGAGTTCCGAGCAGAGGAGGCGTTGTAGCTGTGCCAGGGCCGATGCAGGGGAAATGCTTCTTGGGGTGCGGCAACTGGACACCGACCATGGGAGTCGTCTGCCCCTTCTTGGTCTGGGGCAATTGAACCAGCCCCGCCACTGCTAAGATTTCAGACTCAACTCAGATGGATTGCTAGTGTTTATTGTAGTAGCTGTCAGAGTTGAATGCAACTTAGTTGATTCGTAGTCTGAATTGGTCACTGAGACCAACGTCTTAGGGGAGTAGCTATTCTTGATGTAATCAGGTTCTGAATTATTAATATTAATGGAATATTTTATTTAATTATGACCATTCTTCTTTCTTCAGTATCGAGCAGCGTCCAAGGTAACGCTGCAGTTCACAGTTTGATGTACATGCGTATGCTATTAGAGAACAGCTAATGTATTGTGTTGTTGCAGCATATGGAGAAAGGTTGCTTTATTGAACCCACATTCATGACTGATATCAACACATCAATGAAATATATAGTAAGTCTTTGGTCCAGTTCTGTGTGTGAAAGAGCTTAGCAGCGAAGATGAAGCCATTGAACTAGCAATTATACCCAGTGAGCTACTTATATTACTCCCTCCGGCTCAAAATAGATGTCTGAGATTTGTCTAAATTTAGATGTATCTAGTATTAAATAGTGTCTAGATACATCCAAATTTTGACAGCTTTGCGACATCTATTTTGAGATGGAGGGAGTACAACAATTATGTCTTTGGCTGTTTTGAGGGTTTGCAGCATATGTTACCCTGTTGGTGAACTTACTCTGCAACTCGCAGTTATGGTCTGGCAGGTGCTGTGATTTCCGGTTATCGTGAGCGATCCCAGAGATTAGCGGAGGTATGTCTAAGTAAAGGGTTCTAACATTGCTTTGTTGACGTGGCTTGAGGTTTACATCAGATTGCTGTTCCATGTTATTACTTTTCCACTTGATGCTCACTTTACAACATTTATTCAATTTTGTGTTACATCTCTCTGAGCTAGGTTTGTTGGCAGGTCAAGATTAAAGTTTACTAGCACTTAGTTGACTGGTACTATATCTTTTATCCCTGCGAAACAGTTTGAAAAGCTTGTATTATGCCAATTAAAATAGGTTTTATTGGAGTGATGCTATTTGGTCTTAGGTGCGTTGTTTTGCTAGCTATTGCTGTGTTTATCGTTACAGACCTAATGAGGGATATCAGTTGTTTTCCATATGCTAACCTAGGCCTAGAATTACTTTTTAGATTATCCACCAGATTAGGATTGCTGTGGGATATTTGTATAGATGTATGTATAGAAAGCATTGAAGCGTTGCTGATATGATAGTCCGCTTCATGTTTATTTGGACTCTTGACATCCACTTCATGTTTTTCACGTTATCCTGAAATTTCTGTATCAAGTGATAGCCACCTGTAATTTTTTGAGATGGAACCTGATTTCTATCGTATGGTGTATGTTCTTAGCATTGTGTACTGTATGTACTTGGAAGGCTTCTTTTTGGAGTTTAGAGATATGGAGCCTCTTTTTCAAAATTCAAAAAATGCTATTTTTGAAGTTCCAAAAAATAAGTCTGAAATGCTTTGTGCAGATACACGAAGATGATTTATACGGACATGCAAAATTTTGTTGAAAATTACGTAGTATTTTGGGCTACACAAAAATTTCAAAAATGTGGCTTTAAATAGTCGTTTGAAAATTCATTTGTTTGTCTTCGCATTTTTCTTTTTTGTGTATGTAGGTGACGGGTGAAAACGTAATTCTTTGAAACTTTATACATACATGATATACATCTATATATATGCACTTGTATAATTGTTTTCAGAATTTTTTGTACTAAAAAAATAAAGATTTGGAATTTTTTAAATAACGGTCTCCATGTAGCCCATCCTCTCTTGTAGGTTTTTGTTCTTGTTGTGGCAAATCCATGTATTGTTGAAGAATATCATAGTTGGTGCATATGATATATACTCGATTGCTCCGATAGAGCATTGTATATTTTAGTAAGGAAAGTCGGTGAATCTAATTTTTGTTAGCTTTCAGATTTTGTGTTCTTCAACTGTTCTGCGAGCCTTCTTATTACAGACAGTGCTTACTGCACAAAGATGATCTTGTATATACTTTCGCTTATCCTTCTAGCCTGATGGTTATTTCTTCACGTCAAAATTTGTATTTAATTTAACATTGTAAGTTGTCATCAAACAGGTTTAAAGTATTATACGATGGAGTAAAATGTTAAGTAAGGGCCTTGACTCTTGTATGAAGTGTTATAGACCACCTGGTTTCTCTGGAGATGGTCTGAACTGAAGCTGGTTTGCAGAACCTAATAAATGAGTTCGTCATTGTCACTTCCTATTGTGAGCTGAAGGATCTCAACAGGAGGTGAATCATCATACCTCTGATGCTTTAGAGAGATCATTACAGGGCCTACAAACAAAATGTACTGTAGAAATTCCTGGAGAAAAGAAACCTGTAGTTTTACACAATTGGCCGTGTTTTGAGTTGTCAGTCACTTGGTCTAGTGGTCATTATCTACGATTCAACTTCTGAATTTGGACCGTGGTCAATCTATTGCCACTGAACTTTGATGTTTGTATGTGACCCAGTTACATGCTAAGATCAGCAGTGTGTACCAAGGGATCTGTCAGTGGCTCAAGGTTAATTCAACATGAAGGGAGTCCTTAGCGTTGAAAACATGAGCGTTCCTTGCCTTCCAAAGCGACCAAAGAACCGCCGCAACGCCCGCGCGCCAAATGTGGGGGCCAAAGACGCCCGGGGGAGGAAGGTCACAAATGCTGAAGTCGCCACTGGGGATGAGGACCCCCAGGCGCCCCCAGACCTCCAAGGCGATGGCACAGTCGAAGAAGAGGTGGCACCCGGTCTCCGGCGTGGGGCACGCCGCGTAGGAGTCGGAGGGGACGCAGTGCTTGAAGAAGAGGTTGGCCCTGGTGCTGAGCCTGTCGATGTCAGCAAGGTACGCGAAGATGGTGATCTTGGCCGGAAGCTTCAGTTCCCACGCTCCCACGCCTTACACGCAGACACATCCATAGCATGCCGCGAGAGAGCGCCCGATACGCCTCACTGGAGCTGAAGGGGGGAGTCGAAGGAGAGTCGATGAAGCGGCGATCCTGCCCGTCGTGGAGGGTGATGGCGTCAACGTATCCCTGGACGGTGCGAAGCTCCCGCTCAGCCACAGAGGAGAGACGCGGCTGCAACGCGAAGCCAGAAGCAACAACCATAGCCACCGTCGCATGGGGCCTTGTAACGTGAGAGAAAAGTGCGGCGAACCGCTCCGCTAGCCGTCTGCCAGGGAGCCAGTGGTCGAGCCAGAAGGCAGTGGAGGTGCCGCTGATGACGTCGACGCGGGTGATGGGACGGTAGAGAGGGAGGCAGTCCAGCACGACCTTGTTGGGGAAGGAGGGGTTGGAGGTCGTCTCTCCGAGATCATGCCCCGAGGGCAGGCGGTACCAGTCCTTCCAGGGGAGCGAGTTGTCTTGGGTAGCCTATGAATAAAGTTGGGGAGCAGACACCTGTTCTGCCGGTGGAGATCCTTAACACCGAAGCCGCCCTCCTGTTTAGACAACATAACTTTATTCCAAGCAATTAGACAGCGAGCACCCGAGCAAGAATCCTTGCCGGCTGATACGTTGTAAACGTATCTATAATTTTTGATGTTTCATGCTTGGTTTTATCTACTTTCTTATGTTTTGTCCACACTTTGGAGTACTTTTCATATAATTTCTTGGACTAACCTATTAACAAGAGCCACAGTGACAGATGCCTGTTTTCTGCTGTTTTTGGTTCCAGGAAAGTCAGAAAATGAATATTCTCGGAATTGGACGGGACAAAAGCCAAAGTCAGTTTTTCACTGACGGAGAGGGGCTGGGGCCCAGCCACACCACCTGGCCGCGCGGGCTGGGCCTGGCCGTGCCAGGGAGTGGTCTGGCTGCCCTAGACACCCCCTCGGTCTCCCTCTTCGCCTATAAGATGCCTTCTGACCTAAAAACTCCGCGGGGTTCGACGTTTTTCCAGAAAGAGTTCTGTTCCGCCGCCACCACCAGATTCCATGATTCGGAACCTGAAACTCCGTTCTGGCACCCTGCCAGGACGGGGAATTGGAGGAGATCATCGCCATCATCATCACCATCGCTTCTCCATCGACCATCGATGTTTCCTCCATCTATGAGTGAGTAATCCCCCGTTGTAGGCTATGGGGATGGTAGGGATTTGATGAGATTATTCATGTAATGGCATCGAATTATTAGGGCATGGTGCCTAGTATCTTCTATTAGTGCTTTTTGACTTTGTTGCGACTTGTTATGCTTAATGCTTGTCATTAGGGCCTGAGTGCCATGATTTCAGATCTGAACATATTATTGATTCATTATGATAGTATTCTTTATGGTCTTACCTGCATGTTGTATACACACGTTGTTGTCTGGAACCAAAGGCCCCGAAGTGACAAAAAACGGGATAACCGAAGGGAATAGCTTTGATGTGAGGATCACATGTGTTCACGGAGTGTTAATACTTTGGTCCGGTGCTCTATTAAAAGGAGCATCTTAATTGCCAGTAGTTCACTTGTCCCGCTGCAAACGGGCTAGCAGGACAAAAGATGTTATGCAAGTTCTCTTGCGAGCACGTATGACTATATATGGGACACATGCCTAGAATTATCTAGTACTTGGATGATTTATCTTATTTATCTACAATTGCCCTATGTTATGATTGCCATGTGATTTGTCTTGTCCATGCAACACCCGTCCATCCGTCCCTATACCTACCGCACTCGAATCCTACTGTTTACTGCTATCGTTACTACTGTCTTTACTTTACTACTGTTGTTACTTTACTATTCCCACTACAAAACTGTTGCTACTGATAAACTGCTATGAGCAAGATTGTTTCCAGGTGCAGCTGAATTGACAACTCAGTTGTTAAGGCTTATAAATATTCTTTGGCTCCCCTTGTGTCGAATCAATAAATTAGGTTTCACTTCCCTCGAAAATACTGCGATACACCCCATATACTTGTGGGTCATCAAGACTATTTTCTGGCACCGTTGCCGGAGAGCATAGCTTTATTTATCAAGTTCACTTGGAATCACTATTGTTCAAGCTTCGTTTATTTCCGCCTTGTTTGTTTGTTTCTTTATCAAAAATACAAAAAAATTAGTTCCTACTCTAGTTATTATTTTCGTTGGTTTGTTATTGTCTTGCTTTATCATGCTTTCTATAAATGGTTGTGTTCTTTGAAACTGAATCTTATTGGAAAGGTGGGTTTACGGGAGATCAAAAATATTATTATAAGGAACACCGCTTATCACAAAAAGGGAAACACTTATGGGAACAAATTGATAAATTGTATACCATTGCTAGAAACGTGTGCTCTACTTATAATGTTACTTATTGCTTTGATAAATCTTGTTGCTGTAGGAGGTATAAACACCTCCCTTTTTAATGTGAGTATAATGATGATGTTACCATATCTTCTTATGTTAAGGGAAATTATGACTTTTATGATGTGGACCAAATTGAGGAATTTATTGCTTGGAAGGGTGCATTTGAATTTGCTAGTTTGCTTAAAAATATTGATGATTTACCTTATAAATATGAGGTTTATGATATACTTAAATTTTGCTTTGATAATTACAAGGAAGAAAATGGCTATATTCTTGAATATATTAATAGATGCTTTCCACAAATGGAAGAGACTAATGCCTTGCAGGATCTTATGGAAGAAGAAATTGATGAACCTGAAAGCTCATTAGATGAAAAAGAGGAGGAGAGTGATGAACAAAACGAGGAAGAATGGATTAGCTACCCATGCCTACCTTCTAATGAGAGTAACTCTTTATCCCTTACATTATTTAATTGTCCCCCATGCTTACCAAAGGAGGATGAATGTTATGCTCATGTTATCTATGATAATCCTTTATTTGTGCCTAACTTCGAGATGCATGGTACTAAAGAGTTTTTCTTAGAAATTATTTATGATAAATCTCTAGACGATGGTCCTATATTGAATCAGTCATCGTGTTATAGAATTGTTAAAAGTGGGTTTGAAGGTTTTAATCCCACTATTTTTGAGCTTGATAAAAATTATGTTTTTATAGAACATGAAAAGCATGCTTTATGTGATAGTTATATTGTTGAGTTTATTCATGAGGCTACTGAAAATTATTATGAGAGAGGAAAATATGGTTGTAAAAGTTTCCATGGTATTGAAACACCTCTCTATGTGCTGAAAGTTTTGAAGTTATCCTTGTTTTATATTCCTATGCTTATCACTTTGTTCTTTGCGAATTTATTTTCATACAAGATTCCTATATATAGGAAGTGGGTTAGATTTAAATGTGTTTTGAATTTGCTTCTTGATGCTCTCTTTTACTTCAATTCATATTTCTTACGTGAGCATCCTCTCAAACTATCATGCCTAACTTAAAGGCGTTAAAAGAAGTACTTATTGGGAGATAACCTAATTTTTTTAGATAAGTCTTGGTAGTTATTACTTCAGTAATAACCGCTCCTTATCCTTTTTATTTGCTTTTTGTGCCAAGAGTAACCTCTAATGAGAGAGAAGTAATGGTTGGGAAAGTTGCTGTCCCGAAACAGATTTCTGTGCTTCATCATAAAAATCCGTGTAAAATCTCTGTACGTCCTTTCGAGGCGTGAGTTTTTGTGCTTCTGCCCCAGGTTGTTATCGAACTTTCGTTAGTTCAACACTTTTCCATTTGAGCAACAGAAGGTCTTCGAAAAAATTCGTCTTTACCTGATGGTCTGTTTTGACAGATTTCTGCCATTATTTGCATTTGATTTTTGTTGGTTCTTTTTTGAGTTCTTTTGGGGAATTGAGCTTTTTGAGGGAAGTGCTACAGTAGCTAGTGTTTTAATGGAAGTTTTATTGGTGTTGGAACTAAACCCAAAGACTTATTATCTTGAGTGCACTTATGTGGCTAATAAAGATTGTGTGAAGTTTTGTATGAAAGGAAAATTTCAGGTGTATGGAAGGAATGAGTAATGAGATGAAGGATGGACTAAAGCTCAACCTTGAGGATGCCATGCGTGTCACCCCAAGAAATATCCAAAAAGTACAAGCGTCAAAGCTTGGGGATGTCCAAAGTATCCCCTTCTTCATCAATAAAAAATTTCAGGTTTCTTCCAAACACTTTATTTTTATTGTTTCATGCACAGTTGTGTTGTTCTTGGAGCGTCTTCTTTTTAGTTTTTGTTTTGGTTTTTCATTTGCTTTGTTTGATTAGTTTGCTGAATAAATTGGTTGGACCCCCTCTTCCATACATCGGTTTTCCAATAGTTTGGTTTGGATTGGAAAAAGAGTAGGAAAGTTCATGCTTAAGTGGTAAAGAGGGCTTGTTTTTTACTGTTGCCTATGCTTGATATTATTTTGGCTTTATGCTTAGTATTATTTTCTATAGCATGACTTGTTATAAACAATATAGATTTCTTAATGTGCCTTGTATGAATCATGCGTTGTTTTAGCATATTAAAGCATAGTATAGTGGTATTCTCCTTTGATGCTTTATTTGGGCTGACTTGGCACATACTCACACCATGTTATGACTATGCCAAGTCACCATAAGCCTTTATGATCCTTTAGTTTTCAACTTGTAGTACCACTTTATGCTTTGATCAATGATGTTTTGTCGCTCTGCATGATTATGGCCATTATTGCTCTCCTAGTTTGTCGCTTCCAGTCTTTTGCTAGCCTCCACAACCAAGTATGAGTTCCACTCATGCATCCAACTCCCTAAACCAAGTTATTCCAAAGAGTCTACCATACCTACCTACTAGCATATGCTATTCCAAGTATATTCATGTTTTTGTTTACCTTCCAAATAAAACTTGTTATGAGAAAACTAGTGATTAAAGCTCTCACGAACTTGATGGCACACTTTACTTTTCTTGCCCTTAATAAATTTGAACCATTGTGTCGTCTATGTTGTATATGCTTGCACTTATTTGTTGGGGATTAGCAGAAACATGTTGTCATGGGAAACACTTTCAACATTGCACTTGGTACTTTGTACCTAGTTGATATCATGCTCTTTTGTCTATGGATATCGTCGGTGTGAAATGAAAGGGGAGCTTGTAAGTCCATGGAGTTATGTATATGTGTTAGAGAAACGTCTGGGCCATTGGTCTAATCCATGCTGACATGGTGGAAACCTGCAGCATAACCATAATGAGCTGTCTATGAAGCATTCTTCTTATAAAAAAAGAGTCAGATATTGAGAAAAAACAGAAAAAAAAGAGATATGAGAAAAGAGGAAAGAGAGAAAAAAGCACCATATTCCCATGGTAAATAAGAAGATTGCTGAGATGCTCGTTGTCTGCTTGCCTTGTCATTTTGATATGGGGATTCTTCCGTATCATCGGACAAGGGGTACCCTGTTGGCGGTTCTCTATGACACATGTACTTACGATGACAAGAACTTACCGGTGACTAAACTTGAGTAGCATGAGGAGCGACCCTCGTATTCAAGGGACATGCGATTTCTAACTTATACTTTATCAAGCATGTACACCATAGTTTGTTCACTTTAACCTTAATCACTTCAAGATGCTTATGATAGGGGCAATGAGAGCTGAAAGCTATAATTACCATAATTTTTGGAAGCTCTTTATGAGACTTGAATCCCTACTTCCTTCTATGAAGGCCTTTCTTCCACCATTATATCGAGTCTCCACCTTCTACCTTTATGCACCTACTTTGAGAGCATAGTGGCCATTCTTAGTTCTATGTGCATTGTCCCAAGACTAGTGATTGATGCATAACTTGATATTGCTTGTTTTAAACTATTTGTATCTAGTCACTCTTATAAACTTTGAAGGTGTCCTATGAAATTATATTTGCTACTCTATGAGGGACAAGCTGAATGCTATTATTCTATGTTTTCTTTATGTGAAACAAACAAACGTTTTTCAAAGCATTGTTATTCATGAATCTTTTGTTTGTGCCTTTTCATGTTGCATCATAGTTTCTTTGTCTTATTGCTAGAACCTTGTCTTTCATGTTGTGATTGAAGTACTATGATCCCAGCTTTGAATGTTTTACAAATACTTTGATCAAGTCTTTGATGGTGCATGTCACCTTAAAAATTATTCTTTCTTTTTATCACTTACCTACTCGAGGACGAGCAGGAGTTAAGCTTGGGGATGTTGATACGTTGCAAATGTATCCATAATTTTTGATGTAACATGCTTGGTTTTATCTACTTTCATATGTTTTGTCCACACTTTGGAGTACTTTTCATATGATTTCTTGGACTAACCTATTAACAAGAGCCACAGTGCTAGATGCCTGTTTTCTGCTGTTTTTGGTTCCAGGAAAGTCAGAAAATGAATATTCTTGGAATTGGACGGGACAAAAGCCAAAGTCAGTTTTTCACCGAGTGACACCAGGAGCCAGAATACGAGACGGAGAGGGGTTGGGGCCTAGCCACACCACCTGGCCGCGCCAGGGGGTGGTCTGGCCGCCCACACACCCCTCGGTCTCCCTTCGCCTATAAGATGCCTTCTGACCTAAAAACTCAGGGGGGTTCGACGTTTTTCCAGAAAGAGTTCTGCTCCGCTGCCATCACCAGATTCCACGATTCGGAACCAGAAACTCCGTTCTGGCACCCTGTCGGGACGGGGAATTGGAGGAGATCATCGCCATCATCATCACCATCGCTTCTCCATCGACCATACATGTTTCCCCATATATGAGTGAGTAATCCCCCGTTGTAGGCTATGAGGATGGTAGGGATTGGATGAGATCGTTCATATAATGGCATCGGATTATTAGGGCATGGTGCCTAGTATCTTCTATTAGTGTTTTTTGACTTTATTGCGACTTATTATGCTTAATGCTTGTCACTAGGGCCCGAGTGTCATGATTTCAGATCTGAACATGTTATTGATTCATTATGATAGTATTGTTTATGGTCTTACCTATAAGTTGTATACACACGTTGTTGTCAGGAACCAAAGGCCCCGAAGTGACAGAAATCGGGATAACCGGAGGGAATGACTTTGATGTGAGGATCACATGTGTTCACGGAGTGTTAATGCTTTGGTCCGGTGCTCTATTAAAAGGAGCACCTTAATTGCCAGTAGTTCTCTTGAGGCCCCGCTGCAAACGGGCTGGCAGGACAAAAGATGTTGTGCAAGTTCTCATTGCAAGCACGTATGACTATATGGGGGACACATGCCTAGGATTATCTAGTACTTATCTTATTTATCTACAATTGCCCTATGTTATGATTGCCATGTGAATTGTCTTGTCTATGCAACGCCCGTCCATCCGCCCCTATGCCTACCGCACTCGAATCCTACTGTTTACTGCTATCGTTACTACTGTCTTTACTTTACTACTGTTGTTACTGTACTATTCCTACTACAAAACTGTTGCTACTGATAAACTGCTGTGAGCAAGATTGTTTCCAGGTGCAGCTGAATTGAAAACTCAGTTGTTAAGGCTTATAAATATTCTTTGGCTCCCCTTGTGTCGAATCAATAAATTGAGTTTCACTTCTCTCGAAAATACTGCGATACACCCCTATACTTGTGGGTCATCACTGGCCCAAAATAAATCGTGCCTCCTCTTGTCAATACAATCGAGCACACCCTGTGGAAGCAAATACGAGCACATATAGTAAGTATCAAGGTTGTTCAACACGGCATTGCATAACACCAAGCGCCCACCCAAGGACAGAAGGAGAGCACACCAGCCGGAGAGACGACGGTCAAAAGAGAGAAGAAGAGGAGCATAAGCAGAGATGGGGAGCTTAGTGGGAGAAAGTGGGAGACCGAGGTAGGGCTGAGGGAAGGAAGAGATGGGACACCCCAGGGTAGAAGCCATGGAGGCCGCGTCCCTGGGAGGGATATGCATGGGGATAAAACAAGATTTGTGGAAGTTAATGGCTAAGCCCGTAGCGGCAGCGAAATCTTCAAGCACGTGCTTAAGATGAGAAGCGGCGGCGGGGTTCGCTTTACAGATGATGAGGGTGTCGTTGGCGTACTGCAGGACAAGGCATGGAGTGGTGCTGGAAAGGGGGTGGGATAGATTGCCAAGGGTGAAAGCATAGCGGATGAGGCGCTGAAAAACGCCAGCGACAATGATGAAGAGGTAGGAGGACAACGGGTCCCCCTGCCAGAGACCGTTTTTGCAACGGATCCAGTCTCCAGGCACCCTGTTGAGGAGCACCGCCGTGTGCCCCGACTTCAGGATACGATCCATCCAGGAACACCACCGATCGTCGAACCCCCTCGCCCTGAGGATGGCCAAAAGGCTAGCCTAGCTAACGGAGTCGAAAGCCTTTTTGAAGTCGATTTTGAAGACAAGGGTCGGAGCCTTTTGAAGATGGCGGCACCTAATGATATCGGCCGCATAGACATTGTTTTCCAAACTACGACGCCCAGAGAGGAAGCCGGTCTGGTCAGCGTCTACCAGAGTGAATGTTATTTTGTAGCCTAGAAGTTAGGACCTTAGTAATAGCTTTCATGATGCAGTTTTGGAGGGAGATGGGCAGGAAGAGAGCGGGGTTGTTTGCAACCTTAGATTTGGGGAGGAGGACCAGGAAGGCGCGATTGATCCTAGTGAGGTCAATGAAGTTATCAAAAAAAGGAGTCAAAAACCGCGAAGACGTCCGGGGCGATCAAGTCCCAGAAGGTGGCAAAGAAAGAAGGGCCAAAGCCATCCGGCCCAGGGCTAGAAAGCTTGTTCATATAGTGGAAGTCTTGTTTAATCTCGTTGTGGGAGAAGGGAGCGCAAAGTTGCGAGGGAAGCGAGGAGGCATTGGGGTAGAGCGAACTTAGATCGAAGCGCCAAGAAGCTGAGGTAACAGATCAGAGAAGCTGAAAGTAAAAACGCCTAAGGAGGGTAGCTTTCCCAAGGTGAGAGGGGATAGAGTTACGCCGAAGGCGGCAAGTGGCGGAAGTGTGGAAAAACTTTGTGTTCTCATCACCTTCTAGGGCATACCGGATTTTGGCCCGCAGCTTCCAATACATGGCGCGCTCCTTAGATGTCATATGGAGAGAGTCCATAGTAAGGGAACAAAGACGGTTCTCCGGGCGGGAGAGGGGTCGGGATTCTTCCAGAATGTCCAAGAGGTTAATAAGCAACCGGCAGTCCTCTTCACGGAGAGCAGAGGGGGGGATGCCGCTTGGCCCAAGCTTTGCACCGAAAACGACACTCTCGAAGGCGTGCAACAAGCTGGGAAGTGGGGTCAGGACGGGAGGTGCCTGCCCAGTTACTAACGATAAGATGGCGGAAACCAGCGTGGAGGCCCCACGCCGCATCGTACCTAAAGCAACCCTGTTTCGGAATCATGGTGGAGATGGAGGCGACAAGGGGGACATGGTCGGAGATGTCTCTAGTTTGCGAGGAGAGGGAGGAGCTAGAGAAATGCCCACTCCAAGCCTGGTTGATGAAGACACAGTCAAGGCGGATCAGCGTGGGGTTTACTTGGTGGTTCGACCAGGTGAAATTCCTATCAGAAAGCGGGAGCTCGATTAGGCAAAGATCGCTAATCGCATCGTTGAACATGGTCGTGTCCGAGAGGGAGAAATTGTTATTGTTACTCACAACTCACCGTCTCAGGTAGCATCTCTCTGAGCTAGTCTTGTTGGCAGGTAAAGATTAAAGGTTGTTAGCATTTATTTAACTGGTAATATACCTTTTATCCCTGTGTAACAGTTTGCAAAGCTTGCATTATGTCAATTAAAATAGATTTTCAAGTGATGCTATTTGCTGTTGCTGTGTTTATCGTTACAGGCCTAATGAGGGACAGTTGTTTTCCATATGCTAATCTATGCCTAGAATCACTTAATAGATGATCCACCAGATTAGGATTGGTGTGGGATATATTTATATAGATGCAGGTATGGAAAGCAAGTGTTGCTGGTATGATACTCAGCTTCATGTTTATTTGGGCTTTTGACATCTGCTTCATGTTTTTTCAGCTTATCCTGAAATTTGAAATTTCTTATCAAATGTTAGCCACCTGTATTTTTTGAGGTGGAATCTGGCTTGTATAGTATGGTGTATGTTCTTACGCATCGTATACGTATGTAGTTGGAGGCCTTCTTTATGTGGTCAAGCCATGTACTGTTGAGAATATCATAGTTGGTGCATATGATATATAGTCGATTGCTCCAGTATAGCATTGTGTATTCTAATAAGGAAACCTGTTGCATTTATTTTTGTTAGCTTCCAGGTTTCGTGCTCTTCAGTGTGTTCTTCTAACCTTCTTATTGCTGACAGTGCTTGCTAAACAAAGATGATCTTGCAAATACTTTTGCGTATCCTTCTAGCTTGATAATTATTTCTTCATGTCAAATTTATATTTAACTTAACATGGCAAGTTGTCATCAAACAGGTATACAGTATTATATTACGGAGGAAAATGTTAAGTAAAAAGGACCTTGACCCTTATATGAAGTGTTATAGACCACTGAAGCAAGTTTACAGTACCCAATGAATGGGTTCGTCATTGTTACTGCCAGTTCTGAGCTGAAGGATCTCAACAGGAAGCGAATCATTATATCTCTGATGCTTTAGAGCATCACGGGGCCTACAAACAAAATGCAGAAATTCTGGAGAAGAGAAACCTGTAGTTTTTCACAATTAGCTGTGTTTTCAGTTGTCAGTCACTTGGTCTACCCGTTCATTATCTACAATTCAACTTCTGAATTTGGACTATGGCCAAGCTATTGCCACCGAACTTGAATGTCTTTATGTCACCCGGTTATCGTGCTAGGATCACCGGTTTGTAACATCAGATCTCTTGGTGGCTCAAGGTTAATTCAACATGAAGGAAGTTGATTTTGTGCAAGAAGCAAATACTGAGAACTCTGCTCAACTGAAACTATATACTCCACATAAAAGTATGTCATGGTTAATTGGTTATCCTACACATTTCTGCTACTTTCATCTCAGATATTTCCTCCTAGTACATTCTTCTTTCATCTTGTAAAATCTCGAGTTTATATACAGTGTCAAGACTACTGCAAAGTTAGAAGGGAGTGTGGATGTTCAGAAGTGAAACTCTAGACCGCAGCAGTCTTCTGAAAACCCGCTCGCTCACAATCTCCAGCATGTCGATGCATTCCTCTAGCTTCTCCAACCTCTCCATTCTCGTCATCAATGTCTCTGCCTCTGCCTTCTTAGCGACGGACCTGATGCTCAGCCTGGCCAGCCACTTGTTTGAAGCCTGGGCTATTGCAGGCACGAGTTCTAGCGACATTGCTGCACATTCCATGAAGAGGCCTCCGATGCTTCTGTAGTGGCTGTAGCCACCTCTGCCACGATACCGACCACCTCATTATCCGTGGTATCCTCAGGCAGAGTGCATCTGGTGGCGTACCACTTTTTCCCTTTCGTGGCCTACTAGTGGTGCGCCACGAGATCTGGTTAAAAAGTGTCCGTAGAGCACTGCCAGGTACGCTACAGGTATCTCGAGTTAGCAGTAGCGCACTATACCATGCGCCATAGCTGTAAAAGACAGCGCGTTTCCACTGTGTTTCCTGTGACGCGCGATGTAGTGCGCTACTAAGATTTGACCACGTGCGCCACTAATGTAGTGCGCCACTAACCAAGTATATGTACGCCACAGCTGAGCTTTTAAAAAAAAATTCAATACAGATGATACACAATACAGCTGATATATATAGATATACAATATAATTGATATACACAGATATATAGTACAAAAATAAATACACAGACAAGATAGAAACAAATACATATAGATTACATGAATACACAGTATAAGTTATATTGTTTCGATCAAGTTACAAAGTTGCTAGTGACATGAATACATGTGTCTCGACCAAGTTACAAAGAAGCTCGCCTAGACATCTAAAGTAGAAACATGCAGGACAGACAACCAAGGACGATAAATATCACCGCGACGGAGGTGTAGGTCTTCATCCGGTTCCTCGTCCTAACTCCCGCTAGATAGCGCGTGTATCTAGCTTCCGCCTCCGCCATAGTGTTGTACCCCTTGTAGCTATTGCCGCTGAAACGGTGCACCTATCTCCGGCAGTCTTCCCAATCATCGTAGACTCCGGGAACCCGTCCCTTGTACACGACGTACCACATCATCTATAAGTTGGCAATAATAATTAAATGGTGGGTGAAAAAACAAGTAAAAGACGCATATAAAGATATACTTATCAAATAAGATAACAAAGTAAGCAAAAAATACCAAAAAGTAAGCAAAAAAAGATATACTTATCAGCCCAACTCAAAAAGCATGCCTCATATATAACTAGGTTGTTGGACACAGGAATCTGCTACGATGGAACGGTAAGCCAAGTAGGATGCACAAGACTTGAACTTGTGCACAACACAAGGCTCACCATCCCATCGTAGCACATTCACATATATAGTGTGCCACGGCATTTCAATCATCGGCATTCTCGAAAAGGACCAAAGTAAGCAAAAAAGGACCAAAGAGTAAGCAAACAAACTAAACATTGATTCATATATAACCCTAATAATAAGCAAAAGAAGTAAGCGTTGATTCATAACCCTAATAAGTAGTAGCATGTACATGTCGACACACACAAGTACTTGTGGGGATAAAGAACTACAACTAGATCAACACATCAAGACTTCTGGCTCGGCTCAGGAAACGGGAGGACACCTTGTTTCGTCATGAACGCCCTATAGTCACCCTGCATCTTTAGGCGATTACTACATCACAGTTATTCGGGGGATTGCCTCCGTAGAAGACCCCTCCCTGAAGTCATGCCATCACGGCTGATGATTTCCCCAAACTGTTGCTGGATGCGATACATCTCTTGTCTAATATCTGAATCATTGATCCTAGCCTTGGCTTTGGCGCACTGTTTGAGATGATCTGGTAGCATAGAATTATGTTGCTCTAGTAGGAACGCCCTCATGTGATGGAGTGCGTAGTAGGCTTCCTTCTGACTGCCTGCCGGCTGCTTCACGCAGGGGAATTCCCTTACATGGGTGAAGACGTGCTTGCCAAACTTGACCTTCTTACGCACGAAGGTGGCGCCTTCCGCTGAGGCATAGTCGGTGAGAGCATCATCCAGAACTTCCTTGATCTTGTCGTAGTTTTTCTTCTTTTCTTGACTCCCTGAGTCGAAATACGTGGCTTGCGAATGTTTCGGCGACAAGCAGATGAGTGTGTAGTGTTGATCTCTGCGCAAAACAATTCAAACGGAATGTGTTGGAAAAAGAATGATGAAAATCTAATAAAGCATGTTATGTTGGTGAGTGAATAATGACTTAGTCGGGAAAAAAAGGCACGAGAATGTATTCCTTTGTCTTGTTCGCCACCAAGATGCCTTGGAGGTACGAGGCCACGAATCGTCGTTCAATGGCGCTTCCCAAGAAGCCATCACACATGTAGTAGGGGCCCACTATAGCGATGCCCGGGGTGTTCTCTCTAAGGATCTGAATGGCCAGGCTGAGAGAAAACATGCGTACCATGGTATAGTGCAGCGGGTATAGGTGAAACATATTTCGAAGATGTCATCAAACCGCAGGAAGGACAGATCCGCGGGGACATGATCGACGAAGCCCAAGCCTTGTGGCACCTTAGCCGTGAATACCAGGTGCGACGGATCTTTCTTCGCAAGAAGGTGTCTCTCTATCGTCAACACACCGTCATGCACACTCCTCATTTCCGAAGTGGCGAGCCTGAGCAATTTCTTAGTTAGCATGGGCTCACCCGCCACATGCATCCTCCACATAATACCCTTGAGTCTTGGTGGCCCATCCTGAAACCTGATCGGATTCGTAGTTGATGCCACCGGCTGGCTCGAGCTGCTAGATTTTATTTTCCTGGCCTTCTTGCCTTTTGGGGAGCGGGCAGACACTGCAATCTCAGTAGCGGCCGCCCTATGTAGTGTGTCAGGGCTTAGAATAAAGGGCCAGTTAGATGTATCCGCTGGCTTGGTGAAGGCGCAAGCTGGAGGCGTCTCCTGAGAACCAAAGAGACGTTTGTTGCAAGTGGCTTTCTCTACGGGACCACCAGCTGAGTCTTCGTTTAGGTCACCGGGGAAAATATTAGTGTTGATGTAATGATCGAAGTCAAATTCTTCATCCTCATTCGGATCCTACGCCATGGTCATGTCAATATGACCAACCGACCAATCGTGTGGAGGTGACGGTGTTAGCGGTGTGGGGGTCTTGCCATGGCTTGGCGCTGGCATGACTGGTGGTGTTGTTGTCTGTGGGTGATGGCCCTGGCCGTCCCCAAACAAACATTACTCTTTGGCCATAGCAACAATAAGTCGAAGCAACTTCCGAGGACAACCAGCTCTTCTTCATCCGCTCCTGGGGGTTGAATGGGAGGTTCCAGGCCGTCATAGCCCCTTATTACCAGGATAATTTTTACCCTATGCACGCTTTCTAGCATCGGCTTTGAGTGGAATGTGCGGTTCAAGGGTTGAATGATGGTACCCTTGGCAACATCCCTCAACTCATTGTTCGCGTAGCTTAAGAGAGTGCATGGAACGTCCGTCTGCAAAAAACATGTATGTCATTAAAGATGCCATAAGAGTAATAAATGGCAAGGCGGTAAAGTATTTGGTTTACCGTGATGGCGTCGAGCTCGGCTAATGTCAAGGCACCGCACACGACGACGGGCGTGCAAGAGACGGAGGGGCTGCTTGATGGCGCTATGCCAGCCGCCGGTGTATTCTCCCTACTGGGTGCATTATGCTCAGGCGCCACGGTGATGGCAGGGGGAGTCACCAATGCTTCCGGCGCCACGGTGCTAGCGGGCGGAGTCACAAACACATAATTCACCGGATTCGGCAGCGCCACATTGTTCGAGTGGCTATTGACCATGCTTGGAATCCAGCACGGCCCTTGTCGACCACCCGCACTCTAGTTCGCTATTGACTCCACCAAGGTAGGCAGGATGGAGGTGAGGCTGATTGCCAGGTTGTCTTGGACGATCTGCGGGATATGCGCCACTTGTTCCTTAAGTTCTTGAACCTCGTGGTTTTGCTCATCGCTCCTTCCCGCCACACGCATCCTCGGTGGTGGACCAAAATTATCCACCCAATTCTTAGCCCCGAAGCCGTCCAGACGGCCAACCGACGATGGCTTCTTTGTAACCGGCGTGATTTTCTTGGCCCGGTTCATCGCCCTGTTGAAAGGGTTTCCCACCGGGTGGCCGTCGTCGACCCCTAGGATGAGGAACCATTGGATCCCTGACTAGCAATTTCCTTCTCCTACAGAAGAAGTAACGTGAACCGTTTAGAAATTCGACTTCATCGATTAGAATGCAACTGACTTGATCTGCGGTAATTAAATTACTTACCACAAGAACCTCGAAGTCCTTCACCTTACGATCCGTGATGAGTTCTTTGGTTTTGGGGTCCACATGGTAATGAGCCCTGATAAAGTTTCAAAGCTGTCTATTTTCGAATTTCAAAAAGGGGTTAGGTATCCCCTTAGCTCTATACTCGTCGTCCTCCTTATCTCATTTGGGCTCCGCAGCTCTGTAACCACCAGATCCGAGAAAGTGGTGACCTATATTCATCACCTGCAAATCCTTTCCCCGCCTACTCGAGGCCAGGGCTGCTTCGGATTTGCACTTGGCCTTGAACTCCTGGAATTGATCTTCGGTGATCTGCGGGTCAATGTTCTAGATCTCCTCGAGACTTTTCTCTTCTTTAAAGATCTTGTTCTTTATCCAGGTTCTCTAGCTGGCCAAGGCGATGCTCATCTACGTGAGGGCGGATTTATTTACTTCATTCCCATGATAATTTGTGTTCCGATACTGAGTGGGGAACTTGTATCTTGCATGCAGCTTGATGGCTCCGTGTTGATGTGGAGCTCGTTGGGGAACCCCAAGAGGAAGGTATGATGAGCACAGCAGCAAGTTTCCCTCATTTATGAAACCAAGGTTTAATCGAACCAGTAGGAGCAAGGAAACACCCCAAAGGTGTTGCTAGCTGAGCCTTGGCAGGGCGCACTATCGGTGCTAGTAGCAACATGGAGACCCGCACAACACAACCACAGAACTTTGCCCCCAACTTGCAATGAGGTTGTCAATCTCACCGGTTTTGCTGAAAACAAAGGATTAAACATATCGAATGGAAGGAAGTAATAGTTTGCAGAAAGTAAACACAAAGCAGTAAACAGTTTGTAGATTGTATGTAAAAGAAAGGACCAGGATCCATAGTTCACTAGAGGTGGCTCTTCTTAAGATAGATAACATGCTGGGTGAACAAATTACATCGGGGCAATTGACAAACATCGAGAAAGCAATACATGCATATACTAAACATCTTCACTCCTTTGGAACTTGATTGGGCATTACAACATTATACATAGACCGCCATCCAACTGTATCTATGACTAATAATCCACCTTCAGGTTATCATCCGAACCCCCTCGAGTATTAAGTTGCAAGCAATAGATTATTGCTTTACGAATTGCATGTAAAGTAAACAATACGATTGTTCTATGAACAAAGGATTGTTGTTTTCTTCCCAGTAGCAACATCACATCTAGTACCTTAGAGATTTCTGTCACTTCCCCCGATTACGAGAGGCATGAACCCGCTATCGAGCATAAATACTAACTCTTGGAGTTGCTAGCATCTACTTGGCCAAGATAGCTACTAACAACGGAAAGCATGCATGATCACAAATAACAAAAACATGATAGAATCGATAATCAATCTGAAATAGCATCTCAATATCCATCGGATCCCCGCAAACACAACATGCAGAATTACACATAGATGATCTTGATCATGAACGGAGCTCACAAGATCTAGACATGAAAGCACAAAGGAGGAGAACCAGCCATCTAGCTACTACATGGACCCGTAGTCTAGAGATGAAATACTCACGCATCACACCGGAGGCTTGCATGATGATGAAGAAGGCCTCTAGGGTGAATTCCCCTCTCCGGCAGGGTGCCAGGAAGAGCTTCAGATCCCTCCCAATTTAGGGATGGAGATGACGGCGGCTACAGACTCTTTCGTGGATTTTTGATCAGGTTCTTAGGGTATTTGTCCGGAGGGCAATATATAGACAGAAGGAGAGGCCGAGGGGGTGCTGGGGTCAGCCAGACCACCCCCTAGCGCGGGCTAGGCCTGGCCGCGCGACCAGGTGGTGTGGCCGGCCCCCAGCTCTTCTCCGTCTTGTATTCTGGCATCTGATGTCTTCTAGAAAAATAGGCACTTTGGCTTTTGTCCCGTCCAATTCCGAGAATATTCATTTTCTGACTTTCCTGGAACCAAAAACAGCAGAAAACAGGTAGTTGGCACTGTGGCTCTTGTTAATAGGTTAGTCCAAGAAATCATGTGAAAAGTACTCCAACGTGTGGACAAAACACAAGAAAGTAGATAAAAACAAGCATGGAGGATCAAAAAATATAGATACATTTGCAATGTATCAACATCCCCAAGCTTAACTCCTGCTCGTCCTCGAGTAGGTAAGTGATAAAAAGAAAGAATAATTTTTGAGGTGACATGCACCATCAAAGACTTGATCAAAGTATTTGTAAAACATTCAAAGCTGGGATCATAGTACTTCAATCACAACATGAAAGACAAGGTTCTAGCAATAAGACAAAGAAGCTATGATGCAACATGAAAAGGCACAAACAAAAGATTCATGAATAACAATGCTTTGCAAAACGTTTGTTTGTTTCACATAAAGAAAACATAGCATAATAGCATTCAGCTTGTCCCTCATAGAGTAGCAAATATAATTGCATAGGACACCTTCAAAGTTCATAAGAGTGACTAGATACAAATAGTTTAAAACAAGCAATATCAAGTTATGCATCAATCAACTAGTCTTGGGACAATGCACATAGAACTAAGAATGGCCACTATGCTCTCAAAGTAGGTGCATAAAGGTAGAAGGTGGAGACTCGATATAATGGTGGAAGAAAGGCCTTCATAGAAGGAAGTAGGGATTCAAGTCTCATAAAGAGCTTCCAAAAATTATGGTACTTATAGCTTCCAACTCTCATTGTCCCTATAATAAGCATATTGAAGTGATTAAGGTTAAAGTGAACAAACTATGGTGTACATGCTTGACAAAGTATAAGTTAGAAATCTCATGTCCCTTGAATACGAGGGCCGCTCCTCATGCTACTCAAGTTTAGTCACCGGTAAGTTCTTGTCATCGTAAGTACATGTGTATCATAGAGAACCGCCAACGGGGTACCCCTTACCCGATGATACGGAAGAATCCCCATATCAAAATGACAAGGCAAGCAGACAACGAGCATCTCAGCAATCTTCTTATTTACCATGGGAATATGGTTCTTTTTTCTATCTTTCCTCTTTTCATAATCTCTTTTTTTCTCTTTTTCTCAATATAGGACTCTTTTTTTATAAGAAGAATGCTTCATAGATAGCTCATTATGGTTACGCTTGAGGTTTCCACCATGTCAGCATGGATTAGACCAGCGACCCAGGCGTTTCTCTAACACATATACATAACTCCATGGACTTACAAGCTCCCCTTTCATTTCACACCGACGACATCCATAGACAAAAGAGCATGATATCAACTAGGTACAAAGTACCAAGTCCAATGTTGAAAGCGTTCCCCATGACAGCATGGTTCTGCTAATCCCCAACAAATAAGTGTAAGCATATACAACATAGACGACACAATGGTTCAAGTTTATTAAGGGCAAGAAAAGTAAAGTGTGCCATCAAGTTCGTGAGAGCTTTAATCACTAGTTTTCTCATAACAAGTTTAATTTGGATGGTAAACAAAAGCATGAATATACTTGGAATAGCATAAGCTAGTAGGTAGGTATGGTGGACTCTTTGGAATAACTTGGTTTAGGGAGTTGGATGCATGAGTGGAACTCATACTTGGTTGTGGAGGCTAGCAAAAGACTGGGAGCGACAAACTAAGAGAGCAATAATGGCCATAATCATACAGAGCGACAAAACATCATTGATCAAAGCATAAAGTGATACTACAAGTTGAAAACTAAATGATCATAAAGTCTATGGTGACTTGAGATAGTAATTACATGGTGTGAGCATGCGCCAAGTCAACCCAAATAAAGCATCAAAGGAGAATACCACTATACTATGCTTTAATATGCTAAAACAACGCATGATTCATCCAAGGCACATTAAGAAATCTCAATTGTTTATGACAAGTCATGCTACAGCAAAGAATACTAAGCATAAAGCCAAAACAATATCAAGCATGGCATGACAATGCATAGCCATAGTAAAAACAAGCTCTCTTTAACACTTAAGCATGAACTTTCCTACTCTTTTCCAAACCAAACCAAACTATTTGAAAACCAATGTATGAAAGAGGGGGTCCAACCAATTTATTCAGCAAACTAAACAAACAAACCAACCGAAAAACCAAAACGAAAACGAAAAAGAAGACGCTCCAAGAACAACACAACTATGCATGAAACAATAAAAATGAAGCGTTTGGAAGAAACCTGTGATTTTTATTGATGAAGAGGGGGATGCCTTGGGCATCCCCAAGCTTTGACGCTTGTACTTCTTGGATATTTCTTGGGGTGACACACGTGACATCCTCAAGCTTTAGCTTTAGTCCATCCTTCATCTCATTACTCATTCCTTCCATACACCTAAATTTTTTCCTTCATACAAAACTTCACACAATCTTTATTAGCAACATTAGTGCACTCAAGATAATAAGTCTTAAGGTTCAGTTCTAACACCAAATAAACTTCCATTAGAACACTAGCTACGGAATCACTTCCCTCAAAAATCTCAATTCCCCAAAAGAACTAAAAAAGGAACCAACAAGAAGCAAATGCAGAAAATGGCAGAAATCTGTCAAGGCAGACCAGCAGGTAAAGACAAATTGTTTAGAAGACCTTCTGTTGCTCAAATCAAAAAGTGTTGAACTAACGGAAGTTAGATAACAACCTGAGGTAGAAGCACAAAAAATCACGCCTCAAAAGGACGTTCAGAGATTTTACACGAATTTTTACGATGAAGCACAGAAATCTGTTTTGGGACAACAACTTTCCCAATCATTACTTCTCTCTCATTAGGGGTTACTCTTGGAACAAAAAGCAAATAAAAAGGATAAGGAGCGGTTATTACTGAAGTAATAACTTCCAAGACTCATCTAAAACTTTTGGGTTATCTCCCAATAAGTACTTTTCTTTAACGCCTTTAAGTTAGGCATGATAGTTTGAGAAGATGCTCACATAGGAAATATGAATTGAAGTAAAAGAGAGCATCAAGAAGCAAATCCAAAACACATTTAAGTCTAACCCACTTCCTATGCATAGGAATCTTGTAAGAAAATAAATCAAGAAGCACATAGTAACAAAAATGGGTAGATAAAACAAGAGCAACTTCAAAACTTTCAGCACGTAGAGAGGTGTTTCATTACCATGAAAACTTCTACAACCATATTTTCCTCACTCATAATAATTTTCAGTAGCCTCATGAATAAACTCAACAATATAACTATCACATAAAGCATGCCTTTCATGATCTACAAACACTAGAGCTTTATTATAAACATTTTCAAAAGAGTCCGCAGGAACATGACATTCGTCCTCCTTTGGTAAGCAAGGGAGACAATCAAATAATGTAAAGGGTAAAGAGTTACTCTCATTAGAAGGTAGGGATGGGTAGATCCATTCTTCCTCCTCTTGATCATCACTCTCCTCCCCTTGTTCATCCAATGAGCTTCTAGTTTCAGCAATTTCTTCTTCCATAGGCTCCTGCAAGGCATTAGTCTCTTCCATTGGTAAAGATCATCTATTAAGATATTCAAGAATATAGCCATTTTCTACCTTGTAATTATCAAAGCAAAATTTAAGTATATCATAAACCTCATATTTATAAGGTGAATCATCAGTATTTTCAAGCAAACTAGCAAGTTCAAATGCACCCTTCCAAGCAATAAATTCTTCAATTTGTTCCACATCATAAAAGTCACAATTCCTTTTAACATAAGAAGATATGGTAACATTATCATTATACTCACATTAAAACAGGAGGTGTTTATACCTCCTACAACAACAAGATTTATCAAAGCAATAAGTAACATTATAAGTGGAGCACTCGTTTATAGCAATGGTATACAATTTATCAATTTGTTCCCATAAGTGTTTCCCTTTTTGTGACAAGCGGTGTTCCTTATAATAATATTTTTGTTCTTCCGTGAACCCACCTTGCCAATAAGATTCAGTTTCAAAGAAACCAACAATTGATAAAAAGCATGATAAAGCAAGACAATAACAGACCAATGAAAATAACAACTATAGTAGGAACTATTTTTGTGTGTGTTTTTGATAAAGAAACAAGCAAACAAAGCAAAAGAAACTAAGCAAAACAAAAATAACAAAGTAAAGAGATTGGTTATGAGGAACTCCCCTTGTGAAGATGTCCTTGACTCCCCGGCAACGGCGCCAGAAAAATGCTTGATGGCTCGGTGTTGATGTGGAGCTCGTTGGGGAACCCCAAGAGGAAGGTATGATGAGTATAGCAGCAAGTTTCCCTCAGTTATGAAACCAAGGTTTAATCGAACCAGTAGGAGCAAGGAAACACCCCAAAGGTGTTGCTAGCTGAGCCTTGGAAGGGCGCACTACCGGTGCTAGTAGCAACGTGGATACCTACACAACACAACCATAGAACTTTGCACCCAACTTGCGATGATGTTTTCAATCTCATTGGTTTGCTGAAAACAAAGGATTAAACATATCGAATGGAAGGAAGTAATAGTTTGTAGAAAGTAAACGCAAAATAGTAAACAGTTTGTAGATTGTATGCAAAAGAAAGGACCGGGATCCATAGTTCACTAGAGGTGGCTCTCCTTAAGATAGATAACATGCTGGGTGAACAAATTACAGTGGGGCAATTGACAAACATCGAGAAAGCAATACATGCATATACTAATCATCTTGACTCCCTTGGAACTTGATTGGGCATTTCAACATTATACATAGACCGTCATCCAACTGCATCTATGACTGATAATCCACCTTCAGGTTATCATCCGAACCCCCTCCAGTATTAAGTTGCAAGCAACAGATTATTGCTTTATGAATTGGGTGTAAAGTAAACAATACAATTGTTCTATGAACAAAGGATTGTTGTTTTCTCCCTAGTAGAAACATCACATCTAGTACCTTAGAGATTTCTGTCACTTCCCCAGATTACTAGAGGCATGAACTCACTATCGAGCATAAATACTAACTCTTAGAGTTGCTAGCATCTACTTGGCCAAGATAGCTACTAACAACAGAAAGCATGCAAGATCACAAATAACAAAGACATGATAGAATCAATAATGAATCTGAAATAGCATCTCAATATCCATCGGATCCCCACAAACACAACATGCAGAATTACACATAGATGATCTTGATCATGAACGGAGCTCACAAGATCTAGACATGAAAGCACAAAGGAGGAGAACCAGCCATCTAGCTACTACATGGACCCGTAGTCCAAAGATGAACTACTCACGCATCACACCGGAGGCTTGCACGATGATGAAGAAGGCCTCCAGGGTGAATTCCCCTCTCTGGCAGGGTGCCGGGAAGAGCTTCAGATCCCACCCGATCTAGGGATGGAGATGACGGCGGCTACAGACTTTTTCGTGGATTTTTGATCGGGTCCTTAGGGTTTTGGTCCCCAGGGCAATATATAGGCAGAAGGAGAGGCCGAGGGGGTGCTAGGGTCAGCCAAACCACCCCCTGGCATGGGCCAGGCCTGGCCGCATTGCCAAATGGTGTGGCCGGCACCCCAGCTCTTCGCTGTCTCGTATTCTGGCATCTGATGTCTTCCGGAAAAATAGGCACTTTGGCTTTTGTCCCGTCCAATTCTGAGAATATTCATTTCTGACTTTCCTGGAACCAAAAACAGCAAAAAACAGGCAGCTGACACTACCTGAAGAGATGTCAGCCATCCCTAATGTGTTCCATATCTCGTTACTTCACAAATGCCTGGAAGTGCTAGAGAAGACTGAAGTTCTCAAGAACATCGATCACAGAGCTGTGGAGATTAACAATGACCTGACATATCGTGAAGTGCCCATCCGTATCTTAGAGGAAGCTTACAGAACCACCAGGACCAGGAATATCAAGTTTCTCAAGATTCAGTGGAGCAACCATACCGAAGAGGAAGCCACTTGGGAGCGAGAAGATTACATTAGGACAGAGTTCCCAGATCTCTTTAGTTCCTAGTTTTCTTTGTAAATATCGGGACGAGATTTTGTTTAAGGGGGAAGGTTTGTAACATCCCAAAACTTTAATCCAAGGCTATTAAGATCCAAATCATCAAAATTAGGGTTAACAAAAACTTTTCCAATTGAAATTACTAAAGCATTCATATGTGTGTGTATTTAATTAGGAGTTAATTTGAATTGCCATGATTAAGTGATCCATTGCTTGTAAAATGATTCCTAGGTCAAATAAACATCATCTAAATCATTCCCAAACAAATCCCAAAGAAAAACAAGTCAAAATGAATAAAGGAATGAAATGGTCATTTTTGCAAATTTAACTACCATGCCTACTTTGGCTATTCCTAGAACTCATAACCTAACAGAAACAAATGTGGATCTTTGCACCCCTTTCTAGTACACATAATGATGTACCAAGGCCCACTTTGTGATCTGCCAAAAACATTCAAATACTAATTTTAATTAACATTGGAAAATTGAATCTATTTCATATGGGAAGATCACCCTATTTCAAAAAGCAATCAAATGAGCTCAAATTTGAAAACCCAAGCACCCACCGAGTCTCAAGCTTAATACTAGCACACCCACCAAAAATCTTTTCAAAATTCAAAAATAATTCTCTTGCGGCCATTTCCACAAACACATGGCAGGCAAGAATCTAACTCTAATCCTAGCTCACTGTTTTGAACAGGGTTTTGCCCCCAATTGATCTCAATTTAATCCCTCTGTTCCCTCTTGATCCAACCAGGGCCTTAGCATCCCATCCCCTACCCCCTAACAGCAAGGCCATGCCATGCCGAGCACAAACTCGACGGCCAAACCTGGCCCCGCTGCAGCAGACCGTCCCCCTCTCTCTCACCATGTCTACTAGCTAGCTCTCACCTCACTACCACTCTCTATCCCCTCCCCGAGTGAAGCCAAGCAGTGGACCACCAGCTGAGCGCCGCGCACTGCCTGTCTGCACCATGCCGAGCACGCGCCAGAGCACCGCGCCCGACACGCGTGTACACGCCGTCCCTCGACCGCAGCCCGCGTCCACCGCTCCGCCACGACCCAGGGAGCACGCCAGACATGCCCATTCGCCACCCAACGCACCACAACCACCGCTCGCCGTTGAGACCGCCACCTCTGCCGCTCAGAGCGCGCGCATCGTCCAACCGCATACCACCGCCCCTAGGCCCGCATTTAAGTTCTAGAGCACCGCCAGGAGACCTGCCACCATCCCCTACATCGAGCCACACCGCTAGCACCCTAGGTAGCCCTCGCCGGAGCCGCCCGCCCATGCCTCTCAGTCGCGTCGTCGTCCTATAAATAGAGGCCTTCCCCAGCCATTCTCTCCACATCACTCACCTCCCCTCACCTCACTGATCCATACCCACTTCTCCCTGAAGCCACTCGAGCTCGCAGTCGCCGGAATTACACCGAAGCTGGCCGCCTCTAGAGGAGAAGGGCCCCGCTGATTCCGACCACCCCCGGAGCTGCCTCGACCGTCCCTGAGCTCGCTGTCGTCTACCAGTCCGTTTGCCCGCCTCGCCATCGTCGCTGGAGCCCTGGTACGCCCCCTGAGCACCCCCACCGAGCCGCTTGGGTTATAGTTCGTCGGCGACAGGTCCGTCATCGACGACGAGCCCCAACCGTTGATTCCCGTTCTAATCTAACGACCCACATCGCCCCGTACCGCTTCGCGTGTTATGAGCCACTGACCGGTGGACCCCCTGTCGGCTGTGCCCCGCGCCGCGTAGTGCCACTGGGCCGGCCCGTTAGCTTTCCTGCGTGACCCATTTATTTTGAATTAGGATTTTTTCTTTTTAGTTTGAACTTAGTTCTATCCCCTAGTTTGAAATTCAATTCAGAGAGATTTACAAATCCAAATGGAGTGATTGCAATTTTGCTAGAAATCTACTGAAAAGATCTATCCAAGCCCATTGGATTTAGTTCAATCAGAGTTAGAGATCTCTCCTAGTAAAAATAACAAAATAGAAGCATTTGCACCTTGCAACATTTTTATAAAATCAACCATGATAGCTTTTGAGTTGATTCCAACTCTCAAAAATCACATTTCACCATATATATCTGAATATGTAATAATATTAAGGTTTACATGCAGTGACTTTGGACTAGTACCAAAAGAATGCTATATAGGCATTTCTAGTCACTTTAAATCATTAAATAATGAACTTAAACCAAAGTAATTATGATCCAACCCTTAAATCACATTCCCAATGTTAGAATATGTGGTGATGACATGTGTCCACATGATCCCATATTTGAAGTGGTGAATATTAAATCTTAGTTAAATTTTCAATGAGTAGAAATTACTTTTCTAAAATAAAAAGATTGAAACTAGTGAATAAAACTTGTGATGCTTGTGATGATAATAGATCATCAAATATGTTCCTTAGAGTGCTAATTAGACTAGTTAATTATTGTTTGGTGATTGTTACTCCGTATGTATTTATAGACGATAGTACCGACCAAGCTTTCGAGGAGGAGGAGTTCTACCAAGAAGAAGAAGAAAACTTCAACCACTGCACCAACCAAGGCAAGCTATTGTTAGCAAGTTAGAATTAAGCTAGATGACTTGAGCCAAGATGCTTTAGGCATGCTTGAGTTATACCACTTAACTAGTATTTACCCCAAGTATTATTTTTCAAGCTTTACTTCCTTTACTTTACCCCAAAGTTCTTTACTTGTTTTGAAGGTAGCATAAAGAGTATAAAACTTGGCCTATTTAGATAAACCTTAGATGTCATTCTAGGTCATGAGATTGATCCCATCATTTCCACCTTAGTGAACACTCTTAACTTAGTAGTTTAGAGTAGATCAAAAACTTGAGTCACTTTAGATGGGAATACTTGATGAAAATGAATTATGAAAACCTTGGAATGATGAGTCATTGTATTGAGATGTTTTGACATGTGTTGAGAAAACACAAATGGTTTAGGATGGTGAAAATGTTGAGGCATGAGCCTTAACCCTTTTATAAAACTGATGGTTGGATTCGGATGCGATACCATTCCAAATTTACCATACAACCATATTACCTGAATTGGGTAAGGCTTAGCCGGAAGTTTATATGCATTAGTATTAGTTCCCTCGTGGGAGAGGTTTGAGCTGAGGCTACCTCTCAATGTTGTCCATCTATGTAGTGTCCAAGATGACAAATAGTCATGGTTGGGAGGCCATGCTCATAGGAGAGGTGCTTATACTAGGGTGTGTAAAGGAAAGGTTATGTTTGATTATCTGCATACTAAGTATGATGATTCAGGGTTATCGCTGATAGATGTATCGAATCTTGTGGTGAAAGTGTACCACCTGTGCAGAGTGTCAAACTATTTGAATAGCCGCGTCCGCGGTTATGGACAGTTGGAATGGGCATACTATTTCGTTGTGAGATGTTTTCAAAATGACTTACGAAAGAAATGATGAATCTTGACTTGACCACAACAGGGTTGTGTTTATGACAATAGCTTCCCAACTTAAGTGATTCTAGAACTTTATTTTATCTTTCTTTGCTTCTGAACTCAGCTTAGGCTTCAAACTTAACCTTATAGTTAAACATAGAGTTAACACTTTAACTTAGTATTATACTACTTGTTAGTGGTAGTTTGCGAGTACTTAAAGAGTACTCATGGCTTTTGTCCCTAGATATTCTCATGGCCAGACTATGAAGGAGACTACCAAGATGACGGCCAGCAGGACGACTATGATAACTAGGACTATCTGCCTTTGTCAGCATTGCATGTGCCCCTAAAGATGGACCCCACCGCTACGCTTATCTTTTATTTCTGCTGCTTGTTGTATTAAGACTGGATCATGAGATCCTTATTTGTGTAAGACCTTATGTATCGTTTGTAATGGATGATGTACTGTGATATCCAATCTGTTATGTCTTGCAAAAATGGTAATCCTGGGATTGCGAGGAATGACATAACAGGCATCTAGGATTAATAATCCGGGTGTTGACAAGTTGGTATCAGAGCCATCCTGACCATAGGAGACCCTAGTTAGAATGGACGTCCAAACAAAAACTTAGTTTCAAAACCAAAGTGAGTATTTATGAAAAAACTATTTCCTCTCTTATCCTTGGGAATTCATTCTTTCTCTCAAAAATTCATGTTCCTCAAAATTCTTACATTACTACTTAAAATTTGACACACTTGATCACTTCACTAACTTCCTCATCCTTAATTCTTGTAGATGGAGTCTCAGTTCAGCAAGTTCTACCAGTTGGGAAACGGAGGTCAGCTGATCTTCAAGAGGGATCTGGATTCACTGTCGGAGTTACTAGGACGCCCACATCCGGAGTTTCTTGGAGCTCAACTTCCAGGACCCCCAGGAGGAGACTTATAGTGGCTAGTCACCGCGGATCTTAGAGGAAGCATCGAAGCACCAACGTCCAGGAAAATCCAGTTCTCCGTGAGAGAGAACAACTGGCTAGATGGATTAGCCAGGGCAAAGCATGAAGCTCTCTCACGTCTATGTGCCCTCAGCGTCAACCAACTCCCAGGAACCCGTTTTACTCACTATGCAAGACGTGAATTCATGGGAATGCCGATGGAGATGCCAGGTCACCTAGAGTTGATGCGTCAAGTGGAGAATCTTGACTTCTTGCTGCACGACAGACAGCAGGAACTAGACAATGCTAGAGAGTTAGCCAACCAGAACCGTGCCATTGCCGACCAGAAGGCCCAGACTTTCGCACTGCTCGTCTAGGATCGTCAGTCTCTTCGCCGCCAGTGTGCAAAGAAGGATCGCACCATCGCCCATCTTTGCAAGAAGGTGGCCGACCTCGAGAAGACCGTCAAGGAGCAGGAAGCTCAGCTTGCAGCAAAGGAGGAAGAAGAGGAGGGTGAAGACATCCAGGGAGACATGGATTCTTACCTCAGCAACGATGATGACTTTTTGGAGGAGGATGCTGTGGACTTCTACACTGACGATGAGGACTCCGACTTCATCGATGATGAGTAGATGCACTAGAGCACTATCGTAGCATGAGATGTATCGGTCCCACTGTATCGTAGCTTGTAGAATGGTTCTTAAAACCATCTGTTTTCCTTTGATTGTTGTGGTGTGTGTTTGTATCGTGTGCTGGCTTGCATGAATGAAAAGGAGTTAGTTGAAAAACCTGAGTCTAACTCAAAGTTTTAGCTTTGAAACCAAAACCATGAACCTTAGAACTTTCCCTCTTACCCCTGTATCTACCTCAATCTTCAGATGACTCGTGGAAACCAAGGAGGGAGCAGCTCGTCGCAAGATCCAATGCTGCAAATCTTGCAGAATCTCATCGCAGACAGAGAAGCAAGCAAGGCAGAGCGCCAAGCTAATCTAGCAACATTGCAACAGATCACCCAGATGGCTCTCAACAACCAAGGGCATGGAAATCAGGATCATCAATGATCCAAGCTGAAGAACTTCCAGAATACAAATCCCCCAATCTTTAGCACGTCAGAAAACCCATTAGATGCTGATGACTGGTTGCAGACGATGGAGAATAACTTGGAGGTAGCCAGAGTTGATGACAACGAGAAAGTTCTCTCTGCCACCCACTACTTGGCAGGAGACGCAAGAGCTTGGTGGAACAGTATCCGCCTAATGAACCATGGTCAAGTTATGACATGGGAAGCATTCAAAGTCAAGTTCAGCCGCACCCACGTGCCGCAGGGTCTAGTCACCCGAATGAGGGATGAGTTTAGAGAGTTGAAGCAAGGCAGAATGACTGTGGTGGAATACCGTGACAGATTCCTGTCACTTGCCAGATATGCACCTGATGAGATCAACACGGAGGCAAAGAAGAAGGAGAGATTCCTGAACGGACTGCATGATCAGATGCAGACTGTCCTCGTCAACATCCGTTTCTAGGATCTCGAAGATCTAGTCGACTCTGCCATTCAGATGGAAGGGAAGATTAACTAGGCAAACGACAACCGAAAGCATCGTATGATGCAGCAATCTAGATCCAACAGTCACCAGAAGTACCGTCCTAACCCCTCACCAGGATATGCACCAAGGAACAATCGACCCCCAATGTCTCACCCAAGCTACCCCAACCGTAGCGGAGGCAATGTGAAGTCCGGAGGAAACAATCACAACTCCGGCAATGCCAACAATTTCAACCGTGCACCTCCCAAGAACAATAACAACAACAACACTGCACCTAGAACTGGCAGCAATGTTGTGCCTGTCGCAGCAAAGGACAAGTCCCAGATCACTTGTTTCGAGTGTGGAGTGAAGAGTCACTATTCCAATGAGTGTCCCAAGAAGACTGCAGCCAATGCCAATGTGAATGCCCCAGCTCAACAGCAGTGTCGTGTTCAACCAGGAAGAAGATTTGCCCCAGGGAACCCTCACAACCGCAACGGTCGTCTCTTCCACATGAACGCCGAAGAAGCCCAGGAAGCGCCAAATGTGCTGGGTATGTTTTCTGTCAACTCAGTTTTAGCAAGGTATTGTTTGATTCGGGAGCATCGCATTCATTTGTCACCGAAGAATTTGCATGCACTAGTAAGATTCACCCAACCAACCTAAAGCATGTCATGATAGTTCAAATCCCCGGTTCAACAACCAAATCTAGAAAAATTTGCAAAGTTGTTCCTATCAGAATACATGGGTTAGATTTTTATGCCAACCTAATTGTACTCGGAACCAAAGGATTGGAAGTAGTACTAGGTATGGACTGGATGTCAAGGCATAAAGGACTGGTAGACTGTAGCACCCTGGTAAAACTACTACTAGAAAATCGCTCTGTTTTTGTTTTGTGCATGCTCATGTCACCATGCCACATTGCATTTGAGCATCGTCATCATCATGCATCTTTCGGCTAAAATTATTTTCTAAAAGCCTAGTTTTGTTTTATAATTACTCCCCTTCTTTATTTCAAACGATAAACCCCGGTCTCTTCCAGATCTTTTGTTTGTCTAAAATTTATTACAAAAGGTCTTTAAAAATAAAACAGAATAATAATAAAAATAAAACTTATTTTTATTAGGGGAGGCAGCCGGCCAGGCCCAAAAGCCCAGCCAACCAGCCTACTACCCCGCTAACCAAACCCTAGTCTAAACCAACCCAAACCCTAACCTCCACCCCGCCGCCAGACCCACACCCACCCGGCCGACCCGCCTTGCCGCTGCACGTAGCACGCACGCGTGCGATGCGCGGCTGACCGCTCGCCCCGTTCGCACACCCCACATCGAACCGCCTCGAACCATCCGCGCGCAGCGCACCCAACCCCACCCACTTGCGCGGCACGCCCCAGCGCAACGGCAGCACCCGCACCTATCCACCCCGCTCCTCACCTGGCCCCATCCTGCAGCCCCGCTACCGACACCACCCCACACCCTGGCCTCGATCCCCATCCCCTGCGCGCACAACACACACACGCACGTTGCCTGCCATGCGGCCCCACGCATGTCCCACCACGCACGCCACATCGCGATCCCCACCAACCCTCGCTCGTGAGGCCCCGCCTCGACCCGACTGCTCCCCATCCCCGATCCGCCGCCGCCGACCCCGCCAGGCGCCGTTGTCGCCATCCCCGGCCCCACAGCAGTCGCTCCCGGATGCGTCCTTCCTCTTCCATCGCACCAGTCCCCGCCGCCAGGCTCTCTCCACCGAGCCCTGCGTCTTCCGCCCTCGCACGCCTCCGCCTTGATCCCTGTGGCCGAGCTTGCTAGGTGCCCCTCGCCCCCGAGTCCTACACCGCATCAAGCTCCTCCGGCTGCCATGCGTGACGACCTCGCCTGGGCCTCGCCGTCCTCTGCCGACGTCCATCCGCGCCGCCTTGCTCCGGCCACAGCCGCACGCCTCCTCTGGCTGCCCTTCGCACCGGCAACGCTATTGCCCCTGCGTGCGCTGCATCTCCGGCCACCGCCTGCAGCCGCCGCCTCCCTGCTGGCCGTGTCCCCGCGCAGGTTCGCCTCTGCCTTCTCCCACGCCCTCGCCGTGGCCTCCATCTCCGTTAACCTCGACCTTGGAGAGCTCTATCCTCCCCGCTATTCACAGACGCTGTAGATGCCCCTGTTCCACCCCAACATTGTGGTGCCCTTCTCCCAAGCTCTCCGGCCATCGCCAAGCTGCACGTGCGCACATCGTCTGGTCATCGCCCCTCTCTTCATTGGTGTCTCCCCTGCCAGTGTTTGTGGTATGGGGCTGCCGTTCTTGTGCTTGTGGTTTCTGTTGCGTCACTTGATGCTGTCCTGAGACTTGTCAATATCGACATGTTGGTGTGGTCTGTGGCAGATAGGTCACTACAGGGATGGTTGTTTGCCTCTGGACACATGTGTCGTAGTCAAGATCCTCACAGGGACAACCCCGATGTCTACTTCCTCGGGGTTGCCAAAGACATACACCAAGATCTACCGGCACCGAGAACCGAGTCTAACACCGACAATTGAAGCCGACAACCCCAAGTCCTCCTTCTCAAACGACAAGTTCGTCGATACGGAGTCCAAGACCAAAACCAAACCACATCGAAGCCAAGATCTTCGACCCTCGATGTGTGACCCCTATCCGAGCCCTATTTTTATAAATGATATATACTTGATGCATTAAATCATTCATCTCGCATTCATATCATCGTGGTTTGGGAGTATTTAGGCGATTCACCTAAATTAAATATGGAGACTATATGAGGACTATTCTAGTCTTATATCGGCTCTATTTAAATTTGTGTAGCGAACCGATACCTTGTTTTTCCTTGTTAAGACAACATTTAAATTGCAGGGTTTCTAAATGACTGGAACCTATTAATTAATTGTCGGGACCCCCGGTTCCGCTTAATATGGCCTAATTGCACCGCATCTGTGCCATGCCATGCATCATATCATAATCATGCCGGATCTTCTGCCGTCGTATTAAATAGTGCATCCGGTGTTTCTTTTAGTGCTTTGCTTCTTCGCAGATTAGACCGATGAGTTGAAGCGAGTATCAACAAGTTCTTCGGATAATGAATCTTAAGCTCTATTTCCCAGGCAAGCAATCTCCCTCTTTCTACCTATTTTGCATTTATAGTCTTTATTTCCTCCTGTTGATCTATTGCTTTCCGTGTCGCGATGCTTTAGTTTCCGAGCACCAGTTATATCCCGTGCAGCCTCTATATTGCCTTGGACACCTCCTATTACCTGTGTTTGGTAGATAGCTGGCCTTGCGAGTCGTAGTTGCTTGCTCAAGTGCGATCTCGTGTTGTCAAGTACCACAGTTGTTGGAATGCTGGTAGATGTTTATGGTGGAGATGATCATGACTTTAAATACAACTATTAAAATTGTCGGGATAACTAATGAAAGAGGCACAGGTGGGCAATATATGCTATTTGGTTTTTATGTCCACTTGTGTCCCGTAGGCCCCGAGTACTTGATACCTGTTCCTTGACTATTCGCACTATCCACATCCGGGAGAGTCTATGAATCCCCCTTAGCTAGAGCTTGATTCATTTCTTATTTATTGGGGTTACAAACTAGTTTGGGGTTTTATTACTATCCTATACCTATGCCATGCTTTACCGCTTTATTTAAGATTGTGCGTGGAGCACCTGTACTGTTTTGGATCGTGACACGTTTTCGCTGTATCGACAAGCCCAGTCACACTTTCGGGTTCCTAGTCGTTTATCGCCGTCCACACAAACCCTGGGTCCGTCTCGGAGCCGGCCAACTTCGTCGTGGGTAGCTTAGTGGGGTGGCCCCCTGAAATATTTTATGAATCCTGTGATTGCTTGGTCGTGAAAGCCTCGTTGGGTTTTGATTTGGTTTTTCCGAGGTTGATCGTGTGTGTGTTGCTATTTGTGCACCCCTGCAGGGTAAATCTTTCTGAAAGCCATGTCCGCGGTTATGGACGAGTTGGAGCACAATATCTCGATCATAGATAAGCATAACTAAAGTAGTGTTATAAATTTGACTTAATATGTGACTAGTAATCAGCTTCACTACAATGGAATGGATAATAAAAATGCCAACAACTGGTGGATCTGTGGTGATCTGTGTCATGTTATACCTGCCTAGTAAGTATCGCAACTCCAATGGAATGAAATAAAAGTGCCAACAACTGTTGGGTCAGGATGTCACATGCTAATTGTATCTGACTAGTAAGTACCGCAACTACAACTGAATGATTAACTAAAACTGCCCACTACTTATGCTATCATGATGACTCATGCTATCTATATCTGACTAGTAAGTGCTTCCACTATAATGGAATGAATAAAACTGCCAACTGTGTGAGTTCCTCGGTTTGACTTCCTCGTTTGGTCTCGAGGGGAAATGCCAGGATGGGTATGATTGGTGTTAGTATAAGGTTGGTTCCGAATAGGTCTTTCTTATCTCTCTCTAATAGCCGATAGTTTACAGACTCTCTATAGGTGGTTTAGTGCCGCTGCGTTACCGCTTCAGTCCACCATACCTATGTAGGCGAGGACCGCCGAATTCTAGCCTCGCCGTGTACTGGCCTCAGTACTGACGCGCCTCTTTTTCCTTTGCCCTTTGTCGGCACCCCTTTTGTTTTAGCAGGTTTGAGATCGACGTCGTTAGCAGGGCTACTCTTCCGGCTTGGCCTGGGCAGGGTTATGGATGCCATTGGTTATTCTTCAGGGCTCTTAGCCCCATTTTCATCTTGTCCGTACTTGGACGCTGTAGCGATTTCAAGGTGATTTGGATCTTTGTAGTGTATATCTGTATTCTTGACTCTTGGAGTCGTGATGTATATATATATGTTCTGTGGGTCCCATCGAGGACTGTTGTGTAATGGTATTACTTCGCTTTCCACCCGCACGAAAGTGCCTGGTGGGCGTCCTTGAATCGTTCCTATGCGGGTTTGGCGGAAAGGGCTAAAACTTGCATAGGGCCGATTTGAGGGTGTTACATAGACTGTGCTAAGAAAGCTATCACCATGACCAGTAGCTCTGGAGTCATAGTAGAGCATATATCTGAAACCTTACCTTGTTAATTCAAGTGCAACAAGAGTCTAGCCTTACCCACCATAGACCAAGTCAGAGTAGTCTGTGAATACCCCGACGTATTCCCAGATGAATTCCCAGGTATGCCCCTGGATAGGGATATTGAGTTCATTATCGAACTAATCCCCGGAACCGGACCCATAGCCCAGAGACCCTATAGCATGAACCCCTCAGAGTTAGTGGAACTGAAGAAGCAGTGAGATGCTATGTTAGCAAAAGGCTTGATTCAACCAAGCGCATCACCATGGAGATCACTAGTGTTATTCGTCGACAAGAAAGATGGAGGCAATCGTTTATGCACAGATTACAGAAAGTTGAATGACATCACCATCAAGAATAAGTACCCTTTGCCAAAGATAGAGGATCTATTTGATCAATTGACTGGAGCCCAGGTATTCTCAAGATTGATCTTAGGACTGGTTATCACCAACTTAAGATTCGTGCAACGGATATTCCGAAGACCGCCTTTACTACTCGCTATGGTTTATACGAGTATACAGTTATGTCTTTTGGATTAACCAATGCCCCTGCTTATTTCATGAATCTCATGAATAAGATCTTTATGAATTTCCTAGATAAGTTTGTAGTTGTGTTTATCGACGACATCCTTATCTACTCCAAGTCAGAAGAAGAGCATGAGCAACATCTGAGAATCATCCTAGAAACCCTGAGAGAGCATCGGTTATATGCCAAGTTCAGCAAGTGTGAGTTTTGGCTGAAAGAAGTAGGATTCCTAGGACATATTGTGTTTGCCAAAGGAGTCTCTGTTGATCCCGCCAAGATCAAAGATGTCAAAGAATGGGAAGCCCCAACCACTCAAACCCAAGTCCTTGCCTTTCTTGGATTAGCGGGATACTACCGCAAGTTCATAGAAGGATTCTCGAGCATCGCTAGACCCATGACCCAATTGTTGAAGAAGGACAACAAGTTTGAATGGACTGATAAATGTGAAGCCAGTTTTCAGGAGCTGAAGAAGAGATTGATATCAGCCCCAATATTGATCATGCCAGACATCAAGAAGCCGTTTGATGTGTATTGTGATGCATCCAAGATTGGTCTCGGATGTGTATTGATGCAAGAAGGCAAAGTCATAGCGTATCTGTCTCAACAACTGAAGCAACATGAGCACAACTATCTGACCCATGATCCTGAATTAGCAGTGGTAGTTTTGACATTGAAGACATGGCGTCATTATCTGATGGGTAATCGCTGTGAGATTTACTCAGATCACAAGAGCTTGAAGTATATTTTCACTCAAAAGGAGCTGAATATGAGGCAAAGGAGATGGATAGAGTTAATCAAGGATTATGACCTTGACATTCACTATCACCCAAGCAAAGCCAATGTGGTAGCGGATGCTCTTAGCAGATTGCCTTGTAGGCTAAACACTATGATCAAGGAGAAGCAGCCAAGTTTGTATGAGGAGTTGGAGCAGTTCAGAACTGAATTAGTTAGCAAAGGATTCTTAGCTAGCATTGAACTTCAACCCACTTTGATTAGCCAAATCAAGGAAGCCCAGAATGGGAATGAAAGTATCGACGGAATCAAACATCGTATTGGTACAGGAAAGGTACCTAGATTCACTGAAGACGAAGAAGGAGTTCTGGGGTACAAATGACGTATCTGTGTGCCAGCAGATTCAGAGCTGAAGCAAGTTATCATGAAGGAAGCTCATGATACTCTTTATTCTATCCACCCCGGAGGAACGAAGATGTATCAAGATTTGAAAGAGCAATTTTGGTGGCACAAGATGAAGAGAGAAATCGGAAGCTACATCGCCAAGTGTGACATCTGTCAAAGAGTTAAAGCAGAGCATCAGAGGCCTGCAGGACTGTTGCAACCATTGCAGATTCCGGAATGGAAATGGGATTCCGTAGGAATGGACTTTATCACCGATTTGCCTACTTCCAGTAGGGGAAATGACTCAATCTGGGTCATAGTTGATAGACTGTCCAAGGTAGCTCACTTCATACCTGTCAAGACTACCTACCAGAGTTCGAAGCTAGCAGAACTGTATATTGCTAGGATTGTTAGTCTGCATGGAATCCCCAAGACCATCGTGTCAGATCAAGGAACCCAGTTTACCTCGAGATTTTGGCAGAAAGTTCAGGAAGGATTGGGAACCAAATTGAATTTCAATACCGCTTATCACCCACAAACTGATGGACAGACTGAGAGCCTCAACCAGATCCTAGATGATATGTTAAGAGCTTGTGTGTTAGAATATGGATCAAAATGGGAAGACTGCCTGCCTTTACCAGAATTCTCATATAACAACAGTTATCAAGCTAGTTTGCAGATGGCACCATTTGAATTCCTCTATGGAAGAAAGTGGCATACCCCTTTGAATTGGTTGCAAGTAGGAGAGAGTCAGATCTTTGGACCCGACATTCTCTGAGAAGCCGAAGAGAAGGTTCACAAAGTCCGTGAGCACCTTAAGACTGCCCAATCTAGACAAAAGAGTTATGCTGACAAAAGAAGGAGAGACCTGACTTTCAATGTTGGAGATTTTGTATATCTTGGTTTCTCCATTGAAAGGAACCCAACGCTTTAGTCTGAAAGGAAAGTTAGCCCCCAGATATATCGGGCCCTTCAAGATTTTGAACCGTCGAGGAGAAGTATCATATCAATTGGAACTACCTGAAGAGATGTCAGCCATCCACAATGTGTTCCATATCTCGTTACTTCGCAAATGCCTGGAAGTGCCAGAGAAGAGTGACGTTCTCAAGAACATCGATCAAAGAGCTGTGGAGAACAACAATGACCTGACATATCGTGAAGTGCCCATCCGTATCTTAGAGGAAGCTTACATAACCACCAGGACCAGGAGTATCAAGTTTCTCAAGATTCAGTGGAGCAACCATACCGAAGAGGAAGCCACTTGGGAGCGAGAAGATTACATTAGGATAGAGTTCCCAGATCTCTTTAGTTCCTAGTTTTCTTTGTAAATCTTGGGACGAGATTTTGTTTAAGGGGGGGAAGGTTTGTAACATCCCAAAACTTTAATCCAAGGCTATTAAGATCCAAATCATCAAAATTAGGGTTAACAAAAACTTTTCCAATTGAAATTACTAAAGCATTCACATGTGTGTGCATTTAATTAGGAGTTAATTTGAATTGCCATGATTAAGTGATCCATTGCCTGTAAAATGATTCCTAGGTGAAATAAACATCATCTAAATCATTCCCAAACAAATCCCAAAGAAAAACAAGTCAAAATGAATAAAGGAATGAAATGGTCATTTGTGCCAATTTAACTACCATGCCTACTTTGGCTATACCTAGAACTCAAAACCTAAGAGAAACAAATGTGGATATTTGCACCCTTGATAGTAAACATAATGATGTACCAAGGCCCACTTTGTGATCTGCCAAAAACATTCAAAAACTAATTTTAATTAACATTGGAAAATTGAATCTATTTCATATGGGAAGATCACCCTATTTCAAAAAGCAATCAAATGAGCTCAAATTTGAAAACCCAAGCACCCACCAAGTCTAAAGCTTAATACTAGCACACCCACCAAAAATCTTTTCAAAATTCAAAAATAATTCTCTTGCGGCCATTTCCACAAACACATGGCAGACAAGAATCTAACTCTAATCCTAGCTCACTGTTTTGAATAGGGTTTTGCCCCCAATTGATCTCCATTTAATCCCTTTGTTCCATCTTGATCCAACCAGAGCCTTAGCACCCGATCCCCTACCCCCTAGCAGCAAGGCCATGCCATGCCGAGCACCAACTCGCCGGCCAAACCTTGCCCCGCTACAGCAGACCGTCCCCCCCTCTCTCACCATGTCTACTAGCTAGCTCTCACCTCACCGCCACTTTTTGTCCCCTTCCTGAGCGAACCCAAGCAGTGGACCACCAACTGAGCGCCGTCCACTGCCTGTCTGCGCCATGCCGAGCACGCGCCAGAGCGCCGCGCCCTACACGCGTGTACATGCCGCCCCTCGACCGCAGCCCATGTCCACCGCTCCGCTACGACCTAGGGAGCACGCCAGACATGCCCGTTCACCACTCAACGCACCACAACCACCGCTCGCCGTTGAGACCGCCGCCTCTGCCGCTCAGAGTGTGTGCACCGCCCAACCACATACCACCGCCCCTAGGCCCGCATTTAAGTTCTAGAGCACCGCTAGGAGACCAGCCACCGTCCCGTACATCGAGCCACGCCGCTAGCACCCTGGGCAACCCTCGCCGGAGCCGCCCGCCCATGCCTCTCGGTCGCGTCGTCGTCCTATAAATAGAGGCCTTCCCCAGCCATTCTCTGCACACCACTCACCTCCCCTCACCTCACTGATTGATCCCCAGTTCTCCGCGGAGCCACTCGAGCTTGCAGTCGCCAGAATTACACTGGAGCTGGCCGCCTCTGGAGGAGAAGGGCCCCGCTGATTCCGACCACCCCTGGAGCTGCCTCGACCGTCCCTGAGCTCGCCGTCGTCTACCAGTCCGGTTGCCCTCCTCGCCGTCATCGCTGGAGCCCTGGTACGCCCCATGAGCACCCCCACCGAGCCGCTAGGGTTAGAGTTTGTCGGCGACAGGTCTGTCGTCGACGACGAGCCCCACCCGTTGATCCCCGTTCGAATCTAACGACCCACATCGCCCCTGTACCGCTTCGCGTGTTATGAGCCTCTGACCAGTGGACCCCCTGTCAGCTGTGCCCCGCGCCGCGTAGTGCCACTGGGCCGGCCCGTTAGCTTTCCCGCGCGACCCATTTAGTTTGAATTAGAATTTTTTCTTTTTAGTTTGAACTTAGTTCTGTCCCCTAGCTTGAAATTCAATTCAGAGAGATTTACATATCCAAATGGAGTGATTCCAATTTTGCTAGAAAGCTACTGAAAAGATCTATCCAAGCCCGTTGGATTTAATTCAATCAGAGTTAGAGATCTCTCCTAGTAAAAATAACAAACAGAAGCATTTGCACCTTGCAACATTTTTATAAAATCAACCATGATAGCTTTTGAGTTGATTCCAACTCTCAAAAATCACATTTCACCATATCTATCTGAATATGTAATAATATTAAGGTTTAATGAAGTGACTTTGGACTAGTATCGAAAGAATTCTATATAGGCATTTCTAGTCACTTTAAATCATTAAATAATGAACTTAAACCAAAGTAATTATGATCCAACGCTTAAATCACATTCCCAAATGTTAGAATATGTGGTGATGACATGTGTCCACATGATCCCATATTTGAAGTGGTGAATATTAAATCTTAGTTAAATTTTCAATGAGTAGAAATTACTTTTCTAAAATAAAAAGATTGAAACTAGTGAATAAAACTTGTGATGCTTGTGATGATAATATATCATCAAATATGTGCCTTAGAGTGCTAATTAGACTAGTTAAGTATTGTTTGGTGATTGTGTACTCCGTATGTATTTATAGACGATAGTACCGACCAAGCTTTCGAGGAGGAGGAGTTCTACCAAGAAGAAGAAGAAAACTTCAACCACTGCACCAACCAAGGCAAGCTATTGTTAGCAAGTTAGAATTAAGCTAGATGACTTCAGCCAAGATGATTTAGGCATGCTTGAGTTATACCACTTGACTAGTATTTACCCCAAGTATTATTTTTCAAGCTTTACTTCCTTTACTTTACCCCAAAGTTCTTTACTTGTTTTGAAGGTAGCATAAAGAGTATAAAACTTGGCCTATTTAGATAAACCTTAGATGTCATTCTAGGTCATGAGATTGATCCCATCATTTCCACCTTAGTGAACACTCTTAACTTAGTAGTTTAGAGTAGATCAAAAACTTGAGTCACTTTAGATGGGAATACTTAATGAAAATGAATTATGAAAACCTTGGAATGATGAGTCATTCTATTGAGATGTTTTGACATGTGTTGAGAAAACACAAATGGTTTAGGTTGGTGAAAATGTTGAGGCATGAGCCTTAACCCTTTTATAAAACTGATGGTTGGATTCGGATGCGATACCATTCAAAATTTACCGTGCAACCACATTACCTGAATTGGGTAAGGCTTAGCCGGAAGTTTATATGCATTAGTATTAGTTCCCTCGCGGGAGAGGTTTGAGCTGAGGCTATCTCTCAATGTTGTCCACCTATGCAGTGCCCAAGATGAGATATAGTCATGGTTGGGAGGCCATGCTCATAGGAGAGGTGCTTATACTAGGGTGTGTAAAGGAAAGGTTATGTTTGATTATCTGCATACTATGTATGATGATTCAGGGTTATCCCTGACAGATGTATCGAATCTTGTGGTGAAAGTGTACCACCTCTGCAATGTGTCAAACTATTCGAATAGCCGCGTCCGCGGTTATGGACAGTTGGAATGGCCATACTGTTTTGTTGTCAGATGTTTTCAAAATGACTTATGAAAGAAATGATGAATCTTGACTTGACCACAATAGGGTTGTGTTTATGACAATAGCTTCCCAACTTAAGTGAGTCTAGAACTTTATTTTATCTTTCTTTGCTTCTGAACTCAGCTTAGGTTTCAAACTTAACCTTATAGTTAAACTTAGAGTTAACACTTTAACTTAGTATTATACTACTTGTTAGTGGTAGTTTGCGAGTACTTAAAGAGTACTCATGGCTTTTGTCCCTAGCTATTCTCATGGCCAGACTATGAAGGAGACTACCAAGATGGTGGCCAGCAGGACGGCTATGATAACTAGGACTATCTGCCTTCGTCAGCATTGCCTGTGCCCCTGAAGATGGACCCCACTGCTACACTTATCTTTTATTTCCGCTGCTTGTTGTATTAAGACTGGATCATGAGATCCTTATTTGTGCAAGACCTTATGTATGATTTGTAATGGATGATGTACTGTGATATCCAATCTGTTATGTCTCGCAAAAATGGTAATCTTGGGATTGCGAGGAATGACATAACAGGCATCTAGGATTAAAAATCCGGGTGTTGACATCCTGCCAGAATGATAATTTTCTCTTTTGAGGTCTTACTTCTCCTTCAACGTTGATGCACTGAGAAGAGCCAGCCTCGTCGTTGTCACACATGTTTGCACTAATAAAAGGAAAATAATGGTTAGTAAAGTGCATGGAAAAATCCGGCATGACCTTTGATATTTTTTTTAAAATAGGAGTGCCTGATTTTTGCCGAAACGGAAGTTAATCAACATTTCGGCGAAAATCGGACTCATTTCATACAAGCACCTGCATACACGACATAAGAAAGTGCTTAATACAAGCACACGCACAATTTCAGGCCAAGCATAAACAAAATAATGTTGACAGCAAAGGAACACTTCCATCTCCAAATTTCCTTCCAAAATATTTATCCATCCATATTTTGACAGCAAAGGAACACTTCCATCTCCAATTTTGACAGAAAAGGATCACTTCCATCTCCAATTTTGATAGGAAAGATCAAGATCAACAAACCATATTTGTCCATCCCAGAAAATATTACCAGCAAAACAACAACTTCAACTCGAGAAACCAACAAAAGTAACAAGTTGTAATTAATGGCGATAATAGCTAGCACAATGATGAAAAATATCTAACAGGATAGAATACCCTTGGATGAATATATATATATATGTATATATATATAAGTTTTGGTTGCCACATAAATAAGAAATACTAGTCTTTCAGGCCAAGCATAAAGAAAAATGGAACAAATATATGTTAGCTAGCTGGAAAGATAGGTCATAGTGGTCATGGAAAACAAAAATGGAACAAGTAACTCTACCAGTTAAGTATTGATACATGTACACATTTCTGAATTTGGAAATACTGACATCTACTTCTGCTAGCAAGAAATATAATTGCTACGTCGTGAGATAGTGTTTAGATAGTGTTTTAATTCGATGCTTTGGATGTGTAAGATGTACAACAAAAAAGGACTTTTTCAATGCTCGCTCGGCTTCATCCATTAAGGGGAGAGAGGGAGAGAGGGGAGAGGGGATCGATAGACGTTCAAAGAGAGGGGAGAGGGGATGCTCACCTCGAAGACGTCGATGATGAAGAGCGCACGGACGACGACAAAGAGCGCGGATGGAGCTCCTCCACGGACGCGTGGAGGCCTCCTCTCCTCCTCCTCGAACGCGGTCGCCTCCTCTCCTCCTCCACGGACACGGCGTCCTCCTCTCCTCCTCCTCGGCAGGAAGCGGGCGAGCGGAGGCGGCAGATGGTGTGGCGGTGGCGCATCGGTAGTTAGGTTTCTCGATCTGTTTGAGATAGACGGGAGAGGACCGTGCGCATAAGTTGACTTGTCACATCACTTAGCCGTAGCGCACACTTACCTAGTGCGCTATAGTTAAGTCGTTTACCCGTAGTGCACTAGGTAAGGGTGCGCTATGGCTAAGCGCCGTGTCAAGTCAAATAAGAGGGCGGCCGCCCCATTTTCTGACACTATGTCGTCGGATTGATGACCCATGAGGGGGTCCTCGAGGCGTGCAGAAGAGAGGGGTGTGAGACGTATGGTGTTCCGGGACAGTGAGCACACAAGTTTACCCAGGTTCGAATCTGCCGGCTTTGGACGGATCCTACTCCTGCTAACAATCTAGTAATACGGCAGAGCCGGAATATGGGTTACAAGGGTTTCACCTGTGCGAGTTAAGATTGTAGACTATTGTGAGGGTGCCTTAAAGGCTCTCCCTAGGACGACTTATATAGATATCCGGCCTAGGGTTTACAAGATAGATCTATCCGGCTACGACTAAGAGTCAGTTACAGAGTACATCTTGAACTACAAGTAACACTATGGGCCTATGTCGGTAAGTCATCTGGGCCTTCCCATAGCCGGACTGGACTCCGTCTCTTCTCCCTAACTGGGCCGCCCTGAAGCAAAGCTCTAACCCAAAGTGGGCCACCCTGGTCAGTGAGGCATAGTAAGGATACCCGAAAACTATATCCCCAACAGCAGCCCCCGGAAGCCTCCATGATCCAAAGTCAGATTTTATGATCGTCTAGCTTGATCTTCGGCTTGCAGAATCCTGAAGGGTTCCTGAAACTTCAAAAGAAAAGATAGGATAAGGGTCTCAAATGAGCCAGACCTAGGAATACGTTATTCGGGTTTCTAGCTTGAAATTCAAACAAAGCCAGAACTTGGTCTCTAACGTAATCTGACACTAGTCATGGTCAAGTCACATCACTGACAGGCATTCCTGTTAGCACGACCATTGGTGGGTCCGCCTTTCGCAGAACCGAGTCGTCGCTTTAATGCGTGCGTGGAGATCGAGGTGGCATAATCATCGCGTGGGGGTTACCCAGCTCCTTCCACGACGCGTGGCGCGTTCATTGTTGCGTTTACACAAATCTTGGCGTGGCTAGAGGATAGAAGTGGTTAGGATTATTTTCCCCATCTTCTTCACCAACACTTGTGTCGGTTCCTTCTCCTCAACGCTTCCCACGAACACAGAGCTCCTCTGCTCCCCAGAATCCTCCAGCGCCGCCCATCCTAGGTCCCTGGCCCACAAAAAAATGGCTTCATCATCTTCTTTCGGTACTGCGGCAACGGCGGTGACGGCTGCAGCGGCGGAGAAGGAGAAAAACCGCAGGGTCTGGATCCCGTGCGCCCATGATGATGCCAAGCTCCGCATCATGGAGAACGAAGGGCTCCTCTATGCCGGCGACTGGCGGAGCGGCTTCAGCGAAACCGTCCCCAACCCTCGCGCTGGCAAGCGGGTACACTTCGGCACCCACCTCAACAGTGGTTTGAGTTTCCCTCCCTCAGACTTATTTTCTGAGGTTATAGATCACTATGGAGTTCAACTCCATCATATTCCCCCAAACTCTCTCTTAGAGATGAGCGCATATGCTTCTTTGTGCGAAGGGTATCTCGGCATTAGGCCGAATCTTACTCTTTTCCGGTTTTACTTTCATGTCCGGAGAAATTCCATCACTGCCGGTAATCCATACATTACCGGTACTATTAGTTTTTTGTTAGAAGAGAGCGCGTGTATCCTCGGATTAGGGCCAGTGAGTCGGTCAAATAATGGCCGTCCACTTTCTTTTATCATAAGGATATTCCTGCTCCCAGCAAATCTACTGCTTTGCAGACTTTTGTCGACGGTGCCGCCATGCCCCAAGAGTCCTGGGACGCAGATGCGCCGGCTCTCAGTGACGATATGCTTCTTGCCAAGAGGCGGCTCGAATACTTGATGAAACACAAGGGCCTTAAGGGGTACGGTTTAGTTCACTGCTGGGTGGCACGCCGGATCCAGCCGCTTCAGCATCAAGGAGACCGGCTTATGCACTCCATTACGGCATCCAAGAAAGATTCCCTCCGGATCTGCTCCCACCCTTACACGGAAAAGAATACGAGTCTCAAATCAAGTGGCTGATAAGGGAGCGGGTCAAGAGGAAAATTCTGGAGCTGTCTTTGGACATGCATACGGCTGAAGATCCTGTGGTACTAGTAAGTCACCAACAGTAACTCGAATTAAGTGTTCATGTTCACATTGTTTCAACAATACTAATATTTTATTTTCCTTTTCAGCTTGCTGACCTCCTCGAGTCGGAGCTTTCTCCTCTCAAGGGATATCCTCCCGAGATTTCTCAGGATGAAGGAGAACTGATTCCACTGCCAAAGACTTTTACCCGAAAGCGTAAAACTTCGGTAGTTGCTATTTGCACAAAGGAGGTGCCCGTGTGAAGAGGTAATCTTTCCTCACAAGATCTTTGTACTATATGTCTTAATTCTTTCTGAGATCTAATGTTCTTTGTTCTGTTACCTTCTTAGAGCTAAACAGCTCACCAAGGGCAAGGGGAAGGGAGCTTTGTCGAAGCCCCTGCACCAGTCAAAGCTAAATTTGACTTCTCTTGCCGCAACACCTCCGACTCCTGCCCCTCAGCCTTCTGCGGCGCCGGAGATTACCCCATCTCCGATCATCGCGGAAGATCCGGCTCAATCAGCAGAGCCAGTGATCCTTGGATTGCAGACTGATGTCACCATGGGTGACTCAAGTTTTGATAAGGGTGAACCCTCTTCGGGTAATGATCCCTCGGCAGAGGTCTTTACTGAGAACCTCCTCAGCAATTCGGGACATGCCAAGCTTGGCCGTTCTCGGAAATCTGCAGAGGAGATCCAACGGCTTGCCAGACAATGCCTAGAAAGTCGGGTTATCACTACCGAAGAAGAAGCACAAGAAGCCGAGGACGTCAAATACTCCGAACTTCTTGAACAAGTCCTTCTTCGCGATGAGAGGCTGAGAACTAGCGAGCTTCCACCACCACCAGTGATCCCGTTCACTCTCACCGAGAAGGTTACCACAGAAGTGAACATGAGTTTGAGCAAATTCACTCATGAACAACATGTAAGTCAGAATTCCAACTTACCTTTTTACTTAATTCCATATCATATCCTCTAGCTCCCAAGCATGTAGTTGGATAGATAATTCGGATTTATGCTTCCTTAGGATGCCAAAGAATGAACTAGTGTAGCCCCCAAGGCTCGTGCTGATATTAGTAAAGATATTAGCCCGAGTCTTTAGTAGACTTCTGACTCTGGGCATTCTAACTTACAGAAAGTTAATTCATATAACCAGGAATTGTTGAAGAATATTTGTAACAAGTAGAGAGAAATCAGAGCTCTCCGACTTGAAAATGTTCAACTGAAAGTATCTAGGGATGAGGCTGAAGGTAAACATTCCAGCACTCAAACCTTGCCTTTTATTTCATAGTTGAATTTTTGTTCAACTGTTGTTCTTTTGACTACAGCACTGGTAAAGCAATCTTGTGCTATGATTGAGGAGGCCAAGAATCTGAAGACCCTAGAGGTGGAAAACAAGGACCTCCACCAAGAGCTGAATAAGCTTAAGGAGGATCATGAGAAGAGCATTACTCAAGTTCTCAAATCTTCCTCCATGGCCACCGAGGAGAGTGATCGTAAGATTGTGCTCTAGGATAGGAAAATCTCGGATCTCAGCAATGAATTGTTCAGAGAGAAGGATATTGCCGAGGCACTCTAGGCTGAACTCTAGAGTCTTCGGGAGGAGAAGACCAAAGTCGACGATGTCATCTTCAGTATGTTTCCCTCTTTCTAACTTTTCTGCATCTTCCAAGTCTTTGGAGTCCAGATTTATTTTATTAACCCTTTTGCATTACATGTGCAGGTCCTCTGAACTTACTGGACTTAGCCTCTGCCGAATCTCGCACTAGTCGGCTTACACAAGTCAGCAATTTGCTTCATGAATTCCGCCAATCCTTCGAGGACATTGGCGAAGTTCTCAAGGTTCCGGACATGCATAGTATGTCCGGATTTGAAGTGCGGGACAAAGCCAAAGAGATGTCTCAGCTTATCCAGGACTAGAACATGTCCTACGCGCGGACCGCATCGCAGAACGCTCTCGCCATGGTTATGACCCATTGATACGTTGCTAACGTATTCATTATTTTTGATGTTCCATGCTTGGTTTTTATCTACTTTCTTATGTCTTGTCCACACTTTGGAGTACTTTTTATACACTTTCTTGGACTAACCTATTAACAAGATGCCACAGTGCCAGCTGCCTGTTTTCTGCTGTTTTTGGTTCTAGGAAAGTCAGAAAATGAATATTCTCGGCATTGGACGGGACAAAATCCAAAGTCAATTTTTCACCAAGGGGGACACAGAGCCATAATACAAGACGAAGAGGGGCCAGAGGGCCGCCACACCACCTGGCCACGTGGCCAGGCCTGGCCCGCGCCAGGGGGTGGTGTGGCCGCCTAGGGCACCCCTCGGCCTCCCCTTTTGCCTATAAGATGCCTCCGGTACAGAAACCCTAAGTACCTGATCAAAATTCCACGAAAGAGTCTGTAGCCTCCGTCATCTCCATCCCTAGATCGGGAGGGATCTGAAGCTCTTCCCGACACCCTGCCGGAGGGGAGAATTCACCCTGGAGGCCTTCTTCATCACCATGCAAGCCTCCGGTGTGATGCGTGAGTAGTTCATCCTTGGACTACGGGTCCATGTAGTAGCTAGATGGTTGGTTCTTCTCCTTTGTGTTATCATGTCTAGATCTTGTGAGCTCCGTTCATGATCAAGATCATCTATTTGTAATCATACATGTTGTGTTTGCGGGGATCCGATGGATATTGAGATGCTATTTCAGATTGATTATTGATTCTATCATGTCTTTGTTATTTGTGATCTTGCATGCTCTCCGTTGTTAGTAGATATCTTGGCTGAGTAGGTGCTAGCAACTCCAAGAGGGAGTATTTATGCTCGATAGTGGGTTCATGCCTTTAGTAATCTAGGGAAGTGACAGAAATCTCTAAGGTACTAGATGTTCTGCTGCTACTAGGGAGAAAACAACAATCCTTTGTTCATAGAACAATCATATTGTTTACTTTACACGCAATGCGTAATGCAATTATCTGTTGCTTGCAACTTAATACTAGAGGGGGTTCGGATGATAACCTGAAGGTGGATTATTAGTCATAGATGCAGTTGGATTATGGTCTATGTATAATGTTGTAATGCCCAATCAAATCTCATAGGAGTCAAGATGATTAGTATATGCATATATGCTTTCTCGATATTTGTCAATTGCCCTGCTGTAATTTGTTCACCCAACATGTCATCTATCTTAAGGAGAGCCACCACTAGTGAACTATGGACCCAGGTCGTTTCTTTTACCATCAATCTACAACTGTTTACTGCTTTTTGTTTACTTTCTGCAAGCTTTTACTTTCTTCCACACAATACGTTTAATCCTTTGTTTTCAGCAAAACCGGTGAGATTGACAACCTCACTGTAAGTTGGGGGCAAAGTTCCGTGGTTGTGATGTGCAGGATTCCAAGTTGGCACCAACACCATGGAGGTATTTCCTTGCTCCTACTGGTTCGATAACCTTGGTTTCATAACTGAGGCAAACTTGCTGTTGTGCTCATCATACCTTCCTCTCAGGGTTCCCCAACGAGCTCGAGATATCTTGGGCCATCAAGATCTTTCCTAGCGCCGTTGCCGGGGAGTCAAGGACATCTTCACAAGGGGAGTCCCTCATAACCAATCTCTTTACTTTGTTTTATTTGTTTTGCTTAGTTTATTCTTGCTTTGTTTGCTTGTTTCTTTATCAAAAACACAAAAATAGTTTTACTAGTTTGCTTTCTTGATTAAAAACACACACAAAAATACTCTTGAAAATACTATGTTGTGTGACTTCACTAGCACCAACAACAATGATTTCATGTGCACACCTATTGCTCCACCTATTCCTGAAGCTACTTTTTTAGAAATAAAACCTGCTTTACTCAATCTTGTTATGAGAGAACAATTTTATGGTATTGGTAATGAAGATGCTGTTGCTGATCTAAATAACTTTGTTAAACTTTGTGAGATGCAAAAGCATAGGGATATAGATGGGGATATTATTAAGCTTAAATTGTTTCCTTTCTCTTTGAGAGAAAAAGCTAAAGAATGGTTGCAATCCCTAACTGGAAATAGTATTGATTCTTGGACTAAATGCAAAGATGCTTTCATTGGAAAATACTATCCTCCTGCTAAGATTATATCTATGAGAAGTGAAATAATGAAATTTAAACAATCTGATAATGAACATGTTGCTCAAGCTTGGGAAAGAATGAAATCTTTGGTAAAGAATTGTCCCACTCATGGACTGGCTGCTTGGATGATTATCCAAACCTTTTATGCAGGATGGAACTATTCTTCAAGAAATATATTGGATTCTTCTGCTGGAGGTACCTTATGACCATTACTTTGGGTGCTGCAACAAAGCTTCTGGATAATATGATGGTTAACTATTCTGAATGGCATACTGAAAGAGCTCCACAAGGTAAGAAGGTAAATTCTGTTGAAGAAACCTCCTCCTTGAGTAATAAAATTGATGTTAATATGTCTATGCTTGTTAATGGGAAAGCTCATATTGATCCAAATCATGTTCCCTTAGCCTCTTTGGTTGCTCAAGAAGAGCAAGTTGATGTGAACTTTATAAGAAATAATAATTTTAGCAACAATGCCTACAGGAATAATTTTGGTACTAATAATTATAGGCCATATCCTCCCAACAATGGTAATGCTTATGGAAATTCCTACAACAATAATAGGAGTGTTCCCTCTGAACTCGAAGTTATGCTTAAAGATTTTATTAGTAAACAAACTGCTTTCAATAAAACTATTGAGGAAAAACTCTCTAATGCTGAAAGAAATATAGCATCATTGGCTGAAGCACAATCTTCTTTAAATAAAATGGCTGCTAAACCTGAAACTATTGATAATCCCTTTGCTGCTACTAATGCCATACAAGTTAAAATTGATGAAAATGTTAGATTACTAGATGAATTGCTTGCTAAGTGGGAGAGAGAAGATGAAATTTCTAGAAACATTAGTGTTTCTACTATCACTACCACTAGTGTTGAAGCTAGTAATAGCTCTAATACTTTAGATGATAATTATGATTTTGATCTTGATGGTTGCAATACCTCTGAAGTAATTAAGTTCCTACAAAAGCTTGCTAAAAGTCCTAATTCTAGTGCTATGAATATGGCCTTTACAAAACACATTACTGATGCTCTCATAAAAATTAAAGAAGAAAAGATGAAACATAAAGCTTCTATTCCTATGAAACAAGAAGATGGTTGGGAACCCATCATTAATATTAAAGTGAATGATTTTGATTTCAAAGCTTTCTGTGATCTTGATAGTAGTGTTTCTATTATGCCTAGAAATATTTATGATATGCTTGATTTTCCACCTTTAGAAGATTGTTATTTGAATGTCCCACTTGATGATAATACTAAAAAGAAACTCATGGGGAGTATTAATGATGTTCTTATTATGGTTAATAATGCCTATGTCCCTGTTGATTTCTATGTTTTGGATGTTGAATGCAATGTTTCTTGTCCTATTACTTTGGAAAGACCTTTTCTTAGAACTATTGGTGCCATTATTGATATGAAAGAAGGCACCATTAAATATAAACTCCCACTCAAGAAAGGTATAGAACACTTCCCTAAGAAGAGAGAGAAGATTTATTTTGCCTCTCCTATGAAAACAAAATTTAATCTTAATGCTTCTTCATTTGAGAACACTTGATTCTTTTTCTTGCTTCTTATGCCTAACTTAAAGGCATTAAAGAAAAGTACTTATTGGGAGATAACTCAAAAGTTTTAGATGAGTCTTGGAAGTTATTACTTCAGTAATAACCGCTCCTTATCCTTTTTTATTTGCTTTTTGTGCCAAGAGTAACCTCTAATGAGAGAGAAGTAATGTTTGGGAAAGTTGATGTCCCAAAACAGATTTTTGTGCTTCACGGTAAAAATTCGTGTACAATCTCTGTACGTCGTTTTGAGGCGTGAATGTTTGTGCTTCTGCCCCAGGTTGTTATCTAACTTTGGTTAGTTCAACACTTTTTGATTTGAGCAACAGAAGGTCTTCAAAAAAATTGTTTTTACCTGTTGGTCTGTTTTGACAGATTTCTGCCATTATTTGCATTTGCTTCTTGTTGGTTCCTTTTTGAGTTCTCTTTGGGGAATTGAGATTTTTGAGGGACGTTCTTTAGTATCTTGTGTTTTAATGGAAGTTTTATTTGTGTTGAAACTGAACCCAAACACTTATTATCTTGAGTGCACTAATGTTGCTAATAAAGATTGTGTGAAGTTTTGTATGAAGGAAAAAATTCCAGGTGTATGGAGAGAATGATGTAATGAGACGAAGAATGGACTAAAGCTCAAGCTTGGGGATGCCAACCCGTGTCACCCCAAGAAATATTCAAGAGGTACACGCGTCAAAGCTTGGGGATGCCCAAGGCATCCCCTTCTTCATCAATAAAAATCCTAGGATTCTTCTAAACACTTCATTTTTATTTTTTCATGCACAGTTGTGTTGTTCTTGGAGTGTCTTCATTTTTGTTTTTAGTTTTCGTTTGCTTGGTTTTCTTAGTTTGCTGAATAAATTGATTGGACCCCCTCTTTCAAACATTAGTTTTCAAATAGTTTGGTTTGGATTGCAAAAGAGTAGGAAAGTTCATCCTTAAGTGGTAAAGAGAGCTGGTTTTTGACTGTGGCTTATGCTTTGTCATGCCATGCTTGATATTGTTTTGGCTTTATACTTAGTGATCTTTGTTGTAGCATGACATGTTATAAACAATTGAGATTGATTAATGTGCCTTGGAAGAATCATGCGTTGTTTTAGCACATTAAAGCATAGTATTGTGGTATTCTTCTTTGATGCTTTATTTGGGTTGACTTGGCGCATGCTCACACCATGTTATGACTATCCCAAGTCACCATAAGCCTTTATGATCCTTAATTTTTCGACTTGTAATATCACTTAAAGCTTTGATTAATGATGTTTTGTCGCTTTGCATGAGTATGGCCATTATTGCTCTCTTAGTTGGTCGCTCTCAGTCTTTTGCTAACCTCCATAACCAAGTGTGAGTTCCACTCATGCATCCAACTCCTAAACCAAGTTATTCCAAGGAGTACACCATACCTACCTATTAGCATTAGCTATTCCAAGTATATTCATGTTTTTATCTACCTTCTGAATTAAACTTGTTATGTGAAAATTAGTGATTAAAGCTCTCACGAACTTGATGGCACACTTTACTTTCTTGCATATAATAAAATTGAACCATTGCGTCCATCTTTGTTGCGTATATGCTTGCGCTTTATAAGTTGAAGTTAGCAGAACCATGTATCATGGGGAACGCTTTCAACCTTGCACTTGTACATTGTACCCCGTTGATATCATGTTCTTTTGCTTATGGATCCCGGCAATGTGAAATAAAAGGGGAACTTGTAAGATCATGGAGTTTGTATGTGTGTTAGAGAAATGCCTGGGCCACTAGCCTAAGCCATACCTAATCATGGTGGAAACTTGCAGCATAACCATAATGAGCACTCTATGAAGCATCCTCAATAAAACCTATGCAAATAGCAAATAAAAAGATCGCTGAGATGCTCATTGTCTGCTTGCCTTGTCATTTTGATTATGGGATAGCTCCTGTATCATGTGCAAGGGGTACCCCATTGGCGTGATACATATGTACTTACAATGACAAGAGCTTAGTTGTGACTGAAGTTGAGTAGCATGAGGTTCGGTCTTCGTAAGTAAGGGGCATGAGATTTCGGCTTATAACTTGTCAAGCATATCCTCTTAGTTGTGTCACTTTAACCTTAATCACCTAAAGATGCTTATGATAGGCGCAATGAGAGCTGAAAGCTAATAAGTACCATAATTTTTGGAAGCTCTTTATGAAACTTGAATCTCTACTTCCTTCTATGAAGGTCTTTCTTTTACTTTTATGTTGAGTCTCCACCTTCTATCTTTATGCACCTATTTTGAGAGCATAGTGGCCATTCTTAGTTCTATGTGCATTGTCCCAAGACTTGTTGATTGATGCATAACTTTGATATTGCTTGTTCTTAAACTACTTGTATCTAGTCACTCTTATGAACTTTGAAGGTGTCCTATGCATTTATGTTTGCTACTCTATGAGGGACAAGTTGAATGCCACTATGCTATGTTTTCTTTATGTGAAACAAACAAATGTCTTGCAAAGTATTATTATTCATAAATCTTTTGTTTGTGCCTTTCAATGTTGCAACATAGTTGCTATGTCTTATTGTTAGAAATTTATCTTTCATGTTATGTTGAAGTACTATGATCCCAGCTATCAATGTTTTACAAATACTTTGATCAAGTTTATGATGGTGCATGTCACCTCAAAAATTATTCTTTCTTTTTATCACTTACCTACTCGAGGACGAGCAGGAGTTAAGCTTGGGGATGTTGATACGTTGCTAACATATCCATAATTTTTGATGTTCCATGCTTGGTTTTTATCTACTTTCTTATGTTTTGTCCACACTTTGGGGTACTTTTTATACACTTTCTTGGACTAACCTATTAACAAGATGCCATAGTGCCAGCTGCCTATTTTCTGCTGCTTTTGGTTCCAGGAAAGTCAGAAAATGAATATTCTTGGAATTAGACGGGACAAAAGCCAAAGTCAGTTTTTCACCGAGGGGGACACGGAGCCAGAATACGAGACGAAGAGGGGCCAGAGGGCCGCCACACCACCTGGCCACGCGGACAGGCCTAGCCCATGCCAGAGGGTGGTGTGGCCGCCTAGGGCACCCCCTCGGCCTCCCCTTTCGCCTATAAAATGCCTCCGATACAGAAACCCTAAGTACCCGATCAAAATTCCATGAAAGCGTCTGTAGCCGCCGTCATCGCCATCCCTAGATTGGGAGGGATCTGAAGCTCTTCCCGGCACCCTGCCGGAGGGAGAATTCACCCTAGAGGCCTTCTTCATCACCATGCAAGCCTCCGGTGTGATGTGTGAGTAGTTCATCCTTGGACTACGGGTCCATGTAGTAGCTAGATGGTTGGTTCTTCTCCTTTGTGCTATCATGTCTAGATCTTGTGAGCTCCGTTCATGATCAAGATCATCTATTTGTAATCCTACATGTTGTGTTTGCGGGGATCTGCTGGATATTGAGATTCTATTTCAAATTGATTATTGATTCTATCATGTCATTGTTATTTGTGATCTTTCATGCTCTCCGTTGTTAGTAGATATCTTGGCCGAGCAGATGCTAGCAACTCCAAGAGGTAGTATTTATGCTCGATAGTGGGTTCATGCCTCTAGTAATCTAGGGAAGTGACATAAATCTCTAAGGTACTAGATGTGATGTTGCTACTAGGGAGAAAACAGCAATCCTTTGTTCATAAAACAATCGTATTGTTTACTTTACACACAATGCGTAACGCAATTATCTGTTGCGTGCAACTTAATACTAGAGGGGGTTCGGATGAAAACCTGAAGGTGGATTATTAGTTTATAGATGCAGTTGGATTACGGGTTATGTATAATGTTGTAATTCCCAATCAAATCTCATAGGAGTAAAGATGATTAGTATATGCATGTATGATTTCTCGATGTTTGTGAATTGCCCCACTGTAATTTGTTCACCCAACATGTCATCTATCTTAAGGAGAGCCACCACTAGTGAACTATGGACCCCGGTCCTTTCTTTTACCATCAATCTACAATTGTTTACTGCTTTCTGTTTACTTTCTGCAAGCTTTTACTTTCTTCCACACAATACGTTTAATCCTTTGTTTTCAGCAAAACCGGTGAGATTGACAACCTCACTGTAAGTTGGGGGCAAAGTTCTATGGTTGTGTTGTGTAGGATTCCAAGTTGGCAACAACACCTTGGAGGTGTTTCCTTGCTCCTACTGGTTCGATAACCTTGGTTTCATAACCGAGGGAAACTTGTTGTTGTGCTCATCATACCTTCCTCTTGGGGTTCCCCAACGAGCTCGAGATATCTTGGGCCATCAGCCACCATGGCAATATGGAAATCTGGCAAGTAACCAGAGGGTACTGTAAAGTGGATGAAGACGGTCAGGAGCAAGACATCAAAGCCATCATGGACTCCTGCGCCGGATACATGTGTCATGTTGCTGATCTCACCAGCTACGAAACTCCCTTCTTCACTCGCATGGAGACGCCGCCTCCACCTACCGAAGAAACAGCTGAGGTTTCCGATGACAATCAGACCATATCGGATTTGAACAGCTCGGAAAGATATCAAGGCGAGGCCGATATATCCAGTGAGCCGGCAGCTCCTACCTCTCCCCCTGCATCGTAGAGCATCAGAACAAAGTGTGTTATTCTGGAAACAATTCGGGATGTAAATAAGTAGTATAATACTTTTCCTAGTGCTAAGATTTGTTATCTCTATTTAGCACATTTGGCTTTAATTTTATGTGCCTGAAATGGGTACATAAGCACTTATGTTTTTTGTCTTTACTTATCATTTGTCTGGCTTTCCGCCTCGTCCCTTTCGTGAGCCGGCCAACCTTTAGCACGGAAACTTTGCCAAGAAACGGAGCTCAATTGCTAAACCAGTTTAAAATCGGAAACAAAGCCGGCTTCCAGTACCAACAATTCACTACTCGGAAAACGCCTGCATCCGGCAATTAGATAAATAACCAAAGTATAGACTAGAAAATTTAGATTTATACCCGAAGGTATCAATTTTAGAATCGGAAATCTAAACCAGAACAAACATGAGCATAAAGTACTTTCAAGTATTCTGGGATTTTCGACTGTGACATGATCATTCGGAAATAAGATGGCAATATAAAACTTCTAAAAAAATTGAGGAAACCAATACTTTATTTCTTATTGAACATGTACACATATATGATTACAAAGAAAAATAAACTTAGAATAAAAGGGACGTAGCTGAGCAATATTCCATGGTATGTCTAATTCTTCGGGTCTAGACTGCCTCTAGCTCGCTTTCTTTTCTTAGTAGCAGGTTTTTTGTTTGACTGGCCGCATATCAGTTAGATAGTTAGAACCATTGTGCAATACTCGGGTAACTAAAAAGGGCCCTTCCCATACTGGGGAAAGTTTGTGCTTTCTTTTCTGCACAAGCCGGAGAACCAAATCGCCCTTATTGGAAGATTGGTTTTTGACTCTCTAGCTATGATACTTGCGTAACTTCTACTGATAGGCTGTTGATCTCATCTCAGCAACGACGCAAACTTCTTCGACTAAGTCGAGATCATTTTGTCGAGAAATTTCATCATCCTCTTCAATATACGCGACAACTCTAGGAGAAGTGTGAATTAAATCACTAGGAAGAACTGCCTCAGCACCATAGACCAAGAAGAAAGGTGTGTATCCGGTTGACCTGTTCGGAGTTGTTCGCAAACTCCATATTACAGAAGGTAATTCCTCTGCCCAAGGCCCCGCAGCACGTCGTAGTGGTGCTTCGAGTCTTGGTTTTAGGCCTTGTAGGATTAAACCATTTGCTCTTTCGAATTGTCCATTAGCCTGCAGATGTGCGTCTGATGCAATGTCAAGCCGGATATTTTGTTCGTTGTAGAATTCAGCAAGCTCTCCCATAGAGAAATTACTCCCATTGTCCGTGATAATGCTATGCGGATAACTGTATCGGATTATAACATCCTTGACAAACCTTCTAGCTGTTGCTCCATCACAACTAGTGATGGGTTTAGCCTCAATCCATTTTGTGAATTTATCCACCATCACTAAGAGATGAGTAAATCCACTTGGAGCCTATTTAAACGGTCCTACCATGTCCAGACCCCAGACCGCGTAAGGCCATGTTATAGGTATTGTTCGCAGCTGATTAGCCAGAACTTGAGCTTGTTTGGCGTACTTTTGGCAGCCTTTGCATGTCTTGACCAGCCGTTCGACATCTGCCTTGGCTGTAAGCCATAAAAAACCGTGTCAGAAAGCTTTTGCCACTAGAGATTTGGCTGCAGCGTGGTGACCACACTCGCCTTCGTGGATCTCTCGTAAGATTTCCACTCCTTCTTCCGGAGATACACAGCGCTGAAAAACCCCAGACGTGCTCCGCTTATAGAGCCCACCACTAATTATGGTATAGGATTTTGCTCGTCGGACGATCTGCCGGCTCAGAACTTCGTCTTCGGGTAATTTGCCATCTACCAAGTAGTCAAGGTAGGGTTGAGTCCAACTGGGAATCACAGCCAGAACTGTTACTAAAGGTGAGTCGGATTTGGTCGGATATTCCTCGTCTACTCCTTTTATAGAGGGAACTTTGAGGTGCTACTAAAGGTGAGTCGTATTCGGGACCTTTTTTCTGTGCAGAGCCTATTTGAGATAATGCATCTGCTTCCTCATTTTCTGCTCGAGGGATGTGTTGAACTTCAAACCCCTCGAATGATTTAGATAGTTCATCCATGACAGCCTTATATGCTGCCATGTGCTTATTTGCAGTACAGATATCCGACACTTGTTGAGCAACAAGATCTGAATCTCCATAACACATCAAACGTCGGATGCGGATATCCTTAGCAATCCGGATTCCATGCAGCAGTGCTTCATACTCGACAATGTTATTTGTCGCTGTGAAGTGGATCTGCAAAACATAGAAAAGTTTATCTCCTTGGGGTGATTTGAGCACCACGCCAGCCCCCGAGCCCCCGCGAGCCTTAGACCCGTCAAAAGATAAGGTCCTATATTCCGACTTCGGGAGGATCATATTCTCCGTTGTCTCTTTCCAATGAGCGACAAAGTTAGCGAGGATTTGAGATTTGATTGCTGTATGAGGTTTGTACTCAATGTCGAAAGCTGAAAGCTCTATGCCCCATTGTGCGACGCGTCCTGTAGCCTTGGTATTGTTGATTATATCTCTCATGGGAGCTGTGCTCACCATGGTAATTGGCTGTTCTTGAAAATAGTGTCGTAACTTATGGGACACAAAAAACACACCATAAGCCAGCTTTTGATAGTGCAGATACCGCTGTGTTTATTCAGTTAGGACTTCACTGAGGTAGTAAGTCAGATGCTGCACCAGGTGTTCCTGATTTTCCTCCGGTCTCTCCACCACCATGACGACTCTGTTTGTCGCAGCGAGATAGAGCAACATCGGTTCTCGCGGTTCCGGTGCTGCAAGGATAGGAGCAGACGAAAGTACTGCTTTCAGGTCTTGTAGTGCAGCTTCAGCTTCATCAGTCCAAACGAATTTTTTGGTCTTTTTTAGGAGCTTGTAGAGTGGTGCGGCTCTTTCTTCGAGCCGGCTTACAAACCGACCGACTGCATCAATGCAACCAGTTAGTCTTTAGACGTCCTTCAGGCGAGTTGGCCTATAAATATTGAGTATATCCTTGATCTTGTCCCGGTTCATCTCTATGCCTCTTTGAGACACGATGAAACCTAACAATTTTCCGGCTGGAATTCCAAAGAAACACTTCTTCAGGTTAAGCATTATGTTGTATTTTCGTAAATTGGTGAACATTTCCTCCAAGTCAGAAATTAATGTTTCCTTCATTTTGGACATCACCGCAATGTCGTCCATGTATGCATGTACGTTGCGTCCAATTTGATCGTGGAGGCAACGCTGCATAGTGCGCTGGTACGTAGCTCCTGCGTTCTTGAGCCCAAAGGGCATCGTAACAAAACAAAAGGTTCTGAAGGGGGTTATGAATGAACTTTTGATTTTATCCGATTCATTCATCCGAATTTGGTGATAACCGGAATATGCGTCGAGGAAACATAGGAGTTCCAAGCCTGCCTTGGAGTGGATAACTTGATCAATTCTAGGCAGAGCGAACGGATCTTTGGGACAAGCCTTGTTCAAGGCAGTATAATCAACACACATCCTTAAATCAGTGGTGTCCTTTTTAGGGACCATTACAGGGTTGGCCGACCAATCAGTATGGATGACCTCTTCTATGAATCCGGCTAACTCGAGCCGGGCTAGTTCCTTAGCTATTGCCTTATGCTTTTCATCGCCAAAACATCGTAGGGACTGTTTGACGGGTTTAGAATTCGGGTGTACATTTAGAGAGTGCTTGGCAAGTTCCCTAGGTACTCCGGTTATGTCAGATGGCTGCCATGCAAATATATCTTGATTTGCTTGGAGGAACTTGACGAGCGCGCTTTCCTATGCGCTATCTAGGCCTACGCCTATCTGGGTCACCTTGGAGGGGTCATCATCCTTCAACGGCATCTTCTTTGTCTCTTTTGATGCCTTGAACTCCGGATTTGGCTTTGTCACCTACTTCTTCGTTGCAGGCATCTCGAACGGATCGATGGTCTTCTTGATCTCCTGGTACTCCTGGGCATGTAGCACGACTTCAGCAAAGGCGGCATTTCCGTCCTCGCACTCTCGCGCTTTCTTCGGGTCTCCCCCGATGGTGATCATGCTGTTGGGACCTAGAATTTTCATCATATTGTAAATGTAACACAAACGAGCCATAAAAGCCCAGTAAGTCGGACGTCCGAATATAGTGTGGTACGTGCTCTTGAACGGGACTATTTCTAAAGAAAGTGCCTCCGTCCGATAGTTCTTTGGAGTTCCAAAGGTAACATCCAAACTGATCTCTCCCAGGGAATTTGCTTGTCTTCTTGGGACAACTCCATGAAAGATCACAGAGCTGTGATTCAGCTGGGTCTCCAAGATCCGCATCCGGCGTAGCATTTTGACATATAGAATATTGATGCTGCTACCGCTGTCCATGAGAGTCTTGGAGAAACCATAGCCATCAGTAAGTGGATTGACGACTAAGGCGTATTTTCCTCGCATGTGCAACTTAGGCGGATGATCAGCACGGTCAAAGGTGATTGCCACTTCCGACCAGTCCAGGTATTGCGGAATAGCCAAAACAGTTGTGTTGAGCTCATTGATGGCCCAAGATATCTCGAGCTCATTGGGGAACCCCAAGAGGAAGGTATGATGAGCACAGCAGCAAGTTTTCCCTCAGTTATAAAACCAAGGTTTAATCGAACCAGTAGGAGCAAGGAAACACCCCAAAGGTGTTGCTATCTGAACTTTGGCAGGGCGCACTACCGGTGCCAGCAGCAACGTGGAGACCTGCACAACACAACCACATAACTCTATCCCCAACTTACAGTGAGGTTGTCAATCTCACCGGTTTTGCTGAAAACAAAGGATTAAATGTATTGTGTGGAAGAAAGTAGTAGTTTGCAGAAAGTAAACAGAAAGTAGTAAACAGTTGTATATTTATGGTAAAAGAAAGGACCCGGATCTATAGTTCACTAGTGGTGGCTCTCCTTAAGATAGATGACATGTTGGGTGAACAAATTACAGCGGGGCAATTGACAAACATCGAGAAAGCAATCATGCATATACTACTCATCTTGACTCCTTTGAGATTTGATTTGGCGTTACAACATTATACATAGACCATAATCCAACTGCATCTATGACTAATAATCCACCTTCAGGTTATCATCCGAACCCCCTCCAGTATTAAGTTGCAAGCAACATATAATTGCATTACGTATTGCGTGTAAAGTAAACAATACGATTGTTCTATGAACAAAGGATTGTTGTTTTCTCCCTAGTAGCAACAACACATCTAGTACCTTAGAGATTTCTGTCACTTCCCCAGATTACTGGAGGCATGAACCCACTATCGAGCATAAATACTAACTCTTGGAGTTGCTAGCATCTACTTGGCCAAGATAGTTACTAACAATGGAAAGCATGCAAGATCACAAATAACAAAGACATGATAGAATCAATAATCAATCTGAAATAGCATCTCAATATCCTTCGGATCCCCGCAAACACAACATGTAGGATTGCAAATAGATGATATTGATCATGAATGGATCTCACAAGATCTAAACATGATAGCACAAAGGAGGAGAACCAGCCATCTAGCTACTACATGTACCCGTAGTCCAAGGATGAACTACTCACGCATCACACCGGAGGCTTGCATGATGATGAAGAAGGCCTCCAGGGTGAATTCTCCCCTCCGGCAGGGTGCCGAGAATAGCTTCAAATCCCTCCCGATCTAGGGATGGAGATAACGGCGGCTATAGACTCTTTCGTGGAATTTTGATCGGATACTTAGGGTTTCTGTATCGAAGGCATCTTATAGGCGAAAGGGAGGCCGGGGGTGCCGGAGGCGGCCAGACCACCCCCTGGTGCGGGCCAGGCTGGGCCGCGCGGCCAGGTGGTGTGGCGGCCCCCTGTCCCCTCTCCGTCTCGTATTCTGGCTCCTTGTGTCCCTCGGTGAAAAACTGACTTTGGCTTTTGTCCCGTCCAATTCTGAGAATATTCATTTTCTGACTTTCTTGGACCCAAAGAAACAGCAGAAAATAGGCAGCTGGCATTGTGGCTCTTGTTAATAGGTTAGTCCAAGAAAGTGTATAGAAAGTACTCCAAAGTTGGAACAAAACATAAGAAAGTAGATAAAAACCAAGCATGGAACGTCAAAAATTATGGATATGTTACCAACGTATCACTCATGCAGAACTGCTTTCTTAACCTTAGCTGGTTGGGATCCGAGGAAGGTGACATAAGTGTCTTTCTTTGTTGGGAAGTTTTTCTTCCCCTATGGCTTGGGATTTGAAGGGCCAGCTTCCTCCATGTCGGAATCTTCCTTGGTCTCTTTATCTTTTTCTGGATTATTCTTTCCCTTCCTCCGCTTAGCCCTGTAGCTAGCAGTATCGTCTTTCTTGATGTCGTCATTAAAACGACACTCATCGTTTGTGTGAGATGAGCCCCTATTGGCATCTAAATGATGCTCACATGGGTTATTGGCAATGTCAGCCCAGCAGTAGGTTTTGCTCGGTTGCTGGTCTCCTCTACCCTGGACTCTTGATGTCCCACGACCGCGTCCGCGACCACCAACGCGTCTGCGACCACCACCGCGCCCTCCTTGTCCTCCAGAATGAAAGTAGCAGTGACCACTGCCATTTTCGTGTTGGATTTTTTCCCGAGGTGTTCTTGCGCTTCTGAGCTTGCTGCTTTGGTTGTTTTGCCGACTGTGGCACAACTAGGGTGTTCAGTAATCCCTTTGCGTCGTTGTCAGCATCTGCATACTTGCTCGCTGTTTCTATCATTTCTCCCAGATCAGTGACTTTGTCACACTTCAAGCGATGACGTAGTAAGCCAATCGGGAGTCCTGCAATGAAAGCTTCAATCGCAGTTTGATCATTTACTCCTTCATAGGAGTTCTTGTTGTCGATCCATCATCCAAGGTAGTCTCGCCAAGTTTCTCCGGCTTTCTGGGTGCAACGTTGTAGGTCTCCTACCGTACATGGCCTCTGATAAGTGCCTTCGAAATTCCGAAAAAACGCACTTTGCATGTCATACCAATTGTGGATGGTGTTCTCCAGAAGTTCATTGAGGCACGATCGTGCCGTCTTCCGCAACATGAGTGGGAGATATCGGGTTGCGACCAAGCTGTCTCCGCCTTTGGCGATGAAGCAAGCCTAGAAAAAATCCTGGAGCCAAGTATCTGGTCGGGCTACACCATCATAGGCTTGGATGTGTCTTGAGATAGCAAATCCTTCCGGGAAATGTGTTTGCCGAATTCGTGGTCTGAAGCATTTTGGGCCCACGTATATATCATCATTTTCGTAGCGACATGCCTCTATATTGGAGTTAACCCGGTGTCTCGCGTCACTTGGTGATAGAGATCGCCGTCCTGATTGACGGCTATGGCTGCGGTGCCTTGGAGCCAGACTTCGGCTTCTGCCACCACCTCCTCCACTATGACGCCCTCCTTGACCTCCTTGAGAGTTGTTGTGATGGCTACTTGGTGGAGAGGGTGGAGCAGCTGGATTGTTCCGGCTTGTCACCGGCCTTCATTCGGAATGTCATTATTCTGGTTCCGGGGAGGGTCTTCATCACGACGAGCCCCCTGCCAGCTTGACTCAGCATGGTGTCCGTCGTTCCTTCGTCCGTCACTCCCACCGTGGTGGGGCTCAGCCGGATGGCTTGTATGTCTAGGAGGTGGCATTCTTTGACGGTCCTCCTCCCGACGTTTCTCTTTGTCTTCTTCCCTGTGATCGTTCGACTCTCGCCGGGGAGGAATTCTCGGATACAGTGCAGCAATCGCCTCTTGCTCGGCGGCCGGGGCAACATTGCGCCAGTCACGTGCGGTTCTGTGGTGCTGCCCTGAAGATCCGGTTCTCGAATGATTGTCTTCCCGACGGTCGAAATAGTGATGTTGTTCCGGAATCCGGTGGGGTGTTATGTCGTTCCAGGCCAGATCCTGTAACACCCTCAAATCGTCCCTATGCAAGTTTTAGCGCTTCCCGCCAAACCCGCATAGAAACGATTCAAGGACGCCCACCAGGCACTTTCGTGCGGGTGGAAAACGAAGTAATACCATTACACAACAGTCCTCGATGGGACCCACAGAACAGATATATATACAACAGTGACACAACGAGTCAAGAATACAGATATAATATACAAAGTTCCAAATCACCTTGAAAACGATAGAGCGTTCGGCTACGGACAAGATGCAAATGGGGCTAAGAGCCCTGAAGAATAACCAATGGCGTCCATAACCCTGCCCAGGCCAAGCCGGAAGGGTAACCCTACTAACGACGTCGATCTCAAACCTGCTAAAACAAAAGGGGTGCCGACAAAGGGCAAAGGAAAAAGGAGGAGCGTCAGTGCTGAGGCCAGTACACAGCGAGGCTAGAATTCGGCGGCTCTCGCCTACATAGGTATGGTGGGCTGAAGCGGCAGCGCAGCGGCACTAAACAACCAATAGAGACTCGATACAACTGGCGGTTATCAGAGAGGGATAAGAAAGACCTATTCGGATCCAACCTGAAGCTAACACCAAACAAACCCATCCTGGTATTTCCCCCTCGAGACCAAACAAGGAAGTCGGACCAAGGAACTCACACAGTTGGCAATTTTACTCATTCCATTATAGGTGCAGCAATTACTACTCAGATATATAGCATGAGTCATCCTGATAGCATAAGTAGTGGCAAGTTTTAGTTAACATTCCATGGTAGTTGGAGCATTTACTAGTCAGATATAATTGTCTTGAGGAATCCCAAAACCCAGCAGTTGTTGGCACTTTTATCACATTTCATTGGAGTTGCAATACTTACTAGGCAGGTATATCAGAACACGATACGACCAAGATCCACCAGTTGTTGGCATTTTTAATATCCATTCCGTTATAGTTGCATCTGATTACTAGTCACATATTAAGCCAAATTTATAGCACTACTTTAGTTATGCTTGTCTATGGTCGAGATACTGTGCTCAAAGTCGTCCATAACCGCGGACACGGCTTTCAGAAAGTTTTTACCCTGCAGGGGTGCACAAATAGCAACACACACTCGATCAACCTCGGAAAAACCAACTCAAAACCCAACGAGGCATTCACGACAAAGCGATCACAGGATTCATAAATATTTCAGGAGGCCACCCCACTAAGCTACCCGCAACGAAGTTGGCTGGCTCCGGAATGGACCCAGGGTTTGCGACGACGGCTGTAAACGACTGGCACCCGAAAGTGTGACTGGGCTTATCGATACCGCGAAAACATGGCGCGATCCAAAACAGTACAGGTGCTCCACGCACAATCTTAAATAAAGCGGTAAAGCATGGCATAGGTACAGGATAGTAATAAAGCCCCAAACTACTTTGTGGCCCCAAGAAATAGAAATGAATCAAGCTTTGGCCCAGGGGGGTCCATAAGGCCTCCCGGATGTGGATAGTGTGAAAAATCAAGGAACATGTACCAAGTACTCGGGGTCCTACGGGACACAAGTGAGCGTGGAAGAACCAAATAACATCTATTGCCCACCGATGCCTCTGCATTAGTTATATCTAGCATTTTAATAGTTGTATTTAAAGTCATGATCATCTCCACCGGTAAGCATCTCCACCAATACACATCTCCACCAATCCAACAATTGTGGTACTCGACAACACGAGTCGCACCTGATCAAGCAACTACGACTCGCAAGGCCAGCTATCTACCAAACAACAGGTATTAGGAGGTGTCCATGGCAATATAGAGGCTGCACGGGATATAACTGGTGCACGTAAACTAAAGCACCGCGACACGGATAGCAGTAGATCAACAGGAGGAAATAAAGACTATAAATGCAAAATAGGTAGAAGAGGGGGAGATGCTCGCCTGCGAAACACTGCCGACGGATCATATCCAGAGAACTTGTCGATACTCGCATCAACTCATCGGCCTAATCCGCGAAGATGCAAAGCACTAAAAGAAACACTGGATGCAATATTTAATACTACGGTAGAAGACCCGGCATGATTATGATATGCATGCGAGATGAACAATTTAATATGCGACAGTCGATAATGTCATATTATAAAAATAATGGGGTCTCGGATAGGGAATCACATTAGGGTTCGGCGAACTTGTGCTCCGAGGGGTTCGAGGTTCGACAGGGTTCAACAGGGGCAGAAACGGCTCGACGGGATCGGTCTCGGACAACGGAAGTAGATCTTGTCGCATCTGGGAAGAAGGACTTGGTTTCGCGTCAGGGGCGCATCGGATTTGCCCTGGTCGGTGTCGATCTTGTCGTTGCGAAGGTCTTGTCGGGTCCGCGCCATCGAGTCGGTCTTGGCGTTCGAGAAGAAGATCTTGGCGTTCCGGTGGCGATCTTGGCGGTCTTCGGATCCGGGCCTCTCATCCGGGAAGAAGTACTTGTCGCATCTGATGGATCGGTCCTCGGGGTCGAAGAACTTGGCGCGCCCGGGTTCGGTCTTCGGCAGGATCGGTCTTCGAACTCCGGGATCGGTCTTCGGCGTCTGTGTCAAAGATCATGGTGTTCCAGATCGGTCTTCGGTTTCGTGCGGTAGATCTTGGCGTGCCAGCGTCACCGGATCCATGAAGGAGGCCTTGACGTTCGGGTTCTCGGGCATCGCATCCGGGAAGGCGTTCTCGGCGTGGTGCCGGGGGATCATGGTGTCAATGATTCTCCAACGAGCCACTCCGCTAGAGCTGATGTAGCCGAGGCGATACTTGTCCGCATGTGGATCTAGCTCATCCGCACAACATCACAACATAACTCCACCACCACCACTCAATGCACCTTACCCAACACTGACAGCAATCCACCACGGTACAGCATATGGACTCCAACAAAATACAACACTACAGCGTGCGGGACAGAAGGAGCAGGGCCCGGCTGCAGCCCGAGACAAGTGGTGCTGGAAATGGCAGAGCAGGCGCTGTCGGCGCTCGGGCGGTCGAGGCCACGCGGGGCAGATCGGGGCCGGGCTTGCGCACGGGCCGAGACTGGCTCGGGCGAGGACCTCCTGGTGGCGGTGGCCGGTCGTGGGAGGAAGGGGCAAGGTGGGGACGGGACCGAGGTCGAGGAGGAGCGTGTCCATCGGAGGGTCCAACGTGGTTGAGCTCGGCGGTGAGGTTGCGTGGGGCCAGGCCGAGCGAGCTCTAGGCGGTAGGGTCCGAGAAGGGGAGACGGGGCTCGCGCCGGATACGAGGAAGAGGCCGACGCGTGGGAACTCGTGGAGGAGGCAGGGAACGGCGGCGGCAGGGTGGTGGGGGAGCTCGCGCGACCGGCGGCGACGCTTAGTCCGGTGGGGCTCGTAGCAGAGGGGAGGCGCCGGCCGGGGAGAGAGGAAGGCGGCCAAGGCAAAGGCGTAGGGCGGCGGCCTGGCGGCGGTACGGAGCTCGGTGGTGGGAACTGGAAGAGGAGGCCGCGGCGGACGGCGGCGTCGGGGACGACGACGCGGGGGAAACCGCGGCGGGGAAGCCCGTCCGGGCGGCAGCTCGGTGAGGCAAGGGGGAGAGGCCGGAGGGAGGCGGCGGGCGGCGACCTTGCGCCCGTGGCGGTGGGAACTGGGGAGGAAGGCGTCACGTGGGGGGGAGAGGAGCGGGGGCAGGTGGGGTGCTCTCGGGCCGGGCGCGTCGGGTGGGACCAGCAGGTGGGTCGCGTCGGTGGAGTGGAGAGAGAGAGGAGGTGGCGACCAGGTGGGGTAGGTGGTGCGGTGTGGGGCCCAGGCTGCGGGGCTAGGGGTGCGCGCGTGGCGTGTGGGCCAGGGGCGGCTGTCCGCTGCGAGGTCGTGGGGCAGCCGCGCGGCTGGGCGGGAAACTGGCCAGGTGGCGGCTGGGTGGCGGTGGTTGGTGGGAAAAAGGGGGGCTGGTGATGTGGAGGAAGGGGATTGGCTGGGGTGAGGTGGAGGGCTGGGTAGGATTAGAGTGGGTAGAGTATTTGGTAGAAAAAGGGTTGGGTATTTAGACAGATTAGGATTTAATTTTGGAGGTGGCCGGCTAGGCTTTCGGGCCTAGCTGGCTGCCTCCTATAAAGATAATATAAAATTTGTTTATCTAAAACGGGGCTTTTGAAATCCGTTGGTAGACAAAACAAAACATTCCGGAGACCCGGGTTTTGATTTGAAATAAGGACGGGGCGTTTAGAAAAACAAAAACAGACTTTTCGAAAATAATTTTATGCAAACAAATGCAAGATGACATGACAATGCTCAAATGCAATGTGGCATGATGACATGAGCATGCGGTCATGATGATGCAATGCACAAAAACAACGCGATTTTCTAGTAGTGGTTTTTGCGGGGCGCCACAGATCCCTACGACATTGGTCTGATTGAGAGACCAGTTTTCTGATTTTGGACTTCATGACCTTCTTCTGCTCTAGACCCTTGGTGAGTAGCTTAATGCCCAATCGAACTTGTTCCGGGCCTGGATTATTTGCCAAGATATCTCGAGCTGCGGTAGTGTTTTGTACTGGTGTTGGGTACACCAGGTCTCCATTATTGTCGAGCCGAGGCATCCCCGGATCTCCCTCAAAGAGAACCTTGCGTACTTCCGGAAATTTGTCAGCCCGTACATGGCCTTTCCGGTTCTTCTGATGTTGTAGAGAGATGAGCTTCTCCGTAGTAGCCATGCGCTTCTTCTCTTCCTCGATGTTTTTTGCTTCATCCAGGAGTACTTGGCGACGCGCTTCTAGGGCTTGAGCCCTTTCTTCCAATTCCGTGGCAGTGAGTTCTGCCGTAGTAGGGATTGGTGTAGTTAACGCAGCATCAATGAGTTTACGGGCACCTACGGTAACCACGTGTCCATCTTCTTTAGGCTCGTCTGGGATAAGTGTTGCATCCTAGTCTTCCTCATATTCCTCGGTGATCACCTTCTCTGTCAGAAGTTCTTTTGTTGGGGTATTGTTCTTCTTGTTCTTCATCTTTGCCTTCTTGGCAGCGCCGGTAGCAAAGATGGCTTTGGGTCCGTTTCCTAGAGTCAAGCTCTGATCGGTACTTTCGGACATCTGGACCTCGGGATTGTCTGCGAGACCCATGTCATCCTGTGCTTTAGGAGAGTTTTCTCCGGATCCTTCGTCCATGGCTTCTCCTTCCTCTGCAGCTTTGGAGTTGTACTCCTCTTCACATTCCACGGAGAACTTCCAGAAATCTGCCAACGTCATCGAGTCATCCGAGGATGCGGGTAAGTCGGTGTTTGTTCCGATCGCCTCCAGCACCGAGTCTTTGTTGTCTCCAGCATCGGCAGAGCCGAATCTGGATCCAACATATCCGACAAAGTGTGATGTGTGGGTCATGAGGTAGTTGCGGCTTTCCTCGTGGGCTTCCTCGAAGATCCTGATGGTATTGAGAACTTCATCCATGTTTGTGCCTTGCAGCATCATGCGCCTCAACGTATGCCTCAGGAATGGTTGGTCTGTTCCGGCATTGGCAGAGCCAGAACCAAGGTTATTGTTCTTCCCCTCCTTGATTTCAACCTCGGTGGGTAGATCCATCTAGGATTCGGCCTCGCTAGGGAGATCCACTCCAGATTCGACTTGAACCGCAAGATTTGCTTCAGGTTTGGCTTTCTCCACTATCTCCACAACGGGTGCGGGCTGGGTGGGATTGGGATTTTCTGAGATCTGGAACTCTGCCACCTCCACGGACAAAGGGGACCCAGAGATTTCTTCTGCCTCTATCATCACCACTGGGGTGGGTGGGACAGGTTCAGCAAAACTGATGTATACATCGATCTCGCCAAAAGACATGATGGTGTAAGTAGTCACGGCCTCCCTAGCCAGGATCCAGGTCTTGTCGAGAACGTTGAGGGGGACATCGCTGGCATAGAGGACGCGATCGACGGTGATGGTCTCGCTGATTCCGATTCTTGCGGATTCCGCTCGGAATGCAGATCCGAAGCTCACTTTCCCCACGGTGGGTGCCAACTGTCATCGGATTGATGACAAGTACGTCATGAGGGGGGGTCCTCGAGGCGTGCAGAAGAGAGGGGTGTGAGATGTACGGTGTTCCGGGACGGTGAGAACACAAGTTTACCTAGGTTCGAATCCGCCAGCTTTGGACAGATCCTACTCCTCCTAGCAATCCAGTAATATGGCAGAACCGGAATATGGGTTACAAGGGTTTCTCCTATGCGAGTTGAGTTTGTAGACTATTGTGAGGGTGCCTTAAAGGCTCTCCCTAGGACGACATATATATATATATATATCTATCCTAGGGTTTATAGGAGATATCTATCCGGCTACGACTAAGAGTCGGTTATAGAGTACATCTTGAACTACAAGTAACACTATGGGCCTATGTCGGTAAGTCATCTGGGCCTTCCCGTAGCCGGACTGGACTCCATCTCTTCTCCCTGACTAGGCCGCCCGTGAAGCAAATCTCTAATCCGAAGTGGGCCACCCTGGTCAGTGAGGCATAGTGAGGATACTCGGAAAGTATATCCCCAACACACTAGCACTGTCGTATCCCACTTGTTCTGCCCTAGCTACCTACGCTCGGTAAACCTGGAGCACCCAGGTTCGAACCCTGGTGCCCCCTTTTTTGTTTTTATTTTAAAACTACTTTAAAATGTTAAAAAAATATCGCAAAAATTATGTAAACTATATAAAATATCTATTATATGTTTTATATGACAAAAGTGGTACATATATATCATCAAAAGTGGTACAAAAGTGATTCAAAGTACAAAGAAATTAAATAATAATGTGCCCATTAATAATATGCCATCCATATGCATCAATACAAACTTTTTTGAGCATGCGTTTTACAATCTTTTTTGAGCTAGGGTTTTACAATCTTTTTTCCCTTCTTTGTCGCAGTTCAATAATTTAGCCCCGATACTTTTATGTTTCTTCTCTCGAATGGGCTACCTTTTTTGGGTAAGGTTGTCCTTTTTCTTCTTGTGATATATGTTTCTTCATCGTAGTCATCGTCATCTTCAATCTTTGGATCACCGTACTGGTCGAAGTCTTGCTCGTTGGTGACTCCATCCATTCCAATGATGTTTCTTTTTCCTCTCCTCACGACAACAAGACTAGGCTTTGTCGGGTCAGTAATAAAAAAACATTGGTCCACTTTGCTAGCAAGTACACACGGTTCATTTTTCGCGGCGACGTTCGCACCGGTGGCCTTGGATTTGGCTGCTTTGGGTATAACCATGGTTGTGAAATACCGGTCTTCTCTTTCGACACTCTTGGCCCATCTGACATGGAACATCGACACCTTTTCTCCACAGTAGTCGAGCTCCCAAATCTCCTCGATCCTTCCGTAAAATCTTTCCTTCACGTTGTCATCGGTATAGAATTCCGACGTTACGCCTGAGTTCTGATAGTCACACTTGTTAGCCTTTTCCTCCGTGTAGAATGTGTAGTCATTGATATCATACGCCTGATAGGTCACTAGGTTGTGCATGGGTCCCTGCGACAAGGTGAATATGATGTTTTCCTCCATAGAATGTGATTGCGGGGGATTATCTAGGAGCGTCTGCCTAAACCAATGCGTGTAATCTGAGTTGTGCTCTTTGATTATTTCTCCCTGCGTCCTCTGTATGCCCCAGTCACTGCACTTCTTCTCGATTGACCTTTTGTGCTTTTGTACCCAAGGATCGACTAGTTCTAAATGTTGGAGCGTGACCAGGTTTGCTCTATCAAAGTCTATGCGTCGGCAATCAAAGTCTGCATGCAGTACGCAACTACCCTCTCGGTGACCCAATCCGTCAAGCTTGCCAAGGTGCCTGTTGACAGGAAGACCGACAGGGTTCTCGATGCCTAGATAATTCGTGTAGAAAGAGATGCACTCTTTGGCCAGAAAGCCCTTGGCTATGCTTCCATCTGGACGGGACCTGCTGCGATAGTATCCTTTGATGTGTCTATTCATCCTTTCGAACGCCATCATGCTGCGGAGGAACATCGGCCCGAGTTGGATGATATCCTCCACGATATGGACCAGCAGATGCACCATAATGTCGAATAATGCGGGCGGGAAGTAGATCTCGAGCTCACATAGTATCACCACGATCTCCTCCTGTAGCCTCCCGAGTTGTTTCACGCCAATTGACTTTCGAGAGATGACGTCGAAAAACTTGCAGATCCCAAACAATGTTTCTCGGACGTGCTAGTCCATTATACCTCGTAGTGCAACTGAAATTATCTGCGTCATTAGCATGGCATAGTTGTGAGACTTCATCCCACTGAACCTCTGCTTAGCCTCGTCTAGGTACCTGCTTATCTTGCCCGCGTAGCCGTAAGGAAATTTGACTCCTAGAAGGCACTTGAAAAACTGTTTGATCTCATCCTGGCTTAGTGTGAAGCATGAAGGCGGGCAGTAATATTCGTTCTTCTTGACCTTTTTACCCTTTCGTTGACCTTGTGTCACCTCCGACTGATGATCATCGTCATCTTCCTGATCATCAAGAGTAGTGCGTCCTCCATGAAGATCCTTCTGGATGCCCATGAATATTAAGTCGTCCTTGCTTTAGGACCATCTTTCGTCCTATCTGGCATGTTGATTAGGGTGGTGACCAGACTCTCGCACACGTTCTTCGTGATATGCATGATGTCAAGGCTATGAGGCATACGGAGAAACTTCTAGTATGGCAACTCCCAGAAAACAGACCTTGTTTTCCATACCTTCATCAACAGCTTGTCTTGCTGCCTCTTTCGCTTCTTTCCTGGCTTAGGACACTCTTTCCAGTTTTTCAGCAATTCATCCACTTCTTCGCTGCTCCTCTGCTCTGGGATTCCTCGGGTCTCGGATTTCCCATCAAACAGATCTCCACGTTTTCTCCATGCATCATTCTTTCCAAGCCACCTCCGGTGCCCCATGAACACGGTTTTCGAAGATCCTGGATCTTTCTCTAGTTGGAGATAGGTTGTGTTATTCATGCACCTAACGCATGCGAAGAATCCTTGGATAACCTGCCCCGAGAAATATCCGCAACCTGGATAGTCTTGCACCATAGTGACCCACGCGGCTCTCATATGTATTGGCTCTGGATTCTCATAACATGACGAGCTCCTCTTTCAATAGCCTGAGATACAGATTGATGTCGGTACCAGGTTGTTTCGGCCCTTGAATTAGCATACTCATTCGTATGTACTTTTTCATGCACAACCAGGGAGTGAAAGGGTAATTGCCCCTATGTGTGGTTTTGGTGATTAATGACAATCCCTATGGACTAATGTTTTCATTGAGTTTTATATGAAGGAATATTCCATAGGTCATGCTTGTAGTTCATGTGTTGGATTCAAGTATGGATGCCATGAAGATAAAGATATACCTTGAGTTTTGGCATCAAGATCATCAAATTGAAGAGAAGAATATGATATGTTCAAGATCTTGAGAGTGTGATCTCAAGAATTCAAGATATGGCTCTAAGCCGGTGTCATGATAGCCTCATTAGTTGAGCTATGGTTGACTAAGATTTAGAGCATGTAATCAAATGAAGAATTCCTTATGTACCTCAAGATATTGAGATGGAGCATGAGAAGACTCTTGGTTGACCAATGCAAAGAGTGAAGAGTGATTTCAAGTTGGTCAACGCATGAAGCATAAATAATGTACCACATGGATCTTGTGGTGTGGTAAGCCTTGTCATTTATGCATCATTAAGTAACCCGTTATATATGTTCCTTTGTGTTTTATATATGGGATAGGTATCTTTCCATGGGCACGCTTCAAAAGTGAAGATCTCAATAACCCATGAGAGGATGGCATCAAGTGGTGATCGCCATCAAGGTTGAGAAGAGCAAGTTCAAGATAAGCATCTCGAGAAGATCATTTGCCTGAAGCTTGCCGTCCATATTGGTGAAAATGGACATGTGAAGTTGTGTCCTAATGAAGCTATCCCATAGTGGTGTATGGGGGAGCAAATTATGAATCTTCACGAGGCAACAATGATCAAGTGATGCATTCTGGCTTGGATGGAGCTTGAAGCGTTGTCATCAAGATCAAGCGGGATGCGCAAGGCAAAGGTATGTCCTTGCTAGGTTTTCCTTTTACCGGTCTCAAGGTGGTTGTTGGGAGACCGGGTTATAGGATAGATAGCCGCACTATCAAGAGGGGCTTTCGGTTGGGTAACTTGATCACATCGTCATAGGGAGCTCAATCCTTTGCATACTTTGCATCTTCCTATTTTGTTGCTTCTTGGTATTTTCTCTATGTGAGGTTCTTGAGCTTGTTTCTAGCTCTTCAACAAGCCCAAGTTCATCTAAAACGGAATTCGTATGCATCTTATATGGCGTTTTCGAGTTTGAAGGTTTTACCGGTTCTTCTTATAGGGAGGCTCCATACCTTTCCTCATTTGGTTCTATCTTTCTTTGTTGTACTATGATGTTTTCATGCACCATATTGTAGAGCTTGTTTTCCTCATCAAAACAAGCCCAAGATCATCGAAATCGGAGTCCGGATGCAAAAGTTATTGCGTTTTTCGTGAAGTCAGTTTCATCCCAGTTGTGGATCCGGTTCAACCGAGCCCCACACCGGACGGTCCGGTTCCAGCTCCGGTAGACCGGATCTCAGACCGGGTTTTCCGGTTTTCGCGACCGAGTCTATTCCAGGTTGGCAAACAGAGGTATTTCGGTTTGTAGGTCGGTCCTCCGGCCTAGGGACCGAGTTTCCCGGTTCTGGGGCCGGTCCAACCGACTTTGGAACCGAGTTTTCGCTGTTTTCTCTCCAACGGCCATATTTGCTTTTCCCTATAAAAGGGGGTTCTTCCCCCAACGTTTTTGGTTGTTCTTGAGCCCGAAATTGACCTCCATTGTTGACCCTCTTGAGCTTGCTTCATCTCCCTTCCCTCCTATGATTCTTGCATCTTTTTGAGGGCTTTGGAAGAGGAGATCTAGATCTACAATCCCCACCAATCAATTCCTCCTCTAAGTGAGGGGAACCCTTTGGATCTAGATCTTGAAGTCATTGGTTGACTTCCACCATTGTTCTTCCTCTCTAATTCCTCCCTAGCACTTGTTGCTTTGGTGGGATTTGAGAGTGAGGGATTTGAATGCCCTTGGTGTTCTTGCTTTGCATTCTTGCATAAGTGTTGAGCTCTCCACTACGATTTGTTTGAGTGAGAGACCGTGAGCTTGTTGCTCTTGGAGGGTGACCTCTTAGTTGGCTTGGCGGTTGGTGCCGTGGTGTCCTCTTCGTGGAATATTGTGAAGAGACCCGGGCTTCTCCTTTGTGGAGCTTGTGAAGTGGTTGTGGAGCTTGCCATCTCCGGAGTGGAGGAAAAGCTAGCCATAAGGAAAGGGCCTATTCCTTCGTGGGATAGACTCGGAGAAGAAGGTGAGCCTTCGTGGCATTGGGAAATCCTTCGTGGAATCCCACACCTCTCCAACTTGATGTACCTTACTTGTAAGGGAACACGGGAATACATCTTCGTCTCCGCGTGCCTTGGTTATCTCTATACCCAAGCTTACTTTCCTTGTGATAGCCATCGAGCTTGAAGTACTTATATCTTTCTTATCACTTGTGGTATATTTATCTTGTGCTATCTTGCTTAGCTTATCTTGTTGTTGGTGCACTTAGTTGAGCCTAGTGTATTTAGGTTTTGTGCTTGTAAAATAAACGTTAGTTTAATTCCGCATTCTATCAAGCCAAAACCGTAATAGTTTTGAAATTGCCTATTCACCCCCCTCTAGGCGACATCTCTATCCTTTCAATTGGTATCAGAGCAAGGTCTCTCCTTGTTTAGGCTTCACCGCCTAGAGTGTAAAGATGTCGGCTAGTAGTATAGTGCACAATGACACAATTATCTTTGATGGCACAAATTATATTTTGTGGAGAAATTGCTTGCTTTGTAATCTTCGGACCTTGTGTCCAAATATTGAGCGATTTCTAGATGTAGGTTTTTCTCCTCCGATGGATCCTCAAAATCTATCTTTAGATGATGAGAAAAATTTACATCTCAAAGATCAAGTATCTAATGAGCTTATTTTCTCTTTGAGCCCCATAGTTAATTTGTTTTTGACAAATGTAAAGCGCAAGTCATCTCATGAGATGTGGACCAAGCTTAAAGAAATATTTTGTTGGTCCATTTCTCATAGGGTGGGTGGTATCTCCGAGGAGATCTCTTCTCCTTCACATCATGAAGATCTCCAAATTGCTTCCACCTCCGGCCGCAACGAGATTTCATTTCCTTCCACTTCACCTACATGTGACAAGTCACAAGGTAATGGCATGGTGAGTGGAGAAATCATATGTGATGATGGTAGTGTTTCTCTTTACAGTAATGATTCATGTTCTATAAATGCTAATGGTGTAGACAGTTTGGAATTAAGAACTTCTTGCAATGATAATTATATATCCCCGTGTGTTGCTAGTCCTTGCATATTGTCTAGAAATTATTTGAGTACTAGTGTACATGATATGCTTGATTGGTCTTGTTCCAATAAACAAAATGCTTCTATTTCCTCTAGTTGTGTATCTAACAATGTAGAGGAAATCAAACACCCTACGGACCAAGACACGATCATGAATGAAGATTCAAGAATATCCTCATCTTCATCCTCCCGTGCTCACATGTGCCTTATGGCAAGAGGATCAAAGGTATCTCCTACTTTGGATCCCAACATATCTTCTCTAGATAATAGCAATGATAATGATGATAGTGATGATGACCTTGATGAGGATACTAGATCTCTTGTGCTTGAGCTGACCTTTTTGTGTACCTCACTTCGTGGTAATAATAAGGATGTTGCTTGTATCAAACACGTTATGGACACCATAACTAAACAAACGGAAACCATAGAGGAGTTGGATTTCCAACTTGATGATGGGAGTCGGAGATTCAATCTCCTTAAGCAAGAGATTGCCGAGGAGAAGCACACTAATTGTCTCCTCATACAAAAAATTGAATCTTATGAGCTTGACAAGGAAAAATCAATTAATGATGCTAGTGCTACTAACTCTACTTCTTGTGAAGCATCTACCCTAAAGGAGAATGTTGAGCTAAGGGCTCAACTTGAGTTGCTAACTAGCAATTATGGGAAATTGGAAGAAAGCCATGAAAAGCTCTTGGCCTCTCATAATGATCTTCTAATCTCCTCTGATGGGCTAAAATTAGCTTATGAGGCAAGTATCACTAAGGTAACATCTTGTGAGCCTCTTTTGGACATTAGCACAACTTCTACTCAAAATGCTATTTTGCCATGTGCTAGTCCTAGTGATCCTTCTAGTCATACTAGTGATAAAACTTGTGTTGGATTACTTGCTTTTCCTTGTTGCTCTAAAAATGAAGCTTATACTTCCTCTAGTACCTCTATTTCTACTAACCATGTAGAGGAAATCAAAGAGCTCAAGTCCCAAGTCATTTCTTTGAAGAAAGACTTGAAAACGAGTCATGAAGGCAAATCCACACTCGATAATATTTTGAGTGTGCAAAAATACCCCAATGATAAGAGTGGAATTGGATTCAACTCCAATAACAAGAACAAGTCCAAGAGCAACAAGAAGAAGGGGCAAGACCAAGTCAAGGATTTGGCCAAAATTATTTGCTTCAAGTGCATGGTTGTGGGACATCATGTAAGATCTTGTCCATTGAAGAAAAAGCACTTGAATGAGAAGCAACAAGGGAAGCGGCCACAAGTTCAAGGCCAATCCCAATCTCAACCTCAAGTTGAATCTAGGCCACTTCCCAAGAAGAATCAAGATAAGGCTCCCCAAGACAAGAAATCAATAAAGAAGAGAAAGGGGAGCACTTGTTGCTACATATGTCGTGAGAAGGGACACTTGGCCTCTTCATGTTCAAACGGTACCTTATCTAACCCTATCATTGTTGATGATGATTATTCTCTTGGGAAGGATAAGGATGGCAATGTGTTTGCCAAGTTTGGTGGAACTCAAAGTGGTGTCAAAAAACGAACCATTTGGGTTGCCAAGCCTATTGTGACTAACCTCTTAGGACCTAACTTGGTTGGGGACCAACAAGCTGAAACTTGATCAATAGGTGTTTTTGGAGGGCATTGGATACTTGGCTAACTCATGAAGAATTAAGGGATCTTCATATATTATATTTTATAAAGCCAAGTTATAAGGATTATCATCTCCCTACCATATACCCAATGTGCCTCTTTGCGGTAACTCGAACTCAACTCTTTTATATTGTAAGTTACTTGCCCCTTTAAATGTTTTGGTTTTGTACCAAGTATGTGTTTGTATTTGTTGTGCCTCATGCTTTCTTATTTTGTGTATTCAAGTATGTCTATGTGTTTGGCACATCATTTACTTGTGTGTTTTGCTTTGAGCCTCTAATGCATCTTGATGATATCTTTTTTTGGCTCTTTTCGAGTGATTAATGGAACATCCCATTTTGGGAGTGATATGCCTTGCGCATCCCTCAAACATTAAAATGTGTGTACATGAGTACTACCACTTAGTATTGATATTGCAAGCTTATCTAGTCACTATGTGGTGTGTCATACTCATGAGAAATTCAAATTCTAAATGTCCATTAATTATCTCTAGTTGAGGTTGTTTTTCCTCTTATTAAAAAAAATAGAATACCACATTATGGGGGAGTAATATGCTTCTTTTGCATATCACAATCCTAGGAAATGTGAACATATGAGGTGGTGCCACTTAGAGTTGATATTGTTGATTATCTTGTATCTAGGTGGCATGTTAGCTCAAGCAAGGTCTTAATTTTTGTTAGAAGCTTTTATTGCTCATCTTTTTGGTCTTTGCTTGAGTAATAAATTCTTGGTGTGGCCCTTCCTGAAATGCATATCTCTATATCTTATTTGGGCGACCATTTGCTTCAAGTTATTATAATCATTGCTTTGCATGATTTTGTGACTAGTTGAAGCTATCAAGAATCTCTATCTTTGCATAGTGCTTAATATTTTTATTCCTATCCTATGCTTTTTATTGTGAAGATTTATGTTTAATATCCGTGCAATATACCACCGAAAATAAATTACAATACACTCATTGTCTTCGACAATTGATATACTTGGGTGTGGTAGCATTTGTGGATCATCTTCACCTTGGATTTCACCTACTATGGCCTTTTTTTTACAAAAATTGTTGTGGCTCCCATTGTCTTCCTTGGATTTTGAACATCTCTTTGATGGTGTTTTTGATTATTATCAAATGTGGTTTTAGTGGAAGATAAACCTTTTCTTCTCGGAACCTTGTGCCATTGTGAAAAGTGTTAAGGGTTCGGTTATTTGTTGAAACCTTGCTCTTTTCGGAGTTTGTTATCTCATTCTTTCTTCTCTATGTTATTTGCTTGAATGAGATAAATATTTGAGCATTTATGTTTTTATCTCATCTTTTATGCTCAATAGTTTTTGCTTAGTTCATTTGTTGAACTTTGTTGAACAAATCTTGTGTTGATTTGATTCTTTGATATAGTTTGGACAACAAATGTGTTTTGTCACACCTTGTATGCCTTCTTGAATATTTTGGTGTTTTGTCCAAATTATATATTCATTGGTTCTTGAAAGTCTCGTGCATGCATGTTTACTAAATGTATATCTTATATCATGTTTTGCTTTCTTTGATCCAATATATAGGGTATACTCCATCAAATCCTTAAACGGCTATGATGTGGATGAAATTCAAATTTCATCTCTAAATATGCACATATTTTTATGGAGTATGTCCTATGTGTTGTGGTTAGTCTAACCACTTTGGACCCAATAAGTTTGGGGACCAAGATGTACTTGAATGTTGTTTTAGGTACATTGGAGATGCAATGGATGCTTGTCTTATCTATAAGGAACATGTTGTCACCACATGATAATTGGAGCCAAGCTAGGATGATCAAATAATTCTTATCTACTACATCATACCATTGCTATCTCGGTAACAAGTATCTTATTCATGCATACTATTCTTCCATCCAATCTCTTGTAGGTTGCATCTTGGCATGAATTTATTTGTTTGTAAATGTTGCGGTTCTTGCAAGGATCTTTGAAAGACTTTTCTATCCTTATTGCTTATGTGAGTAATTTGAGATGATGCATATAATGGGGAGTATATAAAATCATGGTCATGATTCACCAATCCCAAATATGCCTTCTAGCAATTTATTGCATATCAATTCCTCAAGGTACTCTCATGTGCAATATTGTTAAAATTGCATTGAATCCTTCCTTTTGATACTTGTTGCCTTTCTCAAAATATCCCAACTAGCATTAGTTCCCTTAGTGTTAGTTGTGATGTTTTTGAGGTTTTCTTTTTCTTTGGTGAAGTTCATTGATATACCATAAGAGAAAATAGAGCCATGGGCTATATATATGCACTTAAGCAAAATATCATTTTTTTGGTATATCTTATGACTTCCTGTTGGATATCATGTTTTCTTATCTTTATTAACCTCTTATGTTTGGATGTTTCTTTGTGGATTATTCCCATGATTTCCCAATTAGAAACTTATATACACAAGAGTGTTAATCTCTCGCCTTGATATCCTTGCCTTTTGCCAACCATCTCACTTATCCGCTTAGTTTTTAATGGTTTTGGTAAGGTCTTGATTTATGAGTGCTCAGTTTACTTTCATTGCATCTTCATGCACTCATATCTCATATTTGGTTTCTTTTGGACTTAATCTTGTCTTGACAAGTGTATTGATTTATATCTCTACTCATTGTATCTTGGTTGTGTTCTAAATGATATAGAGGGAGTGAGGATTCCATGTTTGTGCATATTGTATTCAAATGAAACAACTAATTTATGCACAAACCTTGGAGAGCTTCCTTATTTCATTTAGAGAACTATTTGTCCACTTGATTATTTGGATCTTTTGATTGCTTGCTTCATCCGTTGAAGTTTCTTCACCTTGTTATCCTTTTTAGCAATATTTGATTCTCAATATAGTTGATTTCCTCCAAGTATTCTTCATTGGATATGTGCATATGATTTCACTCATATTATGAGAAATGCACACCTTGGGAGGAACTTGAACTATATTGGCCTTCTAACTTTGTCATCCATTTTGGCACTTGTTGTCAACGGGGGAGAAGTTTAGAGGGTTTTAAGGGAAATGGTTTTCTACTTAAGATTGGTTTGTTCTTAAGTGTTTGCCTTTCATGCATTTCATCTTTATTATGTATTGCATGGTTGAATATATAGTGGAAACTCTCCCAAAGGTTATGCTTGACAATGTATGCAATGAAATTCAATTTCATCACACGTGCATATATTATGGGGGAGTTTGCTCTATATATGTTGGTTCTACTCACATCTCTTGCATTAGTTTAGTTTGTGTGAGTACAAGCAGTTTTGATATGGGCTAGTATCTTTGTGTTACTTAACCGTATCAAATACAACCTCTTGTATACAACTTATTCTCGGATAAGTTGCGTACTTTTTTCTAATATTCATTATATAAACCCTCTTGTTGTGATTGTCATCAATTACCAAAATGGGGGAGATTGAAAGGGTAATTGCCCCTATGTGTGGTTTTGGTGATTAATGACAATCCCTATGGACTAATGTTTTCATTGAGTTTTATATGAAGGAATATTCCATAGGTCGCTTGTAGTTCATGTGTTGGATTCAAGTATGGATGCCATGAAGATAAATATATACCTTGAGTTTTGGCATCAAGATCATCAAATTGAAGAGAAGAATATGATATGTTCAAGATCTTGAGAGTGTGATCTCAATAGAAGAATTCAAGATATGGCTCTAAGCCGGTGTCATGATAGCCTCATTAGTTGAGCTATGGTTGACTAAGATTTAGAGCATGTAATCAAATGAATAATTCCTTATGTACCTCAAGATATTGAGATGGAGCATGAGAAGACTCTTGGTTGACCAATGCAAAGAGTGAAGAGTGATTTCAAGTTGGTCAACGCAAATGTACCACATGGATCTTGTGGTGTGGTAAGCCTTGTCATTTATGCATCATGAACTAACCCATTATATATGTTCCTTTGTGTTTTATATATGGGATAGGTATCTTTCCATGGGCATGCTTCAAAAGTGAAGATCTCAATAGCCCATGAGAGGATGGCATCAAGTGGTGATCGCCATCAAGGTTGAGAAGGGCAAGTTCAAGATAAGCATCTCGAGAAGATCATTTGCCTAAAGCTTGCCGTCCATATTGGTGAAAATGGACATGTGAAGTTGTGTCCTAATGAAGCTATCACATAGTGGTCTATGGGGGAGCAAATTACGAATCTTCACGAAGCAACAATGATTAAGTGGTGCATTCCGGCTTGGATGGAGCTTGAAGCGTTGTCATCAAGATCAAGCGGGATGCGCAAGGCAAAGGTATATCCTTGCTAGGTTTTCCTTTTACCGGTCTCAAGGTGGTTGTTGGGAGACTGGGTTATAGGATAGATAGCTGCACTATCAAGAGGGGCTTTCGGTTGGGTAACTTGATCACATCGTCATAGGGAGCTCAATCCTTTGCATACTTTGCATCTTCCTATTTTGTTGCTTCTTGGTATTTTCTCTATGTGAGGTTCTTGAGCTTGTTGCTAGCTCTTCAACAAGCCCAAGTTCATCGAAAACAGAATTCGTATGCATCTTATATGGCGTTTTCGAGTTTGAAGGTTTTACCGGTTCTTCTTATAGGGAGGCTCCATACCTTTCCTCATTTGGTTCTATCTTCCTTTATTGGACTATGATGTTTTCATGCACCATATTGTAGATCTTGTTTTCCTCATCAAAACAAGCCCAAGATCATCGAAATCGGAGTCCGGATGCAAAAGTTATTCCATTTTTCATGAAGTCAATTTCATCCCGGTTGTGGATCCGGTTCAACCTAGCCCCACACCGGACGGTCCGGTTCCAGCTCCGGTAGACCGGATCTCAGACCGGATTTTCCGGTTTTCGCGACCGAGTCTATTCCCGGTTGGCAAACAGAGGTATTTCGGTTTGTAGGTCGGTCCTCCGGCCTGGGGACCGAGTTTCCCGGTTTTGGGGCCGGTCCAACCAACTTTGGAACCGAGTTTTCGCTGTTTTCTCTCCAACGGCCATATTTTCTTTTCCCTATAAAAGGGGGTTCTTCCCCCAACGTTTTTGGTTGTTCTTGAGCCCGAAATTGACCTCCATTGTTGACCCTCTTGAGCTTGCTTCATCTCCCTTCCCTCCTATGATTCTTGCATCTTTTTGAGGGCTTTGGAAGAGGAGATCTAGATCTACAATCCCCACCAATCAATTCCTCCTCTAAGTGAGGGGAACCCTTTGGATCTAGATCTTGAAGTCATTGGTTGACTTCCACCATTGTTCTTCCTCTCTAATTCCTCCCTAGCACTTGTTGCTTTGGTGGGATTTGAGAGTGAGGGATTTGAATGCCCTTGGTGTTCTTGCTTTGCATTCTTGCATAAGTGTTGAGCTCTCCACTACGATTTGTTCGAGTGAGAGACCGTGAGCTTGTGGCTCTTGGAGGGTGACCTCCTAGTTGGCTTGGCGGTTGGTGCCGTGGTGTCCTCTTCGTGGAAGATTGTGAAGAGACCCGGGCTTCTCCTTCGTGGAGCTTGTGAAGTGGTTGTGGAGCTTGCCATCTCCGGAGTGGAGGAAAAGCTAGCCATAAGGAAATGGCATATTCCTTCGTGGGATAGACTCGGGGAAGAAGGTGAGCCTTCGTGGCGTTGGGAAATCCTTCGTGGAATCCCACACCTCTCCAACGTGACGTACCTTACTTGTTAGGGAACACGGGAATACATCTTCGTCTCCGCGTGTCTCGGTTATCTCTATACCCGAGCTTACTTTCCTTGTGATAGCCATCGAGCTTGAAGTACTTATATCTTGCTTATCACTTGTGGTTTATTTATCTTGTGCTATCTTTCTTAGCTTATCTTGTTGTTGGTGCACTTAGTGGAGCCTAGTGTATTTAGGTTTTGTGCTTGTAAAATAAACGTTTGTTTAATTCCGCATTCTATCAAGCCAAAACCATAATAGTTTTGAAATTGCCTATTCACCCCCCCTCTAGGTGACATCTCTATCCTTTCAGGGAGGGAGGTTGTACATCCATACAAACACGGGCGCAGTGATGTGCATGCTGCTCTGGCTACCAAACAGATTGAGTCCATCGGTGCTCGCACCTAGCCTGATGTTCCTCGAATCTCCACTGAATTCTGGGAATTCGAGGTCTAATGCTTTCCACTGGCTAGCATCTGAAGGGTGCGTCAGCAGCTCGTCCTTTTCGGGGTCATCGTCATCTCCTGGCTTCTTTATTTCCGCATGCCAGCGCATGAGATTTGCTTCCTTAGGGTTTGCAAAATAGCGATGCAGATGGGGAGTGATAGGAAAGTACCATACCACTTTTCGAGGAGCTTTCTTAACTTTCTTGTATCGACTCACGCCGCACACCGGGCATGTGGTTTTCTCCACGTCCTCGCCCCGATAAATGATGCAATCGTTGATGCAGACGTGGTATCTAACATGCGGTAGATCGAGAGGACACACGATTTTCTTGGCGTCCTCGATACTAGTTGGACACGTGTTCCCCTCCGGGAGACGATCGTGTCAGAATGCCATCATATCGCCGAAGCTTGCGTCGGTCCATTTGTGTTTTTCCTTCATCTCCATAGCCTTGAACATTATATTCAACCGGGTATCATCATCCTTGCATCCTTCATACAATGGATTAACCGCGTATTTCTCAAGTTGCGTAAGATTGGCTTTCTTTCTAGCGGCCGCCCTGGCGTTACTCGTCTGCTTGAGAAGCAGTTCTTGAACATAAGGGTCCCGTACCCAGCCTAACGTTGTTCCATCGTCTGCTCTGGCATCTAGATCATCATCATCCAGGTCTGCTTCCGCACCTTCACCATCTCTAGGAGACTCTTCATCTCGCCCATCCTCGCCGTGATCATGATCATGTTGCCCTCCTTCCTCATTTCCTGCCGCCCAATTTACGGCCTCATCATCTTCGTCATCACTTATCCACCGAGTGTAGCCATCCATGAAACCATGGCATAGCAGGTGCGCCTACAGATGTCCAGAATCTGGGTCGATCAACCAATTGAGTTAGCATCTTCTGCACGGACATATTATCTCCGTCATGTTATTTCGTATCATGTCGGCCGTCGTGCATTTCAAAAATCTAGCCACAATACCTTTACTCATTATGCGGATCATGGTTGCCTGCGCGGTGTACACGATAGAATTAGAAGTTTATTAGAACCATAGAACCAATGCATGCATGTATTGGTCGATGAAAAATTTCGGCATGACCTATCCTAAAATTAGGACCTTTGAGAAATGCCAAAGTTTTGCCAAAATAGAAATGAATCAACATTTTGGCAAAACAATGCCAATATATGAGAGAGCATGCAATGCATGCTCTCCAAACACATGAGAGCATCGATCCTCTCCATAGATATGTGACCATAACATCCATACATATAAACACATCCTCTTACATAGACAACTTACCGAGACGAGAGACCGAGAAGATGTCGAAGGAGAGGCGAGAGAGACCGAGAGGATGGTGGCCGGAAGGAGAGCTTTCCACTATTACGTATGTAGCATCCAAGGTAAGTTTTCCGTGCTACAAATGGTGAAAGAGTGGAGAAATTGAGGTGGTAAGGAGGAGGGGGGCGAGATCCAAGGAGGAAGGAGGGGAAAGTGAAGTGGGAGATGCTGAGATCTAGTCAAATGTGCAAAAAAAAGTAGCAGCCAGAACGCACATCCGTGGCGCACATGGAACGGTGCGCCACATGCATAAAGAATATCTGTGGCACACATACCAGCCGTGCGCCACATACGTGTTTCCCAGTTACACAGTAAGGTGGCCCGATCTTACCTGTAACGCATGGTGACCATGTGCTCCACGACTACCGGCCACACCCGTAGCGCACTTTTCACAAGTGCGCTACGGACATGTGGTCTACGGACGGTAGTGCCCTGGCCCACACTCAGCCGTGGCGCACCACCCACATGTGCGCCACGCTTACGGTAGTTAGCCGTAGGGCACCTGTGGGCAGTGCACCACGCCTATTTTAGCCATGGGGCACCACTAGCACGTGCGCTACAGATGTGTGGATTACCTATAGCCATTTTCCTGGTAGTGGCACAAGCCCGTAGGCAGTGTTTCCACCCACGTTTGCACGCACACTATCGATCCCCTCTTGATGGATTTAGATTTCAGAGGCGGGTGACAGACAATAGGAGTGGTGGCGTTGTTCGTGAGATCGGTGCAGAGGATTTCTTGTAGGCTACTCTAGCTGGTGCATGCGGGATCGGTGTCGATGACTTCTTGTGGCATCGGCAGGGATGGGCTCTTGATGGCCGCTCCGGCTGGCTCGCGCTGGTTCGGCACATGCTTGTTCTAGATGACAGCTCATGTTCCTGCATTGGGGATCGATGACGGGGCACATGGCTCGTGCTGGTTCGGCACATGCTTGTTCTTCATGATCTGTCCCTTTGGCCATGGCTACGAACTTCCTGCGCCGATCGAGCTCACGGTGGATCTCGCCTAGGACGGAGGACATGCGCTTAGACATGAGCTTGGGCATGTCCATTGATTTGGCGAAGAGGAAGTAGAGGAGGACTCGATGGATTGTGCTGACTTGAGGCCTGAATCCGACCACTATAAAACTTCGCGCCTTGGTCTGGCCATGGCCTCATTGACACACTATGTATTCGTAAGTGGATTGGAGCGAAGGATCAAGGAACCACCATGGGAACGATGATAGTGCAGTCCGCCGACGTGCGTAGACTCTGTTGCGGGCTAGAGAGCTAGAGGAGGGCCACCATCTTCATCTTGCCGGCCGGAGGGGTCGCCAAGAACCATTCCCCCACGCCGCCACACCTCTTGACCATTGTGTCGCCCGAGCCACGCTGAGAGGCCGGTGGAGATGCCCTTGGGAAGCGCGCGGGGACTCCGACCGGTCACTCGCTGGTGTCCGCTGCCTCCAGTTTCAGCAACGACGCAGCAGTAGCACCAACTCTGCGCTGCCTTGGCTGTGTCGAAGCTGGCCTAGAACGCGCACGGATGTGCTCTTGGGCGCCCCTCTGTCCCATGTTCACGCCAACCTATGACACAAAGTTAATGAATAAATTTAGAAAAGTGACAACTGACAATGCTGCACTAGAAATAGGAAAAAATAATATTTATGTGATTGTGTAATTGACAAGGATGATACTCGTACGCTCACAGTGATGCAAGGGATCTAAACTGAAGAACAAGTATTCAAACACACCCTTGTCGTTGGACACGAGTTGATAGTTGTTGCTTTCCCGGCTTTAAAAAACGTATCAAACAAACTAGGAGTACATTTTTCGCACAATGAAGACTGAAGCAACAATGTACCATCAGATGTATACGAAGGACAAGCGATGCACGAAAATTCTGACACATAGCATAGTGGGCTGTAGCACAGGGGCCCCACCAACCTCGTTCGGTTGGACGCGGCAGAGGCGAGGTGGGGGCCGGGGCACACGTAACGAGGTTCATCGCGCCACCGCTCCCCCCACTGACATTCCTTCCGATCTAGGGTTAGCGCTAGCTACGGGAAGACTCACCACCGTTGCCACCTTACCCACGCTCACGCCGTCGCCCCTCTTCCATGGCCAACGCCTCTGGCTCATCAAGCCAGAACGAAGGTACACACCCTCTATCTCTCATCTCTCTCCTAGGTCGTTACAACTAGATCACAAAGTGTTCTACCGATTACATCTAGACTAGTTCCTACCACAGAGGGAACAACATTGCCAGACTAGTATCTAGATTTTTCGAGTAGAAAAGCAAAAGACAGAGAAACCCTAACCCTAATACAGAGCGCCGCCCACACGGCCGCGCCGTTCCTCTATCACGACGAGCATCGGCATGACGAGTCGTCGGAAGAAGAACCAACCCTTCGGGGCAAAGAACAACAAAAGAATCCCAAGTGCAAAAGAAAAGCCCCTGGTTTTCCCCAAATCGAAACAGAGAAAGCACACCCTTACCCTAGATCATCATGGTAGACCACCCCATCTTACAGTAAAAGAAAAGCAAAGGATTCACCCCTAATCCCCACAGAAAAGTCCCCCGAACCTGAATCGAAACAGAGAGAAAAGCCCCGAAAAGAAAAAAAGACTCCGACCATCGTCGGCAAAAGGGCGTCGCCACCTGAGCCGCTTGGCAGCGGCACACCCACCCTCGGGTGGATGCGTGCGCCGGCAAGGGGGCCAGGGGAGGCGCTGGCCGCTTCATCCTCGAGCTCGCTGTGCGCGGGATGTGGTAGGGGTGGACGGAGTAAGCAGAGAAAGAGAGGGAGGGGATCGTCGCCGGCAGGACGCCGGGCGGCGCGGCCACCTCGCCTCTGCCGCGGCGAGCGCCGCCAGAGAGCAGCGTCACAGGGAGACGCAGGGGAGTGGGGGGAATGGGGGGGGTAGGGTTACAAGGGGAGCATGGTCGCCGGTTTTGTGCGCACGAGGAGGGTGGCTGGCTGTCCGATGCGATGGACGGCCAGGATCGCGCCGCGCGTTGCTAGCTAGGGCGGCTGCCAGGCCGTGGGCTGTGGAGTCGGGCCGTGGTGAGGGATGCAGGCTGCTGCGGGCGGCACATAGGCGTGAGCGGCGCTGCGCGCAAAGGCTCAGCTGGGCCGGTTTCGACCACCAGCGACGTACAGTAAAGAAGCGTGCGGTAGCCGTGGGCCGTCTGTTTTCTGCCCAGCGCCGTCTTTTCCTGTTTTTTATTCTATAGAAGCAGTTTTAGACTTGTTTGGTCTAGTTTTTGACGAATTTCGTCTAGTTTTCTTCTATGCAAATTGAACCAACGAGACATTTGTTTAGTGAAACAGAAAAGTATAAAGTATTGCTTCTGAAAAGTATAAAGTTTCTGTAAAGTACAAAGTTTAATGAATTTTTCTTCATTTCTTCCGCTGCAAGCAAAGGGCTCTTTTAAAATTTAATAAAGACAAAAGTGATATTAAATTTTTGAGAGCACGTTAAAGTTATATTCTGGTCATATTCATGTTATTTTTCTAACCAACGTTGTAAATAGCATGATTATGATTAGTGTCTTATTTTAAAGTAATTAAAGTCATGTGCTTTTGATTCTATGTTCTGCCTAACAGTGATATAGAATTATCTGCATAAACATTTGTATGTCTTAATTTTGACCAACGTTGGATTAATACATGCAATTGTTATTGTTCTCACTTTTTTATGGTTTTCAGGAGGGTTCTACTTGATGAACTACATCAAGGAGGTCCCCACACCGAGAGGTGACAATTATTCCGAGTGGAGAAAGAAGGTGGACTTCGTGTTCATCTACACTGAGGTGGATTGGGTCCTTGAGACCAAGCCTCCTACCAAGACGACAGAGCCCATCAGAGATGCTGCTGATGATGACACAGCATGGGACAGAAAGAAAATGGACTATACTCCAGTAGAGCTGGCATACTCCATAGAGAACCAAAAGTGGCAGAACGCCAACAAAAAATGCATGGCATTCATAAAGAACACAGTTGAGCCGGCAATTGTTGGTTCAATCATAGAGTGTGCTTCCGTAGGGGAGTACATGGAAAAGATAAAGAGTCGGTTCATAGGCTCTTCAAAGACATATGCAACCCAGCTGCTGAAGCAGTTGGTAACAGAGAACTATACAGGAGGTGGACATGGCATCAGGGAGCACATCCTCCTGATGAGCAACGTGGCTGCCAAATTGAAGGCCATGGAAGCTGATCTGGAGATAAAGCCTGTTGTCCTTGTCCACCTGGTCATGGTCTCACTGCCTCAACAATTTGACAACTTTGTTGTCAATTACAATAAGGCCCCTGAAAAATAGGACATAGAAAAGACCATCGCCATGTGTGATCAAGAAGAGGAGAGGCTCAAAATCTAGAATGGTGGTTCATTGAACCTAGTGAAGGACAACAAGAAAAGGACCTTCACTCACAGCAACCATGGCTCTCCTACTAAGCCATATGGTAAAGCTCCCATGCACTATCAGCATCAGCAGAGGTCTGCTCTCCCAGTGGACAAAGATGCATGTCTCCACTATGGCAAGAAAGGGCATTTCAAGAAAGATTGCTCTGTTTGGTTAAAAGAATTGATGGCAAGGAAAGGTAACAACATAGTTTCTTTTGTAAATGAATCTCTGTATACACAGTTTTCAAAATCTACTTGGTAGATTGACTCAGGTGCAACCGTTCATGTTGCAAATTCATTACAGGGATCCCATTCGACGAGGACTATGAGAAAAAGCGAAGGATGCGTTGAAGTCGCAAATGGAATCCTAGCGGACGTTGAGGCCGTTGCCGACATCTCCTTGGAGCTTGCTGATGGATCGACGATCTTGCTTACAGATATCCTCTATGCTTCTTATTTTGCATAGAAATTTTAATAAGTGTATTGTGTTCGAACAAAGTAAACTTTAAATGTCATTTTGGACATGGCCAGTGTGCCATTTATTGTAATAAAGATTGTGTGGGTGTTGCTTTCATCCACAATAAACTTCTTTTAATTATCTACTCGTGAAATAGTTTATTCTGTGTGTAATGTGAAAAAGCATGTTTCCTCGTTGAATAAAGATCCAAAGAAAAGAAAGAGAACTCGTGACTTGTCAAAATTATAGCACTATCATTTAGGCCATATTTCGAGGGGGGGGGGGAATAGAAAGACTAGTTGTGAACAGGAAGAGTTCCCTCGCTACAACACCTAAGGGTGTGGGGGAGCCCAGCCGATGCCAAAGTATTTAATCGAAATTGAAATATACCTAAGCTTGACCCCAAAAAGGCAGTTGCCATTTCATTGGCTATCCTGAAAAGTCAAAAGGTTTTCGTTTCTACTGTCAAGACAGATACACATAGTTTGTAGAAAAGGGACATGCTATTTTCGAATAGGATGAAATGACGAGGGGGAGCATGGTAACTCGGAAAATTGATCTTGAGGAGAAGAGGGTGCATGCACCTAATCCGATGACTCAGGAGCCATTCTTCGAGCTACCTGTTGTTCCTGTATCGATAACCCTAGAGGTTGTGGTGCAAGCACCTGTTGCAACTTCACCCATGACAATAGTGAGTGAAGATCTAGAACCTATCCGTCAGGAGCCGATTGAACCCACTGTTGAGCATGAAAGGGAGTAGCGACAGCCACCTCCAGAAGATGCACCGCATGATGAGAAATTTGGATTTAGAGAGAACATTGAGGACGACTATGTTTACACAAAGTTTAAAAGTGGGAGATACATCTTCCTAATTCTGTATGTGGACGACATCTTGCTTGCTAGCAGCGATGTCAGTCTACTACTAGAAACAAAGAAGTCCTTGTCCTCAAACCTTGATATGAAAGATCTTGGTGAAGCTTCATATGTTTTGGGCATAGAAATTCACCGAGATAGGACAAATGGGGTTCTAGGATTGTCGCAGAAGGCATACCTAGAGAAGATTCTAAAGAAATACAGTATGCAATACCACACCTGCTCCTATAGTCAAGGACGCCAGTTTTGGGAAATTTCAATGTTCCAAGAGTCAATATGAGATCGATCAAAATAAAAGTGGTACCATATGCTTCGGCCGTTGGAAGCTTACAGTATGCACAAGAGTGCACTCGCCCTGACTTAGCTTTTATCACCAAGGTACTCGGCAGATATCAAGAGAATCCAGGCATAGAGCACTGGAAGATGGTAAAGAAAGCTTTGTGTTATGCGCAAGGCACAAAATACCTCATACTAACAAGAAGGTCTGATTCCCTAGAAATAAGAGGGTATTCAAACGCTGATTTTGTGGGAGACAGAGACGATCAAAAGTCCACGATAGGATACGGCTCCACTCTCGCGGGAGGGGCTATTTCGTGGAGAAGCTCCAAACAGTCAATTAGTGCATCATCCACCATGTATGTAGAATTTATAGCATGTTATGAGGCAACGGGCAGACAATATGGTTAAAGAAATTTATACCCGACTTGAAAGTGGTAGATTGTATTGACAAACCACTAAAGATGTACTGTGACAACATGCCCGCGGTATTCTATGCTCACAACAACAAGTCGAATAATGCCTCCAAACCAATGGAGATAAAATATTATGTTGTGAGAGATAAGATCCAGGATCACACTATAAGACTCGAGCATCTAAGGACAAAGGATATGCTTGCGGATCAGCTAACGAAAGGCTTACCACCCAATGTGTTCAAGGAGCACTTAGCCGGCATGGGTTTAAGGAAAAGCCTATGATTTTGGATCAAAGAGGCCCAAAAGAAACAGATTTTTTTTCAAAACAAGAGGTATATTGTAGCTGTCTGATTCTATCGGCAATTGAGCTGTGACGATGAAACATGCTCTATATACCGAACCGTGATAAAACGAGTAAAGTGTAAAGTATAAACGAAAGTCGAGATCAAGGGGGAGAATGTTAGATTGACCTCTCCCGTTCGATCCCAACGGATCGAACGAGCCCTTTGACTCGCGCCCTGATCGGGGGCATCCAACCGAACAAGGTTGGTGGGGCCCCTGTGGCAGCGCTATAAAGAGAAGGTGGAGGTCGGGGCACACGTAACGAGGTTTGTCGCCCCCCCTGACATCCCTTCCGATCTAGGGTTAGCGCTAGCTACGGGAAGACTCACCACCGCCGCCACGTTACCCATGCTCACGCCGCCGCCCCTCTGCCATGGCCAATGCCTCTGGCTCATCGAGTAAGAACGAAGGTACACACCCTCTATCTTCCATCTCTCTCTCTCAGGTCGCTACAACTAGATCACAAAGTGTTCTACCGATTACATCTAGACTAGTTCCTACCACAGAGGTAACAACACTTTCCTCTCAGTAGGGAAACACTAATAACATTCGAAATTATTGCCAACCAACGCGTCATTGGAGAAGAGGCGGTGAATAATACTCTCCAATAAACATGCCAATAATAATCATATAAAAGCATGCCTCAGGCAACTGAAAACAGAGGGCATATGTGTGAGATAACCTAGGAAAAGTAGAGAACACGTGTCAAATCTAACCTAGCACAACGTTTCCAAGATAAATACATGTATCTCCGTATTAAGATGTGGATACATGAATATCACAGAGTACAATCTGGAGTATAAAGATTGCTCGCTCATTTTCCGGATTGCCTCAAAATGTGAATAAACTTGCATGCATGTAGTAATGTCTGAACATCACATGATCACGGTTGTTTCCCTGCCTTCGAAAAGGTTTAAACAACAACAAATCGCATACGAGATAAAAATCTAAAGCAACAACGAATCATCAAATGCATAACAACAGTCTGCTGCAAGAACTTCCTGGGAGAGCACAGAGCAGTATGACTGCACAAGAACGAGTAGAGTGGCCACAAACTGCACAGCCACAGTAGGCCACGTCCATTTTTCCGTTTGTTCAGTGGATCACTCTGAAGCATCCTGATCCTACGTTTCTTGAGGCATTCTCGGGAGCAAACGATATCAGACGTGCATGATTGGAGAAGAGGTTCCCTTCCCAGGTTCAGCTACCCAGGTGCACAGGACACAGGCGCAAAATGTTTTTCTTGGCATACAATTAAGACAACCCAATTCAGATGTTCCGCCCTGAAAAGATAGGTGGAGACGATACTCTCATTCTATAAACATAACCATTATAACTCTTCGTAAATTTTTCACTTGGAGAAGAGTTGGATCAAGGTACTGTCAGTCAATGAAAGGACCTGTATTTGAGACAAACCATGGAAAATCATTAGAGTTGGAGAAGAACCTAGCAGAAGAACCTTTGAAAGATAATCACAGTTGCTTTTCTGGCTTTGAGAAGGTATCCAATCCAACAAAACTGAATTTGGATACTGAAAACAAGCATCCACAATAATAACATAAAGCAGCATTGAATCATCAGATGCACGAGGTAGATTTATATGCCGCCGGGATCTGTTGGTGGCTCAAGGTTAATTCAACATGATGCCGGCCACCTCATTGTCCGTTGTATCCTCAGGCAGAGTGCACCTCGAGGCGGCACAGCTCCTTCTCTGTCGACCTGTGTGAAAATAGGTTTTTGTCCCGTTTTATAAATAAAGTCACAACGGCCGAAACTGATACAAAATGATGGGAAAACCCCTTACAAAACAGATCAAGATAAAAACAAGAAAAAATAGGAAAGGCCAAGACTTGTCACCGAAGATATCGAGCCACCGAGGAGAACCAGTGCTTAGCGACGACGTCCCCAAGAGCGCAACGACGCAACACGCTGCCATCGTCAAGACCGACGGTCAAGAGTTTTCAACCGAAGACTTAGCATGGAGAGGGTAGCCACAACGACGCCCCCAAGAGGGTAACAACACCTGCAGGCATAGCCGCCGTTGGTAACGAAGCACTGAGCTTTCGCCCCAAAAAACCTTCTTGCCGCTCCGGTCTGAGGCCGCTCGATGTCCCCGAGTTAGGCCTCCAACACACGATCTAGGAGTTGTCAGAGTCGAAGCGCCGCTAACACCAAGGTCTCTTGTTGTCCCCTAATCGCCACCCACATGACCGAAGAGGGAAACCATCACCGCCGCCACAACGCTCGTCGTAGCGCCGTCCGTGCAGTGCACCTTCCGGAGCCGTCGTCCCGGCATCCGTGAGCTCGAGACTAGGGCTTGATAAACCGCACATCGCAGGACCGACGGATCAGATAAGGTGTGCCGACAACCAACTCGCTTGAGCGGTGCCGCAGGCATAAGGAGGAGATCCATCCTCCACCACCGGGGGGCCACCGACCGGACGCAGTAGCTAGGGCATGTCAGGCCCACCAACCCAACTAGCCCCTACCATCTCTCGGCAGTACCATGTCCGTAGCCACCATGCACCTGCAGGTCCCTACCGAGCCTACCATCATCATCTCCACCGATAAACCTCCTCTGAGCCATCGTCGGGCCGCACGCGGTCTGAGGAGCAGAGCAAGAGGCAGCCTTGGCTAGGGCCTAGATCTGGGCCAACAGACTCACACACCATGGCTACTACAAGCTCCGTCCGCAGCCCTGCCTACCGCTGCCAACGCCGAAATCCTGCCTTGGCTGGAACTCACCAAGTGTGGGCAGATTTGCCTGGCTAGAACTCTCCACAGTACGAGCTCGCCTGCCGCGTATCATTCTCCCAAGAGAGGAACTTCGCCCAGAAGTCCTTCCAGTGGTACCGGTGGTCATGTCACAGCACCGATAGGAGCAACTTGATGCGATGACGCATCTTTGCTTCCAGCGCTAGCCTGTCAGTCGGCAAAGGCGGCACCAACACCCTGTCGATGTTGAGGCCAGCCGCCAGGGAGGTACACATCATGGTGATCGCATGGACCCCTCTTGTCCCACCACCGAATGCAATCATGCACTGACATGTACCGGCAATCGTGTTCCTGTCATGCATGCTGCTCATGGGTACAGCCGCCACTGAGCCCACAAATATTTCCGCCCATGGAGGCGATGACAGGTTACAGAGGCATATGACCAGAGTCGCTCTGGCGCGTGGTGGAGGTGGGAGCGGCGTTGGTGAGTGACGAGCTCGGCGGCGACCCGAGCATCAGCCCACCTCGTGGTCGTTGGCAGTGAAAGGACAAAAATGTTGCCTAGAGGAGGGATGAATAGGTAATTTAAAAACTATTAGGTGGACATGTGCGATTTGTCACGCCGCCTACAGCCTATTTGGCAGAGTGTGGTAGGTGTGTTGTACTCACTACTGGTAACATATTTTGTTTTGTTTGTGTTACCATAAATTAAATATATGAGCATGTGCGGGGTTTACTGTTTTATAATCGGTAGACAAATGTGTCATTTATATGTTAGACATATCTGAAGCTGAGAGATCTGACCTAGACGCAAGAAACGGGTCCTTATTTCATACTTAAGCTCATAAGCGACATAGGGGTACTAGTGTTTCTTCAAGTAAACAAAAATATGCATCGAGCAAACTTCAAACAAAAACACATAAAGCAATAAACCAAGTTCAGTACCACAAGAAACTGACATGTTACATAATCAAGGTAAAAAACTAATGATGTCAAAACAAACTAACTTATGAAGATCACACGTAACCTTGTTCAACTGCCTCAAAATCGATGCTTGCAACTATTTGGATTGAAGAGCTCCAAGGGAAGGAACAACTATGTATTCAACACTTATAAGTGGTTAGATTATTAAATGATTAGTTTAGTCAATATAGACAACCAGATTACATATATACTAATTCTATGCATGAGTTATACTTGATATATTCCAAATTATTCACTGGTTCAGTAAAATTTAAATGAGAAGGTATGGCTAGAAGTTGCCATGAATCTTTACTTAAAAGCAAGATCTAATATGTAATCAAGTTTGATAATCAAATTATCCACGCTTTTCGTTCGGTGATTCTTCCGTTAAGTTACAATAGATTCCGGGTTCTGGCCAATCTCTCTACACCGCGTCATCGCATGCCTCATGAGTCTTTTCCTTTTCAATTCCTTTTTTCCGCCATCCGTCCCTAATTGTCTAGTCAAAGCGATGAGGATGATGCGACATCTTTGCATAGTCCCTCATAGGAGCGCCTCTACCCGTGCTGCCCCCTCTCTCTCACCCCCGCCATCCCATGCTCTCACCTCCTCCTTATCTTCCTCACCACCGACAAAGCGTGGTGACGGACGGGTGCGTGAGGTCGGGGCGATGTTGAATCGGTACTAGGAAGGTTCAAGGCGAGGAAGTAGAGGCGGCTGACACTGGATGCAGGAGCTAGACGGGAAGCGGTGGTCTCGTGAGCGGAGGTGAGAGGGAGAGCTCGGGAGTGGAGGGGCCTTCTCCTTTTCAATTCCTTTTTTCCGCCATCCATCCCTGATTTTTCTAGTCAAAACGGTAAGCAATATGTGACAACTTCATGTTGTCCTGCATATGAGCGTTTATATCCACGCCACCCCTATCTCTCTCACCCCCACCATCCCACGCGCTCACCTCCTCCTTATCCTCCTTACCACCGGCAAAGAGGGCAGCAGTCGGGTGCACGAGGTTGGGGGAAATGTTGAATCGGTATTGGGCAGGTTCGAGGCGGGAAAGCATAGGCGGTCGATGCTGGATGCTAGCTGGACAGGAGGCGGTGGCCTCGTGAGTGGAGAGGCAGAGGGAGCGGAGGTGAGAGGGTGAGCTCGGGAGGAGAGGATGCGGCGCATGTTGCTGGGGGAGAAGGAGGAGGGGCTGGGATGGACAGGAGCTCGGGTGGAGGGGAACAAGATCAAGATGGGAGTGGGGGTGGGGCGGGGACGGGAGGGACCAGCTCGTAAGACTTCGGTCAACACCTGAAACTGCATGGTTCAGATGACTCAGAATGAAGATGAGACGGCTAGAAACACGCGCGTGAGCAGATGGCCTCAGATGGCTTACTTTTTCTCAGGTTTAAGCTATAATATAATAACGGTTATGTCTTGAAAAAATGCAAAATTAATCTAACGTTTATTTTATGAGCACAAAACCTAAATAATCTAGGCTCAACTAATTGCACCAATGACAAGTTAAGCTAAGCAAGATAGCACAAGATACATATGTCACAAGTGACAATCAAGATATAAGTACGTCAAGCTCAATGGCTATCACAAGGAAAGTAAACTCGAGTATAGAGATAACCGAAGCTCACGGAGACAAAGATGTATTCCCGTGTTTCCTTCCTTGGGGGAAGGTATGTCATGTTGGAGAGGTGTGAGATCCCATGAAGGATTTCTCCATGCCACGAAGGGCACCTTATTCTCCGAGGCTATCCTGTTGAAAGAGTAGAAACTTTATCTAGAGATGGAAAGCTACACAACCACTTCACAAGCACCACGAAGGAGAAGCCTGGGCCTCTTCACAATCCTCCACGAAGAGGAAACAGTGGCACCAACTGTAAACCAACTAGTATGTCACCCTTCAATAGTAGCAAGCTCACGGTTTCTCACTCAGACAAATCATAATGGAGAGCTCAACACTTATGCAAGAAGGCAAAGCAAGTACACCAAAGATGTTCAAATACTTCACACTCAAATTCCACAAAAGCAACAACCTTTGAAGCAACCTTTGAATTACACACTCACACTACGAGGATAACAGCCACGGCATGTGCATCCGGATTCATGTGGAAGGAAGAAGATACAACTGACTTCCCCGTCCCATTCCAAGTCTTATGATTAATGTGTAATATACGCGCTAGAATCACTAACGACATTGGTTGTTAAGTCCTAGGTACTATGTTCCTTTTACCACTAGAACTATAATAGTAGGTTATTACCATTTGGTAAATAACCTACAATCATATTATTATGAGAATAGCATTTTATGACCTTTTTAAAATACAGGTGATAACAACATTTGAGTTACAAGTATTTGATAGAAAATAACCAAAGGACATGAGCAAGTGTGAACTTGCCTTTTGTGATTGCAATATTTTGCACTCACGATCTTTAAGAGAACAGAAGATCCAAAATATATAAATAGCACCATTTGTCCGGTAAGGACTAATGTTTAAAGAAGCAAGATGCAATTATGCATAAGTAATGTAATGCAATTTGATAAACTCGAATCCCCGAAATAATCGTCTATGATCTAGGGTTTGGAATCTGGGAATGGATTCTTTAGAATGTGTTGCCCTTTTAGATCAATTTCACACTTTTGCTTCTTATTAAGGCTTGTGCGAGTGTGTGAAATAACATGTAAATAGAATAAGTAGCATACAATAGTAAAGAACACAAATGTGGAATGGTATTTAAAGACTTCTTATATAAAGATTGTTAACCCATTTAAGTCCTTTTGAGAATGCTTAAGAATTACTTTTAATGTATCTTAAAAGAATAACTTTTGAAGAAAAGTAATACTTTACAAAGTAAAAGCATTTAAATTTTAAGTTACACTTTTAGGGTTTCTTATTAACTATAATTATCAAAGAGGAAAGTATTACTACATTTGAACAATCATAACAAGATGTCTTGAATACAAGATGAAATTATATGTTGTTTATTTCACAATACTTTATAAAGGTGTAATAAAAGCTTTATTGCTTTTATTTGAGTAGTGTTTTCTCAACATTATAAGTGGATGAATTAATGTTACCTACTTAGAAAGTGGGTATTATATTTTAGGAATATAAAGATGGGATCACTTAAATTGCTTAAAAAATATCTTTAGGTTTTGAATACCTTCATGAACTTGTAACATAATTGATGGTGTAAAATTTTAATAATTCAAAATATTAATGGTGAGGCTTTTATATTTAGGAAAATCTTTATGGGAAATAATATACATTTATTTTAGAGATATAATCTAAGAAATTGCATTTAGGATGTTTTGGACTATTTTTAATCCATACTAATAACACTTAGACTACCTTTATTATTAGACCTTTAAATTATGAATATTAGCATTTTTCTATATCCTTTTATGGGTTAATGATAAAAGAAATAGGTTTAGACTCAAGTTAAAAGAGTATTAACATTTTATTTACTTAAAAGGGGAACATTATATTTTTAACATGTTGTTCTTATTTTTTGATCATTTTGGTATATTATTTATATTTTTAGGATTTTTAAATAAGAAGATATGATTTTTATAAGTTTATTACTTTATAAAACACTTAATAAGTAATAAATATTTAATTCAGTGCTATAAAAGCATATGATTTAAGTTTATAATTATATATATTCTTTTTCTAAGAATTTTGATATATTATGCTTATTTTTTTGAATTTAAAATAATAAGGTATTGATTTTACAAGATTTAATTACTTTATACAAATTAACTAAAAATAGTAAAACATTATAATATTTATTTAATACATATTTTAATTTTAATTTTCTATATATAATACATATTTTTCTAAATTATAAAACAAGAGATATTGAATTTACAAGTTTTATCCTTTTTATTAAATTTCTAGAAAATAATTATAATTGAATATATAATGTTTATTCATTTTCTAATTAGATTTTAAATAGAGGAATACTTTTTACACCGAGACTGGTTTTAGCCCATGTCACATACAGGTGGGCCTGTGGCCATGTTGGCATGGACCGGTGAACACGCTGATTGGGTGCGGGATGACGTGAGCGTGACATCAACATGACGTAACCTCGCCGGCCACCTCCAGATGGTCATCGGAGACAACGTCTGCGTGCACGAGTGAGCTGAGATGTGCGTTCGAACTAGCGGAGCGAGACGAAGCTAGCTATGCTGGAACCACTGCGATTTGGTCATCGGAACGGGTGCCTGATGGTGGCCTATGGTGGCGGCGTGCGACGGTAGGATGACTGGGACCATCCCAGGAAGCAAGAAAGACATGGGAAGAAGCAGGTGCTCACCATGGTTGCGATAGGGTGCTCGGAAAGGCAAGGCGAGGTCTAGTTCGATGGCAAAATGAGCGGCGGTGGTTGTCGGACTTGGAGAAGACGGAGCCGATACGGCCGATTGAGGCCTTCTCATCTTGATTCCTTCATCGTGGAGACGAAGCACAACCCGGCGGAGCTCGTGGCATCCTCGGCTGGCCTTGGGGCTACCTCTAACAGCAGCGATGTGTTGTCCTCTCTGACTAGGGTTTCGTGTTCCTGCTCGGGTGAAGGAGAGAGCGGGCGAGGGAGAAGGAAATGAGGATGAGGATGGGCAGGAGCATCACGGTGGCTTTCTTATCCTCATCGAGGACGAAGGAGGGCATCACGGTAGTTGATTCTTGATGACACCGGTGATTGGCATCGAGCGGCAGCAGGAGCTCCAGCGAGATGCTTGTGGTGCGAGAGAGAAGACGACGAATCGGTAATAGCCTCATGGGCCGAGCTAGGTTGCGGTGGAGTGAGCGAGGTGCGGCTGTGGGTGCTCACGGGCAACAGATAGCGCTGGACGAAATGGGCCGTGGGCTGAACCGCTTGCTATTTCTTTTCCTTTTGTCTGTTTTATTTTCAGTTTTTACAATTCAATTTCAGTTCAAATTTTAACACATTTAAACACCAAAACTTTTATACAATAACTCAAACACCTCAAAGGTCATGTCATTTGTTGGTTGACCTAATCTTGTTAATGTATTTCACTATTCAAAATTATATGAATGGTTATTTATTTAGTAGAGTAAATACAAATTAGGTTTTTAGGGATTTGTTTTTTATATGAAAATCTTATAAGAAAGTTCTTGTTTTCACCATGATAACTATAATGATTAAGATTTAAGATGGTGCGTGATATGCATGGAATATATTCAAACTTGACATCATTTAAGAACCATATTATATGGTGGTTTCAAATTCCATGGTTCTCAAAACTTTGTGATTTCTCCTATTCAAAACCTATTTGGTTTTTAGTGTTTAGAATTACCATAGAGCAATCTTGGTTAAATCATTATGCATGAATAAAAATTATTAATGGAGAAATGAAGATGTTCATTTACAAGTAGTTATCGTCAGTTTTGAGAGGATTTAATAGACTCACATTCTATTATGGATATGGATGAAGATTTAGGCTAAGACATATTTCCATCATGTTTTGTGACCATCGATTAAATCTCAACTTAGAGTGAAGTATTGAGATCTTGATGGTTTATGAGACTAGGTTTTTATTAGGGTTTAAGATATTAAGGTAGACAATGCTTTCATCAATAAACACTCAACTGGTATTCTAACTATCTCTTAGAAACTTCATTTGACTAAGAGACATTATTCAATGGTTACCTAGGAATAGGAAATGGTTCCACTATCAATTTGATTCTAGGGTTTTGAACAAAGAGATAGAAATGAGACTTGTCATGGCTTGCTATAATGTTTAAAGGTTTCTCAAGGATTCCTAACCTCAATTCTTCACTAAACTTATCTTTAGTTAAGGAATTCCTTTCCTAAATATACTCTATATATTTCTTTTATTTCATTCACAAAGATCACACCTTCCTGAATGAGTCAATCATCAGACTCCACCATATCCATCATCATATGATGACATGGTCATGTCACTCAACAATACTCATTCTCCATTCTTACTATAGTATATAACTTCCATTTCTTAGCTCTCTCTGATGAATTCATCGATGTAGCTATTTCTATCTCCATCCATTAACTCCTTTATATTAACCTTGCATCAACTTCCAAGTGAAAGAACATTTCATGTTTTCCTATGTTTTGCGTGTTAGATAACAATACTATGGAGACTTTTCATGTGTGCTAAGTATGCAGGAAGTTTTGAGGGGGGCCGGATAATCCGCCCCACTAAGGGCCGGATAATCCGGCCTACCTCATCGCTCAAAGGAAGCCAAGGCGCGTCACTCGGTACCCGGTCGGATTTTCTCCCGGAAAATCCGAATTGGGGCGATTTTTCCTCCCCAGGCCGAATAATCCGGGTGTCGCACGGGCCGGATAATCCGGCCCCCAGTTTTCGAGCAAAAGGAACCAAGGCGCGTCGCTCGGTATCCGATCGGATTTTCTCCCGGAAAATCCGAACTGGGCGGTTTTTCTTCCCCAAGACGGATAATCCGGCCTTCGCATAGGACCGGATAATCCGGCCCCCAAAAGTTGATCAAGGGCAAGCTCGGCGCGACGCTCTGAGAGGGGGCGGATTATCTGCCGGATATTCCGAGTCTGTGGGCGGTGTTTCCCCAGACCGGATAATCCGGCCCTCACTTGGGCCGAATAATCCGAACCCCAAAGGTTGCAACGGCTGGTTTAGGAAGGGGTATAAATACCCCTTCTTCCCCAACATTCAGAACGCTTGATTCATTCGAAATTGGCCAGACATTGTGCAAGACCTCTCATTCTCGATCTCCCACTTCAACCACCCAAAGGTATTGATCTTTGGTGGAATTGAAGGAGGATAAGTTCATCATCATCATCAAGAATCAAGCGCTTCAACTCCTCTCCATTCACTTGGAGAAATCCTTGATCTAGTATTCTTGTCAATACCTAGATCTTGTTTATTGTATTTGATAAGTTTGTTTTTGTGGCAGCTTGTTGTCATTTTGGGAGCCTCCAAGTTGTTGTGGAGTTGTTGCCCCGCTAGTTGTGTAAAGGCGCCGGTGCCCGCCTCGAAGGGTACCTATAGTGGAAGGTGGATCAGGCCTGTTGTGGCGAGATCCATCGGAGAACAGGGTGAGGCCTTTTGTGGCGTGGTGGTCTTATTACCGCCCACCCCTCCAACGCAGACGTACTTCCCTCAACAAGGAAGGAACTACGGTCAAACAAATCATGTGTCTCCGCGTGCTTCACTTCAGTTTACTCGTTCCTCTTCCACTCGCTCTTTACTTGCTAGTAGATAGGTTTGCATATAGGGAAATTCCACCTAATAGGTTATCTAGAGAATTTATCCTTTATGCTAAGCCTAAAATTGAAAAAGAATTAAAAATTGGTGTAGCACCTATTCACCCCCCCCCTCTAGGTGCCCATACGATCCATTTCAATTGGTATCAGAGCCCCGGCTCTTAATTCGGGCTTAACTGCCTAAGAGTAGTATGGGTACCAAGGATGATGGAAATAAGGCTATGGATAAGGTCACAATGGATGATCTCAAGTCGTTGGAAACAACCTTGTTGAAATCATTTGAGGCCAGGATGGAGGAGATGAATCAAATGATTGCTCGCCTTACATCATCCATAGCCCCATCTCCATCCTCCTTTGAGGCTCCCACACCATCATCTAAGGAAAAGGGTAACACCGGATCCAAGGATGATGATGTGGAAGGTGAAAAACTAAATGGTTCCACCTCTAAAAAGGGAAGTGGTAAGGAGGAATATAGTGAGGTTCGCCACGTATATTCTCCCAACCCACCTATCCCTCATCCTCATATAAACAATAGGGGTGATCCACCCAAGCTCACTGCATCCTCTTTTAACCAATGGCAATTCCTATGTTTGCAGCTCCTCTATTGAATTGTGGAGGATTATTGAAGAAGGTCTTCATATTGGAGATCAAACCAATCTAACGAGAAGGGAAGTTGTGGATAGCCAGTTGAATGCCACCGCTCTCCACATGATACAGCTGGGTGTGGGTCCCAAGGACATGCCACATATTGAACATCTCAACACAGCTAAAGAGGCATGGGATGCTCTTACGGACATTTTCGTTGGAAATGAAAGCATGAGAAGAAACATGTATGATGCCCTTAGTAATGAAGCTGAGGGATTCTACATGTTGGATGTTGAAAACCATGAGGACATGTATAGAAGACTCAAGGGCATGGCAACAACATTTCAAAAGCATGGGGCCACTCACATTCATGATGCATGGATAAAAAATAAAATATGTGAGTGCCTTAATGCCTTTCGAGCCAACGGATTTGAAGAGCCTGCAAGGTAGACACAACTATCATCAAATGACATCCAACGAAGTCATGCAAGAAATGGCGTCATTCAAAGTGGCAGCAAAGAATGCTCAAGATGCCCGTGCTCGGGCCATTGGAATGCAAAAGGGTGTCAATGTAGCTCTCAAAGCCAATGTTGTTGAGCAAGAGGAAGATGGAGGAGCTTTTGAGGGGGTATCCATGGACTGCCCCGATGAGGTCAAACATGCTCATGGTGAGTACATGGCATTCTATGCAAGGAACTTTTGGAAGGACCCTGCCAAAGCCAAGTCTAACCTTGAGCGCAAGAATGGGTCAAATGGAAAAAGAGAAAGTGGCCCAAGATTGAGAACTTGCTTCAACTGTGGAGATAGAATGCACTTTGTAGCCGAGTGTCCATATCAAAATAGAGAAGACAATGGTGGCAGGCTCATTCTTAAAGAGAAATCTAAAGCTCCTAAGAAGAAGCCGTTTATTAAGAAGAATGGCCCTTTCATGAAGCAACCCAAGATTGTCCTTGTAGCTCAATAGGAATACTCCTCCGCAAGTGAAGATGAAGAGGATGATGATAGTTCCCGCGAAGTGGCTGCTATAGCCACCACATCGACTCCCTCCTCTCTCTTCGACTCGCCAAACGAGAACGCCAACAACAACAACGCCACTTGTCTAATGGCAAGAGGATCTGAGGTATCAACTTCTAGCTCTTCATTTCCTAAGACTAACATAATTTTGGATATGGATGATCATGACAGTCTTGAAATGAAACAAGAAGTTATTTCCTTGGATACTTTTTTCACTAACCTACAAGGTGAGCACAAACTCCATTTTGATGCTCTTATGAGTCAACTTGCTCAAGCCGAAGATCTCCTTGAAGAAAAGGGCAGAATTGAAAGAGAAGATGCCTTGGAGATAGCTTCTTTGAAGAGTGCCTTGGAAGAGGAAGAGGAAGAGGAAGCTCGAGTATCTTTGGAAGAAAAACTCGAATCCCTTGAGGAGTCACAAGAAGAAGATGTCGCTCAGCTCATTAAAGAACGTGATCTTGCTCTTGCCAAGGTAAAGAAACTAAAGAAAGAAAAGATTGACTTTGGGGCTGTTCATGCTAGACTTTTGGAGAAGTTTGATAATCTTGAAAGTGCTCACAAGGCATTGAAGAGTGATCATTCTACTCTAAATGAGTCTCATGACCAGCTCCAAACTCAATTGAAACGGTATGATGCGCCAAGTACCTCCACTTCATCCTTTGGAAAAGCTGACCTTGCAAGAAGTTCTCAAAACAAAGGTAAAGGAGTTATTGATGAGATACTAAGCAAGCAAAGGACAAAAAATAGTAAATAAGGTCTTGGTTACATACCCAAGATAAAGAGCAAGAAAAACAAGAAAAAGAAGAAGAAGAAGAGCAAGACTGCTCAATCAAAGACTAGCAACATTACCAATGACAAGACTAATTATGATGGTTTTGCAGGGATCAACAATCCTAACTTTGAACTATATTGTGATTATTATGGTGATGTTTATGCTAGTTATGTAGGACCTTATGGTTGTTACATTCCTTGGTCTATTTGGGTTCCCAAGACCCTTGTTACTAACATGAGAGGACCCATTGAAAAAGGGGTACCTAAAACCAAGAAGTAATTTTCTTGCAGGGCTATGCTTCCGGTGGTTCTAAATGGGTACTCGATAGTGGTTACACGAGTCATATGACCGGAAGCAAGGAGATCATCACGGAGATGCGGCCAAACCTTGATCACATAACCGTCTCCTATGGTGACAAGTCAAAATCTGAGGTATTGGGTCTCGGCAAAGTTGTGGTGGCTCACGATATCTCTCTCGTGGACGTCATGCTTGTTGAGACCCTCGGGTACAATTTACTTTCAGTTCGTGCCCTTGGTAAGATGGGCTTTGCAGTTTACATTGATGCTGATTTAGTGGTACTCTTGTGGAGCAAGTCTCTAAAAGTCGCTTTCGTGGGATATGTCGAAAACGACCTGTACGTGGTGGACTTTTCAGGGAAAACCACTACAGGCCCGATGTGTCTTTTCGGAAAGGCTGACGCAGGTTGGCTATGGCATCGCCGACTAGCCCACGTCAATAGAGAACTTTGCAAAGTCTCCACAAGGGTGGCCACATTCTCGGACTAAAAGAAAATGTCTCTTTTGCCAAAGATCGTGTTTGTAGGGCGTGTGTTGAAGGGAAAATGCATGATTCACCTCATCGAAGGAAAACCATTATCTCTTCAAAAAGGATATTGGAGCTCCTTCATGTGGACCTCTTCGGACCTCCATCTCATGCAAGCCTCGGTGGGAAGAAGTATTGTCTAGTGATTGTTGATGATTACTCAAGATACACTTGGGTTTATTTCTTCAGGTTGAAGAGTGAAACTCAACAAACTGTCATCGACTTCGCCAACGAGGTTCAACGTCAACACAACGTCCCCATTCTGGCTATAAGGAGTGATAACAGCTCGGAGTTCAAGAACTACACCTTAAATGAGTTCCTAAGTGAAGAGGGGATAAGACATCAATATTCCGCTGCGTACACCCCTCAACAAAATGGTGTAGCCGAGAGGAAGAATCGAACTCTAATGGACATTGCAAGATCAATGTTAGCCGAATTTAAATCTCCATATAACTTCTGGGCTGAAGCAATCTCTACTGCTTGTCATTCATCCAACCGTTTATACCTCCGCGAGATCTTGGACAAGACTCCGTATGAAATACTTACCGGTAACAAGCCAAACATCTCATACTTTCGGGTATTCGGGTGTAAGTGTTTCTTTCTTATTAAAGGAGTTCGTTTATCTAAGTTTGAATCTAAGGCTTTAGAAGGTATTTTTGTTGGTTATGGTGCTGAATCCCACACTTATAGAGTCTACAATAAGCTCTCCGGAACTGTTGTAGAATCTTGTAGTGTGGTGTTCGAGGAAAATGACAGTTCCCGTGCGGAGCAAGTTGGTGTTTGTGATGCAGATGTTGAAATACCCCAAGATGCCATAAGAAGAATGGGCGTGGGATTCTTCCGCCCCATTGAGGAACCCCTTGTGGCGGACCGGGAAGGACAATGCTCTACTCATATAGAGCCCTCATCTGCACATAATCAACATGCTCCAACCACGGGGGCAACTTCTACACCATCTCCATCAACTGCTGAAGGTCAAGATGTTCCAGAAAGCTCCAGGCCAGATTTTCCGGCTGACACCGGATTATCCGGCCACCCCGCTACAGCTGACCATGTTGCTCCTGCTGGTGAAGATTTCAACGCAAGCTCCAGGCCAGATTTTCCGGCTAGCCCCGGATTATCCGGCCCTGACTCTCCAGTTCTGCAGCCTCCTGTTACGGCTACGGATTCACCTCAAGGGCATGCGTCTCCACCACCTGCTACTGATGTTCCAGTTACTGATCAAGGCGGAGAAAATGCTTCCAATGAAGACTCAAGTGATGAATCTCCTCCTCCAAGAGACAACAAACTTACTGAACTTCGTCGCAAGGCTCGGGCTGATCGTAACCTTGAGTTGAGGGGTCACACTCTCGACAAGGTTGTTGGTGATCTTCGACGAAGGGTTTCTACAAGAAGAGAATTGGCCAGTTTTGTTGAGCATCAAGCTCATATCTCCATGGTGGAACCTAAGAAGGTCCTTGAAGCTCTTGAAGACCCAGACTAGGTTATTGCTATGCATGAAGAATTCAATAATTTCGAGCACAACAAAGTCTGGAAACTCGTGGAGAAACCCAAAGAGTGTCGCAATGTTATCGGCACCAAGTGGATTTTCAAGAACAAGCAAGATGAGAATAGCATTGTTGTGAGGAACAAGGCAAGACTTGTGGCACAAGGTTACTCCCAAGTTGAGGGCATCGACTTCGGCGATACCTATGCTCCAGTGGCTCGCCTTGAGTCCATCCGTATCCTACTTGCTTATGCTGCACATAACAATTTTAAGTTGCAGCAAATGGACGTCAAGAGTGCCTTCCTTAACGGTCCTCTACATGAGTTGGTATACGTAAAGAAACCCCCGGGGTTTGAGGATCCTAACTTTTCGAACCATGTCTACAAACTCGATAAGGCACTCTATGGCCTTAAACAAGCCCCACGCGCGTGGTATGAGCACCTTAAAGAGCTTTTGTTAGATCGTGGCTTCGAAGTTGGGCAAATCGACCCCACTCTTTTTACTAATAAGGTTAAGGGGGAGCTCTTCGTATGCCAACTATATGTAGACGATATCATCTTTGGTTCTACTAACAAAGCTTTTAACGATGAATTTTCAAAGCTTATGACTGACATGTTTGAGATGTCTATGATGGGGGAATTATGGTTCTTTCTTGGATTCGAGATCAAGCAACTAAGAGAAGGAACCTTTATTAATCAAGCAAAGTACATCCAAGACATTCTCAAGAGATTCAAGATGACGGATCTAAATGGTGTCTCCACTCCGATGCAAACAAAGTGTCATCTTGAACTTAACCGTCATGGTAAAGATGTGGACCAAAAGGTATACCGGTCCATGATCGGCTCTCTTCTTTACCTCTGCACATCTAGACCCGATATTGTGTTGAGTGTGGGAGTGTGTGCAAGGTATCAAGCAGCTCCTAAAGAAAGCCACTTAGTGGCGGTCAAGAGGATCTTTCGATATTTGGTTCATTCCCCCAACTTTGGTCTCTGGTATCCCAAGGGCTCCAATTTCTCTTTATGTGGTTATACTGACTCAGATTGGGCTGGTGATAAGGATGATTGGAAATCCACTTCTGGAGCTTGTCAATTCTTGGGAAGATCTCTTGTTTGTTGGTCCTCCAAAAAGCAGAATTGTATATCTCTCTCCACCGCCGAAGCTGAATATGTTGCTGCTACCAGCGCTTGTACTCAATTATTGTGGATGAGGCAAACTTTAAAGGAATACGGTGTCAATTGTGACAAAATGCCTCTTTTATGTGATAATGAAAGTGCAATCAAAATTGCGTACAATCCTATTCAGCACACAAGGATGAAGCATATTGAGATTCGGAATCATTTTATTTGTGACCATGTTGCTCGCGGCGATATTGATCTATCCTTTGTGAGCAAGAAGAACCAACTGGCGGATATTTTTACAAAGCCACTTGATGAAGCAAGATTCTGCTATTTGAGGAATGAGCTAAATATCATTGATTCCGGGAGCTTGTCTTGATTACCCATGCACTCACTCGTACATCTCAATCCTTCTTTGGTCTAGTTGTGGGCATGGATATAGGGGGAGTGTGGTCCTAACTCATTGGGCTAACCCTCCCCCCATAATGCCAATAGCAAGATATATCATTTCTCTTAATATCATGTTGTGATATGTGAGCTTATTGATGAGTATTGGTCGTGAACCGAAGATATATCTTCGCGGTGTCACACCATACACTCCAACAAGGTGGCTTCGGCCACCGCCCTCTCCCTTGAGGAGAATTGGATCTTTTTGGATGTTCTTTGCTCTCTCATGTTCTTATGGGAATCACACTCACTCTTGGCTTTTATTTGATTTGGTTTTTGCAAGTTTGAGTGTCTAGTACCATCTCAGTTTGTCTCTCTTAATCCTAAGCCTTTCCCTACCCCTAAGCCATCTATTCTCCCTTTTTGGTGTCTCGATGCCAAAGGGGGAGAAGTAGTTCTATTAGGTTGTCCGTGAATTTGCATGGGTCGGGCATAAGCACTTGCACTTTTCTATTCGTGATTTCTTGCTTATGCCCATTTAGCCTATGGACTTCATATCATGGATTATGCTTATGGATCTATCTATTCATATCCTATTGCTGAAGGTTTATCATGGAAGGTTTATCACGGAAGGCACACTCTCATAATGGTTATCCGGTAATAATTGTGATTTATGTCAAGGATGCCTATTCTCTACTTCGGGTATGTGTTTTTGCTCTTATGTCTATGGAATAGATTCACCTATTTGTGTGCATTTGTATTCCAATGCAAAACTCTATTATGCACACATTGAGGGGAAGTCTCTTTCATAGTTATCTCTATTTGTCTTGTGTCTTTCTCCTGCAAATCCTGGTATTGTCATTTAACACCAAAAAGGGGGAGATTGAAAGAACATTTCATGTTTTCCTATGTTTTGCGTGTTAGATAACAATACTATGGAGACTTTTCATGTGTGCTAAGTGTGCAGGAAGTTTTGAGGGGGGCCGGATAATCCGCCCCACTAAGGGCCGGATAATCCGGCCTACCTCATCGCTCAAAGGAAGCCAAGGCTCATCGCTCGGTACCCGGTCAGATTTTCTCCCAGAAAATCCGAACTGGGGCGGTTTTTCCTCCCTAGGCCGGATAATCCGGGTGTCGCACGGGCCGGATAATCCGGCCCCCAGTTTTCGAGCAAAAGGAACCAAGGCGCGTCGCTCGGTATCTGGTCGGATTTTCTCCCGGAAAATCCGAACTGGGGCTGTTTTTCTTCCCCAGGCCGGATAATCCGGCCTTCGCATAAGACCGGATAATCCGGCCCCCAGAAGTTGATCAAGGGCAAGCTCGGCGCGACGCTCTGAGAGGGGGCGGATTATCTGCCGGATATTCCGAGTCTGTGGGCGGTGTTTCCCCAGACCGGATAATCCGGCCCTCACTTGGGCCGGATAATCCGGCCCCCAAAGGTTGCAACGACTGGTTTCGGAAGGGGGTATAAATACCCCTTCTTCCCCAACGTTTAGAACGCTTGATTCATTCGAAATTGACTAGACATTGTGCAAGAGCTCTCATTCTCGATCTCCCACTTCAACCACCCGAAGGTCTTGATCTTTGGTGGAATTGAAGGAGGAGAAGTTCATCATCATCATCATCAAGAATCAAGCGCTTCAACTCCTCTCCATTCACTTGGAGAAATCCTTGATCTAGTATTCTTGTCAATACCTAGATCGTGTTTATTGTATTTGATAAGTTTGTTTTTGTGGCAGCTTGTTGTCATTTCGGGAGCCTCCAAGTTGTTGTGGAGTTGTTGCCCCGCTAGTTGTGTAAAGGCGCCGGTGCCCGCCTCGAAGGGTACCTATAGTGGAAGGTGGATCAGGCCTGTTGTGGCGAGATCCATCGGAGAACAGGGTGAGGCCTTTTGTGGCGTGGTGGTCATAGTACCGCCCACCCCTCCAACGCAGACGTACTTCCCTTAAGAAGGAAGGAACTGCTGTCAAACAAATCCTGTGTCTCCGTGTGCTTCACTTTGGTTTACTCGTTCCTCTTCCACTCGCTCTTTACTTGCTAGTAGATAGGTTTGCATATAGGGAAATTCCACCTAATAGTTTATCTAGAGAATTTACCCTTTGTGCTAAGCCTAAAATTGAAAAAGAATTAAAAATTGGTGTAGCACCTATTCACCCCCCCCTTCTAGGTGCCCATACGATCCATTTCACCAAGGCTTGCAGGATTACAATCCTAACTATGTAACAAGTGATACCAATCCTCAAAAACAGGTATGGTACTACTCCCATAATACAAGTTTGTACTTGTATAAGCTTGATCAAAATAATATGCCTCCAACTACTCTACACAACTCAAGATATATACTTCCTCATACACTTGTAGGGGTTCTATGTATGAAAACAATAAAATTCTACCCTACACCCCTGAACCCCTGATGCTGCCAGGACCTATCTATTAGTAATATAGTAACGGGAGGGTCTTTTCACGAACTTACCCTTGAAGACCGAAAAGCGTTGTCAACGCTCAGGAGAGCGTGGTTAATGTAGACGAGACGAAGCCGACCTCAAGGTCAGGATGAAGTCCTTGCGTTCCAACGACTCCAACGACTTGAGTGCCTCACGTGTGACACCTCGCGGGGATTTACACACGTCCGGTGCCTGACGATGACTCCCGCTTCCCTGATCCAGCAGTAGTTGCGAAAGTGGAGCTCCTGGATCCGAATCCCGCAGCGCGACGGTGCTCCGCGGTGAAGACGTCTCTCGTTCGCGTAGTCCGAACTTGGGACCACGGTCACGGGAGATAGAGAGAGAGAGAGAGAGAATATCAATTGGAGGTCTTCCCAAAAGTGAGAAGACCTTTATTGAATATTGTGTGTCTTTATCTGACCAAATACCCCCACTATATATAGGGGGAGGGAAGGTACTACCTCCCTCAAAGTCCCAGGTGGGACTAAAGGAGAGGAGAGGGGGAGGGGGTGGCGCCACCGGCCACCCCATGGGCCCCGCGTGGGGGGGCTGGCCCACTAGGGTTCCGGTCTCCCCTCTTGGCCCTTCTCCCTCTTGCCTTTTCCCTAATGGGCCCTCTTCCCTCCGGAATTGGCCCATTAAGCCTTTGACCTTTTAAATTGATTTTCTCTTTATTTAATAATTATGAATAAATGATTAAATCAATATTTAACATTCATTCATATATTATTCAATCTCCGTGGCTATGGAACACCTTCCACCTCCACTCCGGACATCCTCCGGACTTACCGAAACCCTTCCGGTTTTCTCTCTACTATTCTTCGGCGATTCTTCCGATCCTATAAACACTCTCTAAGCATCATCAAACCCTTAAGCATGATACCCTATGGTTCGGGAACACTCCAGACATGGTCGAGACACTCCCGGACCAATGATCGACAAAGGGACCTGGATGGCCATGTGACCCATGTGCGTTCCATGAAGATCTTTCGTCATTTGAACCGAGATAGTCGTGTCTTATTCCCTTTGTCTCTTGATACTTGCATTGCCCGAGATATGATCAATGACATCACCATGTCATGTTCAATCTCGTTACCGAACAATGCTACTTGACTCGTTCTGACAAGTGATATCTATGTGATCAAATCACACGCTGTGCAGCTATTGGATATAACTTCTCTGAGTGGGCCCTTGAGTATCTTTCCGTCACGTGGACGGACAAATCCCACTCTTGACATATATTGCCTCTACGGTTTCCTCCGAGTACCTGAACACACCTTTATAACCATCGTATTACCAGATGGCGCTTGATGCTATCTAAGCACTCTTGGGAGACAGTGATTGATATAGCCTCACGGTCCAAGGAATAGTCTATGAGGATCCATTTCTAATCATCATAACTTGAAATTCATGACATGATCGGGTCACGATGTTTAGGTTGGGTATTGGTTCATCATCTCATTCTCAGAATGAGTTGACTCCATTTCCAACTAGCATAAATGCCACATGATCAGGAAACTTGATCATCTGTTGACCAATGAACTAGTGACTAGAGTTTCACTGGAAACCCCTGGTTGTTTATATATCATACGTGTATTGTTGTTTCCACTCAACACAGTTATAGCATGATATAAAACTTAACCATAAACTTTATGAAATATGATAATAGTCCTTATTACTATTTGTCTCTAGGGCATATTTCCAACAGTCTCCCACTTGCACTAGAGTACAAATAAGCTAGCTGCATTTGTTCTTAATTGTTGGCACCATATATCCGGTACCTTGAACATCCTTGCTCATGGAAGAGTTTGAGTCTTGGGTCTGTACTTTACAGTCCCAAATCCTTTGCAACTTACTAATGTCACCTTGATTGACATTAATACTTTATCATCACATGATAACATCTGTGTGTGTGCATTATCACTATGGTAGCAGAACGTGGCCTGATTCCAGGAGCCTACAGTGACTTTAGATCAACCTCGAGGGCTTTCTCATGGGCACTGTGCTCTAGGACCATCATTCTACATTAAAAGTGAACTAGCCCCGCCATAACATTATACAACACTTTAGATGGTACCCTTATCTATTATTATAAATGTAATCATCAAAACACCAGTGCACTCTGTGCAACTTTCGATGTTTTGGTTCACCTCCCTTCCTACTTGACTTAAATCGGTATTTTACAGGATTTTCCAACATATTCCCTTATAACATAACTCTTTATGCTTTAAGATATGCCATCCTTTATGGATCTGGAAAATATGTCTATAATTCTCTATTAGACACCGCGGACAAACTCAGCTCAACATTCCATGATTCAAACTTAATCACTTTTCAAACGTTCCTTCTTGGATCATATATTATGTTAAGTCATCATCATGGTTTTCTAAGATAGAACCTATGTCTCAACATAGTGGATGATGATCATCCTTTTCTTTCTTTCAACCATTGATGTTAAACTTAATACTATTCCTAACTTGAGTTATTAAGGACCAGTTCCTTAATTAACTTCTATTCTGAAACCCTTTTCAGAATCCCTTAAGGAATACTACATAATATCATAATACACTTATTATCAACTTCTATACCTTATAAATCATTATTTATCGGTACTTGCGCTTTTATTCTTAACACACTTAAGAATCACTCTATAAGCTCCCACTCAAAATATGTTTCTACATATTTGGGTATGAGTCAGTACTCTTACTCAAACTATGTTCCTACATATTTGAATTTGAGACTTATATTGCTCCCACTCAAAGATATGTCATTCACATATCATTTTAGGAAGACTTTCATAGCTCCCACTCAATTTCATGCAAATTGCACATCCAATCACTATTTTGAACAACTTCAAAATCCTTTGATCAAATATCAAACTTGGAGATTTACTGTGAGATACTAGTACTCCTACTAGTTTTAAATCCACTAGACATTTAGCACACTTGAATCAAATTCATTTGAATTTGTCCAATACTTGACAAATTGTTCTTTTGTCATTCACCCCCTTTTTCCACTACGGCTTTGAAGTCATTTGGGAAAATTCAAGTAAGCCCTTTTACTTCTGAGATTCAGCAACGAATTGCTTTCTAATCTCAAGGGAGTTTTGCTATGGGATTTCTCACAACTTTAGCTTACCATTATTTCCTTAGTAGTTCGTAGGTATGTCATATTCCAAGAATTATGACAACTGATTCACAAATGTCTCCATACAAGATATGGGTTACATTTTGAATCCTACTTCATGTAGTGAAAACATCAGTGGGGAAAACACAATGATCATTATCATTGATTCTTTCCTTCTGTGAAGAGAACCATTCAGGAACGTTTTCCGTTGTGCTTCTCAACACTCTAATGCAGGGTTTTGAATCCTCATTGTTTTTTTCACTATCTTCCATTTGCTCCATAATCGAGAAATATCACTAAAAGTGAACTTTCTCAAGAATGCACCAAAATCCAAGCAATACGAATTTTGCTTCTCTTTTGGTTTCAGCTATGGATTTCATATTCAAAGTTTCCAATGAATACTCTGCAAGGCCTTATTCACTATTGTTTTGGTTATATCAAATAACCCCAAAACTTTTACGATGATCCATACCAGATATGGAGCCACTTTCACGAATCCAGATGGTTCACTATATATTCTAATTGAGTGCTAACTATTTCTAACTAATGGTCTCTACATCTACACTACAACGATTTATTTGGTGCCATCTATTCACCCATTTTGATATCTAATATCATATTGTGATGCTTTGCATTTTGGCATTTTAAAATGCTTTGCATTCCACAATTTCTTTTATGCCATTCTTATAAAGTCAAATTTCATTACTATTGATCAAATCATAGTAATTAGATTCTATTTTATATTTATACCCTTTGCTGATGAAACACTTTGATCATATCAAATAGTTTCATATTCATGTTTCCTTTGGTAAACTTCTTTACACTTTTAAACAATCATATAATGATAATTACCATTTTGTTAAAACACAATACATCGAATATGTATTTACTTTTAACAATTCATTAAAACACTTTGTATTCGAGTAATGCACAGTGTTCAAGTTATTTTGCCAAACTTAGGCATGATTTATATGTGATAAGAAATCGAATGACTTTCACATATTATCACATAACTCTGAATTTAAACGATGGTTTCATTCATTAATGAATATCATTTAAGTTGGGTAATTTTTAAGGCATTTCAATATTTTACAAATGTTCATGAATTATCAATTAGATTCAAACAACAAGGATAATTCACATATAATCAGACAAGATATGAACACGAATAGAGATCATTCATAAAAGTAGAACAACTGTTTGTTACAAACTGATATGAATAACCGTCTCACAAAATGTGAGACACACTAAAGAAGTTCACAATCTTTTGATTACAATAATCATCCTAAAACATAAACTAAATGATAAATGTTGAGGAAGAGCATCGTTGGCCATCATCATCATGCTCGCCATCAACACGCAACGTCACCTCCTCTCCAAAAGCACCTCTCATGCAGAAGGACCTATTTTTAGCAAAACAGAACAAGTATCCAATATACTTAACACTGCAAACGTGTTTGCAATATTATAACATTTATAAAATTGTATATCAAATATATACTTTTGTCATCGATGACCTCACCGGTGATTGGTTCAACCTTTACTTTCCTGAAACGTAATATGAACTCTTGGAAATCCAATGTTTCCGTATCACCACTCATGATGCTACTCCGGACATGTCCTTCGTAGCTAGGAGGTAACGATCGAAGTAGCACGCCTATCGCAAACGGATCATCCATCCAGTAGTCCACGAAGTGGACCAGTCTCATGTGTTCATCAAGCATGCGCTCCAAGTGACCATTCAGACATGTGTGCTCCTCCATCTGTATGGAAAGGAACTCTCCAAGCAACTCGTGCTTCCACATGCTCACATGGCTTATGAACTCTGCTCTCTGCTGATCCACCATCGAATATGGATCAAGATCACCCATGAGCGGATGGAGTTCATCCACCATCTCGTAACGCATTATTATCTGAATGTAGGTGGACATCTCTTGACGGTAGTAGCGGTCTGCCAGCTCCTACGGGGTCTCATAGTGGTCTGGCTCAGTCAAATCCATCATGCCGCATATGTATTCTACCACATGATTCCTAGTAAGGAGATCATTCAGGCGCACAAGCCAACTAGGGAAGTTGGATCCATCAAGTCTAAGTTTCTCACCCATTACCCAATCCTCAATGACAAAGTAAGCTTCACGGTGAGCCATCTCTACATTGATAATTACAAAAGGAATTTAGACTAAGTTTATAATTAGATGAGTTAATAATAACTCCACTCAGAAACATCTATCCCTAGAAGGGTTCCTAGTGATAACACGACCCCTTTCAGCCACATCTCCCCCGATCATCACGACCATCAATGTGGGTTCAAGGGTGGACGCTAAATGTCGGTCACATCATTCATGCGACTCATGCTCGATCTTTCGACCATCCGTGTTGCGAGGCCATGTATATACATGCTAGGCTCGCCAACTCAACCTTAGTGTATTCGTTGTGCAACATGGCTTACACCCACTATATGCGAACGTAGATATGTCTGACACCCGATCATCACAGCCTGCCTCATACCGAAGAACTTTCTTGGTGGTGCACACTAAGGGAGAACACAATCATTGGTAATTATAACAGGGATCATCTTATTAGGCTACCGTCGAGTATCTAATACTAGCACACAATAAGATAGACAAACAATAACATTGAATGTAAATGCGATGTGATATGGTCCTTCATGTCGTGATCTCCATCCGTCGTCACCAGATTCCGGCTCTAGGGTTCCGGCGCCATAGACACCAGGGTACCGGTGTCTTTCCGGCGTGGTCCGTCACCTCTGTGACTATCTACTACTACGTAACATAAGGTAATCACTTTACCATTGCCACAACCATATCACAAAGCAATGCCCCCTGCAAAACGAAGTTAGACGCATCTACTTTATCTTTGCATGTTTTACATGGCTTAATGGGCCTTCGCCCAAGAACCGTTCCTACCTACGAACTTTCAGCACTGCGCTGATCAAGTAGTTCTCTCTACTACAACCCTTTCAGGGCCCTCCATTGAAAATGGCATACCAACTAATGCGAGAGAGACAAACACCCCCTAAGCCAATTTACACGGTACAAGCCGTATGTCAAGCATGGACCAGTCTCGCGAATGAACGCGTAAAGTTGGTTGGGGGCCGCTTCATTAAGCATTACTGCGGTATACACAAGTACGCATGGGAGGGTAACAACTAAAAGATCAACACCCACACGCTACATCTCGTGTGTTCTACCTGTACTACTATTACTACGCATAGATCTAGCTCTAATACCACTTTAGGGGTTCCGCGTATGAAAACAATAAAATTTTACCCTATGCCCCTGAACCCCTGATGCTGCCAGGACCTATCTATTAGTAATACAGTAACGGGAGGGGCTTTTCGCGAACTTACCCTTGAAGACCGAAAAGCATTGTCAATGCTCAGGAGAGCGTGGTTGATGTAGACGAGCCGAAGCCGACCTCAAGGTCGTGATGAAAGCCTTGCGCTCCAATGGCTCCAACGACTTGAGTGCCTCAAGTGTGACACCTCACGGGGAGTTACACACGTCCGGTGCCTGACGATGACTCCCGCTTCCCCGATCTAGTAGCAGTTGCGGAAGTAGAGCTCCTGGATCTGAATCTCACAACGCGACCTGGCTCCGCGATGAAGATGTCTCTCGTTCGTGCAGTCCAAACTTGGGACCACAGTCATGGGAGAGAGAGAGAATATCAAATGGAGGTCTTCCCAAAAGTGAGAAGACCTTTATTGAATATTGTGTGTCTTTATCTGACCAAATATCCCCACTATATATAGGGGGAGGGGAGGTACTACCTCCCTCAAAGTCCCAGGGTGGGACTAAAGGAGAGGAGAGGGGGAGGGGGTGGCACCGCCGGCCACCCCATGGGCCCTGCGCGGGGGGCTGGCCCACTAGGGTGCCGGCCTCCCCTCTTGGCCCATCTCCCTCTTGCCTTTTCCCTAATGGGCCCTCTTCCCTCCGGAATTGGCCCATTAAGCCTTTGACCTTTTAAATTGATTATCTCTTTATTAAATAATTATGAATAAATGATTAAATCAATATTTAACATTCATTCATATATTATTCAATCTCCGTGGCTATGGAACACCTTCCACCTCCAGTCCGGACATCCTCTGGACTTACCGAAACCCTTCCAGGTTTCTCTCTACTATTCTTTGGTGATTCTTCCGATCCTATAAACACTCTCTAAGCATCATCAAACCCTTAAGTGTGATACCATACGGTTCGAGAACACTCCAGACATGGTCGGGACACTCCCGGACCAATGATCGACAGAGGGACCTGGATGGCCATGTGACCCCTGTGTGTTCCACGAAGATCTTTCGTCATTTGAACCAGGGCAGTCGTGTCTTATTCCCTTTGTCTCTCGATACTTGCATTGCCCGAGATCTGATCAATGACATCACCATGTCATGTTCAATCTCGTTATCGAACAATGCTACTTGACTCGTTCCGACAAGTGATATCCCTGTGATCAAATCACACGCTGCGCAGCTATTAGATATAACTTCTCCGAGTGGGCCCTTGAGTATCTTTCCGTCACTTGGACTGACAAATCCTGCTCTTGACATATATTTCATATACGATTTCCTCCGAGTACCTGAACACACCTTTATAACCAATGTATTACCAGATGGCGCTTGATGCTATCTAAGCACTCTCGGGAGATAGTGATTGGTATAGCCGCACGGTCTAAGGAATAGTCTACGAGGATCCATTTCTAATCATCGTAACTTGAACTTCGTGACATGATCGACTCATGATGTTTAAGTTGGATATTGGTTCATGTTGGGGGGATACCCCCTGGTAGGGTAACACCGGGGTATAAGGGCCGAGTTAGCCGGGGTACGGCGCAGTCAAAGAAAAGTGCTGACCGGGTCACCTCAAGGCAGGCCGAATCACGGTGTGACCCGGCCCATGGAGCATCTCCTTGACAATGGTTCGGCCGGCATAAAATTTATGCCGGCCATGTCTATCTGTTTTGTAGGTAAATGGGTAAGACGGATTAGCTATATGCTAGCCGGATTATCTTAGCTTCCAAGAGAAGGAATCCTCCGCTGGTCAAAAGGTGGCTTTATTAGCTGTAGCATGAGCAAAGTAAAGTAAAGAAGAGGTCTAGCGGGTCAGGGGCGACCAAGGTGACGCGGGCAAAGCCGGATGACGTAGCCCGTGTCTGGTGACGCCAAAAGACAAAGGATTTCTCCATGGGTTACGTTCAAAGCCCGGACAAGCCGTTAAAGGAATAAAGAAGCATCTACTTTAGGAAAGGAGCATATTCGTAGAATATGCTGCCACCCGTGCCCTATATTTGTAACCCGGGCTCCCCTATATAAGGAGCACCAGGGCCTCCATAGAGAGGGACGACCGATAGATGAATCATTCTCTATGTAAGGTAGAACTCTAGGGCTAGTGAACGAGGGGTAAGAGACATCGTCTCCTTCTTGTTGAGAGCCTGAGGAGCACTTGTAAACACCATTGATAGAGAATATACAAGAACTTCTATGCGTGAATCACTACGCTCTCCCTCCCTGGATTCCCCTAGCATTCATTGGCCCCCGTATTTAGCCTATCCATGGCATCTGCCGTGCCACCACCACGCCAGTTGGCGCCCACCGTGGGGCTAGCGGTGCTAGCAGGGGTGAAACTTCAGACGGGAAACTTCTCAAGCACCGGCGAGCGTATCGTCTCAGGCTTGGTTCAGCACTGGACTACGTCAGCGACAACGTGGGAAGCTTCGGTAGGCACCCTCCACCGCTCAACGGCGTCTTCCTCAAGCTTGGCACGCACAAGATCTATGTTGTCGTGGACGAGCCCTGCGTTCGCCCATGGCACATCATCGAGGGAGGCAAGCCACCTCTTAGCGCAACTCGTGGAGTATGTATCGCTCGCTCCACTAGCAGCGTTGAGGTCCTGATGACCACGCCAGACGCAGGACTAAGCAAAGATCTAGCGCCAGAGCCAGAGGTAACACCAAAACAGACCAGGTCTAGGTTTCCCCCGCTAGAAAGGCCAGAAAATGTTCTCCAGCAAGCGATAGATAGTCTAGCAACGCCAATAGCACCTGTGGCAGATCCGACTTAGGCACAAGTTGAGTTAGAGAAAACTAGCCGGAAGATGTTAGCTGGAGCAAAGAAAGTAGCAGAGCTGCATCAGTCGCTGAATATCACCTTGAGAGAGTATGCTAAGGCAAACCGTATCGATGGAGTGAAAATCCAGGGCAGAAACCTGATCAGTGAGATTGACAAGGAGTACGAGCCTAGGCCGGGTCAGACAGCTACGATAGTAACAGGAGGGTTGGATCGGTACAGTACCCCAACAAAGAACCTCAGGGCAGCAAATGCGGCCGCATCCGAGTTAGAAGGTTTAACCGGAGATGCCGACAAAGGCAGCAAGAGAGGGTAAATCACCTGTTGAGAGTTGCGTGCCAAAAAAATGAAGAAATAAACAAGGCTAACCCGGCACCACCAAGGGCCTCACAGGTGGTACATTCGGCTAGAAATAACCCGGCAAGATCCAGAGGAGCCGCGTCGTCTCTAGGTCATAACCCCCGAAGAGAAGAGGTAGTGTACTCTGGAAGAAGAGACAAGCAAATGGTTCCTTATGACCCGGTAAGAGCTGGAAAAGGCAAAGCAGTACAAGTCGATGAGGACCGGCACAGTACCGGCCGAGGTGTGGCTGCCCGAGGTAACCGTGACCAAGGCAATGCCGGTCAAAGAAATGCTGCCAACGGCAATGCCAGACAGCGCGATCCCGTGGGAGCGGGGCAAAATTTACCTCAGACACAGCAACAACACGTACCTCGGCAAGAAGGAAGTGCGGGACAAGCGGCACAACAGCATTGTGCACATCTGGATTAGGAAAGATACAATAATGGTTATTCGGCTATGGTCAACGATGGATACCCCAGACCGGATCACCACGTAATTGGATCATGGCTGGGAAGCAGGAACTTGCAGCCAGATGATGCAAGGTTGAAGCTGGATAGGATTTATAGGTCGGAGCAAATCGAGATACAAGGTCCACCGGGTCCAGCATGTTTCGGGCCCCGGATCATGAACGAGCCACCAGTGCTGAACTTTTAGCTGGCTAGAGGAACTCGAACTTATGATGGTAGTACTAGGCAAGAGGATTGGCTGATTGACTATGCCCCAACAGTCCAGATCGCAACATGAAATTTGAGATGGGCGGTGAGGTATGTACCACAGATGTTGGAAGGACCAGCGCGAGTTTGGCTGAACAATTTGCCACCAGGAAGCGTTAACTGTTGGTTGGATTTCCAGGAACTATTCGTTAGCAATTTCTCAAGCACTTACAAGAGACCCAACATACCACATACCCTTGCGTTATGCCGACAGAGAGCGAATGTGCCAGATAGAGATTTCCTGACTCGGTGGTGCAATGTGTGAAACTCATGCGAAGGAGTGATTGAATCACAAGCTATTGCATGGTTCGCTCAGGGATGCAGATATGGAAGTATGCTATGGCAAAGATTACAACGAGATATGCCAACTACCTTGGTTAAGACAATCTGGATCGCAGATTCGTATGCCTTGGGAGATCCAACATAACCTCAGTTAATGTCTAGCGAAGCAAACGAAGAGTATTACGGCCGAGATGGCCCCGGATCATCAAGGAGGAATGATTTCCGAGGAAAAAGAAGGGATGAGCATCCGGATTATCGGTATAACTCGCAGAATACGCGTCAATGAATGAGCAAGCAAAGGACTTGGTGAGAAAATGCAATGGTTGTCAAAGATACGCCACAAAAACTCACCTACCAATGTCAGAGCTGAAAACTAGCCCCATTACATGGCCATTTGCTGTATGGTGCCTAGAAATGGTAGGACCATTTAAGACGGCCAAAGGAGGGATGACCCATATTCTGGTCATGGTTGACAAATTCACGAAATGGATTGAAGTGAAACCGATTCGGAAATGTGATGGGGCACCAGTAGTAAGATTTCTCAAGGATATAATCCTAAGGTATGGCTACCCCCATAGCATCATAACTGATAATGGAACGAATTTCGCTGAAGGAGCATTTGCGAGATTCTTCCAGGAAAAGAAGATCCGGTTAGATGTCGCCTCAGTCGCCCACCCCGCATCAAATAGGCAAGTGGAAAGATCCAACAGACTGGTATTGTCCGGGATAAAACCCCGGCTCATAGAGCCACTTCAAAGATCAGCGGGGTGCTGGATAGAAGAACTACCAGCGATACTGTGGAGTTTAAGAACAACTCCAAATAGATCAACAAGCTATACGCTATTCTTTCTGGTATATGGGGCAGAAGCTGTATTACCAGCCAACATAGAGCATGATTCGCCATGGGTCACCCAATACACAGAACCTGAAGTGCGCGAAGCCCGGCAAAATGATGTTGATCTGCTGGAAGAAGCGAGAGAAGTGGCCTTGTCCAGATCCGCCATATATCAGCAAAATATCCGATGCTATCATAGCCGGAAAGTAAACCCCCGAGTTTTCCGGGAAGGTGATTTGGTGCTAAGGCTAATACAGCGCACTGCTGGTATGCATAAGTTATCCCCTCCATGGGAAGGACCTTTCATTGTGAGCAAAGCTTGTCGCAGTGATTCCTACTATCTTATTGATGCACAGCCCCAGCAAAAGAACAGGGCGGAATGGTCTGGAGAAGAATCCAAGAGACCATGGAATGTAGCACTACTTCGTCCTTTCTACACCTAAGAGGTGATCGTATCTGAACTTCTCGTATGTTGGTATGTTTGTTGGCAATGAGCTTATCAATAAAAACTTTGCTACCCCGAGCAGAGACTCGAGGACTGTTATAACACTTGTCTCTCGTTTTCGCATTTTTGTGTCGGCTGGGTTAAGATGCTTATATCTTAGTCAGGTTAGTAATGTGTGAGCACCAAAAACCCAACTCTTCGACTTTGCTACTGTCCAACAAGAATTGGCTTCATGGCAAGCAAGAGAACAAGTTTGGAATGGCAAGGCACATGAAAAACGACTAAGGGAAAGAACTTAAGCGAGCCGACATTGGTTTTTTGGCTAACCCTTAGTTTATTTTATACACTAAAATTCTGAATCATTTTGAGCTAATCTCAAGGTTTCAAGTATTGTTAAGTCAAATTCTTGAACCTCGGACTCGTAAGTCAAAAAACCGAATCAAGGTAGACGCGAGCCGAGTCAAAAATTGGTGGAACAAGAAAATGAAACTCGGGGACTTTGCCCACGATAATCTGGCAATAAAACTTAGTTCAGAACTTGAAATTATAGCACAAACAAACCAAAGTATTTAAATACATCTGCGCCCGGCATTCTGGGGATCTGATAAATGTGACAAGTGTTTTTTTCAAGGGGCAGGAGCAGCAGACGAATCATCTGTCGAGGAGGGAGGTACTTTGGAGTGTGGGGGAGGAGCGCTAGCTTCGGCTTCGTCCTCCGGGTTAACTTCGTTATCCTCCGGGTCTTCAGCCTCGTCGCCTAGTTCGGAGCCCTCGCTTTTGCTCCCTTCCTCTTCAGCTCTAGAGACAATTTCTTCGTCAGCAGTATCAAGATAACTCGGCCCCTCATTCCAAGCATGGCAGAAGGAGTACTGGATGAGCTTGTTGGCACAGTCTTGGCGGCGCGCGATCCACTCCAGATCCTCGCACCACTTAGACCAGGTGCGCATGTGAGTGAGCAATGCCAAGTCAATTTTTTCATACCATGAGAGCGCAAATTGCAAAGCAATGTCGGCCCTAGCCCGTGTGGCAGATTCGTGCCACCAATGCAGCTGCCTGTCACATTCCATTAGCTTGGCTATGAAAGCCGAACCTTTCTTGGGAATGGGTTCACTGGGCCAGAGGCAGCTGAACATCTGTGTTGCTGCTAGGATGATGTCCTCACCATGATTCTTCACTACCTCAAGGCTTGCGGTGAGACTCGCCAGGAGATCCTATGTGGTATAAGGGATTGGCTCGGCATCAAGGGCAGTAGGAATTCCACGTTGTTCGTGGGACTGGCGTACGGCAGAGGCAGCGAGCGTATCGCTCTCCGGAAATTTGCCTAAGGGTAAGAAGAAAAATAGTGAACAAAAGGACCAGATCCGGATGGCAGAAGATCAAGCAAGATCGTCTTGAGGGTCAACGAATTCGGTGTTATTCCAGTTCTTCACATACTCAAGGAGTAGTGGACTGTAGCTTTCGCCACTCAGAGAATGGCCCGCCACAAGGCCCTTCATGTGGGCCTCTCGCCTGGCAGATTGAGCTGCAGTAGGGCTGGTGTGCAAAACCAGTTGTTGGCTACCCTTTAATCCGGAGGCAGTAGACCCGGATGAAGTTACGTTGGCTGACCCGAAGGTCTTCTTGGCTTTGCTGGATGAGGGTGGAGGAATTAACTGAAAGATATCCGCCACCGAAGGGGTAGACCCGGGGGGAGCCGATGGAGCTTTTCCCTTGGGAGGCTTGGAGGCTCTTGATGTTGTTGGTGCTGCTGGTGTTGGTGCTGGTGCTGCTAATATTGGTGTTGCTGGTGCTGGTGCTGCTGTTGGTGCTGCTGGTGCTGCTGTTGCTGCTGGTGCTGGTGCTGGTACTAGAGATGCTGGAGGCGGCGCTGATGAAGCTGGCACCTCAGGATTTGGCACTGAGGCCGAGGAACCGGGGAGATCCAGCATCGCCATATCCTGATCTAGCCCACTACCCCCCGCACCGATATTACCCTCCTCTTGGTGAGGTGGGCTCTGGTCAGGCGCAGCCATGGAGCCCTCCTGAATAGGGATGAGCGGGCGATAATCATCGCTGCGGGAGGGGGGAGGGACTGTCCCGGAGAGGGGAGGCAATGCCGGGGCCACTCTGAGGGATATCCCTAGGAGCTCTGAATGAAAGATAAGGCACCAAGTTAAAAAGAAGAATCAGTAAGAAACAAAGGCAAGCGAAGGAAAAAATCCCAAGGAGTACCAGAGAACTTACTCATCCGCGGTAGGAGGAGCCCGGGGTTTGGGCGCCTTCCGAACCATGCTCTTGGTGGCAGGCTTGGCCGAGGGTTTAACCCCGGACTTCTTTTGCCTCTTCTTGGGTGGCAGCGCCTCCGAAGCTGCGGCCTAGGTAGCAGTGCGCTTCTGGGACGGAGCCGGGGCCGGGCCACCAGTTGCAAGGGAAGGAACCTCGTGGACCTGATCGTCCGGGTTAGCTGAACATTCGGACATAGCCAGGTGCGCGTAAGGGATGAGAACCGAATCAAATACCTCAAGGACCTCAAAATTCGAGTCATCATCATCTGGCCAATCCCTTAGAGAAGAGGCCTTACCAGTGATGCGTCTGACGATGTCCGGGGTAGGCAGGAAGGCCTCCAGATCAGGCTCCACCTCGTCCTCCTCGATGTGATCCTCCAACCATTTTCTTTCCCGCACCTCGCCATCCTCCAATGGTTGCTAGAGGAATTTTTGAGAGAATAATTGCCAAGTTACAAAGGGAAACTAACATACGAAGAAGATTCAGAAAACATAAAACGGTTAATTTACCTTTGGAGGGGGGTTGGCACGGGTGAAGGGCTCGAGTCCCCACTCCCAATCCTCGGAGAAGTCCTTCTCCACATTGAATATGGACTTAACCCGATGGTAAACTGCCGAGTTATCCAGCTCGAAGGAAGAGGTACGGTGAGGGTCAAGAGGGCCGCTGAGATAGCAGATCTTGTGGGCTTCCTTCTAGAGGGGGAGACCTGGCTGCGGAGGAAAGTGATCATAATGTCCTCCTCCCGGAGTTTCTCCTTGAGAAGCTCCTTGATCCGGCGCTCCACTTGGTTTGCCAGGGCCGCTTCGGAATGCACTCCCAACGCGAGGTGTCAGGAGGGCCAAGTTTGAAGGGGAGCAACTGGATCAGGTCCTCCTTGGTGGTGTTCCGGACATAAAAGAAAGTCCAGGCCAAGCCCTTGCAAGATTCGAGTCCCATAACCCGGGGAACACGGACTGTTTCCGGGGTGAGATGGAGGCGGCGCCACACTGGGTCAACTGCTTGTCCTCCGGGGTGCGCTCCTTATCCGAATCACATTCCTCCACAGGCCAAAGAACTTGATCCAAAGTTCTTTGGTTGGCCAGAGACCAATGTACCCCTCGATGCCAGAAGCAAAGGAGGACAAAGAAGTAATGGCGTTTGCAGGGAGGTGATGCAGTTGCAACTTGTATGTGGAAACAAAATCAAAGAAGAAATCGGAAGTGGGAAGGCCGAAGCCACGCTGGAAATGCGATAGAAAAACTACATATTCCCCAGATTTGGGGGAAGGAAAGACATCACCAGAGGCGAGGCGGCAGGCGACGCCGGCGGGGATGCGCCACGTGGCACGGAGCCAATCAAGGTCCTCCTCGTGGACGATGGAGCCGGCCCAACCGCCACGTTCACGGCCCTCCGCTCCTTCTTCTTGTTGCGCCACCACCGCTGCTTCCGCCTCAGACATGGTGGATTCAAGATCTTCCAAGGAGTAATCGGAGTAGAGGTAGCCAGAAGAAGGGAAGCGTTAAGCGCAAGGCCTCGTGGTGGAAATTAGCACTAGGAACGGTGGCGATGGCGCGAAATGCTATCGGAGCATGGTCGCGATGGCGCTCGTGGAGCAGAAAACTGGCGGCGGCGGCGGAGTCGCTGTGAAAGAGAGAGAGGCTGGGAAGCACGGAGGAAATGTGGGAACTTCCCCTGAAATCGCCCCAGGCCTCCTACTTAACCGCGCAACATGCGCGTCGTGGGATCCTTTGCGAGCAGCGCGCCATGCGCAACTAGTGTGTATGAGGCCAGAACAACCAATCAGAGCAAGGCCACAGGAGGGGCTACAGGAGCAGATGACCCCATGATGTGAAGCAATGTTACGGTTAACGAGGCGCTGCAGTGAAGAGACGTTTACAACAGTTATTCCTAACAATGCGACAGTAACCGGCGCATTAAATGCGTGTGGCACTTAAAATGAGGCAAAATGATGATTACCCTCCACGTAGGACATGGAGAAGCATACAAGAGAAGGAATGGTAACCCGGATAAGCAAGCAAAAGACCTGGCCAACGAGGAATAACTCGGAAAGAGCAAAAGGGTAGCAAGATGAAAAACTCCGGGCTACGAGGTAACTCGGCCTAAGGAGCGAAAGATCCGGATATGGGAACCTGTTGTGGCCTTAACAACTAAAGGTTGCTAAGACCGCACCAGCTTCGGGGACTAATGTTGGGGGGATACCCCCGGGTAGGGTAACACTAGGGTATAAGGGCCGAGTTAGCCGGGGTATGGCGCGGTCAAAGCAAAGTGCTGACCGGGTCGCCTCAAGGCAGGCCGAATCATAGTGTGACCCGGCCCATGGAGCATCTCCTTGACAATGGTCTGGCCGGCATAAAATTTATGCCGGCCATGTCTATCTGTTTTGCAGGTAAATGGGTAAGCCGGATTAGCTATATGCTAGTCGGATTATCTTAGCTTCCAAGAGAAGGAATCCTCCGCTGGTCAAAAGGTGGATTTATTAGCTGTAGCATGAGCAAAGTAAAGTAAAGAAGAGGACCAGCGGGTCAGGGGCGACTAAGGTGACGCGGGCAAAGCCGGATGTCGTAGCCCGTGTCTGGTGACGCCAAAAGACAAAGAATTACGCCATGGGTTACGTTTAAAGCCCGGACGAGCCGTTAAAGGGAATAAAGAAGCATCTGCTTTAGGAAAGGAGCATATTCATAGAATATGCTGCCACCTGTGCCCTAGAATTGTAACCCGGGCTCCCCTATATAAGGAGCACCGGGGCCTCCATAGAGAGGGACGACCGATAGATGAATCATTCTCCGTCTAAGGTAGAACTCTAGGGCTAGTGAACGATGGGTAAGAGACATCGTCTCCTTCTTGTTGAGAGCCTGAGGAGCACTTGTAAACACCATTGGTAGAGAATATACAAGAACTTCTGTGCATGGAATCACTACGCTCTCCCTCCTTGGATTCCCCTAGCACTCATTGGCCCCATCTTTAGCCTATCCATGGCATCTGCCATGCCACCACCACGACAGTTCATCATCTCATTCTCAGAATGAGTTGACTCCATTTCCAACTGGCATAAATGCCACATGATCAGGAAACTTGATCATCTGTTGACCAATGAACCAGTGACTAGAGTTTCACTGGGAACCCCTGGTTGTTTATATATCACACGTGTATTGATGTTTCCACTCAACACAGTTATAGCATGATATAAAACTTAATCATAAACTTTATGAAATATGATAATAGTCCTTATAACTATTTGTCTCTAGGGCAAATTTCCAACAACACTAGGCTTCTCATGATCAAGCTAGGTGACTCAAATAACTTAGGTTCAGGTTAGCTAGATATACTAATATCAACTCTTCAACAATTAGTCAATTGTTACCAAGTGACTTGAGTAATGACCACCATCCATTGTGTACACTGAGCATAGGCTTCTAATTATCTAGTTAAAATTGATCCTCAACTAAGTAATAACTTATACTACACTTGGTCTCTTTATAGGTTTTATCTTGTTAATGAAGCTTATCTTATGGTTGTACCTTCTTAGCTTAACAAGATTATGCTTTGGTACTCTGATGTATACGCACTTCTATTCTTGTAGACAGTTGTTGGGCCTCCAAGTGTAGAGGTTTGTAGAACATCAACAAGTTTCCCTTAAGTGGATTACCCAAGGTTTATCGAACTCAGGGAGGAAGTGGTCAAAGGTATCCCTCTCAAGCAAGCCTGCAATCAAGATACAAGAAGTCTCTTGTGTCCCCAACACACACAGTACACTTTTCAGGTGCATAGGTGCACTAGTTCGGCAAAGAGATAGTGAAATACAAGTGGTATGGATAATTATAAGTGGTAACGGTGCCAGAAAAGAGCTTGACGGGTAGGAAGAGACTAAACGCAATCTGAAATAAAGATGGAAGCAAGCAAACATGTAACAGATCTAGTTGCAAATGGTGTTTCAGTGCTTAGAAACAAGTCCTAGGGATCATACTTTCACTAGTGAACACTCTCATATAAATATCTTCTCTTTATGTTACTACTCTGAACTACTCTCCGGTTGGATAACTCTAATACACGGTAGGGCTATAACAACACACCTCAAAGTTCGCTTTCCCCATCTAGATAACCCCTCACTATCACCTTGAGCGCTAGATGGTTCCAACAAACACCACAATCTCATAGAGACATCCAACTCAAATTATACTCATGATAAGTATTTATGTAACCTTAGCCAAAATGCCACACGGTGTGCACACTATCAACTTCACACACGTGGGGATAAGCAGGGATTCATTGAAGCACTTGAGTAGCAAAATAGATCTATAGATTACAAACCTCATGATCTCAATAAGATCACGCATAGAGAGAGAGAGATGAACACATAGTTGCCGGTAGAGCCCTTAGCAACGTCGATGGAGATGGTGGTGGAGATTAATTGAGATGGCTCCGGGGGCACTTCCCCATCCCGGCAGGGTGCCAGAATAGAGACTTTGTGTCCCCCGAATCTCCCCTTCGGTGGCGGCGGCGCTGTGGAGGTTTTCGTGGCTTTCTCCCAGATGATTTAGGGTTTCTGCATCAGAGGCTTCTTATAGGCGAAAGGGGAGGCCGAGGGGGTGCCCGAGGCGGCTACACCCCCCAGGCGCGGGCCAGGCTAGGCCACGCGGCCAGGGGGTGTGGCCTCCTCGAGGCCCTTCTCTGTCTCGTCTTCTAGCTATGTGTTCCCCTAGGTGGAATATTTACTTTGGCTTTTGTCCCGTCCAATTCCGAGAATATTTCCTTACTAGCTATTCTGAAACCAACAACAGCAGAAACAGGCAACTGGCACTGTGTCATCTTGTTAATAGGTTAGTTCCAGAAAATGCGTAAAAATACTCCAAAGTGTGGACAAAACACAAGCATGGAAAATCAAAAATTAAAGATACGTTTACGACAAGCATCCCCAAGCTTAACTCTTGCCCGTCCTCGAGTAGGTAAGTGATAAAAAGAAAAGAATATTTTTTGAGGTGACATGCACCATCACAATCTTGATCAAACCATTTGTAAGCATTGAAAGCTAGGATCAAAGAACTCTAAACATAAAGCATGAAAGATGAAGTTCTAACAATAAGACAAAGTAACTATGCTGCAACATGAAAGGATACAAACAAAGGTTCGTGAATAACAATGCATTAAAAGACATTTGTTTGTTTCACATATAGAAAACATAGCATAGTGGCATTCAGCTTGTCCCTCATGGAGTAGCAAAACATAAATGCATAGGACACCTTCAAAGTTCATAAGGGTGACTAGGTACAAATAGTTTAAGAACAAACAATATCAAAGTTATGAATCAATCAACAAGTTTTGGGACAATGCACATTAAACTAAGAATGACCACTATGCTCTCTTAATAGGTGCATAAAGATAGAAGATGGAGACTCAACATAAAAGTAAAAGAAAGGTCCTTCATAAAGGAAAGCAGGGATTCAAGTCTCATAAAGAGCTTCCAAAAATTATGGTACTTATTAGCTTTCAGCTCTCATTTCTCCTATCATAAGCATCTTGAAGTGATTAAGGTTAAAGTGAACAAACTATGGAGTATATGCTTGACAAAGTATAAGTTGGCAATCTCATGTCCCTTGAATACGAGGGCCACTCCTCATGCTACTCAAGTTTAGTTACCGGTAAGTCCTCGTCATAGTAAGTACATGTGTATCATAGAGAACCGCCAACGGGGTACCCCTTGCCCGATGATACGGAAGAATCCCCATATCAAAATGATAAGGCAAGCAGACAATAAGCATCTCAGCATCTTCTTATTTACCATGGGAAAATGGTGTTGTTTTCTCTCTTTCCTCTTTTCTCATCTTTTTTTCTTTTTTTCAATATCTATCTCTTTTTTTATAAGAAGAATGCTTCATAGATTGCTCATTATGGTTACGCTGCAAGTTTCCACCATGATTAGGCATGGATTAGACCAGCCGCCTAGGCGTTTATCTAACACACATACATAACTCCATGGACTTACAAGCTCCCCTTTCATTCCACACCGACGACATCCATAAATAAAAGAGCATGATATCAACTGTGTACAATGTACAAGTGCAATGTTGAAAGCATTCCCCATGACAGCATGGTTCTGCTAATCCCAATGTATAAGTGCAAGCATATACAACATAGATGACACAATGGTTCAAGTTTATTAGGGGCAAGAAAAGTAAAGTGTGACATCAAGTTCGTGAGAGCTTTAATCACTTATTTTCTTATAACAACTTTAATTCGGAAGGTAGATAAAAAGATGAATATACTTGGAATAGCAAGTGCTAATAGGTAGGTATGGTGGACTCTTTGGAATAACTTGCTTTTATTTGATGTTGGATGCATGAGTGGAACTCATACTTGGTATGGAGGCTAGCAAAAGACTGGGAGCGACCAACTAAGAGAGCAATAATGGCCATAATCATGCAAAGCGACAAAACATTATTAATTAAAGCATAAAGTGATATTACAAGTCGAAAACTAAATGATCATAGAGGCTATGGTGACTTGGTATAGTCATAACATGGTGTGAGCATGAGCCAAGTCGACCCAAATAAAGCATCAAAGGAGAATACCACAATACTATGCTTTAATATGCTAAAACAACGCATGATTCTTTCAAGGCACATTAAGCAATCTCAATAATTTGTAACAAGTCATGCTACAACAATAATCACTAAGAATAAAGCCAAAACAATATAAATAATGACATGACAAAGCCTAAGCCACAGTAAAAAACAAGACTCTTTTTATACCACTTAAGCATGAACTTTCCTACTCTTTTCCAATCCAAACCAACTTATTTGAAAACTAATGTATGAATGAGGGGGTCCAACCAATTTATTCAAGCAAACTAGGCAAACTAAGAAAACGAAAACTAAAAACAAAACGAAGACGCTCCAAGAATAACACAACTGTGCATGAAACAATAAAAATGAAGTGTTTGGAAGAAACCTGAGATTTTTATTGATGAAGAAGGGGATGATTGGGCATCCCCAAGCTTTGACGCTTGTACTTCTTGGATATTTCTTGGGGTGACACGGGTGGCATATCCAAGCTTGAGCTTTTGTCCATCTTCATCTTATCACCTTACTCTTCCCTACACTTTAAAATTTCCTTCATACAAAACTTCACACAATCTTCATTAGCAACATTAGTGTACTCAAGATAATAAGTCTTTGGGTTTAGTTTAAACACAAGTAAAACTTCCATTAAAACACAAGCTATTGTAGCAATTCCTTATAAAAGCTCTAGTGATCAAAGAGAACTCAAAGAGAAAGAGATTAAGAGGCAAATGCAAATACTAGCAGAAATCTGTCAAAACAGACCAGCAGGTGAAAACCGAGACTTTTGAAGACCTTCTGTTGCTCAAATCGAAAAGTATTAAACTAACGGAAGTTATATAACAACCTGGGGCAGAAGCTAAAACAATTACAGCTCAATCCGACATATAGAGATTTTTCACAATTTTTACAGCGAAGCACATAAATCTGTTTTGGGACAACAACTTTCCCAAGTCTTACTTCTCTCTAATCAGAGGTTATTCTTGGAACAAAAACCAAAAAAAGGATAAGGAGAGGTTATTACAGAGGCAATAACTTCCAAGAAAAAACAAAACAAAAATAAACTGAAAGTAAAAATATAATGGGTTGTCGCCCAAAAGCTCTTTCTTTATAGCCATTAAGATAGGCATGATAATTTCAATGATGCTCACATAAGAAATATGAATTTAAGTAAAAGAGAGCATCAAGAAGCAAAAATGGAACAAATTTAAGTCTAACCCACTTCCTATGAAAAATAATCTTGTAAAGAAACAAGTCATGGAAGCACAAAGCAACAAGCATAGGAAAGCAAAACAAGTGCAACTTCAAAATTTTCAACATAAAGAGGGGAAGCTTAATATTGTTGTGATGCATAAAACCATGTTTCCCTCTCTCATAATAACTTTCAGTAGCATCATGAATAAAATTAACAATATAACTATTACATAAAACATTCTTATCATGGGCCATATGCACAAAAGAATTAATACTCCCCACATAAACATAGTCATTCTTATTAATTGTAGTGGGAGCAAATTCAAAAAAATAGCTATCATTATTATTCTCATAACCATAATCATCAAATATAGGAGGCATATTGTAATCATAATTAATTTTCTCCTCAGTAGTAGGTGGACTGAAAATATCATATTCATCATTGTAATCATCATATATTGGAGGCATAGTATCATCAAACTAAGTTTTCTCCTCCGTGCTTGGGGGACTAAAAATATCATGCTCATCAAAACCAGCTTCCCCAAGCTTAGACTTTTCCATAGCATTAGCAATAATGGTGTTCAAAGAATTCATACTAATAATATTTCTATTAGCATGCAAATAAAGTTCCATAGGTTTTTTAATTTTCTCTTCAAACACGTCATGTCCTAACTCAATATAAATACTATAAAGCTCTCTAATTTTGTTGTTGTTTTCAATTAAGCCTAACTAGTGAAAATAAAAACAAGAAACAAAAAGATATAATTGTAGAATCTAAAGGAAATAACTTTGAGCACTCACACACCAGCAATAGTACTAGAAGATAGCTTAGTATCCAGAGGATGTGAGTACCTTTTACCTTACCTCCCCGGCAACGGCGCCAGAAAAAAGCTTGATGGCGCGTTGTTGACGTGGGAGATTCTTCTTCTTTAATTCCCCGGCAACGACGCCAGAAAATAGCTTGATGTCTACGCACTTCTATTCTTGTAGACAGTTGTTGGGCCTCCAAGTGCAGATGTTTGTAGAACATCAGCAAGTTTCCCTTAAGTGGATTACCCAAGGTTTATCAAACTCAGGGGGTCAAAGGTATCACTCTCAAGCAAGCCTACAATCAATATACAAGAAGTCTCTTGTGTCCCCAACACACCCAATACACTTGTCAGGTGTATAGGTACACTAGTTCGGTGAAGAGATAGTGAAATACAAGTGGTATGGATAATTATAAGTGGTAACGGTGCCAGAAAAGAGCTTGACGGGTAGGAAGAGACTAACGGCAATCTGAAATAAAGATGGAAGCAAGCAAACATGTAACAGATCTAGTTGCAAACAGTGTTTCAATGCTTAGAAACAAGGCCTAGGGATCATACTTTCACTAGTGAACACTCTCATATAAATATCTTCTCTTTATGTTACTACTCTGAACTACTCTCCGGTTGGATAACTCTAATCCACGGTAGGGCTATAACAGCACACCTCAAAGTTCGCTTTCCCCATCTAGATAACCCCTCACTATCACCTTGAGCGCTAGATGGTTCCAACAAACACCACAATCTCATAGAGACATCTAACTCAAATTATACTCATGATAAGTATTTATGTAACCTTAGCCAAAGTGCCACACGGTGTGCACACTGTCAACCTCACATAGGTGGGGATAAGCAGAGATTCATTAAAGCACTTGAGTAGCAGAATAGATCTATAGATTACAAAGCTCATGATCTCAATAAGATCACGCATAGAGAGAGAAATGAACACATAGCTACCGGTAGAGCCTTTAGCCTCGAAAGAGAACTATTCCCTCCTCATCATGGGAATCAGCAACAGCGATGGAGATGGTGGTGGAGATCGATGGAGATGGCTCTAGGGGCACTTCCCCGTCCCGGCAGGGTGCCGGAATAGAGACTTTCTATCCCCCGAATCTTACCTTCGGTGTAGGCGGCGTAGTGGAGGGTTTCCTGGCTTTCTCCCGAATGATTTAGGGTTTCTGAATCGGAGGCTTCTTATAGGCGAAAGTGGAGGCCGAGGGGGTGCCCGAGGAAGCTACACGCCCTAGGCGCGGGCCAGGGGGTGTGGCCCCCTCGAGGCCCTTCTCCGTCTCGTCTTCTGGCTCTGTGTTTCCCTCGGTGAAATATTGACTTTGGCTTTTGTCCCGTCCAATTCCGAGAATATTTCGTTACTAGCTTTTCTGAAACCAAAAACAGCAGAAAACAGGCAACTGGCACTATGGCATCTTGTTAATATATTAGTTCCAGAAAATGTGTAAAAATACTCCAAAGTGTGGACAAAACATAAGAAAGTAGATATAAAACAAGCATGGAACATCAAAAATTATAGATACGTTTACGACGTATCATACTCTAGCATTACTAGCTTTCTTATAGCTTCTTAATTACTAACTTAACTCTTTAGTTTAGATGCCTATTCCAATTAACTCATGAGTGAGTTAACTCCTCCAACATCAAATGGTTTAATCACCACTAAGGATCGCATCCCATTGATGATGGCACACTTTACCATAACTAATTCCTTCTCCTAATAATTTACTCCAAGACTTTGGAAGGTCAAAATAATAGGTTAAAGGAAAAAGGTTAATAAGTGTTAGGTCAAGGATTGATCACTCAACATTGATGATCAATCGACACCGGGACTTGGTTAATTAGGAATGTCATATATTAATATGATAATAAGGACATGTGATGAATGGTCTTGGCTTTACTTCCTTCCTACTCTAACTGTGATGAGGGTTAATGCTTAGGAACTACTATGATTCCCATGGTAGGAATAGCTATGGTAAGCATGTATATCAAGGTTTAGTTATAGTGTTTCTTTACTTGGGTTGTATACTTTATTTAGTATTCAGGGTGGTTGTAAAGAATACCTTGATCTGATCTCTATAAGATATTGTATTATTCATTAAGGAATGTGTTTTGGGTTTAGCTTTATTCCATTTGATCTACCCATAGATAAAATTATCTTTACCCAAAAATAAGGTTTTAGCAAAGGTCATATTGAAACTTCTCGCAATCAACTTGATAATCCACTTTAGTTTCACCAAGTCAAGAGAAGCTTCAATCACTTTAACAAGTTTTATTTATAAACACAAAAATTATCCAGATTTTCTATGCATGAATGTAATGCACACATCTCACCCCAACTTATTTCTAAGTTCTAATGCTGGCATGTTACAGTATCTTCCCCTTAAAATAAACTTCGTCCCCAAAGTTCGTACTCTCCTGCGTTTCATAATAAGTTAGTGACTTGTATTGATCACGACATTTCTCAACTCCATTGTGATCACGACCTTTTTCCTTGAATCTTCTTCATACTTGACAATATCAACTATCATTTCTAAATTTACCATATAGTTTTCCTTTTACTATATCTCTTTGGGTTATGTCCTTACAGTCCTACTTAAGATTGGTATTGGACACATTTTGTCCATTCCAATAAGGTTTTCCTATTACTCTACACTGGTCTATTTTGGAATACTCTCTTCCTTCTCAAGGACAACTTAAGAGTTGTTTCCTCTCGAACTAGTCTAATAGGGTTAATTTATTTTATCTCCTACGATCTATACTCAGACATACTCTCGGGAGTACTTTTATAATGATGTCTTCTTATAACCTTATGAGAATAAGGCTTAATCTTAGTTTAGTACTTCTTTTCCAACCCTTTATCAGAAAGTCAGATAGTAGCATTTATGTTTTAATGTTTACTCTCCCCTTTGGGGTTTCCTAATGGTCTCTAAACTGCATGTATAAAACTCCTTGACTCTATAGTTAGGATATTGGTCTCTGTCCAGCTTATACTTTACCTCTATAAGGTCTCACAGAAGAATCTGTGGTATACCCACACAATTGTGGATCTCTGAAAAGAATCTTCCAACATTATTTGTCTTGCTTTTAACTTTTTGGGCATTCTCTCTTTAGGCCGATTTTGCGAAGCTTCTCGAAAGATGATCACTTCACTTTCATACTCCTTTATGCCATACTTAACTTAGGCCAAGTTTTATGCTCTTTATGGCATAACAAGATGACCTTGTAAATTAAACTAATAGGATATCAACTGCGGATCATCCTAGGTGTATGGATTACCCTACGCATTACGACTTACTACTGGCATTCTTTCCGAGTTTTCAGAGCTTGAATACCACGTTTGTTCCAAGACTTCTGCTTTGCACTATTCCATCTTACTTCCATGAGCTTAGTACTTCTACTTCATTAGCTTCTTAGCAATATCACCCTCTTTGAGTGAACTTAATTCACCCCTTAATGTTGCTCCACACTTTTTTTTGCACTAATACTCCTTATTACCGACAAATCATGAATTGGGATTGATCCATCCTTCAAAATAACGTTAATACTCCTTATTTTTGGCTTCTCTCTTCATGCAAGTCTTCATCTTGGCATTTGGAAATTTTCACTCCCTTACATGAATTCCCTTTTCTATCTAGGTCTATAACATCAAGTAATAACTTGATGATGCAACATGCATTTGCACACCAAGTCAAACTTCATGTATATATCTAGTCACTCAATAAGATCCAAGAAAAAACAAGAAATCCGTAATATAGTAGTTGAGTAAACATCTCTAGAATTCATGCATAGTTGTGTAGTATATGACACCTCCTAGTATAGGTTTACATCGTGATACTTAGCCCTTAGAAGAAACAAAATAGGAGATGTATAGTATGTAAAGGATTGAGCTCACGATGTGATCAAGTTACCCAACTGAAAGCCCCTCTTGATAATGAGGCAATTGATGTCTATAAGTGCACATATCGTTTGTAGCTAGTTTCAAAGTATAGATATCGATCCCACATGGAGCCTAAATGTAAGTGTTTATGAATGAAGTCTCCGTCACACTCAAAGTTGTCCAGGTCTTCGAGTGAATTGACTGCAAGTGTGGGAATAACAATGAAATTTGGATTAAACTGGATGTGTTTAAGTAAAACTAAAATGTAGAATACAGGAATAAAAGGCATAAAAGTAAAGAACGATTCGATTGTTTGTTGTTTTCTGCAGATGACAAAGAAGGCGCGGGGAGATACAGTTCATGGTGACAGTGACTGTGCCAGGTGGACGAATGATAAGTGTAACAATTATAATCTTATAAGTATGTGTGAGGCGAGCAACCCATAATTAGCTGGAACTCCTCTTGGTAGATTTCATCCCAACTTCAATAATCCTACTAGTCTATTACCAAAACCATGGTCAGTCACTAGACACTTAAGATCCTCCAGGTTGCTTAGCAATTAAGCTCCTTGGATCAGACTAATGCAATAAGCACAGTGGTTCCTCATGATCCTCGAGTCAAACTAGTTTCCCATTGATATCCCTGTGTCACTACGGGGTCGCCGGTTTGCTAGCAAACAAGATCCTATCTATGTAGAACAAAACATTATGTTGTTTGGGCCCTTAATTGGACAACAAGCATTAGGCATCCCACAGATAGTCAAGCACACGTAATATAGTAATTAAAATCAATCACAAACTAATGGAAAATATATGGAGGCACATCACATATCATCAATCCCTTACATCTCCCACACCCAAGGACTTACTCACACATGAGAGAAGAAAGCATCATCGATATAATTGAATAAAGGGAGTTCTTCTTGATATTATTGTGGAGATCCACAATAAGAATAGAAAAGTAGTCCAACACAATTCAAGATAGGAAGAAACAATATCAAATCCCAATCCTGCAAAGTGAAGATCTCTCTCTCTCTCTCTCAAGTACAAGTAATGGCTATGAGGGTGTGATGGCTAGGAGGTCGAAGATCGTGGAGCGAGATGAAGAACTTCTTCCCCTTGTTCTCTAGATCTCTTCTTTCTCCCTTCTAGATGGGATGGCGACTAATGTGTTATGATTTCGTGTCTGGCCTCTTCATGAAAGTTGTCCCTTTAGACAAGATGAAGGCGGCGGCAACTATACAGCAGGAACTATACGGCCAAAAAATATTCCCACCATATAGTTGCTCGTTAAAGCTTTTTTATGCCTCCCTTGCTTGCTTCTAAAAAGAGACTTGCTTGTTTTTTCCTGAATATTGTGTTTCTCATGTTAAAAGCTTATGTTGATGTTCAGAACCTGAAACACACATTAAAAACCAAGTTTTCTTCACTACCAAAGTATTAGTGTTAGGTAAAGCTAGAAACCAATCAAATCCTGAAGAAAACCATCAATAAAAACCATCAAAAATATGTCGAATCTCATAGCTATCAACTCCCCCAAGCTTAGATGTTCCTCACCCATGAGTGACAAGAAAATAAGGAAGAATAGCGGAGATTTGAGACTAAAATAAAAGAACTTACAAGCTCGAATTTGTGTCAAATTCTTTTCTTCACAATTCCTGCAATCTTAAACATAATCATACAAGTATTCACAAGATTGCACTGAGTCCACTTCCTAACCACGCATATCTTGCTAGAAAATAAATCATATGCCCGAGCAAGTGTCAAAAGTTTAGCTAAGAAAGTGAAACAAATTCTTTTGGTGTCTCTCTTTGTTGAGAGATGAAAACTTTTTACTCTTGTTTCTTTGATAAATTAAGAGTACTCAAGTTAGCACCAAAAACATTTAATTTAATAATAACTCATCTATTCCCACGTCAAAATTTCAAGACTCTCAAAGCACCTTTTTCCTTTCCTTGTTTTTCAAAAACTTCAGGCCTTTCATAGAGAAATCATGCCACTATTTTTAACATGTTAATTGGGACCGTGTTACACACTCGTGACCATGCCAATAGATAACTGTTGAGCAATAGTGGGTCAGAGGAGTACTACAACTTCACTTGGAACGTGAAACCACAAGGAGACTAAAATTTTACCCGTCATAGCATTGCAGCTACAGACACTCATAACTCAATAGCCGAAATCAAGTGGTTTCCCACATTTAGATCGTTCGTTGGACAGCGGAGTTAATAGTTCCCCATGGAGCACGACAGTGTTGTAATGACACGCGTAAAGCAATATCTTACTGTAATTATTAGAAAAAGCAGTGGCATAATCTCTACTACTTCGAAGCATCCATTTTATCAGACAATTTCATTCAAGAGTGATATCGAGTTTATTTACATTAAGCTCAGATGGGGTTGAGTAGTTCTAAAATCAAATCCTTTGGGCTAAACATGGGCTCAAGTCATCTTTTGGATGCTTTTTCTTATTGTAAAAATGTTGGAAAATATTTTTAACCAAGTTCATTGCTCATTATTTCAAAGCTAAAAAGGAGACACTGGCAAAGGAATATAATTTATAGGATAATAAGCTAAGTGGGGAGTGGCTCAAGTGCAAGCGAGTAAATAATTGTAGGATCAATTTAAAGTTGCAGAAAAGTTGATGAAAGGAATGTGATACCTCCTCTTGCTTGCTTCGTTCTCATACTTGAGTCGAACCCCCTCTATATTTCCCTATTGCCAAGTCACCTAAAATTGAGCAATCTTCGAGAGAAACAAAGAAACAAATTTGCAATAAAAGTTACAACTATTTTTTATGTTTTTGGTTTAGGAATGTGAACTGAAAGTAAACATGCAATTCTGAAGAAGTAAAATAAATAAAAAGAAGAACTAAAAATATGAATGCAAGATTTGGAGGTTTTCAAACCTCCCCCAAGCTTAGGTTGTTGCCAGGCTCAGTTGTTGCCATCGTTCGGTGGTTGGTGCGGATACTGCTGGTAGTAGTCAGGGAAGTGGGTCATGAAGTGACTGAAGTTGTGAGTTAAGGCACTAACATCCTCATTCACTCCTTGTAGCGTGTGGTTAATCTCCCCAACGCGCTGGTTGAGCTGCTGAAACTCTTGATAGGGGACATTGTTGAACCCCTGCTGCTGCTGATTGGGCCATGGATCCTAGTGTAATATTTCACCATAATAAGGTAAGATCCCTGTGATTGCAGTGCTAGTCCCTAGATCGAAATGCTAGCACCCACAGTTTAAGATGAAGTACACAGAAACAAAGGTCATTATTACATCGCATATCCAGGAATATCATAGTTCTTACAACTCACTTAGCCCAAGGCTAACATTATTCAAAGTTCACAAGACATAGTATAATAATAGAGTCTTTTGTTTTCATGCGCCACAGGCAAACATGTCGAGTGTAGACCCGCAACCCTACTCATCATCAGAGTATCCTGCAACATAGTAAGTTACAGCCACAAAGGGTCAATACATATGGAATTGTATTGGCAAGTGATACAATAGATACTTAGTGAAATCCAACAACTACATGAATATATGGCTAAGTGTGGTTTTGGCTAAGTTTGCTAAAAGCAAGGTTTTATCTCTTAGTTTTTGAAGAGTAGGTTTTCTCTTTCAAGCACTAAGGTACCAAGGATAGACATCACTGAACCTCTACCCTTGTTCACCCACAAGTTTAACTTAGAGAAATTTGGATGAGGAGATTATTGAACTGCTTCACTGTCTTGATGCTCATAAATTGTCCATAACCAGGGACATGGCTAAGTACTTAGTTTTACCCTCTCGAGAGGTGGTGCACTTTCCCCACAAGACTCGACATGCATCGAGACGAGACTTTTCAGAAGCAATCCCTCAGACCACCACAGACGCATTCTATCCTATCATATCTACCACCCTCTGTCCGTCTGGCTGAGTTCTTGCAACTTAGTCGGTCAAGGCAGATCCCATATGCCATGTGGCTGGACTGGAAGCTTCGCGACAAGAATGTCTCCAATCTCTTTGTTCCTGGGTGGCCGTCCACAAGTGCGATACACCATCTGACCATAGACATGGCCCCTGAGTAACCACTCAACATAATCCAAGCAAGTCCCATTCCACCCAGATGTTTCATTAACATTAGTTGTTTTTTAGTAAAAAATAATATCTCTCCATACTATCTTGATATGAGTTTCCACCCACGAATTCTAATAGCATGGCTAAGCACTCTAGCATATGATGTCTTTCAACTAAATACTACCAAGATATAATCTATAGGATAGCATAGCATAGTGACATATAAATAATCCTACCATGCTAAGATCTACAAAAATAACACTAGTGCAATAGTGAAAAATAATAGGACATAGATGAAATATCACTTGCCTTGGTAGCTAGGGGAATAGGTACAATCCTCACAGCAACAAACTTCACAATCCACACAATCTACACAAACAACAATACAACAACAATAATTCAATCAATATAGCATCACACAAATATGAATGCATGCAAAATGCAATGATATGAACAAAACTCTAAAACTTACAGAGTCTACAGTACAGAGGTTAAAATACTCTATCTAAAGGCATAAGAAATACCTGAAAACAATTTATGAAGTAATTTTTATGGGAAAAATACTCCTAAAATGGTTCTACCTAAAACTCCAAATTTTCAGAAGCAAAAGTGTGAAATAAGGCCTCCACAATAAAGTTCTCATTTTTCTGAATCCATAGACACCAAATTTGCATTTTTCTGATTTGTGGATCAAAAGTTATTGAATTTCTAAGTTTAATATATATTCTGTCTATTTTTCTAATTAAATAGATGCTCTGGCTGACGTGGCGCAATCCTATTGGCCCGTACCGATTCGGTCGGATCGACCACTGCGGGCCGTTGGATTATAAGTGGCAACGGACGAACCAGATCAGCCCGTACCCGTTCGACTAATGGTCTAATCTCAGCCGCTAGTGACAGATCGGACGGTGCTCAGCGCGTGGCCAAGTGCTGGCGGCACTGGCTCTCTGTGCGTGGCGGCGGCACGACGGACGGTAGTGTGCGGCCGATTCTAAAGGGACAGGGGATCCGTGGACTGTTACCAGAGGTCGTGGCGGTCGAGGCGGTCTCGTCGATGGTCGCGGTGGAGAGAGGGGTGCTCTGCCTCGTTCTGTATTCCTCGCCAGAGTTCTTGCCGACGGCGGAGCTCGTGTCTCTGAGACGGTGACGTTAATCTGGGGCTCGAGCAGGCAAATAAACGGGTTAGGAAGGTGCACCCGGTTCAGTATATGCTGGTGGTGGCCAAAAAGGTGCGGTGGGAACCCGAGTCTCACCGGAAATGTCGTCGGACAGCGGCGGCAAAGGAAAAACACCGGCGATGATCGTGTCATCGACCTGGGGCAAGAAAAAAATGTGTGGCCAGTGTTAAAAGGTGTGTCAGAGCGTCGCGAAGAGTATAGATTAAAAGGCGGGGCGAGGGGACGTCAACCTTCATCGGAATCATCGCCGGAGTGCCATCGGTGTGTGGCAGTTCGAGCTAGAAATTGGAGAGCCTGGGGGCTCTCTGGGGGTGGCGACTGGGGGGAACCAAAGAGGAAGGAGAGGGGATTAAGAAGGGGGGTCGGAGTGGAGATTTAATTTGTGCAACGCTTGAATTTGTTTCGATTTAGAAACGGCAGAGGGGAGGTGGTCAGTTCGTCGCCTGGGTGGAAGAATATGAGGTGGAGGCTAACATGGAGGTGGGGCCAGGGTGTAAGTGAGAGGGGGCATGCAGGGGGGGTGGTGAGAGAAATAAAGAGAGGGGGAGGGTTGGCTCGGGTGGGCTATTGGGCTGGGTTGGACCGAATAGGCCAGAAACTGCTGCTGCTGTATTTTTTTCTCTCCCTTTTCTTTTTTTCTTTTAGTTTTTCTTTTCCTAGGTTGTGAATTTAGCAAAAGGGTTCCAATTTGCCTCAAAACTTCACCAAATTATTGGGGACAAACTAGATGCAATGCAACACATGCCATGATGATATGAGTGCAATGATGATGGTTTTTCAGATGAAAATTTTGGGATGTTACACCCAGGATCCCCCTACTGTTGCTACTGTCCCTCCTAAGCAGGGTGTATTCCTGCTCTTGCTCCTGCTCATCCTCATCCTGTTGATCTCCTTCTTCATCTTCTTCTTGATCAGGCTGGAATTCAGCCATGATCTCCACCACTTGATCCTTGGTGAGGATCCAGTTTTCCTTCTCCACAATCGTGAAGGCTCGTGGATAGGGCAACAAAACCTGCTCAACATGTGCATCATCAAGATAACAAAACTAATATGCTTAGAGCCTCTTGTCAGCTCGGAAACACTGAGGAAACCACAAGCAGTCATATATTTGAATTCCATAAGTTTGGATCCGTCAACAGGTTGCATCACAGGTAATGTAATGTTCAATGCTAGGGAAAGGTGGGACCAATCCATCAATGCGAATGTCACCTTTCTTTTTGTTGCTCTGGTGTGAAGGTGCTAGAGGAGGTGAGCTGCAGGATTGGGGCTTTGCGATGCATTGGGGAAGAGTGCCTTGGTGATCATGGCCATGTCCGCATTGGCCATGGATTCGGTATCTCCTCTTGCCAATAGTGTATTAGCGTGGAACAAGGCGTAGTAGTTAATTGTTAGGTTCTGAATGGTGGACATCTTCTTCTGGTAGAAGTCCCTGCCATCGTTAACTGAAATAACCTCCCAAGTTTCTCCACTTGAGATGCTATATAAATTTGTAATGGTTGACTCCCCACAGTGAGGGAGGCCAAAAGCATCACAAAATTGTTGGAAAGTTATTTCATATGGCTTGGGTTGCCCCTTGTCAAAGGCACGTACCACATGAACTCGTTTTTCCGGTGGAATATATGTTTCTCCTGCTTCCAGCTTCTTCGGAAAATACCACATGGTTTTAGCATCATAAACATTGAAGATTATTTTTCCCTCAGCATAATCAACTGACGCTCCTGCAGTACTAAGGAAAGGTCTTCCAAGTATTATGGATAATTTTTCATCCTCTAGCATTTCAAGAATAATAAAATTAGTGGGAATAACATGCTCATCTATTCTAAGTAGAACATCCTCAATCATACCAATGGGTTGTTTAGTGGACTTGTCAGCCATCTATAAAGTGATAGTAGTAGGGGAATACTCCCCTAATCCTAACCTTTTATAGAGGGAATATGGCATTACCCTAACTCCTACACCTAAATCACACAAAGCATTATGAATATCTGTTTTGCCAATTGAGCATGAAATAGTTGGTATCCTAAGATCTCCCGATTTAGACAATAGCTTCCCATTAGCAGGATAACTAGTTACCATGCCAATGGTTTTAGTTATTTCTTTATTTCTACTAAGAATATCACGAAGGAATTTAGAATAGGTAGGAACTTTTATTGCATCCGCAAATAGAATTTCCAGACGAAGATCACCAAGTGCCTTTTTAAAAGAATCATAGCTTACCTAATCCGGTGCTTTCTTTTTTCGATCTGGATAAGGAAGCTTTTGCTCACATTTCTTATTCTTGTCTTGTACCTTTTGTGGAGTATTAGGCTCTTTTGTTGCCTTCTTTTATTGCTGCTTATCGCTCTTCTTCTTTTCTACTACAACAACTTCATCTTCATTGCTTATCTCTTTTTCTTCTCTTGGATCAACTGTCTCTGCATCAGAATCATAATAGTCATCTTGTGCATCATTTTTCTCCTCCATGGTTTCATCTTGTGTTTCTTGGGCAGTTCATCTTGATGATCCACCAGTGTATCATCTTCTTCGCTTCCTTTGAGCAAGGCTTTTTCCTTTCGATCTTTTTAGCTTCATATTCCGGTGGTCCTAATGGTCCTGTAACAACTGCACCTCCCCTTGTAACAATGTTAGTAGAAACAAGAATACCAATATCATCTTGGAGAAAAATTTGATAACCAGATGCTATTTGTTCACATTGGGTTTCAATCATACTAAGGTACTTGTGAAATAATTTTATTTATTGGCCAATCTCATCATAATTTTCTATGAGTTCCGCCAAAATCTTCTTATGTCTTTGAAATTGCTTATGCAGGTTATTATGAGATTTTGCTTGTCAATGTTTTCATTCTTAAAAAACTTTTCTAGTTTCATCTGCTTTAGTAAAAACTTGTAACAAGTATACTTTGTTTTCTGTGACACCCCCGGGATCAGGGTTAAACAAATCCAGACCTTTAGCCTGACATAAGCTTAACCTAGAGCTCGAGGATATCCAGTGAGAAATTGGTAACACAACAGTAACCCTGTGACACAAAAATTATTACAGCAAGCTCATAACTAAGCGAAGAACCAAAATATTACAAGCAGAGGTCACTAATCACAAACATCAAACAACAGAAGGCAAATTATGCTAATAAGTATAGCAAACTTAACAAATGGCCTAAGAGGCCTGAAGCATAACGATGACATCCCAGCCCATAGATTCCAGGTTACCGGCTGGGAACCCTAAGCTACTCGTCGGTGTCGATGTCATACCAAACTCATCTTCAGGGGAACACTTACTTTGAAAGTATCAACAAAGCAAGGGTGAGTACAGGGTATACTCCACAAGACTTATGGCTGGTGGGGTTATTTTGCATAAAGCCATCTTTGTTTGTAAAACAAGAGGGTCAAGGAGCTCATTTACTCAGAATATTGTAAAAGGGGATAAGAGAGCGACATCTCCGAAGAATTGATCATCGTCTTGATATCCACCAAAGTCATCCTCATCTCACAACTAGGATCACCCCCTCATACCCATGAGGAAGCATCCTTAACAAAACCTTAGTTGCCAAGTTTTATAATAAGGTTAAAGTTCTCTATGATCTCACGTTCATTTCCAAGTCGTCCATAACCGTGGACATGGCTTTTTGAAAAGATTTAACCCTGCAGGGGTGTACAACTTTACCCACACGTACCAACCGACTCTTAATGCCACATGATTAGCCCTCTTCCTTGGAAGGCCGGTGAAGGGTGGTTGGCCATGACCTTTACCTTGCTTTCGCTGAGATCATGAGTCACGCCCTAAGGATGGTTCCGCCATAACGGGTCAAATCCCAAAGTCGGTCCCTAGAGATGTGGGCGGGGTTGGTTTACCAGGGGCTCCATCGACCCCAAGCAACCCGACCACGCTTACCTACCTGTTATGATGCACCTTCACCCGCCATATCTTTCAAAACGTTTTCTATGCATATGTCGAATGGAACGCCCGAACTATGTGACTCATGGAATCTAATAGGCAAGTTAGTTACTCGTGAGGTTTTCCAGGCCCCGTGTGGCTATACGCTAGTCTTGGTTCTAAGGGCAAGAACTCGGGTCCTAATGGTGGCGAGCATGGGACTAAGAAAACCACATCCCATCGTGGCCTCCCATACAAGCCTTAGCATGTTTAACCTTTACCACTGATCTTACCTCCTCAGTATACCTCGTTCTTCTGTCATACTAGATTCTCTGCAAATGGTACATCATCTGGATGAACCAGCACTGATAGCTTAGCATGGCTAAGCAAGACATAGATATAGCTCTAGCAGTGCACACAAGCCAAACCTAGTTATGCTAGGAGAAGTGGATCAGGTAATATAAGCTGAAGAGAGTAATGCAATAGATAGGATGCTCTATCTATCAATATAAGACCACAGTAGAATAGTATGCAACATGGCAAGAATGAAATACTTTCGAAACCATAGGATTGTATCATGGTGGGGCTTTGCTTGCCTTGTTTGTTGATACCCAGATATAGATCTTTGAAAGCCTTGTACTTGACTTGATTACAGTTGGTCAAGTATTGTTCATCGGTCTTCGATGGTGTTGATCTCGGTCTTCAATCTTGAGCTCGATATCGTATTCTACTAGAAAGAACCAAACATCGGAAAGAAAGGGAAACAATTAACACATGGCATCGATGCAATGCTCAAGCAAGGATGATGATATGCCAAGTTAAATAGATCTTAAATGAAACCCTAGGGCATGGTTGATCATTTTAAACAGGGTCCGAAGGGTACAAACCCTAGAACAGGGGAACCCAGAACACCTATGAGGGGTTGATTTAGTTCTCTAATTAAACTTGTCATTTAAGTTGCTTAACAATGCATGATTACAGTTTAAACAGATAGATCTTCTTTTTCTGAACATTTTGATATATTATACATATTTTTCTGAGTTCTAAATAATTACTTGTTGAATTTATAAGATTTATCCTTTTTCTAGAATTATTAAACCAATTAAACTAGATTATTGCATCAGCATTGCGTCAGCATAGGCGGTAAAAACATTTTACACCGGGGCTAGCCGTAGGCACAGTGGCTGATAGAAGGGCTCCAGGCCACCTTAGCTGCCACGTGCGTATAGGTGGGACCCAGCTGGGTTTGACTGGGCTGACCCGCGTGGCGACGCACGGGTGACGTCACCGTGACATCACGTCGGCGGGGCTCTCAGGCCGGTGATGGTGGCGGTGATAGAGGGCAAGAAGGGACACGCAGAGGGGTGCATTCAACGTGGCTTGCTGAGGCAAACAAGAGAGTGGCGGCTCCGCTGGTTAAAGGTCACTGGAGCAGGGAAAAAGATGGCGGCCGACGGCAGCCACTATAGGTGATCGACGGGAAGGCGAGCCAGAGGGAGAGGAAGGGAGCAGAGGGGTGCCGGAGCACTGGATTCTCACCATGGTTGAAGTGGTGGCGTCGGTGAAGACCGGGGAGGTCAGTGATGGTTGGAATCGACGTCAGAGAGCGGTGGCCGGAGTCGGGGAACGAGGGTCCGACTGGGACGCCTCGGAGCATGCCGTCTCACGCGAGTGGGGGCTAACGAACGAGTCGAGCTAGGCAGTCATGGTGGTGGTCTCAAAACGGCGAGAGGAGGCTGGAAACAGCGGCGTGATGCGGCGGCCGTCAGCTAGGTTTCGGGAGCTCACGCGGAAGAGAGGGAAGAAGCGCGAGAGAGGGAAATGAGAGGATAAGGAAGGAGAGGGAAGCGCGGAGGTCTTATCCTTCTCCTCCAGGCGGCGGCGGGGATATTGACGCTGGCAAGCGGTGGTGCTGCCGACACGCAGCAGCTTCGGGCACGACGCGAGGTGGACGACAACGATTACCTAGACAAAGCGTTAAGCTGGACCTGGGCCAAAGTTGGGCCGCGGTGGGCTGGCTATTGGGTTGCTGGCTGCTGCTCATGGCTGAGGGTGCGCGGCAGATAGAGGAGAGTAAGTGGGACGCAGCCCAGTTAGCATAGGAAGCAGGTTTTGTTTTTATAAAACCTTTTCTTTTTCTGTTTCCTGTTTTCTCTTTTGTAATTTCAATTTATTTTCTGTTTTGAGTATTTTCAAAATACCAGAGGTTGTTGTAAACATTTTAAAATACTATGGGACCCATTATAACCATTTGGGTTCCATACTTTTGATCTTTTCGAAAATTCAAAACATCTTTTGAATTAATTCTAGAGAGAGAAGGAAATAGGTTTTAGGGTTTAACTTTATTTCTTTGCATGCATTTTTATGTCTTAGCAAAATAATGATGCTCATGAATGCACAAACAAACCCTAATTTAAGATTAGCTAAAACTGGGGCGTTACAGCTCTATTCCCCTTACGAGAATCTCGACCCGAGATTCCAAAGGTAGGAAGAGAGACAGAGAAATAGGGCCACTCTAAGGATAAGAGGGAAACACACTAACAACACACGGAGTATCTCATGGTCAACTCGTAAAAGGAGTGTTCAAAACAACTCTGAGATGACAAACATGAAACACATCAAGGTAAAGGAGGAAACAAGCAGAGAAGGTTTCAACTTGATAGATAACTGGTTCTGAAAAGGAAAGCGTACAATGGAAAGAACATGACTACAGACTTGGAAATACGAAACTCTACTGGGTGGCTTAAGTAGAGTTTCCAGGGATACAAAGATATAGATAACCAAGCTGTTGAATTACTTTTGATACAGAAGGATCACTCTTTCAACAGAAGGTTAAGACAGAAAGGTTGTTTTGTGGCGAGGACTCGCAAGAGTCACAAGGAACATGTAACAAGAGAAACTTCTGATTACTAAAATCATAGTCACTCTATTATCATGGTCGAGAAATGAAGGAAAGTCTTTATTCATTTAGGATTATCAAAATCTTTGCCAGAGATCATGATATCCTTTACACCACTAAGATGAATAGGTAAGAAGATTCCTGATGAGACGAGGAAAAAGAAACTTCATTCTCAGACTTCAATTACCCTGGCACAACAAGATGCTTGCCAACATAAAGGGTCTGGAGGATTGACCGAGAGACATTTAGCAACACTACTTTAAATGTTCTCCTTGATGTTCGAGAAGGCAGACATCAAGTAAAGGTCGGACTTTGGATACAAAGGAAACCATAAGGAAAACTCTTATAATTAACTCATAGAAAATGCCTCATGAAGAGTGGTCGTTATTTGCTGATTCAATAAAATATGACAATAGACCTTCTGATTAGTTGTGTCAACCATTACATCAATCTTGCCGAATTTTCAGAGAGACCCACGTCAATTCCTGGAAGAACACCAACCATTATTACTGCTTGAGATTCAGCTTTGATTAGATGAAATGATATTTCAGACTCAGCATGTCCGAATAGAAAGTTTGCAACATTTACCACGAAGGTAAAGTTACTGGATTCTCAAGACGTGGACTTCAGTGTCAAGCTCCAATAGACGGAGCTATTGCTAGACCCATGTATTAACAACTTGTCAAAGAACAATTGGTTATACACGAAGTACTTGCAACAAAAATCACTGTGTCCATAGAGAGAACAAAGATAACTCTACTCGAATCCACGACGACATATTTCAACAATTTCACGTGAATTGGAGAAGGTTACTTCCAACATCCAGAGCACATACTTCCAGATGACCCGAAGAAGGTTCTCAAGAAGTTTTCCAACATTAATGCCAAATGTTTCATATGAGTCTGTTCTACTATAGAGAAGATAAGGATATTGTCGATGGGCTCAACAACAAACTTATCGAGATACTCCAGAAAGATGGACTCATATGTTGTATGAACAAGGCAAAACTATTGGTCAGACCAACAGACATGAGGATGTACTCAAGTGAAAAATCATGAGTAGCAACATCGTCAAGATAGTCCTTGGAACTGAGTTTGATTTGACGATAAACCCAAATCAAATCAAAGGTGGGGGAGGATAACATATCCACGAAGGAAATATTATCTTTCTTCAGCACGAACAAAACTAGACATCCATTTAATATGAACTAAGTCAGATAGAACTTTTGTCTTACAACTCTCCAAGTTATTGTTTAAGCTCAACCAACCAGTTCACGGGTATCTAGCACGGATTCTTAGAGAAAGAAGCAGTTCAAAGAACTAGCTTGCTCAAAAACTAGACAAACACGGTCATGTGGAGACATGACGATACTTCTATTAGACATTTAGAATATCACAAACCACTGATATGTCACTTAGTTCAAGAGGAAACTTGCTTGGTAAGGCAAGAGACATAGTCTCGGAGCTTCGGCATGAGCCTAACTCTTTGACCGGGGAAAGTGTACCAGAATAGCGGACTTGGTAGCATAATCATCCTTTGCTTAGTGATAGGGTTAACCATCATGCTAAGGATGACACAAATGTCCTTAGAGTTCAAAGCAACAATGATTTCTAAGAATCTCAGATGGCCACATTATTACGCACACGCATCATTCTCGAACACAAAAGCTCGAAGGAAGGGTGGGTAAATATGTGTAAGAGCATCACTTTATTAAGAGGGTTATGGAACAACACAACCTCTTAGTATAGAAGAGTGTGATACTCTAAGATAGAACAGATAGAAGCTAATAATGCCTCTTGATCTACGGATTACAACACTTTGACCTGGTCCTAGATATGACAAGGTACCGGAGTTTGTTTCTCCTGACATCTCGAAATGGTTTGTCATGACGGACCACAAGAGTATCTTGCATCAGAAAACACCAATGCGCATTACTAGTTGGCTACCAATTGATAGACAAAGGTCGGAAACAAAAAGGGAAAAAGGAACATGCTCAGGATAAAATCCTGAGATGTGGATGCATAGGTTATGAATCTTCCGAAAACCAATGCATAGAAGGTAAGGTGTGGCAAAGTCACGAGTATAGATACGAGACTCACGAGGAGTACTCTTGTCGTGATCTATTTGGTTCCATCAAAGAACATCTGTCATAACTAGTGGTAGGGGAAGTCCTTAATTGTCACAATTCAATCGCAACAATAACCATAAGCTCGAAGGCTAGAATTGTAGTACTAGCCATCCCGAGGTAATGTGTAAACATTAACGACAGGGAACAATGGAATGGATCTTGGATTAAAGATCAGCTTCATGTACAAGATTCATAACACTAGAATCCAGCACAATCTGGGATCTTCGGTTCAAGTCCAAGGGTTAAAACCTGAGAAAGAAGTAATTACTACTTGGGTGACATAGCATACACTACAAGATAGTAATCATGAGGTAGCTTCCAAGAGAAGAAAGAACTTCTGAAGTACCCAAGTAAACAAAAGGGAGGCACACGAGGTGAAAGGAAACCTTGAAGCCTAGAACAGAACACTATGGATCCTACAATATAATATTGTAGATTCCAAAAGATAGAGAGATCATGAGGGAAAGGAATCACTCAGCTGAAACAGGGCGAAGGAAAACAAGGAATTCACAACACACACTGTTCTAGAGAACTCAACACTAGGTCAACTGGTTGAGAAACGACATGCTTGGAAGGCACCTAAGATTTGAAAGACTAGAAGAGGTATCAAAACTTTTTCCAAATCCAAAACAACATAAGATGTCCTAGAGTTAGAGCGATACCAGATAAGGAGAAAAGAAGCATACAAGAGTTTTCGCAGATAATTTTCATCTTTTAAATAGTTTTCTCAAATACTAGACTCAACATCGACCAATAGCAAGGTTTTCCTACGGTCGGTACTGCTCTGATACCAAAAACTATGACACCCCCGGGATCAGGGTTAAACAAATCCAGACCTTTAGCCTGACATAAGCTTAACCTAGAGCTCAAGGATATCCAATGAGAAATCGGTAACACAACAGTAACCCTGTGATACAAAAATTATTACAGCAAGCTCATAACTGAGTGAAGAACCAAAATATTACAAGCAGAGGTCACTGACCACAAACATCAAACAACGGAAGGCAAATTATGCTAATAAGTATAGCAAACTTAACAAATGGCCTAAGAGGACTGAAGCATAATGATGACGTCCCAGCCCATAGATTCCAGGCTGCCGGGAACCCCAAGCTACTCGTCGGTGTCGATGTCGTACCAAACTCATCTTTAGGGGAACACTTACTTTGGAAGTATCAACAAAGCAAGGGTGAGTACAGGGTATACTCTGCAAGACTTATGGCTGGTGGGGTTATTTTGCATAAAGCCATCTTTGTTTGTAAAACAAGAGGGAGAAGGAGCTCGTCTACTCAGAATATTTTAAAAGGGGGTAAGAGAGTGACATCTCCGAAGAATTGATCATCGTCTTGATATCCACCAAAGTCATCCTCATATCACAACTAGGATCACCCCCTCGTACCCATGAGCAAGCATCCTTAACAAAACCTTAGTTGCCAAGTTTTATGATAAGGTTAAAGTTCTCTATGATCTCACGTTCATTCCCAAGTTGTCCATAATCATGGACACGGCTTTTCGAAAAGATTTAACCCTGTAGGGGTGTAAAACTTTGCCCACACATACCAACCAACTCTTAATGACACATGATTAGCCCTCTTCCTTGGAAGGCCGGCGGAGGGTGGTTGGACATGACCTTTACCTTGCTTTTGCCGAGACCATGAGTCACGCCCTAAGGATGGTTCCGCCGTAATGGGTCAAATCCTGAAGTCGGTCCCTAGAGATGTGGGCGGGGTTGGTTTACCAGGGGCTCCATCGACCCCAAGCAACCCCGGCCACGCTTACCTACCTGTTATGATGCACCTTCACCCGCCATATCTTTCAAAACATTTTCTATGCATATGTCGAATGGAACGCCCGAACTATGTGACTCATGGAATCTACTAGGCTAGTTACTCGTGAGGTTTTCCAGGCCCCGTGTGGCTATACGCTCGTCTTGGTTCTGAGGGCAAGAACTCGGGTCCTAATGGTAGCGAGCATGGGACTAAGAAAACCACATCCCACCGTGGCCTCCCATACAAACCTTTACCACTGATCTTACCTCCTCAGTATACCTCGTTCTCCTGTCATACTAGATTCTCTGCAAAGGGTACATCATCTGGATGAACCAGCACTGATAGCTAAGCATGGCTAAGCAAGACATAGATATAGCTCTAGCAGTGCACAAAAGCCAAACCTAGTTATGCTAGGAGAAGTGGATCAGGTAATATAAGCTCAAGGGAGTAATGCAATAGATAGGATACTCTATCTATCGATAAAAGACCATAGTAGAATCGTATGCAACATGGCAAGAATGAAATACTTTCGAAGCCATAGGATTGTATCATGGTAGGGCTTTGCTTGCCTTGTTTGTTGATACCTAGATATAGATCTTCGGAAGCCTTGTACTTGAATTGATTACAGTTGGTCAAGTATTGTTCGTCGGTCTTTGATGGTGTTGATCTCGGTCTTCAATCTTGAGCTCGATATCGTATTCTACCGGAAAGAACCAAACATCGGAAAGAAAGGGAAACAATCAACACATGGCATAGATGCAATGCTCAAGCAAGGATGATGATATGACAAGTTAAATAGATCTTAAATGAAACCCTAGGGCATGCTTGATCATTTTAAACAGGGTCCGAAGGGTACAAACCCTAGAACAGGGGAACCCCGGAACACCTATGAGGGGTTGATTTAGTTCTCTAATTAAACTTGTCATTTAAGTTGCTTAACAATGCATGATTACAGTTTAAACAGATAGATCTTCTTTTTCTAAAAATTTTGATATATTATACATATTTTTCGGACTTATCAATAATTACTTATTGAATTTATAAGATTTATCTTTTTTCTAGAATTAAACTAGAATATTGCATCAGCATTGCGTCAGCACAGGTAGTAAAAAAAATTTACACCGGGGCTAGGCATAGCCATAGTGGGTGACAGAAGGGCCCCAGGCCACCTCAGCTACCACGTGCGCAGAGGCGGAACCCAGCTGGGTTTGACTGGGCTGACCCGCGCGGCGACGCACGGGTGAAGTCACCGTGATGTCACGCCGGCGGGGCTCTCAGGCCAGTGATGGTGGTGGTGATAGAGGGCAAGTGGGGACGCGTGGAGGGGTGCGTTCAACGCGGCTCGCCGAGGCGAACCAGAGAGTAGCGGCTCCGCTGGTTAAAGGTCGCCGGAGCAAGGAAAACGACAGCGGCCGACGGCGGCGATTATAGGTGATCGACGGGAAGGCGAGCCAGAGGGAGAGGAAGGGAGCACAGGGGTTCTGGAGCACTGGATGCTCACCATGGTTGCAGTGGTGGCGTCGGTGAAGACCATGGAGGTCGGTGATGGCTGGAATCGACGTCGGAGAGCAGTCGCCAGAGTCGGGGAAGGAGGGTACAATTGGGATGCCTCGGAGCATGCCGGCTCACGCGAGTGGGGAATAATGAACGAGTCAAGCTAGGCAGTCGTGGTGGTGGTCTCAAAACGGCGAGAAGAGGCCGGAAACGGCGGCGTGATGCGGCGGCCGTCAGCTAGGATTCGGGAGCTCACGCGGAAGAGAGGGCAGAAGCGCGAGAGAGGGAAATGAGAGGATAAGGAGGGAGAGGGCAGCGCGGAGGTCTTATCCTTCACCTCCAGGCGGCGGCAGGGATCTTGACACCGGCGAGTGGCGGTGCTGCCGACACGCAGCAGCTTCAGGCGCGACGCGAGGTGGACGACGATGATTACCTGGACAAAGCGGTAAGCTGGGCCTGGGCCAAAGTTGGGCCGCGGTGGGCTGGCTACTGGGTTGCTGGCTGCTGCTCATGGCCGAGGGTGCGTGGAAGATAGAGGAGAGTAAGTGGGACGCAGCCCAGTTAGCATAGGAAGCAGGTTTTGTTTTTATAAAACCTTTTCTTTTTCTGTTTCATGTTTTCTCTTTTGTAATTTCAATTTATTTTCTTTTTGAGTATTTTCAAAATACCAGAGGTTGTTGTAAACATTTTAAAATACTATGGGACCCATTATAACCATTTGGGTTCCATACTTTTGATCTTTTCGGAAATTCAAAACATCTTTTGAATTAATTCTAGGGAGAGAAGGAAATAGGTTTTAGGGTTTAACTTTATTTCTTTGCATGCATTTTTATGTCTTAGCAAAATAATGATGCTCATGAATGCACAAACAAACCCTAATTTAAGATTAGCTAAAACTGGGGCGTTACATTTTCCTTAAAAAGTTCAGAAGGTATACCTTTTTCTTTCATTGTTTTGCGTACTTCAGGCATAAGATCATGAGTTATACGAAGTAACCCTTTTTCCAGCTTAGTACCGAAATCAGGATTATATATATAATCATTCTTAGCCCTAGTAGACATTAATTCCAAACATGCTTTAATAGTTAAATTATTTATCGATCCTCCTGCTGAGAAGTCAAGCAACTCTCTGCATTGAGTATTAAGACCATGATAAAATAAATGGCAAATAGTTGCTTCAGAATAGCCATGATTAGGAATACTATTGATCATTCCAAAGAATCTATCCCAGGCTTGTGGGTAGTTCTCTCCCACGTTCTGACTAAAGTTTTCTATATTCTTTCTAATTTCAGTTACCTTTTTAAAAGGATTAAATCTGTTTATGAATTTAACAATGCAGTTTTCCCAACATTTAATGTAATGATGAGGGAGAGAATATAACCAGTCTAGAGCCTTACCTTTAAGAGACCAACGAAATAATTTTAGACGAGAGAAGTCTCTTGGTAAACCTTTTGGTCCAAGTGATGTTATGACATTGTTGAACTCTCTAAGATGTCTTCCTGGGTCTTCATCTTCCCTTCCACTAAAAGCTTTTTCCTGTAAAATTTTAATAATCCCACCATCAAGTCGATATTCTCTAACTCCAGGGTTAGGAAATTCTATTGGTTGTTTAAGAAAATCAGAACTTGGAGCACTGTATTCTGTGAGAGTTTTCTCGGGTTTCTTGGGAGTTGTCCTGTGAATGGACATGATTTCCATAAACTCACTCGGGTTTTCAACTTCAACCTTATTTGATCTTAAAAGTGTTTCAATAATTTCCTCGCGCCTTTGAATAGGCACGCACTCAATATAATATGATAAATAGGTCCTACCTAAGCGTGTAGACCCTTTGTATCCTAGGGAGACGATTTTGTAGTAGTAACACCTGAAATGTCAAGAGACAAACACTTACTGCTTAGCTACCCGGCAATAGCGCCAGAAAATAGCTTGATGTCTGCAAGTGCACAAACTGTTTGTAGCTAGTTTCGAAGTATAGATATCGATCCCACAGGGAGGCAAAGGTAAGTGTTTATGAATGAAGTCTCAGTCACACTCAAAGTTGTCACAAGTCTTCGAGTGAATTGACTGCAAGTGTGGGAATAAGAATGAAATTTGGATTAAACTGGATGTATTTAAATAAAACTAAAATGTAAACTTCAAGAATAAAAAGCATAAAAGTAAAGAACGATTTGATTGTTTGTTGTTTTCTGTAGATGACAAAGAAGACGCGGGGAGATACAGTTCATGGTGATAGTGACTGTGTCAGGTGGACAAATGATAAGTGTAACAATTATAATCTTATAAGTATGTGTGTAGGCGAGCAACCCATAATTAGCCGGAACTCCTCTTGGTAGATTTCATCCCAACTTTAATAATCCTATTAGTCTATTACCAAAACCATGGTCAGTCACTAGACTATTAAGATCCTTCAGGTTGCTTAGCAATTAAGCTCCTTGGATTGGGCTAATAATGAAATAAGCAAAGTGGTTCCTCACGATCCTCGAGTCAAACTAGTTTCCCATTGATATACCTGTGTCATTCGGGGGTCGCTAGTCTGCTAGCGAACAAGATTCTATCTATGTAGAACAAAGCATCATGTTGTCTGGGCCCTTAATTGGACAACAAGCATTAGGCATCCCACAGATAGTCAAGCACACATAATATAGTAATTAAAATCAACCACAAACTAATGGAAAAATATATGGAGGCACATCACATCTCACCAATCCCTTACATCTCCCACGCCGAAGGAACTTACTCACACATGAGAGGAGAAAGCATCATCGATATAATTGAATAAAGGGAGTTCTTGTCGATATTACCATGGAGATCCACAATAAGAATAGAAAAGTAATCCAACACAATTCAAGATAGGAAGAAACAATATCAAACCCTAATCTTGCAAAGTGATGATGTCTCTCTCTCTCTCAAGTACAAGTAATGGCTATGAGGGTGTGATGGCTAGGAGGTCGAAGATCATGGAGCGAGATGAAAAATGTCTTCCCGTTCTTCTCTGGATCTCTTCTTTCTCCCTTCTGGATGGGATGGCAGCTGGTGTGTTATGATTTCGCGTCCGAACTCTTCATGAAAGTTGTCCCTTTTGACAAGACGGAGGCGGCGGCAACTATACGGCGGGAACTATATGGCCGGAAAAATATTCTAGCCGTATAGTTACTCGTTAAAGCTTCTGTATTCATCCCTTACTTGCTTCCAAAAGGAGACTTTCTTGTTTTTGCCTGAATATTGTGTTTCTCATGTTAAAACATTATGTTGATGTTCAGAACCTGAAACACACATTAAAAACCAAATTTTCTTTGCTACCGAAGTATTAGCGTTAGGTAAAGCTAGAAAACGATCAAATCTAGAAGAAAATCATCAAAATTATGTCAAATCTCACAGCTATCAGCTATCTATCCCAAAAAACCACCTTGAGACAGGTAAAAAGAAAACCTAACAAGGACATACATTTGCCTTGCACATCTCGCTTGATCTTGATGACAACGCTTCAAGCTCTATTAAATATTAAATGCTTCACTTGACCAAAGTTGCTTCGTGAAGACTAAAATTTTTCTCCCCTTACACTACTATGGGATAGCTTCATTAAGGAAAATCATAACATGTCCATTATCACCCAAATGGATGGAAAGATTCAAGCATATGATCTCCTTAAGATGCTTATCTTGAACTTGCCCTTCTCAACCTTGATGACGATCATCGCTTGATTCCATCCTCTCACGGACATACCACAGGATCCCATGATGTACATTCTTTATGCTTCATGTGTTGACCAACTTGAATCCAATCTCCACTCTTTGTATTGGTCAACCATTATATTCTCATGTCTATATCTCAAATCTTGAGGTACATAAAGAACTCTTCATTTGATTGCATGCTCTAAATCTTAGTCAACCATAGCTCAACATGAAACTATCGTGACGACGACTTAGAGACATACCTTGAATTCTTCTTTTGGGATCAAACTCTCGAGATCTTGATCATCCTTTGCTTAACACATAATCTAGGGAAAGGATAATTGAGTTCCACACAAGAAATCCATCTTCATTTCTTCTTGTTGATCGTATCATATTCTTCTCTTTAAATCGATGATCTTAACACCAACTAGACTCCTCTCTGCACCCACTGGGGCATGACTGGTAGCCAAAACGCTCACGGTTTATGATGTTTGATGACAAATCATTGCAAGCATTTTGTAGGAGAACTTTTGTCTATAGCATAGATAGACAATAGCATACATAACAAAATAGAAATATAGGGTACGCGAGCATAGGAATGTAGCGTATATGTGGAGTCTGGAATAACGCGTGATATGGACGTGGAGAATAGTTTCTCTGTAGCGGGAATTTATATGTGCCAATACGAGTCCATGATAGCACCGACTATCCTCTCCCCATGTAGGACGCCGGACTGACATTGATGACGGGCAAGTGATCTGGCAGACGATACCGAGAGAAAAGATGATATGACGACAGAACTCGTAGGAAGGAGATGTATATAACTCTGCGCCTCCGGGGATGTGGCTGGTAGCCAAAATGCTCACGGTGTATGACTTTTGATGATGACTTGTTGCGAGCATTTTGGAGGAGAACTTTTATCCATGGCGTAGATAGACAATAGCGTATATAATAGAATAGAAATATAGGATACACGAGCATGGTTTCGGTATGTTTGCAAGAGCCTTGTACTCATACAAATTTTTCCATGAAGACAAATAGACAACAAAAAGCGTAGGTAAAATTAAGCATAACTTTCTCAAAGAGATACGTGAGAGCATTAATTACGTAGTAAGGTTGCAGGATTTGGAGTGCCGCGTAGACGGTGATACCGTATTGCTCAGTTGTTGTTTAGAAGGGCAGAGACCGCAATCACTGACCATACTTTCCCAAAACATCTTGTCATTCGACAATGCCAATGCAACGAGCTTCTAAAAATGTTCGAAGCTCAAGTACTCTAGAGAGCGGCATAGAAGAAGAGACATGGTTCAACACGACGACATAGTAGCCCGTCTACAAAAAGTTATCGGTGCATAGCTCATAAAAATATATAAGCCGCTCGACGTTCTTAGATAGGAGAACAACATTTATACTATGCAGCCGCCTTTTATTTGCAAAGAGAGCAAAGAGAACAATGTTTTGTACATAAACGTTACTATTTACAAATGCTGCGATTCTAAATGTGTTCACATGTTTCTTACACGGTTTTGTGGATTGGAATCCTAGATGACTAATAGCTACCTAAGACTCGAATAAACTATAGCTTTATGTCTTTGAGTTGTATTCCTTGTCTTTGAGTCTCGTGACTTTTAGACGACCATTTTGCTCACTTTAAAACAACCTGAATATGCAGAGAGAAAATGCCGTTAGATATAACAACGGTAAGAGCATAGTTGCATACCAAGATAGCAGCATGTTAGCACGATGATACGCACGCGCAATGCACCGAGAAGCAAGAAAAATCGAGACAAAGATACGAACTTTAAAATCCAAGTGAAAATCTATAAAACAAAAGCAAGAAATAGATCACAAAAGCACGAAAAAAGTCGACAAAAAAGTACTGTGCACAGAATAAACATGTGTAGACCTCGACGGTCGGGCACACATCCAATCTGTCTAGCGCTACGCTCGAAGCACGTTTGTCATTTTGGGCATAAGCACGCGTAGACCTCGACGGTCATGTGCGCGTCCAATATGTCTAGTGCCAATCACGTTTGCCGTTTCTGGCATACATCGCTGGAAACACGAAAGCGGATGACAATGCACCGAAACGCTGGCTGTTTTCTGTATTGGACTAAAAACAAACTACGTTGCCGCAGTATCCCGCTAGCAACAAAAGATGACCTATTGCTACACGATCCGTTTCTCGTGTAAACCTACAACTATTCTACGAAATGAAATGCAGTCTTTCACTTCTGCCGCCACTCAGCCTAAAATAAACCACACCACCACACCATACCACCGAATGTGTCAGATACAGCGAAGCCGTCAGTCGGGTGGTATGGTGATGTTCATTCTAGGAAGATGAGTTGTGGAAGCTAAGACGCACAGAGGTAAGGGGAACGCTAATGGGATAAGTGCAAGAAGGAAGAAGGCACTGTGTTTTATAGGCCAAGTGTCTGGCCAACAACAAAGGATAACACTGCCAGTAGGGAGACGCCGCACGTGCAAGCCGCAAGAACTAGCAAACATCTATAGCCTATGGTACCTTCGATCCGGATTTACGGATACAGTATAGTAGCTTTTCCCTAATAGACCTAGGTTTAATCGAACCTTGGGAAGCAATGCTAAAAGAAAATTAATAAGGCACGTCTACAAGACTTGTTTCTTCGTTTTACCTTTGTTCACATAATCTTTCTAGTTTATTTTGGATCGTGGGTTGTTCCAATGGATGGAGATAGGCCAGGGTTGAAGATTCACCTATAGCTGCACATCTTATGGGATAAATATAATAATACGCATATACATGTGTAATGATTTAATATAGATAAAATTTGTGGTCAGCACATCTCGATATACTAGAGCCCCTGCGAGTCACATGCATAGCAATAGTCTTTTGATCCAACCATTGCAACCGCGAAACACCACGCTACAACAATTATTAAGTGAAAACACATATCAAAGCCTTATGAAGTGATGTTGCTGTTGTTCCCAAATGGATCGCTAAATGAAGATCGTACTCTCCTTTATGTCACTAGGTTTTCTACTAGATCATCTCTCACCAAGTATCTCACCTCAAGCCTTTATCAATCTCTGAGATCTTCGGTACCTACAAGTCCATAGATCGAGACAAGATACACAGAAACAAAGATACAAGTCTCTATTCAATCAATACACAGGACTCCCATGGATTAGATGCACATAATCACTACGAGGTTTTACCCCAACCCGTAGCCCCTGAGGACTACTCACTCATATTAATAAGATCAAGGATAGAAAACATTATGCAAAATACTTAGATTAAAATAAAATGTTCTTACAATGGTCGCTGAATCACAAGGAGATCTCAAGTACAAGCTAATGGCTATGGCTATGGCTATGGAGAGGATGGAGGGTGGAGAGGATGAACTATGGTGGTGGATCTCCTTTGGTGATGTTGTGATGCAATCTGAAAATGGCGGCCTTTTGCGCGACGGTTGAGACCTTGAAATATATAGGCGCCTTCACGAAAGTCGTAGGGTTTGACGAGACAAAGTCAACACAACCTGGTACGAGCGGGCCGTACGACAGGACCTTACCTGTACTAGTGGTCGTTATGGCCTCTATTGACTGGTGGTGGCACCAGTATTGCTTGGTCATGTGGACTTCCTCAAAATATTCATTAATGGCTCTTGATTTCGTCTTAAAAGCATGATTTCCTACACAACACAATTCAAAACAAAGGATTGCACACCTTTGCAATAATTAGTCATTAGTAGCAAGGCTAGAGAGATTCTTGGTAATTACTCGACTAAAAATGAAGTTTAAATGCGGAGAAAGATGGCTATTTTCATAGCCATCAACTTCCCAAGCTCAAACCTTGATCATCCTCGACTAAGAAAACAACAAAACCATAAAGAACTTAGCGTTTAAATTGAAATGACGAAAGTATGAATTCACTTACGGTTGGTAGTCATATGTGTCCAGCAATTCTGCCATTTGAAAAGCTCATCAAAGTTAGAGAGATGCTAAGAATACTATACGAACTTTAATAACTCAAAGCAATCAAAGTAGAGTTTAATATAAGTATGAATAACTACAAGTGTAACAATCAATCCAATTCCTCTAGTTAACTCTCAGCCTGCCAAGGAACACTCGAATATTTTATAATAGAAGAGTTAAGTAAGAGAGATCATGTCCTAAGTAGCATAACAATCAAGTGTCTTATTTACACCCACATCAGTAAATCAAGACTATCAAAACACTACTATTCCAATCATTGCCTTTCAACAAAATTCATAGAGTAGTAACAAGACCATGACAAAGACTGGTTAGTGTGGATCTTTATTTTTCATGAGTAATTCTCAACAAGGATCATTGAGTGGTTCTTTTAATAATTGTTTGCACAACGTTCAAGAGTGCCAATACTTTTTCCCATTATGGTGACAAGTGCCACCCATGTCGTCAACTCATAGCCAAAATCAGGGGTTGTAGCATTGATCGTTCGTAGGCTAGCAGAGTTGTTGGCATGTAAATGTGTGCATAAAAAACATATAATTTTTTTAAATAGTATCACAATTTGATCCACAAGGTTAGATTTGGCATGAATCACAATTACCATTAGACTTTATTTCAATCAAACGACTCCTTTCAAGAGTGTCGTCAAGTCTATCAAAACATATATGGGGTTAAGTATTTTCAAAGGTATACTTTTAAGACAATCACTCATCAAACAAGTCATAAATTTGAGAATTTTCCTTGTTGTACTTGTTTGGAAATATTATTTCCAAGGAAAGACTCAGTTAACTACAAAAACTAGAGAAAAAGCTTCTACGACTACATACTCATGAAAATAAAAAGTTTTACTCTATCTATTTTGAATTACTCCCACTAGCATAGCATCTTAGTAAACCAACTAGCTAAGATAAACATTTCAAACTTCTAAAGTGGGAGACATAGGACATACCTATCATGAGTGACTTTATAATTATCTTCCTTATGGAGATGTGCTCCTTCAAAACTCAAGTCAAGATCACTCTCATAATAATATTGAAGCAAAGAGGCAATAGGCAAATCCACTTTGGCAAAAATGGATAAAAGGAAAATTCTTTTTATATTTTTTAGGATGGGGATTAAAGAATAGAAAAACTTGCGACTAAGCAAATAAAAACAAACAAACAAACGAACGAAAAACGAAAGAAACAACAAAGTGTTGGAATAAAATGACACGAGTGTTTCAAAGCTCACTTGGAGTTGAAGTACAACCATCATTACACAAATATAAATGATAGGGGACACAATCCCAAATCAGGCTTTTGCAAGCCCTTTTGTTGCTCATTGTGGTGGTGGTGCAAAATCTCCCAAGTTCTATTGTCTGCTCCAAATGTATCTACTTTCCTGAACACTTTTGTTATTGTTTCTTCTCTAATTTGTGTGATTTGGATACAACTAATGCGAACTAACGTTGTTTTCAGCAGAATTTCTTTGGTGTCTCGTTTTTGTGCAGGAAATCAACTTTCAGGAAAAAATTCAGAAAATATCACAAAACTCCTATTTTACCAGAAGACTCACGGAGCCAGAAGACGAGACAGAGAGGGGCCATGAGGGGCCCACACCACCTGGTGGCGCGGGCCAGGCCAGGCCGCACTAGGGGGTGGTGTGGCCGCCTCGGACTCCGCCTCGACCTCTCCTTTCGCCTATATAAGCCCTCTGACCTAAAAACAAAGGGGGGTTTGACGTTTTTCCAGAGAGAGTTCCGTTGCGCCGCCACCACCAGAAACCGTGATTTGGAACCAGAAACTCCGTTCTGGCACCCTGCCTGGACGGGGAATTGGAGGATATCATCGCCATCATCATCACCAACGCCTCTCCATCAACCATACATGATTCCCCCATCCATGAGTGAGTAATCCCCCGCAGTAGGCTATGGGGATGGTAGGGATTGGATGAGATTGTTCATGTAATTGCATCATATTGTTAGGGCATGGTGCCTGGTATCTATTCTTAGTGCTTTTTGACATTGTTGCAACTTTTTATGCTCAATGCTTTTCACTAGGGCCCGAGTGCCATGATTTCAGATCTGAACATGTTATTGATTCATGATGATAGTATTGTTTATGATCTTACCTGCAAGTTGTATCCACATATTATTGTCCGGAACCCGAGGCCACGAAGTGACAGAAATCGGGATAACTAGAGGGGATGGCTATGATATGAGGATCACGTGTGTTCATGGAGTGTTAATGCTTTGCTCCAGTGCTCTATTAAAAGGAGCATCTTAATTGCCAGTAGATTCCCTTGAGGCCCTGCTCCAACGGGCTGGCAAGACAAAAGATGTTTTGCAAGTTGTCATTATGAGCACGTACGACTATATATGGAACACATGTCTATGATTATTTAGTACTTGGATGATTTATCTTATTTATCTGTAGATGCCCTATATCTTGATTATTACATGAATTGTCTTGTCCATGCAACACCCATCCATCCCTATGCCTACCGCATTTTAATCCTACTGTTTACTGCAATTGTTATTACTATCTTCATTTTACTACTACTATTACTTTGCTATTGCCACTACAAAACTGTTGCTACTGATAAACTACTGCGAGCAAGATTTTTTCTAGGTGTAGCGAAATTGACAACTTAGTTGTTAAGGCTTATAAATATTCTTTGTCTCTCCTTGTGTCGAATCAATAAATTGGGTCATCAATACTATTTTCTGGCACCGTTGCCAGGGAGCATAGCTCTATTTATAAAGTTCACTTGGAATCATTATTGTTCGCTGCTATCTATTCATCATGGGTAAAACTCGTGATGGAAAAGTTCCTATATTACCATCCACTACAAGGAGAGGTACAATTATGAACACCGTTGTTGCTCTTGATTCACCATCTGTGATGACTAAGCTCCTTACACCACCACCACATATACATGCTACACGTACTGCTACTTCTGCTGAATCTGAAATTGCTTCTGATACTTATGATGCTACTTCTACTATTCTTGATAAGAGTGGTTCATTAGCTCCTTTCCTAGATGCTACAATTGCTAGAACTATAGTTGGAAATACTGAAACTCCTAATGAAGATACTGCTACACCTGTTAGTTCACCTGAGTCTAGAGAAAGCTATGATCTTGATGATGGTTATATTGAAATGACTGATGAATTTATTGAAGAATGTCGAAACACTCATGATGCAGGTGCTATTAAGAGTCTTCTTGAGAGACGTACTGTTAGACCTAAATTATCTCCTAATGCTAAGTTTGCTACATCTCCCATAAACATTAAAGTTAATGATTATGATTTCTCTCTTGATTTATCTTACATAACCGTTGTTGAGAAAGAACCTTTTTGTGGGACTTAAAATGAAAGTGATGTAGCACATATGACTGAGATGTCTACCATGAGTGTCTTATTTTCTGATGATATTAAGATGCGCACCTACTTTGTTGCTAAAATTTTCCCTTTTTCACTAAAAGGAGAAGCTAAAGCTTGGTTTAATAATTTACCTCCTGGATCTATTGATATCTCTGATTGCTTGATTGATATCTTCTTTCATAAATATTTCCCTCCTAGTGCTCGACATGCCATTTTGCAGGAACTTTTTGATTTTAAACAGGGAGAAGAGGAGAAATTGCCTGAATCATGGGCAAGGTTTTGTGCTTTAATTCACGCACATCATGGATGTCCATTATCTAAAAATGAGCTCCTTGATATGTATTATAATGGACTTACTGATGAATCTAGCACAAACCTGGATAGTTTTGTTGATTGTGTTTTCAAGAAAAGAACTCCCGAAGAAGCTGAGGAATTAATGGCTAAAATAAGCAAGAATTATGATGACTAAACACCTGAGTCAACTACACCTGAGCCAATTGTTCCTGGGCCAACACCAACACCAAAGAAGAGGGGAGTGATTGAACTAAATGATAAAGTGATGAAGGAAGCTAATAAATGTCTCAAGGAGAAGGGTATTGAATCTAAATATGTGAAGAATTTACCTCTTATAGAAGAATTATGCAAGCCAATCTCCCACTCATCCACTATTGAGGTACACTCTCTCCAACATTTTTGATGAAGGTGATATTCCTTATTCTAAATCTCCTTATCAATGCTTAGAAGAATTTGATATCTTTGTTGTTAAGCAAGATAATTTCAATAAGAGAGTGCATAATCATTTAATGGAAAACTCTAGAGCTATTAATGAGTTAAAAGATATTGTGGAAAGAACCTCAAATTATGTTAAAATGCTTGTTAAACACTTCCAAATGGTTCAAACTCAAATTGATCAGCTTACTAAAGTACAAAAAGATTTGTTAGTTAATGCTTCTAAATAAAAACATGCATATGAAATTAGAACCAGGAGTGGTGCTTCCACTCAGGATCCTCTATATAATGAGGGACATCCTAAAAGAATTGAGCAGGATTCTCAATGTTGGGGGGATACCCCCGGGTAGGGTCATACCGGGGTATAAAGGCCGAGTTATCTGAGGTACAGCACGGTCAAAGCAAGTGCTGGCCGGGTCACCCTAAGGCAGGCTGACTTACGGAGTAACCCGACCCATGGGGCAGCTCTTTAACATTAACCCGGCCGGCATAAAATATATGCCGGTCATGTTTGTCTATTTGTCACGCATGTACCCTCGTAGCCGGTTAGCCACGTGCTAACCGGACTACCACTTGGCTTCCAAGAGAAGGAAGGAATCTTCCGCTGGTTAAAAGGTGGCTTTGGCTAGCTGTAGCGTGAGCAAAGCAAAGCAGAGGGAAGGACCAGCGGGGCAGGGCGACCAAGGTGACGCGGGCTGTGTCGGCTGACGTAGCCCGTGTCTGGTGACGCTTAAAGCCAAGGATTACGAAGTGGGTTACGTTCAAAGTCTGGACGAGCCATTAAAGAGAATAAACAAGCATCTATCTTTAGTCGAGGGGCATATTCGGGGAATATGCTGCCACGTGTGCCATAACATTGTAACCCGGGCTCCCCTATATAAGGAGCACCGGGGCCTCCAAAGAGGGGGATCGATCATTTTCTCTGTCTAGGGTAGAACTCTAGAGCTAGGTTGTGCGAAGTAAGAGACATAGTCTCCTTCTCACCAATATCTTGAGGAGCACCTGTAAACACCATTGATAGAGGAAATACAAGAACTTCTGTGTGTGGAATCACCACGGTTTCCCTCCCTGGATTCCCCTAGCACTCATTGGCCCCATCTTTAGCCTATCCATGGCATCTATCGTGCCACCACCACGACAGTTGGCGCCCACCATGGGGCTAGCAGTGCTAGCAGGGGTGAAAATGCGGACGGGAAGCATCTCCAACACCAGCGAGCGTGTCGTCTCTGGCCTGGTTCAGTGCTTCAGAGCGCTGGACAACGTCAGCGACATCGCAGGGAGCTTCGGCAGGCGTCCCCCTCCACGCAACAGCGTCTTCGTCAAACTTGGGACGCACAAGATCTACGTCGGCGTGGACGAGTCCTGCGTTCATCCGCGGCACGTCTTCGAGGGAGGCGAACCACCTCTCAGCGCAGCTCGTGGAGTGCGTTTCACTCGCCCCGCTAGTAGCGTGGAGGTCATGATGGCCGCACTAGATGCGAGAGCAAGCAAGGACCCGGCGCTAGAGCCAAAAGTCACCCCAAAATAGGCAAGATCTAGGTTTCCTCCACTAGAAAGGCCAGAGAATGTGCTCCAGCAAGCAATAGATAGCCTAGCAATGCCAATAGCTCTTGTGGTAGATCTGGCTCAGGCACAGGCTGAGCTGGAGGAAACTAGGCAGAAAATATTAGCTGACGCAAAGAAAGTATCCGAGTTACAGCAGTCCTTGAACATTACTGATACGCCCAAAACGTATCTACTTTCCCGAACACTTTTGCTATCGTTTCTCCTCTAAACTTGTGTGATTTGGATGCAACTAACGCGGACTGATGCTGTTTTCAGCAGAATTGCCCTGGTGTCTACTTTTTATGTAGAAAATCAACTATCAGGAAAAATCCCGGAAAATATGCCAAAAATCCTATTTCACCAGAAGACTCCCGGAGCCAGAATACGAGACGGAGGGGGGCTGGGCCCAGGCCACACCACCTGGCCGTGCGGGCTAGCCCAGGCCGCGCCAGGGGGTGGTCTGGCCGCCCCAGACTCCCCTCGGTCTCCCTCTTCACCTATAAGTTTCCTTCTGACCTAAAAACTCAGGGGGGGTCGACGTTTTTCTAGAAGGAGTTCCGCTCTGCCGCCACCACCAGATTCCACGAAATAGCACCAAAAACTCCGTTCTGGCACTCTGCCGGGACGGGGAATTGGAGGAGATCATCGCCATCATCATCACCATCGCTTCTCCATCGACCATCCATGTTTCCCCCATCTATGAGTGAGTAATCCCCGATGTAGGCTATGGGTATGGTAGGGATTGGATGAGATCGTTCATGTAATGGCATCAGATTATTAGGGCATGGTGCCTAGTATCTTTTATTAGTGCTTTATGACTTTGTTGTGACTTGTTATGCTTAATGCTTGTCACTAGGGTCCGAGTGCCATGATTTTAGATCTGAACATGTTATTGATTCATTATGATAGTATTGTTTTTGGTCTTATCTACAAGTTGTATACACACGTTGTTGTCCGGAACCAATGGCCCTGAAGTGACAGAAATCAGGATAACCGGAGGGAATGGCTTTGATGTGAGGATCACATGTGTTCACGGAGTGTTAATGCTTTGCTCTGGTGCTCTATTAAAAGGAGCACCTTATTTTCCAATAGGTCCCTTGAGGCCCTGCTGCAAACGGGCTGGCAGGACAAAAGATGTTGTGCAAGTTCTCATTGCAAGCATGTATGACTATATATGGAACGCATGCCTAGGATTATCTAGTACTTGGAAGTTTTATCTTATTTATCTGCAATTGCCCTATGTTCTGATTGCTATGTGAATTGTCTTGTCCATGCAACGCCCGTCCATCCATCCCTATGCCTACCGCACTCGATTCCTACTGTTTACGGCTATTGTTACTACTGTCTTTACTTTACTACTGCTATTACTTTACTATTCCTACTACAAAACTGTTGCTACTAATAAACTGCTGTGAGCAAGATTGTTTCCAGGTGCAGCTGAATTGACAACTAAGTTGTTAAGGCTTATAAATATTCTTTGGCTCCCCTTGTGTCGAATCGATAAATTGGGTTTCACTTCCCTCGAAAATACTGTGATACACCCCCTATACTTGTGGGTCATCAAGACTATTTTCTGGCGCTGTTGTTGGGAGCATAGCTTTATCTATCAAGTTCACTTGGATTCTCTATTGTTCGCTGCTATCCATCCATCATGGGTAAGTCTCGTGATGGCAAGGTTCCTATTTTACCATCCACTACAAGAGGAGGTATGGTTCTGAACACCTCTGTTGCTCTTGATTCACCATTTTTTATGAGTAAGCTCGTTACACCACCACATACATATGTTACACACACTGCTACTACTGCTGAATCTGAAACTTCTGGTGCTTATGATGTTGCTTCAACTGTGCTTGATAAGAGTGGTTCATTAGGTCCTTTCCTAGATGCTATGATTGCTAGAACTATTGCTAGAAATACTGAAACTCCTAATGAAGACACTACTACACCTGTTAGTTCTCCTGAGTCTAGTGAGAGTTATTATATCGAAGATGGTTATGTTGAGATGACCGATGAATTTATTAAAGAATGTAAAAACACCCATGATAGGAGCGCTGCTAAGCGTCTCCTTGAGAGGCGTACTATTAGACCCAAATTGTCTCCTATTGCTAAGTTTGCTGCTTCTCCCATAAACATTAAAGATAAAGATTATGATTTCTCTCTCGATCTATCTTACATAGCTATTGTCGAGAAAGAACCTTTTTGTGGGACTAAGAATGAAAGTGCGGTAGCACATATGAATGAACTTTCTACCATGAGTGGCTTGTTTTCTAATGATATTAAGATGCATACTTACTTTGTTGCTAAGATTTTCCCTTTTTCATGAAAAGGAGAAGCTAAAACTTGGTTTAGTAATTTACCTCCTGGATCTATTGATAGCCCTGATTGCTTGATTAATACTTTCCTGCAGAAATATTTTCCTCCTAGTGCTAGACATGCTATTTTGCAGGAACTTTTTGATTTTAAACAGGGAGAAAAAGAGATATTGCCCGAATCTTGGGCAAGGTTTTGTGCTTTGATTCATGCACACGTTGGAAGTCCATTACCTAAGAATGAGCTGCTGGATATATTTTATAATGGACTAACCGAAGAATCTAGGACATACCTAGATAGTTGTGCTGATTGTGTTTTTAGGAATAGGACTCCCAAGGAAGCAGAGGAATTAATGGCTAAAATAAGCAAGAACTATGAGGATTGGAATCCTCCTGAATAGGCTATACCTGAAGTGTTTATACCTGAATCTACTATACCTGTGCCTATTCCAACATCAAAGAAGAGGGGAGTTATTGAATTAAATGAGGAAGTGTTGAAGGAAGCTAAGAAATGTCTTAAGGAGAAGGGAATTAAAGCTGTAGATGTCAAGAATTTACCTCCCATTGAAGAATTATGTAAGCCTATCCCCTACTAACCCACTATTGAGGTACACTCTCTCAAACACTTTGACGAAGGTGATATCCCTTACTCTAAACCTCCTGATCAATGCTTAGAAGAATCCGATATCTTTATTTTTAAGAAAGATAATTTTAATAAAAGGGTGCAAAATCATCTAATGGAAAACACTAGAGCTATTGTTGAGTTGAAAGATATTGTGGAAAGAACCTCTAATGATGTTAAAATGATTGTTAAACACTTTCAAATGGTTCAAACTCAAATAGATCAACTCATTAAAGTGCAAAAAAGACTTGCTAGTTAATGCTGCTAAAGAAAAATATGCTTATGAAATTAGAACTAGAAGTGGTGCTGCTACCCAGGATCATCTATATCCTGAGGGGCATCCCAAAAGAATTGAGCAGGATTCTCAACAAGCTAAAAACAGTGGCTCTACTCATAAGAAAAGGAAAAAGAAACATAAAACTATTGAAGAACCCTCTGAACCTGCTATAGATCCTAATAGTATATCTGTCTCTGATGCTGACACTGAAAGTGGTAATGAAGAAAATGATGTTCCTAATGAAGAAAAAGTTGAAGAAGAACCTGAAAAGCACACTAAGAATACTAAATACACTAAAGAAGATTTTGTTGCTAAGAAACATGGTAGTGAAAGAGAGCCTTGGGTCCAAAAACCTATGCCTCTCCCTGATAAGAAACACAAGTCAAAGGAAGATGAACACTATAATAAGTTTTGTGAGTGGATGAAACCTTTATTCTTGCAAATTCCTTTGACTGATGCTATTAAATTGCCTCCTTACTCAAAGTATATGAAGGATATTGTCTCGAATAAAAAGGAAGATCCCTAATGAAGAAATTTCTACTTTGCTTGCTAATTATTCCTTCAATGGTAAGGTTCCAAAGAAACTTGGAGACCCAGGGATTCCAACTTCCCTTGCTCTATTAAGAATAGTTATGTTAGAACTGCTTTGTGTGACTTGGGAGGTGGAGTTAGTGGTATGCCCTTCTCTCTCTATAAGAGGCTTCAACTAGAAAAACTGATACCAACTGATATATCTTTGCAAATGGCTGATAAATCTACCACTATTCCTGTTGGTATATGTGAGGATGTACCTGTTTAGGTGGCTCATAATTGCTTGATATTAACTAATTTTGTTGTACTTGAAATGCTTGAAGATGATAATATGTCTATTATTCTTGGGAGACCTTTTCTTAATACTGCAGGAGTTGTTATTAATTGTAATCAAGGAAAGGTGACTTTCAATGTTAATGACAAGGATCATACTGTCTATTTCCCCAAGAAGATTGAAAGGACTTATGGTTTGAATTCAATTGAACATGTTGAGGGCATTTAAGTTGGAGAAATATATTGTCCCATACCAAGAGAAATTTTTTGAAACTATTATGATTGGGACCATTGCTATCAAGGTTAAGGTAACATAATCATTAGTGGAATACAAAGTTTTGTCTCATATGGAATTGTTTTGGTAACAAGACCTGATCAACCTTGTTAACCAAAGGATTTCATTGAACAAACCAATGCTTTCACTATGATTATTTTCATGTACTTCTATTCTATCCATTTTAGTTTTTGCTTTCGTTTAGTTCTCCTTTTTGTTGTTAGTTGCTTGAATGTTAGAGTGTCTTAGAACTTCTGTATTTTAGCCTTGTTTTGTCATTGCATCATTCCAAAAAAAATCTGTCTGTCAGAAAATCATTCTTCTATACCTGAAAAATGCCCAAAAATAAAGTGTCTCGAAAAATTCCAGAAAATTCATATTAAATTTTTACGTGAAAAAGGGGCAGAGGAGTGCCTGGGAGGTACCAGGGGGACCCACTAGGCAGGCTCACCACCTGGTGGCACGACCTGCCCTGGGTGGCGCCATGCCATGGTATGGGCCACCCCTGGCCCCCCACTAACTCTCTCACCTGCCACTTACTTCTCTCTCCCGAGCAAGCTCCAGTTCATTTCTCAAAATCGCGTTCTTGCTGTGCTTGCTCTCGATTTTTTCAATCTCCTTGCTCAGCCCATCTTTGTTGCTGAAATTTGGAGCATTTGTTCTCCGGTATGTGACTCCTCTCCTTGTCCAAGTAGATTTGTGTTTAGTGGATTATATCTTGAGTATTTTGCTGCTGTAGGTGATAGGTTATGAGAGCTTGTAAGCTTGTTCGATGCTTAGAGATATAGTTTTGATGCATGTTTAGGCCTCTTACAAGTCCCTATGAGTAGAATCCTTCATTTTATTCACTTTGCAATCACTTGTTTAATAGGTGTTTTAATTTTAGAATACCAAGCATTAACAACCATACCTTTGGAGAGATATTTTAGAGGGATGCACTGATACATTACAAATGTATCTATAATTTTTGATGTTCCATGCTTGGTTTTATCTACTTTCTTTTGTTTTGTCCACACTTTGGAGTACTTTTCATATGATTTCTTGGACTAACCTATTAACAAGAGCCACAGTGCCAGTTGCATGTTTTGTGCTGTTTTTGGTTCCAGGAAGTCAGAAAATGAATATTCTCTGAATTGGACGGGACAAAAGCCAAAGTTACTATTTTCCCGGAAGATTCACGGAGCCAGAAGGAGAGCCGGAGAGGGGCCACAGGGTGGCCACACCACCCCATGGCGCGGGTCCACCTAGGCCACGCCAGGGCATGGTGTAGGCCCCCTGGCTGGCTACCGACCTTGCCTCCTTCGCCTATAAGAGCCTCCCGATACAAAAACCCTAGATCGTCAATCAGAAATCCACAAAAAGTTCCACAGCGCCACCGCCACCGAAGGGGAGATTCGGGGGACAGAAAGTCTCTGTTCCGGCACCCTGCCGGGACGGGGAAGTGCTCCCGGAGCCATCTCCATTGATCTCCACCACCATCTCCATCATCGTTGCTGATTCCCATGATGAGGAGGGAGTAGTTCTCTCTCGAGGCTAAGGGTTCTACTGGTAGCTATGTGTTCATCTCTCTCTATGCATGATCATATTGTGATCATGATCTTTGTAATCAAGTAGATCTACCTTGCTACTCAAGTGCTTTAATAGATCTCTGCTCTCCCCATGTGTGTGAAAGTGACAGCGTGCACACCATGGTGGCACTTAGGCTAGAGATTACAAATACTTGTTATGAGTTATATTTGGAATTGGATGTCTTTATGAAATTGTGGTGTTTGTTGGAACCATCTAGTGCTCAAGGTGACACTGTGGGGTTTTCTAGATGGGAAAGGCTTAGTTTGAGGTGTGTTGTTATAGCCCTACCGTTGATTAGAGTGTCCAACCAGAGAGTAGTGAAGAGTAGTGTCATAAAGAGAAGATATTTATATGAGAGTGTTCACTAGTGAAAGTATGATCCCTAGGCCTTGTTTCTAAGCACTGAAACACCGTTTGCTATTAGATCTATTACATGTTTGCGTGCTTCCATCTTTATTTCAGTTTGCCTTTAGTCTCTTCCACGCCATCAAGTTATTTTCTATCACCGTTACCACTTATAATTATCCATACCACTTGTATTTCACTATATCTTCGCCGAACTAGTGCACCTATACACCTGACAAGTGTATTGGGTGTGTTGGGGACACAAGAGACTTATTGTATCTTGATTGCAGGGTTGCTTGAGAGGGGATACCTTTGACCACTTCCTCCCTGAGTTCGATAAACCTTGGGTGATCCACTTAAGGGAAAACTTGATGCTATTCTACAAACCTCTGCACTTGGAGGCCCAACAACTGTCTACAAGAATAGAACTGCGTAGACATCATGCACCTAGGAGGTCGAGGCCCTCAAGATCAGCCTCTCAGTTTAGGCCATCTTACAACGAAGATCTCATTGCAACTCGTATTGGTAATGAAAGGGACGATGGGGAAGCTCACCCATCTACTTTTCCTTGTTTTACTTTCTTACAAGCTGCAGGGATTCTTGATGATTTCTTGCTACTGATTGAGAGGGTTGGTTTGACATCATATATGCAAGATGAGAGTGAGCAATACACAGTGCTCAGCAAAACCTTTGTTGAGAGTTTCGCATTTACTAACACCCCATATCAGTCAACTGTCTCTTTCAAAATTTATAACATGCCCTTCACCATGACATTGGAAATATTTTGCAGTGTTGTAGGTGTAAGCATGACAGGGACCGTGAAAAAGATTCAAGGGCGACCCGCTGATTTACTGGAGCTTTACCGAGGGGTGACCAATGATGATGACCGCGTGGCGCAGGGTGGAAAGATAAGAAATATCCAACTCCCTGCTCTTAGATACTTTGCATATTATCTTGCTACTAGAGTACTTGGTAGGGAGAACACAAGTAATATCTCCAACTATCATTTAGCTTTCCTTGCTGCTGCGCTCAATAATGATACTCGATACAACCTTGGCTCGCTTATTGCTCGCCGCCTAGCTGCTAGGGGGCCTATCTATGAGGGCATCATTGCCTCACGTATGGTCAATGCATTATTCAGTGGACCCCAATGATATTGTATTGGCACCACAAAGGCTTGACCTTGTTGCTACGAAAATTCATCATTTTGTCACTGCTGATTCTGTTTTGGACAGTCTAGTATATAGGATGTTGTTTACTGATGGGGATGAGAGGGAGATCCCTTTGCCACAGTCTTCTTTGTTTAGTGTTCACAGGAGATCGTGTTCCCGCTCTAAGGAGGAGGTGGACGAGCAGCTCCGCTTGCTGGGGTTCCACGAGCAGCATCAGGAGGATGTACCCTCCTACGATTACTCCGCACACTACGGAGGGACGTACTCGAGCTCGCACCAGGACGAGGGTACCTCCTCATCGTACTACGGTGACACTTCATCCTGGCCGACTTGGGATTGATACCCACTTAGGCCAAAAGCCTAAGCTTGGGGGAGGTACGTCGGCATCGCACTCATCTCCCTATAATGTTGCATCGGTACTTTGTATATTCATGTTTCGTTCTCTTTTTAGTTTTTGTTCTTTCTTTGCTTTTGCTTTTGCTTTCTAAAACACAAAAAGACCAAAAATATTTCTGTTGTTTCTCTTTGGTTTGTTTCTTCTTCTTTTTGCCTTGGTTTGCTTTTCCCTTTTTGCTTTGTTTGAACTATTCAAAAAACCCAAAAAGATTTTGCTTTGCTTGTTTTTCCTTTTTGGTTCTTGCTTTAAAAATCGAAAACACCAAAAATATTTGTTATTCTTCTTTGGCTTTGTGAGTTTGTTGCAGGGTTCAGCAGTCCTCAGTGGATATTGGTTTCATATTATTATTCAAGCCACACAAGTGAAAAGCAATGATGAGGATTAATGACAACTTGAGGTGTGGTAAGAGGCTGGTAACGAACTCTAATTGTTTTCATTTTGTACATATACTCATCATTGTGGGCATGCTTAGCCTATTCGTGTAGGGTGTATGTTATCTTTGGATGCTTAGTAGTTCTTGCTTTCATATGATTAGTCCCATCTTGCTAATAGTTTGTAGCATGTCATATGAATGTTTGCTTGCATTACTCTATTCATAACTTGGTATGACACTGTGGTATATATCTTCCTCTGAATGTTTCATTTGAATTGACTTGGCACATGCTCACGCATGCATATAACTGAAATAATCAGTTAAGCCTCATTGAATTATTTTGCCTTGAGGATCTTGAATCACTTTCATGCCATGATTAGTCATGTTTTGTTGCAAGCATGATTATGACAGCTATTGCTCTCTCGTTTGTCGCTCCCTTACTATTGCTAGCCTTCACTTTCACTGGGTATGTTTACTCATGTTCCCAACTCCCTAAAACCAAATATTGCCAAAGTGTCCACCATACCTACCTATTAGCATCATTTGCTACTTCCGTGCATATTCAATATGCCTTGTTTTCTTCCGAATAAAATGCTTTCTTGTTATGAGAAAGTTAGTTAGTAAATCTCTCACGAACTTGATTGGCACACTTTATTTTCTGCACTTAATAAACCTAAACCATTGTGACTGTCCATGAAAGTTATATGCTTGCAAATTATAGGCTGGGGATTAGCAGAACCGTGCTGTCACGGGGAACGCTTTCAACGCATGTAAATATGTACCCAGTTGATACCATGCTCTTTTGTTTGCGGATGTCGTCGGTGTGAAATAAAAGGGGAGCTTGTAAGTCCATGGAGTTATGTATGTGTGTTAGAGAAACGCCTGGGCCGCCGGTCTAATCCATGCCGTCATGGTGGAAACCTGCAACGTAACCATAATGATATCTATAAAGCATTCTTCTTATAAAAAAAGAGAGAGATAGCTATTGAGAAAAAGAAAAAAAGAGATTTATGAAAAGAGGAAAGAGAGAAAAAAGCACCATTTTCCCATGGTAAATAAGAAGATTGCTGAGATACTCATTGTTTGCTTGCCTTGTCATTTTGATATGGGGATTCTTCCGTATCATCGGGCAAGGGGTACCCCGTTGGCGGTTCTCTATGATACGCACGTATTTACGATGACAAGACCTTACCAGTAACTAAAGTTGAGTAGCATGAGGAGCGACCCTCGTACTCAAGGGACATGGGATTTCCAGTTTACAGTCTGTCAAGCATATAACTCAGATTGGACCTCACTTTCACCTTAACCACATTAAAGATGCTTATGATAGGGGCAATGAGAGCTCAAAGCTAATGAGTACCATACTTTCAGCATTTGGAAGCCTTTCAAACTATTCAAAACCTTTTCATTTTCTTGTCAAGTCTCCACATACTCTTTGAGAACTTTCTTGAGAGCATAGTTGTCATTCTATGTGTTTGTCTCATTACTTGATTATTTGTGTTATGACTTTGATGCTTGTACCTTTGACATCTTTACTTCTAGTCTTCACCTGAACTTCAGAGGTGCCTTGGCATTCATAATCAAAGGCAAGCGATATACCACTCTATCATACCAAGTTATGAGCATTGTAATGTTGCTTATGTTTATGCTTCATGCTACTTATTATTTTTTAGTTGGAATATCTTCATAGCTTGCAATGCCTATTAAGTAAACTTAGTTGCATACTCCTTATTATGAATTTTCTAAGTAGTTGATCACATGCTGAGAATATATACATCATATGAAGCAAATGTGTTCGTGAAAGTTCTTTTATCGCACTCAGTTTTCAACTAAATTTCTTGAGGCCAAGCAATAAGCTAAGCTTGGAGGAGTTGATACGTCCAAAACGTACCTAATTTCGCGAAGACTTTTGTTATTGTTTCTCCTCTAAACTTATGTGATTTGGATGCAACTAACACGGACTGACGCTGTTTTCAGCAGAATTGCCCTGGTGTCTACTTTTTGTGCAGAAAATCAACTATCGGGAAAAATCCCGGAAAATATGCCAAAAATCCTATTTCACCAGAAGACTCCCGGAGCCAGAATACGAGACGGAGGGGGCTGGGCCCAGGCCACACCACCTGGCCACTAGGCCCAGGCCGCGCCAGGGGGTGGTTTGGCCGCCCCAGACTCCCCCTCGGTCTCCCTCTTCACCTATAAGTTGTCGTCTGACCTAAAAACTTAGGGGGGTTTGACGTTTTTCCAGAAGGAGTTCCGCTCCGCCGCCACCACCAGATTCCACGAAAAAGCACCAGAAACTCCGTTCTGGCACTTTGCCGGGATGGGGAATTGGAGGAGATCATCGCCATCATCATCACCATCGCTTCTCCATCGACCATCCATGTTTCCCCCATCTATGAGTGAGTAATCCCGGTTGTAGGCTATGGGGATGGTAGGGATTGTATGAGATCGTTCATGTAATGGCATCAGATTGTTAGGGCATGGTGCCTAGTATCTTTTATTAGTGCTTTATGACTTTGTTGCGACTTGTTATGCTTAATGCTTGTCACTAGGGCCCGAGTGCCATGATTTCAGATCTGAACATGTTATTGATTCATTATGATAGTATTGTTTTTGGTCTTATCTGCAGGTTGTATACACATGTTGTTGTCCGGAACCAATGGCCCCAAATTGATAGAAATCGGGATAACCGAATGGAATGGCTTTGATGTGAGGATCACATGTGTTCACGGAGTGTTAATGCTTTGCTCTAGTGCTCTATTAAAAGGAGCACCTTAATTGCCAGTAGTTCCCTTGAGGCCCCGCTGCAAACGGGCTGGCAGGACAAAAGATGTTGTGAAAGTTCTCATTGCGAGCACGTATGACTATATATGGAACACATGCCTAGGATTATCTAGTACTTGGATGCTTTATCTTACTTATCTGCAATTGCCCTATGTTCTGATTGCTATGTGAATTGTCTTGTCCATGCAACGCCCGTCCATCCATCCCTATGCCTACCGCACTCGAATCCTACTGTTTACTGCTATTGTTACTACTGTCTTTACTTTACTACTGCTATTACTTTACTATTCCTACTACAAAACTGTTGCTACTGATAAACTGCTGTGAGCAAGATTGTTTCCAGGTGCAGCTGAATTGACAACTCAGTTGTTAAGGCTTATAAATATTCTTTGGCTCCCCTTATGTCGAATCAATAAATTGGGTTTCACTTCCCTCGAAAATACTGCGATACACCCCGTATACTTGTGGGTCATCAATTACTCTGAGGTAATATGCAAAGGAAAACCGCTTAGATGGAGCAAGGATCCGCAGTAGAAACCTGATTGCTGAGATTGACAAGGAGTATGAGCCTAGGCCGGGTCAGATAGCCATGATCGTAACATGAGGGCTGGAGAGGTATAGTACCCCGGCAAAGAACCTCAGGGTAGCAAACGCAGCTGCATCTGAGTTAGAAGGTTTAACCGGAGAGTCCCGGAAAGGCAACAGGAGAGGGTGAACCACTTGCTGAGGGTCGCTTGCCAGCAAAACGAGGAAATGAACAAGGCAAACCTGGCACCACCAGGAGCATCGCTGGTCGTTCATTTCGCTTGAAATAACCCGGCCAAGTCTAGCGCAGCCGCATCATCTCCGGGTCATAACCCCAGGAGAGAAGAAGTAAACTCCGGGAGAAGAGACAAACAAATGGTCCCCTATGATCCGGTGAGAGCTGGAAAAGGCAAAGTAGTACAAGTTCACGAAGTTCGCCATAGTACCAGCCGAGGTGAAGCTGGCCAAGGTAACTGCGACCAAGGCAATGTTGGTCAACGGAACGCTGCCAACGGCAATGCCAGACAACATGATCAGGCAAGAGCAGGGCAAAATGCACCTCGGTAGGAGAGAAGTTTAGGTCAAGCAGCACAACAGCAAAACACTTGTCCGGATCAAGAAAGGTATTATGATGGTTATTCAGCGATGGTTAACGATGGATACCCTAGATCAGAGCACCATGTAATTGGATCAAGGCTAGGAAGCAAAAAATTGCAGCTAGATGATGCAAGGCTGAACTTGGACAGGATTTATAGGTCGGAGTTGATCGAGGTACAGGGTCCACCTGGTCCGGCATGCTTTGGGCCCCGGATCATGAGGGAGGCACCAGTGCCGAACTTTCAGTTGGCCAGAGGAACAAGGACCTACGATGGTAGCACCATACCTAAGGATTGGCTTATTGATTACACAACAGAAGTCAAGATTGCAACTGGAAATTTGAGATGGGTAGTGAGGTACGTGCCACAAATGTTGGAGGGGCCAGCAAGGGTTTGGCTAAATAATTTGCCATCAGGAAGTGTTAACTGCTGGCTGGACTTTGAGGAGTTATTCGTTAGCAATTTCTCAAGCACTTACAAGAGTCCCAATAGGCCACAAACTCTAGCGTTATGCCAGCAAAGACCGAATGAGCCAGACCGAGATTTCCTGACTCGGTGGTGCAATGTACGAAACTCATGTGAGGGGGTAATTGAATCACAAGCAATTGCGTGGTTCGCCCAAGGGTGTAGATATGGAAGTATGTTATGGCAAAGGCTGCAGCAAGATATGCCAACCACTTCGGCTTAGACGATCCGGATCACAGATTCGTATGCTTTGGGAGACCCAACTCAACCCCAGTTAATGGCAAGTGAGGGAAACGAGGAGTATTACAACCGAGATGGCTCCAGGTCATCAAAGAGAAATGATTTCTGGGGAAAGAGAAGGAACGAGCGTCTGGATTACTGGTACAGCTTGTAGCAAGTGGCAGCTATGGACCGGGATCAGCCCAATGCCGGTGCTAGCCAGCGCCAGAAAACTGGAGGGCAGAACTAGCAACAGAAGAGCGAGGGGAAGAAACCTTGGACCCTGGAGCAGAAAAAGCAGTGAAAGGAGCGAAAAGATCGACCGAGGTATATGTTCGAGTCTATGCTGGATCAACCTTGCAAGTTTCATACGCCAAGTCTGAATAGCCCAGCGAATCATACGACCCGGCAGTGTGAGTGGATGAGGAAGCTAGAACAGGGTAGTTCGGGGAATGCTCAGGCACCTCGGAACGAAACACCTCGGAATGAAGCATCTCGGCAGCCGTTGCTCACTAGAGGTAACCAACATCAACTCATGTTGCCTCCGCCACCGCCGAGGTATGAAAATCAAGAAAGGAGGGATACTGCGCATCAGGTGAATAACCAACATCAACAAGATCAAGGATACCATGGAAATGAGGGGAGAAATGAATATATGGAGCATCATCAAAGCCATTGTGTATCTACCACGGAAGAAACTGACCGGAAAAGCTTGCAGTGCCGGCATATGGAGGTAAACGCGGTAATGTCGGCAATAGTGAGGTACATGCCTTGGTCGGATCAAGAAATTACATGGAGTATCAAGGATCATCCGAAGCTCATGCCTAGCCTAGGGACCTACACACTGGTCCTGGATCCAATATTCATCGGGCCGAACCTTAATGTGAGATTCTCCAAGGTGCTGATTGATAATGGAAGTAGCATTAACATCATGTACAAGGATACCATGCACAAGTTGGGGATATCGGAGAATATGCTGCAAGCTACCAGGACCACTTTTCATGGCATTGTGTCGGGTATTTCCTGCGAGCCAATTGGTAAGGTCTGGGTTGACGTGTTGTTCGGAACAAGGGATAACTACCGGACTGAGAATTTGGAGTTCGAAGTGGTGAATCTAGAGAGTGCCTATCACATGTTGCTCGGCAGGCCTGCACTGAAAAGTTCATGGCAAGTACTCACATCAGTTACTTAAAGATGAAACTGCCCGGACCTAGGGGAGTGATAACCGTATCAGGGGACTTCAGGCATTCAATCGAGTGCGCTTCTGCTCGGACTAACTTGGCTGAGTCACTCATGATAGCTCAGGAAAAGAGGAGAATACAGGAAGTGGTGGCATTGGCTCAGTCCGCGCAGCAACATATGCCGGCACTGACCAACCCGCATGGAAGTGTGTCATTCCAGACAAACAAGGATACAAAGAAAGTACCAATTGATGATCAGTTCCCAGAGCGCACCATAACCATTGGTGCTAGGTTAAGCAACAAATAGGAAAGCGAGCTTGTCAGCTTCCTCCGTGAGAATCAGGATATCTTTGCTTGGTCCACACAGGATCTGCAAGGTGTGCCAAGGGAGTTGGCCGAGCACTCTTTGAATGTGAGACTCGGTGCTAAGCCGGTGAAACAACCTCTCCGATGTTTCACCGAGGATAGAAGAAAGGTCATTGGGGATGAGATAGCAAGGCTCCTTGCAGCCAGATTTATCATGGAAGTACTCTATCTAGATTGGCTCTCTAATCCGGTGCTGGTGGAAAAGAAGAAAGATGATCCAAACGTAGCCGTGATATGGCATATGTGTATTGATTACACAAACCTGAATAAGGCGTGTCCTAAAGATCCATTCCCACTCCCTAGAATAGACCAAGTCATAGACTCTACTGCCGGATGTGAACTGTTGTCATTCATCGATGCGTACTCTGGTTTCCACCAGATACCCCTAAACCCGGATGATCAAATAAAGACTGCGTTTATTACCCCGTACGGGGCTTATTGCTATCGCACTATACCGTTTGGATTACATAATGCTGGAGCAACGTACCAGCGATGCATGCAAAAATGTCTACATGACCAAATAGGTCGAAATGTGCAAGTGTATGTGGATGATGTGGCCATAAAAACTAAGGAAAGCAATACGCTCCTTGACGACATCTGGCAGACATTTGCGAACTTGAGACGGTTTCGGATGAAACTTAACCTAGAAAAATGCACCTTTGGTGTGCCCGCAGGGAAGTTACTCGGTTTCCTGGTGTCCAGTCGAGGTATTGAAGCTAACCCGACGAAAATCCGGGCCATAGAAAAAATGGAACTGCCAAAATGCCTTAACGATGTGCAGAACTTTACTGGTTGCCTGGCATCGTTAAGTCGGTTCATATGTCGGTTGGGAGAGAAGGCCTTGCCCTCTACTAGTTAATGAAAAAGGCAGATAAATTTACATGGACGCCACAAGCGGATGGCACATTTTGAGAATTAAAAAAGATGTTGTCCACTACACCAATCCTAGCTGCACCACTACCCAAGGAGCCAATGTTACTCTACATAGATGCAACCAACCGAGTCGTAAGTGCAGTAATTGTAGTGGAGCACAAAGAAGAAGTAAAATTGGTGCAAAGGCCAGTCTATTATCTAAGCGAGGTATTATCGGCTTTGAAACAGAATTACCCTCACTATCAAAAGATGGCGTATGGCATGTATATGTTGGCCAAGAAACTCAAACACTACTTTGAGGAACATCCCATCAAGGTGATATGTGAGGCACCCATATCAGAGATTATGAGTAACAAAGATGCTAGTGGCCGAATAACAAAATGGGCAATTGAGCTAGCCCCATACGCACCACAGTTTGACAGAAGAGATGCGATCAAGTCGCAGGCCATGGCGGAGTTCTTTCTGGACTAGGTCGAGATGCAATACGAACCACCTCTGCCGGACTCCAATTACTGGCGAATGCACTTCGACGGATCAAAACTGAAAGAAGGGCTGGGCGCCAGAGTGGTACTTACCTCGCCCAAGAAAGATCAACTAAAGTATGTCCTCCAAATCCACTTTAGCGCCTCGAATAATGTCGCAGAATATGAAGCACTGGTGCATGGCCTTAAAGTGGCAAAAGAAGTAGGGATACATCGGATACAGTGCTTTGGCAACTCGGATTTGGTGGTGCAGCAAGTATCTGGCAACTGGGATGCTTTGGATGCCAACATGGCCCTGTACAGATTTCATGTGCAAAAGATAAACGGATTCTTCGAGGGGTGTGAATTCCACTACATACCTCAGATTGAAAACGAGGCCGCTGACGTACTGTCCAAGTTGGGCTCATCCTAGCAACCAATCCCGCCAAATGTTGCCTTGGAGCACTTAAGAAAACCATCTATTACCCTGTCACCAGAATCCGAGTCTATCAATATCCCGGCTCTCTCGGGGTTAGAAGCTACGCCAATGGAAATTTATTAGGGAGGCACCTCAATAAACCCGGGGACTGCTTCGGAGAACCCGGGGACTGCCTCGGCAAACCCAGGGACTGTTCAGCCAGACCCGGCAGGAGTTATGTCGGTGGATGTGATGGAAATTGACGAGGAACCATTTCCTGTCCGAGCTACACCAGCTTGGGCCAAGCCAGTATTTGACTTCCTGAAAGAAGGAATCCTGTCGGATGATGAGGTACTCTCAAGACAGATCCAGAGGAGAGCAAAAGCCTATACTATTATCAACACCGAACTATACAAAAGAAGTGTAACCACAGTGCTGCAGCGGTGTGTTGACCCGGATGAAGGACTTGACATACTCCGAGATATTCACCAAGGAGAATGTGGCCACCACGCATCTTCAAGAGCATTAGTGGCAAAGGCTTTCCAGCATGGATTTTATTCGCCAAGTGCCTTGGAGCAAGCAGAAGATTTGGTGAGGAAGTGCAATGGTTGTCAGAGATACGCCACAAAGACCCACCTGCCAATGTCGGAACTCAAAACCATCCCCATTACTTGGTCATTTGTTAAATGGTGCCTAGACATGGTAGGACCATTTAAGCCGGCTAAAGGAGGAATGACCCCTATCCTAGTTATGGTGGACAAATTTACCGTGGATTGAAGTAAAGCCAATCAAGAAATCTGATGGGGCAACAGTAGTAAAATTCCTCAAGGATGTAATCTTGAGATATGGATATCCCCATAGTATCATAATCGACAATGGCACTAACTTTGTTGAAGGAGCATTTGCAAGGTTCTACCAAGAAAAGAAGATATGGCTAGATGTTGCCTCAGTAGCCCACCCCACATTGAACGGGCAATTGGAAAGATCCAACGGACTAGTTCTGTCTGGGATAAAACCCCGGCTCATAGAGCCACTGCAAAGATCATCGGGTGCTGGATAGAATAACTACCAGCGGTACTATGGAGTTTAAGAACAACTCCGAATCGATCAACAGGCTATACGCCATTTTTTCTGGTATATGGGGAAGAAGCTATATTACCAGCCGACATAGAGCATGATTCGCCAAGGGTTACCCAATACACAGAAGCCGAAGTGCATGAAGCCCGACAAAATGATGTTGATCTGCTAGAAGAAGCGAGAGAACTGGCCTTGTCCAGATCCGCCATATATCAGCAAAACCACCAACACTATCATAGCCGGAAAGTAAACCCCTGAGTTTTCCGGGAAGGTGATATGGTACTCCGGTTGATATAGCACACTGCTAGCATGCATAAGTTATCCCCTCCATGGGAAGGACCTTTCATTGTAAGCAAAGTTTGGCACAATGATTCCTACTATCTTATTGATGCACAGCCACAGGAGAAGAACAAGGCGGACAGGTCCGAAGAAGAATCTAAGTGACCATGGAATGTAGCACTATGTCGTCCCTTTTACACCTAGCAAAGTGGTAAATGTATCCGAGTCACCCGTATGTCTATATGTATGTCGACAAAGAGCTTATCAATGAAACTTTGGCACCCCCGGCAGAAACTCGGGGACTGCCATAATAACTGTCTTTCTTGTTTTACGTTCTTTATATGTCGGTTGGCTTACGTTACTTGTACCTTAGCCGGATTAGTAATGTGCGAGCACCAAAAACCCAACTCTTTGACTTTGTTGCTGTCCAACAAGAATTGGCTTCATGGCAAGCAAGAGAACAAGTTTGGAATTGCGAAGCACATGAAAAACGACTAAGGGAAAGAACCTAAGCGCGCCGACATTTGTTATTCGGACTAACCCTGTGTTTACTTCATTCATTTCTTGCCGGATTATTTTGAGCTAATCTCAAAGTTTCAAGTATTGTTAATCCGATTTTTTGAACCTCAGACTCGTAAGTCGAAAAAACTGAATCAAGGTGGATGCGAGCCGAGTCAAAAATTGGGGGAACGAGAAAAGGAAACTCGGGGACTTCGCCCACGATAATCCGACATTAAAAAACTTAGTGGCAAACATCACATATTGTAGCAAAACCAAACCAAGGTACTTAAATACATCTTCACCCGACATTCTGGGGATTTGACAAATTCGGTTAAGTGTCTTCAAGGAGCAGGGGCTGAAGCCAAATCGTCGACCGATGGTGGAGGTACTTCGGGGTTTGTGGGCGCGATGCTAGCCTCAGCCTCATCTCTAGGGTTCACTTCTCCTTCCTTCGGATCTTCAACCTCGTCACCAAGCTCGGAGGCCTCACCCTCGTTTCCATCATCTTCCTCACCCTCAGAAGCATCTTCAAACACGTCAAGGTAGCTCGGCCCTTCGTTCCAAGCATGGAAGAAGGAATACTGGATAAGCTTGTTAGCACAGGCTTTGCAACGAGCAACGCACTCCGGATCTTCGGACCATCTAGATCTGGTGCACATGTAGGTGAGCAGCCCCAAGTCTATTCCTTCGTACCACGACAAGATGAATTGCAAGGCGATGACAGCCCCGGCTCGCACAGCCGACTCACACCACAGATGAAGCTACGTCTCACACTCCATTAATTTGGCAATAAGAGCAGCATTTCCCTTGGGGGTGGGCTCATCGGGCCGGCGGGAGTTGAGCATCCGTATTGCGTCCGGCATGATATATGCGTTGTAGTTCCTTACCAACTCCATGCGAGCAACGAGCCTCACAAGCAGATCCTCTGTCCTGTAAGGGATTGACCCGGAAGCATGACCCGTGGGAATACCACGTTCCTCGTGGGACCAGGCCACAGTAGCACCAGTGAGAGTATCACCTTCTGGAAACTTTCCTGAGAATAGAACAGAGGAAGCAATGAGCAAAAGCATTAATCTGGAGAAAAGAGAATTGAACAAGGGAAAGGAACTCACGGGAAATCTAGAAGAGGATACGCTGGAGCTCGGAATGGACATTGGCACTGTTGGCCTGGAGTTTCTCATATTCAGAGGTCATCGACGTAAGTTTTACGTTGGCTTCCTCTAATAAGTCCTTGTCCTTGGAAACTTGCATCGTCCAATGCTCTTTTTCCTCGGCAAACTCCTGGTAAGCCTTGTCTAGCTCGGTTTTATGGAGGTCTTTGAGCCTCTGTATTTCAGCATTCAGCCGAGTGATCTCCGAGTCCTAGAGGCACAGCCGAGCTATCTCGTCATCCTTCTTCTTTAGTTTAACTTGATGCTTGTCTACTTGTTCAAGAAAATGTGTCATCATATCAGGAATAGGTACACTGTCTTCAAGCGCAACTGCAGTAACAAGTTAATCCGGCGGAGCCGAAGTATAAATGGCTACCAAGTCAAGAAAAAAGCACACAAAGATGAAGTGAACAACACAAAATACCTCAGATTTCCTCAAGATTTTTCCGCATGATAATATTCTCAGCCTCAACCTCAGCTGCATAAGTGGAATAACAAGTTAATACGGATCATGGATAACTCGAAGGAACGCAAGTGGAAAAGGACAAGTCTTGCGTAAAGAAAATTACTCTTCTTCTGGTGATCCTCTAGGAGCTTGCCATAATGGGTGCGAACGTCTTTATAGGAGTCCGGCAGGCGCTGGAACTCAGCAGTTCGACGGTTAGTGGTAATCTGGAAAAAACAAGACGAGGTTAGTTCAAAGGGAAACTGAGAATAATTCGAAGTCTACAAGATCCGGGCCAGGTGGAACTTAACCCGGCTCTAGGTGTGTGGATATTCGAAGTATTCAAGATCCGGGCCAAGTGGAACTTAACCCAGCTCTAGGTGTGTGGATATTCGAAGTCTACAAGATCCAGGCCAAGTGGAACTTAACCCGGCTTGGTGTGTGGATATCCAAAGTATTCTAGATCCAGGCCAAGTGGAACTTAACCCGGCTCTAGGTGTGTGGATATTCGAAGTCTACATGATCCGGGCCAAGTGGAACTTAACCCGGCTCTAGGTGTGTGGATATTAGAAGTCTACAAGATCCGGGCCAAGTGGAACTTAACCCGGCTCTAGGTGTGTGGATATTCGAAGTCTATAAGATCCGGGCCAAGTGGAACTTAACCCGGCTCTAACTTTACCACTATTGGAAATTACTAAAGATGTGAACTAAATTCTCTAGGAGCATCCGACCGAGTAACAAGTTACTCCCTCAGAGGCTCGAGGACTAGGGGATATATCTATAAGCATTCATACATATAAAGTACCATAGCAGAAGAAGAGAGTTACCTCCATCATCCGGCCAGCCAAAGAAATGGCCTTAGTGGCAGAATTCATCTGAGTGCTGAACTCCGCGGGGCTGAACTTCTCTGGCAAATCATCCTTAGGATTAACGAATTTAGCATTGTTCCAGTTGTTCACATACTCAAGGAGCAGTGGGCTGTAACTTTCGCCGCTGGGAGAATGGCTCGCCACCGAGCCTTTAATATGGGTCTCTTGCCTCGCAGATTGGGCGGCAGCAGGACTGGTATGCAGGACCAGTTGCCTACTACCTTCTGATCCGGCAGCGGAGGACCCGGAAGGAGTGCCCTTGGCTGGCTCGGTAGCTTTATTGAGCTTGCCGGATGACGAAGGACGCGGCAGAAGATCAGAGGCTATTGATCCGGATGATGCCTGGGAAGCTGGCTTGAAGATGTCTGTGATGGACACCATTGATCCGAAGGCTGTTGATGGGGTTTTCCTTTTTGGAGGCTTGGTGGAGGTTGTGGCTGCTGAGGGCTTTGGTGCCAAGGTTTGTGCTGGAGCTGATGCTGCTGTTGGTGCTGTTGTTGATGCTGTTGGTGCTGCTGGTGGTGATATTGGTGCTGCTAGTGGTGCTACTGCTGCCGCTGGTGGTATTGTTGGTGCTGCTGGTTCTGGTGCTGATGGTGCTACTGCTACTGGTGTTGCTGGTTCACAAAAAACTGGAGCTGGAGAAAAACTTGATTGGGGCGGTGCCGATGAAACTGGCACCTCAAAACTAGGCGCTGGCGCCGAAGAGGAGCTGGGACGATCTGGCATGGCCGTATCCTGAGCCACCCCACTACCCCACACACTAACATTTCCCTCCTCATTGCGAGGTGGGCTCTGATTAGGCGCAGCCGCGGAGTCCTCTTAAATAGGACTGAGCGGGAGAGTGTCATCATCGCGGGGGGAGAAGGGATGCTCCGGATCAGAGAGGCAATGTCAGAGCCACTCTGGGGAATGACCCTAGGAGCTCTGGAAAATAGAAGAGCACCAAGTCAAAAAGAGAAAGAGAGCCAATAAGAGGCAAAGGCAAAGACAGAAATGGAAGGACCTAAACAAAAACACAGAAAGACTTACTCATCTGAGGTTGGAGGTGCCTGATGCTTGGGTGCCCTTCGGACCATGCTCTTGGCCTCTGGTTTGGCCAAGGCTTTCACCCCAGACTTCTTGTGCCTCTTCTTGGGTGGCAACGCCTCTGAAGCTACGACTGAGGTAGTCGCACGCTTCTGGGAGAGAGCAGGGACCGGACCACTAGTGGCAAGGGGGGGAACCTCGTGGACCTAACCGGCCGGGTTAGCTGAAGATCCGGACATAAGCGGAAATGCGTAAGAGGGGGCACCGGGTCAAATACCTCAAGAACCTCAACATCTGAGTCATCGTCAACTGGCCAATCCCTTAAAGACGAGGCCATACCAGAGGTACGCTTGACGGTGTCCGGAGTGGACAGGAAAATCTTCAGATCAGGCTCCACCTCATCTGCCGTGGCATGGTCCGGCACCCACTTACTCACCAGCTCCTGGCCATCCTCCAATGGTTGCTGGAGGAATCGCTGAGAACAAAGTAGAGAAGGTTAAGTTAAGAAAGTCGTCCGACATACAAAGAAGATCCGGAAAAATAGTAAGAGTGAAGTTTACCTTTGGAGGAGGGTTGTCTCGGGTGTAGGGCGCAAGCCCCCATTCCCAAGCCTCGGAGAATTCCTTCTCCATGTTGAAAATGGCCTTAACCCGGCGGTATACCGCTGAGTTATCAAGATCGAAGGAGGAAGTCTGGTGGGGATCGAGGGGGCCACTGAAGTAGCAGATCTTGTGGGCACATTTCTGCAGGGGGAAACTCGGCTGCGAACGAAAGTGATCATAATATATCCCCCTCGGAGTTTCTCCTTAATCAGCTCCTTGATCCGGCGGTCAACCTGGTTCGCCAGGGCCGTGGGTCGTTTGGAGATGCTCTCCCAAAAAGAGGTGTTTGGGACTCCAAGCTTGAAGGGGAGGAGCCAGATCAAGTCCTCGTCAGTTGTGTTCCGGACGTAGAAGAAAGTCCTGGCCCAGCCTTTGCAAGACTCGAGCCTGGTGACCTGGGGGAATGCAGAGCCCTTGCGGGGAGATATGGAGGCAGCCCCGCACTGAGTTAGATGCTTTTCTGCCAGAGTAAGCTCCGGATCCGGAACAACGTTCTTTCGGAGACCGAAGAACTTGATCCACATCTCCTTAAATGGCCAGAGGCCGATATACCCCTCTATGCCGGAGGAAAAAGAGGAGAGATGGCATTGGTAGGGAGATGGTGTGGTTGCAATTGATACGTGGAGATGAAATCAAAAAAGAAATCAGAAATAGGAAGGTCGAAGCCGCGCTGAAAGTGGGAGAGGAAAACAACATATTCTCTTGGATTGGGAGAGGGAGAAACCTCGTCGGCAGCGAGGTGGCAGGTGACGCCTGCGGGGATGCGGTGCATGGCGTAGAGCCAATCCAAATCGTCCTCGCAGACGAACACACCATCCCACCCGCCGCCCTCGCGGGCTTCGTCTTCCTCCTCTTGCTGCGCCACCACGGATGCCTCTTCCTCAGTCATGGTGAGGTCGAGATCTTCGAGGAGGAAATCTGAGTAGAGGTAACTGGCCGCGGGGAACCTAGAAGCACAGGGCCTCGTGGTGAAAATCTAGAACTATGGCAGCGCCGCGGTCGCTGGGAACTGCTGAGCACGGTCGCAGTAGCGCAGGAATGGCGAAGAAGCAGTGGTGGTGGTGGAGTTGCTGCGAAGAAGAAAGGAGGCAGGGGAGCACGCTAAGTGTGGGGAAATCTCCCCAGAAGGCCCCTGCCCTCTATTTAACCGTGCGTGCAGGCGCAAAGTGGGATTGTTTGTGGTGGCCAAGCCGCACGGTGTGGCCGTGTACGCAGCAGAGTAGCCAACCAAGCGCCAGCCACAGCAAGGACCACAGGGAGAAAAAGATCATGTGACGCGATGTGGTGTTGCGGTTAACGAGGCGCTGCAGTGAAGGGACGTGCTTAGCAGTTATTCCTGACATTGCAATAGTAACCGGCACAGTAAATGGGCGTGGCCCTTAAAATGAGGCAAGATGATGATTACCCTCCACGTAGGACGTGGGGAAGTGTATGAAAGAAAGAAAGGTAACCCAGATATGTGAGAAAAGACCCGGCTAGCGAGAAATAACTCGGATTGAGCCAAGGGAACAGAGAAGAAGAAGGTCCGGGTTACGGATTAACTCGGCCAAAGAAGTCAAGATCCGGATGAAGGAACCTATTGTGGCCTTAACCACTAAGGTAGCTTAGACCGCACAAGCTTCGAGGACTAATGTTGGAGGGATACCTTTGGGTAGGGTCACGCCGGGGTATAAAGGCCGAGTTAGCCGAGGTACGGCATGGTCAAGGCAAGTGCTGGCCGGGTCACCTCAAGGCAGGCCGACTTATGGAGTAACCCAGCCCGTGGGGCAGCTCTTTAACATTAACCCGGCCGGCATAAAATATATGCCGGCCATGTTTGTCTATCATGCAGGTACCCTCGTAGCCGGGTTAGCCACGTGCTAACCGGACTACCACTTGGCTTCCAAGAGAAGGAAGGAATCTCCCGCTGGTCAAAAGGTGGCTTTGGCTAGCTGTAGCATGAGCGAAGCAAAGCAGAGGGAAGGACCAGCGGGGCAAGGGCGATCAAGGTGACGCGGGCTGTGTCGGCTGACTTAGCATGTGTCTAGTGACGCTTAAAGGCAAGGATTAGACAGTGGGTTACATTCAAATTCCGGACGATCCATTAAAGAGAATAAAGAAGCATCTAGCTTTAGTCGAGGGGCATATTCGGGGAATATGCTACCACGTGTGCCCTAACATTGTAACTCGGGCTCCCCTATATAAGGAGCACCGGGGCCTCCAAAGAGGGGGATCGATCATTTTCTCTAGCTAGGGTAGAACTCTAGAGCTAGGTTGTGCGAAGTAAGAGACATAGTCTCCTTCTCACCAATAGCTTGAGGAGCACCTATAAACACCATTGACAGAGGAAATACAAGAACTTCTGTGCGTGGAATCACCACGTTTTCCTTCCCTGGATTCCCCTAGCACTCATTGGACCCATCTTTAGACTATCCATGGCATATGTCGTGCCACCACCATGACACTCAACAAATTGAAAATAGTGGTACTTCCTCTAAGAGAAAGAAAAAGAAACATAAAATAGTTAAAGAATCTTCTGAACCTGCTAAAGATCCTAATAGTATATCCGTTTCTGATGCTGAAACTGAAAGTGGTAATGATAATAATGAAGCTCCTAATAAAGGAGAAATTAAAGAAGAACCTAAAAGGCACACTAAGAATACTAAATACACTAAGGAAGATTTTGTTGCTAAGAAATATGGTGGTGAAAGAGAGCCTTGGGTTCAAAAACCAATGCCTTTTCTTGATAAGAAACACAAGTCAAAAGAAGAGGAACACTATAACAAGTTTTGTGAGTGGATGAAACCTTCATTTTTGCAAATTCCTTTGATTGATGCTATTAAATTGCCTACTTATTCAAAGTATATGAAGGATATTGTCTATAATAAAAGGAAGATTCCTAATGAGGAAATTTCTACTTTACTTGCTAGTTATTCCTTCAATGGTAAGGTTCCGAAGAAACTTGGAGACCTAGGAATTCCAACTATTCCTTGTTCTATTAAAAATAATTATGTTAGAACTACTTTGTGTGATTTGGGAGCAGGAGTTAGTGTTATGATTTTTCCCCTCTACAAGAGACTTCAACTAGAAAAATTGATACCAAGTGATATATCTTTGCAAATGGATGATAAATCTACTACTATTCATGTTGGTATATGTGAGGATGTTCCTATTCAAGTGGCTCATAATTGTTTGATATTAACTGACTTTGTTGTGCTTGAAATGCCTGAAGATGATAATATGTCTATTATTCTTGGGAGACCTTTTCTTAATACTGCAGGGGCTGTCATTAACTATAATCAAGGAAAGGTAACTTTTAATGTTGATGACAAGGAGCATAGTGTCTATTTCCCAAAGAAGATTGATAAGACTTATGGACTAAATTCAATTGAAAATATTAAGGGCATCCAAGTTGGAGAAATATATTGTCCCATACTACAAGAAAATTATGAAACTATTATGATTGGGACTATTGCTATAAGGGTTGAGGTAACATAATCATTTAGTGGAATGCAAAGTTTTGTTTCATATAAAATTGTTTTGGTAACAAGACCTGATCAACCTTGTTAACAAAGGGATTTTAATGAACAAAACAATGTTTTCACCATGATTATCCTTGCTCACTTTTATTTTATCCATTTTAATTTTATACTTTCACCTTGTTTAATTTTCGATTGCTAGTTGCTTGCGTATTAGAGTGTCTTAGAACTTCTGAAGTTTTAAATTTATTTTTTTATTGCATCATTCCAAAATCATCTTTCTGCCAGAAAATCATTCATCAATACCTAAAAATTGCTAAAAAATAAAGTTTCTCGAAATATTCCAGAAATTTCATATTAAATTTTTACGCTGAAAGAGAGGCAGAGAGGTACCTAGAGTGACCCAGGGGGACCACCAGTTAGGCACACTACCTGGTGGCGCGGCCACACCAGGGGCGTGCCTAGCCATGGTGTGGGCCACCCCTGGCCCTCCACTTATTCTCCCACCTGCCACTCCCTTCTCTCTCCCGAGAAAATACCATTTCATTGCTCAAACCCGTGTTCTTGCTATTCTTGCTCGCGATTTTCGATCTCCTTGATCATCCCATCTTTGCTGCTGAGATTTGGAGCATTTGTTCTCCGGTATGTGACTCCTCTGCTTGTCAAAGTATATTTGTGATTAGTGGGTTATATCTTGAGTATTTTGCTACTATAGGTAACAGGTTATGTGAGCTTGCATGCTTGTTCTATGCTTAGAGAAATTGTTTTGATGCATTTTTAGCCCTCTTGCAAGTCCCTATAAGTAGTTACTTTCATTATGTAATCACTTTGCAATTATTATTTGTGATGGTTGTCTAAAATTTCATAAAAAGGAGAGATGAACAATCATACTTTTGGAGAAGTATTTGAGAGAGACACACCTAGGAGGGAAAGGCCTTCAAGATCAGCGCCTCAATTTAGGCCATCATATAATGAAGATCTTATTGCACCGTGCTTTGGCAATGAGGGAGATGAGGGAGATGCTCATCCATCCACCTTCCCTTGCTTTGCCTTTTTGCAAGCTGCAGGGATCCTTGATGATTTCCTACTTCTTGTTTAGAGGGTTGGTCTAACCACTTACATACAAGATGAGAGTGAGAAATATGCCGTGCTCACCAAAACTTTTGTTGAAAGTTTTACTTTCACTAAAACCCCTTATAGGTCAACTGTTTCATTCAAAATCTATGATATGCCTATTACCATGTCATTGGAAATATTTTGTAGCATTATAGGCATTGGGATGACTGAGATGGTAAAGAAGATCCAAGGTCGACCTGCTAATTTGCTGGAGCTCTATCGAAGTGTAACAAATGATGATGACCACACAGCTTAGCGCGGGAAGATAAGAAACATTCAACTCCTAGCTCTTAGATATTTTGCTTACTATCTTGCCACTAGCATTCTTGGTAGGGAGAACAATAGTAATATTTCTAATTATCATTTAGCTTTTCTTGCTGCTGCACTTAATAATGAAATCAAGTATATTCTTGGTTCTCTCATTGCTCGCCGCCTAGCTGCTAGAGGACCCATTTATGGGGGCATTATTGCTGCATGCATGGTTGTTGCCTTAGAACTTCCTGTTGATCTTAATGATATTGTGCTAACCCCACAGAGGCTTGATCTCACTACTATGAAAACACATCACTTTGTTACTACTAACTCTAGTACAAAGAGTTTAGTTTACAGGATGTTGTTTACTGATGGAGATGAGAGGAAAATCCCCTTGCCACAGTCTACTTTGCGGTATTTGAAGGATGCCATGGTCGCGCTCTAAGGAGGAGGTGGACGAGTAGCTCCGCTTGTTTGGTTTCCACGGGCAGCATCAGGGGGATGCACCCTCTTATGATTACTCTGCACACTACACCAGAGCGTCCTCAAGTTTGTATCAGGACGAAGGCACCTCTTCGTCATATTATGGGGGCGTTCCTTCTTGGCCAGCTTGGGATTGATACCCACTTAGGCCAAAAGCCTAAGCTTGGGGGGAGGTATACCGACATCACACTCATCTACATATCATGTTCTGTTGGTACTTTGCATATCCATGTTTCGCTTTCTTTTTAGTTTTTGTTCTTGCCTTATTTCTGCTTTCCAAAACACAAAAAGACCAAAAATATTTTCGTTATTTCTTTTTGTTTGCTTCTTTATCTTTTAGCCTTGGTTTGCTTCACCCTTTTTAGCTTTGTTTTGATTATTCGAAAAACCCAAAAAGATTTTGCTTTCATTGCTCTTTCCTTCGGTTCTTGTCTTTAAAAATCGAAAACCCAAAAATATTTGTTGTTCTTCTCTAGTTTTGTAAAGTTTGTTGCAGGGTTCAGCGGTCCTCAGTGACTCCTTGGAGTTTGGTTTTATCTTATTATTCAAGTCACACAAGTGAAAGGCAATGATGATTTATGACAACTCGAGGTGTGGTAAGAGGCTGGTACAAACTCTATTTGTTTTCATTTTTGTACATATACTCATCATTGTGGGCATGCTTAGTCTGTTCATGTAAGGTGTATGTTATTTAATGGATGCTTAGTAGTTCTTGCTCTCTTATGATTAGTTCTAGTCCACTAATAGTTTGTAACATGCCATATAAATGTTTTCTTGCATTGTTCTATTCATAACTTGGTATGACATTGTGGTATCCTCATTTGAATGTTTTATTTGAATCGACTTGGCACATGCTCACGCATGCATATGACTAAACAAAAAGTCAGTTAAGCCTCGATAATTTATTTTTTCTCAGAGTTCTTATGTCACTTTTATGCCACTATTAATTTTGTTTTGTCGCAAGCATGATTATGACAGTTACTGCTCTCTCGATTGTTGCTCCCTTTCTATTGCTAGCCTTCGCTCACGCTGAGTATAAGCTTTACTCATGCATCCAACTCCCCAAAACCAAAGTTGTCAAAAGGAGTCCTCCATATCTACCTATTAGCTTCATTGTTATTCTTTGCATATTTGTTATGCTTTGTATTCTTCCAAATAAAAATGCTTGTTGGTTATGTGAAAATTAGTGATTAAAGCTCTCACGAACTTGATGGCACACTTTACTTTCTTGCACTTAATAAACTTGAATCATTGTGTCCATCTATGTTGCATATATGCTTGCACTTTATAAGTTGAGAATTAGCAGAACCATGTACCATGGGGAACGCTTTCAACATTGCACTTATTATTTAGTTGATATCATGTTCTTTTGTTTATTGATCCTGGCGGTGTGAAATAAAAGGGGAGCTTGTAAGCTCATGGAGTTTGTATGTGTGTTAGAGAAACGCCTGGGCGGCTAGCCTAAGCCATGCCTAATCATGGTGGAAACTTGCAGCATAACCATAGTGAGCATTCTATGAAGCATCCTCAATAAAAACCTATGCAAATAGCAAATAAAAAGATCGCTGAGATGCTTATTGTATGTTGCCTTGTCATTTTGATATGGGATAGCTCCTGTATCTTGGGGCAAGGGGTACCCCGTTGGCGGTTCTCCATGATACACATGTAATTACAATGACAAGAACTTACTCATGACTAAAGTTGAGTAGCATGAGGTTCAGTACTCGTAGGCAAGGGGCATGAGATTTTAGACTTATAACTTGCAAGCATATCCTCATATTTGTTCACTTTAACCTTAATCACCTCAAGATGCTTATGATAGGGGCAATGAGAGCTCAAAGCTAATGAGTACCATACTTTCAACATTTGGAAGCCTTTCAAACTTTTAAAATCTTTTCTTTCATTTTTATGTCAAGTCACCATTTATTCTTTGAGCACCTTCCCAGGAGCATGGCTGTCATACTTAGTATCATGTGCTTGGCCCAAAACACGGTTAATTGTGACATAACTTTGACGCTTGTATCTTTGATATTTTTACTTCTAGTCTTCACTTAAACTTCAGAGGTGCCTTGGCATTTATGTTTTGCTCCAAAAAGAAAGGCAAGCGAGATACCACTTTATCATATCTTCTTATGAGAATTACAATCCTGCATATGCTTATGTGTCATTTTGCTTATTATTATTAGGTCGGAATCTCTTCATAGCTTGCATGATTACTGGGTAAACTTATTTGCATACTCTTTATTGTGAATTGCCTAAGTATTTGATCATATGCTAAGAATATATACATCTTATGAAGCTAACCTGTTCGTGAAAGTTTCTTTTATCGCACTCAGTTTTCAACTGAATTTCTTGAGGACAAGCAATAAGCTAAGCTTGGGGGGAGTTGATACGTCCAAAATGTACCTACTTTCTCAAACACTTCTGCTATTGTTTCTTCTCTAATTTGTGTGATTTGGATACAACTAATGCAAACTAACGTTGTTTTTAGCAGAACTACTTTGGTGTCTCGTTTTTGTGCAGGAAATCAACTTTCAGGAAAAATCCTGGAAAATATCGCAAAACTCCTATTTTACCAGAAGACTCACGGAGCCAGAAGACGATACGGAGAGGGGCCACGAGGGGCCCACACCACCTGGTGTCATGGGCCGGGCCAGGCCGCGCCAGGGGGTGGTGTGGCCACCTCGGACTCCGCCTCGACCTCTCCTTTCGCCTATATAAGCCCTCTGACCTAAAAACCAAGGGGGCTTTGACGTTTTTCTAGAGAGAGTTCCACTGCACCACCACAAACAGAAACCGTGATTCGGAAGCAGAAACTCCGTTCTGCCACCCTGCCGGGACGGGGAATTGGAGGAGATCATCGTCATCATCATCACCAATGCCTCTCCATCAACCATCCATGATTCCCCCATCCATGAGTGAGTAATCCCCTGCAGTAGGCTATGGGGATGGTAGGGATTGGGTGAGATCGTTCATGTAATTGCATCAGATTGTTAGGGCATGGTGCCTAGTATCTATTGTTAGTGCTTGATGTCTACGCACTTCTATTCTTGTAGACAGTTGTTGGGCCTCCAAGTGCAGAGGTTTGTAGAACAGCAGCCAGTTTCCCTTAAGTGGATTACCCAAGGTTTATCAAACTCAGGGAGGAAGTGGTCAAAGGTATCCCTCTCAAGCAACCCTGCAATCAAGATATAAGAAGTCTCTTGTGTCCCCAACACACCCAATACACTTTTCAGGTGTATAGGTGCACTAGTTCGGTGAAGATATAGTGAAATACAAGTGGTATGGATAATTATAAGTGGTAACAGTGCCAGTAAAGAGCTTGACGGGTAGGAAGAGACTAAAGGCAATATGAAATAAAGATGGAAGCAAGCAAACATGTAACAGATCTAATTGCAAACGGTGTTTCAATGATTAGAAACAAGGCCTAGGGATCATACTTTCACTAGTGAACACTCTCATATAAATATCTTCTCTTTATGATACTACTCTGAACTACTCTCCGGTTGGATAACTATAATCCATGATAGAGCTATAACAGCACACCTCAAAGTTCGCTTTCCCCATCTAGATAACCCCTCACTGTCACCTTGAGCGCTAGATGGTCCCAACAAACACCACAATCTCATAGAGACATCCAACTAAAATTATACTCATGACAAGTATTTATGTAACCTTAGCCAAAGTGCCACACGGTGTGCACACTGTCAACTTCACATACGTGGGGATAAGAAGAGATTCATTAAAGCACTTGAGTAGCAGAATAGATCTATAGATTACAAAGTTCATGATCTCATAAGATCACACATAGAGAGAGATGAACACATAGCTACCGGTACAGCCCTTAGCCTCGAGAGAGAACTACTCCCTCCTCATCATGGGAGTCAGCAACGGTGATGGAGATGGTGGTGGAGTCGATGGAGATGGCTCCGGGGGCACTTCCCCATCCCGGCAGGGTGCCGGAACAGAGACTTATGTCCCCCGAATCTCCTCTTCGGTGGCAACGGCGCTGCGGAACTTTTCGCGGAAATCTAATCTCCTCTCTAGGGTTTTCGTCCTGGGGGAATATATAGGCGAAGAGGCAAGGTCGGTGGGTTCCCGAGGGGCCCAAACCACCCCCTGGCGTGGCTTGGGCTCCCTCGCGCCACCAGGTGGTGTGGCCACCTCGTGGCCCCTCTCTGTCTCGTCTTCTGGCTCCATGAGTCTTCTGGTAAAATATTGACTTTGGCTTTTATCCGGTCCAATTCTGAGAATATTTCTTTTTCAGCTTTTCTGAAACCAAAAACAGTAGAAAACAGGCAACTGGCATAGTGGCATCTTGTTAATAGGTTAGTTCGAGAAAATGTATAAAAATACCTCAAAGTGTGAACAAAACATAAGAAAGTAGATACTAAACAAGCATAGAACATCAAAAATTATAGATACGTTTATGATGTATCAACATCCCCAAGCTTAACTCCTGCTCGTCCTCGAGTAGGTAAGTGACAAAAAGAATAATTTTTGAGGTGACATGCACCATCACAATCTTGATCAAGGTATTTGTAAAACATTGATATCTAGGATCATGGTACTTTAACATAGACATGAAAGATATAGTTCTAACAATAAGACATAGCAACTATGTTATAACATGAAGAGGTACAAACAAAAGATTCATGAATAACAATGCTTTGAAAGACGTTTGTTTGTTTCACATATAGAAAACATAATGAGAATGGTATTCAGCTTGTCCTCATAGTGTAGGAAAACATAAATGCATAGGACACCTTCAAAGTTCATAAGGGTGACTAGATACAAATAGTTTAAGAACAAGCAATATCAAAGTTATGAATCAATCAACAAGTTTTGGGAAATGCACTTTAAACTAAGAATGACCACTATGCTCTCTTAATGGGTGCATAAAGATAAAAGATGGAGACTCAGCATAAAAGTAAAATAAAGGGCCTTCATATAAGGAAGCAGAGATTCAAGTTTCATAAAGAGCTTCCAAAAATTATGGTACTTATTAGCTTTCAGCTCTCATTTCCCCTATCATAAGCATCTTTAGGTGATTAAGGTTAAAGTGAACAAATATGAGGATATGCTTGACAAGTTATAAGCTGAAAATCTCAAGCCCCTTGATTACGAATACCGTTCCTCATGCTACTCAACTTTAGTAATAGGTAAGTTCTTGTCATTGTAAGTACATGTGTATCATAGAGAACCGCCAATAGGGTACCCCTTGCCTGATGATACAGAAGAATCCCCATATCAAAATGACAAGGCAAGCAGACAATGAGCATCTCAGCAATCCTTTTATTTCCTATTTGCATAGGCTTCTCTTTTTTCCCTTTTTCTCTCTTTTTTTCTTTCCTATTTGCATAGGCTTCTTTTTATAGAGGATGCTTCATAGGTTGCTCACTATGGTTACGCTACAGGTTTCCATCCTGATTAGGCATGGCTTAGACCAACCGCCCAGGCATTTCTCAAACACATATACGAACTCCATGAGCCTTACAAGCTCCCCTTTCATTTCACACTGTCGAGATCTAGAAGAAAAAGAACATGATATCAACTAAATAAAGTGCAATGTTGAAAGCGTTCCCCATGACAACATGGTTCTGCTAATTCACAACTTACAAAACGCAAGCATATACGCAACATAGATGGGCACAATGGTTCAAGTTTATTAAGTGCAAGAAAAGTAAAGTGTGCCATCAAGTTCGTGAGAGCTTTAATCACTAGTTTTCACATAACAAGTTTAATTCGGAAGGTAGATAAAAACATGAATTGTGGTGCCCCGCTAAAACCACTACTAGAAAATCGCGTTGTTTTTGTGCATTGCGTCATCATGACCGCATGCTCATGTCATCATGCCACATTGCATTTGAGCATCGTCATCATCATGCATGGTTTTTGTCTAAAACTATTTTCGTAAACCTATTTTTGTTTTCTAAAATACCCCGTATTTAATTTCAAATCAAAAAGCCTGGGTCTCCGGAATATTTTGTTTCGTCTACAAATAGATTTCAAACGCCCCGTTTTAAACAAATAAAATATTTAATTTATTTTTGGGAGGCAACCCGCTAGGCCCGAAAGCCCAGCCGGCCACCTCCAAACCCTAGTCTAAAATATCAAGTCCTAATCCTACCTACCCCTAATCCTACCCAGCCCCCTCCACCTCACCCCGGCCAATCACAACTTGCCACCTCCCCTCACACCCGCCACCTCACCGGTGGACACACGCACACTCCCCCAACCCGCCGCCAGCCACTCCCGCCTAGGCCGCCACCTCACCTCCCTGGCCCCACCTAGCCACCTCACAGCCCCGCGCCCCTCCCGATCAAAATCCTCTCACTGCCGCTCCCCACCAACCCCGCAGTGGCCCCACCCCGGTAGCCGCACTACACGCGCCCCGAGTGTACCGCGCGTCGCCTCATGCTCACGCATCCCCGCACCCAATCCCACTCCCTGGCCCCACACCATCTCCACCCCGTAATCGTCTCTCGCATCGCTGCTCTCCTCTCCCCTGCTCGATCTCTGCCAGGTCCCCTGCCCCGCGAGCTGTCTCTGCTACCCGACGGCGCCTTCTCCCACCGGCCCCCGCGTCGTCGACCCCAGCCACCGCCCCGCAGCGAGGCCTGCTGCTCGTGTATTTTGCTGCTTCGTAGAGCCGAGTCTCCGCCGCCCGCAGAGGCCCGCCCCGTCGACCTCTGTCCTCTGTGCGACCCCGCCGCGGCTGTCCTCCTCGCTGGGCCTCATCCCGTGCGCCGGCCGGCCCGAGTCCTCCTCCTCCGCACCCCGTTTCCCCGTGAGCATCGCCGGCCTCCGCCCGAGTTCGCCGTTGTCTGCCCCTATGGGAGCTTTGCCTCGAGCCCCGCCGACGCCTCCACGACCACCCGTTGGCCTTCTGCACCACCTCGCCAAGCCCGCCATCGGAGCGCAAGTGAGGCCCGTGCCTCTCCGCCAGTCCGCCTGCAGCGCCGCGTCAACTCCCGCGCCCCTACGTCGCCGGCCTCGGCCAAGCTCGCCTGCTCCCACCCCGTCGAGCTCCGGCCGCCTCCAGCTCGCCTCGCCTCGCCTCCTCCCCTGCAGAAGTTGTTCCCCGGCGCTTCCGCCTCAGCCATCTACAGGCTCCGGCCGGGGTCGTCCCTCAGCAGAGCGCCGCTGCCTCGTCACTGGTCGTTTCTGGCGTCCCGAGCTCTTCCCCACGCACATCGAGTTGCCCTGACTCGGAACTCCATCAAGACCGCGTTCGTGCCCTTCTCGCATCTAGTGCCATCGTTCTCCGACGAGTGTTTCAGATGCCAAGTTCCTGTGCCAGTGATGTTTTGGTGGCCTTACTTATGGCGTGTTGGTGTGAAGACTGCGTGGTAACAACAAGATGCCGACTCGACTTCCTTTGATGTGTCACCGACAATACTTTTTGCCGGATCCCCAAGACCTACCGGTGTCGGAACCCGAGTATGACATGGACCAACAAGCCAGAACTCCAAGGTCTCCCTCCCGGATAAGGTGACCGAACCCCGACCCCCGAGGCCAACACCGACAAACAAGTCCCGAAGCCCGAGTTCTCCACCGACAAACGAAGATGGAACCACAAGTCCATCGACGCCACACCCAAGTCCGGCACCGACACCCGAGAACCTCAACAGATGACGCCAAGATCTACCAACAACCCGACCAAGATCCAAAGACCGAACCCTGGCGCGCCGAGTTCTTCGACCCCGAGGACCGATCCAGCGGATGTGACAAGACCTTCTTCTCGGATCCACCAAGTACTTCCTCCCAAATGCCAAGTTCGCCGAGAAACCGGACGCCAAGGTCGCCTACACAGAACGACAAGCACTTCACCCTGGACGCCAAGACCTCCTTCCGAATCAGAGTTCTTCGTCACATGCGACCAGATCTACTTCGTTGTCCAAGAACGTTCCGACGAGACCAAACCCGAACCCCTTCGAACCAAGATCTTCGAACCTAGTTGTGTGACCCCTACCTATCCCTATTTTATAAATGCTATATATAAAATTTGTTGCATATTAATTGTTCATCTTGCATGCATATCTGTCTGTGGTTTGGGGGCATTAGTCGATTCACCTAAATTAAATATGGAGTCCATATGCGGGCTATTCTAGTCTTATATCGGCTCCATTTAAATTTGTGTAGCGAACCGATGCCATGATGCGCCCTGTGAATACAACATTTAAATTGCGGGGTAGTTAAATAACTTGAACCGTCTAATTAATTGTCGGGACCCCGGTTCCGCTTAATATGGCCTAATTGCACCGCATCTGCATCATATCATAAAGCATGCCGGATCTTCTGCCGTAGTATTAAATATTGCATCCGGTGTTTCTTCTAGTGTTTGCTTCTTCGCGGATTAGGCCGATGAGTTGATGCGAGTATCGTCAAGTTCTCCGGATATGATCCTTCGGCAGTGTTTTCCCAGGCGAGCATCTCTCCCCCTTCTACCTATTTTGCATTTATAGTCTTTATTTCCTCCTGCTGATCTATTGCTATCCGTGTCGCGATGCTTTAGTTTCCGTGCACCAGTTATATCCCGTGCGGCCTCTATATTGCCTTGGACACCTCCTATTACCTGTGTTTGGTAGATAGCTGGCCTTGCGAGTCGTAGTTGCTTGCTCAGGTGCGATCTCATGTTGTCGAGTACCACAGTTGTTGGTATGCTGGCAGATGTTTATGGTGGAAGTGCTTATTGGTGGAGATGATCAAGACTTTAAATACAACTATTAAAATTCTAGATATAACTAATGCAGAGGCATCGGTGGGCAATATATGTTATTTGGTTCTTCCACGCTCACTTGTGTCCTGTAGGACCCCGAGTACTTGATACATGTTCCTTGATTTTTCGCACTATCCACATCCGGGAGGCCTTATGGACCCCCTGAGCCAGAGCTTGATTCATTTCTATTTCTTGGGTCCACAAAGTAGTTTGGGGCTTTATTACTATCTTGTATTTATGCCATGCTTTACCGCTTTATTTAAGATTGTGCGTGGAGCACCTGTACTGTTTAGGATCGCGAAGTGTTTTTGCAGTATCAACAAGCCCAGTCACACTTTCGGGTTCCCAGTCGTTTACAGCCATTGACGCAAACACTGGGTCCGTTCTGGAGCCGGCCAACTTCGTTGCGGGTAGCTTAGTGGGGTGGCCCCCTGAAATATTTCTGAATCCTGTGATCGCTTTGTCGTGAATGCCTCGTTGGGTTTTGATTTGGTTTTTCCGAGGTTGATCGAGTGTGTGTTGCTATTTGTGCACCCCTGCAGGGTAAAACTTTCTAAAAGCCGTGTCCGCGGTTATGGATGACTTGGAGCACAGTATCTCGATCATAGACAAGCATAACTAAAGTAGTGCTATAAATTTGACTTAATATGTGACTAGTAATCAGATGCAACTATAACGGAATGGATAATAAAAATGCCAACAACTGGTGGACCTATGGTGATCTGTGTCATACTATACCTGCCTAGTAAGTATTACAACTCCAATGGAATGTGATAAAAGTGTCAACAACCGTTGGGTTTGGGATTCATCAGGACAATTATATCGGACTAGTAAATGTTCCAACTACAACGGAATGTTAACTAAAACTGCCACTACTTATGCTTCAGGACAACTCATGCTATCTATATCTGATTAGTAATTGCTGCAACTATAATGGAATGAGTAAAACTGCCAACTGTGTGAGTTTCTTGGTCCGACTTCCTCGTTTGGTCTCGAGGGGGAAATACTAGGATGGGTTTGTTTGGTGTTAGCTTCAGGTTGGATCCGAATAGGTCTTTCTTATCCCTCTCCCATAACCGCCAGTTGTATCGAGTCTCTATAGGTTGTTTAGTGCCGCTGTGCTGCCGCTTCAGCCCACAATACCTATGTAGGCGAGAGCCGTCGAATTCTAGCCTCGCCGTGTACTGGCCTCAGTACTGACGCTCCTCTTTTTCCTTTGCCCTTTGTCGGCACCCCTTTTGTTTTAGCAGGTTTGACATCGTTAGCAGGGTTACCCTTCCGGCTTGGCCTGGGCAGGATTATGGACGCCATTGGTTATTCTTCAGGGCTCTTAGCCCCATTTGCATCTTGTCCGTAGTCGGACGCTCTATCGATTTCAAGGTGATTTGGATCTTTGTATTGTATATCTGTATTCTTGACTCGTGGAGTCGTGTTGTATATATATATATATATATATATATATATCTGTGGGTCCCATCGAGGACTGTTGTGTAATGGTATTACTTCGTTTTCCACCTGCATGAAAGTGCCTGGTGGGCGTCCTTGAATCGTTTCTATGCGGGTTTGGCGGGAAGCGCTAAAACTTGCATAGGGCCGATTCGAGGGTGTTACATGAATATACTTGGAATAGCAATAATGCTAATAGGTAGGTATGGTGGACTCTTTGGAATAACTTGGTTTTATTTGGAGTTGGATGCATGAGTGGAACTCATACTTGGTACATGTGGAGGCTAGCAAAAGACTGGGAGCGACCAACTAAGAGAGCAATAATGGCCATAATCATGCAAAGCGACAAAACATTATTAATTAAAGCATAAAGTGATATTACAAGTCGAAAACTAAATGATCATAGAGGCTATGGTGACTTGGTATAGTCTTAACATGGTGTGAGCATGCACCAAGTCAATCCCGAATAAAGCATCAAAGGAGAATACCACTATATTATGCTTTAATATGCTAAAACAACGCATGATTCTTTCAAGGCACATTAAGCAATCTCAATTGTTTGGAACAAGTCATGCTACAGCAATAATTAGTAAACATAAAGTCAAAGCAATATCAAACATGACATGATAAAGTCTAGGCCATAGTCAAAACAAAACTCCTTTTCTACCACTTATAAGCATGAACTTTCTACTCTTTTCCAACACCAATCAAAAACTAAAGCTAAACACAGTGCTAGCAAAGGAGAACACTCACAGAACAATAAGAGTGAAAACTAGAGTGTTCTAGGCAATGAATAACAGGGTGTCTCTCTCTCCAAAAGAAGTGTGTTGGGATCCAACCAACTTATTTAATCAAACCAAACAAAAGAAAACTAAAAACAAAAACAAAGACGCTCCAAGAACAACACAATTCTGCATGAAACAAAAAAAATGAAGTGTTTGGAAGAAAACCTGAGATTTTTATTGATGAAGAAGGGGATGCCTTGGGCATCCCCAAGATTTGACACTTGTACTTCTTGAATATTTCTTGGGGTGACACGGGTGGCATCCCCAAGCTAGAGCTTTTGTCCATACTTCATCTCATCACATTATTCTTCCCTACACTTGAAAATTTCCTTCATACAAAACTTCACACAATCTTCATTAGCAACATTAGTATATTCAAGATAATAAGTATTTGGGTTTAGTTTCAACACAAGCTACTGTAGCAATTCCTTCTAAAATCTCAAATGATCAAAGGGAACTCAAAGAGAAAGAGATTAAGAGACAAATGCAAATAATGGCAGAAATCTGTCAAAACAGACCTACGAGTAAAAACGATTTTTCCGAAGACCTTCTATTGCTAAAATCAAAAAGTGTTAAACTAACGAAAGTTAGATAACAACCTGGGGCAGAAGCACAAAATATTACAGCTCAATCCGACATACAAATATTTTTCACGAATTTTTACAGCGAAGCACAAAAATCTGTTTCGGGACAGCAACTTTCCCAAGTCTTACTTCTCTCTCATTAGAGGTTACTCTTGGCACAAAAACCACACAAAAATGATAAGGGGTGGTTATTACAGAGGTAATAACTTCCAAGACTCAACAAAAGATTCCTAACGAAATTTGGGTTATCTCCCAATAAGTGCTTTTCTTTAACGCCTTTGAGCTAGGCATGATAATTTCAATGATGCTCGCATAAGAAATATGAATTGAAGTAAAAGAGAGAATCAAGAAGCAAATATGGAACAAATTTAAGTCTAACCCACTTCCTATGAAAAATAATCTTGTAAATAAACAAGTCATGAAAGCACAAAGCAACAAGCATAGGAAAGCAAAACAAGTGTAACTTCAAAATTTTCAACATAAAGAGGGGAAGCTTAATATTGTTGAGATACATAAAACCATGTTTCCCTCTCTCATAATAACTTTCAGTAGCATCATGAATAAACTTAATAATATCACTATCACATAAAACATTCTTATCATGAGCCTCACGCATAAAAGAATTAATACTCTCCACATAAACATAGTCATTCTTATTAATTCTAGTGGGAGCAAATTCAACAAAATAGCTATCATTATTATTCTCATCACCATAATCATCAAATATAGGAGGAATATTGTAATCATAATTAATTTTCTCCTCAATAGTAGGTGGACTGAAAATATCATATTCATCATTGTAATCATCATATATTGGAGGTATAGTATCATCAAAGTAAATTTTCTCCTCCGTGCTTGGGGGACTAAAAATATCATGCTCATCAAAACCAGCTTCCCCAAGCTTAGACTTTTCCATAGCATTAACAATAATGGTGTTCAAAGAATTCATACTAATAACATTCTATTATCATGCAAATAAAGTTCCATAGGTTTTTTAATTTTCTCTTCAAACACTTCATGTCCTAAAGTTCTCTAATTTTGTTGTTGTTTTCCATTAAGCCTAACTAGTGATAATAAAAACAAGAAACAAAAAGATATAATTGCAGAATCTAAAGGAAATAACTTCGAGCACTCACACACCAGCAACAGTACTAGAAGATAGCTTAGTAGCCAGAGGATGTGAGTACCTTTTACCTTACCTCCCCGGCAACAGAGCCAGAAAATAGCTTGATGTCTACGCACTTTTATTCTTGTAGATAATTGTTGGGCCTCCAAGTACAGAGGTTTGTAGAACAGCAGCAAGTTTCCCTTAAGTGGATTGCCCAAGGTTTATCGAACTCATGGAGGAAGTGGTCAAAGGTATCCCTCTCAAGCAACCATGCAATCAAGATACAAGAAGTCTCTTGTGTCCCCAACACACCCAATACACCTGTCAGGTGTCTAGGTACACTAGTTCGGCGAAGATATAGTGAAATACAAGTGGTATGGATAATTATAAGTGGTAACAGTGCCAGTAAAGAGCTTGACCAGTAGGAAGAGACTAAAGGCAATTTGAAATAAAGATGGAAGCAAGCAAACATGTAACAGATCTAATTGCAAACGGTGTTTCAATGATTAGAAACAAGGCCTAGGGATCATACTTTTACTAGTGAACACTCTCATATAAATATCTTCTCTTTATGCTACTACTCTTAACTACTCTCTGGTCGGATAACTCTAATCTACGATAGGGCTATAACAGCACACCTCAAAGTTCGCTTTCCCCATTGGATAAACCCATCACTGTCACCTTGAGCGCTAGATGGTTCCAACAAACACCACAATCTCATAGAGACATCCAACTCAAATTATACTCATGACAAGTATTTATGTAACCTTAGCCAAAGTGCCACACGGTGTGCACACTGTCAACTTCACACACGTGGGGATAAGCAGAGATTTATTAAAGCACTTGAGTAGCAGAATAGATCTATAGATTACAAAGCTCATGATCTCATAAGATCACACATAGAGAGAGAGATGAACACATATCTACCGGTAGAGCCCTTAGCCTCGAGAGAGAACTACTCCCTCCTCATCATGGGAGTTAGCAACAACGATGGAGATGGCGGTGGAGTCGATGGAGATGGCTCCGGGGGCACTTCCCCATCCCGGCAGGGTGCCAGAACAGAGACTTCTGTCCCCTAAATCTCCTCTTCGGTGGCAGCGGTGCTGCAGAACTTTTCATGGAAATATGATCTCCTCTCTAGGGTTTTCATCCCAGGGGGAATATATAGGCGAAGAGGCAAGGTCAGTAGGCGCTCGAGGGGCCGACACCACCGCCTGGCGCGGCCTGGGCTGCCCCGTGCCACCAGGTGGTGTGGCCACCTCGTGGCCCCTCTCCGTCTCGTCTTCTAGCTCCGTGAGTCTTCTGGTAAAATATTGATTTTGGCTTTTGTCCGGTCCAATTCCGAGAATATTTCTTTTTTAGCTTTTTTGAAACCAAAAACATCAGAAAACAGGCAACTGGCACTATGGCATCTTGTTAATAGGTTAGTTCCAGAAAATATATAAAAAACCTCAAAGTGTGAACAAAACATAAGTAGATACTAAACAAGCATGGAACATCAAAAAATATATATACGTTTATGACGTATCAATGTTTTTTGACATTGTTGCAACTTGTTATGCTTAATGCTTGTCACTACGGCCCGAGTGAGATGATTTTAGATTTGAACATGTTATTGATTCATGATGATAGTATTGTTTATGATCTTTCCTGCAAGTTGTATTCACATATTATTGTCCGGAACCCGAGGCCCCAAAGTGACAGAAATCGGGATAACTGGAGGATATGGCTATGATATGAGGATCATGTGTGTTCCTGGAGTGTTAATGCTTTGCTCCAGTGCTCTATTAAAAGGAGGACCTTAATTGCCATTAGATTCCCTTGAGGCCCTACTGCAACGGGCTGGCAGGACAAAAGATGTTGTGCAAGTTCTCATTACAAGCACGTACGACTATATATGGAACACATGCCTTTGATTATTTAGTACTTGGATCATTTATCTTATTTATCTGTAGATGCCCTATATCTTGATTGTTACATGAATTGTCTTGTCCATGCAATGTCCGTCCATCCATCCCTATGCCTACCACATTTTAATCCTACTGTTTACTGCAATTGTTACTACTGTCTTTATTTTATTACTCTATTACTTTACTATTGCTACTAAAAACTATTGCTACTAATAAACTACTTCGAGCAAGATTGTTTCCAAGTGTAGCTGAATTGATAACTCAGTTGTTAAGGCTTATAAATATTCTTTGGCTCCCCTTGTGTCGAATCAATAGATTGGGTTTTACTTCCCTCGAAGACTGTTGCGATCCCCTATACTTGTGGGTCATCAGCAGTAGCATCTCGAAGGTTGATGGAGAGGTTGCTCATATTCTGGATGCTTCCTTTGAGAGCATAAATATCATCATACTTGGTGTAGTAGTTTGGTGGCTACACATCTTGTTCTGGTCCTTCTTGTTCTACTTCTTAATCTTCTCCTTCTTCATCCACGAGTTCTTCTTGTTGGGGTACACTTGTTTCAACCTGCACGCCAAAATGCAAACGTCCATCCTCGATAGGGAACAAACCATTAGGCAAAGTGAAATGGATCGTATGGGCACCTAGATGGGGGTGAATAGGTGCTACTCCAAATTTTAACTCTTTTTCAGTTTTAGGCTTGACACAAGATAAATTCTCTAGTTATGCAACCAAGATGAATTTCCCTATATGTCAACCTAGCTACTAAGCAATTAAAGGCGGTTAGAGGAACGATGCAACCATAGTGGAGTACACGGAGACACATGATTTGTTTTACCACAGTTCCTTCCTTGTTAAGGGAAGTACGTCTGCGTTGGATGGGTGGGTGGTACTAAGACCACCACGCCACAATAGGCCTCACCCTGTTCTCCAATGGATCGCACCACAACTGGCTTGATCCACCTTTCCACTATGTGGTACCCTTCGAGGCGGATATCGGTGCCTTTACAACGCTACTGGGGCACACATCCACAACTGAATTGGAGGCTCCCATGATGACAACAAGCTTCCACAATAAAACAAGTGATCAAATAACGAAACAACAATCTAGAAATTCAAGAAAACTCTAGATCGAAATGCCCCCAAATGAATGGGAGAGAAACTGAAGATCTTGATTAGTGATGATGTGGATCAAGGTCTCCTCCTTCAATTCCCCAAAGATCAAAGCCTTCGGGTGGTTGAAAGTGGAGATCTCTTGAAGAATCAATTTGAATAGGGGTCAGCTTTTTCGTTGGATCCTAGAGAGGCTAGAATGAAGGCTATTGTTGGAGCAACTGTTGGGCCGCGCAGAGATAAACAAAACTTTTTCCCTATGCGGTGATCCCAAGTTCCAGCTAAGGTTATAGGCCACGAGATTACCACTACATGCACAGATGCGGAAGTTGATGTAGCGCGTCGAAGCAATGCCGAACAGTCCCCAGATAGCCCTCTGAATCCCACAGACAGCTTCTTTGGATCCCACGAACTCCTTCGCTAGATCCCCACGAGCTTCCCTGTCTCCAGCACCGCACGTGCAATGCCTCCATCGGTATCCACACATACAGGAAGGAGCTTCGGACAGAGGATGGCTAGATAGCCCGGAATGGAAGTGGAGAAAGTGACGGCTAGGTCAGGGTCTATCCCTTGTCACTCCACTTATATACACTCCTAGTTGGGCTCAACACTTGAGGCCCATCTAGGCCGTACTCCACATGGATCTAATCCACATGGGCTCCTTACCCTTAAGTGTGTGACCCTGTAGGTTCATGTACACCTGGACACGACATGAGCTACTCCTCCAAGTATCTCGTCATGGCTTTGAGTCCAACTCACTCCCATGAACACTCGGTCTCAACTCGGTAGATGGTAGTGGCATCTAGCAAGACGTGCCAACTCCCAAGTGTCGTAAAGTCAAAAGACGGACCTTTAATGTGACTTTCGCCCAAGTCCCTTTGCCACACGATATATCTGTTAAGATATAGGTGAGTAGTTTCCATCCCTTTAATAGCTTAACTCTCTTCTCGTACCATGATATGTGATTCACTGGACTAACTCTTAGTCCGACTCCTCAATTAACACTTAACTGAGTAGCGCATGGCCATGCTTCCAAATCATATCACACGAGAGGGCCCAGAGAATATCTCTCTATTACGGAGGGGCAAATCCCATCTTGGTAATCCACGTCACGCAGCTTGCTTCACAACCAACCCGAACTCTACCTTTATAACTGCCCATTTACGGAACAGCGTTTGATAGAACCTAAGTTGGCAATCCACAACTCGGATCATGCAATCACCTCAGGTCAAAGGATTCCATTGCTTGAGACTGCAAATGACAACATGCTCATTGCATCTCAACTATGGGTCAGTCTGACTCGGTAAACTCTTTAGCTGAATCAGTGTAAGTCAGAATATCATCACCATGCCCATGACAAGTGGAACCGTGTCATCAGCCGACTTGTACATTGGTCTAAGTTGTGTGTCCAGCACATACTCAATGACCAAGGACAACCTAATATGAACAATCATGAATACATAGTTCCACAACTGAATCATGCATTTAGTGATACATACCTGATGTCCATATAAGGATAACTTTACTTTATGAATACTTTGGGAAATATCATCAACCATGATTGCCTCTAGGGCATATTCCCAACAGTCTCCCACTTGCACTAGAGTCAATCATCCCGACATCACATGTCTAGGAATCTAATGCCCATGTCTCTTACATGCGCCTCATGCTTAGGTTGTGGAAGTGGCTTTGTCAACGGATCTGCAACATTTGCATCCGTGTGAACCTTGCATAGCTTGATATCACCTTGATCCACGAACTGGCGAATTAGGTGGTACCGCATGAGTATATGTTTGTTCTTCTGGTGTTGTCTAGGTTCCTTGGCTTGTGCAATAGCACCATTGTTGTCACAATACACGTCTAACGGATTGGACGAGCCCTGAACCACACCAAGATCAATCAGGAAATTCCTGATCCAAACAGCTTCTTTTGCCGCCTCCGAGGCAGCAATATACTCAGCCTCTATTGTAGATGTAGACACAGTCTCTTGCTTGGAACTCTTCCAGCTCACAGCCCCTCTATTCATTACGAACACGTACCCAGATTGCGAACGAGAATCATCTGAGTCAGTAAGGTAACTCGCATCCGTGTTACCCCTTACACTAAGTTCAACCTCACCTCCATAAACTAGGAACACATCCTTGGTCCTTCTCAAGTACTTAAGAATGTTCTTAACTGCTGCCCAGTGGATTTATCTAGGGTCAGTCTGGTATCTGCTCACAACACTTAGAGTATAGGAAACATCTGGCCTAGTACAAATCATGGCATACATGATGGACCCGACTGCCGAAGCATACGGAATCACACTCATCCTAATTTGCTCATCAGTTGTCGAAGGACACTGAGTCTTGCTAAGTCTTATGCCAGGGGACATCGGTAAGAGTATCTCCACTCGTAACCCCCATACGGGCTCCGACGCGGCCCGTTTTTGGCCCGTATGGCGGGCGCCGGCGCGAAATTGGAAATGGGGGGTGCCGCCTTCCTAGCCGTGCCCCCCCCCAAAGTAATATTTAATTAGGGAAAACCTAATTTTTAAATAGGGAAAACCTAATTCTATTGCATATAAAAAATAGAAAACTAGTCATAATCATGCCTAGCCTTGTAGTACTCGTCCTCGTGGTCGTCGTAGGAGTCGTTGTCTTCATCGTTGGTCGGCGCGCGCTCCGGCCTCAGCGGCGTTGGTCGGCCATGATCGCACCACATCGAACGATCGCCGAAGAGCGATCATCGCTTTAGGGACCGATGCCTTCAATGGCTACATCCTTCGCCGTCGCCTCCGCCGCGCGCACGATAGGCTTCCTCCTCCTTCCGCCACCAGGTGTCCCCTGGCAGCGTCGGTTCGAGCGACGCGCGAATGGGTGCACACTGGCCCGGAAATTCTTCCGGGTCGCCGGGACGCCTGTGCTGGCACGCCGCCACGGCGTATTCTGGAGGGACCACCCACTCCGTCTGCGGCTCTGGCTGAGGCTCCGGCCAAGCCTCCAACATCCGGTCGAGGCGTAGCATCACGCGCGGGGCAAGAGGATCCCAGAACACCACGCAACCTCTGCCCTTTTTCCGCTGGAAGTGCGGGTACCGGAGGCGGGGATAGGCGCCCGCCATTATGTGGTCCATCACGCCGGCAAGAGTCTGGGCGCCCCACCACAGCCTGCGGCCCTCCTCGTTTTTGTTGACGGGCGGCGGACCGTCCCCATCGTAAATGGCGAGTTGCCGCTCGCAACGGTTCACGAAGAAGGCATTCCAGGTGGCGGCGCTGTTGGGGTCCCAGTTGGTGTCCATCCGCTGCTCCGGCATGAGCTCGCCGTAGTAGTGGTTGGTGATGGCCATCCGGCGGGCAGCACCTTAAGGGATGGGCAGGACCGGCACGCCACCGGCGCTCAACCTCCAGCCCGAAGGGCACCCGTACCTCGGCGGCAGGGGTAGTGGGAGGCGCACAGCACCTCCGCCTCGGCGTATCTTAGTGTGGGGGGTCATAGGATGACATTGCGTGTAGATCTGAGCTATGGCAATGGCAGCCGTGGCCTATGTAGCCATAAATGGCGGGAAGTTGAGGCGGGAAGCGGTGGATCTGGCGGAAAGGAACTGGCGGGAAGCGGAGGAACTTGCGGGAAGAAACTGGCGTGAACACGGTGGCAGCCACTTCCGGCCGATGCGTGGCCGCTGAAGGGCGAGTGGCTTGACAGGGCAATATTTTATTCCCCTCCGGCGCCCCTGCTTTCCTCCCTGTAGATAGGGTTTCGCCTGGGGCCGCCGGGTTAATAATTGGGCCACGTCGGCGGAAATTCTAGAATGAGGGTCGTGGCTAGGCGCGTTTTTTGGCACCGGCGACCCTCATAGGCCTTTGGGGGGGCTTTGAGGACCCCGAGTGGAGATGCCCTAAGAAACCCTTCTTAGACGATTCCATGTTGAACTTCTTCAACACTTTGTACAAATATGTACTTTGGCTCAATCCAATGAGCCGCCTATCTCTATCTCTATAGACCCTGATTCCTAGTATATAAGTTGCCTCACCCAAGTCCTTCATTGAGAAACTCCTTTCCAATGATTCCTTGGTTTCTTGCAACATCTGGACATCATTTCCAATCAATAATATGTCATCCACATATAAGATCAGAAAGTTTACTTTGCTCCCACTAAACTTCTTGTATAAACAAGAATCATGATCACTCTTGATGAAGCCAAACAATTTGACTACCTCATCAAAGCGAATGTTCCAACTCCGAGATGCTTGCTTCAACCCATAAATGGATTTCTAAAGTTTGCATACCTTGTCAGCATTAGCCGGATCGACAAAACCCTCGGGTTGTATCATATACACGTCCTCGGTTAATTTTCCATTAAGGAAAGCCGTTTTGACATCCATCTGCCATATTTCATAGTCGAAATAGGCTGCTATAGCTAACATGATCCGAACTGATTTAAGCATCGCTACGGGTGAGAAAGTCTCATCATAGTCAACTCCTTGAACTTGTCAGAACCCTTTCGCGACAAGTTGTGCTTTATAGATAGAAACGTTTCTATCCATATCAGTTTTCTTCTTAAAGACCCATTTGCACTTGACGGGTCTTGCACCGTCTGGCAGATCAACCAAGTTCCAAACTTGATTTTCATCCATGGACTTTAACTCAGATCTCATGGCCCTAAGCCACGACTCAGAATCAGTACCCACCATCGCTTCCGAATAAGTTGCCGGCTCATCACTGTCTAACAGTAATACATCACGAACACTTCACAATCTTGCCGATCTTCGTAGTGTAGGTGCAGCTGCCGGCTCAGCTACCACAACTGGCTCAACCTCCAAGGCTTTCACCAAATCGCTACGACCGGTTCCTCTCGAACTTCTTCGAGTTGCACCGTACTCCCACTGACTTCCCGACTTAGAAACTCTTTCTCAAGGAAGACACCGTTCCGAGTGACAAACACTTTGCCCTCTTCTCGGTTGTAGAAGTAGTAACCCAAGGTTTCCCTTGGATACCCAACGAAAATGCACTTATCTGACTTGGCTCTAAGCTAGTCTGACTGAAGTCTCTTGATAAATGCTTCACAACCCCAAATCTTAAGAAAAGACAGACTCAACTTCTTGCCAGTCCACATCTCATGTGGTGTCTTCTCTACCGATTTTGATGGTACTCTGTTTAATGTGAACGCCGCTATTTCTAGACAATAACCCCAAAATGATAAAGGAAGATATGTCCGACTTGTCATTGATCGTACCATGTCTAACAAGGTCCGATTCCTCCTTTCCGACACATCGTTTCTCTGCAGCGTTCTTGGAGGAGTGAGCTGGGGAACTATTCCACAACTCTTCAGATGGTCATCAAACTCATGGCTCATGTACTCGCCTCCTCGGTCCGACCGAAGAAACTTTATTTTCTTACCAAGTTGACTCTGTACCTCATTCTGGAATTCCTTGAACTTTTCAAAGACTTCTGACTTATGTTTCATCAAGTAGATATATCCATACCTACTCAAATCATCAGTGAAGGAATGAAGTACTCATAACCACCTTTGGCTATCGTGCTCATCGGGCCAGATACATCACTATGTACTCGTCCCAATAAGTCGGACGCCCTTTCACAACTCTTTGCAGAAGGTGCCTTGGTCATCTTGCCGAGTAGGCAGGATTCACATGTCTCGAATGACTCCAAGTCGAACAAAGTTAGGAGTCCATCATCATGGAGCTTCTTCATGCGTTTCCAACTTATATGACCAAGCCGATGATGGCCCAAAATATATCGAGCTCGTTGGGGAACCCCAAGAGGAAGGTATGATGAGCACAGCAGCAAGTTTTCCCTCAGTTATGAAACCAAGGTTATCAATCTAGTAGGAGAAAGGAAACACCTCCAAGGTGTTGCTAGCTGGACTTTGGCAGGGCGCACTACCGGTGCCAGCAGCAACGTGGAAACCTGCACAACACAACCACGAACATTGCCCCCAACTTACAGTGAGGTTGTCAATCTCACCGGTTTTGCTAAAAACAAAGGATTAAACGTATTGTGTGGAAGAAAATAATAGCTTTCAGAAAGTAAACACAAAATAGTAAACAGTTGAAGATTGATGATAAAAGAAAGGACCGGGGTCCATAGTTCACTAGTGGTGGCTCTCCTTAAGATAGATGACATGTTGGGTGAACAAATTACAGCAGGGCAATTGACAAACATCGAGAAAGCAATATGCATATACTACTCATCTTGACTCCTTTGAGATTCGATTGGGCACTACAACATTTTACATAGACCATAATCCAACTACATCTATGACTAATAATCCACCTTCAGGTTATCATTCGAACCCCCTCCAGTATTAAGTTGCAAGAAACAAATAATTGCATTACGCATTGCGTGTAAAGTAAACAATATGATTGTTCTGTGAACAAAGGATTGTTGTTTTCTCCCTAGTAGCAACAACACAACTAGTACCTTAGACATATCTATCACTTCCCCAGATTACTAGAGGCATGAACCCACTATCGAGCATAAATACTAACTCTTGGAGTTACTAGCATCTACTTGGCCAAGATAGCTACTAACAATGGAAAGCATGCAAGATCATAAATAATAAACACATGATAGAATCAATAATCAATCTGAAATAGCATCTCAATATCCATCAGATCCCCGCAAACACAATATGCAGGAATTACAAATAGATGATCTTGATCATGAACGGAGCTTACAAGATCTAAACATGATAGCACAAAGGAGGAGAACCAGCCATCTAGCTACTACATGGACCCGTAGCCAGAGATGAACTACTCACGCATCACACCGGAGGCTTGCATGGTGATGAAGAAGGCCTCTAGGGTGAATTCTCCCCTCCGGTGGGGTGCCGGGAAGAGCTTCAGATCCCTCCCGATCTAGGGATGGAGATGACGGCGGCTACAGACTCTTTCGTGCAATTTTGATCGGGTACTTAGGGTTTCTGTATCAGAGGCATCTTATAGGCGAAAGGGGAGGCCGGGGGTGCCGGAGGCGGCCTGACCACCCCCTGGCGCGGTCCAGGTGGTGTGGTGCCCCTGGCCCCTCTTCGTCTCGCACTCTGGATCCTTGTGTCCCTCGGTGAAAAATTGACTTTGGCTTTTGTCCCGTCCAACTCCGAGAATATTCATTTTCTGACTTTCCTAGAACCAAAAACAATAGAAAACAGGCAGTTGGCATTGTGGCTCTTGTTAATAGGTTAGTCCAAGAAAGTGTATAGAAAGTACTCCAAAGTGTGGACAAAACATAAGAAAGTAGATAAAACCAAGCATGGAACATCAAAAATTATGGATACGTTAGCAACGTATCAGCCGATAATGCCAAAAGTAAGTCATATTCAGATCATTTGGTTTCAACCTTTTCACATTTATGTTATAGACAGATTCACCCTCAAGATTCAAAATAAATAACCCGTCCCGGACGGGTGCAAAGTCGTGAAACATGTCATTCAAATATAAAGAACAACCATTATTCTTAATATTCGACTCATAGCCTTGTCTCATCAAACATGAGGCAGAAATAATGTTTCGACTAAGCACTAGAACATAATAACAATTATTTAGTTCCATTAAGAATCCAGAAGGTAAATGAAGTTGCATTGTGCTGACTTCCAACATAGCGACTCTCGCTTTGTTGCCAACTCTAATGTCAACCTCGCATCTTGCCACGCTCCTAGTTCTTACCAGTCCCTGCAATGAGTTGCAGATGTGAATGACTGATCTGGTATCATATCCCAAGAACTACCAGGTGTATCAGCAAGATAAATGTCTATAACATTGCAAACAAGCGTACCTGAGCCGGAAGGTACTTGCTGCAATTCCTGTTCCAGTGGCCATCCGCCTTGCAATAGAAGCAAGCAGATCCGGCTGAAGGAGATGACTTAGTCCCCGAGGAAACACTTGGGGTCTCATCCTAAGAATTACCTCCTAACTTAGCCTTCTTCTTCTTAGTCCAAGAACTCTTCTTAAACTTAGTCTTATTCTGTACCACCAACACTTGGCTAGTACCTTTCTTGAGATCAACCTCTGCCTGCTTAAGCATCCCATGCAATTCAATGAGCTTCTTATCCATACCATGCATGTGGTAGTTCGATATGAACTAACCATACACACTAGGAAGAGAGTTCAGAATTATATCTGTAGCGAACTCTTCGCTAATGGGGTAGCCAAGCCTTTCCAGAGACAGCACGTAACCAACCATCTTGATCACATGCGGACTCAGTGGATCACCATCCTTAAGCTTACAACTCAGCAAAGCTTGAGAGACTTGATACCTCTCGGTCTTTGCCTGAGCCTGGAACATACTTTTGAGTCTTTCGATCATATCGTATGCCTCAACATTCTCGAACTACTGCTGCAAGTCCGGTTCCATGTGAGCAAGCATAAGACAGCTAATTTCTGTAGACTCATCACATGTTCTACCGTAGGCATTGGTTGCTGCGACACTCGCATTCTCATCCGGCATATCTAGAAGCGGGTCGTCTAGAACATGGTCCCTCTTTTCTTGTTTGAGAACAATTCTCAGATTACGATACCAGTTGGTGAAGTTTGTCCCATTAAGTTTATCTTTCTCTAGAATGGTCCTCAAAGCAAAACTGGATAACTAAGGGAGACTGCTACTAGGTGCCATTATCTACGACAGAAATATGCAAAACACTTAAGACAAGTATTCATAAAAGAGCAGGTGTATTAAGCATTTTAATACTTATGCTCCCACTAGAACCAACATCCCTCTAATGGTTACTTAGTGATTCAGGACCCTAAATAAGCAAGCCGGCTACTGAGCTTTAGCATCACTGCTAGCCATCAAGTGATCTAGGTAGGAAACTCCTTGCCAATCGCATCGCATGCGACTCCTGTTGGTCGGGTGGCATCACATGCCCCGGCTCCCGACCGTCCTGTCCCCGAGCCCCAAACCCGTTGTGATAGACCCGTCTAGGTTACCAAGTGCTTCCGCTGTAAGACTCTGACTCGAACCCATCTAGTCGAAAATAATTGGTAGCACCTCAATTTTATGAGCCCACTACCAAGAATATCCGACTTGTGATCTATTATGGAGGGGCAAATCCACATGGATTAGTTGTAATGCAAGCTACGTGACGTGCAGTCCAGAAAGCAAGCTATGTTCGGGTTGGTTGTAAATACTTTTACCCAAATCTGATCCCTGTGCAAATCTGACCAATCTCATTGATCATCCGCACCCGATCTTCCATGCACCCCCAAGTGCGATTGATCCAATCAATCTTCCACAAAACCGATCTATCTCATAGATCGTCCACTGAAACCCTAAGTGGATCCTATCCACCACCTCGTGCATATCACATACGCACAGATCTAGAGCCTAAAACCAGAAGCTTTCGCTATGATACCACTGCTGGGCCGCGCAGAGATAAACAAACCTTTTTCCCTACGTGGTGATCCCAAGATCCAGCTCAGGTTATAGGCCACGAGATTACCGCTAGACACGCAGATGCGGAAGTTGATGTAGCATGGCAAAGTAGTGCCGAACAGTCCCCGGATAGCCCTCAGAATCCCGCGGACAACTTCTTTGGATCCCACGAACTCCTTCGCTAGATCCCCACGAGCTTCCACATCTCTAGCGCCGCACGTGCAATGCCTCTACCGGTATCCACACATACAGGAAGGAGCTTCGGACAGAGAATTGCTAGATCTTGTCTAGCCTGAAATAGAAGTGGAGAAAGTGATGGCTAGGTCAGGGACTATCCCTTGTCACTCCACTTATATACACTCCTAGTTGGGCTCAACACTTGAGGCCCATCTAGGCCGTACTCCACATGGATCTAATCCACATGGGCTCCTTACCCTTAAGTGTGTGACCCTGTAGGTTCATGTACACTTGGACACGACATGAGCTACTCCTCCAAGTATCTCGTCATGGCTTTGAGTCCAACTCACTCCCATGAACACTCGGTCTCAAGTCGATAGATGGTAGTGGCCTCTAGCAAGACGTGCCAACTCCCAAGTGTCGTAAAGTCAGAAGACGAACCTTCAATGTGACTTTCGTCCAAGTCCCTTTGCCACACGATATATCTATTAAGCTATAGGCGAGTAGTTGCCATCCCTTTAATAGCTTAACTCTCTTCTCGTACCATGATATGTGATTCACTGGACTAACTCTTAGTCCGACTCCTCAGTTAACACTTAACTGAGTAGCGCATGGCCATGCTTCTGAATCATATCACACTAGAGGGCCTAGAGAATATCTCTCTATTATGGAGGGGCAAATCCCGTCTTGGTAATCCACGTCACGTAGCTTGCTTTACAACTAACCCGAACTCTACCTTTATAACTGCCCATTTACGGAACAGTGTTTGATAGAACCTAAGTTGGCGATCCACAACTCGGATCATGCAATCACCTCAGGTCAAAGGACTCCATTGCTTGAGACTGCAAATGACAACATGCTCGTTCCATCTCAAGTGTGGGTCAATCCGACTCGCTAAACTCTTTAGCCGAATCAGTGTAAGTCGAAATAGCATCACCATGCCCATGACAAGTGGAACCGTGTCATCAGCTGACTTGCACATTGGTCTAAGTTGTGTGTCCAGCACAACCTCAATGACCAAGGACAATCTAATATGAACAATCATGAATACATAGTTCCACAACTGAATCATGCATTCAGTGATACATATCTGATGTTCATATAAGGACAACTTTACTTTGGGAAATATCATCAACCATGATTGCCTCTAGGGCATATTCCCAACAGCAATATGGGGCCAAATAATTTGGCCCAAGTGGGGGCCGGATAATCTGGCCAAGGCAAGAAGTCTGGGCCAGCTCGGAGAATCTAGGGAATTCTCCGCCCCCACACAATGTGATGCGCCGTGGCTCCTTGGCAAAAATTCCTTTGGGGTGGATTATCTGGCCAGGGCAAAATGTCCGGCCTTGGTCGGAGAATACGGGGGAAATCTCCGCCCCCACTCAGCATGACGCGCCTTGGCCGCTTGGTGAAAATTCCCTAGGGGCGGATTATACAGCCCCTTGGAAGGGCGGATTATCCGTCCAAGGCAAAATTTCCAGACCTGGTCAGAGAATCCAGGGAAACCTTCGCACCCCATACCGCGTGAAGCACCTTGGACTCCTTTGTTGATGGAGGCCAGGGTGGATAATCTGGCCCTTGACAGGGGCAGATAATCCGCCCACTAGAACATATGCTTGCTGCATTTTGCTTTGAAGTTCTTTTTGGGGAAACATTGTAGCACTTAATACACAGTTAACTAATCCTTGATATTGTTATCTAACACACAAAACTATAGGGATCATAAAATATTCTTTCAATCTCCCCCTTTTTGGTGTTAAATGACAATAATAGTATTTGCAAAAGAGCCCTAATAACAACAACATTTCAAGGACAAAAAGACTCCCCCTAAATGTGTGCATATTAGTAGTTTTTATCGGAATACAAATGCACACATATAGGTTCAAGACTTTTCATGACTTGAAGACTAAGAACAAATGATGGGTGAGAGATATATCATACCAACCATAATGACATTCTCAATAACAAAGAGATAGACACTTAATAACTCCATATTGGGAATTTCGAGGATAAATCCATCTCAATAAATCCATAGAGATAATTCCATAATGAGATATATACATAATTCCATAATGACAAATCCATAGATAGATTCAAGATAATAACCTTAGTCTTACAATCACATGACAGATTCTCACAATACAAACCAAATAGCAAATAACAGTTCAACGCTAAAATGGGTACGAGCAAAGAAAGAGAAGCGCTCAAAATGCAAATAAGCTTGTACCTGACCCATGCAAATCCCGTGGCTAGCCTAATAGAACTACTTCTCCCCCTTTGGCATCGAAACACCAAAAAGGAGAAAATAGCAAAGCTAACACCCTGGGAGATCACTTATCCTCGTCCTCGTCCTTGTCCTTGTCCTCGTACAGGTCCTCATCATCATACTCCTCCTCTTCGTCATCGTCATCATCATTGGCTGAGGGAGGTGGTGACGCTCGCGCTGGAGCAGGGAACAAATGCCTCTCCATGTCGCCATAGTTTATGCCTGAGGTGTTAAACTGAGCATAAGGCGTAGGAGCAGAATGCTGTAGGGGGTGGCCTTGAGCCCTAGAGACATGGTGAAGGATGAGCTGCTAGGTATAGGCCATGTCATGGAGCTGAAGGTAAGCCTCGTACTATCCCTTGTGTGTACCCACACCCATGCAAACAATGTTGTGTTGAAACCAGTTAAATTTCTTGACCTCCCGAGCAATAGTTGGGATAGGGGCCTCCTTCCATTAGTGCTACCACTAGCTCGGGCATCAGCCATGAAGGTATCTGACTCTATGAAAGACGAGGTGGTTGGCTTTCTCTTGACATATAGCTTCATGGCCTTGTGAACCCTATCAAGTGGACCACTGAAATCCTCATTGGGGAGGTTGTTCTTGATGAGCATCATAATGAAGGGAGCATACGGATTAGAGCGTCAGTTGTAGAAAGCGTTAGCCATCTCCTAATAAATGAAGTCCATAACATCCAAGATGTAACTAGCAGAGGGATCTTCACAAGTGGCACATTGATATGCAAAGCCCAGAAGATTAATCAGGTGACCACGAATGCTATCATTGTTGTCTCCACTCAAATGATGCAATCATGGAACATGAGAACCAACTAAGAATAGAGTGGAAGCAAACCTTCAATCTTTCAAACCACACTGTTGGGTCCATAACATGTAGAGACTAAAGTATCCTTCCTGGGACGAAGAGGGCTAAGGATGCTGACGAGGGGTTAACTCGTCAATGCCCATGGGTGATGGACTTGGGCTTGAGGAAGTGGGGAGTCCTAGAGGAATCGATCGACTAGCAAACAAGCACATCGGGGACATGAGGTTTACCCAGGTTTAGGTCCTCAGAAGGAACCCTACTCCTGCTTGTCTACTCTTGATTATATATGGAATCAAGGATTACAGCTCTGTGTAGATGCAATCTGGTGGTGTATGAACTAGGGTTGCGGATTGTCCTTCTCATTGTCCCCTCTTGGCCTTTATATAGGAGCCCAGGTCTCAGGATAATAGGCCGAGTTAGTTACAGATTAGGGTTCCCCCTTTTAAACTTCCTATCTACACTTTATCGTGTCCGCCAAGGAGTTGCATCTCCTTGGGCTTGGGTTTGAGATACCCAAACCTTCCTAGGCTCCATTTTCACTATGGGATTCTTTTGGGCCAAACCGTATAGGCTAATCCTGGGCACCCGTAAGGCACACCCATGTCAGTAGCCCCCTAGTGTCCATCTGGATCATAGATTCAGAGGGAGACTATGCTGTCTTAGACTGCACCTAAGTGCTTCTTCTATCATCCGAACATTTTATCAGGTATGAATACTTAATCCATAGGGATAGTTGATATGCGTGCTTGATCACAGATCAGGATCGGTTATCTGCCTTCGGGCAAAACAACGCTATCTACTCAAACTCGAGTCCCCGGACTCTAATTCGGAAAGTTGCTGGCGTAATTGGACTCATGCCGTGGAGGCTTACAGAGTCGAATTCCATTGTTTTATGTGTGCACTTGACATGTCCGTCAAGGTTTTTTCATCGTGCATGTAGGCACGACATGTTTCTGGTAGAGCGCAGTAGGTGCGTTTCTAGGCCATTGGATGGGCAAATCCCGTTCTCGATTCATATGCCTCAACCTATTCCTTTCGAATACCCAATACACACCTTTATGGTGACTCAGTTACGGTCATGACAATTGATGTGATCAAAGCAGCCACGGGAGATAGTGATTAAATATGATCTCATGGTCAAAGGAGTGAGTTACTATGCCTTACTAGATATCGCAATGTTGAATTTTGTGACTGGGCCACATTGCAATACTATGGTTGGGTGTGTGTACATCAATTCATTCATCTAATGTAGTGACCTTGTTGTTAGTTGCTATGATATAGTCCATGATCAGGAGACCTTGATCATTAGATGCCCAATGAACTAGTCTAGATGATACTAGGGACCTGGTTTGTTTATATATTACACATGTATTAATGTTTCCACTTAATACAATTATAGCATGAGACAAAACTATTACGCACTAATGAGATATGTCAATAAAAACATCTTTATTATTGGCCTCTAGGGCATATCTCCTTCAATCTGTATATGCTAGGCTTGTCAAGCTAACCATAGTTTTCCGCGTGAGCAACATGGCTTACTCCCGTTGTATGGGGATGTAGAATCTATCACGCCGATCATCATGAGATCCTTCAAAACAACAAACTTTCGCAACGGTGCCAACTATGGATGAACACTTTTAATCTTGAAATTTTAGTGTGAGGAATCATCTTATAATGGTACCATTGAGATCTAATATTAAGAAAAATAAGATACTGAAAGGGATAAACATCACATGCAGTTAAATATGTGATATGACATGGCCTTTCTTCTTGTGCCTTTGATCTCAATCTTAGAAAAACATGATAACCATCATTAATAGCAAAATGCCAAGAAAATGGTTGATTGCACCATCTTGTTGCCTCAACTACTATTTCTACACTAGTGATAAAGTAAAACAATTTACATGGTGCATAAACATTGGCACACGGGCCATATAATAATGAACACAACCATTTAGGCTCCAGTCGGTTGCCAAACTCATTGACATGCAAGTCGTGATACTTATTACATACATGATCACATGTCACATGACAGAATCATTATCTTGGCCATATCACATCACATGCCCCTGCAAAAACAAGTTAGACACATCTACTTTGTTGTTGCATATTTATGTGGTTTGGGGATTTACATTGAGTAAGAACCGCTTCTTGCTAGGCATAAACCACAATGCTGATGAACATGTTATCTCTATGACACCCTTTTAGGTCTTTGTTGCAAAAGAAATGCAAACTATAGAAACAGAGGCAGACACCCGCTAGCCAATTATGTAATACAAGTTGCATGGTTGTCGTGGAACCAGTCTCATGTAAGCTTACACGTAAACTTGGTTCGGGAAGCTTCATCCAACTATACCACAGTCATCTACTAGTACATGTGGGAGGGTAATAACATGATCATCAATGCCTAGTACATCATAGTGGTCTACTCATACAGTACATCTACACATAGATCCAGCTCTGATACCACTGATGGGTTCGTTGCATGCAAAAACAATAAAATCCTACGGAATAGAAAGAGAGAACCCCGCAAGATCTAATATACTAGATGCAAGTAACAAGTAGAATATATCTAATATACTTACCCTCAAAGAACACCAACTTTAATGATCTAGAGATCATGGGTGATGTAGTCGATCGCTTGCAATGGTATAAACCATAGTAGACCTTGGCCTTCGAGATCCTTGTACCGAATGGATGACACCTCCGCTATATTCTGAAGGGTTCCGTAGCAGAAAACAAAAAAATCTATCTACTCGAACACTAATACTAGGATCTATACTATGTATACATAAGTAACAGAGGAGAGAGACGGTATTCATACCTTTGAAGACCAAGGCACGCCTTACGTAGGAAGGTGTATATTGATGAAGATGAGCAACACCCCAAGTGTGGTGCCTCCTAAGTTCATCACACGTTCGGTGTAGGAGACGTCAACCGGACTCCGATCTAGCCGAGCAGTGGAAGAAGTAGATGCCGGATCGCTAATCACACGACGATGGTGTGAACGTGCAGAACTCACCCACGAGGTCCTCTCCAATATTATGGAGAAGTCCTCAATGTATGAGAGAGAGAGAATGAGAGGGAATGGGATGATTCCAAAGGGGGAGGGGAGACCCCTATATATAGTGGAAGGGGGCGCACCACCCAGGGGCCAGGCGGTGTGGGACTAAACCCCACACCCACCGGCCACCTAGGGGAAGCCACTGGCCCTAGGTGGGCCCCACTAGGGCGGCCCACCAAGCCTAGGCCGTCTGGCCCCCTCTCCCTAGGCGCCATACCCTATTGGGCCTCCCTTCGGGTGAGGCCCATTAGCATTATGAAGCCTTTAATAATAAAATAAAAAATATATTTAATATTAATTCTCCAATTAACATTCAAATACACATATTATATTATTCCTTCACTCCGGAACACCTTCCGGACCCCTTCCGATCTCCATCAGATGTTACCTGGAACTATTCCGGTTTCTCTTTCTCTATTTCTCCTACGATACCTCATCTACCCTAAGCGTCCCTACCCTTAAGTGTGATATCCTTCGGTTCGGAAACACTCCGGACATGATCGAGACTACTCTCACATCAATGATCAACAGAGGGACCTGGATGGCCATGTGACCCCCGTGCATTTCATGAATAATCGCTTGAACCGTGAGATAGTGGTTTCATGTTCCCTTTGTCATACGATACCTAATTCATTCGAGACTTGATCTTCAGTATCCCATACCTTAGTTCGGTCTTGTTACCAATGAACTTGTTTACTCGTTCTCATGTCCTTGCATCCCATGACCAAGTCACATGCTTGCAAGCTTCGTTAATGCAACGTCACTGAGATGGCCACATGTATCTATCCGTTACATGGATTAGACAAATCCTGGTCTTGATATGTACTCCTCTATGCATCCCTTTGGAAAACCTGAGTGGCACCTTTTTGATCACCCTGTTACGAGATGATTCTTGATAACCATCTAAGATTCCTCCGGAATGGTGATTTGCATTACCTCACAGTCAAAGGATCAGGTTGCGAGGTTCTCTGTGTTTTATCATCAATGGTGAACTTTGTAACTAGATCTCATTCAAGATATAACGGTCGGATGTTTTTCTATCATGTTATTCAACTAATAACATGACCCCATTGTCAGTTGGCATAAATGCCCATGATCTTGAAACCCATACCATCCTCATGACCAATGAACTAGTTTGCTAGAGGTAACTAGAGACACGGTTTGTTTACATACTACACGTGTATTAACGTTTCGTATTAACACAGTTATAGCACAGTATGAAACGTATTATGAACATATAGGAGATATATCAAATAATACACTTTATTATTTGCCTCTAGGGCATAACTCCTTTAGTCTCCCACTTGCACTAGAGTACAAATAAAACTAGTTTATAATAGGCAGGAACCTAACACCAATGGAATCTCGGTGTTGTTCGTGCTTTTCCTGATGGAGAGCTTTGGTTAAAGGATCTGCCATATTCAGTTCTGTAACTACTTTGCAAATCTTGACTTCACCTTTGTCAACATTCTGTCAGATGATGTGACATCTAAGCTTGATGTGTTTGGTTGCGGAATGAGTCCTTGGTTCCTTTGTGTTTGCAATAGCTCCTGTGTTATCACAATAGATCATCATGGGGTCTTGCGCATTTGGAAAAACTCCTAGTTTGATGATGAAATTCCTTAGCCAAACAACTTCATTCGCTGCATCAGCCACAACAATGTATTCAGACTCCATTGAAGATTGCGCCACCACCGGCTGCTTCTTACTCTTCCAGCTTACCGCCCCACCATTCACTAGGAACACAAATCCTATTTGAGACTTCGAGTCATCATGATCTGAGTTCTAGCTCGCATCCACGTAACCCGTTACGTTTAGAGCTTCATCACTGCCTCCATAGATTAGGAACATATCCTTTGTTCTTTTCAAATACTTTAGGATATTCTTCACAGCTGTCCAGTGATCTGGTCCTGGATTACTTTGGTATCGGCTCGTCAAACTAAGAGCCAATGCCACATCAGGTCGCGTACTTAACATTGCATACATGATAGATCCTATGGCTGACGCATAGGGGGGTGTAAGACATCTTTTCTCTATCATCATCCGTTACCGTACATTGAGTCATACTCATTTTGCAATTCTTCATCATTGGTACAAAGCCCCTTTTGGTATTGTCCATTTTGAACCTCTTCAAAATCTTTTTGATGTAAGTACTCTAACTTAATGCAATTAGGCGCCTTGATCTATCTCTATAGATCTTGATTCCTAATATGTATGCAGCTTCACCTAGATCCTTCATGGAAAATTGACTACTCAAATATGCTTTCACGCTTCTCATAAGATCCACATCGTTTCCCATGAGTAATATGTCATCCACATATACTACTAAGAAAACAACTGAGCTCCCACTCGCTTTCTTGTAAACACAGAACTCTTGTTGATTTTGGACAAATCCAAAACTCTTGATCACTTGATCAAAACGTTGGTTCCAGCTCCGAGATGCTTGCTTCAATCCATAAATGGACTGTTGAAGCTTGCACACCTTTCTAGCATCCTTAGGATCAACAAAACCTTCTAGTTGTATCATATACATCTCTTCATCAATGTGACCATTGAGAAATGCAATCTTGACATCCATCTGCCAAATTTCATAGTCAAAATGTGCAGCAATTGCTATAAAAATCCGGACAGCCTTAAGCATCACTACGGGAGAATAAGTCTCATCGTAATTAACTCCTTGAATTTGTCAAAACCCCTTTGCGACAAGTCGAGCTTTGTGAACGGTCACATTACCATTCGCATATGTCTTTTTCTTAAAAATCCATTTATTTTCCACAGCCTTGCGGCCTTCTGGAAGATCTACCAAGGTCCAAACTTGGTTCTCATACATGGATCCTATTTCGGATTTCATGTCTTCTAGCCATTTCTCGGAGTCAGCACTATCCATAGCTTCTTTGTAGTTTGCAGGTTCCTCTTGTTCATCTAGGATGGCAGACATCACAAGGCTACTGTACCAATCAGGAGTGGCACAAACTCTTGTAGACCTGCGAACCTCATGAGCCTCGACGCTATTGTTCTGTTCATCATAATTGGGCTCTTCCTCCATGTTGGAGAGTGGTTTCGGAACAGCTTCCATTGTGCTACTCGGAATTTGGAGAGAAGGGTCAACAACTTCATCTAACTCAATTTTCCTTCCACTAACTCCTTTAGCGAGAAACTCTTTCTCAAGAAAGGTGACGACTTTCGCGACAACCGTTTTGCCTTCGGCCTGGTTGTAGAAAGTATACCTAATGGTTTCCCTTGGATATCACACAAAGATACATTTTTCCGATTTGGGTTCGAGTTTGTCAAGCTGTAGTTTCTTGATGTAAGCCTCACAACGCCAAACTTTCATAAATGACAACACTGGCTTCTTGCCATACCATATCTCATATGGGGTTGTCTCCATCGATTTGGATGGTGCTCGGTTTAAATTAAAAGCAGCGGTTTCTAACGCATATCCCCAAAAGACACAAACAAATCAGTTAAAGACATCATGGACCGCACACTATCTAATAGGGTTCATTTACGATGTTCCGACACACCATTATGATGTGGTGTTCCAGCTGGCGTAAGCTATGGGATAATCCCACAGTCCTTCAAGTGCATGTTAAACTCATAACTCAAATACTCGCCTCCTCGATCCGATCAAAGATGCTTGATTCTCTTGTTAAGTTGATTCTCTACTTCTTTCTGAAATTCCTTGAACTTTTCAAAGGTTTCAGACTTGTGCTTCATAAAGTAGATATATCCATATCTACTTAAGTCGTCAGTAAAGGTAACAAAGTAACGATAACCATTGCATGTTGAGACACTCATTGGTCCACATACATCCGTATGTATGATTCCCAGTAGGTCTACAGCTCTCTCCATTGTCCCGGAGAATGGTGTCCTAGTCATCTTGCCCATGAGGCATGGCTCACATGTATCAAGAGATTCGAAATCTAATAACCCAAGAAGTCCTTCTGAATGAAGCTTCTTCATGCGCTTTACACCAATGTGACCAAGACGACAATGCCACATAAACATGGAATTATCATCATTATTCTTACAACGTTTAGCATCAACACTATGGATGTGTGTATTACAATCAAGATCGAGTAAGAATAAACCATCACACATAGGGGCACGAACATAGAAAATATCATTCATATAAATTGAACAACCATTTGTTCCTGATTTAAATGAATAACGATCTTGCAAAAAGCAAGACCCACTCACAATATTCATACTCAATGCGGGTACATAGTAGCATTTATTCAAAACCAAAAATAATCCTGACGGCAGACGGAGATGCAGGGTGCTGACGGCCATCACTTCGACTCTCGAACCATTGTCGACGTGCATCATCACCTCGTCCTTCATCAGGCGCCTCCTACTCTGCAGATCCTACTGAGAGTTACGAAGGTGAGCAACCGAACCGGTATCAAATACCCAGGTGTTACTGCTCGCGCTTATAAGGAACACATCAATAACATGTATATCACATATACCTTTTTCCTTGGCGTATCTTGCCGGCTCGCTTGTCTTCAAGGTACTTGGGGCAGTTGCGTTTCTAGTGCCCATCCCCTTTATAGTAGTAGCACGTAGTGCCGGGCTTAGGGCCAGGCTTGGCAGTCTTTGAGGTACTGGCAATGATCTTGCCATCCTTCTTGGACTTCTTTCCCTTGCCCTTTTCCTTTTCCTCGGCTTCTTAAAATTGGTGGTCTTATTGACCATCAACACTGTGTGCTCCTTCTTGATTTCAACCTTAGCAGTTTTGAGCATGGCGAACACCTTAGCAAGGGTCTTAGTCATCCCTTGCATGTTGTAGTTCATCACAAAGCTCTTATAGCTAGGGGCAGCGAGTGCAGCACCCTATCAATTGCGAGCTCCTCTGGGATTTTGCAATCCAGGGCATTCAAACGCTTAACGCAGCCAGACATTTTGACCATGTGCTCACTAATACTATTATGCTCTTCCATTTTAGCAGAGAAGAAGAGCTCAGAAGCATCATACCTCTCTGCACGGGCATGTGGAGAAAAGACAGCCTTTGAGATCCTCAATGATCTCAAAAGCATTCATCTTCTCAAAACACTTTTGAAGCTCCGGCTCCATTGCATAGAGCATCCCACTCTAGATGAGGGAGAAATCGTCGGCCTTGGACTACCAAACATTCTTTTTATCCTGGGAGGCGGAATCTGCAAGCTTAGCCGGAAGCTTAGTCTCAATGACATAAGTCAACTTGTAGGGGACTAGCAGGATCCTAAGATTGTGGAACCATGTGGTGAAGTTGGTTCCATCAGTTTTCAGCTTGTCCTTCTCGAGGAAAGTGCTAAGGTTGAAGGTGGGTGGGCGATACATCTACAATGGATTTGCAAAGTGTTTAGACCATGTTCATAATAATGAGTTCAAGTTTTAATAATGTTATCTAACTTAAAACAAAAGAACTCCCACTCAAACGAACATCCCTCCACTCGTTTAGTGATCACATGATCCCAATCTGTTGCACCTCCCTCGATCGTCACGGCCATTAGTGCAGTTTCAAAGGCGGGCATTCCCCAATGTCGATCACATCAACCATGTGATTCATGATCGACCTTTCGGTCTCTTGTATTCCGAGGCCATGTCTACACATGCTAGGCTCGTCAGTTCTAATTTATGTGTATCCGCAGTGCAACATGGCTTACACCCACTATATGCGAACGTAGATATGTCTGACCCCCGATCATCACGGCTGGCCTCATAACGAAGAACTTTCTTGGTGGTGCACACACAAGGGGAATACGATAACTGGAATACTGTGAGGGATTATCTTATTATGCTATTGTCGAATATATAATTATACCAGCACAATAAGTAATACTTCAAAAGGTAAACTGTTATGACGTGGTTATAGCATTTTGATCATCATCAATAGCTTTAATGAAAGTTTCATAAACTTGTCATTGCCACGTTATAATACATGCCCCTATGCAATAATAAAAATAGACGCTTCTATATTATCTACTGCAAGTTTTACGCAGCTTTAGGGATTTCGTAGTAGAACCCCTTCCCACCTACGAACGTGGAGTCACAACATGGATTCAATGATTTCCGTTCTTCTTCCCTTTTCAGGGCCCTCCAATGTCGATGCCATATCAACTACTGCAGAGAGACAGACACCCCCCTAAACCACGTGAGGTCGGTTGGGGGCCGCTTCATCAAACAGTGCCACGATATGAACAAGAACATTAAAAAAGGGTAGGAACTAGAGAATAAATGCCCACATATTGCTATGTGTTCTATCCGTACGACATGTCTACCCATAAACCTAGCTCTGATACCACTGAAGGGTTTCGTAGCAGAAAACTAAAAAATTCTATCTACTCGAACACTAATACTAGGATCTATACTATGTAGACATAAGTAATGGAGGAGGAGACATTATTCATACCTTTGAAGACCGAGGCACGCCTTATGCAGGAAGGCGTATATTGATGAAGACGAGCAGCACCCCAAGTGTGGTGCCTCTGAAGTTCGTCACACGTACAGTGTAGGAGACGTCAACTGGACTCCGATCCAACCGAGCAGCGGAAGAAGTAGATGCCGGATCGCTGATCACACGACGGTGGCGTGAAGGTGGAGAACTCACCCACGAGGTCCTCTCCAATATTACGGAGAAGTCCTCAATTGATGAGAGAGAGAGAATGAGAGGGAATGGGATGATTCCAAAGGGGGAGGGAGACCCCTATATATAGTGGAAGGGGCGCACCACCTAGGGGCCAGGCGGTGTGGGACTAAACCCCACACTAGCCAGCCACCTAGGGGCAGCCACCAGCCCTAGGTCGGCCCCACTGGGGCGGCCCACCAAGCCCAGGCCGGCTGGCCCCCTCTCCCTAGGCACCATGCCCTATTGGGCATCCCTTCAGGTGAGGCCCGTTAGCATTATGAAGCCTTTAATAATAAAATAAAATATATACTTAATATTAATTCTCCAAGATCGTGTGGAAGTCCGAGCGCCGCAAATCAGCAGCGCATCCGTCCTCGCACACACGTTCAAGCCACCGGACAAGCTCCACCTCCTCGCTCCAGCGAATCAGCGGAAGCAACAACTCCTTCCAGACGCAAGGCCACCGGGAACATGTATCTTGCTAATCCGAGACCATGGGGGAATATCTAGAGGGGGAGAGAGATCCTTCACGAGGAGGTGTGAGGATGAAGGAGGGAATGGGTGGCCTTTTATAGGAGGAGGGGGTGCCCCCTCTCTCCATGGCCGGCGCATGGGGGTGACCCCTCATCTCCCCCATTCATGTGGTGGTAACCCCTCCACATTAAAATGCCCCTTAACATTCTCTTTTAAAGTCTCCACTTTAAATGCATTAAATTTCTCCAAATTTAATGCTCTCTCATTTAATAGAACTCTTTTATTTATTTTATTCAGAATTTTTGTTAATTACTTTAATTAACAAACATTCACATAAAACCCCTTGCAACATTTCAATATTACATGCAGAACCACTTTCTGCAATTTCACCCGAAACAATTCCGGTTTCTATCGAAACAATTCCTGTTTCTATCGAAACATTTCCTGCGCTTTGCAAACCTTTTGTCTGGAACATATGTGCTCCTAAATGGTGTCTGGCAACCCTTAAGTGTGTCACCCTACGGTTCGCGAATAATGCAGACCTGATTGAGACTCCTCTCAGATCAATAATCAGAAGCGGGACCTGGAGATCCATATTGACTCCTGCACATTCAACGATGACTTCTGTGATCGTGAGAACCTTTAATGTCAGCAATTTAATCCCTTTGTCTCATGATATAATACATGTCCGAGATTCGATCATCGGTATCCAAATACCTAGTTTGATCTCGTTACCGACATGCACTCTTTTCTCGTTCCCGTGATATAACATTCTAGTGATCACATCACTTGCTTGCAAGCTATCTTAATGTGATATCACCGAGAGGGCCCAGAGTATATCTATCCGTCATCTGGATTGACAAATTCCACTCTTGATCCATGAGCCTCAACATAACACCTTCGTAGTACTGAACCCATCTTTATAGTCACCCTGTTATGGTGTGACGTTTGATGTTATCAAGATACTCTTCCGGTGTTAGCAATTAACATGATCTCATGGTCTAAGGACTAAGACTACTTTGTATGATGTTATAGCAATATAAACATAATGACTTGATCGTAATGCTATACTTCGGATAAATGTTCATCACATCATTTCACAAATGCTGTGACCTTGTTATTAACAACATCCAATGTCCATGATCAGGAAACTTTGATCATCTTGTTAATCAACAAGCTAGTCTATAAGAGAGGCATAACTAGGAACCCTTTTTGTTTATTAAACACACATGTATTGATGTTTCCTATGAATACAATTATAGCATGCAAAATAAACATCTATCATATACAAGAAATATATAATAACAACTTTATTATTGCCTCTCAGGGCATATTTCCTTCAAATAGCACCTATGTTGTCACAGTACATGGCCTTTGGACCCAATGCAGTAGGAACTGCTCCAAGTTCAGTAAGGAAATCCATCATCTAGACTACTTCCCTTGTTGCTTCTAAAGCAACAATGTATTCCGCTTCACAATATGATGTTATCGTCATGCTCTTCTTGGAATTCCTCCAGCTCAGTGCACCTCCATTCAAACACGTATCTACATTGATACTTAGAGTCATCTAGATTGGTTTCCCAGCTAGCATCAACATAACTCTTTACGACTAGCTTAGTAACCTCCATAAACTAGAAAAACATCCTTAGATCTTCTTAAGTACTTAAGAATATTCTTTACTATTGTCTAGGGTTCCATTCCTGGATCACTTTGGTACCTGTAGGTCAAACTAATAACATGGCACACATATGGTCTTGTACACGACATGTTATACATGATAGAACCTATGGATGAGGTATAGGGAACATTGTTGATCTTTTCTCTATCTTCTGTCATAGCTAGACCCTAATTCTACCCAGAGTCTTGCATGGCAACATGGATAAGAACCATTTTTTGAGTTATCCATTTTGAACTTCTTCAAAAAATTGTCCAGATATGTACTCTACGATAGTCTTATCATACATCTTGATCTATCTCTATAGATCTTTATGCCCAATATGTATGCAGCTTTACCAAGGTCTTTCATTGAAAAACTTTTATTCAAAGCCTTAACACTTTCAAGTTGTTCTATGTTGTTTCCAATTAACAATATGTCATCACGATACGTTACTTACCCGAGATTCGATCATCAGTATCATTATACCTGGTTCAATCTCGTTACCAGCAAGTTCTATTTACTCACACCATGGCATAGGATCCATGTGACCAACTAGTTTAGTCACCGAGATCTTAGATGCTATACTACCGAGAGGGCCCAAAGATATCTTACACTCAGTCATACGAAGGAACAAATCCTAATCTTGATTCACACAACCCAACAGACACCATCGGTGATAACTAAAAGACACCTTTATAATCACCCAGTTACGCAGTGATGTTTGATGTCCACAAGGTATTTCTCTGATGCCCGGGAGTAACATGATCTCATGGTCTGAGGAAACTATACTTGACATATACTTAAAGCGATAGCAAACAAACTAGACACTACGATCAGAAGCTATGCTTATTATTAAGGGTCTTGTCCATCACATCATTCACTAATGAAGTGATCCCGTTACCAAGTGACATCCATGTCCATGGTATAGGAAACCTTAACCATCAATTGACTAACAAACTAGTAGAAGAGGCTTACTAGGGACACTGTGTTGTTTATTTATCCACGCATGTATTTACTTTCCAATACATACAGTTATAGCATGGACAATAAACAATATCATGAATAAGGAAATATGAATAACAGTAGCTTTATTATTTCCTCTAGGGCGTATTTCCAACAGTTTTATCAAGTGTTGGTGGAGTTAATTATGTGATCACGATATGGTCTCTTGGTATGTTGTAGGTGATCACATTGGGCACCTATTAGGGTCACTAGGACATCTTGTAAAAATCATTTTGGAAATCTTTCCAAAGGGATATGGTTTTGGGCAGAAACAAGAATAGGGCTTTAGAGAGATTTATTACAAAGTATGTTGGGGATGTTTTTGTGTATTTGGGCTTGATATGGTAAAGGGATCACTCACTAATATTTGGTAAATATTTAGAGGCTTGAAAGATCGGGTTGCTTTATAAAGTGACAAAAGGGGGATTTTATTTAAATAAAAAATAAAATAATTTTGAATAGTTTTGGGGTGGGAAAAATGTTCATTTGATCATCTCATCTCATAGTCTCAAAAGTGCAAGAGACCAAATACAAATATTCTCAAGCTTTACCAAGGTTTGAGAATTAAAGAGGCATTGAAAATGACAATTGAAAATTCAAAAAGGGTTCAAAACCAAAAGCTTCAAGAAAATCCAGAAAAGTAAAGAGGGTTTTAGGAAAATATTTTTTTTGGGTTGTTACAAAGCTCCTATTCAAATTGGTATGCCTCTAATCAACTCTTGTGGTGGCGAGATCTAGGACCCTAGACCTATGGAAGGAAGGTCATGGTTTGGTGGAAAAGCTTGCAAGCGTGAGCTGTGGTAAAGGCGAGGGTGTCTCCCGAATTTCATCAGTGGCAGGACAACATGGCGAGGGCGGAGAGGATGTGATGCTCTCTGGCCAGCGAGCATGCAACAGCGGCTGGAAGGGGTGGGTAGCAGCGTTCAGGGCTGCCATCCATGGTGGACCTTGGCTCGGAACGTGCATGGGCTTTCTCAAGCATACACTAATGATTTTCCACATCAACAATCTTCCAAGGCCCCACCCGATCGTACTTTGTTCTCTAGTGATTGGTGTGCAATTTATGATCTCTCTGGTTCTTCATTTGTGATGGAGATCATGGAGTTTTCTCCAGGGTTCTTTCAGCATGATGCCAAAATTTGAACTGTTTAATTTGGAATCATCAACTTTGTATGATACAATGAATTCAAGGTAAACTCAATATGATTAACACATATATTTTGTCAGTTAAGGGTAGGACTATTGATACTCTTATTACCACCACTAGAGAGGTCATGATTGAGGAATCAAAGTCGTATCTACAAAATTCATATATGGCCATGATGCAAATCATTAGCACTGTTTGTATGCTATTAAGCAAGGTCCATTTTCAAAGTTTAGCTACACAAGGCTATCTTGGTTTGATGATAAGCATCATGTTGACACTATCGCCTTGTTCTGGTTGATCCACCGATAGTGGATGACAACGTTATTATTGAGGTTCCTCCGATTCAACAGCGGGGACCCTTGAGTTCGAGCTCGGTGTTGGACAATTAGTATCTACAGCTCAGTACACGCGTTTCTCATGTGCATATGCTAGACAGACTGTCGGGAGAACCACCCATAAGGCATCAACTGGTTTGCATCATTGAGGCCTTTGAAGACTGCAGCTGCAGCACTTTTGGATCCGAGTTGTCGATGGATGGGCGATCACCATTTGGTTTCTTCTATAGTCTTCGGTGTCGATGCCTTGTGGTATCATTACCTATTTCTAGGTTGTACCACCTTTTCTTCTTGTATCTTGCTCCGTTTTTTGCAGCCACGATTTACAGCGTCCATTAATGTTAATATATGTACATGTTCAAAAAACTCGCAGGGAGTTGTGCTTCCAAGACACTTTTTTGCTTAGAAACAAATAATAGCCGACTCTAGTTTCGTTGTTGTTACCCTTCTCGTTGGTTCTTAAGGTTACCGTTGGTTTGCTTGCTTTTGGGTTTCCTAGCTCCGTGAGTTATACAAGAGAAGGTCTAGTTTTAGTAGCGGCAAGAATTGATGGATAGAGGTTTTTGATCTTTGATGCTGCCTAAACTGCCACTGTGTCCCTTTCTGCAATTAGTTGTCTCGATTGAGAAAATCCCTAACTTAATCAATGAATCTCCCAACTGGAACTTGATTTCGGCATGCAATTTCCCATCATTCGTAACATTAACCATTCCCATTTCTTCGTATTCCAAAATTTCCCCCATTTTAGCATTTACTCAACTAGAACATAAAATCCAGTCGTAACCTTGCCCCAATATCAATAAAAGAGAGACTAGGTAAATATCTCTTCAATAACCTGACCTTATATTTTTTGCAGCCCTCCTATCTAGCGGCATCATCACAACACTGAATTCTGAAGTTCAACCGGTGTGGTGTCCATCCCGTGTTGCTTATCGGTCATCGTCGAGTGCTTGTACTACCTGGCATGTACATGGTGGGTGTGGTAGTGCTTCCTTCACACCATCAGCTACAATAGCGAAGTTAATAGCCTAAACTACCACGTTCGATCCACAATGTACGAAATGGTACCACTTTACATTGTGGGAATATAAATCTACCACCTTAGAGCATACATTTTGCAATTCACACAAATGACTTGTTAAAATACAAGTTGAGACGAAAACTGATGGCGAGCTCTGACGATAGTGCCAAGACAAAAACTAACCAGCATAAGTGAGATGGTAGTAAGTTTTGGAGCTTTTTGCAAAACTACAAAGACCACATGTACCTTTGTTCCTCATCCACAACGAGTAAACCACACTAGCGGTAATAATTCTTCATCGGTACCTTCAGTTTGGTTTTAAATCTTTAAAATTGCACATCCAGGTCCTAAATCTTTCATAAGTGATTCACTCGAGCTCCTATTTTTCTCTGGCCGCTTTGACCTGCCTACGTAACGCTTTGACCATCGTCATGTCGGTAGTATGGGCCGAGTAGATGTACTAGCTAGGCATACACATTTCTAAAAAGGCCTCTGGTTCCCGCGACGCTCGTACGCTAGTGTTTCGGCCGTCGCCGCACGCCCGGCCACCTCCGCTTGCCTACGAGTTCTGCCCTTTCCGTGCATGCGTAGATGCCCAATCCAGAATGCTGGCGAGGCACATGGCGGCCATGAGCAGGGCTCGAGCACGACACACACGCCTACACGCCAGTGAGACATACGTCGGCCATGAGCAGGGCTGGAACAAGCACGTCTACACACTACACTAGCACGATGCACAACACACGCACGCTGGTGAGACAGACGGTTGCCATGAGCAGGGATGGAGCAGGCACACCTACATGCAACACCAGCACGACGTGCACGCCGGCGAGACAAACGACAGCCATGAATAGGGCTTGAACACGCACGCCGGCGAGACGCATGGTTGCCATGAGAAGGGTTGCAACTCGCACGTTGGTGAGACGCACGGAGGCCATAAGCAAGGCTACAACACGCACGTGCGGCCATGAGCAGGACTGCAATAGGTCTGCCGGCGAGACACACAGTGACCATGAATAGGGCTGCAATATGCATGCCTACAACAACAGGGCACTCGGACAACACACACACCGGCGAGGTGCACGTTGACGTCGGCCACGACCAAGGCTACAACAAGCAGGCCAACCACGTGCATGCGCAGATCCGCAGACACAACATGCATGGTTCATCAGCCGTCTTCACGTGCTCAGGCCTCGTCGTAGGCCGCGGACACCAAGTGCTCGGGCGCGAGCCGGTACTCGAGGGAGCCTACGAGGACTCCGGCTGTGGGGAGACAGCTGACTCGATAAGTAGTGGTATCCCTCTGACGTGATTCACCCAAGGACCTAGGGACCTTCTCGTAAATATACACGTCCGACTATCATCTCATTTGGACCCTACTGCCGACGTGGCAGTGGTCAAAGCGCTACATAGACAGGTCAAAGCGGCCAGAGTAAAATAAGACCTCTCGTGAATCCCTTACCAAAGTTTTTGGATCCGGACGTACAATTTTAAAGATTTCGAACCAAACTGAAGGTACCGACAAAGAATTAGAACCGCCGGTGCAGTTTACTCATTCACAGATTTGTTGACCACACTCTGGAGGCTACATACATGGATGGGGATGGCTCCATGTGGCCAACCAAGGCCCGACGAGGCTCGCCAGCTACATCAGCTCCCCGGTCGTCCCAGCTCATCGCGCCCCATGATCACGCAGTCCGCTCTCCGCAGGCTAGATGCTCAGTGGAAGCAGCAGCTCGCCGCGTCTCGGTGGTGCCCGCGTGCCCGCTCGCTCTCGGCAGCACAAACCCGCCCCGCCCCTTCACGATGCGTCTTGGGCAGCCGCGCCATGCGCTGCAAGCTAGGCTGAGAGGGTGCGTGCTGCTGCTTGCGCATATAGTGACGAGAAAATAGCGACCCAATAATCATGTACTTGCTGTAGAATAGCAGCAGCACACCAAGTAGCCTCACGGGGAAGGCCATGAGCACCCTAAGCACTCACAGACCACCTAGGAAACTTTCCTTCATGCAGGCATTTTATCGAACATCTCACGCGCAGGCGATAAGTGGACATGCAAGAGCGAGCACGCGGAGCAGAGCACATAGGCAGAGGAGGCTATGGATGTGCATGTTAGCGGCCGGTGAGTGGCGACAAAATTCCCGGCTATCATCTCATTTTTTTTGTCAGGAACGGAAACGACATTTCGAGCGCATTGTCATCGTCATAGTGTTCGTGGGCGAGCTCGTGGCCGAGCTCTGTGGCGCCCCCTTCTTGCGGGCACGTCATGGTAGACGTTGTCGTGCCCCTGCTAGAGGGCCGAGCTTTGCCGCGCCGATTGCAGCGGCATCGATGGTGATGGTTATGCATTCCTCACGGTCATGGAAGAAGAAGAGAGGCCTCCCAAAAAATTACAAAAGTCCCAAAACTAAAAATATCTAACGACTGTGAGCCCCTGCCATTTCTGTATTGCCACATCATCCTGTCAGGTAGGTGGGTCCTAGTGTTAGTTTTCGTGTCAATTCATTTTTAATGGGTGAATTGCAAAAGACTTTCTGTAAGATGGTCGACTTTGGTCTTCAAAGTGGTAGTCTTATGCTATTAACTCACGACAGGGAGGCCTGGGGTCTTGCGTCATTCGTAGAGTTCGAGCATGTGCCTTGCCAATTGCCGACTCATACTCATAGTCCATGTGGATGACCTTCAAAATCCACAATGGGCACCTCCGCGCGGGAGGGGGGGGGGGCTATGGCATCGAGCCCCGATGGGTGGTGTGCTGGAGGACATACGAGCACACACATGGTCATGCTCCTGCATACTTGTACATCTACCATCCTCATCGGATGTTTTGCTCGCTGTTCGGGGATGGACTTGGCGAAAGAGAGCGATTACATTGTGCTATTGGACAATAAGGATTAGACAGAGGGGGTTCTACGGTGGTTATATGCACAATGGGCTGTTTACTACTGCTGAGTGGCTGTTTGATGATGAATGTGATCTGCCGAGGAACCTCCTAGAGAGAGGAATCCTGGCTACACACTCACATTTGCAGGGCATTCTCTTGGTTCGGCTGTGGTGGTCATGCTGGCTTTGGTGGCAGTGCACAATAGGGAGTGGATGGGTGGCGTGAAGAGGAACAAGATACGGCGCTTTGCAATAGCGTCTCCCAGATGCATGTCGCTCAATTTGGCAGTTCGTTGTGTTGATGTCATTAACACAACTGTTTTTAGGTGAGGCTCCATTACCAATTATTACGACATCAATGTAATTTTTTAGTACCTTCTTTCCAAGTGTTAGACAGTAAACTACATTGGTGTGTACCTAACATTTCCAAGTTAAAATTTATATTTAGATCTCACTATACTCATTCATATTTTCATAGCAAAACTATGCCCTGGTATTCAAAGATATCTGCTGAATTTTACTTTGGTTGTTGGTGATAAAATTATTCCATCATTGACAATTCCTGCTATTATTTGTTAGATCGGAAGACAGCTGAATATGTTTTGTGATATTTTTGTTTGATCAACAAGATGAATTTCTGCTTCGTAGATTTATTTCCTTGGAAGATATCATAATGTCACTCTCCTGGTAGTGAAACTTTCTTCTTATGTATTATGTAAACATGTAATTCATACTTTCACGGGTTTATTGTCCTCTAGTCTATATCTTTTCAGGGTGCCTCATGCGGTCATGTTTGCACATCTTTCCATGCATGCTATGCGGAAATTGCCTAACAAACACATTTATACATGAAAGTGTGAAGCTAAGAGATCCAAGGCATTTGTATGCACCTGGTAGGCTTAACCACATCGCTAGAAGGAAACCTTTCTGTTATATGTCCTTCTGAAATATTCTGGTCATCTAGTCATCCTAATTCTATATAATTACCATTTTGTGTTCATTAAAACAAGAATAATCAGGTGAAGTTTCATTCAAGAAAGATGAAGGATAACTAGTGAACAAGTCTCTAACCTCTATATGCATTTACTTATTCTTCAGAAAGACTATCATATCTATTAGCTTTGTCAGTAAATGTTGTCATATGACATGTTATCCTTTACTGTTTAACAAATTTGGTTTCTTATAATTTAGTGATTTTTTTTACAAATGTATAGTACGATGAATTCATTACTTCGTGCGACTATGAAATATCTTACCTGAGATTTACAGTATCAGTTGTTGCAGATGTGGAAGACATCTGCCTACCGTAAGAACATCAGTTCCATTTGTTGCCAGATTCATTTGAGCACATTATTCTTTCTTGCAACGTAATTTCTGACCATGCTATTATCTAGATAGAAAGGGAAGCCCAAAGAGTATAGTAGATGTAAGCCTGAGCATGTCCTCCTCATATTGAGTAACTTGCCACGGAAATATCATTCATATATGGTAGTAATTAACAGCAAGTCCTCATTACCACCTAACACTATTGCATAGTCAATCAAGACTAAAATTTAGAAACAAAATGTTGCACTAATTTTCCATGGCTTCAACACCAGACTTTTGACCACTAACTAGCTATTATTCTCTATAAATACCAGCTTTGCATATGGAGTTATTGCGATGTGTAGTTTCGTGTTCACAAATTTCCTACAAATTAACACCTTTCGCATTCCAGTTGATGTGGAAGAACGAGAGAACCATGAAAGCGCCTAACAATCAAAGGATGGATGCTGAAACCACCTTAATAAGGAACCACGCTGGGGAGCACCAGTCGGTGTTGAGGCACTCTGCCATGCTAAGAATCACATATGTTAATCTATCATCAACATACAATACATTCAGTGAAAACACGAGGCTTGAGCCGGACGAGGGGTCTCCAGTACTTCGGAGAGTGGCAAACACAAAACGGTCTCGAGTGAGGGGATCACGAGGAAATTTGAGAAGGATGAATCAGGACAAATGGTCATGATGGACTCATGTGAAGAAGTTAGAAAATCTGGACTGTCGATTTCAGGTATGTAGTTCATCGAGTCTCTGTGTTCGAGCCTGTTTTGGTATGCTGTCACTATAAAAAGCATGATCATCCGGTTAAACACTATTAAAGGAAGTAAGGATCGTTGATGTAGGCCAAAGTATTTTATAGGTGATAAGTGTATATATTGATTAATTTGTTATGCTTTTTAGTCGTAATTTTTTCCATTTTAGGCACCATATATTTTGAAATTTGTGTCAAATTTCTGAATGGATTGGCCCCTAGGATCTCCACACCCCAGGTATAAACCACCTATCCTAGGCTTATAACCTGACTGACACATGGAGCTATATGGACCTCCAGCAAGATACTTTAGACTCTACTAGGACAAAGGTTTTCATCAGGGTCGGTCCCGAGATTTTAGGGGCCCAGGGCGAGACCAAAACTTGGGGCCCTTATTATAAGCATCACAATAATATTAATGAATATTATACGCATAAAATATATATTCACAATAGTACTTAAATGTATCCAAAAGTAGTAGGCATATCGAACAATTTATACATATTATCTTAAAAATTCCTTCTAGCCTTTCTCGATGCAAAGTCACTTATGATGGGCTCGATGTCGATGTCATTCAATAATTTCTTCTCGATGTATAATGTTGCCAAATATTTTAACCTCCGTTGGGTCATTGTTGATCTCAGATAGTTCTTCATTCTTCAATAATTTCAAATTTGAAAGCTTCAATTTATACGTTTTAGCGCCTTTAGCGTGACTGGGCTCAATACAAAACCAAAAATACCTATAAACACCATGAGTTCTTTAAATATTTCATTCAAAGAAGTGGTCGCCATATCAACCACAAGAAAGAAACATTTAACTTGAAAAGCCTTCTTCGCTTCTAGAATTTTTTCTTGTCAATTAGTTTCATCAAACTGAATTTTCCTCGTACCACGATGTTTTACTGAATTTTGTGCATCATGTATGTACATGTAACGTTTAGTATACCTTGATTTGTATTCCTGTGATCAAGACCCGGAAATTGAAATAGGCAATATGATGATTCGATGAAGTGGTTATGAGAAATTAAAATTAGGCAAAAATTGGAGTAAATAAGAACCCTAAATCAATACTAAATCGAGTAGATTGGATTCTTACAGTACCCTGGTTTAATCCCTGCCGAAAGCCTAATCGCTGAACACCGCCACGCTCTTGGCTGATCACGGCCTGGCCGAAAGTCGCTCCGTCCAGGGACTAAATTGATTCCTCCATAGGTAGCTTCACACTAGGTCGCTCCGGTAGCCTGGCCGCTAGGTCGCTAGCAGGGGCCAGGGAGGTAGGAGCATCGATCGGTTTGACGTTTCCGTGATCAGGTGAAGCGGTCCTTTTCCTGAGCGTGAAACCCCATCGCTAGAGGCCCATTAGACCATTTTTTCCAACCTGTACTGTAGCATATATGTATATGTCGCAACATATATAGTGTGGGCCCCTTGGTTTTTTTGGGCCCTGGGCGGCCGCACACCCTGCCCACCCTCAGGGCCGGCCCTGGTTTTCATTTGTCCATAGACCTTTTTAACCTAAATGCGGTGGGGTGCTTGTGACCTCATACATTCCACCGAGAAGTCTCACTACCAATAAAGAAAAAATTATACCATTTGTGTTAGCACGAGTTTCTTTTATATTTAAACTTTTAAATTCAAAATTATTTAGTTCTTTATTATATCCGAGTTTCTAGGGGGAGGGGGGTGAGGACCAAAGTTCACTCAATTTTCTTAGGCAAACCGAGTGATGGTTTTGTGCCCAACGTGGGAGTAGGATTTCTCCATGGGCCGAAGTTCAGCCCGAGTCAACTTACTATCTTGACGCAAGTCATTCTTTCATTTAGTAAAAAACAGTAGAGAAGGTCTTGTATTATCATTTTCCATTTATAAATAATGGATATGCACAGAAGTGGTGGCCGATTAATTTGTTCAAGTGGCCTACTCCATTTTTTGGTTTAAGATAGGCCATAGGCAACTCTATAGCCAGTTTTGTCTAAATAACCCCGTAGGTAAAGATACATGTGCATCATATTGATGGAGAGGCCAGTGTACAACCTTCATTTTGAAAAAAAAAGGTAAATATGATCTCGTGTGCTTGACATTTCTCTAGCCGACTCCATGAGCGGACACCAATATATGCAGATAAAAGTAAAAAAGAAAAAGAAACAAACAAAATATCGAGGCTGACCTTATTGGGCTTGGACGGCCCACTAGCGGAAACGGCTAAGGCGGCGTACCGATTTTCAGAAGGAAAAAAATGTCGGCCACCCGCGTAAACTCACGCAATCTGAATCCCGTTCGAACTCGGAGAGGAACGCAATCTGAACCTGTTCATAGAGCCACGAGAGTCCCGCGGGTTGGAAACCTAGTTTTCGCTTTGCATATTGATTCTGTCTCTCGTCCTGAATTTCACGATTGGATCCCGATTCGCGCCCGATTCCCCATCCTGCTCTCGATCTCGATTCCCCATCCTGCTCTCGATCCCAATTCCCCATCCTGCTCGATCCCGATTCGCGCCCACGCTTTCGCGCCGTGGAGGATGCCGAGCGTGGCATCCATCTTGGCGGCGCACGGGGGCACAGCGCCGTCCGGAAATCAGCTTCAAGCTTTCGATTTCTTCCTGGTGGTGGATTTTGAGGCGACTTGCGAGAAGGACATGCGGATCTACCCGCAGGAAATCATAGAATTCCCCTCGGTCCTCGTCGATGGCGCCACCGGGCGCATCGAATCCGAGTTCCGCAGGTACGTCCGTCCCAAGCACAATCCTGTTCTGACGCAATTTTGCAGGGACCTCACCGGCATCCGGCAGGAGGACGTCGACGGAGGCGTAGATCTCGGGGCTGCGCTCCGGCTGCACGACGCGTGGCTGAAGGCGGCGATGGCGGGGACAGGGGCAGGGGTCAAGAAAGGCGGCCTCTTGGCCGTCGTGACCTGGGGGGACTGGGACTGCCGCACTATGCTGGAGTCGGAGTGCAGCTTCAAGGGGATCGCAAAGCCTCCCTACTTGGATCGCTGGATCAACCTCAGGGTCCCCTTCCAGGCGACGCTCGGTGGCGGAGGGCGGACCAACCTGCAGGAGGCAGTCCGGGCGGCGGGGCTGGAGTGGGAGGGCCGCCTACACTGTGGGCTCGATGACGCGCGCAACACGGGGCACCTTCTTGTCGAGCTCATGCGGCGGGGCGTCAAGATCGAGATTACTGGCTCACTGAAGCCGCCACCGCTGATCGAGCAGCAGCAACAGGAGCCTCGCATAAGCCCGTGCGGTATTACTGGCTCGTGGGTGCCGCCACCGGTGATCCAGCAGCAGCCTCACGCAAGCCCGTGTGGTGGCGCCGCGACGTGTTACTGCTACTGCGGAGTTCCGAGCAGGGGAGGCGTTGTAGCTGTGCCAGGGCCAATGCAGGGGAAATGCTTCTTGGGGTGTGGCAACTGGACGCCGACCATGGGAGTCGTCTGCCCCTTCTTGGTCTGGGACAATTGAACCAGCCGCTCCACTGCTAGGATTTCAGACTCAACTCAGAAGTAAAAAAAGAAAGATTTGGAATTTTTTAAATAACATCCATGTAGCCCATCCTCTCTTGTACTAGGTTTTTGTTTTTGTTGTGCCACATCCATGTATTGTTGAAGAATATCATAGTTGGTGCATATGATATATACTCGATTGCTCCAATAGAGCATTGTATATTTTAATAAGCAAAGTTGGTGAATCTAAGTTTTGTTAGCTTTCAGATTTCGTGCTCTTTAACTGTTCTGCTAGCCTTCTTATTACAGACAGTGCTTACTGCACAAACATGATCTTGCATGTACTTCCGCTTATCCTTCTAGCTTGATGGTTATTTCTTCATAGCAATATTTGTATTTAATTTAACATTTTAAGTTATCATCAAACAGGTTTATAGTATTATACGATGGAGTAAAATGTGAAGTAAGAAGAACCTTGACTCTTATATGAAGTTTTATAGACCACCGGGTTTCTCTGGAGATGGTCTGAACTGAAGCTGGTTTACAGATCCTAATGAATGAGTTCGTCATTGTTACTGCCTGTTCTGAGCTGAAGGATCTCAACAGGAAGTGATTCATCATATCTCTGATGCTTTAGAGAGATCATCACAGGCGTACGAACGAAATGCAGCAAATTCTTGGAGAAAAGAAACCTGTAGTTTTGCACAATTAGCCGTGTTCTCGGTTGTCAGTCGATTGGTCTGGCGGTCATTACCTACTATTCAACTTCTGAATTTGGACTGTGATCAAGCTATTGCCACTGAACTTTGATGTCTGTATGTGACCCGGTTACATGCTAAGATCACCAGTGTGTACCAAGGGATCTGCTGGTGGCTCAAGGTTAATTCAACACGAAGGGAGTCGATTTGTGCAAGAAGCAAATACTGAGAACTCTTCTCAACGAAAACTATGTATAGTGTTATAGTTATCCTACACATTTCTGCTAGTACTTTGATCTCAGATATTTCGTCCTAGTACATTTTTTTATTGTTACTTATTCCCTGTTTCATCTTCTAAAATATTGACTGTATATACAGAGTCAAGACAGCTACAAAGTTAGAAGGGAGTTTGTATGTTCAGAAGTGAAACTCTAGACTGCAGCAGTCTTTTGAAAACCCGCTCGCTTCGGGTTTCCAGCACGTCGATGCATTCCTCTAGCTTCTCCATTTTCGCCATCAATGTCTCTGGCTCTGCCTTCTTAGCCGCGGTCCTGACGCTCAGCCTGGCCAGCCACTTCTTTGAAGTCCGGACTACTGCAGGCACGAGCTCCGGCGACATTGCTGCACATTCCATGAAGATGGCCAGGATGGGATGAGAATGCTCATGTGACAGGCTGGCTGAACGGGCGTGCGCCACTGTCTTCCCGGATGGTCTGGTTGCTTGCTAGGTGCATCCTGTGTCCGCGGTGAGTGTTGCTCTGCTAGTACGAGGCCGCTGCTCGTCTGCTCGTTGGTTTTTTTGATGCGTTCGTGAGTGATGCTCGAATTGCAACGACTCCAGGCTATAAATATTGCGTCGCTGTGGTGGTGGGTTGTACTAGAAAGAATATGTTCTGGTACGGAGTACTAGGAAAGAAATGGCTGCCACTTGCAGTTGGTGCGGCGCTGTAAGCTGCTGTTTTTTTTTTATCCCGGCATGACGGCCAAACTGCTGGTAATACAACACTCTCTTTTTTTTTGAACATATGGATTTTATTAATTTAGGCACATTTTACAGAGAGCAGCGTGAAGGGATTCACGCAAGATACAGCAAGAATGTCCCTTGCTGGACATGTATCTGCCTGTGAACATAGGCATCTAGTAACTGTTAAGCTCCTGGGCTATAGTCTAGCTGCTAATCTAGCTTGGTGATCTGCTTTTACATTGAAACTCCTGTGAATACGTGAAACCTTGTTGACCTGAAAGGAACTGCTTGCCTGAATTCTTGCAAGGATGGGCCTGATCATCCAATGTCCCGGCGTTGTTGAGATATTACTCGAGGCTAGCGTAGACACCAGAACACAGCAGTCGGAATAGAACTAGGTCTCATGTAGTTGAAGGATTTCTGCTAGCTTTGTGGCTAGCTCAAGAGCATAAGCTTCAGCCTGTAACGGAGATGATGCCGGAGGCGACATAGCCGAAACATATAATTGCTTGCAATGCGGGTTGCGCTTCAACCTGATGAAGAGACCTATTCCGGCGGGAGCTTCGGTTGTGTTCGGCTCTAATTTCCAAGCAGCATCACAGAAAATTGCATCCTCAATTGCTTCAGAAGAGGGTACATGTTGCAAACTGCATTTCCTTTCCTGAACATAATTTTCCGTTGGTACATGTACTTCAAGCTTCGAACTCTGCAAAGTGGCATTAGCAAAAGAATAGACCTGGGTAGGCCTAGAATATTTCCTGTTAAATAGACAATCATTTCTTGCTTTCCAAAGGCACCAAAGGAAAGTATATAAGCTTGAGAGGTTAATCTGAGGGTGACCCGAAGAAAGTAATGCTTGCAACATATCAGAAACATTGTGGTGTACAGCAGTAAGAGCTTCAATTTTAATATACTAAGGATGAGTAAACCAAGCTGCTTTTGAAAAGGGGCAAAGGAAGAACAAATGCATTTCATCTTCCAGATTTCCGCATCTAGAGCATTCAGGTTTAATATGCTTCAAGAATTTGCTCGCTCGCTTACCTGTAGGGATTGCTTTACGAAGTAGCCTCCACGCAAAGGTTTGAACTCGAGGCACCATGTTTGAAACCTGCCAGACCTGATTAAGTAAAAAGATAACATGAGAGGGCACTACCTTAGGTTGTTGATGTGCCGGCAAAGTGAGGTTGTTGAAGCAGTGCTTGTAGGCGCTCTTGGTGGTGCACTCACCTGTAGGAGTAAACTTCCACACCAAAATGTCTTGTCCAGTTGAGTTCACAATTGGGGTTTGAAGGATAGCATTTGCAGTATGAGAAGTAAACAGAGATCTAACCAAATTTACATTCCAAGCCTTTTGATTAGGTACCCAAAGATCCTTCACCATAGCGGGATAAACAAAAGGTGGGGTTTGAATATTTAGATTATCATAAATAGTTTCCCACTCCGAGAACCAAGGGGAACTCCAAATTGAACTACTTCCATCAAATAATTGATAAAACGCTGCTGAAATCAAAAGAGGCCATACCTTGAGAATCGCTGCCCAAAAGGCAGATTTTGGCTTGTTTAGTTTGGCTCTCCATATGGAAGTGTCATGGTGATACTTTGCCTTAAGGATCAAGGCAAGGTGACTTTGAGGTTCTTTTGCCAATCTCCAGGCTGCTGAGAGAATGAGTCCTTGGTTCATTGCCTATAAGTTTCTAACTCCCAGTCCGCCAATTTTCTTTTCTATGCAAATGTCAGCCCATGCTCTAAGGCATAAGCTTCTTGTTGTACATTCATCTTTTACACCTGTCCACCAAAAGTTCCTTATGGTAGCTATGAGTTTTGTAAGGAACTTCTTGGAAAAAAAATGTTAGACATATAATAAACAGGTATTGAAGCGAAGACAGATTTAATAAGAGTAAGCCTAGCTGCTGTTAGAGTATATTTGTATATTGTAGTTTCCCCATATGTTAGGGGGCTTCCTGTATATTTGCACCTGTACATGTACTATATATTCTGGCCTTTGGCCCTCTGGTAATACAAGATCTATTACCCTAACATGGTATCAGAGCCGTAAGGCCTTTTTCTCGCCGCCGCCGCCGCCGCCCGCCCGCCCCGGCCCCTCGCCGCCGCGCCCGGCCATCGCCGCCGACCCGCCCCGGCCGCCGCCCGCCCGCCGCCGCCCGTCGGATCCGCCCCCGGTCGCCGCCTCCTCTTCCTCGCCCGTCGTCGCCGACCCCGCCGCCGCCGGTCGCCGCCCGCCCCCGGCCGCCGCCCGCCCGACCCCGCCGCCGCCGGTCGCATGAGATAGTCTGTTAGCCTTGTAGGCAGATAATTTATGTTTGAATTTATCATAGACAAAGTTATAAGCAACAGATCTGTCCTTTGCTAGAAGGATGAGCGGGTGACCAAGATGAACTGTGTTGGAGTCCAAATCTGGAACTTGAAAGATTTGCTTGATGTCTAATTTCATCTGCAAAGTAACATTTTTGCTAAACAAAATAGCAGATTTATTCCAATTTGGTACTTGACCTGAGGCATGGCAAAAATCATTCAGAATGTTGGATATAGTCAAAGCTTCATGAACATCTGCCTTTCCACAAACCAATAAATCATCTGCAAACATAAGAGAATGAATCAGGGGGCAGTTAGGTCCAAGAGAGATACCTGACAAGTGTTTGGCTTGCAAAGCTTCTTGAAGGGCTAACGCGAGCTCGTTTACTGCAAGAACAAAGAGATAAGGGGACAACGGGCATCCCTGTCTTATACCTCTACTACTTTTGAAGCGAGCATAAGATTGACCATTAATGATAATGGAAAAGGTCGACGAAGAGATGCATGTATGAATAAGCTTGATGAAATGATCATGCAACCCTTTACGAGTTAAGGCAGAATTGATAAAATGCCATTCTAACCTGTCAAAATCTTTCGCCAAGTCGATTTTTACCATGAAATCATGGCTTTCCCAGGAAGACGACGAGAAAGAGTGAGCAATTTCTTGGGCAACTATGATGTTATTGCTAATACGTCTACCTTGAATGAAAGCTTGTTGCGAGGGGTGAATATAATCTAGAAGATGATCTTTTAAGCGATTTTCCAAAGATTTAGCAATGAGCTTGTAAATGACATTACACAAGCTGATCGGTCTATAGTCAGAGGGTAGAAAGCACGCCAGTTTTTTTTTTGGAATGAGAGCAATGTGGGTATCATTAAGATGTGGCGGGAGCGTACCCGTGATGTAGAAGTTTCTAATCAAGGCGGCCACATCATCCCCTATCCAGCTCTAGGCCTTCAAGTAGAAAGCAACATTGAAACCATCCGGCCCTGGTGATGCATTTTTTCTCATAGATTTGAGTGTCTCCCAAACTTCCTGCTTATCTGGTATCAAATTTGTGAATTCTTGAGATTCTTGCGGATGGGTAGTGTTTATGGTTGGCCTATCATTGTTAGCACAAGAGGAGCGAAAAATATTTCGAAAGTAGTTCACAAATTCAGTTGCAATATCATCTGGATCATGTAGGTTATTACCATAAACATTTTTAATGGCAACAATGCGATTACGACGTCTACGCTTAAGTACAGCATGATGGAAGTACGAAGTATTCCTGTCACCTTGTGTAGCCCGGTGCTTCTTTGCCCTTTGTCTGTCAAATTCTGTGAGCTTTGTCATTGTTTCTTCATATTGGGCAATCAGTTTTGCCTCAAGAGAGTGGTCCTGCATATGCACTGGCTGCAACTGAATGTTATTGATCTGATCTTGTATGACTTCCAGTTGTTGCTGAACAGGCTTTTTCTTCTTGCACCATCTCTTCAAGGTTCCTGCAAGGCTAGTGGTCCTAGAATGGAAAGGTTTATGAACAGTAGCAGCCCATGCATTTTTTGCAATGTCTTGGAAGTCATCTTCCATTGTCCACCAGTTTTCAAATTTGAAATGAAGTTTCGGTCTACGAAATTGCGACTCGGTAGAAATAAGAATAGGAGCATGATCTCCAAACATAATCGGTAAATTGAAAACATTTGTGTTTGGAAACACACCACGCCATTTAGCATTAGCAAGGCAGCGGTCAAGTCTTTCAAACACAAGATTAGAAGAGAAACGTTTATTTGTCCAGGTATAAGCTGGACCGCTGAAACCCAAATAAAAAAGACCACATTGTTTAACATAGTCATTAAAAGCACACATGCGGTTCTTATTAATATTGACTGAAGTAGTGTCTACCTCATTCATTATTTCATTGAGATCACCTAAACAAACGACTGGCTTCCCTAGATTATCGAACACAAAATTGGATACATGGTCCCAGATTATATTAGTAAGGCGATGATGGGGATCTCCATAAACACAAGCCAAAGCAAACTCAACACTAGTGGTGATATGCACAACTACTGCAAGAATAACATAGTGGTCCGAGAATTTAATTGAAACTTTAACTTCATCGGACCATAGAAGCCAGAGTCCACCCGAGAGACCATTTGAAGGAACAACAAAGCTACCAGCAGTGCTAAAGCGAGCATTAATTTGTGAAGAACTATACCTAGAAGATCTGGTCTCTGAGATGAAAGAAATTTGTGCACCTGTGGAATTCATCAGTTTGGAAAGATGTTCCATCTTATGGGAGTTATTAAGGTTCCTGCCCATGCCTTGACAGTTCCACCCAATAAACTTCATGGTGCCCGTGTGTGGGAATCTCCGTCAAGAAAAGGTCGCAGCTTCAACCCAGCAGTCCCCAGCGACGCGTAGGTAGAGCAAGGCGATGCACAAGACAGCTATAACCAAGAGCTCTAAGATTAAATGATTTAGTCTGTAGCAGAGCAACTAATGTATTAGGAGGCGGAGGCGATGAAGATGGACAGAGATGGATGGTTGAAATCGAGCTGGGGGAGCAGATGGTAAGGGGGTGGAAGAAACTGCAGGGGATTCGATCTGGAGGTGGGATAGGATGTAGAGAATAGAGATCTGAGGGAGGATTTTTGGATTGTGGTTCACAAAATTGGGGATTTTGTGGAACGCGGCTAAGAAGGAGAAAGAAGGTATCCTGGAGGGAAGCAATGGATCGAACTGGAGGTGGGATGAGAAACAGAGGATTCGGATCATAGAAGGAATAGATTAGAGAAGGATTCAGAAGAAGAGAGAGGAAATCGGCATATAGCCAAATCACGGCATGTCGCCAGTCGCCGTACGGCAGCTGCGTTGGGATTACTTGTAATGTTATGGTAATACAACACTCTGGTCTGGGCTTTGGTGTTGGACTTTTCGATACGTTGAATAGAGAACCACTGTCGGCTTAGCTGCTTATAGATAATCCTATCAACAAGTAGTTGAAGTGCTAAGCTTACTCCCTATCAAGGAGATGAGTACTCCCTGCTTACCCACGTCTATTCGGTCTATTTGAAAACCATCTTTGTCTGGAAAGGATGACCTCCCCGGTCCAGATTATCCTAGGCCGAGGGACGGGTTTGTTCGTTTGCGGTACCAAAGTTTCCGGATGAGTGCATCGCGGTACCTAAATTATTTAAAATTGCCGCGTTTCGAAATGTTGGGCTGCCAACTACCGAGAGAGGCCATTTCAAGGCAAACTCATCTCATCCTTACAAAATCCAAACATTCCGTGAAATTGCACCGTGAAGTAGACGGTCGGGACTTCCATGTCAGTAATATACCCGTGACGCGAGCGCCAATGCGGCAATCACGTAGGCAAAACGAGGGACTAAAGGAGCTTGGTGCGTTGACCAAATACACAAATCCACTCCCTCCCTCCTTTCGCATGAACCCTAGCATCGGCGGCGTCGAAATCCCCCTCCAACCATAATGATCCCTTCGGGCATTTAACTTCTGGCGCCAAGTTGCTGCACCTACTCGCTGGTACCGAGCACCAATGCCGAATGCCGTGCCAGCCGTTGCGATGCTCTAGCCCGCCTCTACCGTCGACGAGCTGAGCAGCGCGAAGGATGGCAAATCCTATTGTCGAGGAAGAAGTACTTTTGGCTAATTGCGAGTGAGCTACTCTTCTCTTTGCTATTCGCACTATCTATAACTGCTAGCTGGCTATTGGCATTATGGAGATAGATCGAACCTAGAATTGTTTGCTAGCACAACGCTGACAAACAATTCTTATCTTTTATTCCCAATTTTCTGTCAAGTAGGATCTCCGCTGAACCCAAATACACGGTTATGGTCACCCTATGCGGCTACCACATTAAATTAGTAGATGGAAAGAGCAAGTGAAATCAAGCTAGCGGTCTGAAGATAGAAGTAGCGCATGTGCAGTTATGCACTATCCCTGGTATGGTTGCTGCTATGCATGAACATGCTAAAATGGGACCGGAGCAGACTGCACGGTTCAGCTTCATTGATGAACGAGGCTTCACGGTTCCTATAGCATGTGATAGTCAGCTAATTGGGTTGATGAAACAGTTTGTTGGGCTTCACGTGGTTATGCTGATTTGTAAAATACTGGATGTGGAAGCTCTTGCTACTGGGAGTCGCCCAACTATTATTGGACAGGGTGGTCTAACTCGAACCCCTGCTGCTATTGAGCAAAATGTGGTTCCTCGTCCGCGCCATGCTTCTGTCAGGCAACCTTCTTGTAGGAGTCCCCGTATTGCCATTGTGCAAAACTCTGCTCTGGAATCTGCTCGTACTGGTCATCCCCGTGGTGTTGCTGCTCTGGCTGCTGCTGACCCAATCCATGCTGCTATCGAGCAAACTAAGGCTTCCGGAGGCTGCCCCGCTATTGTTGCTAAGACTGCTGCCTTGTGTGCTGCTCCTCCTCGAAACCGTGCTCAAGTTGTACAAAACTCTGCTCTAGAATCTGTTGGTACTGGTCGTCCACGTGGTGTTGTTGATCTGGCTGTTGCTGACCCAATCCATGCCGTTGTTGAGCAAACTAAGGCTTCCGGAGGCTGCCCCGTCGTTGTTGCCAAGACCGCTGCCTTGTGTGTTGCTCCCCCTCGAAACCGTGCACAAGTTGTGTGAACCCCTGCTCTGGAATCTACTGGTACTATTCATCCCCGTGTTGTTGTTGATCTGGCCGCTGTTAACCCAATCTCTGCCGCTATTGAGCAAACTAAGGCTTCTGAAGGCTGCCCCAGTGTTGTTGCCAAGACTGCTACCTTGTGTCCTCCTCGAACCCGTGCTCAGGTTCAGCGAGCTGCTGGTCTGGAGCTAGCTCATGGTCTGGACTCTGCTAGCACTCGAAACACTGTTGTTGTGGGAACTGCTCCTGATCGTCGATGTGGCGTGGCAGCAGCTGCTCCTATTGTGGCTGCCGTTAGCCATGGCCCTGCCTGTCCACCAGGTATTGTAGCTTCCGCTACTAAGGGTCCTTGCCTTTCTCCTGGTCCTGGTACTTCCACCGAGGTTGCTCCAGCTAACGATGATGCTGGTGATGGCGACGGTGGCATTGTGGCTGGATCTGATGGTGCCGCACCACCTCTCAAACCTCTTCGAGGTTTCTATCCCGTAGAACATGATGATAGCAAAGTAATCGTTCGTATCGGTGTGAAGGAGTATACTGCAAAATTAGATGATGGCATAGAAAAATTCTATGACGAGTTTGATGTAATCCTTGGCAGATATGATCCTAAAGTGGTAAAGTTATCTGACCTGATGGCATCGTTACGTGTGAAGGTGCTGTGGGGGTCCTCCCAGGTAGCACGTTTGGTATATTTTGGTTACAAGAGCAAAAAGGCTATAGAACTGAAAGAAACCAGTGATTTAGTCGTATCGTTTATAAGGAAACATTATAGAGGTGAAGTGTACATCCACTTGATAGTGCAAATGGTTGGAGAGGAATTGGATTTCGACAACATAGATGATGGATTGTAGAAGGCATGCGTGACCTGATCCATGGCTTCACTGGGAATTGTGCGACTAAGGGTAGCTTCGAACAGAGGAGAGTCTTACAGAGGAGCGTCATAAAGAGGAGCAGGAAGAGCATCCCTAGCAAGGGCACCCCGAAGAAGAACATCACCAAGGAGACCATGCCAGAGAAGAGGACGCCCAAGAGTCGCATGAAAAAGGCACCATGCCGTAGAGTACACCCCTGAGATCCAGTCAAAATGCCACACCAAACGGTAGCAGCAAAAATGCTAAGAGGGCTAACACGATGGTGAACACTCCTAGGAGTGGTAGCAAAAAGGCAAAGATGGCCAGCACGGAGGCTACCACACCCAGTGGTAGCAGAAAAAAAATGCTAATTTGGAGCGGAACACGCCGCTGAGGTCAGGCAATAATGCCAGCACAAAGGAGAACACGCCCAATAGTATCAGCAAAAGGGCTAATTTGGAGCGGAACACGCCGCTGAGGTCAGGCAATAATGCCAGCACGAAGGAGAAAACGCCTAATAGTAGCAGCAAAAGGGCTAATTCGAAGAAGAACACGCCACAGAGGTCTGACAATAATGCCAGCACCCTGGAGCCAACACCCATGAGGGAAAGCAGGAAGGAGATCACACCCAAGAGTGGCAACAAAAAGCCTAGTTCAATGGGAAACGAAATGCAGATGTCAAGCCCTACTGATACTATCAGGAAAGATTACATCAGGAAGGAGGATGTACACAAGAAGAGCAAGAGAGTTCTGTACAGTCAAGATGAGATTGATTCTGACTACTGTTTTTCTACTGAAGTACCTGGGATGCGTGCAAACGTAAGACCACCCCATGTGGTTGCAGCAGAACCAACCGAGTGTCTTGGAGAAAATAGAGTTGCTGGTGAGGTAGATTGGGGCAATGTTCCGGTCCATCCGGGTGGAGATGATGGTGCAGCCCCACCCATGGGAGTCAATATGATGTGTGCCGTAATAGGCATTAGAGATGATGGCCAAGATTCTGAATAAGATGAAGAAGAAGGCACTGTAGAGGATCAAGAATCTGGTGATGATGAAATAGACGAGGAACTTAACGATGAGTCTAGCATTCCAGTTCATGATTTGGGTGTTGAAGTAGAAGAAATGAAACATGACCATGAGTATCCTATAATTTCGGTCGCCACCGAGTTCAGGAGCATGCATGAGTTCAGGATGTCGTTTCGGCATTTTTGTATCAAGGGGGAGTTCGACGTTCATTGACTAAAGAACACTGCCCAGAGGTATGAGGCCATTTTCAAGTTAATGTGGATGCATGGACGGGTCAAGGTACATTGTCCATGGAGGATCACAGTAAGAGCCTTACCTGCGTCGAAGGTAATTAGGGTACTGGGGCAATGAATGCAGCAAACCATTAGAACTTTCTCTCTTTTCACTCTATAACTACAATTGATGTGCGAGATCTTTCTAGCAACTAGTCGACTCTGCTTATCTTTTAAATGAATCTGTGTTGCAGGTGAACAAAATGGGCCCTCCACACATGTGTCCGTCAGGCAGCAAACTGAAATCCTCAATGGCTGATACGGAGTGGGTGGCAATACAAGCTATGTCCATACTAAAGGATAACCCTAAGGAGACCACGAAGAATATTCAGACTAGCCTCGGTTCTAAATACAACATTGTCCTACCGTATTACACAGTTTGCAAAGGTAAAGAGAAAGCTCTGAGGGTCTTGCATGGGGATTGGACCAATAGCTTCAGGATGTTGTACAACTTCAAGGCGGAGGTACAAGAAAGGTGTCCGAGGAGTGTTGTGGAGATTGACACCGAATCAGTATGTGGTAAAATATATTTCAAAAGATTTTTCATGGCGCTCAAACCTTGCATCCAAGGATCCAAGGACGGTTGTAGGCCATATATGAGTGTAGACAGCATTGTCCTAATTGGCAAATGGAAAGGCTACCTGCCATCTGCCACAGCACTTGATGGTCACAACTGGATGTTTTCAGGGGCATTCGGGCTGTTTGAGACAGAAACAGAGGAAAACTAGGTCTGGTTTATGAGGCAGCTCAGGAGATCAATAGGCCACATGGATCCATTAGCTATATCCACGGTTGCATGCAAAGGGCTGACGAATGCAGTGAAGGAGGTGTTCTCGCGAGCTGAAGGTAGAGAATGCCATTCCCATATGATGCTCAACTTGTACTCACACTACGCAGGCAGCGTATTGTGTTACATGTTTCCTGCTGCTAGAGCTTACAAACCTAGTAGCAGCGAATATTTCATGAGCAAGTTTTTTGCGGAAGCCCCTGAACTTCTGGAGTACTTAGCCATCCATCATTCGCAGCTATGGAAGAGGAGTCAATTGCGGAAACCCTGACATCAAAGTTGATTACATAAACAACAACCTTGCAGAATGCCTGAATAACTGTGAAGGACATAAAAGTGCATCATGTTCATATCTTGATGGGCAGCATACGTGGTATGATCATGAAGCTGTTAAATATAAGGAGAGAGATCGGTAGGAGACTTAGAGGACATATGCTACCGCTAGTTGTACATCAACTGCACAAGAGAAGCCGAGGACTTGCTCATCTTAAGGTTCTCCCGTCAACCAGTAGCAGCTGTGAGGTGGTCGATATGTCCTAGAATGGCAAAAGGGATGTTGTGAACATTCAGCTGGGAGAATGCACCTGCTTAGAGTGGCAGCATACCGGGAAACCTTGCGACCACGCCTTAGCCTTCTTGGTGAAGAAAAGAACTCTACCACATTTGGATCAATATTTGTCAGACTACTACTCTATGGAAAAGTTCAGAGTTGCGTATGCTGGATCCGTCGAGCCATGTACAGACCCATATTAGTAGCCTCAAGTCCAACTGAGTTTCGAGCTTTGCCAGCCAGTTACGAAAAGGGGCAGAGGAAGACCTCAGGTGAATAGGTTTAGGAATTTTCTTAAGAAGAAGGGTTCGGCTTTCTATGCTAGCAAGAAGGGCAAAAATAGATGCAAGACCTGCCATCTTATAGGCCATAGAGCAGCGGGTTGTCCCCTTAATGCTCTCAAACCTAGGTATGATATGGTACATTCAAAAATAATTGTTTATAGTCTGTAGATATAAGGTAGTAATCCCTGTACTGTTCTTTTACAGGAAGCGCAAGGTAAGAAACAAGACAACCGACTCAATGATTTTGCTGTGGGAAGAAAACCAAAACAAGTGGAGTGATGATGTTAGACAAGATTCTTATGCTGATTGGCCTGACTTCCCTCGACCTGGAGATGCAGGGTACGTGAAGGTAAGAAAATTGGCACCCAGGAAGAGGAAGAAGGCAGGAAATGAAGAAGCCAGTGGATGTGAAGGTAAGAGAAAGAAAGTTGGCACCCAAGCAGAGGAAGAAGGCTAGCAGTGTAGAAGCCTAATAATGTATTGAACTTGAACCCATATATGTAGTTCGGTTAAACTCTAGAGCTGTGTGCGCGGAACTTGTCGGGCGAAACAATCTGCCTCCCGTACTCGGAGTAAAATGTATCGCGACTTGAGGATTGGATACGGCCAAGCGCACTAGTTGAATCTGAAATTGTGACTGTGCCACTACTATCTGAACAATCGCGCCACTGGGACCGCGATAGCTGAGCGATTAAGGGGTCTCCAAAATCGATGGATGTTAGTGGCACAAACATAAATTATTTATAGGCGCTTAATAAATCCCTGCTATTGGCATTACACTTATGATAAGGTTCTGAGCTGAAAAACAAGTTCTAAGCTGGCTTCTACACTCCACGAAGCAGCAACTTATTTCAGCTGCTGGACAATGACATGGCAACATAAACTGCAAAGGCAACAGATAATGCCCAGATAATGAGGAAATTATTTCCACTATCTGGCCTAATCTTGAGCCCGTATGTCTCATCACCTCCCTGCTCCTGCCTCCCCTACACCTGGTGAAGCTCTCGGATCTCTCGCTCCAACACACGAATCTCCTCTTTTTTGTCCCACACAGCATCACGTAGATCCTGAACAATGTGAAAACTTGTCAGTGGCTTTTCGATCCACACAAACTTGTCACAACCAGTTCCCCTCCCTTCATGTGAAGTAGATCGAAGGAAACAAAAAAAAGAATTACATAACGCTTTCCGGATCCGAGTTACCATTGTACCTACAGTAGGAACTTACCGCTCTAATGTTGTAGTTGCTGAATTTTCCTGCAGTATTTTCGTCGGTCCACAAAATCCATCTCGACATCTTCTCACTACACAAACACAGCATATCGGGGTAGTAATCGTAGGGCGCCCTCCGGTACCTGATGGGGGCACCCGCCTGACGGCACTGAGCCGACCCTGATTCCGCCCGAGATGAACTACATGAGCTGCGAGCCATGAGCGAGGGGAGTGAGGGAAGAGGAAAGAGGAGCCTTTGGATGTCAGGGTAGTGGCATGGTGAAGCGTGATTTATCCCCACTTAATAACTCGGGCAGAATCCTACCGTCCACATTTGGCTAACAGGTGGCGGACCTAGCGTGCGGACTTGTCAACCAAACCTCGCGCCTTCGTGGTTCAAAGGCCCTCTCTCGCGCGCATTGGATGAAATTTTTTGGCACCTTGCCCGCGTACATATCACTAGGAGGCGTTGCTCAGGAACCAGACATGCCTGGCCCACACTCTTACTCCCTCGGAACTTGTCATGGCTCGCGCCGATAGATCCATCCGCTCCACCGCTCCCGGTCGGGCTCACCGCAGTGGATCCACCCCAAGATCCTACCGTCACAGTATCAAATTGCCATGATTTCTTGAGCAGAGCAACGACGCTAAGTCTCCGAGCTCGGCCCCTCCTACCTTTAGAAGGACTGATGCAACGTCGAGCTCGAGCAGGAGCGGCCAGGCGCGCCGGGGCTCGGTCCATCCCAACCTCGTCCCCTTCATAATTGTCGATTCCGATGTGGAGGACGATGTAGCATCCCATCTGTCTAACATATGTAATGCTACATGGTCTAGTAATATAATGGCTACTTCCTACATATAATTATTGCATCATAATTATATCATGCTCATGTCATCATGCCACCTTGCATTTGAGCATCATATAAAACCCTTTTCATTTGGTTCTTCTCTCATATGCATTAGTAATTGTATTTGGCTCTTGATATATTGTATTTGGTTCTTGATAAATGCTTGATGCCCACGTTGAGTTGGGGGCATATCTTTTATTCAACTCCATCACCTTTCTTTGTCACCACCTTATAATTCCACCATCCTAATTACCCATGAACTTTTACTTTCTTTTGGCATTTAATCTAGCTCATGTGGGTTGGAATGGACCTAATTCTATTTTTCCTTTAGCTTGGCCTTACTCCATATTTTGGAATGCATGTGTATAAATGCCATGATCATTGTTTTGTTCTCACAAGATAAAACATGGCATTTAATGCCCATGCATGGGCCATGCAAATCACCACCATTCCATTCTTTTGGTTTTGCTTGTATTTTTGGAAGTGGAGCATGGGTCTTTGTGAATCCACTCTTGTTGGCTCTTTTCTTGTTGCTCTTACCCTAAACCCTCACCATCTTGATCTCTTTTTCTTTCCTTGTGCACTCAAATCATCACCCCTCACTTGTTTATGTTTCCATGCATGATCATGTGGGATCATACCTAAACCCTAGCCCTACCCTACCTCTCCATCTCACCACCTTTTCTTGCTTGATCTAACTTTGACCATGCTAAACCCTAAATCTCTACCACCCTACCCCTACCTCTCCTTATCCATCATCACCCCCTCCACCTTTGCTTGATCTTGGAGGATCACCCCTAAACCCTAGCCACTCTCTCTAATCTCTCTCCCTAACCCTAGCCCCCACTTTGCTCACCATGCCGAGGCCCTCTCCTCTCTCTGCCAGCAAGGGCCCACCTAGCCCTCTCTACCCCATGCGAGCTACCCCCAACCCCTATCTAACCGTAGACCGAGCCATGCCACCCCGAGCCTCCCCTCTCGGCCCTCTCTTTTTCTCTCTCTCGCTCGCAGCCAAGCAGCCCCACCAGCCCGAGCCTAGCCTCTCTCCCGACCGAGCCCCCACCTGTAGCTGCCTGTCAGGCCTCCCCATGCCCAGCACGTGAGGAAGGAGGGAAAGGTGACCACCCGAGCCACCTTTACTCCACCGATTCCCCACGGCATCTCCCCTCTCCCTCTCTGCTTTATCTCCTTCCCCACGCCTCCTCTGCATCCCCAGATCCCCAGGGCCTCGCCCTTCTCCCCCACCACCTGCCGCTACCCCTCTCTCCTCCGTCGCCGTCTACCTCAGCATCCACCTCCCCTCTATGATACTGTCGGCGGGCGCCGTGTGGGAGGTGTCGAGGAAGACCATGTTGATCCTCTGCGTCGCCCCGTGCACAGCAGCGAGGAGGAGCCGATCCAGCCCTGCCGCACACCGTCACGGCTGACGAAACCCTAACCCGGCCGTCCGTCTGCATCATCGCTGATCCGTCGTTCCCCGGCCCAATCTGACTGCACCAACCTCCCCGCGGTGAGCGCCTGACCCTCCCAGACATCCTCGCCGTCGCAGTCGTGTCCTGGTCGCGTCGATCGCTCCGTCGAACGCTCTCTGTGTGCCAGCGTTCGCGGTCGGTTTCCAGACCGTGGCGTCGCAGAGGTAGATCTAGCTTCCTAGCCACTCCTTATCAGCAACCCCCACCCCACTGCACTGGTGCCGTCCTCTGCGCGCACGCCGAGGTCGCGGGTTCGAACCCCCGCGCCGCGCACCGTCCTCTAATGCCGCTCTGTCCGTCAGAAATCGAGAAGAAAAACAGTAGCGCTGTCAATCTTGCGGATACCCCCCCACACTCTTTTACATCAACCGCGGTCCCTCCGGACCCCACCTGTCAGCCGCCATGGGATTTTTTACAATAAGGTACCCGCAAAGATCTGGGCCTCAACCCGCAGCCCCCAGATCCCCCACGTGGCACCCCCTGTTTCACTCGCTGTCGCGTGGGCCTTCTTGGCGCCGGACCCACCGGTCAGTCCCCGTGGCTGGCTGAGCGCGCGGTAGAAAAGGTTTCTGCGCGCGGTTCTTCGCTAGCTCAGCGCGGCCCACATGTCTGCGTCTGTGTCTAGGTGATGCTGGGTATAAAAAGTCTATCCGCTTTTCTGTTTTAATAAAACAATTTCAGAAATGTTTTAATATAAATTTAAATCTGTTATTAATAACTTTTGATTTAGAATCCCAAATAATACAAATGATATATGTTTTGGAATCAGAAAAATGTGAGGAATTCAAATATGCCATTCAAAATATCTTTTGGGAAAATGAAATTTTCAAAATTGTTTAAATGCAATAAAAATGCCTTTATTAAATATTTAATAACTTTAAATCTACAACTCCAAATTTGACAAATAATATGTCTAAATCGATCAGCGCGACGAGCCTGTTCTAACTATTCATTCCTTGTTCTGAATTGCAGCATGTATCATATAAATAATAAGTATACAACAACTTAATTGGGAATAAAAAGTGACCAAAACTCAATAAAATGCTTTGATCTTGTACCCCACACCTCACCCATGCCATGCTACATTATTGCCATGCAAATTGTGTATCATTCATCATGGCATGCTTGTTTGCTTGTCGCACTTTAATTCATATGCTTGTGCACTTTATTTATCTTGGCCCTTGTTTGTTTGGTTCTTCTTCGAATAGAAGCCGAGCAGGGGATATATCAGGAATCCCAGGAGCACTACCCAGATCCGTCTCTCGCTTCAACTGAGCTGCTAGGCAAGCACTACCACATGCTTGCATACATATAGTACCTATTGCCTCTATCTCATTCTTGCACCATTGAGTCGCGATTGCATCAAATTGAATCCCAAGTACTGCATAGCCTTTACTTTTAAACCCCACCTAAGCCTGTTCCTCAATCCCATGAGCCATTACTACAGGAATTGTTTGAGCCATGCGAGTCGTAGCAAAGCATGTGTAGGGTATGTGAGTGTCTGATGGAAAACGAGGTACCTAAACAACTTAACCTTAGTAGTAATGGGCTAACTAATGAAAGAGGCATTGGTGAGCAATATCTGCTATTTGGTTTTTCATGCTCACTTGTGTCCCGTAGGACCCTGAGTACTTGATTCCCGTTCCTTGACTATTTCGCACTATCCACATCCGGGAGGCCTGTGGACCCCCCCTGAGCTAGAGCTTGATTCATTTCTATTTCTTGGGGCCACAATTAGTTTGGGGTTTTATTACTATCCTGTACTTATGCCATGTTACTGCTTTATTTAAGATTGTGCGTGGAGCACCTGTATTGTTTTGGATCGCGCCACGTTTTCGCGGTATCGACAAGACCAGTCACATTTTCGGGTTCCCAGTCGTTTACAACCGTCGTCGCAAACCTTGGGTCCGTCTTGGAGCCGGCCAACTTCGTTGCGGGTAGCTTAATGGGGTGGCCCCCTGAAATATTTCGGAATCCTGTGATCGCTTTGTCGTGAATTCCTCGTTGGGTTTTGAGTTGGTTTTCCGAAGTTGATCGAGTGTGTGTTGCTATTTGTGCACCCCTGGAGGGTAAATCTTTCTGAAAGCCGTGTCCGCGGTTATGGACGACTTGGAGCACAGTTTCTCGATCATAGACAAGTATAACTAAAGTACCGCTTTTAATTTGACTAAGAACCTGACTAGTAAATAGTGCAATGCTCATGGAATGGTTAATAAAACTGCCAACGGTTGGGTTGTTCGTCTGCTTTCTCGTTGGTAAGCAAGAAGGAGGATGGATCTGTTAATTATACTGTTATAACTGTTGTTATTAATTAACGGACATCCGTCTATCATTGGTTAGCGGATGGTTAGCGAGTATCTATAGACTTGTCAGTTATTATCTTTTTCTGCAATTGCGTCACCCCAGGTATATGTCCCCTTTAGAGGCATAAAGACTTGCTGAGTACCCCTAGGGTCTCACACGATAAATTGTTTGATTCAGATGAACAGGTGTACTCGCAAGATGGATACTGGGTGGAGGAGACGGATGATGTTGGCAATGATCACTCGGTGTAGAGATTCCCGGAATGGGGATCCGTGAGATCTATGGGCGGGATGTGTTTATTTAGGTGGCATGTTATGCCGATTTGCTTCTTATCCGTACTCGGATCTTGTTTTCCGCTTCCGCCTGATACTCTGATGTTTGATGTATGAGGAGCTATCCTAAACTATTATCTCTATCTAGGATATTTGGATCTTGCCGTATGGCGTTGCAATATTTCTATTTCTTTTAGATGGAATGGCTCTGAGAACTGTTGTATGTGGCTTGCATACATACTCACTTGTGTATGTAGTTGATCCCTTCGCCTGCCGATTACGCCGCTCGTTCTTGTCCCGATGTTCTGGAAGTGGTTAGGACGGCCGAAAGGTCTACCTGTGAGTGGACCCTGGGCCCCACCGTACTATTTTAACCACTTTCGCTCATCCAGGCATGCAACTAAGAGCGTAATTCACCGAGGTAGTTACAATTGGTATCAGAGCCATCCCGCCCTTCAGGGTATGAGCCAAATGGTCGTTGTCAGTCTAGAAAATATTTTTGGTAGCTATGTATACTAGGGAAAAACAAAACGTGAGAGTAGGACTGCTTCCATTTTTCTTCTTACCCAACCACCCACCCTTTTCTGGTAAGGAAGTGTAACGTTTTCAATCCTCTTCTAAAATTCAAACTAGGATTCACGTGTTCTGGGTTTCGTAGTACCATAGGTTGTGTGTGTGTCTGTGAATTCCTTGTCTATCTGTTGCATCCAAATGTTATCACTATCTGCCTTTTGGTTATCAACTGTTGGTACATTCCATACCGACAGGCCTTTGGAAACCGACGCGATCGATCTGATTCGTTGTATACCGGTGTGATCTGTCTTACTCTTTGATATCCGACGTAATCTTGTTTGGGGTGTTCGTTTCCGTAGTTACTAATCTTTAGGTTCATCTTAAGAAGAAGGTGTTGGGATATGTGTTTTACTGATTCATGTGCGGAGTAATGATTTGAGTGCGGGATGGAGTCGCGACCATACCACTACTTTTATCATTCGCTCTTGTATATCGAATTGGTAGAGTTACTAATCTTGATTCGTTAAGTGGTTTTGCGCATATAGTGGTATTCTAATGCCGAAATTTGCAGAATTTTTTTCTTTGTTAGCTTGTGTACCACACTCCTTGTTCAGTCGTGTGTGATATGCTTAATATCTTTTAGGTGCTGTGAACTTTGTTGATATTTTAATATCATCTTAGTAAATTGTATCCTTTAAATCTTGGTTAATTCCATTTTGGTACTATTTTGGATTATTATCATTCTCCATTATGGTACTGATTTGTGTTTTAATCAATCACAGGATGGCACCACCACGCCATTCTGAGGAGGACATACCACCTGAACTGGGGGCTGCGTTGGCAAGTATTGCCAATGCGTTGGGAACTATGCAGCAGAACCAGCAGCGCTTCGAAGAAAGCATGAGGAGGAATGAGTTTGTTCCGCTACCTCTACCTCCCAAGCGTGGAGACATCAAGAGTTTTCTGAAGTTCAACCCACGCCAATTTGAGGTGTCTGATCAGCCACTTGATGTGGACGATTGGCTGCGTGAAATGTCAAGGTTGCTGATGATTGCGGATGTTCCTGAGCAAGAATGGGTAAAATGTGCCACTCACCTTCTGAAGGGAGATGCAGCTCTGTGGTGGGAAAATTACCTCAAGGCAGACCACTCTGGTTTTCAGCCTACTTGGGAGCAATTCACTGCGGCTTTCAAAGAGCAATATCTGTCAAAGATTTTCATGGAAAGGATGAAGGAAGTGTTTCTCAACCTCAAGAAGGGCAATGACAATGTCAATACCTATATCAGAAACTTCATGAACCTTTCTCGGTATGGTGGCGATGAGATCTCGGATGACAAGAAGAAGCAAAAGAGGTTCAGGCAAGGGCTCAATGCTTCAATCAAATATGCAATCACTCATGCAAGGTCGGGGTCTTTTCTGGAACTCCAACATACAGCTCTGCAGGAAGAAGCAAGTAGGCAAGTGTTTGAGGAGTCAAAGAAACACAGCCGTGATGCAGCAAGCTCTTCAGCTATGACAGCTCCTTCTAAGCGCCGCGTGTGGGTTCCTAACACCCCACTGTCGGTCCCGGCTCCACCAAGACTGTCAAGCTACGCGGCAAGGCCACCAAACTCCTTCACTGCTGCTCCTAGGGGATACAACCACAACAACCCTGGAGCGCCTGGCGGAGTCCCTGGCTACGCTGCTCCACGTCCACCTGGTGCTTGTTACACTTGTGGGAACACTGGGCATCAGCACTGGAGTTGTCCCATGAACAACAAAGCTCTTCCTCCACCACCTCCAAGACCTGCAGCAAGTTCTTCTATGGTTCGTGCACCTCCACCTCAGGCTCTCAACATCAACACCAAGCCCGGGTCCACTGTTGCTCGTGCCAACTGTGTCAACGTTGCTCAAGCCGAGCATGCACCTAGAGTTGTGATGGGTATGCTTCCTGTTAACTCAGTTCTTGCACGAGTTTTATTTGATTCTGGTGCATCACATTCATTCGTGTCATACAAGTTTGCGGAGAGTAATGGGTTACCTTCTGATGCTTTACCAACTCGCCTCATGGTGCAATATCCTGGATCAAACACGAGGGCTTCTAAAATCAGCCATGGCAATCAAATTGAGATTGGTGGTTCTTCGTTTCCGGCTTCCTTAATTATTCTGGGCAATTATGACATTGATGTTATCTTGGGCATGGATTGGTTAACAACAAATACAGCTGTGATTGAATGTGCTGAACGCTCGGTTTCTCTGAAAATTCCTAAAGGCCATATAGTCTATTCTCCAAGTCTGACTCCTGCAATTCAGCTTTTCTCTTTGGCGGCTCTGAATGATGATGCTATGGAAGCTATTTAGAGTGTTCCGGTGGTCTGTGAGTTCCCAGATGTCTTTCCTGAAGAGTTGCCAGGTATGCCTCCGGATCGTGAGGTCGAGTTTGTGATTGAGCTTGAACCTGGAACCGCTCCTATCTCCAAGCGGCCTTATAAAATGGGTCCTGCTGAGTTGGCTGAACTCAAACGTCAGTTGGATGAACAAGAGAAGTTCGGTTTCATTCAGCACAGTACTTCTTCTTGGGGTAGTCCAACCATCTTTGTGAAGAAGCGAGACAAGACTGATAGACTTTGTGTTGACTATCGGGCACTCAATGCTAAAACAATCAAGAATAAATATCCCCTTCCGCGGATTAATGATCTCTTCGATCAGCTAGCTGGAGCTGTGGTATTCTCTAAGCTTGATTTGAGAAGTGGTTATCATCAAATCAAGATTCGCAAGGAAGATGTTCCTAAAACAGCTTTCACCACTCGCTATGGCCTGTATGAGTACACGGTCATGTCTTTCGGTCTCACCAATGCACCTGCCACCTTCTCGAGGCTTATGAACTCGGTTTTCATGGAGTATCTTGATAAGTTCGTTGTGGTCTATCTGGATGACATTCTAGTCTATTCGAAGTTGAAGGAAGAACATGAAGAACACCTCTGGTGTGTCCTAAACAAGCTTCGTGAGAACCGCCTGTATGCAAAGTTCTCCAAGTGTGAGTTTTGGCTGCCTCAAGTCACCTACCTTGGTCACGTCATCTCTGCCAAGGGCATTGCCGTCAACCCAGAAACTATTAAGAAAATTATGGACTGGCTTCCACCCATAAATGTCAAAGAAGTCCGGAGTTTCCTTGGTTTGGCCAGTTACTGTTGTCGCTTCGTTCAAAACTTCTCGAAGATTGCGAAGCCTCTTACCGATCTCCTCAAGAAAGGCAAGAAATACCTTTGGACTCCTGCATGTCAAGAAAGATTTGAAACACTCAAAGAGAAGCTCACTTCCACACCAGTCTTGGTTCCTCCAGATACATCAAAGCCTTTCCAGATATTCTGTGACGCATCATTGCAAGGATTGGGTGCGGTCCTTATGCAAGAAAAACAAGTTGTTGCTTATGCATCTCGTCAGTTGAAGACGCATGAGATCAACTATCCTACACATGACCTAGAACTCGCAGCAGTTGTCTTTGCTTTGAAAGTATGGAGGCATTACTTGCTTGGCAACCGTTGTGAGATCTTTTCTGATCACAAGAGTCTGAAGTATATCTTCACACAGCCTGATCTCAACCTTCGTTAGAGGAGGTGGATTGAAACAATCAATGATTTCGATGTGACCATCAACTACACTCCGAGCAAAGCTAATGTCATGGCCGATGCTCTCAGCCGAAAAGCTTATGTCAACAATCTCATGGTGGAAGAACAACAGCCTCTCTTGTGCAAGGAATTCCACAAGCTCAACCTTGAAATTGTGGATCAAGGGTATCTTCTAAACCTTCTGGCAACACCTCTCTTGAAAGAAAAAGTTCGCTCCATTCAACTTGGTGATCCTTACACTAAAAAGATCATCTCCAACATTCAGCTTCCGAAGTATGAGTCCTTCCACGTTGACGACCAAGGCACTCTTTTCTTTGAACACCGGATGTTTGTTCCGAACTACCCGGGTTTAAGAGAGCAAGTTCTCAAGGAGGCACATGATTCTGTTCTTTCTATCCACCCTAGCAGCACTAAGATGTACATGGACTTGAAAACACAGTATTGGTGGCCTGGTTTGAAACGATATTGTGCCAAGTATGTCTCGGAGTGTGATGTCTGCCGCAGAGTTAAAGCTGTCCATCAGAAACCTTCCGGTCTTCTACAACCATTGAAGCCTCCGGAATGGAAATGGGAGAAAGTAGAGATGGACTTCATAACTGGTTTTCCAAGGTCGCATAAGGGCAACAATGCAATCTTTGTTGTCATCGACAGGCTTTCTAAAGTGGCTCACTTCTTTCCCGTCAAGGAAACAATCTCTGCAATTCAGTTGGCTGAGCTCTATATCAACAGAATTGTCTCTCTGTATGGAGTTCCTCTTGAGATCAGCTCAGACCGTGGAAGCATCTTCACTTCCAAGTTCTGGGGAAGTTTCCAAAATGCTTTGGGAACAAAATTGAACTTCAGCACAGCTTACCACCCTCAGTCGCAAGGACAAGTTGAAAGGATCAATCAGATTCTAGAAGATATGCTCCGTGCTTGCGTTTTCTCTTTCGGCATGAAGTGGGAAGAATGTCTTCCTTATGCTGAATTCTCTTACAACAACAGCTTCCAGAAAAGTCTAAAGATGGCACCATTTGAGGTTCTCTATGGTCGCAAATGCAGAACTCCGATTGGTTGGTCGGGCGCAGGTGAAAGAACATTGTTTGGCCCTGACATTGTAACTCAAGCGGAGGAGAAGGTTCACATCATTCTTGAAAATCTGAAGGTTGCTCAAAGTCGCCAGAAGAGCAACTATGACAGAAAGCACACGGACATGGAGTATGTCCCTGGTGATCTCGTTTACCTTCGTGTCACTCCCATGAGAGGCACACACCGCTTTGGTATCAAAGGAAAGCTGGCTCCTAGATACATCGGTCCTTTCAAAATTCGTGGAAGAAGAGGAGAAGTTGCTTATGCTCTTAGCTCCCTGAAAAGCTCAAGGTCCATGATGTTTTCCATATCTCTCAACTCAAGAAGTGCTTCAAGGATCCCGGCAGGACCGTGGACCATGAACTCATCAATCTCCAAGAAGATCTGTCTTATCAAGAACACCCCATAAAAATACTTGAAGTCGCAGAAAGAAGGACTCGCAACAAGTCCATCAAGTTCTGCAAGGTGCAGTGGTCGCACCATTCCGTTGATGAAGCCACTTGGGAATGCGAGGATGAGCTCTGTGCCAAGTATCCTAACCTCTTCGTGTCTTCTTCTTCTTCCTAGAATCTCGGGGCGAGATTCCTGTTTAGTGGGGGAGAGTTGTAGCATCCCATCTGTCTAACATATGTAATGCTACATGGTCTAGTAATATAATGGCTACTTCCTACATATAATTATTGCACCATAATTATATCATGCTCATGTCATCATGCCACCTTGCATTTGAGCATCATATAAAACCCTTTTCATGTTCTTCTCTCATATGCATTAGTAATTGTATTTGGCTCTTGATATATTGTATTTGGTTCTTGATAAATGCTTGATGCCCAAGTTGAGTTGGGGGCATATCTTTTATTCAACTCCATCACCTTTCTTTGTCACCACCTTATAATTCCACCATCCTAATTACCCATGAACTTTTACTTTCTTTTGGCATTTAATCTAGCTCATGTGGGTTGGGATGGACCCAATTCTATTTTTCCTTTAGCTTGGCCTTACTCCATATTTTGGAATGCATGTGTATAAATGCCATGATCATTGTTTTGTTCTCACAAGATAAAACATGGCATTTAATTCCCATGCATGGGCCATGCAAATCACCACCATTCCATTCTTTTGGTTTTGCTTGTATTTTTGGAAGTGGAGCATGGGTCTTTGTGAATCCACTCTTGTTGGCTCTTTTCTTGTTGCTCTTACCCTAAACCCTCACCATCTTGATCTCTTTTTCTTTCCTTGTGCACTCAAATCATCACCCCTCACTTGTTTATGTTTCCATGCATGATCATGTGGGATCATACCTAAACCCTAGCCCTACCCTACCTCTCCATCTCACCACCTTTTCTTGCTTGATCTAACTTTGACCATGCTAAACCCTAAATCTCTACCACCCTACCCCTACCTCTCCTTATCCATCATCACCCCTCCACCTTTGCTTGATCTTGGAGGATCACCCCTAAACCCTAGTCACTCTCTCTAATCTCTCTCCCTAACCCTAGCCTCCACTTTGCTCACCATGCCGAGGCCCTCTCCCTCTCTCTGCCAGCAAGGGCCCACCTAGCCCTCTCTACCCCATGCGAGCTACCCCCAACCCCTATCTAACCCTAGACCAAGCCATGCCACCCCGAGCCTCCCCTCTCGGCCCTCTCCTTTTCTCTCTCTCGCTCGCTACCAAGCAGCCCCACCAGCCCGAGCCTAGCCTCTCTCCCGACTGAGCCCCCACCTGCAGCTGCCTGCCAGGCCTCCCCATGCCCAGCATGTGAGGAAGGAGGGAAAGGTGACCACTCGAGCCACCTTTACTCCATCGATTCCCCACGGCATCTCCCCTCTCCCTCTCTGCTTTATCTCCTTCCCCACGCCTCCTCTGCATCCCCAGATCCCCAGGGCCTCGCCCTTCTCCCCCACCACCTGCCGCTACCCCTCTCTCCTCCGTCGCCGTGTACCTCGGCATCCACCTCCCCTCTACGATACTGTCGGCGGGCGCGGTGTGAGAGGTGTCGAGGAAGACCGTGTTGATCCTCTATGTCGCCCCGTGCACAGCAGTGAGGAGGAGCCGATCCAGCCCTACCGCACACTATCACGGCCGACGAAACCCTAACCCGGCCGTCCGTCTGCATCATCGCCGATCTTCCGTTCCCCTGCCCAATTTGACTACACCAACCTCCCCGCGGTGAGCGCCCGACCCTCCCAGACATCCTCGCCGTCACATTCGTTTCCTGGTCGCGTCGATCGCTTCGTCAAACGCTCTCTGCGCGCCTGCGTTCGTGATCGGTTTCCAGACCGGGGCGTCGCAGAGGTAGATCTAGCCGCCTAGCCACTCCCTGTCAGCAACCCCCACTCCACCGCACTAGTTCCGTCCTCTGCGCGCACGCCGAGGTCTCGGGTTCGAACCCCCGCGCCATGCACCATCCTCTGACGCCGCTCTGTCCATCAGAAATTGAGAAGAAAAACAGTAGCGTTGTCAATCTTGCGGATACCCCCCACACTCTTTTGCATCAACCCGCGGTCCCTCCGGACCCCACCTGTCAGCCGCCATGGGATTTTTTACAATAAGGTACCCGCAAAGATCTGGGCCTCAACCCGCAGCCCCCAGATCCCCACGTGGCACCCCCTGTTTCACTCGCTGTCGCGTGGGCCTCCTTGGCGCCAGACCCACCGGTCAGTCCCTGTGGCTGGCTGTGCGCGGGGTAGAAAAGGTTTCTGCGCGCTGTTCTTCGCCAGCTCAGCACGGCCCACATGTCTGCGTCTGTGTCTAGGTGATGCTGGGTATAAAAAGTATGTCCGCTTTTCTGTTTTAATAAAACAATTTCAGAAATGTTTTAATATAAATTTAAATATGTTTTTAATAACTTTTGATTTGGAATCCCAAATAATACAAATGATGTATGTTTTGGAATCAGAAAAATGTGAGGAATTCAAATATGCCATTCAAAATATCTTTTGGGCAAATTAAATTTTCGAAATTGTTTAAATGCAATAAAAATGCCTTTTATTAAATATTTAATAACTTTAAATCTACAACTCCAAATTTGAAAAATAATATGTCTAAATCGATCAGCGCGACGAGCCCGTTCTAACTATGCATTCCTTGTTCTGAATTGCAGCATGCATCATATAAATAATAAGTATACAGCAACTTAATTGGGAATAAAAAGTGACCAAAACTCAATAAAATGCTTTAATCTTGTACCCCACACCTCACCCATGCCATGCTACATTATTGCCATGCAAATTGTGCATCATTCATCATGGCATGCTTGTTTGCTTGTCGCACTTTAATTCATATGCTTGTGCACTTTATTTATGTTGGCCCTTGTTTGTTTGGTTCTTCTTCGAATAGACGCCGAGCAGGGGATATATCAGGAATCCCAAGAGCATTACCCAGATCCGTATCTCGCTTCAACTAAGCTGCCAGGAAAGCACTACCACATGCTTGCATACATATAGTACCTATTGCCTCTATCTCATTCTTGCATCATTGAGTCGCGATTGCATCAAATTGAATCCCAAGTACTGCATAGCCTTTACTTTTAAACCCCACTGAAGCCTGTTCCTCAATCCCATGAGCCATTACTATAGGAGTTGTTTGAGCCATGCGAGTCATTGCAAAGCATGTGTAGGGTATGTGAATGTCTGATGTATAACGAGGGTACCTAAACAACTTAACCTGAGTAGTAATGGGCTAACTAAGGAAAGAGGCATCGGTGAGCAATATCTCCTATTTGGTTTTTCATGCTCACTTGTGTCCCGTAGGACCCCGAGTACTTGATTCCTGTTCCTTGACTATTTCGCACTATCCACATCCGGGAGGCCTGTGGACCCCCCCTGAGCCAGAGCGCTATTCATTTCTATTTCTTGGGGCCACAATTAGTTTGGGGTTTTATTACTATCCTGTACTTATGCCATGTTACTGCTTTATTTAAGATTGTGCGTGGAGCACCTGTATTGTTTTGGATCGCGCCACATTTTCGCGGTATCGACAAGCCCAGTCACATTTTCGGGTTCCTAGTCGTTTACAGCCGTCGTCGCAAACCTTGGGTCCGTCTCGGAGCCCGCCAACTTTGTTGCGGGTAGCTTAATGGGGTGGCCCCCTGAAATATTTCTGAATCCTGTGATCGCTTTGTCATGAATGCCTCGTTGGGTTTTGAGTTGGTTTTTCTGAGGTTGATCGAGTGTGTGTTGCTATTTGTGCACCCCTGCAGGGTAAATCTTTCTGAAAGCCGTGTCCACGGTTATGGACGACTTGGAGCACAGTTTCTCGATCATAGACAAGTATAACTAAAGTACCGCTTTTAATTTGACTAAGAACCTGACTAGTAAATAGTGCAATGCTCATGGAATGGTTAATAAAACTGCCAACGGTTGGGTTGTTCGTCCGCTTTCTCGTTGGTAAGCGAGAAGGAGGATGGATCTGTTAATTATACTATTATAACTGTTGTTATTAATTAACGGACATCCGTCTATCATTGGTTAGGCGGATGGTTAGCGAGTATCTATAGACTTGTTAGTTATTATATTTTTCTGCAATTGCGTCACCCCAGGTATATGTCCCCTTTAGAGGCATAAAGACTTGCTGAGTACCCCTAGGGTCTCACACGATAAATTGTTTGATTCAGATGAACAAGTGTACTCGCAAGATGGATACTGGGTGGAGGAGACTGATGATGTTGGCAACAATAACTCGGTGTAGAGATTCCAGGAACGGGGATCCGTGAGATCTGTGGGCGGGATGTGTTTATTTAGGTGGCATCTTATGCCGATTTGCTTCTTATCCATACTCGGATCTTGTTTTCCGCTTCCGCCTAATACTCTGATGTTTGATGTATGAGGAGCTATCCTAAACTATTATCTCTATGTAGGATATTTGGATCTTGCCGTATGGCGTTGCAATATTTCTATTTCTTTTAGATGGAATGGCTCCGAGAACTGTTGTATGTGGCTTGCATACATACTCACTTGTGTATGTAGTTGATCCCTTCGCCTGCCGATTATGCCGCTCGTTCTTGTCCCGATGTTCTGGAAGTGGTTAGGATGGCCGAAAGGTCTACCTGTGAGTGGCCCCTGGGCCCCACCATACTATTTTAACCACTTTCGCTCATCCAGGCATGCAACTAAGAGCGTAATTCACCGAGGTAGTTACAATTGGTATCAGAGCCATCCTGCCCTTCAGGGTATCAGCCAAATGGTCGTTGTCAGTCTAGCAAATATTTTTGGTAGCTATGTATACTAGGGAAAAACAAAACGTGAGAGTAGGACTGCTTCCATTTTTCTTCTTACCCAACCACCCACCCTTTTCTGGTAAGGAAGTGTAACATTTTCAATCCTCTTCTAAAATTCAAACTAGGATTCACGTGTTCTTGGTTCCGTAGTACCATATGTTGTGTGTGTGTGTGTGTGTGTGAATTCCTTGTCTATCTGTTGCATCCAAATTTTATCACTATCTGCCTTTTGGTTATCAACTGTTGGTACATTCCATACCGACAGGCCTTTGGAAACCGACGCGATCTATCTGATTCGTTGTATACCGGTGCGATCTGTCTTACTCTTTGATATCCGACGTTATCTTGTTTGGGGTGTTCGTTTCCGTAGTTACTAATCTTTAGGTTCATCTTAAGAAGAAGGTGTTGGGATATGTGTTTTACTGATTCATGTGCGGAGTAATGATTTGAGTGCGGGATGGAGTCGCGACCATACCACTACTTTTATCATTCGCTCTTGTATATTGAATTGGTAGAGTTACTAATCTTGATTCGTTAAGTGGTTTTGTGCATATAGTGGTATTCTAATGCCGAAATTTGCGGAAATTTTTTCTTTGTTAGCTTGTGTACCACACTTCTTTGTTTAGTGCGAGTACAATTATTGTAATGGGTTTGGCGAGCTATATTGAGAAATATGTGCAATAGCAGCGTGTAAGTGCTTCCACTTTAGAAATTGTGTCTATGCCATTTGCATGTTGCATTATCCCCGTAGATTACATGTAAACAATCCAACGAAAATCATATTACAACCGTCAGACGGTAGTGGCAGGATGGAAGAGAAGTGGGGACAGTGGCTTCAAGGGGAAGGAAGAGAAGTAAGGGGGACATGACACTGGCAGGTGGGCCCATGGAACACGTGACACTGACATGCGAGAGCACGCGGTATTGCCAGTCTGTCCAGAGCAAGCGGACTTTGCAACGTGACAACAACAAGCTGATGGGACTGATAACTCGTCGAATTATTAAGGAGTACTAAAAAACTACAACTGGGGTACATTCACACAACACATATGCTCTACGTACCTAAGAAGCATCGCTTAATTCTAACAGTAATGACAACATAAGTACTACATTTCCCTGTCGGTCTTCTCGATACAAATGTAGAAATGCATCTACCTGTTCAGTCCAGCACCGACAAGGTACTGAGATGGCACACATAGGATCGACCTTAGGTCCGCATACTCCACCTCCCGTGGCGTCGGGCAGCTCGGTGCCTTGGCTAGCACAAGAATTCTACCGGACGACGGTGGCTAGGCATTCGCCCTCATGCGCACCGTGTATAGGGGCCAGGCGCACGAGACCGACCTGACGCATACCGCACACATGAAGGTGGGCCCAGCTCTGGTTCCCGGAACACCAGCGGTGATGGTCAGGACGAAAACAGAGTCGTCCACCCCCTGGAAAATTAGCCGGTGGCGTGCCGAGTCAGTGAACGACACCTGCTCTTGGAGAAGTTGGGCGTGGCCTTACGAGATCCTAATCACTTCGATCAAGTGCTCCTCTACAAGGTGGATGACGAGCTCTGCCGGCGGGCCGGTGTAGTTGTAGCATGGATCCATGCAAGAGCACGCGCTGTGCAGGCACGCGAGCTCGTGGTAGGAGTAATGACGAAAGCATCCTGGGTGGGAGCACACAAGCGGGGACGCAGCTTGCCACTTCGTCCAACAGGTTTGGCACGATGTCCTTGCATGGCTTCAGATCCCTTGCCTCCCTCTCGACGCCAGCGACACTCTCGACGACTAGTGCCGCGCGACACGACAAGCAACCCCGAAGCCAATGCACAAGGGGATCGCTTCCATTGCCCTGCTCGTGCCATGGATGACATGGAAGCATCGCAACGCTTGCGTTTTCGACAACGCTAGACCCTCCTCTCTCTCCGTCCTGAACGCGATCAAGGATGAAGCCGCTCTTTGGGCCAGAGCCAGGGCGAGAGGCCTCCGCGTCGTCCTCCCATCCACTCGGGATGTTCATTGACTGTATCTTTTTTCTCGCTTGTTCGTTTGCCTCTTAGGAGGTGTGTAAACATCAACTCTATCTTTCCAATGAAATGAAACACAAATGTCATTTGCGTTTTCCTGGAAAAAAAAGATCTCCAGATTCTTGGGCTGCAGCATCTGCCACATCTGAAGTTCATTGAGAAATCGGATAAAAGATCAGTAGTTAGATCGGCAAATAGTAGGAATATGTAAGATAAATTCAAAAGCTTGTAAAATGATTTCTTAGCATGAAGGTAGCGACCCGAGAATCAGCGGTTGTCGCCCAGGCACGGCGCACGAAAGCCGGTGGTGGCATCTGGGCACGATGACGTATGGTGGAGGAGGGGACTGTGGAGTAGACGTGCTCACTCACGAGCTCTATGATATTACTAGTAGGCTATAGGGGAGTGGAAATAATACTAATATAAGTGAAAATATAAGTGTGGCCAATCATGTCGCATAACAGCCTACTCGCAAATCGCTCTTACGAAGAACCATCTTATTCGTCCATGCACCCCAATCGACGGTCTGCACAAATCGGATCACACAACTAGTTCTTCAGGGGCGGGCCTTCTAGAAGACACGATCTAACTTCCACCATTAGACATGATCTAATGGCCACCATGAGTGTTCATTTCATAAAACACATGGATCCATATGTGGTTAATGAAAAGAACACACATGCAATGACTTTGGTGGATCCATATGTGGTTCATGAAAATAACACACATTCAATGAGACTGGTGGATCCATATGTGGTTTGTGAAAAGAACACACATTCAATGACTCTAGTTGGATCCATATGCTTTATGAAAAGAACACACATTCAATGAATCTAGTTGGACCCATGTGTTTTATGAAAAGAATAGACATGCAATGACTCTGGTGGATCCATATGTCGTTTAGGACAAGAACACACATGCAATGACTCTAGTGTTGGTTTAGGAAAAGAACACATATGCAATGACTCTAGTGGATCCATATGTGGTTCATGAAAAGAACACACATGCAATGATACTGGTGGATCCATATGTGGTTTGTGAAAAGAACACACATTCAATGACTCTAGTTGTGGTTCATGAAAAAAAACACATGCAATGACACTGGTGGATCCATAAGTGGTTTGTGAAAAGAACACACATTCAATGACTCTAGTTGGATCCATATATAGTTCATAAAAAGAACACACATGCAATGACTCTAGTGCTGGTTTAGGAAAAGAACACACATGAAATGACTCTAGGTGATCCATATGTGGTTCATGAAAAGAACACACATGCAATGACTCTAGTTGTGGTTCATGAAAAGAACACACATGCAATGACACAGGTGGATCCATGTGGTTCATGAAAATAACACACATGCAATGACTCTGGTGGATCCATGTGCTTCATGAAAAGAACACACATGCAATGACTCTGGTGGATCCATATGTGGTTTGTGAAAATAACACACATTCAATGACAGTGGTGGATCCATGTGGTTTCTGGAAAGAACATACATGCAATGACTCTAGTGGATCCATATGTGGTTCATGAATAGAACACACATGCAATGGCACTGGTGGATCCATATGTGGTTTGTCAAAAGAACACACATATAATGACTCTACTTGTGGTTCATGAAAAGAAAACACATACAATGACACTGGTGGATCTATATGTGGTTTGTGAAAATAACGCACATTCAGTGACTCTAGTTGGATCCATATGTGGTTAATGAAAAGAACACACATGCAATGACTGTAGTGCTGGTTTACTATTAGAACACACATGCAATGACTCTAGTGCTAGTTTAGGATAAGAACACATATGCAATGACTCTTGTGGAGCCATATGTGGTTCATGAAAATAACACACATGCAATGACTCTAGTGGATCCATATCTTTATGAAAAGAACAAACATGCAATGACTCTGGTGGATCCATATGTGGTTTGTGAAAAGAACACACATTCAATGACTCTAGTGCTGGTTTAGGAAAATAACACACATGCAATGACTCTAGTGGATCCATATGCGGTTAATGAAAAGAACGCACATGCAATGACACTGGTGGATCCATATGTGGTTTGGGAAAAGAACACACATTCTATGACTCTAGTTGTGGTTCATGAAAAGAACACACTTGCAATGACACTGGTGGATCCATGTGGTTCATGAAAATAATTAAAATGCAATGACTCTGGTGGATCCATGTGATTTATGAAAAGAACACACATGCAATGACTCTAGTGTTGGTTTAGGATAAGAACACACATGCAATGACTGTAGTGCTGGTTTGTGGAAAGAATAGACATGCAATGACTCGAGTGGATCCATATGTGGTTCATGAAAAGAACACACATGCAATGACTTTAGTGGATCCATATGTGGATTGTGAAAAGAACAGACAAGCAATGACTCTAGTTGTGGTTCATGAAAAGAACACACATGCAATGACACAGGTGGATCCATATGTGGTTTGTGAAAAGAACACACATTCAATGACTCTGGTTGTGGTTCATGAAAAGAACACACATGCAATGACACTGGTGGATCCATATGTGGTTTCTAAAGAGAACACACATTCAATGACTCTAGTTGGATCCATATGCTTTATGAAAAGAACACACATGCAATGACCCTAGTGGATCCATTTGTTTCCTAAAAAGAACACACATGCAATGACCCTGGTGGATCCATATGTGGTTTGTGAAAAGAACACACATGCAGTGATAGTGGTGGATCCATGTGGTTTGTGGAAACAACAGACATGCAATGACTCTGGTGGATCCATGTGTGGTTAATGAAAAGAACACACATGCAATGACACTGGTGGATCCATATGTGGTTTATGGAAAGAACACACATTCAATGACTCTAGTTGGATCCATATGCTTTATGAAAATAGCAGACATGCAATGACTCTGGTGGATCCATATGTGGTTCATGAAAAGAACACACATGCAATGACGCTAGTTCTTTTTAGGAAAATAACACACATACAATGACTCTGGTGATCAATATTTGGTTCATGAAAAGAACACACATGCAATGACTCTGGTTGATCCATGTGTGATTCATGAAAAGAACACACATTCAATGGCTCTGTTGGATCCATATGTGGTTCATGAAAAGAACACACATGCAATGACTCTAGTTGTGGTTCATGTAACAACCTCGGACCCTACGCTCTAAGTTCAAGCCTGGATGAACCAAAAGTGGTTAAAGAAGTACAGCGGGGGCCCAGGGGCCATCCATGTGTAGGCCCGTCGGCCATCCTAACAACTTCCAAGAACATCGGGACAAGAACGAGCGACGTAGGCAACATGCGAAGAGATCAAGTACATACACAAGTGAGTATGTATGCAAGCTACCTTACAACAGTTCTCAGAGCCATACCATCTAAAAGAAATAGAAATATTGCAATGCCATACGGTAAGATCCAAATATCCTAGATAGTTATAATAGTGTAGGATAGCTTCTCATACATCAATCAACAGAGTATCAAGCGGAAGCGGGAAACAAGATCCGAGTACGGATAAGAAGCAAATCGGCATAAGATGCCACATAAATAAGCACATCCCGCCCACAGATCTCACGGATCCCCATCCCCGGAATCTCTACACCGAGTGATCGTTGCCAACATCATCTGTCTCCTCCACCAAGTATCCATCTTGCAAATACTCCTGTTCATCAGAATAAAACAATTTATCGTGTGAGACCCTAGGGGTACTCAGCAAGTCTTTATGCCTCTAAAGGGGACATAACCTGGGGTGACGCAATTGCAGCAAAAGATAATAACTAACAAGTTTATAGATACTCGCTAACCATCCGCCTAACCAATGATAGACGGATGTCCGTTAATTAGAAACAACAGCTATAATAGTATAAAGTAACAGATCCATCCTCCTTCTCGCTTACCAACGAGAAAGCGGATGAACAAACCATCCGTTGGCAGTTTTATTACTCATTCCATGAATTTTGCACTATTTACTAGTCAGATATTTAGTCAAATTAAAGTCGGTACTTTAGTTATACTTGTCTATGATCGAGAAACTATGCTCCAAGTCGTTCCTAACCGCGGACACGGCTTTCAGAAAGATTTACCCTGCAGGGGTGCACAAATAGCAACACACACACGATCAACCTCGGAAAAACCAAATCAAAACCCAACGAGGCTTTCCCGACAAAGCAATCACAGGATTCATAAAATATTTCAGGGGGCCACCCCAATAAGCTACCCGCAACGAAGTTGGCCGTATCCGAGACGAACCCAAGGTTTGCGACAATGGCTGTAAACGACTGGGAACCCGAAAATGTGACTGGGCTTGTCGATACCGCGAAAACATTCCGCATTCTTAAACAGTACAGGTGCTCCACGCACAATCATAATTAAAGCGGTAAAGCATGGCATAAGTATAGGATAGTAATAAAGCCCCCAACTACTTTGTGGCCCCAAGAAATAAAGTGCGAATCAAGCTCATGCAAAGGGGGATTTATAGAGTCTCCCGTATGTGGATAGTGCGAATAATCAAGGAACAAGTATCAAGTACACGGGGTCCTACGGGACACAAGTGAGCATGAAAAACCAAATAATAGCTATTGCTCACCGATGCCTCTTTCATTAGTTATCCCATTACTACTCAGGTTAAGTTGTTTAGGTACCTCATTATCCATTAGACACTCACAAACCCTACACATGCTGTTCTACGACTCGCATGACTCAAACAACTCCTGTAGTAATGAATCATAGGATGGAGGAACAAGCTTGGTGGGGTTTAAAAGTAAAGGCCATGCAATACTTGGGATTTAGTTTAATGCAATCGCGACTCAATGATGCAAGAATAAGATAGAGGCAATAGGTACTATATGTATGCAAGCATGTGGTAGTGCTTGCCTAGCAGCTCAGTTGAAGCGAGAGATGGATCGGGATAGTACTCCTGGGATTCCTGATATTTCCCCTGCTTGGCACACGGGCCCGCCCGGATGCGGGGCCACACGTGCGCGCGCCAGCCGGGGTCGGACACGTGGCTGATCCGGGGGAGCGCGCGGGAGGGGGGGCTGTCCGTGACGGATATAATCTGCCAGGGGGTTTTGTGCAAAAAACCGAGATCGGATCTAACGAAACTGAATTTTTCAGAGGCAAAAGAGCCAGCTCGTTTGGTTTTCCGGCGACGATGGCGAGCAACCCGTCGGGAATTTTGTGATGCTGCAAAAACGAAAGTTGTAGAGCCAATGTTGGACTACAATTTTGGTGCTTGGAGCTTCCTCAACGGAGGTCTGCAGCGGACGGGGCAAGGAGAAGAACAGAGGGGATCTAGCGGTTTAAAACTGACGGAAAAATTTCAGAAAACAGGCTGAGATCGGGCTGGGTTGCGATGACAATTGCGACCGAACGGCGGCGAATTTTGCCCTGCCGTAAAAAGGAAAGATGAAGAGGATTGATCAGGCTTCAACTTCCGTTCAGCACGTTTGCACGGAGGCGAACCACATCGTCCGGAATCTACGGAAGGACAGAGGGTGCGCGCGGGTTCTCTACTGCTGTTGCTTGCGCGACGCGGGCGACGAGCGGCAGGGCTTGCAGCGGCGTCGCGAGCATGGCTAGGCAGGCGACAAGGCACGATCAGAGGAAGGGGAGGCATGTCCAGGTGCCAAGGGACTCACCGGGGAGGTACCAAAGACGGTGGTGAACAGCGAGGAAGGAGAGCCGCGAGTCCTGGGCAGTGCGCGGCGAGCAGCGGCGACGGTGTCCGTGTCCAGCAGTTTCGGCATCCAGGGCGTGCCCGGCGGCGTCGGCTACTACGCTGAAGATCCTGGGTCGATGCAGAGTGCTAGGCTTGTAGCCAATGGTGGCGAGGCGGCGTTCTGGGGAAGCTTCTCTGCTACATGGGCTGTTTTGCTTGGAGGAAAAGAAGTAGAGCAGAGAGGCAAACTGGGTAGGTGCGATGCTGGGAAGAGGGGAGGCTGCTGCTGCTTTATGCCATAGCGAAGGGGGAGGCCACAGGCCCAACATGAGCACGGTGCGGTAGAGGCACGTGCTCGCCAACCGGAAAGAGGAACAAGGCGCGTGTTGGCCTCTGTCGGCTGGGTCGAACTAGGTGAGCAAGGAGGGTTCGACCGGTGCAGCTGGGGGGAAAAAGAAAAGGAGGCGCGTCACTGGTTGCTTTGCATGCACAAGCAAGAACCGGCTCATGACAACAACTCCAAGATCAAAACAAACAAGGCAAAAGAAAAGAAAACGAAACGAAGGGAAGCATGCATGGGTGGTCCTATTATTTCATGTGCCTAGAGGATCTTGATATTACATGTGTCACATACACATGTATGTGGGGCTTATTTTGTGAAAACAAAATAATACGTGTATACACCCTACCAAAAGAGCAAAGACATCAAAGAGTTGGACAAGGATTGATCTAAGAGATGGTTTGGAGGTTGATTTGAATTCATTCAAATGGGTTCCTCAAATGAGAAAAATCCCATATGCATCCAAGGAAAACAAGAGATCAAGCAAAGAGTGATTATCTTGCATGGGCCATGCATGAACCTTAGATAGGCCAAATTATATTTGTGAAAACAAATACAAGCTCAAATGACCCCATTTAGCCCCATGCACTCAAATTTGAATAAAGCCCAAGCAAAAAGGTTTGAAGAGGTTGAATAGAAACATCAAATAGAAGAACTAGAATAAGATGGGGATGTGGGGCTTATATTTCATGCGACATGAAATAATGGTACCACACATAGCATACATGCACAAGGAATTAACACATGGTTGGAATTAAACCCATATGTCCAAGAATTGATGAAATAAGCATGAATAAATATAATGGAAATGCTAGTGTGTATGCCACTAGATAATTATATGGTCCCATTTATATTTAGATTTGCCCACTCATTTAGAAGTAAACCATATGAAGATGTAGAAGTATTCCCACATGTAGACCCATAACATTTATATTGTGAAACAATAGTAAACACCATTGGGGCATGTGGTATAGAAGGGGATCCATCTTTATATATGTGAGCTAGACAAGACCCAAAGGAGAAGATGCAAAAGCCCACAAGTATTTTGGGATGGCGGAATTATAAGGTGGTGACAAAGAAAAGGTGGTGAAGTTGTAAGAGACATGCCCACCAACTCAACTTGGGCATCAAGCATTTATCAAGAACCAAATACAATATATCAAGAGGCACATACAATTAATAGTGCATATGAGATAAGAACCAAATGAAGAAGGGTTTTATATGATGCTCAAATGCAATTTGGCATGATGACATGAGCATGATATAATGATGATGCAACAATTATATGTAGGAAGTAGCATTTTATTATTAGACCATGTTGCATTACAGATGTTAGACAGATGGGATGCTCCAGTTCATGAAAAGAACACACATGCAATGATACTGGTGGATCCATGTGGTTCACAAATATAACACACATGCAATGACTCTGGTGGATCCATGTACTTTATGAAAAGAACACACATGCAATAACTCTGGTGGATCCATGTGATTTATGAAAAGAACACACGTCCAATGACTCTAGTGCTGGTTTAGGATAAGAACACACATGCAATGACTATAGTGCTGGTTTGTGGAAAGAACAGACATGCAATTACTCTAGTGGATCCATATGTGGTTTATGAAAATAACACACATGCAATGACTCTAGTGGATCCATATGTGGTTTGTGAAAAGAACAAACATGCAATGACTCTAGTTGTGGTTCATGAAAGTAACACACATGCAATGACACTGGTGGATCCATATGTGGTTTGTGAAAAGAACACACATCCAATGATAGTGGTAGATCCATTTGGTTTGTGGAAAGAACAAACATGCAATGACTCTAGTGGATCCATATGTTGTTCATGAAAAGAACACACATTCAATGACACTGGTGGATCCATATGTGGTTTGTGAAAAGAACACACATTCAACGACTCTAGTTGTGGTTTATGAAAAGAGCACACATGCAATGACACTGGTGGATCCATAAGTGGTTTGTGAAAAGAACACACATTCAATGACTCTAGCTGGATCCATATGCTTTATGAAAAGAACACACATGCAATGACTCTAGTGCTGGTTTAGGATAAGAACACACACGCAATGATTCTTGTGCTGGTTTAGTATAAGAACACACATGCAATGACTCTAGTGGATCCATATGTGGTTCATGAAAATAACACACATGCAACGACTCTGGTGGATCCATATGCTTTATGAAAAGAATAGACATGCAATGACTCTAGTGGATTCATATGTGGTTTGTGAAAAGAACATACATTCAATGACTCTAGTGCGGGTTTAGGAAAAAAGAACACACATGTAATGACTCTGGTTGATCCATATGTGGCTCGTGAAAAGAACACACATGCAATGACGCTGGTTGATTCATGCGTGGTTCAAGAAAAGAACACACATGCAATGACACTGGTGGATCCATATGTGGTTTGTGAAAATAACACACATTCAATGACTCTAGTTGTGGTTCATAAAAAGAAGACAAATGCAATAACACTGGTGGATCCACATGTGTCATGAAAATAACACGCATTCAATGACTCTAGTTGGATCCATTTATGAAAAGAACACACATGCAATGACTCTGGTTGATCCATGTGTAGTTCATGAAAAGAATAGACATGCAATGACACTGGTGGATCCATATGTGGTTTGTGAAATGAACACACATTCAATGACTCTAGTTTTGGTTCATGAAAAGAACACACATGCAATGACTCTAGTGGATCCACATGTGTTTTATGAAAAGAACAAATATAAAATGACTCTAGTTGGATCCATATGCTTTATGAAAAGAACACACATGCAACGACTCTAGTCCTAGTTTAGGATAAGAACACGCATGCAATGACTCTAGTGCTGGTTCAGGATAAGAACACACATGCAATGACTAGTGGATCCATATGTGGTTCATGAAAAGAACACGCATGCAATGACTCTAGTGGATCCATGTGTTTTATGAAAAGAACACACATGCAATGACTCTGGTGGATCCATATGTGGTCTGTGAAAAGAACACACATGCAATGACAGTGGTGGATCCATGTGGTTTTGGGAAAGAATAGACATGCAAGGACTCCAGTGGATCCATATGTGGTTAATGAAAAATAAACACATGCAATGACACTGGTGGATCCATATGTGGTTTGTGAAAAGAACACACATTCAATGACTCTAGTTGGATCCATATGCGTTTCATGAAAAGAACACACATGCAATGACTCTAGTGCTGGTTTAGGAAAAGAACACACATGAAATTACTTTGGGTGATCCATATGTGGTTCATGAAAAGAACACACATGCAATGACTCTAGTTGTGGTTCATGAAAAGAACACACATGCAATGACACTGGTGGATCCAGGTGGTTCATGAAAATAACACACATGCAATGACTCTGGTGGATCCATATGCTTTATGAAAAGAACACACATGCAATGACTCTAGTGCTAGTTTAGGATAAGCACACACATGCAATGACTCTAGTGCTGGTTTAGGATAAGAACACATATGCAATGACTCTAGTGGATCCATATGTGGTTCATGAAAAGAACACACATGCAATGACTCTAGTGGATCCATGTGTTTTATGAAAAGAACACACATACAATGACTCCTGTGGATCCATATGTGGTTTGTGAAAAGAACACACATGCAACGACAGTGGTGGATCCATGTGGTTTGTGGAAATAACATATATGTAATGACTCTAGTGGATCCATATGTGGTTCATGAAAAGAACACACATGCAATGGCACTGGTGGATCCATATGTGGTTTGTGGAAAGAACACACATTCAATGACTCTAGTTATGGTTCATGAAAAGAACACACATACAATGACACTGGTGGATCTATATGTGGTTTGTGAAAATAACACACACTCAGTGACTCTAGTTGGATGCATATGTGGTTAATGAAAAAAACACACATGCAATGACTCTAGTGCTGGTTTAGTAATAGAACACACATGCAATGACTCTAGTTGATCCATATGTGGTTCATGAAAATAACACACATGTGCAATGACTCTAGTTGTGGTTCATGAAAAGAACACACATGCAATAACACTGGTGGATCCATGTGCCTCATGAAAATAACACACATGCAATGACTCTGGTGGATCCATGTGCTTTATGAAAAGAACACACATGTAATGACTCTAGTGCTGGTTTAGTATAACAACACACATGCAATGACTCTAGTACTGGTTTAGGATAAGAACACACATCCAATGACGCTATTCGATCCATATGTGGTTCATGAAAATAACACACATCGAATGACACTGGTGGATCCATATGTGGTTTGTGAAAAGAACACACATTCAATGACTCTAATTGTGGTTCGTGAAAAGAACACACATGCAATGCCACTGGTGGATCCATGTGGTTCATGAAAGTAATACACATGCAACGACTCTGGTGGATTCATATGCTTTAAGAAAAGAACACACATGCAATGACTCTAGTGCTGGTTTAGGATCAGAACACACATGCAATGACTGTAGTGCTAGTTTAGGATAAGAACACACATGCAATGACTCTAGTGGATCCATATGTGGTTCATGAAAATAAGACACATGCAATGACTCTGGTGGATCCATATCTTTATGAAAATAACAGACATGCAATGAATCTGGTGGATCCATATGTGGTTTGTGAAAAGAACACACATTCAATGACTCTAGTGCTGGTTTAGGAAAAGAACACACATGCAATGACTCTGGTGGATCCATATGTGGTTAATGAAAAGAACACAAATGCAATGACACTGGTGGATCCATATGTGGTTTGTAAAAAGAACACACATTCTATGACTCTAGTTGTGGTTCATGAAAAGAACACACATGCAATGACACTGGTGGATCCATGTGGTACAAGAAAATAACACACATGCAATGACTCTGGTGGATCCCTGTTCTTTATGAAAAGAACACACATGCAATGACTCTAGTGCTGGTTTAGGATCAGAACACACATGCAATGACTCTAGTGCTGGTTTGTGGAAAGAATAGACATGCAATGACTCTAGTGGATCCATATGTGGTTCATGAAAAGAACACACATGCAATGACTCTAGTGGATCCATATGTGGATTGTGAAAAGAACAGACAAGCAATGACTTTAGTTGTGATTCATGAAAAGAACACACATGCAATGACACAGGTGGATCAATATGTGGTTTGTGAAAAGAACACACATGCAACGACTCTAGTTGGATCCATATGCTTTATGAAAAGAACACACATGCAATGACTCTAGTGCTGGTTTAGGATAAGAACACACATGCAAGGACTCTAGTGCTGGTTTAGGATAAGAACACACATGCAATGACTCTAGTGGATCCGTATGTAGTTCATGAAAACAACACACATGCAATGACTCTCCTGGATCCATATGCTTTATGAAAAGAACAGACATGCAATGACTCTGGTGGATCCATGTGTGGTTTGTGAAAAGAACACACATTCAATGACTCCAGTTGTGGTTCATGAAAAGAACACACATGCAATGACACTGGTGGGTCCATGTGTGGTTTGTGAAAACAACACACATTCAATGACTCTAGTTGTGGTTCGTTAAAAGAAGACACATGCAATGACACTGGTGGATGCATATGTGGTTTGTGAAATGAACACACATTCAATGACTCTACTTGGATCCATATGCTTTATCAAAAAAACACATGCAATGACTCTAGTGGATCCATTTGTTTCATGAAAAGAACACACATGCAATGACCCTGGTGGATCCATATGTGGTTTGTGCAAAGAACACATATGCAATGATAGTGGTGGATCCATGTGGTTTGTGGAAACAACATACGTGCAATGACTCTAGTGGATCCATATGTGGTTCATGAAAAGAACACACATGCAATGACACTGGTGGATCCATATGTGGTTTGTGAAAATGTAACTACCTCGGTGAATTACGGTCTTAGTTACATGCCTGGATGAACGAAAGTGGTTAAAATAGTACGGTGGGGCCCAGGGACACTCACGGTAGACCTTTTGGCCGTCCTAACCACTTTCAGAACATCGGGACAAGAACGAGCGGCGTAATCGGTAGGCGAAGGGATCAACTACATACACAAATGAGTATGTATGCAAGCCACATACAACAGTCCTCAGAGCCATTCCATCTAAAAGAAATAGAAATATTGCAACGCCATACGGCAAGATTCAAATATCCTAGAGAGAGATAATAATTTAGGATAGCTCCTCATACAACAAACATCAGAGTATCAGGCGGAAGCAGAAAACAAGATCCGAGTATGGATAAGAAGCAAATCGGCATAAGATGCCCCATAAATAAACACATCCCGCCCACAGATCTCACGGATCCCCGTTCCCGGAATCTCTACACCGAGTGATCGTTGCCAACATCATCTGTCTCCTCCACCCAGTATCCATCTTGCGAATACACCTGTTCATCTGAATCAAACAATTTATCGTGTGAGACCCTAGGGGTACTCAGCAAGTCTTTATGCCACTAAAGGGGACACAACCTGGGGTGACGCAATTGCAGCAAAAGATAAAAGCTAACAATTCTATAGATACTCGCTAACCATCCGCCTAACCAATGATAGACGGATGCCTGTTATTTAGGAACAACAGTTATAACAGTATAATTAACAGATCCATCCTCCTCCTTGCTTACCAACGAGGAAGCGGACGAACAACCCCCATCATCCGTTGGCAGTTTTATTAACAATTCCATGAGTATTGCACTATTTACTAGTCAAGTACTTAGTCAATTTAAAAGCGGCACTTTAGTTATACTTGTCTATGATCGAGAAACTGTGCTCCAAGTCGTCCATAACCGCGGACACGGCTTTCAGAAAGATTTACCCTGCAGGGGTGCACGAATAGCAACACACACTCGATCAACCTCGGAAAAACCAAATCAAAACCCAACAAGGTATTCACAACAAAGCAATCACAGGATTCAGAAATATTTCAGGGGGCCACCCCATTAAGCTACCCGCAACGAAGTTGGCCGGCTCCGAGATGGACCCAAGGTTTGTGTGGACGGCGGTAAACGACTGGGAACCCGAAAATGTGACTGGGCTTGTCGATACAGCGAAAACGTGTCACGATCCAAAACAGTACAGGTGCTCCTCGCACAATCTTAAATAAAGCAGTAACATGGCATAAGTACAAGATAGTAATAAAGCCCCAAACTAATTGTGGCCCCAAGAAATAAGAATGAATCAAGCTCTGGCTCAGGGGGGTCCATAAGGCCTCCCGGATGTGGATAGTGCGAATAAACAAGGAATAGGAATCAAGTACTCGGGGTCCTACGGGACACAAGTGAGCATGAAAAACCAAATAGCAGATATTGCTCACCGGTGCCTCTTTCATTAGTTATCCCATTACTACTCAGGTTATGTTGTTTAGGTACCTCGTTATTCATCAGACACTCACATACCCTACACATGCTTTTCTATGACTCGCATGGCTCAAACAACTCCTGTAGTAATGGCTCATTGGATGGAGGAACAAGCTTCGGTGGGGTTTAAAAGTAAAGGCTATGCAGTACTTGAGATTCAATTTAATGCAATCGTGACTCAATGATGCAAGAATAAGATATAGGCAATAGGTACTGTATGTATGCAAGCATGTGGTAGTGCTTTCCTGGCAGCTCAGTTGAAGCGAGAGATGGATCTGGGTAGTATTCCTGTGATTCCTGGTAATTCTCCTACTGGGCGTCTATTCGAAGAAGAACCAAACAAACAAGGGCCAACATAAATAAAGTGCAAAAGCATATGAATTAAAATGCGACAAGCAAACAAGCATGCCATGATGAATGATGCACAATTTACATGGCATTAAAGTAGCATGGCAAGGGTGAGGTGTGGATACAAGAAATAAAGCATTTTATTAATTATTTAACCAAGTTTTATTGTCATAAACAGTTCAGAAGTTTAATAATGACATGATGCATGCTTCAATTCCGAACAAGGAGTGCATAGATTGAACGGGCTCGTCGCTCTGATCGATTTAGACATATTATTTGCCCAATTTGGAGTTATAGAATTAAAGTTATTAATTTATTAAGGAAAAGGGCATTTTATTGTAATTTTAATCATCTCGAAAATTTAAAGTGTTCAAACATTATTTTGAATGTCATATTTGAATTCCTCACATTTTTCTGATTCCAAAACATATATCATTTGTATTATTTGGATTTGTATTTTAGAAATTATTTAAATCTGACTTGAATTTGAATTTAAATCAATTTTGAAAAAGGTTTAAATAAATCAGACAAACAGGGAAAACTTTTGTTACCCAGCTCGAGCTAGCCCCAGTAGCTGACGAGTGGGACCAAAAGGACTGGGCCACGCGCTCAGGAAAATCCTTTTTGCACCGCGGTTAGTCTAGCTACAGCGTATGACAGGCGGGGCCAGCGGGCTAGGGCCCAGGTGCCAGCGACGGGTCTCGCAGAGACTGACAGGTTGGGGGCGTACTGGACCGCGGGTTAAGATTACAAAAACGGGAGTGCCTTTCTGTAAAAAGCGCGCAGCGGCTGACATGTGGGGTAGGCTGAACCGCGGGTTAAGCGCGAGATAAAAAGAGGGGGTTTTCTGTAAGATGGCCACGACCCCACTGTTCATCTGTTTCCTCTGTCGAAACTGACAGGGCGGCGTTTGACTGACAGAGTGCGACGCGCGCGGCGCGGGGGCTGGACCTCGCGACCTGCGGGGTGCGCGTCGAGGCCCTGAGCCAGTGCGGTGGGCTACGGTATGGTGACAGGAGGGTAGGCTCGGCCTAGGTACGGTTCTGCGCAACGCGGGAGTGAACCAACGCGGTGGCCGACGGTGGGCGCAGCGTGTTCGACGAAACGAACGGCGGATCTAGACGGCGACAGCGAGCGTGAGCATGTCGGCAAGGACGAGGGGCTCACCGAGAAGAGGTCGGTGGTGTCAGTTCGGGAAGAGGTGCGGCGGATCGGTGACGAGGCTGGCGGCCGAAGAATTAGGGTTTGCGTCGGGCAGCTCTGGTGCTCCTCCTCCTCGCTGGCGCGTCCTGGGCGATGCAAGGGATGATCCTCGACCTCCTCGACCACTTCCACGTCGTGCTCGCCGGCTGGATCGAAGAAGTGGCGGTGCTACTAGCGGTGACCGGCGGAAGGATCTGGCGGCGGTGAAGAAGAAGAAGAGGGGAGGCAGGGCTTGGGGGCGGATCTGGGCGATGCCAGGAGACGTGGGGCAGAGGGAAAAGCGAGGGGGAGGAAGGGGTAGCGTGTGGGCACGGGCAGAGATAAAGGTGGCTTCGGCCACCTTTCTCCTTCTCGCTCACGTGCTTGTCGTGCACGGCCAGGCAGGGCAGGCCAGGGTGGAGCTGCCAGGTGGGGACGGCGTGGTGGAGCAGCTGGGTGGGGCTAGCACGGCAGGTAGAGAGAAAGAGAGAGGAGAGGGAAGACTCGGGTGAGCTAGGGTTAGCTTAGAGGGGCTCGGGTTAGGGTTTGTTAGGTGTGGGGTAGGGTTAGCTGAGGTGTGGGACTAGGGGGAGAGGGTGGCTAGGTGGGCCATCATGGTAGAGGGAGAGAGAGAGAGGGGATAAGGGTTAGGGTTTAGTTAAGAAGAAAATAGGGTTTGAGGAGAGAGAGTGGTGTTAGGTTTTGATTTAGAATTTTAGGTTTTTAACACATGCTTAAGATCAAGCCTAGATGGAAGGAGGCTTTAGTTTAGCCTAAGGTGAGGTGAAGGTGAAGGTGAACTAAAGAAAGAGAGAGGAAAGGGAGTAGGGAAGAAGGCCTCATTAGATCATGCATGAAGAAAAACAAAATGGTGTTGAGGAGAATATGGGGATGGTGGAGAGAGCAATGGAGAGGATCCACAAAGAAAAGAACCAATAAAACCAAGAGGAATCAAATGGGCTAAAAGTAGTGGTACTCTTGCATGGCCCATGCAAAAATAATAAATGCCATGTTTTATTTTGTGAAAACAATAATAATAATATGGCATTATTCTTATGCATTCCCAAGAAGTTGAAATAAAGGCCAAGCAAAAGAAATTAGAATTGGCTCCATCCTATCTCCCATGAGCTAGATTAAATACCAAAAGAAAATAAAGACCCATGGTAAATGGAATGGTGGAATATAAAGTGGTGACAAAGAAAGGTGGTAGAGTGGAATAAAAAGATATGCCCCCAACTCAACTTGGGCATCAAGCAGTATATCAATAACCAAATACAATATCAAGAGGCAAATACAAATAATAATGCATATGAGAGAAGAACCAAAGAAAAAGGGTTTTATATGATGCTCAAATGCAAGGTGGCATGATGACATGAGCATGATATAATTATGATGCAAAAATTGTATATTAGCCATTATATTACTAGACCAAGTAGCATTACAATTGTTAGACAATTGGGATGCTACAACTCTCCCCCACTAAATAGGAATCTTGCCCCGAGATTCTAGGAAGAAGAAGACTCAAAGAGGGTGGGATACTTGGCACGGAGCTCATCCTCACGTTCCCAAGTGGCTTCATCAACGGAATGGTGCGACCACTGCACCTTGCAGAACTTGATTGACTTGTTGCGAGTCCTTCTTTCTGCGACTTCAAGAATTTTTATGGGGTGTTCTTGATAAGACAGATCTTCTTGGAGATTGATGAGTTCATGGTCCACGGTCCTACCGGGATCCTTGAAGCACTTCTTGAGTTGAGAGATGTGGAAAACATCATGGACTTTGAGTTGTTCACGGAGCTCAAGAGCATAAGCAACTTCTCCTCTTCTTCCACGAATTTTGAAAGGACCGATGTATCTAGGAGCCAGCTTTCCTTTGATACCAAAGCGGTGCGTGCCTCTCATGGGAGTGGCACGAAGGTAAACGAGATCACCAGGGACATACTCCATGTCTGTGTGCTTTCTGTCATAATTGCTCTTTTGGAGACTTTGAGCAATCTTCAGGTTTTCAAGAATGATGTGAACTTTCTCCTCCGCTTGAGTTACAATGTCGGGGCCAAACAATATTCTTTCACCTGCGCCCGACCAACCAATCGGAGTTCTGCATTTGCGACCATAGAGAGCCTCAAATGGTGCCATCTTTAGACTTTTCTGGAAGCTGTTGTTGTAAGAGAATTCAGCATAAGGAAGACATTCTTGCCACTTCATGCTGAAAGAGATAACGCAAGCACGGAGCATATCTTCCAGAATCGGATTGATCCTTTCATCTTGTCCCTGCGACTGAGGGTGGTAAGCTGTGCTGAAGTTCAATTTTGTTCCCAAAGCATTTTGGAAACTTCCCCAGAACTTGGAAGTGAAGATGCTTCCACGGTCTGAACTGATCTCAAGAGGAACTCCATACAGAGAGACAATTCTGTTGATATAGAGCTCAGCCAACTGAATTGCAGAAATTGTTTCCTTGACTGGAAAGAAGTGAGCTACTTTGGAAAGCCTGTCAATGACAACAAAGATTGCATTGTTGCCCTTTTGCGACCTTGGAAAACCAGTGATGAAGTCCATTTCTACTTTCTCCCATTTCCATTCCGGAGGCTTCAATGGCTGTAGAAGACCGGAAGGTTTCTGATGGACAGCTTTAACTCTACGGCAGACATCACACTCCGAGACATACTTGGCACAATATCGTTTCAAACCAGGCGACCAATATTGTGTTTTCAAGTCCATGTACATCTTAGTGCTGCCAGGGTGGATAGAAAGAACGGAATCATGCGCCTCCTTGAGAACTTGCTCTCTTAAACCCGGGTAGTTCGGAACAAACATCCGGTGTTCAAAGAAAAGAGTGCCTTGGTCATCTACGTGGAAAGACTCATACTTCGGAAGCTGAATGTTGGAGATGATCTTTTTAGTGTAAGGATCACCAAGTTGGATGGAACGGACCTTTTCTTCCAAGAGAGGTGTTGCTAGAAGGTTCATAAGATACCCTTGATCCACAATTTCAAGGTTGAGCTTGCGGAATTCCTCGCACAAGAGAGGTTGTTGTTCTTCCACCGTGAGGTTGTTGACATAAGCTTTTCGGCTGAGAGCATCGGCCATGACATTGGCTTTGCCCAGAGTGTAGTTGATGGTCAAATCGAAATCATTGATTGTTTCAATCCACCTCCTCTGACGAAGGTTGAGATCAGGTTGTGTGAAGATATACTCAGACTCTTGTGATCAGAAAAGATCTCACAACGGTTGCCAAGCAAGTAATGCCTCCATACTTTCAAAGCAAAGACAACTGCTGCAAGTTCGAGGTCATGTGTAGGATAGTTGATCTCATGCGTCTTTAACTATCGAGAGGCATAAGCAACAACTTGTTTTTCTTGCATAAGGACCGCACCCAATCCTTGCAATGAGGCATCACAGAATATCTGGAAAGGCTTTGATGTATCTAGAGGAACTAAGACTGGTGTGGAAGTGAGCTTCTCTTTGAGTGTTTCAAAGCTAGCTTGACATGCAGGAGTCCAAAGATATTTCTTGCCTTTCTTGAGGAGATCGGTAAGAGGCTTCGCAATCTTCGAGAAGTTTTGAACGAAGCAACGACAGTAACTGGCCAAACCAAGGAAACTCCGGACTTCTTTGAAATTTATGGGTGGAATCTAGTCCATAATTGTATTAATAGTTTCTGGGTTGACGGCGATGCCCTTGGCAGAGATGACGTGACCAAGGTAGGTGACTTGAGGCAGCCAAAACTCACACTTGGAGAACTTTGCATACAGGCGGTTCTCACGAAGCTTGTTTAGGACACACCGAAGGTGTTCTTCATGTTCTTCCTTTGACGTAGAATAGACTAGAATGTCATCCAGATAGACCACAACGAACTTATCAAGATACTCCATGAAAACCGAGTTCATAAGCCTCGAGAAGGTGGCAGGTGCGTTGGTGAGACCGAAAGACATGACCGTGTACTCGTACAGACCATAGCGGGTGGTGAAAGCTGTTTTAGGAACATCTTCCTTGCGAATATTGATTTGATGATAACCACTTCTCAAATCAAGCTTAGAGAATACCACAGCTCCAGCTAGCTGATCGAAGAGATCATTAATCCGCGGAAGGGGATATTTATTCTTGATTGTTTTAGCATTGAGTGCCCGATAGTCAACACAAAGTCTATCAGTCTTGTCTCGCTTCTTCACAAAGATGGTTGGACTACCCCAAGAAGAAGTACTGTGCTGAATGAAACCCAACTTCTCTTGTTCATCCAACTGACGTTTGAGTTCAGCCAACTCAGCAGGACCCATTTTATAAGGCCGCTTGGAGGTAGGAGCGGTACCAGGTTCAAGTTCAATGACAAACTCAACCTCACGATCCGGAGGCATACCTGGTAACTCTTCAGGAAAGACATCTGGGAACTCACAGACTACAGGAACACTCTAAATAGCTTCCATAGCATCATCATTCAGAGCCGCCAAAGAGAAAAGCTGAATTGCAGGAGTCAGACTTGGAGAATAGACTATATGGCCTTTAGGAATTTTCAGAGAAACCGAGCGTTCAGCACATTCAATCACAGCTGTATTTGTTGTTAACCAATCCATGCCCAAGATAACATCAATGTCATAATTGCCCAGAATAATTAAGGAAGCCAGAAACGAAGAGCCACCAATCTCAATTTGATTTCCATGGCTGATATGAGCAGCCCTCATGTTTGACCCAGGAGATTGTACCACAAGACGGTGTAATAAAGGAACCATAGCCAGATCTTGCTCATGCGCAAACTTGTGAGAAACAAAAGAATGTGAAGCACCAGAATCAAACAAAACTCGTGTAGGAACTGAGTTAACAGGAAGCATACCCATGACAACTCCAGGTGCATGCTCAGCTTGAGCGACGTTGACACAGTTAGCACGAGCAACCGTAGACCCAGGCTTAGTGTTGATGTTGAGAGCCCAAGGTGGAGGTGCATGAACCATAGGAGCACTTTCCGCATGTCTTGGAGGTGGTGGTGGAAGAGCTTTGTTGTTCATAGGACAATTCCAGTGCTGATGCCCAGTGTTTCCACAAGTATAGCAAGCACCAGGTGGAAGTGGAGCAACGTAGCCAGGGACTCCGCCAGGCGCTCCAGGGTAGTTGTCGTTGTAGCCCCTAGGAGCCGCAGTGAAGGAATTGGTGGACTTGCTGCAAAGCTTGACGGTCTTGGTGGAGCAGGGAGCGACGGTGGGGTGTTAGGAACCCAGACACGACGCTTAGAAGGAGCTGTCATAGCAGAAGAGCTTGCTGTATCACGACTGTGTTTCTTTGACTCCTCAAACACTTGCCTACTTGCTTCTTCCTGCAGAGCTCTATGTTGGAGTTCCAGGAAAGACGCCGGCCTTGCATGAGTGATTGCATATTTGATGGAAGCATTTAGGCCTTGCCGGAACCTCTTTTGCTTCTTCTTGTCATCCGAGATCTCATCGCCACCATAACGAGAAAGGTTCATGAAGTTTCTGATGTAGGTGTTGACATTGCCAGTGCCCTGCTTGAGGTTGAGAAACACTTCCTTCATCCTTTCCATGACAATTTCTGACAGATATTGCTCTTTGAAAGCTGCAGTGAATTGCTCCCAAGTAGGCCAAAAACCAGAGGGATCTGCCTTGAGGTAATTTTCCCACCAGAGAGCTGCATCTCCCTTCAGAAGGTGAGTGGCACATTGACTCATTCTTGCTCGGGAACATCCGCAGTCATCAACAACCTTGACACTTCACGCAGCCAATCATCCGCATCAAGTGGCTGATCAGACACCTCAAATTGGCGTGGGTTGAACTTCAGAAAACTTTTGATGTCTCCTCGCCTGGGAGGTGGAGGTAGCGGAACAAACTCATTCCTCCTCACGCTTTCCTCGAAGCGCTGCTAGTTCTGCTGCATAGTTCCCAAAGCATTTGCAATACTTGCCAAAGCAGCCCCAAGTTCAGGTGGTATGTCCTCCTCAGAACGGCGTGGTGGTGCCATCCTGTGATTGATATAAAACACAAGTCAGTACTATAATGGAGAATAATAATAATCCAAAATAGTACCAAAATGGAATTAATCAAGATTAAAGGATACAATTCACTGAGATGATATTAAAATATCGACAACGTTCAAGGCAACTAGAAGATACTAAGCATAACGCACACGACTGAACAAGGAGTGTGGTACACAAGCTAACAAAGAAAAATTTTCTGCAAATTTCAGCATTAAAATACCACTATATGCGCAAAACCACTTAACGAATCAAGATTAGTAACTCCACTAGTTCAATATACACGAGCAATGATAAAAGTAGTGGTATGGTCGCGACTCCATCCCGCACTCAAATCATTACTCCGCACATGAATCAGTAAAACACATATCCCATCACCTTCTTCTTAAGATGAACCTAAAGATTGGTAACTACGAAAAAGAACACCCCAACAAGATAACGTCGGATAACAAAGAGTAAGATAGATCTCATCGGTAAACAACGAATCAGATAGATCACGTCGGTTTACAAAGGCCTGTCGGTATGGAATGTACCAACAGTTGATAACCAAAAGGCAGATAGTGATAACATTTGGATGCAACAGATAGACAAGGAATCACACACACACACACACACAGACACACAACCTATGGTACTACGGAACCCAGAACACGTGAATCCTAGTTTGAATTTTAGAAGAGGATTGAAAACGTTACACTTCCTTACCAGAAAGGGTGGGTGGGTGGGTAAGAAGAAAAATGAAAGCAGTCCTACTCTCACGTTTTGTTTTTCCCTAGTATACATAACTACCAAAAATATTTGCTAGACTGACAACGACCATTTTGGCTGAGACCCTGAAGGGCGGGATGGCTCTGATACCAATTGTAACTACCTCGGTGAATTACGCTCTTAGTTACATGCCTGGATGAACGAAAGTGGTTAAAATAGTACGGTGGGGCCCCAGGGCCACTCACGGTAGACCTTTCGGCCGTCCTAACCACTTTCAGAACATCGGGACAAGAACGAGCGGCGTAATCGGCAGGCGAAGGGATCAACTACATACACAAATGAGTATGTATGCAAGCCACATACAACAGTCCTCAAAGCCATTCCATCTAAAAGAAATAGAAATATTGCAACGCCATACGGCAAGATTTAAATATCATAGATAGAGATAATAATTTAGGATAGCTCCTCATACAACAAACATCAGAGTATCAGGCGGAAGCGGAAAACAAGATCCGAGTACCGATAAGAAGCAAATCGGCATAAGATGCCCCATAAATAAACACATCCCGCCCACAGATCTCACGGATCCCCGTTCCCAGAATCTCTACACCGAGTGATCATTGCCACATCATCTGTCTCCTCCACCCAGTATCCATCTTGCGAATACACCTGTTCATCTGAATCAAACAATTTATCGTGTGAGACCCTAGGGGTACTCAGCAAGTCTTTATGCCACTAAAGGGGACACAACCTGGGGTGACGCAATTGCAGCAAAAGATAAAAGCTAACAATTCTATAGATACTCGCTAACCATCCGCCTAACCAATGATAGACGGATGTCCGTTATTTAGGACAACAGTTATAACAGTATAATTAACAGATCCATCCTCCTTCTCGCTTACCAATGAGGAAGCAGACGAACAACCCCCATCATCCGTTGGCAGTTTTATTAACCATTCCATGAGTATTGCACTATTTACTAGTCAAGTACTTAGTCAATTTAAAAAGCGGCACTTTAGTTATACTTGTCTATGATCGAGAAACTGTGCTCCAAGTCGTCCATAACCGCGGACACGGCTTTCAGAAAGTTTTACCCTGTAGGGGTGCACGAATAGCAACACACACTCGATCAACCTCGAAAAAACCAAATCAAAACCCAACGAGGTATTCACGACAAAGCAATCACAAGATTCAGAAATATTTCAGGGGGCCACTCCATTAAGCTACCCGCAACGAAGTTGGCTGGCTCCGAGACAGACCCAAGGTTTGTGTGGACGGTGGTAAACGACTGGGAACTCGAAAATGTGACTGGGCTTGTCGATACAGCGAAAACGTGTCACGATCCAAAATAGTACAGGTGCTCCTCGCACAATCTTAAATAAAGCAAGAGTAACATGGCATAAGTACAAGATAGTAATAAAGCCCCAAACTAATGTGGCCCCAAGAAATAAGAATGAATCAAGCTCTGGCTCAGGGGGGTCCATAAGGCCTCCCGGATGTGGATATTGCGAATAAACAAGGAACAGGAATCAAGTACTCGGGGTCCTACGGGACACAAGTGAGCATGAAAAACCAAATAGCGGATATTGCTCACTGGTGCCTCTTTCATTAGTTATCCCATTACTACTCAGGTTATGTTGTTTAGGTACCTCGTTATTCATCAGACACTCACATACCCTACACATGCTTTTCTACGACTCGCATGGCTCAAACAACTCCTGTAGTAATGGCTCATTGGATGGAGGAACAAGCTTCGGTGGGGTTTAAAAGTAAAGGCTATGCAGTACTTGGGATTCAATTTAATGCAATCGTGACTCAGTGATGCAAGAATAAGATAGAGACAATAGGTACTGTATGTATGCAAGCATGTGGTAGTGCTTGCCTGGCAGCTCAGTTGAAGCGAGAGATGGATCTGGGTAGTACTCCTGTGATTCCTGGTAATTCTCCTACTGGGCGTCTATTCGAAGAAGAACCAAACAAACAAGGGCCAACATAAATAAAGTGCACAAGCATATGAATTAAAATGCGACAAGCAAACAAGCATGCCATGATGAATGATGCACAATTTACATGGCATTAAAGTAGCATGGCAAGGGTGAGGCGTGGATACAAGAATAAAGCGTTTATTAATTATTTTACCAAGTTTTATTGTCATAAACAGTTCAGAAGTTTAATAATACATGATGCATGCTTCAATTCAGAACAAGGACTGCATAGATAGAACGGGCTCGTCGCGCTGATCGATTTAGACATATTATTTGCCAAATTTGGAGTTATAGAATTAAAGTTATTAATTTACTAAGGAAAAGGGCATTTTATTGTAATTTTAATCATCTCGAAAATTTTAAAGTGTTCAAACATTATTTTGAATGTCATATTTGAATTCCTCACATTTTTCTGATTCCAAAACATATATCATTTGTATTATTTGGATTTGTATTTTAGAAATTATTTAAATCTGACTTGAATTTGAATTTAAATCAATTTTGAAAGGTTTAAAT